>JADMNL010000022.1:40405000-42805000 GCA_016271365.2 Neoceratodus forsteri | reverse complement strand
AATCATCATTGAAATTCAAATTGCTGTTCAACAACTTACCGTGTGGCTGGGAGTGCACAAAATGTAATCACAGCCAGGGAACACTGATAGTTGTACACTGTGCACCTACGATTACTCATCCAGTGTCTTGACTCTCATGGTGTCAAAGTCCACACACCCATAACAGGTTTTACTGCAGGTAAGATTCTTCTGAGACCACAGCACTTTGAGTCTCAGGCAGTCATTTTCCACCATAGTGCTTCTGTAAATTCTGGCCATTACACAACTTGGCTCAGACACAGAAGTAGTTAAATCGAGTGCAGTGATGCAGTATGCACCTTCAGACAGAGGTTGGTGAAAAACCTTAAAGAGCTGATGACACCTCAAAGAAAACTCTAAACAACACAATAGTTAGGTACAATTCATCTTGCATTCCAAATGTATTCTATAGACTTATCTTCCCCATTGTGTATTAGGTAGGAAATTGTTATGAATACATGATCTGTATCCTAGGAAGTTCACCTGCCTCGATAGCTTACTCCCTACTTCAAGTCATAGTGCTCTGTTTTGACATCAGAATCAGCTCCTATGAAAGTAACTATGATGTCACAAAGCAGTGAATTATGACCTCTGGTAGGGAGAAAGCAACAAGAATAGATGAACTCTTCAGAAGCAATGATCCTGTTTTCATGCAAATTACTTCATTAATAAGTAACGTGGAGGAAAAATGCAAAACTAATGTGAAAAACAAGCTGAACTGTGTCTAAATGTTATGTTTTCATAAAGTTATCCTGAAGGCATCAGCTGCTGTTTAAGGATGCATATGTATTGGTGTTTAGGAATATAACGTTTGTCACCAGACCAGAAGAATTGGCATACATCAGAAAAAATGCTTCTTTCATTCAGTTGCTGCAGAAACAAAATATTATTTTGCAGGACATTCTGTTTTGTTGATTTTCATTTGGTTTAATACACTTTTATATATTTACATTTAGTTGTTTTGTGTGACTGGGATTAAATGTACACTTAAGTACTCTTTTTCAAGCATATTAAAGGTTTCTTTAAGACTGTATAGTAGGTCTGTACAGGGGCCGAATATTTTGTCCCAAATATCACAAATAATATGACTCCCAAATATTCAGAGCCCTTTATGAATAGGGAACTATTCTGGTAGTTGGTATTTGGGTCAGTTTGTTACAAAAAAAAAAAAAAGAAAACAGCTCCCACACTCCTAGCCTAGCCCAAAACCTAGTAAAAAAATCAACCCCATCCCCCACTCTCTCTCAGTAACCTAAGCCCCCCTCTTCCCCATCACACTAACTTGGTTGTTATTCAACAGACTGTAAAATCCCACAATGACTGACACAACCCACCCTCCGCCATAGCTGGATGCCATTTTTTTCATTTCAAAAACTCTTACAATGCTAAAAAAAGTATTCAAGTGTCCCCCTGTCTCCCCACCCTAGGAACAGCATACAGCCTCCCACCGTCTCTCCAGCAGCCAATCCTATTAAACAAAGGCAACCAGCGCAACCCACCCTCTGCCACAGCCAGCTGATGTCTTTTACATTTCAAAAGTGCTTATAGCACTAAAAACAGATTAAAGTGTCCCCATCCCCACACCCTAGTAATGGCACCTACTTCCCACCCAGCACCAAATTGTATTAGGTGAAGGCAAACGGCACAACCCACCCTGCTCCATGGCTGGCCACCTTCCAATGATTAAAAGTGCTCCAGTGCTTCCTAGCTCTAATAGTACAATCAGCTGATTGTACTGTTAATATTAGAGCTAGGAAGTGCATTAGTGCTTTCACTCATCGGAAGGCGGACAGCTTCTTTTAGTAACCTAAGCCCACCTTTCTCCCCCCAGCACTCCACAATGAGTGACCGTCTTTTGGATGGGACGTTAAACCGAGGTCCCATCTGCCTGTTCTGGTGGGTGTTCAGGTGGATGTTAAAGATCCCTAACTGGTGCATTAACACAGTTTTCTGCAAAGAATTTCTTTCTTTTTTGAGAAAGTTTGATGCTTTTTATTAGAAGAGTATTTGCAGCTGCAGAAGTGCTGGTCCCAGCTGCAAAAACTGGTGTACTTGGAAAATTCCTCCTTGACCCCTTAATAAAGGGGTTGAGAAGGAATAGATACTTAGACTTAGGAATAGACTTAGAGAAACCTTGAATGAATAAATAGATACTGTTTCCAGTATCCAACTGAATTGGATAATGGGGTGAAGGTAAGATGCTGGATGCTGCTCCTAGGGTAGAGGGAAAGGGAGACACTTTAATCCTTTTTAACACATTAAGTGTTTTTGAAATGTGAATGATCGTGGCCAGATGTGGTCGAGGGTGGATTGTGCTGTTCGCTCACTGTGGTGTGCTCGGGGAAGGAGGGTGGGCTTAGGTTACTGACAGAGGGTGGACTCACCTCTGAGGCTGGAAACAGCCTCAGAGGCAAGTGTGCAACCGCTGAGCCACTGATACATCTATTAGACCTGTCAGTGGCTCAAGAGTTGAACTCTAACTAGTGTTAATGTACCAGTCAGGGCTGAACAGAATTCTAACAAATTAACAATTGGCTTTACCCAAAAATTATGTCATTTAGAGATACATATGGAAAGTAACCTAGTATGCTGGTTTGGCACTGTTCCTTTATTTTCATAGGATCATCTTTATTAAGGGGTCGAGAAGGAATTTTTCAAGTACACCATGTAAATATCTATACTTTAAGGATTATGATAATACCACAGCTATCTATCTTAAAATATATTCAAGATGACTGTCCATATTTCCTGTTTTTATTTACTGCTTGGTTTTTCGCCTTCTCCGGGAACAGCTGGCAAATGTTATTTTCCTCAATCTGGTTACAGTTTGGCATCTTTTATAAATGCATACTTTTACATTCATATCCTGTTTATGTGTCTTCATTTCTGTTAACATGGTACCAGTATGGTGTTTATGTTCACTAGTGGGCTAAAGGCTTCATGAAAAATAAGTTGTTTTAAAATGAGTTGTCAAAATAGGTGTTCACTCTGAAAGAACTCCTACCATAATGATCAATTTGAAGACTTCAACCTTCCAGTGATGACAGAATCTGCAATAGAATATCGAAAAAGTTGAGAAACTATACTGTTCAACAAGCAATACTGAACCGCAGTAACTACAGACATCTGAAAATGAAAAGAACAACACTAATCCAACAGCCATTTTTGATAGCAGACATCAAGAAAAGTTTAAATATGAAACTGGTTTACAAGAAAAAAAAATGGTTTTGAATCATAATGTGAAACACAAAATTCAATACAACAGGTACACTGTAATTTTCCCAAAACAAGGTGCATGTCACTGTGGATAGAATGTCATTATATTACCTTTAAATCATGTCACATGCAGTTTATCATGTCAATATGATTGATATAATACTTAACATACATTTGTAACAGTGTATGTAGAACTACAGAACCAATTTGCTGTCTGCATATTTGCATACACATAATATTTTAAATGCTGCTGTAGACATCTGTTTGTGCAGCTGCAAATAGTCTGCTAATAAAAAGCAACAAACTTTCTCAAAAGGAAAGAAAGTCTTTGCTGAAAACTGTTAATGCACCAGTTAGGGTTCAGCTCAACACCACAAAGGAAGGGAGATGTGGCGTTAGTGTTTCCAGCTCTAACTCCTTCCCCCAAGCAGCCAAAGGAACAAGACAAGACAAGCAACCACAGACATTCATCATCAGGTAAGACAAACAACATACAACACTTTTCGGATGGCACAAGAGACACCCATAATCATGGTCCAGTGCTTTTGTAGCCATAAATACACATGCACACTTCAACACATAGACACCCACTTCAAGCTGCAGAACCACAGGGCCTGAGAAAAATGGACATTTGCATGAAATCTTAATCCCAGTTAATTTATATCAATAACTGGCATTTCTCAATGCACTATTATTATTTTCTGTCATTTCTTAGCATTGACATTGGCATGCAGTCATGATTCTATGCAAATATGAAAAAATATTGTTTTGAACATCTCTGGGGAATTTTGATCACATTGTATTAATGTCAATAACTGATATTTCTAAACACTCTGTCATTTCATGTGATGTATTACTTTTGAAATTATTATACAATCAAGATTGCATGTACATTTCCTACAAAGAAGTAATGTTTGGGGTATGTGTATGAAATTCTAATCCAAATGCAGTAATGTAAATAAGCAGTATTTCTAAATATACTACTGCCATTTCCTGACGTGTCTTAGTATTTATATCAGCATACAATCAATGTTCCATGCAAATGTCAAACAAGAAAACAAATTTGTACATTTTCATGCAATTATGATCCCAGAGCAATAATGTTAATTGGCAATTCTGAAAAACACAATCATTTTCTGCCATTTCTTAGTACAGACACTATCTTGTGATCATGACTGCACGTAACCCCACACACAAAATAATGTGTACATTTGCATGAAATTTTGATCCAACTGCAGATTTGTCTATGACTACTATTTTTCAACACACTGTTATAATTTCCTGCCATTTGGTAGTGTACATATTAGCAGACACACATGATCTGATGCAAAAACTTCACAATTTTTTTTTCAGAAATTTACATGAAATTTGGAGCCCACTGCATTCTAGTCAGTAATTGGTATTTCTCAAGAGACTATTAACATTTCCAGCCATTTCTTAATATTTTTTTTGTTTGTTTACTCTTATTACACTTTGGCCCCAGACTCTCTCCCAGACTCTCTCCAGTGAAGGCACCCGACTCACCTCCATCCCATCCTGTCAGTAAGCTCAGTCCTGCCATCTGGTTTCACCTGCTCCTCTTCCACTCACCCGGTGCCTGTTCTCCCGGATTTAAGTCCCCCAGGGCGGGACCACCATTCTCCCTCAATGACCTTTCCTGGAATCTGGGCAGGCAATCCGGGGGTGGAGGGAACACTGGAGGCAGCTGATGCACTCAACTTTGGATGTGGGGGGTGGTCCCTGGCCCCACCTTCGCCTACCAGGACAAAGGGATTTTTCCTCCTTAATTGTTTCCTCCAGAGCTTGGACATGCAATGATGTCATGCACGTAGTGTGCATGCTTCTGCACACACTCGTAAGTCATCTGCTGCAGCTCTCCCCTGTACTGCAGCCTCCTGTTGCGTGACCTCCAGCCACTGCTAGAGGCCACTAGAACAGTGGCTGTCTGAACCCCCCTCTTCCGGGAAAGGAGAGCAGTCCATCGGATGCTCAATCCTTTCCTGGCCCCGCCAACCCCTGATGGCCCAAGCTTGCTCCCAAACCCAGGTCACCGGCATGGCAAGAGGTGTGGCGTCCAGTGCCTCAACCTTCAGTGCCACCGGCCTGACTCATTTCTTAATATTGAGAATAGAATGTAATTGGTACTGCATGAAAACACACACAAAAAATTCTGGACATCTGCATGTAATTCTGATCCCATTTCTTACTTTTAAAAATAGCATACAATCATGATTACATTCAAATACATTACATAATCATGCATACCCTTGGATCAATTGCAAGGATGTATGTATGTTACTATATCAGTTTCTCTTGCTAATATTAATTGTTAGAAATTATACAATGGCAAGAACATTTCCAGGATTCTGATTGGTCAGTGCGTGCTTGGAACAGTGATGTTATCTGAACCTAACACTACTGTATTAATGTACAGCACACATGACCACAGTAAAAGACAAAAAAAAAAAAAATCATTGCACACTGTCTCCATTATCCCACATCCCTCCCAAAACTACCATCGCTTCATACCCCCCCACACAAAGTAAGTCTCAATTCCAGGATTTTCTAGACCTCAACTCACCACTACAAAGTGCCACCAAACCACAGTTTCTTTTTCCCTTGTTAATCTGCAGTTAGGAGCCACTTCTCAGACATGGCTCACAATACAGCCACATGTGGTAGGCTCACACTGCCCCCAGTGTACTGTCAACGTCTTTTCTCTATGCTTTCCCTGCAGGTCACATTCCTTTTTTTTTATTCTATGTCTAGACACAATAAGACAACATTCTCCCTACCACCTCCCTACTTCCTTTTCTGTTGTCCCAGAGATGCAATTGACAGCGATGGCAGTGGGTGGCCAGCAAGAGCGGCACTGGGTCATGAGCTCCAAACAGTGCTCATTGACTGAAAATGTCACAGCAGGACAATAATTTCTTGGTACAACACCTACGTACAGAAACAAACTGTACTGGGAGAACGGCAAGCAAGACACAGTGCGGGGCAAGCCACAACAAAGCAAACAAAACCACATGTGGCACAGAGAAGCAGATACAAAACAGAAGAAAAATACACCTATTGCCCAGACAGTTCCACCTACAGGACAAACAGAAAAAAGAGCTTCTTTTTTTATATAAATATACTTCCACACACAAAAATCAAGAAAAAAACTGCTTTAGATATATTTCTGTTTATTTTTTTCTTCTATTCCAAGATTAGTCATTGTATAATAACAATAAGGTACTGCAGTGTGTGTGTTATTGTGTAATAACATCAGTTACTGGGTGCTGAACGCACTCAACCTGCAACCTCATGCTTCAACCACCTGAGACATAACATTATTACACAATAACACACACCCTTTAATGCCCTATTGTTTAGTTATCTTTTTTGACTGTTTATTTTGTCGTTCTGTAAATTATATGTGAATTTTATAATAGTTGTATTACTTTGTAACAATTTGCAAATGGGACCTCATTGTTAATGAGCTCTGGCTTAGTCAAGCATATCCTTGTTCATATTTTAGTACCAAGAACATTTATCTATCTAAATATTAAAACAGTGTAACATTTAGAAAATAACTGCATATGTACAGTAACACTGTCCCACACTAGCTAAAATAACTGCAGCCTAAACTGGGTGTATGTGTGTTAAAGTGTGCATATATATCCATAGCTATATAAGTACTGGATCATGATTATGGGTGTCTCTTGTGTCATCTGGAAAGAGTTGTATTTGTTTGTCTTAACCTAATGATGTCTGTCTGTGGTTGCTTGTGTTGTCTCGTCCCTTTGACAGCTTAGGGGGATGGGGAGTTAGGGTTAGAAACCCTAACACCACATTTCTCTTCTTTTCTAGAGTTGAGTTGAACCCTAACTGGTGCCTTTGCTGGTGCATTAAAATAGTGCAATTAAACTTACAATTTAAATAGAAATCAAGCAATAATTAAAATTTGTAATACCATCATCAGTTAGGGATCTTGTTGTATAAATCCAGTATGATATTGACTTACCTCAGATATCAGAAATATGTTCACTCATTGTCACTGACTCTTGTGGCAGCTCACTCATGACTGCTGTACTCAGAAGATCACAGGGGTCAATAGCAACTCATCAACACATTTCTAAAATCTAAGATAAGCCAATGCCATATCCTGTGTGTGTGTGTGTGTGTGTGTGTGTGTGTATTCTTTGCAAAATACTTTGTTAATGTGCCAGTTAGGGTAACTTAATGTCACAAAAGTAGGGAAATGGGATATTAGGGTCTCCAATCCTAACTCCCAGCCACACCCCCTAATCAGCACAAGGAAAAATGACTAGGGTTTTTGGTCTCCAGAGTCTTTAAGAATCAGTGGTGGGGTCTTCCTTGGGGTTATCAACACTAATGTTCACCCTCCCCTCAGCCCCTAGCCTCCAATCCGAAGCACAATGTACAGCTCCAAGGCACTTCTTCATAATGATACACTCTTCAGAGGTACAGAAGTATGTCTCAGCACATGTTGCTGACACAGTTTGTTGTAGCTTTCCCAGTGCAATACTTACATACAGAAACAAACTGCACTGGGAGAACTGCAAGCAAGAGAGGAGATGAAGAAAGTAGATCACATGTGACATTATTTGCTCAGGAAAATCATGTGAAGAAAGGAGATCATGTGTGGCATAGTTTGCTCAGGAAATGGGATGAGCAATAGGGTTAACAACCCCACGGATGAACCCACCATTGATTCATCAAGTTTTTGGAAACCCAAAACCTTCATTTTATTTCCTTTTGCTGTCTTGGGGTGGGGGGGGTTGGGAGTTAGAGCTGTAAACCCTAACACCACATTTCCCTACTTTTGTGGTTTTAAGTTACCCTAACTGGTGCATTAACAAAGTTTTTTGCAAAGAATTTCCTTTCTTTTTGAGATAATAGAATCAATATCCTCATTCACATAGGTCCCTTTGGGATCTGCATGAACAGGTGCAGATGTGCAGGACCCTTGGGCTGTGTGCTATGGGAAGACTCCGTCAGTTTACAGAAGTGCAGGGCATGGCACATTGACTCTTTACACATTCACACTTAACACACTAACTCTTCACACATTCAGTATACATTCACTTCTCACACATTCACTCTGTACACATTCAGTCTTCATCCATTCACTCTTCACACATTTACTCTTCACACATTCACTCTTCACATATTCACTCTTCACATATTCACTCTTTTTTTTATTTTAACCCCAGATTTTTAAGATAGTAATTTTATTACTGCCGTTCTAAACATGACATGTATCATTTATAATATATTGGCTGAAATGTCATTTTGCACTACAAGTGCAAAAACATGTCTCAGCCAGGATTTAAAAAATTACACCTGTCACATTTATGAGGTGGTGTGGAAAATGGGTATGTGGAAGATTTGGACTGAAAATATTGAAAATTAGCAAACTTATGACTGTATGTTGAACTAACGCAATGTTTGGCCATAACCTGGGCATTTTACCATATTCATACACCACATTTCCAGTATAGCCTCCATATTACCCCACCTCATGAACCCGGTATGTGAACATCTTGAAACACCCTCCAAAATGTCATCCTGCACCACCAAAACATAATTCTGCACAGGTGTGAAAATACATTTTGGCCAGGATTTGAAAAATAACAGCTGTCATGTTCATGAGGTGGTGTGAAAAAATGGCTAAGTTGAAAATGTGGGGTCAAAATATTTAAAATTGCCAAAGTTATGAGCAAGAGTAGCAAATCTTCAATGTACACCCATAACTTTGCCATTTTTACATACTTTTACCTTCAGATTTCAGCATAGCCTTCTTATGACCCTATCTCATGAACAAGGGTGGTGAAAATTTTCAAATCCCACCCAAAAGGTGATTTTGCAGCGTGACCATGAAATCCCCTTTCAGACCTGATCTGCACTGTTCCACCACCAGTGGTCATGAGGTTGGGTCCCAAAAAGGTCATGTTGAAAATGTGGGGCCAAAATATGCAAAAATGACAAAGTTATGCATCAGAGTTTGAAACCCCATTGAAATACATTGAACCGCATTTACCTTAGTTTCTCATATTGTAGTCATCAGTTCCAGCAGTAAGATGTGTCCTTGATCAAAGACTGGGTCTTTGACTGGAGAAGCATCTAAAGAGATTCTAAGATGGCTGCCATGCTGGGCCAGCTGTCTGATGCTGCTTAGTGTTAGTTTTACTTAAGTTATTTTTAAGTCGTTTGTAACTTATTTTTAAGTTATTTAAGTTTATTTAAGTTGTTGTTACTAAGTTATTTGTTACGTTAAGACAGCTTACTGTCGGTTCCTATCGTTTTTTATTTCTGGATTTTGTGGGACTTTTGCTTAATTGTCCTGCAATTTTTATTTCATCAGCGGTTGGAGGTTCTGTTTGGCGTAGTAGTTGTACCTACCTTGATTAGTTTGTTCTGTTTTCATTTTTGGCTCCTTGGATTAGTCCTGTTGTCTGCATGTGTTGGCCTGCTCCAGCGTGCATGGTATTGGACCTGGTGGCAGGTTGTTACCTGAGGAGTCATCGGAGGAGTTTTGAACTGGGGTCCTCCCTGTGCCGGCTTCACCTGGGGAGGGTGTGACTGGTGTGGGGTCACTGGATTACATCAGTCACTTGGATTGAACTGATCTGGGCTGTTGAGCAGGAGGGAGAAGAAGATTTGTGGCTTCAGGAAAGATTTGTGTGGGCCTGCTGTGTCGGAGAAGGTGGACTTGGTCACCCACTGCAAGGTGGGTGCCTGACTCGGGTTGTCACCCTAAGGTGATTGGGCAGTGATGTCCAGAAGGCAGGCACTTGCAGGTTGCCTTGGGGGCCTCTGAGGGCTGCTCAGTGGAGGTCAGGTATTCAGCAGCAGCTCTGTTTGGGGGACACTCAGGCTGGGCATCTGCTTTGGAGCTGGGATGACTCAGAGAGTTGGATGGCCATGGGATCCATTTTTCCTGGAGCCCGGTGACTGACTGTGATGGTGGAAGTTTCATGAAGATCTTGGCCGGATGGTGTTGGGGCCTTTGTGACTGCCCTTATTGACTAAGTTCTGAATCTCTTCCTCCCCTAGGATCTATCATTCTTATAAGTTGATGCTGGACCTGTTGAGGAGATACTGGATTTATTTAGAAGGCTGTGAGAGGGCCCTATTTCATTATTATTTAAATAATCATTATGTTTGCTTGCACGCATGTGCAAGAAACATAGTGCCGTGAACTGAGATTTCGGAGGTGTGTCACCTCCTCCTCCAATTCAGGCACTGTGCTGGCAGGCGCGGCTCCTGTAAGCCAATGCATTTTGGAGCTGTCTATGACACACTCCAAAATGCAGTGGCATACAGTTGAAAGGGGGAGCTACGCTTGAGTGAGCAGCGATAAGGAGCTGCTTACGCGCAGAAGCTCCCCCCCCAGCAGGGCGCCTCCAAGACGCACAGAGGCCGACGGGGTACCCAATCCCCTGGCCGGCTGAACTGTTTGTCTCCCTCCCTCCCATATAGTTGCTGCCACGCTGGGGAGCCCACCCCAGCGTGGCAATCCGGTATGCTGCGATGGGGGTGCCCAATCCCCATCGGCTGAACGCTCCTCCCCAAAGTCCTTGTGCACGCTGTGAGCCCACCCCAGTGTGGCAAGCGGTCCCGCTGACGCTTTTTTTTTTGTACCCTGTAAAACAAAACTGTCCCACGGCGCCCTCGAACCCTCCCACAACCCGCACCCAGCCACTGCGCACTCCAGCCTCTCTACACCCCTCACCCCATACTTATCCTCCGACTCCGCATGACGATCTTCGGTGGACGGGAACACGCCTGCACTCTTCAAAGGCGCATCGCTAACTGAGGAAATGCCGTAAGTGTATAATGGGCTAGATAAGAGGGTTCAACTTTATTGCATATCTCGGTATTTTGGGATTTTGATCAATTTCAACATGGGTTTTGGGATCTTCTCATGATGATGTCACTGTCATGGCGTTATTCGGGCTCAAATGGTGATTTCGCACAGTGACTGCGCAGTGACTGCGAAATCACCCTTCAGGACCAAATACCACCATGACAGTGACATCATTCATGAGAAGGGGGCCCAAAACCCCCATGTTGAAAATTTGGTGCAAAAATTCCAACAAATGACTGTTTAACGAGCGTGTGTTGCACAGTTCCTACGCAGGCTCATAAGTTCGCGAAATTTCAATATTTTCACTCCAGATTTTCAACATTGCCATTTCACCACACTGTCCTATGAGTAGCATAGCTGTCATTTTTCACATCTCACCGAAAATGTGTTTCCACCCTTGTAGCGTAGAATGGCGCAGTCGGTGTGCAAAATCAATGTACGGGACAAATTAAGAAAATCATAGTGACACTATTCATGAGCAGAGGTCTTGAAATGGCTATGTTGAAAATTTGGTGAAAAAATTCCTAAAAATGACTGTTTTACGAGCATGCGTTGCGCAGTTCCTACACGCGCTCATAGGTTTGCGAATTTTCAATATTTCCACTCCAGATTTTCAACATTGCCATTTTTCCACACCTCCTTATGAGCAGTACAGCTGTCATTTTTCTCATCTTACCCAAAACGTGTTTCTGCCCATGTAGCGCACAATGGCGCAGTCGGTGTGCAACCTCATTGTATGGGACACATTAACAAAACCACAGCGACACTGTTCATGAGCAGAGGTCTTAAAATGGCTATGTTGAAAACTTGGTGAAAAGATGCCTAAAAATGACTTTTATGAGCGTATGCTGTACAGTTCCTATGCATGCTCGTTAGTTTGCAAATTTAATATTTTCACTCTAGATTTTCAACATGTCCATTTTATTAAACTTCCTTATGAACAGTACAGCTGCAATTTTTCATATGTCACCCAAAATGTGTTATCGCGACATGTAGCCAATAATGGTGCTGTTTGTGCTGTAAAGCAATGTTTAGGACAGATTAAGAAATTCACAGTTACACTGTTCATGAGCAGAGGTCTTAAAATGGCTATGTTGAAAATTTGTGACAAAAGTCCATAAAATGACTGTGTTACGAGTGAGCATTGTGCAGTTTCCACGCATCCTCGTTAGTTCATGACTTTGTAATATTTCCAGTCCAGATTTTCACTAGTGGCATTTTCAACACTTCCTTATGAACAGTACAGCTGCCATTTTTCACAACATGGCCAAAGTGTGTTTTCACACTTTCAGTGCAGAGATGCGTGGTCGTTATGGGAAATCATTGTTCGGCACAGATAAAGAAAATCACAGTGACACTGTTCATGATCGGAGCATCAAAATGCCTGAGTTGACAATCTGCTATAAAATATCCCCAACCTACTTATATAATGGGTGTGCGTTGCACAGTTTCTATGTACGCTTGTGACTTCACCATTTTTTTAAATATTTTTACTACACATTTGCAACATAGCCATTTTACACCTCCCCATGAAAGAGTACAGCTGCCATTTTTTACAGTCTGTTCGGAATATGTTTGCATCTGTGGTGCTAAATCCTGTAGTCACTGTGCATAAGCAGCTTTCGGCTACCACACTGATATTCCCCCCATTCGTGAGGTGGGGTCACAAAACAAACATGTTGAAGATTTGAGTTAAAATAACAATGAATGCCTGAGGTATTAGACTTTTCAACTAAATTGCCAACTCTATATAGAATGACAGGAATCAGGGGTGTGACTTGGGATTCTTGCCTGTGATGCTCATACCATTCCACACCCTGCAGTCACTGAGAGGCATCGGGTATGCCTTGGACTCTTAGTCCCCAAACTTCACCCCATTCTCTATATCGCACCCCATCTCACCATATTTCCTAATGAAATGGGTGTGCATAGGACCAAAGACCCCAAGGAACATGTGACACTTGTCAGTCTCTGCAGGGTGGGGTGTGGTGAAATGGCGTTATGCCTGATGACCCAAATGCACACCCCAATGCCTGTCACTCTCTGCAGGGTGGTGGTGGGGTTGGCTTCAGTTCAATACTTCACTGCCATTCCTATTACGCAGCTCTGTAACTTCTACACTACCACTGCCAATGCCAGTAAGCAAACATTCGGCATTGACAAATGCTTGTTTTTAAGCTGTGGCAGTGAGAGGGCTACAGTGAGTGAACATTAGTCAATGAAGGAGGTGGTGAGAGCCTTTGTTCTTTATGACTTTACAGAGACTTTGTGATTATACAGACAATATTTCAGTTTTTGTGGACTGACAGTGAACTATTTTATTGAAATGACTTTAGTTCATATTTGATATTTTAGTTGGGGTGTATTTGGGTGAAGTGTTTATTTTTATTGTGGGGGGAGGTTTTGTTATTATTCTTTTGGGAGTATTTTATATTTTAAGATATGTGCCAGGGAAAGAACTTGGGAAGGTGCAGCTACTCGGCGGCCCCCCTTCAGAACCTCCACCCATTTGAGCTCCCATCACTTTCTTTAGAGATCTATGGGAGATGTCAGGCTCTAGGAATTGCTTGGAGGAGGGGTTCCGGAGGAGGACTGGTCCAGGTGGCTGCCAGAGAGTCACGGATATGGGTGGTGAAGCCGAGGAGATGCCCTGGGGTGAAATGACCACTGGAGAGTGGTCTTCCCTGCTTAGCGCCCATACCCAAGGGCTCCAAGTAAATGAGTAGGCAGGTAGCTGATCCAGTGATCCCCCTCATCCTACTCGGGCTGTGTTATGCAATGCCAGGTCGATGAGGAAAAAGACTGCCATTATGGCGGACTTGATTGCCTCAGTAGACCTGACTTGCATCACGGAGACCTGGCTGGATGAAAATGCTGCTTCCATTTTGGAGGTGGCAGTGCCAGCTGGGTACTCTGTGATACACAGCCTGAGGAAAGATCACAGAGGCAGTGGGGTGGCCATTTGTTTTAAATCTGACCTGGGTCTCACGGTGCTACCTATCAGTCCCACCAAGTCCTTTGAATGTGTTGCCGTGTGGCATGGGTTACAGGATCTTTCTGCTGTATCGCCCCCCAGGTAGGGAGGGCGAATTTTTGAGGGAGATAGGGGAGCTTGTCACTGGTCTGGTGCTGGAGTCCCTGAGATGGTTAATTCTCGGGGACTTCAATGCCTGGGTAGATGATGGGCTCTCCATATTTGGTAATGATCTCTTAAGGAGCATGGAGGGGCTGGGCCTGGCACAAAATGTTACTTCAGTGACCCACTTGTGTGGCCACACACTGGACTTGGTGTTTTCATTAGGTCTTGAGACCACTGACCTTACAGTTGATCCAGTAGTTTGTATATTTATAAAATTGCTGTATTGTATTGATTGTTAAGTGCTCTGAGTCTCTGGAAAGAGTGCTATAGAAATAAAGTATCTATCTATCTATCTATCTTTGCCCTGGGACATATTCAGGTAAGTGAGGGTGTGTGTTGGGGGGGGGGTATGGAGGGTGTGGATGGGAGTATATGTGGAGGGCTGATTGGCTTTACACATTTAAAAAAGTCATCGAGGGATGGTTTTCTTTATTACAGGGAACTTACAAATTCTCATTCCGACACTGGGGATTGGGCACCACGGGGTCAGCTATAGATCGAGGAATGGGATGGTCAACCTGGAGGAGAGGGGGAGAAAGAAGATCATTGGATGGATGGATGGATGGATGGATAGATAGATAGATAGATAGATAGATAGATAGATAGATAGATAGATAGATAGATAGATAGATAGATAGATAGATAGATAGATAGATACCAAACCAGTGGTGAATGCATTGGGCAAATAAATCATGTTATTTTGGGATAAATATTTATTTTCACTTAGAACACATGAAACACAATTTGTTTAACTTAGAACATACTATTTCCACTGAGAATCTGGAAATAGAATAGAAAACAATTGGCCGGATAGAGAACTTACAATTAAAAGAAAGGCAATTTTAAGCTAAAAAAAAAAGTAAAAGACTGATAAAAACATTACAAATAATGTGGTATATATCAATTACACAATGGGTTGCAGTAGAATAACATATTTATCACCTCACATAAGTGGTAAGACCTTTATAACTAACGTGTGGCTTCACCACTCATGAGTTATGGGTCTTACCACTCAGTAGTGGAGATAAATGTGTTATTCCACTATAACCCATTGTGTATTCCCTATAGACAGATAAAGAGAGATAGTTAGGGACAGAGAGATAGAACAGGGGATCAGTAGTCACTGTTGTCATTGCAGCCCACAGCACGACTTACAGCTGTGACTGCAGAGCTCAAGAAAGTTCTGGTGTTGTCATGCAAAGAACACAGGTCAATGGCTCCTCTCGCTAAGGTGAGCACCCTAGATTTTGAGGTGCCCAGAAAAGGTATTGTAGCAACTTTTTTAAAAAACAAACAGCAGAATCTTGTTAAACGGGTCCCATTTAACTAACAGGCCCTGTTTAACTAGGTTAAGATGTTTGCTTTTTTTTAAATTGGCTAGTTTTATGTATTTTAAATGTTAGTGAGTTTAAAAGGAGACAAGCATTTGTCAATGCCATATGTTTCCTTGCATGGTATATGTAGCAGGGGTGTATTGTGTTAGTTGAATACCAACTTAAGATTTCATTATATCAGCCACATCAAGGATTTAGTGCTTAGTGCAGTGATGTACATAAAGCCACTCAGCTGGTTGCCGCACAGCTTTATGCACATGAAAATACTGAAGCGCTCTCTGGTGATCTCAAAGAGCTTTAGGGTGGGGCCACCAGAACTTACTGGTGGTCTCACTTATTTTTTTGACCCAGACCCCCTGATATACACCAGGTGCTCTAATGTAACACATTTCTTCTCACACAATATACACAAAACCAAGTCCCTGATTTAGTTTTACTTGAAATGTATCTTCCGTGTTTTTGTAAAAATAGGAAAGTGTCCATTCCATTATCTCTGCAACTGGGGTTCTGAAGAGCTGTGTGGCCACACAAAATTGTGCTGGTGACCACATGTGGCCAAGGTGGCCTCATTTGAGAAACAATGATCTAGGGAGCTCTGGCAGGAATCAATGCAAAAAAAGGAAAACAAGACGACAGGGTGCAAAAAGAGTCACATGCTATCAAAAGAGTTTGGCAGGATTCCTCTTAGAGCTCCCCAGATGGCATTCAACTTATTTTGCACCCTGGCCTGTTGTTTGTATTGGTTCTGTGATGTTACTAATTTACTATGCTTGTACTGGGACTGTACCTGTGGTGTCAATTTTAATATGTATGCCTTTTTTGTAAATCAAATAAAATTATGAACTGGAGGGTGCCAATCTTGTTTTTCCTTCCTGTCAATTACACTAGCAGCTCCTTTGTGTGTGCACTGCAGTTGTACATTGGATCACCATATAAAAAGCCTGCACTGTATGTGCCCCATACTATACCTAACCCTGTTTACAGAGGGTCTCATTTCCAGGGCTGTCAATCCCTCACCTTTCATCAATGCATACATCATTTGAGGCATGCACTGTGCCTGACCCTGTGTGCAGCCCAAGGGCCTCTGTCTTCAGTGCTGTCACTTCCTCACATTTCACCAGCAGTAACTACATCAGTTTTGAGAAGGTCTGCAACGTTTGTAAAACCAAAAGGCAGCTCCAGTACCTGTCATGTGTAACCCCTAGATGGCGCTATCCCAGGGGCTACTACCTCTGCCTGATTTGCCACTAACAGGTTGAGGGGCCTGGATCCGATGGCGGGTGCCTCCACCCAGAGGTCAGGGTTTGCAATAGTTAAACCAACTTGGTCACAGCCCTCTGGGACACTGCAACCCCCCTTTCTTTCCACTAGTGGCCCACACAGTATATCAGAATTATCTTCACAGTATACACTTACCCCCAAGACTGGTTCAGGCACTGGGACCCCCTGTAAAATAAGAAGATACAGTGCAACAATCACAGTACAATACTTTAACATAGACAAATACCTCAGGCAGTATAACTTTGCTGAAACAAGCAGCTCTGATTTATTTAGGGGGATATAACAAGGACAGGGGGAAATCAGGTTAATTAGCTTATCACTTTACTCATCTATCTATGGCTCTGTGCACAGGCCTATCCCTACCAGTTACTGTCCCTGGGTACCCAAGCCCTAGTGGCTAGTCCAAACCGTGGCAGCTGGTAGGGGCCCTTTCACACAGAGAAAAGAAAATTAGTTAAACTGTCAGCAGTACAGTAATTCCATTTGGATCCAATGTGGCAATTCAACAGGAGCGACCCTGAATTAGTACTCACGACTTCCAAACAAGATAGGGTCCACAGTCCAACAGGGCTACTCTTGAGCTCCAATAGACTCCTCACACATTTATAAGGACAAACTGCAACAGGCAAAAGTCCTTTAATGGCAGCAGGATTCACTTGAGCTACACAAGCCTCCTCACACATTTATATGGTAAACAGTCACAGGCAAAAGTCCTTTAATGGCAGCAGGATTCACTTGAGCTACACAAGCCTCCTCACACATTTATATGGTAAAAGAAAGTACTACACCAGGCAGGCTGCTTTCTATCCCGATCGCAATTACTGCACAATACCCGGGAGAACACAGCAGATTCAGTTCCTGACTGACCGAGCACACTCAGCAATTTCTCCAGTCTTCTACAGGTGAGCCTGGTTTTCACTCTTCAGATATCCTTTGATTCTCTTCACAGGATGGATTCAGTCCTCACAAGCAGTTACACAAGCTGCAGACCGGAACTTGGGGCCTTACACGCATTTCCGACTAAAACTGCACAATCAAAAGCACAGGGCTCCTTCCCTCTTCACTGCCAGAGCTCAACTGAAACTCCAGCAGACAAAACCGGCACTTCCTTTGAGTTCCTCCCAGTTCTTGGCTGGATTGGCTGTCACTTACAATAGACTGCCCCTGTTGGTCCAAAAAGGCGCCGAAGTCCAAACTACATCTCCCAGAGTCACTGCCCATACAATCCTCTTGTGGCTGGCTCAGATTACGAGTCCAAGTTCTGATTCGTCCAAAGCACCATTTTAGAGCTACCTTAACCCACACTGATTGGTCCAGTTCAGCAGTTCAAAACTAGAATGGGAACTAGGCAAACACAGTTCTGACTGCAAAGAAAGCAGGTTAGACAAACTGTATTTTCATTATTACTCTAAATGATTTCTGGCAAACAGTTACATCTTTCAGATAGGTTCCCTTTGCACTCCTAGTGACTGCAAAAATGGAGTGAATTGGCAGCAGCTCGAGTGGTACTCAAGCAGAGAAACACACGAGTCCCCCCATACAAACTAATTATGTCTGCAAGCAGACAGCTCTTAAAGAGACAGTATCAGAGGCTCTAAAAACACTCACAGATAAATGGCTTAAACGCCAAACACCATTCAGGCTTGGAGCATTCAAGCAAGCTCCTGGAAGTCTTTTGGGAACCCCCATTTGCAGGGGGGTTACACATGTATAGTCACAAAGTTCAATTTAATTCAAGTAAAACCAGCACTGACTGCAATATTCAAAAAACTGTAGTTTTATTCTTGCAGCAGCAAGTCTAGCACTTCCAGCCCTTCTAAACAAAGTGAAACTCAGTAAGTGCACATGCGCAAAACCGGTCAGGGCTAAGAGTTGGCATTTCACTTTGTTGAGAAGGGCTAAAAGTGCTGGATTTAATACTGCAAGAATATAACTACAGTTTTGTTAATACTGGTGTCGGTGCTGGTTTTACTTAAATTGAAAAGGCCTGCAATGTACCTGGCCCTCACTGTACCTCACCTAGTGAGCAGAGGGCCTCAGTCTCCAGGACTGTCAAATCCTCAGGTTTCACCAGCACGTGCAGTGCCTAGCCCTCAGGAAAGGTGGAGGGGCTGAGCCTCTAGTAGTCCGTCCCTCACTTCTGCAGACTATGCATCACCATATGAAAAGCCTGCACTGTACTAGCCCTATGGACAGATAGAGGGAGCCTGAGTCTCCAGTGCTGTCAGTCCCTCACCTTTCATCAACACATACATCATCTGAGAGGCTTGCAGTGTACCTGACCCTGTGTGACAACTAAGGAGCTCAGTCTCCAGTGCTGTCACTTCCTCACCTTTCACAGCAGTAAATACATCAGTGTGGTAAGGCCTGCAATGTTACCTAGCCCTCGCTGTACCTCACACAGTGTACAGAGGGTCTCAGTCATCAAGAATGTAAAATCCTCATCTTTCACCAACACATGCAGTGCCTAGCCTTCCGGACAGATGGAGGTACTAAGTCTCTAGTACTGTCAGTCCCTCACTTCTGCAGAACATGTATCACCATATGAGAAGCCTGCAACGTACTAGTCCTGTGCACAGATGGAGGGGGCCTGAATCTCCAGTGCCGTCAATCCCTCACCTTTCACTGGCACTTACATCACCTTATGAGAAGCCAAATCTTTCAACAGTGCCAGATTTTCAGGGACGTCCCTGATGTTGGTCATTTTTGCAAGACAGGGCTCTAGTAGGGATGTAAGAAGCCTGCACTGCCCCTCCTCACACACTGCACCCCTAGCCCTGTGGACAGATGGTGGGGGGGCTCAGTTTTAACTTTCTGGCTAGTTCATACCCCTGGCCCTGTAGACAGATGGGGGCCTCAGTTTAAACTTTTTGGCTAGTTCATATCCCTAGCCCTGTAGACAGACAGAGGCTTCAGTTTCAACTTTCTGGCTAGTTCATACCCCTAGCCCTGGGGACAGATGGGGCCTCCATTTCAACTTTCCCCTTGATGACTGAAATTAAAGACAAAACATGCCATAGCATGTATTTCTCCACCACATCTTGCACGGGCAGGCAGCAGTCTCCCAAGCAGGAAGCAAGCAGATCCCAGAGGCATCTCTCACACTTGAGGTTCGAGCCCTTTGTACAGAAGAAAGCAACAGTCGCGTGTGTGCACCTCGCAGAATTGCTGCTGGGACTGCTGCCAGGCTCTCTCCATCAGTCTCTTGAGCCGCCAGTTCAACCTGTAATTTTGTCCTGGGAACTCCTGGTGGCACTCAGGGCAGGAGGGGACATCCTTGTCGTGCCAGTACTGATCAATGCAGGCTTTGCAAACATCGTAATGGCAGTCCAGGCTCACAGGCTCCTTAATGAGTTCCGGCTTTATGCAAATGAAAGTACTTGAAGTGCTCTATCATTGGAGCGCTTCAGTTCTTTCAAGTACATAAAGTTTCTGACAATGAAACTATGAGAGTAGAGCCAGGTAGGTGCAGAGACGTACTGGCAGCACTTGGAGAAAGTAAGAGCCCATCAGTGTGTGAAACATAAAACAGCTGCTGGAAGGAAATGCCTGGCATACAGTACATTGTTACTCTCCAGGGTTTGTCAGGAGACCCAGGGCTGCAGATTATTGCCAGCCGACTTTGTGCTAATGAAAGTACCGAAGTGCTTTTTCATTGAAGCCCTTCAGTCCTTTCAAGTACACAAAGTTTCTGACAATGAAACTGTGACCACCATCATACTTAGCTTGCATGGTCATTGGTCTGTCAGGGACGAGCCCAATGTAGATTGCTCTGCATTGGGCTAGTCCATGACACCTCTGAAATGCTATTCTCTGAAACAAAATGTTTCTTGCGCACGTGCAAGGAAACATAAAAATGGCAGCTGTCATGACTGGTATTTTTTTTGAGCACGAGAGGTAAAATCACCTGCAGGGGTGGTAGGAGCAAAAATGGTGGAGGAATTCAAAAATGCATGGAACACACACGAGGGAACCCTAGAAGAAGGAAAGAGAAGGAAAGCCGCAGATCAACTACAATCTGCAGCATAAGTTAAAGGTAGAAAAAATGGGCAGACTACTGTAGGTGGGCCAGGCAGTTTTTATCTGCCGACAAATTCTATGTATCTATGCATCTATATAAGCACTTGTGAAAGGCGTTTTTTTTTTTTACCGGTTGAGCTTGAACGTTAACTCAAAAATTGTTATAACTCTAAAACGGTATAATTATTGTTTCACCAAACCTTCAAAAGGCAAACCCTTGCAACAGGCCCCATCAAAACTGAAAATTTCATGAAAAAATTCCGCACTACCTAGGCTGTAGGTGAAAGCAAAAAATATGCAAAATTAAGTACAGTTTTTTTTGTCGTTTTTTTGGGGGGGGCATTCCGTATCTTGAAAAAGCTATAAGATGCCATCATGGAACTTGTCACATCTTGAGACTCTGAAAGCCTGATCACACATGCCAAATTTAAGGCTATTATGTCAACTGACGCCAAAGTTATTAAGGTGTAAAAATCTGGGGTTTAACATTGAACAGCAAACTCAACCCTAACCATAGGAGTTCTACTGTGCCCCTATAAGATATATGTATATATATGTAGTAGATAACCCACTCTAGGGTGTGCGGTCGTGCTCTGATATCGCATTGCTGCGTGTGCTAGATGCACGCAGGCCGCAGGCCGAGTGCATTCAACCACCCAAGGCGGTGTATATCAGAGCGTGACCGCACACCCTAGAGTGGGTTATCTATCTTATAAAATGGCCACAGATTTTTTTGGGGGGGGTGGGTGGAAAAAGTAGTCCCTCTGTCTAGCTGGTAAATACATGATATGTTGGCAGAGGTTTAAAATAAGGTTGTATTGAAAAATGAGGGAGGCAAGTATGATTGGGAGCACTTTCACTGTAATTGGTGAAATGTACATGCTAAATGATATGGTAGAGGATTTAATAAACACTGCCTGTGTACCAAAAAGTAGAAGGAACTAGTTGTTTTTAAGTAGTGGCCTCTTAATTTGTGTGAAAAAAGCTGCATTTGGAGGGAGAGTACCGCGATCGTGGATGGCTTTCACTTTCACTGCCAAAATGTAGCATGACCAAGCGGTGCGCATTTCAGAGAGTGAGAACCTGTTAAGAGACGAAAGTAAGCCCCTTTCTGTTCAAAAAATTAGAAAAGTGACTCCCTCCTGTTAGTTTGTGTTCTCTTTGGGTAATAGAAGTTACATACTGTATGTGAAAGGAGGCGAGGATAGACCGTGCAGTCGTTATTTTTAGGAAGGTAGAAAGGAAGCCAGAGATGAGTGTTGCCATAGCAGCACTTCGGTCTTACTCTGTCAGTCTAAATGCTACCGACTCTCAGTCTATCCTCGCTCCCTCACCATATACAGTATGTAACTCTAATACAAAAGAAATTCTAAACTAACGAGAAGTAATCCTTTATTACTCTAAAGCAGAGAGGGCTACTCGTCTCTTAACAATTTCTCACCTCAAAATCGCCTCCTCAGTCATGCTACATTTCGGCAGTGAAAGTGAGAATCATCACAGACTGTCTCACTCAAAATGCAGCTTTTTTCACAGAAAGTAAGAGAAGACAACGAAAAAAAGTATGTTCTCCTGCTTTTTTATATACAGCTAGGTTTGTGTTAATCAGACTGATTGGTCACAGTGGTTACAGTAATAAAAGTGGTTGTACACTGAGACTGTGAAAATGGCAGGCAGGATTTGATTTTTAAATTACATTTTATGTAAACATTAATGGCATGATGAAAAGACCAGTTTGTACAGTGTGGGGCTACTGCTGGTATATTTAGTTATGCCTGTGGGTGTCAGTTGCATATGTGTGTTAGTGTGGGTGCCTAGCTGCACCAGGTGTGGAGTGGTCTCACTGCTGGTGAAAAGGTTTTGAGGACTGGAAAGTAGTTCAGGCGTGCGGTCGTACTGGAAGGCGTGCGGTCGTTGGGAAATAATGCACGGTCATGTGACGTGTTCTGTCCAATTGTATAAGTGGGATTACTATGATTTTACCACCCCATTTTATAAATATATATATATATATATATATATATATATATATATTCATTCATTGCAAAAAACTCTGTTAATGCATCAGTTAGGGTTCCTATTACAGTGACCAAAGTATAGAAATTTGGTGTTGGGGTTCCCAACTCTACCACCCCACTGTACCCCTCCCCACCCTCCACACACCAATAAGCATTGGGGTGTGCTTTGGGGTCATCAGCCCTAACTCTTACCCCATTCCATTTGTAAGGAAGCTAAGATGGTATAGTATAGGAGAATGGGGTGAGAGTTAGTGTCAATGTCCCCCAAGGCACACCCCAATGCCTGTTGGTGTGTACAGGATGGGGAAGGGGTTGGGTGGTAGGGTTGGGAACCCAAACACTGAATTTCCATACTTTGTCACTGTGATAGGAACTCTAACTGATGCATTAACAGAGTTTTTTGCAATGAATTTCCTTACTTTTTGAGATCGTATAATATCCTTATTTTACTGTAGGAGAATGCGCATATGTATGTAGGTGTCAAAGCACTGTGCCCTCTGGACCCTGTGTGCTTCCATGTGTCAAACAACAGTGACCAAATTATCAGCATAGCTTTCTTGTTACCCCACCTCATGTACCCCAGTACAGAGAAATTGTGAAATGCAAGGAAAAAGGTAATTATGCACAACTGTTACGCCATTCTGTGTCACAAGTGCAAAACACATTTAGGGCAGGATGTGAAAAATTACAGTTGCACTGTTTATGAGGTGGTGTGAAAAAAAATGGTTATGTTGAAAATTTGGCAGCAAAATATTGAAAAGTATCAGTTATGCACGTGCATAGAATAAATTCTACAGACTTACAGAACTCAGGCATTTTTGTGAATTTTTTCACTAAGTTTTCAACATGGCTGTTTTGGAACCCAACCTCATGAACACTGGCAGTGTCATTTCATTCATCAGTTCCAAAAGGTGATTTCATACAGTGACCATGCCATTCTGCAACACTAGTGCAAAAACGCATTTTGGGTAAGATGTGAAAAATGACAGTTGTACTGCTCATTAGGTGGTGTAAAAAAATTGCAATGTTGAAAATTTGGGGTGAAAATCTTTAAAATTACAGAAGTTATGAGCGTGCGTAGAATAATTTCAATGACGACATATAACTCAGGCGTTTTTTGGTATTTTTGCACCAAATTTTCAACATGTGCTTTTTGGGACCCCACCTCATGAACACAGATCATTTTGTTACTCAGTCCCAAAAATTGTTTCACACAGCGACTGCAAAATCACCTTACAGGTCCGATTAACAAATCGACAGTGACAATTTTCATGAGGAGGTGTCCCAAGAAGCCCATGTTGGAAATTTGGTGAAAAAATACCAGAAAATGGCCGAGATATCAACATAAGTTCAAAACATCATTGACAGCCATTATATAGCACTTAACTTGATTCTTCAGTTCATGGTTTGGCTTTGAAGAGTGCAAACATGTCCCAGTCCAAAGAAGATGACAGAAGACAATTGCCGGTGGTAAGTATAGGGCAAGGGGGGGTTGGGGAGATGGGTTGCTCATTGGGAGGGTCAGGATGGGGGAGGGGGGATGGGGTGACAATGAGGGACCGTTTTCTTTTTTTCAGGGAAAAAAAAGATACCAGGGGACAGTTTTCTTCTTTACAGGAAAGTATTTTCTACATATTTGGGGACACTGGAAGTGGTCTCCCCAGTGTCATAAAGTGCTGGGGTGGGTGGACTAACATTGCCAGCACAGGGATTGGGCCCCCCGATGCTGGGAAAAATAAATAAATGGGGTGAGGAGGAGGAGGAGGGGACAGGGTAATGAGGGATCATTTTCTTTTTCACAGGGGGCATATAAATCAATATTTTGGGACACTGGGGGTGGGCTCACCAGTGTCCCACAGTACTGGGGTGATAGGACATAACTGGAGACACTGAGAATGGGCTCCCTAGTGTCCTACCTTGGGGGGGCTAGTGCTGACATGGGGATTGGGCACCCCTATGTCGGCAAGAAAAAAAGTTTTTTTTTCACAAACAAATATTTTAGGACACTGGGAGTGGGCTATCTAGTTTTCCACACAGGTTGGGGGGGAGACTGCTACGCTGACACAGGATTTGGCACCCCAGTGTCAGCAGAATTTTTTTTTTTAGTTAAAACACACCTTGGCCCCCTTGGAGGCAGTAAAAGGATTAAATATCCTTTCGTTAGGTAAACACCAACAAGTGTTTACCTAAATGGGGACAGAGTTGTAAAAAAAGGGCCTGAACTGTTCTTGCTCTTTTTCAGGTGCTGATGTTTTTTTTTTTTTTTAAAATAGTGCCACAAATTTGCAGCAGTTTTTGCGAAAAGTGCTGTAAATTTGCGGCAGTTTTCTTGCAACGGTGCCATTAGTTGTGTAAAAACTGCTGCAATTTATGGCAGTTTCACATAAATAGTGCTACAAATTTGCAACATTACCAGCGACGGAGTAAAAAAAACATATTTATGGGCATTATTTACAAAAAATAATGCCAGACTCATGTTCCTCTGGCCCCGATTAGGTAAGCACAACTGCTGATGTTTACAAAGGGGCAATATATTTTGAATTACTGCACTTTGTACCCATCATTAGCTGAAAACTAGATGGTGGCAGCACAACACTACTGATCCCAATTTATGGCAGTAAAAAGTCTTTCACAAAAGTAAAAAGTGCTTTGGAGGTGTACATATATTTTTTCCCATAGGCTATAATGGGAAACTTTGAAGTTTTGTAACCTTTGAACAGATTAATATTTTTTCATCAAACCTTCTAAAGGCACATCTGCAGCCCAGACCCCATATACCCTAACAATTTCAGACCAGACCCCAAAGCCATTTTGGAGATGCAGCTGAGCAAAGAATTTGCATGTAAATGGTAAATTTCACATTTTTTGGCACCCTGCAGCTCCGCAACTGCACCACTGACAGGAACGAAACTTGCCAGATACAGAGAGCTATCGTTCCACACACTGCATAAAAAATTTGGGGCACATCAGTCATATGGTTGCCAAGTTATAAAAGTGCAAAATTTGGGGTTTAAAGAGGGGCTCTGGTCAAAAGTGCTACACTGCAGAATTAGAATAAGCATATCCCCAATAAATCTCATACCAAACATTAGGTTTCTGACTTACTTCATTTTAAAGACATAGGCTATTTTGCAACCCTGATTTCACTACCTGTTCAAAAAAGTCAGTTTCAGTGAAGAGGTGCTGATGATGTCACCTCCTGAACTCACAGTCTAGCCCTCCCTGTTAGCAAGCTTATAGGACCTGATGCTCCAAAGTTAAAAGCTCATTCTGCAATGGTTTTCACAAGTAAAACAGGCAGCACCATTCCAAAAACAGTGCTATACAATCTATGAGTTTTAGGTTTTGTAACAGAGTTGACAAATTTGTATTTTAATGCCTTTTTGGCGTGGTTTATTTCTCCAGGGTTGCAGGATGTTGAGTCAGCATGCCTCCAGGCTGCAGATATCATGTAAACTGCTACTCTGCAGTGCCTGTTTGGAACTGCTACAAGTGTTGCAATGTTTGTAAGTGCATTGCTGTTTGTCAGTATCTGCTTTACAATGAGTTTCAATAGGGGCCTTATATGTGTTAATTCCTACTAGCGGTGGAAGTGTTAGCCCTGGTAAAACAATTATTGTAATGTGGAGTACAAAGCAGATGAGGCTGAATATAGCTCAAGTAACAGCCTGTCAATGACAAAATAGGAAATGAGCTCTGCTCATCTGAGTATCCCATTCGTTCATACTTTGATGATGAATAAATGATTGATTGAGTGAGTGATTGATTGATTGAGTGAGTGAGTGATCAAGCATTGAGCTGGCTGCTGCATAGAAACTCTTGGTAAGGTTTCAAAACAGCACTACCTTTCCTACCCCCATTAACAGGGTGATGGAATAATGGATTTGAAGTGCCATCCTGAGAAATCACCTCAATTGAATGATAGGTGTGAATGATCACAGCCTTTCACCACATCAGAGATCTCCAGTCTGCAAATCTCACATCAGTGTGCTGTGACTTAGCATCCAGCAACCCAGGAGAAAAGGACCACAACAAAAAAGCACCAAAAACAAAAATATGAATTTGTCAACTTCGTTACAAAACCTGAAACACACACAGGTTTTAAGGCAATGTTTATAGAATGGTACTGCGTATTTTACTGGAGAAAACCATTTGCACATAGTTTTTAAACTTTGGAGAAGCAGGACCTGTAAGCTTACTGACAGGGAGGGCTAGACTGTGAGTTCAGGAGATGACATCATCAGCACCTCTTCACTGAAACTGACTTTTTTGAACTGGCAGAGAATTTAGGGTTGTAAAATGATTTGTAACTTCTAAACAAAGTAACGTGGGGATCTCAGTTTTGGCATGAGGGTGTTTGGGGCTATGTTAATCCATATTCTGAATGTATTGATGCCAGTAATTTGTCACCATAGTCCCTCTTTAACATAGAAGTGGCCGGGCAACCCTAGCTATACTGGTACTACCGTGCCAGTATGATATATATTATGGTTGAGTAAGCACTTTATTGTTAAACCCAGATTTTGCACCTTAATAACTCTACCCCTTCCCCCCTCCATTCTATCGATTTGCCCAAAATTTGGTAGCCACAAAGTCTGGATCCTGAAAATTTTGTGTCAATCAATTTGGGGTGGCAAAGTTACATAAGTGGAAAAATGCTAAAATTCACCCAAATTGACTTTTTTTTTTTTGCTCACCTGTAACCAAAAAATGTTGCTGTTTTTTAAATCTGAAACCTACACGTTTGATAGAGTCTGGCACAAGGTACATGTTTTTGCAAGTTTGAAGTTTCAAATACATAGTTTTTAAAATACCAGTTAAAACTGTCCCTATTTCTGGGCACCTTCGGTTAAATAAATTAACATTTGATGGATAGATTATCGATAATGATTTCCTTTAAACTGCTTTCATCAGCTGGATGATGAAAGCAGTTTTATGGAAATCAAATGTGAATTCATCAAAAGTGATTTCCTTCATGTTGCTTTCGTCAGTCGCAACTGAGGAAAGCAATGTGAAAGCAGTCACTTTCGATCACACCACTAACACCACCTGTAGCTGTCTGCAGAGTGTTTCCCCTCTTCCTCCTGACCGGTTAGACAAAACAGACAGGGAGTGTCCATTCCAGTCAGCTGGTATCCCCCCCTCCTGACCCATCCCTTTCTTTAAAGAATGACCAGTGTCCAGTCCCGCTGGCCGGTATCCACCCTCCCATCCAACCCACATTTCTTCTGAAATGGCTAGCGAGTGCCCAATCCCACTGGCCAGTATCTCCCCTTCCTCCTGACCTACATTTCTTCTGAGACAGCTGGTGGGTGCCCAATCCCAACATCCAGTATGATAATCCTGACACTGGAGTGCCCAACCCCCAGGTGTCGGCAAACATTCCACCCACTAAATAATGAGTGACACTAGGGTGCCCCCCCAGTGCCACTGAAGATAAAAATTACCCCTAATCCAGTTGCTATCCCCAGACCCCCTCACTGAAATATGGTAACATCTGAGAGCCCACTCCCGCTGCCACCTAACAGTCCACTAAGAGATAACCTGAAACAACAAAAACCATCCCTCAAATATCTTTTATTTTTTATTTTGTACTTGTAAAGAAGAAAACCATCCCTCAGGAAGTCTGACCCCCCCAAGCCACCCCACCCTGACGCCCCCACTCAGCACACACAACCCCACACACCCTTACTCACCACCAGAATGTCCAGTACGACAGATCCGCTCTCAGAGAAAAAGACTTCCTCCTCCTGCAACCGCAACCAGGAACTGAAATAAACAAGATACTGTAAGTGCAGTCAATGTATTTTAATGTATTTTGAACTTTTACACATAACTTGGTCATTTTTTAATATTTTTTTACCAAATTTTCGACAAGGACTCTTTGGGACCCTACCTCATAAACAAGATCGGTGACATTTTCAAATCCATGTCAATAGGTGATTATGCAGTCACTCCATGAAATCAGCTTTTGGGTGGGATTTGAAAAATTTCATGTACCAGGTTCATGAGGTGGGGTCATAAGATGATAATGTTGAAAATTTGGTAAAAAATATATTAAAATACCAAGGTGTGAGTGAACACTAAATGTTTTCAATGTTCACTCATAACTTAGGTAGTTTTCAATATTTTAATCCCACATTTTCAACATAGCCATTTTTTTCACCCCACCTCATGAATGTGACAGGTATTGTTTTTCAAAACCTGCCCAAAATGTGTTTTCACACTTGTAGTGTAAAATTACATTTCAGACGCACTTTATTAATGACACCTATCATGTTCAGAAGGGTGTCATAAAATAAAAAGTTATAAACAAAAACTGTGTGCAAGGCTGGCCGTTGGCCCAGCGGGTAGCCTGTTGTGATCCTGTGCCAGTGAGTTACATTCAGGGAAAACTCAGTGAGCCATCTGGTTGGGCCAAGGCTGGGGAGATAGCGCTGCCATGTAGCACCACTCCCAGCCTGGGGAGGGATAGTGCAGTGTTGGCCACACAAGCAACAAGTAACCATATGGTGAAGAAAACTCTTCTCCGGGCATACTGCCCAGAGGGCCCTGCTCCTCTGTATCCACAGCCAGATGGACATTTGACCCTGAGAGTCTGCATCTGTAGGCACATGGAAGTGCAGGGTCCAGAGGTTACTATATACAAATTTTAATGTGTTGACTCTGTATGAGGTACCATACCATTGATGTATGGCCTTGTACCTGTAGATTGCCCTTGGGTCATGAGGGTAGGGACTTTGTAAGCGGGTATGAGTTAGACATAAAAATCCTAATAGGTCCCCTATTAGGACATTTTCAAAGTTTGCTGGCATTGTGTTTGCAACCCTAGTAGAGTTATAGATATAAAATACATGGATTGGTCTTTTTCCCCATAGCAGTGGTTAGCAGTTATTTTCCTGTATACCCTTTCCCTGCATATGCAATTGCAATTAGATTAACGGTAACTATCCAGATATCTCATATATTGTAAAAGATGGATAAATGTGGTATACTGAAAAACTAGCCCTTCGAGGGTGGTCACCCACCTTCGAGCTTGTGACTTTATGATCTTGTTAGCCCCGTCTATGGGTTTATTTCCTTGTGTACCACATTTTCACATCGTTTAGGGAAAGGGGAGAGGGGAAATTGTTTAACCAGGAAAGGCACATGAAGCCAGATCTTGTTTCCAGGTACGACCTGGGAGCACAAGAAAGTTAAGTGACTTGCTCAAGGTCACACAATATGCAAGTGGAGGCTGATGGGATTCAAACCCCAGTCTCCAGGTTTGCAGCTCAGTTCTTTTAAACACTACACTATACTTCCTCCTATTCTATATATATAAATAAATAAGGGATACACAACAGGGACCCGTGGAATAAATTTTTTTCCACAAGAGCTTTTTGACGAATGGCATAAGCCACAAGTGACGTACTCAAGGTCAAACAACTCATGTGGAAATAAATCATTTATTCCAAAGTCACTGTTGCATATTTCATTGATCCAGTAAGAAGGGACCTTGTGTTTTTTTTTTTTTTTTTAAATAAGGTATTATAGTTCTTTTGTAACGTTTAAAAATCTGATGGTCTTTTTGGTGACACTATGCTTCTCTACTTTTGTGGCACGCTGTTGACACGGATGCCGCATCATGATGCTGGTGTTGATGCTGTGACGTTGCCAGTGATTGACAGAGGACCAGTGTCTTCAAAAAATGCACAGAGAATGTGGCAGCCATGTTTAGTGAGTAGCGCTTGTGAGAATGGAGGTTTCTTACAGTGATGCTGCTTTCATTTAAGTTGCTCCAGTTTTGTTGTAAAAAAAATAATAGTGTTTTTTCTGCTGTTGAAGTGGGTTGCCATGAATTTTTGAGTAATGCGAGTTTGTGTGCAAACAGGCTGGTGGCTGTGATTATGGAGATGGACGTAACTGTTGAATGAACTTGAGCTAAAGAACTACAGTAAGCAGCTTCATTTGTTATGAGTGGCGGTTCCAATGGAGCAGCAGACGTTTGGAGCGGAATGGTCGGGGATGAGGGGAGGCAGCTGTTGTTCAGTCCTGTTAGAGAGGAGCATGGTGAGAGAGATGGAGTGGGAGGGTGGCCGCGTGGCTGTGTGGGTAGGGGACCAGAGCAGATTTGAAATTGGGAAGAAATATTATAAACATTTTATTTTGGAAGGCAGCAGTTTGTTTGGCTTTGCTTAGAAATTAAGAACTGTTGTGCTACACAGTGTTACGATAGGGAAGGAGCCTTTGCGTGATTATTATGAAATGAAAGGGCAAAGTAGTACCAGTAGGTGGACATGGGGGAAGGGATAGTGATGTAGCTACTATGTACGTACATGCAAGATGATGTAGCTAATATTTACATAAATGCTGGTGCCAAGTCTACTGTGTACATAAACTAAATTTATATACACAATAGCTCAAATAACAGTACCTATGTAATGGTTTTTGGGCTGATGCCTATTGCATTAAGATATATGTATATGGGGAATGGCATGAGCTGACTTAAGATATCATTATGGCATTTTTAACCTCTTGAGAGGGTATTTCTTTTTACTGTGGCTGCCTGGATGTTTTGTGCCACTGCAGCAAATGTGTGTGTGTGTGTGTGGGGGGGGGGGGAATTGTAATAAACTACTGCCCTGCAAAGAAGAAACTGTGTCTCACTGAAACTTAGTAGTAAATGATAAAGATTAAGAAGGGGATTTGACCTGTCACGTGCCCTGGACAGCAGCAGAGAACAAGCATTTGTCAATGCCGAATGTTTGCTTGCTGGCATTAGCAGTGGAAGTGCAGCAGTTAGACAGATGCAGTATAGGAATGGCAGTGAAGTATTGAAGTGACGCCAACCCCACCTCCACCCTGCAGAGATGGACAGGCACTGGGGTGTGCCTTTGGGTCGCTGCCCATAACAGTCATGACATTTCACCTCACCCTACCTTGCAGACACTGACAAGTGTTGAGGTGTGCCTTGGAGTGTTTGGGCTTTACGTTCACCTCATTCCATAAGGAAACACACTGAAATGGGTGCAGTATAGGAGAATGGGGTGAACTCTGGGTTCAGGGGGTCCAAGGCGCACCTCAATGCTTGTCACTGGCTGCAGGGTGGGGGTGGAGTTGGAATGGAATGAGCATTACTGTCGACAGTCCCAAGTCACACCTCTGATGCCTGTCAGTCCCTACAGGGTAGGGCGTTATGGTCAAGAACCCTAATGCTCTGAGTGTTTCTTGGAATTTTTACTCCAATTTTTCAACATAGGCTTTTTGTGACCCCTCCACATGAACAGTGACACTATCAGTTCATTAGCTGAAAGGTGATTTTGCATAGCGACTGCACCATTTGGCACCACAGGTGTGAAAAAACACATTTCGAACAGAATGTGAAAAATGACAGCTGTACTGTTCATGAGGAGGTGTAAAAAATGGCAATGTTGAAAACTTGGAGTGAAAATATAAAAAAAACTGATGAAGTCACGAGCGTGCGTAGAAACTGCACAATGCACACCTGTAATGTAATTAGTTTGGGGAATTTTTACAGCAGATTTTCAACACGGGCATTTTGGGAGCTCTGCTCATGAACAGTGTCACTGTGATTTTCTTAATCTGTCCCAAACACTGATTTCCACCAGCGACCCCGCTATCCTGTGCCGGAAGTGCAAACACACATTTCAGCCAGGGTGTGGGAAATTACAGCTTTACTGTTCATAAGGAGGTGTGGAAAAATGCCAATGTTGAAAATCTAGACTGAAAATATTACAAATTTGTGAACATACGAGGGTGCATGGAAACTGTGCAATGCTCGCTCATAACACAGTCATTTTATGGACTTTTGTCACCAAATTTTCAAAATAGCCATTTTAAGACCTCTGCTCATGAAAGGTGTCACTGTAATTTTCTTAATCTGTCCCAAACATTGATTTCGCACACCGACCACGCCATTGTGCACTACATGTGCGAAAACACATTTTAGGTGAGATGTGAAAAATGACAGCTGTACTGTTCATAAGGAGGTGTAGTAAAATGGCAATGTTGAAAATCTGGAGTGAAAATAGTAAAAATTCTCGAAGTTACGAGCGTGCATAGAAACTGCGTAACACACGCTTGTAAAACAGTGATTTTGGGGAATTTTTTCACCAAATTTTCAACATAGGGTTTTTGGGGGCCTACCTCATGAACTGTAACACTGTTGTTTCATTACTCATTCCCAAAAGGTGGTTCCGCGCAGTGACCACAAAATCACCTTTTGGGACTGAATAACAAAATGACAGTGACTGAGTTCATGAGGTGGGGTCCCAAGAACCCCATGTTGAAAATTTGGTGAAGAAATTCCCAAAAATGGGCGAGATATGCACCAAAGTTGAAACCCCCCCACTTATGCCGTTATACAGCTTACCAGCATTTCTTCCATTTGCAGTCGACTTTGAAGAGTGCAGATGTGTTCCTGGTCCACGGAAGATCATTGCGCTGGCCTCCGGAGGTAAGTATGGGGTGAGTGTGGGGAGGTGGGGTATGCAGAGGGTGGGCATGGGTTGGGGAAGGGCAAGAGAGTCAACGAGGGACCATTTTCTTTTGTTATAGGTGTTTTTTTTTTTAAAAGATGATGTGGGACTTTTCCCACGGTGGGGTGGGCTCCCTGCATGGCACCTGGAAGTTTGTTTGGGGGGCAGTGGAGCCGACAGGGGATTGGGCACCCCATGGGCCACTGACCTTTGTCACACTGGGGTGGGCTCCCAGTGTGGCACCTGGAAGTTTGTTTGGGGAGCAGTGGAGTCGATGGAGGATTGGGAACCCCTGTGGGCCACAGACTTTTTTGCACCTGGAAGCTTGTTTGGGGGGGCAGTGGAGCCGACGGGGATTGGGCACCTCTGTTGGCCATACAGTGTGTGGGAGTGGAGGGAGTACATGAGCACACTGTGCAACCTGATTGTTTGTTTGCGGGGCACTGGATCATGGGTGTAGGCAGGCATACTCCAAGCACTCCATGGTGTGCAATTTTATTTAAGGGGGGGTAGCAAATAGTCTCTGAACTGCTTCCTTTTTCCATGAAAACTAACAAAGAAAATATTGAATCTTTCTGTAATGTTATTCATAGGAGTCAAAACTAGGACTGGTCACTAATAGTCTCTTTGCATCCCAATGACAATACAACTTTACAGGCTCTGGGCTGTTATGTGAGTCTCTTAGGGAACAATGCATGACATTTGTATCTACCCATGCACAGCAACAACTGTTGTCATGAGATATAAAAGTTGTATTTATTGTGCCAAATGAGCAGGGCCACTGGAAAATTGCAGAAAATTTTACCCTAAAATGCGGGGACTTTTTTGCAGAAATTGAGGGAAAATTGAGGGGGTTCACTACACATCCCCACTGCTCCTTAATAAATCTTTTATTGTTTGCTGCAGCTTGTATTAATCAAATGAATTGTTAGATAAATGTATTGGCACTTGTAAATGCTTTTAATATGAAGAAATGTGTGCATTTTTGAAATACACTGCAAATTAATCATTATGTAGCATATCTTCTAAAAATCAAGACATTTAAGTCATGCACTGCTAACTAGATTTTATTCAGTAATTTGCAGTTAGTCTGTATTGAATACATCCTGAAACAACATATTTTGCCAGTTTCTAGATGTTAAATAATGAAGCCTGTTTAAACTACTTGCTTTGGTGCAAGAAATAAAATAAACAGATAACCAGGGTGCCTGATAAAGGTCTAGTAAGAAAAATGTTTATTTTGTTAAAATAATTACTGTTCTTAATCAGCACTGTAAGTACATTTTAAAATCACATGATAAAAGTATCAGATCATACCAGTAGCTTTTCATTACATCATACAGTACTTTTTAATACATTGTACTTTTGTTCTACTCGGTTTGCAGTGATTTTACTTGAGTTGCAGTTATTTTGTCTATTTGAAGGTAACTGTTTAACTATACTTAACCTGTTCAGCATATTTTCAGAAATGTTTGCTTTTTGTATGCTTTGTATGGGAGTATGCAGTTGAGGCAGACTGACATGTAAGGAATCACTTTCACCAACCCCCTCAGAGCACAGTCAAGTTTATAATCAGCAGGGCCTCTCAAACTAGACACATTTGAATAAGAATCCTTTCAGATTAAAAGTATTTATACTAGGAAAATCTACCCTACCATTCAAAAACAAGCATTGTGGTCAGTGCTTCATTTAGATGAATGGGGCACTTTGCACCTCTTCTCACAACTATTGTTTCAGTCTCTGTGTCAGCAAAAAGTTCTCTGATAGTCTGCTTTAACACAGATTTTAAGTGTTCAAGTATGCATGACCAGAGGATTTTGAAACCAAAGCAGAGAAGTGAATCACATGAAAGCAGAGTCACATTTGACCCCTTCTCACCTCACAATGTATTGTTTTGGTCAAATGCAAGTCTGTGTACTAAATTGTTAACATATCTGAGTAGATTTTCTTGAGAATTTAAATATTTATATACAATTTCAGCCAAAAATTCCATAAATGTAAGAAATTGCGGATTTTGTGTGGAGAAGGGTGAAAATTGTGGAAATTGTGGGAAAATTGCGCCCGCAATTTTCCAGTGGCCCTGCAAATGAGGCAACAGACACAGTCCTGGTGTATATTTGAATATTGTCTGGCTACACCCGGTGAGGGGGGGGGCTCACCCTAGCAAGGGGGGTAGCAGTGAGTCCACTTGGTGTGCAGATCAGAAATCCCTGGCTACACCCCTGCACTGGATCAGACAGGGATCACATTCTTCCATCGGAAACAAATGAACTGTCTATGACAGTTCAGATGCAGTGCTGACATGTAGGTAATTTGCATACTGCCGACCGGCAGCCTGCTGAGGGCAGTATGCAAATTGCCTACATGTTACCACCGCTGATTGTAGTGGTGTTTTTTTCTGAACTGTACACCACTGCATCTGAACGGCTGTCATAGACAGACTGGACATTCATTGGTGCGGTGCAGCCGCGCCTTCAAAAAGGAGCAGGGCATTGAAAGAGGGGGTGGCACACTTACCAAAACTCGTATGGTGGCACTATGTTTCTTGCACATGCGAGCAAGCAAACATAAAAATCACTCAGCTGCCCTGAAAGATTAATTTGGCAGCTGGGGGGAGAAAGCAGTTACCCTGCACTGGTGCAGAGAATAAGACAAAAGCCTTAATTGTTGCAGCAAAAATCAAAACCGAAGTGTATTAATCAGCTTACAAATGCAGAAAGACTAGTAGAAGTACAATTTACTAAAACTAAATTTAGTAAATAACATTTCTCTTGCAAACAGAATGTTATCTAAACTAAACCATTTGCAGCCTTGAAAATTATAACAAAGAAACTGCCATCAAAATGACAGACAAGTGCGCTTTTTAACTGAAAAAAAAAAAAATATTCCTTTTATGTTAATTCCCCATGTCACAACACAGAACAACAAACAGTTTTATAAATTGCATGAAATCTAACAATTAAAAAAAAAAACACTTCTTGAGCCTGTAGCTCAGTTTATTCATTGGTTAAAACTGGCATTTGGTAAAATGTGGACCTCCGGACTGGATCCAAAATAGTAAAAATTTAACTGACTCATCCTGCTGTACCAACAGGACCAGGAGAAACTTGTATGGTCCAGCAATTAATTCCCTCCAGAGCAGTTGGTCTGGTTTTTACCATTTTACTTCATCTGTTCTGGCTGGTCCAGATTTCATCTCTGGTTGGTATGATGATATCTGGACAGCTGGACCTGGAGCAGACCAAAACTGTCAAAGGTCCGTCCAGGTCCAGTGGTCCAGATATCACCAATATCCTTACCCTAGATGAAATATGGACTAGCTAAAATGGAAAAATCAAAACATTAAAAACCAGACCAGAGAGACAAAACAGTAATAACTGGACCAACTGGTCCATTCAGAGCAGCAGGATCATGCAACTTGCTCCAGGGTCTGGCCAGACCAGCCGGCCTGGTTTTTATCATTTTGGGTTCTCTCTGGTGGTCTGGATTTCACATGTACCCATTAAAACTTATCTGACTGCAAGTGAGTCAGTTTAGACAAAATACTGTTTGCAAGAGAAATGTAAGGAATTTAGCTGTGTTATTTATCCCATTAAGGTTTGGTACTCTTTTACTAAAAGACTCAGATATAAAACCTCTCACATCAGAATACATTTACTCAGAATTCATCAGGGTTACAAGCTTAGGAGGCAGTATAGCATAGTAGGAGGCAGTATAGCGTAGTGGTTAAGGGCATTAAGTTGCAAATCTAGAGACCTGGATTTGAATCCCGTCAGCCTTAACTTGCATACTGTGTGACCCTGAGCAAGTCACTTAACTTCCTTGTGCTCCCAGAACATACCTGGAAACAAGCTCCAGCTTAGTGTGCCTTTCCTGTTAAACAATTTCCCTTTTTCCCTTACGAGAACTGGTTTAAATAATTTATTTAGTTTATTTATTTTGTTTTTGATAACCGGGTGACTGCACTAGACAGAAAAGTGACTATTTTCAGGCACGACCTGGGAGGTCAGCTCAGAACCTTCCAGAACCTGTGCCATTTTCTGAAAATAAGCATAGCCGAGGTTGTTTTTTTATTTTCTGAAACAGTTCTGATAAATGTTAAAACATTAATTGATTTTTACAGCTTCATATAGTCCCACATCAGGTCTTTATCTGAAAGAAGATTGATGGTGATGGAATGACACAGAAAGCAGGTGGGCTACGTAGAAGGTATCCAGTGAGCCAGGTCTTTGTGGTCATACTCACTGTAGTGTCACACAAATGGTAGTGGTGCTCGGACAGTTCTTCTGTGGATCCGACTATCCTCCATTGGATAGTGATGGTATCGGCATCTGAATCCTTGGTTGGTTATCTGTGCCATCCAACAAAATCTGGCAGCAATGATGATATCTGATGATATCCAACCTGGTAGGATACAATCTGAGGAACACTAACAAGGAATAATTACTAGCTACATAACATTAATTATATGTACTATAGTACCACTCCAAGCTGTTTTTATGTTTGCTTGTGCGCATGTGCAAGAAACATATTGCAGCAGCTTGCTATAGTAGTGAGTTGTGGAGGTGCGGCAGTGTTGTGACGAATGCCAGCTGTCCATTTTGGGGCTGGTCTCTGTGGCGCAAATAGAGGAGCACACTGTCCATGACAGCAGTATTGTCGCCTGTCACCAACTTGAAAGAAACTCGCCGCTGCAATCAACGGAGTGCCCCATCATTAACAATCAGCTGTTTTTGCTGCTGGGGCAGTCTCTGATTCCAGTGGCAAATCACAGTTTGTCATGTCTGGTGCCTCATTTCAATAAAACATGGCAGCTGTCACCATCTGCCTCTCACAGTCCCCACAAAGCTGAAGGGGTGCCCAATCCCCCCTGTCAGCATGCCCCCTCCCAAGTTCATTTGCCAAAGGGGGAGCCCAATCCTCGGCGGCATAATGTCCTATTTGTTTTAAAGAAACATGGTGGCAGTTATTGCCATCCACCTTTCACAGGCTCCATGAAAGCCGACGGGGGTGCCCAATCCCCATGTTGGCATGCCCCCTCCCAAGTTCATTTGCTGACGGGGAGCCCAATCCCAATCGGCATAATGTCCTCCCCTCCCATGTGTTGTGTGCCGAGGGGGGGTGCCCAATACCCCTCGGCTCACTCACCCCCCCAAACATTCTGTATGTGCCGATGGGGTGCCCAATCCCATCGGCTACAGACCCCCACCAAGAAACACTCAGGTGGCATGGTGGGAGCCCACCACAGCATGCTAAACCAGTTGTAAATAAAGAAAACCCTCCCTCTTTGTTTGGTATTTTTTTAAACCTGTAAATAAGAAAATGGTCCCTCGCTGTCACCGGTGCCCTCGTCCCCCAACCCGTACCCACCCTCTGCGCACCCCACCTCCCCAACCCCCCACCCCATACTTACCTCTGGAGCCCAGCGCGATGATCTTCGAGGACCGAACACATCTAGATTCTTCAAAGCCAACCACGAACTGAAGTAATGCCAGTAATCTGTATAATGGCATAATTGTTTTTTGTTTTTTTTTCCAACTTATGTGGATATCTTGCCCATTTTTCCAAATTTTGATACCAAATTTTCAACATGGGGTTCTTGGGACCCCATCTCATGAATTCAGTGACTGTCATCTGGTTATTCCGTCCCAAAAGGTGATTTCGCGGTCACTGCTTGCGATCACCTTTTGGGACCGATTAATGAAATGACAGTGTCAATGTTCATGAGATGAGCTCCCAAAAAGCACATGTTGCAAATTTAGTTGAAAAAATTCCGAAAATGACTGTGTTATGAGTGCAGTGCTTGTTCCATTTCCACGCATATCAGTAATTTTATGAATTTGTAATATTTTCACCCAGATTTTCAACATTGGCATTTTTATTACACCTCCTTATGAGCAGTACTACTGTCATTTTTCACATCCTGCCCAAAATGTGGTTTTACACATCTGGTGCACAATGGCATGGCTGCTGTGGGAAATCATTGTTCAGGATAGATTAAGAAAATCATAGTGACAGTGTTCATGAGCAAAGGTCACAAAATGCCTATTTTGAAAATTTGGTGAAATAATTCCACTAAATGACTGTGTTATGAATTGCACAGTTTCCACGTACGCTTGTAAGTTCGAGCATTGTTTTTATTTTCACTCCAGATTTCTAACACTGCCATCTCTTCACACCTCCCTATGAATGGTACAGCTGTCATTTTTCACATCCTGCCCAAACTGTGTTTTCGCACATCTGGTGCAGAATGGCGTGGTCGCTGTGAGAAATCAATGCTCAGGACAGATTAACAAAATCACAGTGCCACTGTTCATGAGCAGAGTTCCCGAATGCTTTCATGACCTGAGAGTCACAAAAAGGCCATGTTGAACATTTGTAGTGCAAATACCAACAAATGATCGGGGTGTTAGGGTGTCTAACCAGCACGAGATTTGAAGGAGGCCAATTAAGGGGTAATGTGAGGAAGTTCTTTTTCACAGAAAGGGTGGTGGATGAATAGCACAGCCTGCCTCAGGAAGTGGTGTATATAAATACAGTGTTAGGTTTCAAACAGGCATGGGATAGGCATAAGGGAGCAATACAGATGAGTATGAATAGATAAGCCATTGACAGAGTAAAGGCCTATGGCACATTCATAAGGTAGTAAAAATGGGCAGACTGGATGGGCCTTGTGGTCCTTGTCTGCAATCAACATCTATGTTTCTATGTAACCATAACATCCCACCCTGTACAGACTGACAGGCGTCAGGGGTGTGCCTTTGGATTGGCAGCTGTAATGCTCATGCCATTCCATCCCCACCCTGAAGCCAGTAGCAGGCATCGAGGTGTGCCTTGGACTCTTGGGCCCCAGAGTTCACCCCATTCTTCTATGCTGCACCCATTTCAGCATATGTCCTTATGAAATGGGGTGAGTGTAAAACCGAACACCCCAAGGCACACCTCAACACCTATCGGTGTCTGCAGGATAGGGTGAGATGTAATGCTGTAAGCGTTATGGGCGATGACCCAAACGCATTCCCCAATGCCTGTTCATCTCTGCAGGGTGGAGATGGGGTTGGCATGAGTTCAATACTTCTTTGCCATTTGTATTCTGCATCTGTCTGACTCCTGCACGTCCAATGCTAATATCAGCAAGCAAACATTTGGCATTGACAAATGCCTGTTAGAATCCTTTCCCTTCACTTGACAACAGCTTATCTGTGGAAAATGATGGTTAAAACAGCTTTTGTGCTTTAAATCACAAGGTTGTGAATGTTCAATAAGGTTTGGACAACTAGCAGAACTTTTCATAGCTTATCCGAACCTTTCAGTACCTCAGAACCTTTTGTGGCTCTCCCAGCCCTAGTATTAATACTGTAGGTACTTAAAGTGAATTTTCACAACATTATCATCACAGTCATGTAAGCTTTAATGTCCGACGAAGGAAGCTTCTACTGGGGAATTAATGCATGGTTGGGGGGGCTGTGGCACAAGGCCTTGGCCGAGTGCCTACAACCACCCAATCATGCATTAACTCCCCAGTAGAAGCTGACTCCGGAGGGCATTAATGCGTGTGCAACACGGCAATACTTGCGTTGTTGTTGTTGTGTCCATTCTTACAGTTCTGTTCGGCTTTGTGTTAGCGCATTGAGATGTTCCGTAATTGCCGTGATGTGTGTTCTGCTTCTGCTGTGACAACTAGTGGTGCTGGATCTTGACCCGGTGACCCCGTGAACAGTAGTTGGAGCAGTCCTTGCTGGGGAATTAATCACCGCTCCAACTTTGGTCACGTGTTGTATTTAGTCCAATGAAATTGCTTTATTTTCCATTTCTGTTTTATGCCATGTTACAAATAACTTTATTGCCACCTTACAATGCACAATTGCCCTTTCTGGGCAAAGGGAAGAAGAGATACAGCGAGGTACCAGATAGTTCACAGCGTAATTGGAAAAGATGCCGATATTGCAGTGCTGCTGCCCCCTCTAGTGTGAGGCAGGAAGTGAGGTTATATTGTGCAGCACACAGATGAAAAAACACAAGGAGAGCTGCTACCCTCTTGGACCCGAGAAAGGAGGCGATATGGTTAGGCATTAAACAGCAGAGTGAAGGCAGCAGCTGCAGAGAGAACTGGTAGCTCTTGTGTCAGCATCTGCACGGCACACTGGTGGCAATCCAGGTTTGTGCTCGTAGCCTGAGAAGGAAAGAAGGAGTGGAATCCGGCAGGGAGAGTGAAGGAGTTTTCCATGTGGATGCTGTCCTTCACATCAATCAATCAAACTTTATTTAACCAGGCATCAACACCACTGAGTATGCTCATTTTCAAAGTGGTCCTGGACAAAAAAACATTACAATACATAGACACAATTGGAGAGACTTGGAAGCAACAACATAATGCAGGTAAAGGTCGACTCAGACCAACTTAAGTTTAACATAGGTTTAACATATAAGTTTAACACATTGTTGCACATCCCTTTCTCCCTCCACCCCATCCAGAACGCTGGAGGGAGGGCAGGAGTAACGGGGAAACGCTTTCTCCAGGATGCCTGATGATTGCTCCCATTGCTACTTCCCTGTCATCCTACCCATTGGCACACCAGCTATACCCCCTTCCCCTCGACTATCTCCATGACATCCAGAAGCTGCTTCCTCCAAGGTGGCCTTAGGAGAGCTCCTGGAAGGGGCAACTCAGACACTCTGGGGTAGCTGACACTCGGGTGACTGGAGGTGGAGTTCAGCATGAAGCATGCTTTATCATGCTTATGATATCCTGTGTACTTGTATATCCCACCTAACCATAGATTTTCTTTGGCTGTTTGTATTGCATTTCATGTATACTTGTACCAGTCTGCTTGTATTTTGCTGTATATTGCTTGTAAGCGATATTCTGTTGTATCTTGTATACTTAATTCTTATGTCGTATTACTTATTTATTACTATTATTATTATTTATTACTTATTTTCCTATGTCCCTTTTCCCCGGATTGCAGCTGGATTCGAGCTTTGGCTCAGTGTGCCTTTTCCGGTTACCAAATGTTTAAGTAAAAACTAAAAAAATGTGAGTGTGCCAGGCAATAGGGGCACGTGAGGGACCTGAAGGAGTCAGGTACTGGGAGGGCATAAGAGGAAGCAGAAACATAATGGATTGTCTTTGCTTTGGCTACAGTACACCCCACCAATCCATTCCATGTTTCTGTTCCACTTTTTTATGAAAAAGCAGTCCATATGTTCTGAAGTCTCTGTCCTCTTAGAGATCACTTATGCAGTTATGCTCTCCAGTTTTCCCATCACTAACCACCACCAGTAGCCAGTGGCGGATCCAGTATTTTACATTAGGGGGTGCTGTGGTGGTGTGTGTGTACTTGATATACAACTTTTTATAATTTTTAAAATCCTTTATACTATCCTTTTCATGATATTTTTAACTGAAAATATAAACATAGGGCCCGATTCTAGAAGGGTTACACCTGGCGTAACTGCAGTTGCGCCAAGCAGAATGGTGCATGTAGCAACTTACGCCAGCAGTTGCGACATGCGTGATTCTACATAGTGGCCTGCGACATGGTGCAGGCTGCTTGCGCCAAGCAGCAGTTATGCCGCATAAACCCCCTGCGACATGGCGCTAGGGGGTTTACGGTAGCAGTTGCTCCCCATTCTAGAAGGGCAGCCATAAAGTACCCACTTCAGGATTCTACAAGAACCCCCGAAGGAGATCTGGCAACGTAAGTTATACCAGCATTTAGCTGATATAACTTATGGATGCTCCTGGAGGTCCTGTAGACCTGTCGGCTGTCCAGCAGACAGTGCACGGTTTCCCCCCCCATGCCCAGCACACCCCAATGGGGCCCCACAGGGCTATCCATACCCCCAGCCCCTGAAACACCCATTGGCAGAAGCCCCACAGGGCGGCACTGCCACCCCACTTGTGCCCTGAATCACGAGTCGCTGGCCGTATATGCAGCAAAAAGCCAGCCCTGGTAGTCTAGTGGCTCCCCGAACTGTATAACAAAATATTGATCACCATATCCCTGGTAGTCTAGTACCCCCCCTCGAACTGTACAATAATAAAGAGATCCCGTATCCCTGGTAGTCTAGTGGACCCCGATCTGTATAATTAATATAGATCCCCATATCTCTAGTAGTCTAGTGGCTCCCAAACTGTACAATAATAAAAAGAGATCCTGTATCCCTGGTAGTCTAATGGCCCCGAACTGTATAATAAATATATAGTTCCCTGTCCCTAGTAGTCTAGTTCCCCAGACTGTAAAATAATAGCAGAGATCCCATTTCCTAGTAGTCTAGTGCCCCCAGCCAGCTGTGCCAGCCCACCCAGCACCCCCCATACGTCCCCAGCTGGCGACTGGCACAGCCACCTCTCACCTTCACACACTGCACCCAGTCGGCGGCTGGACATGAGGTGAGGAGGTGGGCTATGCCATCACCAGCTGGGACAGGTGGGGGTGCTGGGTGGCTGGCATGGCTGGGTGGGGGACACTAGACTACCAGGGAAATGGGGATCTCGTTTATTATTTTACAGTTCGGGGGCACTAGACTACCAGGGATACAGGGAACTATATATTTATTATACAGTTCGGGGGGGCCACTAGACTACCAGGGATACGGAATCTCTTTTATTATTGTACAGTTCGGGGAGCCACTAGACTACCAGGGATATGGGGATCTATATATTTATTATACTGATCGGGGCCACTAGACTACTAGGATAAAGGGATCTCTTTTATTATTGTACAGATCGGGGGGCACTAGACTACTAGGGATATGGGGATCTCTTTATTATTGTACAGATCGGGGCACTAGACTACTAGGGATACGGAGATCTCTTTTATTATTGTACAGTTTGGGGGGGCCACTAGACTACCAGGGAAACGGGGATCCCTTTTATTATTTTACAGTTCAGGGGGGCACTGGACTACCAGGGCAGGTGACATGCCACATTTGCGGTGGGAGACCCGGGGGTCGGGGCACGGGTGGGGGGTGCACTTGCGACCTGAGGCAGCCGGTTGCGACATGCTGGCCAGGTATGCCTTCTGTGTGACGTACCTAGCCGCATGTCGCAAGTCACAGGTATTTGTTGTGGAGACCCTGCCCTTTCTAGAATAGGGTGCAGGTTCATTGTCGCAGTTATGGGTGGCACAAGTTGCGTTCAGCGGCAACTTGCGCCACCCTTCTAGAATCAGGGCCATAATCTATAGTTTTTAATGTATATTTTCTTACAATCAATATATTAGGCTTCTCTAGCAAAGTGAAATGCAGCTGCAGCAAACAAGTAGGTTACAATGGGGGTGCACCTGCACCCCCTAAAACCCCTTAAATCTGCTACTGCCAGTAACCTGGAGTGATCATAATACTCTTTTCATCTTACAGTATGCAATCAGCAACCCACTTTCACTCTACATTTCTGAAACAGTGAAATACCAAACAGCGTACAGAGAAAAAAGGAAAGCTGGCGAGAGAGTGAGAGAGAGAGAGGATAACTCCTATAGGTTAAGGGAGGAAGTGGCATAGTGAAATGCCAAACAGCGCACAAAGAGGAAAGCTGTAGAGAGAGAACTGCTGCCCCCTGTAGGCTGAGGCAGGAAGTGAAGCTATGAAATCTCAAACAGCATATGGAGTAAAGAGGAAAGCTGTAGAGAGCTGCTGCCCACTGTGGGTCGAGGGAAGAAGTGATATATACAGTAAGTAATAACTCACAACAGGGCACGCATTTCTGGAGAATTAATGCATGCCCTGGGTGAACTGAAACACACAAGGCCAACAGATGAGTGACTTTCAACACACTTAGGAAGTGCATTAATTCGCAGGAAACCCATGCCCGAGAGTGAGTTACTGCACTTATAAAACTGATTTTTTTCCAATGAAAAAGGCTTTCTTTTCCATTTGTTAGATTGTTGCTAGGTAGATTATGTGAGTTTGGTAACAAAAGCAGAGTGCCTTTGAATGAACCCAGGAAGTATATTTATTTTGAATAAATGTGTGTGTGTGTGTGTGTGTGTGTGTGTGTGTGTGTGTGTGTGTGTGTTTAAAAATTGAAAAGTATTTTTATTTTAATGGAAACATTTTGTTTTCATTTAGTTGGGTTGTTGCTAGGTAGAGTGGGGTAAGGCCAGTTACAAACTGTTCCGGAGATTTATTGCTCTCTGGCACCTGCCACACATCAGGACAAGAAGTGGGTTGAATTTATGGTCTACACTTGGTGGATAATATAGTCAGTGAAGCAATTTATACTAAGGTTCTTTGTGTTTATTGCATAAAAGCAAACCCATATGAGAGCTGACCACTGTGTTCCAGTTCTGCTCTGTAATTATTATACCCAGGTCTTTTTCCCACTGCAGTCTCACCTTCCCCAAGCGGTCAGGGATAAACTGTCTGTCCTGCCTTACCATCCTCTCTATCAGGCCCTACCCTCCGATCTAGCCCAATATACTTCTTGCTCCAAAGACGCTAGTCTTGAGGCCTCCACTGGTTCTCTGTGTAATGCCCTACCATAGGCCTTAATTTGTAAGTATTTAAATTGGTGGGCCTATGGGATTCCTAGGCATTTTGTATGTCTGTGAAGGAAAACATCCCCTCTCTGGTATACAGGTATCCCAAACATTTTATGCCTCTGTTCAGCCAGATCTGAAATACGGGGTCCTCCAACCCAGGTAGAAATTCTGGATTGTGAGCTACCAACAGAGTGCGCTCACCCTCTGCACCTCTTCTCTTTTTAACTGCTTCGTACACCTCCAACACATGCTGTACACGTGAGTTGGGATTTGTCAACTGCTTATAAGCACAGACACTTCCCCCCCCCCATGCCAGGTAAGCTGATAAACGTCTGGGACATCCCCCTCTTCTAAATCAACCCAACTGGCAGCTGAGCCCCGGTTCACCCAGTCTTCTATACAGCAGTGTTGAATCACAAAATAGTACCCTCGCATGTCTGGGAAATCCAGCCCACCTCTGTCACCGCGCTCCCAAGTCATTGCAGACTCATCCTCCGGCATTTCCACTGCCATATAAAGGTAGTGAATCCTTTTTCCAGCCTCTTAATGTCCACTTTAGTTGGGCCCATGGTTAACATCTGCATCACGTAAAGCAGCCTGGGCAGCACATTAATTTTAATTAAGTGAATACACCCTATCCATGAAATGAGAAGTGACCACCATCTGTCCAGCTCCTTAAGGATGGTAATAAACAGTGGACTATAGTTTAACCGGTACAGGCTTCCCAGATCTCGGCTTACTTTGATGCGTAAGAAAGTAATTGATTCTCTCACTGCTTTTAAGCTCCAGGAGTCTTCTCCTCCCTCCCATTCTGGTTTCCCTAAGCCCATCATTTCCAATTTGTGCACTTTAAGCTTATAACCAGAGAAGCTAGAAAACTCCTCCACCACCTGTAATAGAGTTGGAATCAAGGTTTTAGGTTCCGTGATAAAGATTAATAAATCTTCAGCATATAATGTAATCTTAGGTTGAATTCCCAATTTCTCTGTGATCACATAAATATTCCTGGACTTCCGTACTTTTATAGCTAGGGGTTCAATAGCCCAGGCACACAGGAGAGGGGAGAGGGGACATCCTTGTCTCATGCCATGATGCAGGCGAATCTCCTCCAAGGGCATGCCATTAACAAGCACTCTAGCCACACAGTCTCGATATAACATCTGCACTAGCTCCACAAACCCATCTCCCAATCAAGAGTGTCTCAGCACTTCAAACAGGTAGCACCATTCTGTGCGATCAAAGGCTTTCTCAGCATCCATGGACAGCACACTTGCTTGGCCGGTATGCTGCAAGCCCAAATGCATAACATTGAGTAACCTTCACATATTATGATGGGACAGACAACCCTGTATGAACCCGATTTGGTCATCATGAATGATTTGAGGCAGCACTTACTCCAGGCATCGTGCCATGACCTTAGCCATAATCTTAAGATCACAATTTAGAAGGGAGATGTGTCTGTAGGAGGCGCACTCATATGGATTCTTACTGGGTTTTGCTAAAATACAAATGTTTGCTACACAGCAGGATTTAGGGAGGTCCCTCTCCCCTCTTGCTTGCTCCATCAGCACCCTGAGCAGTTCTGTCAAGACTGCTCCCAACTCCTTGTAATACGCCACCACAAATCCATCGGGACTCCCAGTCTTCCCCCATTTCAGCCCCCCCAAATTACTTGCATTATTTCAGTGGTGGTAACTGGTGCCCCTAACATTTCCCTCTGTGTATCCATGAGTGTCAGGAGGGCAAACGCCTCAAGAAGAGCCAAGGCCTGCTCCTCCACTCCCACACACTCTTCCATATACAACTATTGATAAAATTCCTGAAAAAACTGCCTGATATGGGGTCCCCCATGTACCAGCTGTCCAGATCTGCTCCGATTGCTGTAATACAGTTAGATTTCCTCCTGCCACCCACCAAACTGGTATGTAATGGGCCAGGTTTGTTTCCCCACTCATATATTCATTACCATGTGAAAAGAGTCTAGCCTTAGCCTCTCTGGTAAGTAACAATTTCAACACCATCCTGGCCACTGTAAGTTCCCTTAGTATCTCGTGTCCCCCTCCGGCTGCCGCCTTTTGTTCCAGATCTTTTATTTTGCCCTCCTTTCTACTGGGGTTTATCCCTATGCTCCTTTTTTTTTTTTACTCGTGCCACATAGCTAATGATGGCTCCTCACATGTAAGCCTTCCCTGCTTCCCAAAACATCCCTTTTGAGGGAGCTGAGCCCATGATTTATGCTTGAATACAGGTCCCACTTATCCTTTAGGTAGCTTCAAAATTCTTCTTTTGCTAGTAGGTATGTGGGAAACTTCCAATTTAGTGCAGCCTCCCCCCCCCCCAACTGTCAGGGGCACACTAACCATAGCATAGTCCGATATATGTATAGGACTATAACTCACCCTTATTCTATGATGATAATGTCTAGCAATGTAAATATAATCTAGTCTGGACCTAGATTTATGCAGATTAGAGAAGAAGGTATATTCTTTAGCTCTGGGGTTGGCAATCCTCCCGCTATCTTTTAGATCCAAGTCCGACATCCCCATTTGCCAGGTTTCCATGGCTTTTACACTCCTTTCCCTTCAACCTGAGTAATCTAGCTGGGGTCCAAAATGTGGTGAGCTGTTCCTGGAAAATAATATCTGAACTCTAAAATCTAGAAGGTAAGAGTGATAATGAGATAGATAGTGAAGGAAACAAGAAGGGGGGTGGAAGCACAATCTGGAGAGCTATGTGTGTGAATGCTCAAAGTCTAGGCAACAAGATTGCAGACCTAGAGACCACCATGGCATCCGCAGATCTGGATATGGCTGTAATTTAAGAGTCCTGGTGCAATGAAAACCAGGATTGGAATGTGGCCATACCAGGGTATATTCTGTTCAGAAAAGACAGGGTAGGTAAAAAAAGGGGGGGGGGGAGTAGCTCTTTTTCTTAGGGACAAAATAAAAGCTGTGGAAATATAGGGAGAGCAGGGAGGAGTTGAAGTATTGTGGGTCACCTTGGAAACATGTAAGGGGGCCACTATTAGCATAGGAGTGACCTACAGACCTCCAGCACAGGGAAGGGGAGGAGAAGTGGCTAAGGACATGATGGAAGCCATCCAAAGGATGGTACACAAGGGGTAGGTGTTGCTGGTGGGGGACTTCAATCTACCAGATGTGGATTGGAGCCTACCAGCTGCAGCAACAGTCAGAAGTAGGGACATCCTGGACTCCCTGCAATGGGCGTTCCTCAGGCAACTAGTTAAGAAGCCCACTCATGGGGGGGGTGACTCTGGACCTGGTACTGACAAACAGGGATAGTATTGCTGATGTCACAGTGGGTGACAACCTGGGGTCCAACGATCACCGTAGAGTGTGATATAGTATAAGGAGTGGGCCAGAACAGAGCCTTACTAAGACAAGGATCTTGGACTTCAGGAGGGCCGATTTCAGAAAAATGGGAGAATGCCTCAGGGATGCCCTAGCAGGCACTGAGGATCTGGGGGGAATTGAGGAACTATGGGCAAAAATAAAAGGGGGCTTTGAAAAAGCAACAAATCTCTGTGTCAGGCAGGTTAACAGGGGCAAGAGACAAGAGACAGCTATGGTTCTCTAAAGACATAGCAGAAAAAGTAAGAGTAAAAAAACTAGCATTTAGAAAGTACAAACAGGCACAGAAGGAGGAGGAGGATAGTGAAAACTAACAGGAGAAACAAAAGAAGGCAGGCAAGACAGTTAAACGTGCAAAGACACAAAGAAAGAAGAATATTGTTCAATCAGTAAAAGAAGGGGCTACAACTTTCCTTAGAGATATAAGTGAGAAGAGGAAGACCAAAGGAGGAATAGTAAGGATAAAAGGGGAAGAAGGGGTTTGCGAGGAGGAGGAGGAGTACCAAAAGAAGGCAGACATATTGAACAAATATTTTTGTTCAGTATTTATGGGGGAAGGGGTAGGTGATGGACCAAAGTTAAGGGACAAGGGCATAAATGGTAGGGAGATGGACACCAGTCCTTTTACAGAGGAGAAAGTCCTCAAGGTACTAGCACAATTAAAAGTAGACAAGGCAATGGGACCTGAAGAGGTGCACCCCAGGATACTGAGGGAGTTCAAAGAAGTGCTGGCTGCACTTCTGATAACTCTGTTCAACTTATCATTAGAAACAGGGGAGGTTCTGAAGGACTGGAGGAGGGCAGATGTGGTCCCACTTCACAAAAGTGGAACAGGGAGGAGGCAGGAAATTGCAGAGCTGCCAGCCTGACTCTGGTAGTGGGCAAAGTCATGGAAACACTACTGAAGGAAAGGATAGTGGAATACCTTGTCACCAGTGGACTGCAGGATCCAAGGTAACATGGCTTCACAGAGGGGAGTTCTAGCCAGACAAACCTGATCAAGTTCTTCGATGGGGTGACCAGGGTAGTGGATCAGGGAAGAGCTGTATTTGTGGCCTGTCAGTATATCAGTACAGCCTTTGACACCATTCCACATAAAAGACTGGTAAACAAGTTAAACTGTCTGGGAGTGGATCCAAAAGTTATAAACTGGGTAAGAAGCTGGTTAAGCAACAGTAGTCAGAAGGTGATGGTAAATGATGTCCACTCTGGAGAAGGCAAGGTAACCAGTGGGATGCCTCAGGGCTCAGTACTAGGCCTGGTCCTCTTCAGTGTCTTTATTAGTGACATTGTGGAAGAGCTAGAAGGGAAAGTATGCCTGTTCAGGAATGGCATAAAAATCTGCAACACAGTAGACACACGGGGAAGGGGGTGGAAGAATGATTTAAAAAAGTTGGAAGAATGGTCAAGGATATGGCAGCTGGGTTTCAATGCAAAAAAGCACATAATCATGCACTTGGGGCACTGAAACCTGGTGGCCAAGTACCAATTAAGAGGGAAAGTACTGGCAACCACCAAACAGGAAAGGGGCCTGGGGGTAATCATTTCTGATGACCTGAAGGTAGCCAAGCAGTGTGATAAGGCTGGGAGGAAAGACTAGCAGGATGTTCAGGTGCATGGGAAGGGGCATCACCAGTAGGAAGGAGGAGGTAATATTACCCCTGCACAGATCACTGGTAAGACCCCACCTCGAGTACTGTCGTGTCTAGTTCTGGAGGCCCCACCTCTGGAAGGATATTGATAAGTTGGAGGCGGTACAGAAGAGGGCTACCAAAATGGTGCAGGGCCTGCATCAAAAGCCCTACAAGGAGAGACTCAAGGAAGTAATTATGTACTCTATACAGGAAGGGAAGGAAAGGGGGAACATTCAAATACCTAACAGATATCAGGTACAGTAAGGTAGTGTTTTCCATAGAAAAACATAGAATTTGATGGCAGATAAGGACCGCTTGGCCCACCCAGTCTGCCCAAAAGAAGCTCGGGGACAAGGGGTCACACTATAAAATTGGCTGGGGGAGGATCAGAGGTAATGCGAGGAAATACTTCTTCACATAGAGGGTGGTGGATGCCTGGAACAGCCTTCCAATGGAGGTGGTGGGTGCCAAAATAGGGACAGGATTCAAGCATGCATGGGACAGGTACAAGGGGATCTTGGTAGTAAGATAAAGGCAGGAGATGACTGGCAATTGAGCAAGGACTGCACTGGCAGAGTAGGCAGGGAAAACTGGGCAGACTAGGTGGGACAATAGGGCCTTATCTGCCAAAAACTTCAATGTTTCTATCTTTCTGTGTTTCTGTTGGCAGAAGGCAGCCTCAGAAGTTGTCAGGGTGTATATACTACCATTAGACACCTGCTCTCCATAGAGCTCTCCCACCACAAAAACATATCTGCCCCCAAAAGGTTCCCTCACTGTTCTATGGATCTGAAGAGTAGTCGCTATGAATTAGAATTTGCACTTCTCCTTGCAGGAGGGGAGTAGGAGGCCTCATGACAGGACCCCACCCATCTGCCCACTACTTAGTATGTTCAGAAGTCAGCAGGTGAATTTCCTGCACTAATGCCACTTGTGTTTGTCGACGCTTTAAAGCATCCAATATCTTTTTCCGCTTAACTGGAGAGGTGAACCCCCTCACATTCCAGGAGGTAATGTTTACTTTAGACCTTGTATTCATATTGGAAGCACAAATATGACAGCTGCATTCTCTTATTCCAAAGGGGTCCCAAAGGGCAGACTTCCTGCAGCACATAATGACTGCACTTTCTATACGTAGCAAGATAACAACATTAAACAGTAATATGTAAACAATGAACAATACAACTTAACAACTAACAATACCAAAAAAGTCAAACATGACACTCCCACCTCCAAGGTAACACTTTATATAATAAACAATTTTGGTTAAATTAGTTTAATAATCTGATGTCCACCCCACCTGTCATGTCAGGTGGCAAAAAACGAGCAGCCCCTGCCCCACTGTGCACAAATCCCACCCAGTCCCATAGTTTATCAGATGGAGTTAAATCTTAAAGCTCAGTATTGTCCAATGCCCATAGTTGCCCACATTGTTCCTCCTTCCCCAGGACACCAGCCAACTCAAGGCATAAGCATCTTCCCTCTTAAATTAATAAGCCCCCCTGCATCGTCATTATGAGCGTATCCTCACCTCCATGGAAGGAACTGACATCTAGTCCCTTCAAACAACATGAAGTCTTGCTATATTATGACAATTAGCAGTTTGGTCCTCCTCTAGAACTGCCCCGGAGATGAAAGAGTTAACTCCATACAGGATGGAGTTCTGAGCACGAGCTCGGTTTTCAAAGCTCTATCTGGGCAGTTTCAAACTGAAACTGTCAGATTCTTTACTCCGCCTCACTGAATAGTAGCTCCGGAGATTTCTCCTTCAGCCTCGGTTCATTTCTCGTTCATTTAAGTATTTCTCGTTAAATTTAACTGAGAACAGTGTTTTATTTTACCGCATTTCGGTTCAAGCTCTATCTGGTAACCGTAAGTACAAGGTTTTAGTCTGTGTGGAAATTGTCATTATCGGTTTGGTTTTGAACCGATCGGTTTGCTTTAAAACTCATTTTAAACATTTTAAAATATATTTAGAGTGCGGTTCCCGGTTCTTATCGGTTCTAAAAAAAACGGATTTCATTACGGTTTTTTCAAATACCCGTGACACGGTTAGGAACCGATAAGGGTGTCTTGCCTGGCACTGCCATTAAAAGGGCAAGTTTTTGGTTAGGCTGGCATTATGTCTGAGAAACCCAAAAGAAAAACCGGGCCCACTGGGTTTCAACACTGTGATGCTTGTGGGGAAGCCTTTGCCAAGGCTGACCCACACCACATGTGTTTATTGTCTGGGGTTTGACCACCTCCAGTCAGACTGCCAGGTATAAAAATTTCCTGCAGCCACCCTGGAAAAAGATTGGGCAGGCTCAGGGAACGAGGCCAAAGTCCGCTGACCGGATGGCCAGCCCAGTTCAGAGCTAACTAACCAGAGGGAGTGCCTCCAGGGCTTATACTCTTGCTAAAGAAAAGCTGGTTCTGAGGAACCAGCCCCAGTAAAAAAATCTAGAAAATCAGCAGGTCTGGAGTCCAAAATTTCCTCTCCAACTGCTGCAGAAATAGCAAAAGCCATACAAATTGTCCAGTCACTGTCTCAGGGGCCGTCCGAACCACCACTAGTTGGCAAAAGGTTGGTTCGTCCAGCCCCAGTGGTTCAGGAGTATGATGTTGAGGAATTTTATGAACCACAGGAGGGGGAGGAGGATTATGAATAGTATGTATGTGGCTGGGAGGGTCTGGATGTGCCCATTGAACCGGACATCTCTCCAGACAGACCTTTAGAATCTCCCCCTATGCTGTCTGAGTCCCCATCTCATTTTATGTTTTATAAGAAAGTTGCTGAAACCCTCCAGCTTCCCTTAGAAGAGGCTGTGGATGAGCAGGAGGAGCCTGATTATGTTGAAATGATGGATATTCCAGAGTCTAGAGATTGTCTATTCCTTTGACTAAGTCATTTAGGAAGCAAACAATAAAATTTTGAAAATCCTAATTCTGTGCCTCCTGTCGATAAAAAGATGGACAGGAGGTATACTCTATCAGGTCCTGATACAGACTTCCTTTCTGAGCAGTGTAGTCATGTAGGAGTAGTGCAGGCTGCAGCCTGTGACAAGGCTAACATTCCCCTGGCTTCACATCCTCCTGACAAGGATTCCAGGAAGATTGATGCCATGGCAAAAAAGCAGTATATGGCAGCCTCTCTGGGACTCAGGCAGGCAAATTATATGGCTTATGTGGCTAGATATCAGAAATCTAGATGGGATACAGTTATGCAGTTAGCCAAGCAGGCCCATGGCCAACTAGCTAGTGAGTCGAACAGGTGGCTGCTGATGGCACTTAAGCCTCTAAAGTTCAATTTCATGCTGCTGTGGATGTTAATGATGTTTCCTCAAGGGTCATGGCCACTTCTGTAGCTTTTCAGTAGGTTGGCATGGCTCAGGTGTACTAATCTGTCACAGGACACTCAGACTAAGGCTATGGATTTTCCTGTGGTGGGGAATTCTCTGTTTGGGGAGCAGACAGAGAACTATATGAAAAAGATGGATGAATACAGAACTACCTACAAAAGTGCCCAAGCCAAGGAGCGGCAAGCCACTCCCCAGAGGCACACACCCAGAGGTAGGGGCAGGCCCTTCCACAGGCCTTTTTATCAATTCCAAGCCTCCTCTGCTTTTGCTCAGAGGGGCTTTTTCAGAGGCAGAGGCAGACAGGGTGCAGGTAAACTGGTCCCCACCCTCAGCCTAAGGCAATTGCAAGCAGGCACCCTGATGGGGTGCCCAGGGTCATTCTCCTGTACCAGTAGGGGCAGGTTGGCTTACTTCAGTCAGAACTGGGTGTCCCTAACTTCGGACAAATGGGTTCTGGAAGTAGTAAGCCAGGGCCTGGTTCTCAGCTTCAAAAAATTCCCAAAGATGAGAGCCAGGCATTTTCCACCTGCAAGCCCCCTCGAGACCCTTGCTCTGGAAGCAGAGGTCTCTACCCTGTTAACCTTCAGAGCAGTAGAAAGGGTTCCTCCCTTACACCAGGGCAAAGGTCTGTATTCCAGATACTTCCTTACCCCAAAAAAGACAGGAGAATGGCGGCCCATCTTAGATCTAAGATATCTGAACAAGCACCTTTGAAACCAAAGTTCAAAGTGCTAACTCTGGCAATGATTTTACCCTCCCTGAGGCCAGGGGACTGGTTAGCCTCCTGGACCTCAAGGACGCTTATTTCATGTCCTCATCAGGCCTTCTCACCGAAAGTACCTCAGGTTCAAACTGCCCTCAGGCCACTACCAGTTCAGGGCAATGCCCTTCGCCTACCTCTGCCCCAAGGGTATTCACAAAATGTCTGGCCGTGGCAGTGGCTCATTTACGAGGCAAGGGATTGCTGTTTTCCCTTACCTGGATGACTGGCTCATTGTAGGACAGTCTCCAGAACAGGTGAAATCCCACTTACAAGTCACCCAGCAGCTTCTCACCTCCCTGGGATTCCTGCTAAATCTACCAAAGTCAGTTCTAGAACCAGTTCAGGTACTCACTTTCATAGGTGCGGAACTGGACACAAAGCTGGCCAGGGCCTTCCTCCCCTTGGAAAGGGTAGAGAAGTTGATTGCTCTGGCCTCCTCTTTCACTCTGCAGGTCTCTCGACCAGCAAGACACTTTTTGCAGCTCCTGGGGCACATGGCTGCCTCCACAGCCGTGGTGCAGGGAGCAAGATTCCAGATGAGAGACATTCAGTTTCACTTGAGAGCCTATTGGTCTCAAAGGAGGGCCCTCACCAAATTGATTCCAGTGACCGAACCTGATCCTAGCCCTTCAGTGGTGGCAGGATCAGAGCAATTAAGACTAGGGGTCCCTTCGTCCTCTCTCCCACCCCTCACCCTCACTATGGATGCCTCCCTCCTGGGGTGGGGAGCACACTTGGGCGACCTCTCCACCCAGGGAGTGTGGTCCCCCCAGGAATCTCTGCTCCACATCAATTTGCTGGAACTCAGAGCTGTCTTTTTAGCTCTTCAAGCATTTTCTGCATCTGTCCAGAACAAAGCAGTCCAGGTCAGAACAGACAATACCACAACAATGTGGTACATCAACAAGCAAGGGGGCACTCGGTCGTCGGCCTTGTGCACCGAGGCAATGAAGTTGTGGTCTCTGGCCTACTCCCTGAACACCTCTCTGATAGCAGTTCACCTGCCAGGGAAAGACAATGTCCTAGCGGATGCCCTCAGCAGGTCTCAGGGCCACACAATGGTCCCTGAATCCTTGAGTGCTGGGGACAGTTTTGCCAGATGGGGCACCCCTCAGATAGACCTCTTCGCAGCCCAGACAGCCACCAACTTCCACTGTTCTGTTGCAGGCCCCAGTGGTGGCTCAGTCCCCTGGCGCCCTTCTCTTGGATTGGGAAGGAAGTTTCTTTATGCTTCCCCTTCCCTCTCCTATTCAAGGTGTTAGTAAAAATCAGATCCCAGCCTTGCAAGGTGATTCTGATTGCACCAGACTGGGCCAGGCAATTCTGGTACTCTCTCCTTCTATCACTGGCAGTCCACCTTCCCCTGTGTCTTCCCAGGATTCACAACCTGCTGACCTGTGCCCAGGGGAGAGTCTGGTATCCGAACCTCAAATCCCTCAACCTCAAAGCTTGGCTTTTGAGGAGTTAGAATTTGCTGATTTGCACCTTTCTCAAGGTGTCCTTGACATCCTAAAGGCCTCTAGGAAGCCTTCCACTAGAGCCACTTATAATTCCAAGTGGAAAGGTTCTCCATCTGGTGTTCTGGGAAGCATATTGCCCAGAATCTGCTGATTTGCCCATTTTGTTGGACTACATGGTCCATCTTAATTCTTTGGACCTCAGGCCAGCTACCTTAAGAGTTCATTTGGCAGCTGTCTCTGCTTTTATTTCAGCAGGAAAGCCTTCCTCCCTTTCCACTCACCCTGTATTTTCCAAGTTTTTTAAGGGGTTACTCCATACCAATCCACCCTTTCGTGACCCAGCCCCTGCCTGGGACCTTAATGTTTGCATTGCCCAGTTAATGCAACCTCCCTTTGAACCCCTGTCTTCTGCAGAGCTTAAGTTTTTAACTTGGAAAACTGTATTTCTAGTGGCCATCACTTCTGCTAGATGCATAAGTGAGTTACAAGCCCTTTCAGTAGAAAATGATTTTATTTCTTTTCACAGGGATAAGGTAGTCCTCAGGACTAACAGAAAGTTTTTACCTAAAGTGGTGTCAGATTTCCATCTTAACCAATCCATCTCCCTTCCAGTATTTTTCACTGAGCATTCTTCCTCTGGTGAGAGGAGATTGCACAGTTTGAATGTTAAGAGGGCATTGAGTTACTATTTAGAACGTACCAAGGGTCACAAGTTCGAATCCCATCAACTGTTTCTCACCTATGGTGAGGCTGGCAAAGGGAAACCTGTCACTAAGAGGACAATTGCCAGATGGATTGTCTCTTGTATCCAATTTGTTACCAGAAACTGGGTAGAGACCCCTCTGGATTGAGGGCTCATTCTACAGAGGTACAGCCGCTGTCTCTAGCTGCTGCTAGAGACATTCCTATTTTGGAAATTTGTCAGGCTACAACCTGGAAAACGGTACACACCTTCACCAAGCATTACTCCCTGGATATCCAGGCCAGGAGAGATGCTCGATTTGGCACAGCTGTGCTTCAGAGCCTATTCCCTAAGTAGGTTCTGTCCCTCCTCCATGGAGGTACTGCTGTGTAGTCTGCTAATTGTCATAATATAGCAAGACTTCATGTTGTTTGAAGAAAAAATTACTCACCTTAGTAATGTTGTTTCTTCTAATGGAGTCTTGCTATATTATGACCACCCTCCAGCCTGCCCCTCTCAGAACTTCTACTTGGGTAGGGGGTGGACAACCTAGTGCAGGCACTGTTTATGCCATTGCAGGATTTTCTTCCCCTTTTGGGGTTTTTGGGGGAGTGTTGTTTCTATTGTTAAATGGTATTTTTTGCTGGCCCCCTGACTTGAGTCTTTGGGTAGGGTCCAGCAGTGTTGTTGTTATTGTTGCTATTGTTGTTGTTGTTGTTGTTGTTATTAGGTAGCCAGTAGGCTAGTGTAGGTTACAGCTTCCACACAGACCCTTAGTGAGTTCTTGCTTCATAAAGATCTGACAGTTTCAGTTTGAAACTGCCCAGATGGAGCTTTGAAAACCGAGCTCGCGCTCAGAACTCCATCCTGTATGGAGTTAACTCTTTCATCTCCGGGGCAGTTCTAGAGGAGGACCAAACTGCTAATGGTCATAATATAGCAAGACTCCATTAGAAGAAACAACATTACTAAGGTGAGTAATTTTTCCTTGTGTAAGACCAAAGTTTCTCCCTTCTTACTCTCCCTTCCTTCTGAACTCCCACCCTGCCAACTTCCAAGCCCCAACAGTTGTAGCACATTTTATATCTTCTTCCCCATGCCCCATAACACTGTTTGCTTGCCCCAAGTAGGGTCAAAGCCAAAATCCCAACCCATTAGCCAGTTCAAGATAGTCTGACCAAGTGAAACAGATTGCCAGGGGCCCAAGGCAGGCAGCAGGAGGGAGACTGCGTGCACCTAATATCCATTTGTGGTCCCCACCCCAGCACCCCTCTAACTGAAGATATTCATCCAGCGTGAAATGGTCATTTGCCCCCAACATTCTTTCTTTTTGTAATCCAGATCTGACAGAGCCACTGCACAGATTATCCTTGCTGTCCCATGCCGCCAGCCAGATCACACTGAATATAATAGCCTAGATAGTCCAAACACACCATTGTCCCCCTGGCATGCTGAGTCCAAGCCCCTCCCCAGTCTTGGTTAACCAGGTTCTTTGGCACAGGTCAAGATTCCCAGGGAAAAAGTGCAGTGTTCTGTATCCCCTTTATGGTCAGTAGGCAATGTCCACATATTGCCTTAACAGCCAAATGGGTGAGCTAGAAAGCTCAGTGGTCCACAACAGCATGGTTGATGATCAGATAATCCTGGTTCACACAAGGGAAGACATCCACTAAAGCCATAAAACTATGTTCCTCCCCTGGAGCAGGATACATTAAGTCCACCCTCACTCCTCGTGGAAGCAGTGATCCCACAGTGATGATTTGATCAATGAGACAATGCAGCTGACAGTATCTCACTCTAGTCCTTCAACCACTTTTTTTGTCCCACTTAGTGATAAATGCCCGGGCTTTCTCTACCTCCCAGAATGAGAATGTGGCTCCATCCTGTTGGGAGGGTAGTCAAACGTAAATTCAATTTTCCTCTCTCTCTCGCAGTATATCCATAACTGCATTAAATTGCTTCTGTCGCTTTTGTGGTCTAGAAGAGAAATCCTGGTGTAGGGTTAAATGGGCTCCTTCATATTGTAGCTCCATAATGTTGCAGCAGGCTGCCACCAGAGCTTGGTGGTTGCCAAAGTGATGCAGGCGGAAAATGACTTGCCACGGCAGTTGGTCTGCTGGGGGTCACGGCGCCAGGGTCATGTGTGCCCTCTCTATCTTGAGCCTGTCATTCTTAAGATTATTTAGACCCAGGAGCTTTGGTAGGGTGACCGCACATAACTCCAGAACACTGGTGCCCTTTTTGTCTTCCAGGAGTCCTCTCAGCCACAAGTTACTCCATCTATTGTAATTTTCCTGGTAATCCAAATGTTTGCGGAGCTCCTCGATTTCTCACTCTAGCTGCACCATTCTTTCAGTGATGGGCTGTGTGGCATATCCTTCAAGTCGGAGATCCACGGTTCCACTTCCCCCAGGTGCTGAGTTTGCACTGCGCATTGTGAGCAGATTTCAGAGAGTTTGTCTTCCAGCTTGCTTAATTTTGGGTTCAAATCCTCCAGAACCTGCTCAGTTACCAAACGGCTGAGCACAACTAATTCTGCAACTGAGAGAGATATCAGGCCTGGTCTGTCCGGAGCAGAGACTTCAGGCTGGGCTCCCTTTTTGTTCGTTTTTGCCGCTTGTCTTGATGATTTGGCTAAGGGAGTTATTAAATACTCCTCCATTCTGGTTCCAGTAGCTAGTGTGCTGATCTGGGCTCTAGAATTACTGGTTTGCAGTAAGATTTAAATATTTAATTAGCTGACTGGGACAGAGCTCCGGGAAGACATGTCTTGCCGTCTAGCTGCTCATTGGTGCCCCAATACCAGAGATTTTTTTTATTTTTACTCCCTGAACTGGTGGAGATTTACCCCATGCTGTCCCTGTGTAATCTCAAGCCTGTACTCCCCTAGGAGATCACTTTGACCAGCACAGTGGGCCCCCCTCGGGGATGAGAGAAGATATGTTATGTTAATTCAGGAGAGAGAGAGAGGTAAGTGTGGGCCAGAGCTGAGATTCATGCTGCTTTGGCAGAGGGTGCTTTCTTGCCTTGGTTGGCCCAGTAATGTGAACATGAAATGATGTCCGTGGTATGCAGCACACACTCCAGCATGCTGTGTGCTGACGTCCACCACACCAACAATCCCTGCACTGCTGGGACTAACAGGCGAACCAACCCCTGGCCACCTCTAGGAATCATGATGCAGGGAGTCTGGTTCCACACCACCAGGAGAAGGAGAGCTGCCTGCCAGATGCTCTGTCTGCCTCCTCCCCCCCCCCCCCAGCCAACCCTCTGAGTTTGCCTCCAAACAGGGGTAATTGGCACTGCAAGTGATAGTACTACTGCTACTCCGGCGGGCTGGCTCACATACTAGAGATTAATGAATGGTCAGGTGATGTGTTTAGACCAATGAAGTTGCTAGGATTTTGAAGGATTCTGAACCCCCTTTTATAAAGTGATGATCGAACAGCATACAAGTAAAGAGAAACACTGTAGAGATACAGTTGCTTCCCCCTGTGGGCCAAGGGAAGGAGTGAAGCAGTGAGATACCATGCAGCATACAGAGTAAGGAGAAACACTGAAGAGAGAGAGAGAGATTCATCCTGGAGCTGCATGGAGGAAGTAAAGCAGTCAGATACCTGACAACATACAGAGTAAAGAGAAACACTGTAAAGAGAGCCGCTGCCCCCTATGGCCAAAGGAGGAAGTGAAGCAGTGAGATACCAAACATAATGCAGAGTAAAGAGAAACACTTATTTATTTAAAAATTGGTGACTGGAGCTGGGCTAGGTTCGCAGAGGGCTGAGGCGCTGGATGCTTCACCGCCTGCCACACCGGTGACCTAGGTTCAGGAATGGACCAGGATCTCTTGGGGGCCAGCCTGGGGAAGGAGGTCTGAGTGTCCCTTGACAGATTTCCTCCTCCGTAATGGCAGACAGCATGTGTCGATTGCTGCTTGGCAGCCCCTTAGCAGAGGCTAGATGATGCAGCCGCGATCACTGGAACTGAAAGCCAGAGGCGGGCGTGGAGGGTGGGCAACATGTTTATGTTGTCCATGCATGCCATTGCACTCCGCCTGCTCTGACTCAAGGGGAGAAACTGGAGGAAAGAACCCCCGTCGGCAAGATGATGCTCTGACATCGCAGGCATCGCACCACCAACACACCATCGCAGGCACCCACTCACCCATTGTGGTAATAAGAAGATGGGATAAATCCTGGAGGTCGGTGACATGGCTGGGGGTCACAGCAGAATGGGGCCAACGGGACGGGGCATCCGGATAAGGTACAAATGAAAAGAAAGTTGGTGACCAGAAAAGGCCTACTGAGCAGAAGCTCATTTCCAGGTGAAACACTGTAGAGAGAGTGTTTCTTCCCCCCGTAGGCTGAGGTATGAGGTAGACAATGAAGCAGTAAGATACCAAATGGCCTACAGAGTAATGAGAAACACTGTCAAGTCTCTTGCTGTCCCCTGTAGTCAGAGAAAAGAGGCGAGGCAGTGAGATATCGAACAGCATACAAAGTAAAGAAGAGAGCTGTAGAGAAGTCTGCAGCACACTGCGGGCCGCGGGAGAAAGTGATAAAGAGAAATGTTGTAGAGAAAGCTGTTGCCCCTCGTAATCTGAGGCAGAAAGTGACACAATGTGGCATCAAACAGCATGAAGAGTAAAAAAAAAAAAGTTTTACAACAAACTCCATTTAGACTGACTGCAGTGGGAGAAACAAAACTGTCCATCCCCTGCCTCCAGCAGTCTATGAAATTTTCTGTTGCATGGCTGATTAAAATTCCATCTAATTAGTTATAATTAACCAAATTATTCTTCATACAAGGAGAGAGGAAATCATCAACATTCATAGCACATGGATTAAAATAACTTTCGAAACAGCAGGTTTCACATTAGGGAGATCTTTTAAAATTGTAATACTCAGAAACAATTAGATATACTTGTCAAATCTTTAAAGCAGTCATTTAATTTTCAATATTTTTGTGAGTCATTGTGGCTGGCTAAGCTCCTTAATCCCAATTTCTCTTCCCTCTTCATTTTAGGTTTATTTTACTTATTCTTTCATAATTAGGTGTGACACACTGAGCACAAGGCCTGCAGTTTACAAGGACGACCTGGGACCACTGGGGAAGTCAAGTAACTGTCCCAGGGTCACACAGTATGTAAGTGGGGGTTGTGGGAATCAAACTCAGGTCTAATTGGAAGTGTGAAACTCATTCACAGCTCACTGCTTGACCCTGTAGGCTATCTTGTCAGTACCAGGTGATTATAGTGCGGACTAAACCGTGCATGAAGAACCACGCAGTCTGTAGCGCATAGTGTTTCAGAGCGACAGGGGTATATGAGCTATACGCAAATATCGCTACCCCTGTCGTTCTGCACAGGAAGGGGAAGTGCATGTAGTGACTGCTGGTTGGGTGCTCAGTTGAGCTGCTCCCGTGGTGAAGTGGCTAGAGCACCCAACTGCACAGTGGGCAGCAGGGCAGGACCAGGGTTTAAATCCCTGGTGTGGGAATTCTTTTTGCGATTCCAGTCAGTGCACTGACGGCTAAGTACCACAGTGAATTTTTGTTTTGCCCCTGTGTCCACACCCCTTAGGAGTTGATTATAAATAGTCCAGGGGGTGTGGGGAGCACAATAAGACTGTTCTGGTGTGCAGCATTTCTGTTGCGTTCGGCATTATGTGCCGCCGCTGTGTTGCCGCACGCTGTGTTTGGTACGCGGTTTTGACGTGCGCTATATCTTCTGTGACATTATGACCCCATGCCACACCATCAGCCCCACTGTTCTGAGAGTTAGTCAGGGATCATCTCTCTGTACTGAGGAGCATGGGTTTTAATCCCAGCACTGTTCTGAGTGTCAGTGAATCATCCCCCTGGACTGAGTATCACAACTCCAATCCCAGCACTTCCCTGAGTGTTAGCAGATTATTGCTCTGTATTGAGCATTGTGGTTCCAGTTCCTGCGCTGTCCTGAGTCTTAGTGTCAGGGGGACACCCATCAGTATTGAGGATCAAATTTCCAATCTCAACACACTGTCCTGGGTGTTAGGGGGTCACCCCTCTGTATTGAGGATCACATCTTCAATCCCAGCACTGTACTGAGTGTTAGGGGGTCACCCCTCTGTATTGAGGATCACATCTTCAATCCCAGCACTGTACTGAGTGTTAGGGGGTCACCCCTCAGTACTGAGGATCACATCTTCAATCCCAGCACTGTACTGAGTGTTAGGGGGTCACCCCTCAGTATTGAGGATCACATCTTCAATCCCAGCACTGTACTGAGTGTTAGGGGGTCACCCCTCAGTATTGAGGATCACATCTTCAATCCCAGCACTGTACTGAGTGTTAGGGGGTCACCCCTCAGTATTGAGGATCACATCTTCAATCCCAGCACTGTACTGAGTGTTAGCGGGTCACCCCTCTGTATTGAGGATCACGGCTGCAATCCCAGTAGCACTGCCATGAGAATTAGTGTCCATGGGTCACCCCTCTGCATTGAGGATCATGGCTGCAATCACAGCACCACTCTGGGTGTTAGTGTCCATGGTCACTCCTCTGTACTGAGGCTCATGTCTCCAACCTTAGACTGGCCTGCGTGTCAGTGGGTCACCCCTCTGTACTAAGGCTTGTGTCTCCAACCCTTACACTGGCCTGCATGTTAGTGTCAGTGGGTCACCCCTCTGTATTGAGGATCACAGTTCCAATCCCAGCACTGCCCTGAATGCTAGTGTCAGTGGGTCAGCCCTCTGTACTGAGTATGGAGGTTCTAGTCCCAGCACTGTCCTGAGTACTAGTATCAGCGGGTCACCCCTCTCTATTGAGGATCACAGTTCCAATCCCAGCACTGCCATGAGTGCTAGTGTCAGTTGGTCTCAGCTCCAATCCCAGCACTATCCCGCATGTTAGTGTCAGTAGGTCACCCCTCTGCACTGAGGATTGAAGCTCCTATAGCATTGCCCTGCATGTGAGTGTCAGTGGGTCACCCCTTTGTATTGAGAATTGCTGCTCAAATCTCATTACTGCCCTGATTGTTAGTGTCATTGGGTCACTCTTCTGTATTGAGGATCCCAGCTCCAATTCCAGTACTACCCTGAGTGCTTGTGCCAGTTGGTCCCAGCTCCAGTCCCAGCACCACCCCACATGTTATTGTCAGTGGGTCAACCCTCTGTATTGAGGATCATGGTTCCAATCCCAGCACTGCTATGAGTGGTAATGTAAGTGTGTCACTTTGCTGTATTAGGATAAGAGCCGGGCACCCCCCTGTGACTCGGGGCATATGGTGTTATCTCTCATCGGAGGAGCACCCAGCTTACACCAAATAATCTTTACCTGCATCTTTTTCATTGCCACCATGGGTCTAAATCACTGGAGTAGGGGAACCATTAAACTCTAGGGCATCAAATAATATAAGACCACACACAAACTGAGTCCGATGCTGGAGCTGAGATCAAGCTGGGTGAATTTTTTGAGCTGCCTAGATGGTATGTAGCTGCCAGGGCATTCCTTTTCTACTTTTCTTTTCATGTTCATTTCTTAAAGTACAGTACTAGCTGCATCATGCTGTTCACATCACGTTTAAAACTGCTGCCTTGATTTCCATCCCCACCACTTCCCAGGGCCTAGCTATCCTGCACTACTCCCTTGGTTTCTTTAGCCAAATTACACCCCTGAACTAAGGGCAATAATGTTACATTTACTGGATGAAGTCCAAGCACATTTCAATAGGTCTGTGTCTCCTAATGGGATCACTGGAGCCCTAGAACTTCCAAGACCATTTGTGTGGTGGCAGTCCCCCACGTAGGGCAAACACTTTTCTGGGAGCAAGTCTGTGCCTGCACGTATCTTATAGTGCCCTACTATGACAACTTTGGAGAAAGCATGTTAGCATTATGACAGTACTACTAATTAAACTGATGTTGGTCCAGCCTTGCCTGCTTCCCTTATCACTGCACTGGTAGCTCTAATGACCAAAGAAACAGGGTCCCATGCTTGGCCCCTCACACAGGGAACTACCAACCCCTGCTCCTACCAGGCCTCCTCCTCCTGACAACCTATGAAATTTGGCTACCTGCCATGGAGAAATACATAGTGTTACCCAAGATTTCCTAATACATTACAGGATATACTTAATGCAAGGCTTACTTACAAATGTGCCATTTTTTTCCTGGTACTCTCTGTCAGCCTTGAGCTGTAATGGTAGGAACAGATTCTCATGGATCCTGGCAACTTCCCTTGAGGGGTAGCCCTCTACAAATCTTGATGGTGCCATTCTAGTTTCTGATCTTCTGGGGTCTTCGAGGCCCTCCTAGGATGCTCGTCCAAGAAGTGCCTGCTGTTGTTGATTTGGAGACCTCCGCAGAGGACCAGTGCCACCAGGACCAGGCTACATGACAATCTGTTACTGGCAATTTGCTCCGAGACTATTCGTCCCCTTCAGAACTCTGGAAATGCTCCAGGAAAGTTAACATTTCCATGTAAAGTGAGTTATTAATAGAGAGGTGTCCAAAAATATGTATAAAATCTTGCTGTAGTATTTCTTATATGTGGGAGAGAGGGAGAGAATTGTTGTGGAGTGAATTGCCATCAACAAATTGACATGATATCCCTGGGATCAAGGGACCTTGTCACCATCCCTGGATCTGCAGGCTCCCTGCCTTGATTGCAAACAGAGGATGGACACCCTTCTCCTCTGTCTGGATTCTGATCTTACTATGCTTCCATCCTGGAATCTTTTAGGGACACCCCTTTTTCTGGTCTTACCCCCCAGACATCCAGTCTCCAAGCACTACCCCCAGAGGACAACTCTCAGGGTCAGGCTTAACCTTTCAAGTGCCCCCTAATAACTGTCCTCAAGCTGAGTGAAGAGAGAGGATGGTTACATTAGGGATCACAGCTCCAACCACAGTTTGCTCTACTCTGTTTTGAGAATCAGAGCTCCAATCCCAGGGGCAAGTAGCTACCTCAGATCCCAAGTCCTGTCTAGCAACACCTGTATTTTTTTAAACTTAAACTTTATTATTTTTTATATATAGACAAACAATTGTTCATTTGCATATTTGATATAGATTGGACCAATGTGACACAGGCTCACATATTTATGAAGTTAATTATTCAAGTACTGATATGATAGCATTAATATTTCACTTTGTTATAACTGATTGTATCCCTAGGTTAGACATTTTGGGAGTCCCATCTGGTATATCCTTGTAGGCTCTTTTAAGTGCTGATACTAATATCCAGCCAGTGAGTTATTTTCCCTTCCCCCACACTCAATCCATCCTAATGTACTTTAAGAAATGATATCTTGTGTGGCAGACAAGATCTGTATTACCCAGGTGTTCCATTTATTCTGTACAGAAGACTGTTCCTGAGCTGAGACGTCAATGTTTCCATTTTATTATAGCAGCGCAGTAGCACCACTATAGTTAGGGTTGGGCTGGGTTTCTATGTTAAACCTCAAACTTTGCACTTTAATATCTTCACAACTGTTCAAACAGATTTGCACAAAATTTTGCATGCACAGTCTCAGGGGGTAGATCTCTCGATGTGCTAAGTTTCCTACTGGTTGGATGTATGGATTCCGATATCTGGTTAGCAAACAAGTGAAAAAATTGCTGTTTTTTGCTTTTTTTTTTTGTCATTGCATAATGCCCAAACGGTTTGGAATTTTGGTCTGAAATTTTCAGGCTAGAAAGGGCTTGGCCCACAGATGTGCCTTTCACTAGTTTGGTGAAAAAATATTAATCCTTTCCAAAGTTATTAAATTTTAAAATTTAGGTTCTGAGCTTGCTCATTACAGTCTTTTGTATAGCTGCTTGGAACGAAAAAAGAATTTGGTCCATATGAAAAAGAATCCTTTTTTGTATGTGGGTAATCATTTTTTATAAGGAAATAATTTTTTCTTATGGCTGCCATCTTGTTTCCATTCTTTAAAAAAAAAAATTCAAAACCCACAAAAACGACATCCTGCACACACACACCACAACACATGTATCTTGCTAATCGGGGCCCTGTTAGGTGGATTCTGCACTTAGTTTCTGGAAAAATTACCCAGAAAAGTATTTTTTAACATTTAAAATTCCTTTTCGTGAGCCAATTTTCTTTTTTCGTATGGGTATACAAAAAAGAATTGGGACATAAGAAAAAGGATGGCGTCATATGAAAACAGAATTTGGACTAAGTTTTTTTCCCATTCTTCTTTCGTATAAAGGCATCCTTTTTTGTATGGGTTTTTCATTTGATACAAGAAAGGATTCCTTCATACGAAAAAAGATTTTGGACTTAGTTTTTTCCCACATTTGAACTTCAATGAGCCATACTTCCCTCAATATTTGGACTTAAGGGACAATCTATATATCAAAACAACGGTCTTAGTGAGTATTATAAAAGGGGTCTCAGGGATTCTGCAGTCTGGTTGTCAGCGTTCTAAGAGCCCTATGTTAATCTTTTAATTAATATGCATGTAGAGCTTGATTACCTGAACATTCATTTTTTTTTGAATATACTTTTTTTTTCTCCTATTGTTCTCTGGCAGCCCCCATCTAACTGATCCTCCAGCCCCATCACCAGGCTCCCTTTGGACTTACCTTCACCTCCATCCTCTGCCACAGGACCTGCGGTTGTTCCCGGCAACTGATGTAGAGCCTGTGGAGAGTCAGTCATCATCTTGCTGCCTAGGGGGGATTTCCTCTTATTTTCTTCTCAAGCCCATGGTTGTTCAACGGGTGCAATGTCTAAGCTCTGCATCTGCAGAGATGGCCCCAGCATCCTGAACGTGGGGTACCTTCCCTTGCATGGTGGCGTGCATGTGCTGGCACCCAGCCACCGCTGGGTGTCAGGCAAGCAGCGTGCCATGCTAAACTCCCCTCTCTGAGAAAGGAAGGCTGTCTAGGGATGCATGATGCTTCCCCACCCCTGGCTCCCAAGTGACCCGAGTCCATTCTGAGCCCCGGGTCACCAGTGTGGCAGGAGGTAAGGCTCCCAGTGCCTCAGCCCTCTACACCGCAGGGCTGCCCTGAACATTGATTTTCTTAGAATCAATTACAAATGTATGGTGCCACTATCTGTAGAACTCAGAGCCACCATGATATAGGTAGACCAGGCACAAACAAGAACTTTACAGAGACAACAAAAACCATTACAAGTAAAATCAATCTGAATAAAACAATTTAACTCTTTGAACACAGGCTGCTTTGTTTTAAATCTGTTTCTTTTAGAGTGGTATCTTAACACTCATGCTCCAGCTAGCAGACAACTAACATCTGCTGTGATGTCTCTCTACATTTCCCCTTCATGATCTTCACACGTCGTACATCAGGGGAGCACAATAAACTGTGCCAACCATGGCTTTACATTCCAAACCTGCCCACAGTAAGGTTTGTTTTCATTTATGTTAAAAAACATGAAAAATGCAAGGTTACCAATACTGAGCGTTACCATGGCAACCAGGAACACACCTCAATGACACCTGCATACACAGTCAATGAACATCCATTTGTCCCGCCTTTGATGTGCCATCCTGAACAGCCCAAACCTTGCCAACAACATGTAGGCAAATGCAACATCTTGAGCACCAGCCTCTCATAGCCCAGCTTTTGTTTAAATTAAAATTACTCTACTTAGAGAGCATTGGCATGGCAACAATCAACACACTCAGATCACACATACACATATGCTTGTTCGGCATACTTTCAGATCCACACACTTCATTTAAATTCCATAATATTTATCTATTCACTTATTCAAAAAAATACTTCTATTCTTCTTGGTGTGACATCATTTGTAAATACAGTAGACTGAGGGTGAGGGGTTTTGACGGGGATGAACTCGAGGAGAGTGCTGGAAAACCTGTTGATGACTTGGGGATCGCGGTAGAAAATATGGTGAGAAAAAGTATAAAATAAAATACTACAAACTAATACATTATAAGCAAGTTGCATGATATTTCATATATGATCCCACTGAAGAAGATAGAAAGAGAGATCACGAATAGGTACAGTGTGCAATTGAGCAGTACAGAACATTTAAAAGTCCTAAGAAGCATTCCAAGGTCAGTGGGGAGGGACTATTTAACTAAATAAGTCATGTTGGATGTGAATAAAAAAACAGGTACACTTTTTACACAGTTTTTTTTTATTTTTGTAGTAGCAATAAGGCACTTCCAGGGGTTAGGTTAATGTTCTTGTTAATCACACCCTGGGGGCAATATGGCATTCGGCTGTGCCACGTGCCACATTACACCCCCAGAGGGTGATTAACTAGAACATTAGCATAACCCCGGTCATGTCTCATTGCTTAAGTATAAGATTAATATATAACCCCCACCCCAAAAAAATGTAGGGCCTACATAAAAAAACATAAAAATTAAAAAATGAAAATTCTGATAGGATAACATTGGAACTTTAACAAGCCATAACTCTCTCAATATCTGGACTTAAAGGAAAGCTGTCCTAATTGTAAATTCCCTACCCCCAAGGCTTACCCCCAAATAAGCTTTTTGCACAGAAAAACCCCTTTTTCATGAGTCTGCCACTTAATTTATTTTTATTTGTAAAGTTTGCGAACCTGGAATATGCGGACAGTGCATGGCTCCATTTGCTGTAAAGTGCGTTGCCACACCACTCGCTTCAATACAAATGTTTTGAAGTGGTGATGTGACATTCCCCTTCCCCAGCAAATGGGCCACTCTCCCCACCATATTCCCAGTTCATGGACTTTATAAAATAAAAATAAATTAAGTGGCAGCTCATGAAACAAGTTCTGGTTAGATCCACCATGACTGCATAATGAAGTTAGTGAAGTTGTGCAGAATTGTTAAGGAGGTATGGAGAAACAACACAATGATTTGAAAGTAGTAAGATTTGTTTTAGTTTCTGTTCTAAGGAAGGCATACACATTATTAGGAAAATATATGGAGGTGTACATTTTAAAGGAAGGAAGAGGAAGCTTACAAAAGAACCCCAGAGCAAATGCCACTGATGTATGTGTTATCCCGGATGATATTGGCCGGACAACCAAATTTTAAAGAAAACACAATTGGACACACCCCAATAATGCAAAGCATCATGGGAAACATATGCAAAACCACATGATGGTACAGAAGGTGACAGTACATGAAAAAGTAATGGCTGGCATATGTTCAGCCTTGGGATTATTTGCACAGGTTTTTTTTTTGTTTGTTTTTTTAGAGAAATAGGGTTTTTGTCCATGAGGTGATGTAAGTTATATTTAAGCAATGTGTTGATATCACTTTTGATAAGGGCAAGGTAGTTATGCTTGTGATAATGGGAATATTAGGAAAGTATGAGGTATATGCAGAAGTGGAGTACAAATATGCACAGCTTCATAAGTATGTGCTCAGAGTACAGGCAAATGTGATATGCAGGTTTGTTTTAGAACTAGGTAAAAATATCAATACATGCAATAGATAGAAAGATAGATAATTACATAGACATGCAGGACCTGTCCACATTACTCTTAAAAAAGCTGTAATGAATTCAAACCGTTACAGACTGTAAATGTTACAGTGTGTCCACACTGCCAGTGAACAGTGTGGATAATGGTTTGAAAACATTACAGCCTGTTTACACTGAGTGCAATAGTGTATGTGGTCTCAACCCTGTAGTAGCAGTGCACATCCCATGGTGTACTCTGTGATGACAGCTGCATTTTGAGATGCCATCCTACATGTCCTATGGAGTACTGTGTATATGGCACAGTCATATTATGTAAATAACCATATTTCACTGTTATGAGACACACTTATGTTGTGGAGGTGACAGAGAGGTTCGAGGAAGGGGAGATCCATATGTTGGAATCAGGGGCTACGTTAGTAAGAGAGAGGGGAGGGAAGGGGGAGGAAGGGAGAGAGAGAGAGAGGGATGAGACATGGCATCAGCTCGGCCAGTATTAGGGCACCTGGGCACAACAGACGTTCATGTACTGCTGCTGTATGGCTGAAGGCAGACCCTCTACTACCGCCTTCAGTGTTCCCCACTGCTCCACTGTACACAGTGTCACATGTCTATTGTTCACTGCAGCAGTGCTCCACGATGCACTCAGGATCTCCACTAATTACTGTATTCACTACTGGCACTGCTCTGCAGGTAGTATTGCTGCCACATCACACACGAGCAGGAAGGGTACTCCCAACACTTGGCACAATGAGAAGAGTAATCAAGGACAGTACACGGATACCATCAGGAGGTGGCCCTCGAGAGGCAAACGCAGACAAAGAGGTAGGTTAGGTGGGGACATGGGGGTACACCTGGGGGGTGCACATACAGCTGTCAGGTTACTGTGGTACGGAGGCATCCCAGTATTGCAGCCTACACCCGTGCTCCACACTGCCATCTACATATGTCCTGGTAGCCTCCGACCTCCCTGCATGCAATGAAACAGTGCTGCAATGCATGCAGGTATAGTGGGAGACTGGAGGCTACATGGTGGAGCGTTTAGACACACACTGGTAATGTTACAGGACTGTAACCATTACAGAAACCATTGTTGAAACCACCTCACAACAGGTTTCTGTAACGGTTAGGAAAACACCTATATCGTTACCAGTGTAAACGCAAACCATTATGATAACGGTTTGACCCCTATGTAACGTTACAGAAGGTTTTTTTTGGTGTAGTGTGGACAGGGCCATAGAGAGATATATATATATATATATATATATATAGAGAGAGAGAGAGAGAGAGAAAGACAGACAGACAGACAGACCGGCAGAATAGGAATGGCAGTAAAGTAATGAAGTGATGCCAACCCCACCCTCACCCCGCAGACATGGACAGGTATTAGGGTGTGCCTTTGGGTCATTGCCCATAACGCTCATGCCATTTCACCTCACCCTACCCTGCAGACACAGACAAGAGTTGAGGTGTGCCTTGGGGTGTTCAGACTTTACACACACCCCATTCCATAAGGAAATATGCTGAAATGGGTACAGTATAAGAGAATGGAGTAAACTTTGGGGCTGAAGAGCCAAAGGCACACCTTGATACCTGTCACTGGCTGCAGGGTGGGGATGGGGGTGAAATGGTGTGAGCATTACTGTTGACAATCCCAAGTCACACCCCTGATGCCTGTCAGTCCCTACAGGGCAGGGTGTTATGGTTAGAAACCCTAATGCCCTCGGCATTTTGGGGTATTTTCACTCCAAGTTTTCAGCATGGGCTTTTTTTGTGACCCCACCGCATGAACAGTGACACTATCAGTTCATTAGCCGAAAGGTGATTTTACACAGCGACTGTGCCATTTGGCACCACAGGTGCAAAAACACATTTTGAACAGGATGTAAAAAATTAAAGCTGTACTGTTTATGAGGAGGTGTAAAAATAATGGTAATGTTGAAAATCTAGAATGAAACTATAAAAAAAATTGGTGAAGTCATGACACTGCTCCTGTTAATGTATATTTTTTTTCAAATTCCTATGCATCCCATTGTTTTCATCTCTATTGCTGTTATGTGACTTCTTAACCTAGCACCAGCATTTAATGCATTACATTATAAGGACAAGTAAATGTTTTTAATACATTTACAGACAGTTACATAAACTTAATTTCCTTCATAGAATAATTTAAATTTAGTAACGATGGTAGTACAAAGCAATTACTCAGACAACTTGAAAACCATAACTACTTCATATTGTACATTGACACCCAATAAAGACCTCCTTGAAATTGAGATGCAAATGTCACACATTTATCAGTTTTCTAACAGAATATTTTACCATCCTAACTACATTTCTTGCTTCAGTAACTGCTCAGCACATCTGTTGCATGACCTAATTATTGACATTTTACATCTGATATGCAGTGTACTGCTGCTATGACTGCATGGCTGAGAGGGACCTGGGGGTTGTGGTGGATGTCAAGATGAACAACTCACTGACCTGTAGGAGGGCAGCGGCCAAGGCCAACAGGATGCTGGGATGCATCGCAGGGGGATTACCTCCAGAAGGAGGGAAGTGATACTTCCTCTGCATAACTGCTTGGTGAGACTGCACCTCGAGTACTGCATGCAGTTTTGGAGGCCACACTTAAAGAGGGACATTCAACTCCTAGAGAGGTTCCAGAGGAGGACAACCAAAATGATCTGGAGCTTGGGGGGAAAGGACCTATGGGGAAAGGCTTGAAGAGCTAAATATGTACACATTGGAAGAAAGAAGGGATGGGGAGACACGATAGAGGTCTTCAAGTACATTAAGGGGGTAAATAGGGGAGGCAAAGTCAGGGTCCTCTGAAGGAAGGGGGGAAACTAGTGGGCATCGGTGGAAGCTGGGGGGGGACTCAGGGGAGAAAGGAGGAGGTGCTACTTCACTGAGAGGGTGGTAGAACCATGGAATGCGATGCCCAGGGGGCTGGTGGAGGCAGAGACTGTGGAGGGGTTCAAGAAGCAGTAAGACAGGTACAGGGGAAGGGTTGTGGAAGCAAAGCCCAATGCAGTGGGAATAAACTGGACTGGGAAGGGAGTAACCCGAGAGGGCGGGGGGGCAGCAAGGTCAGCTCCCAGGGTGAGGGCTGACCAAGCGAGCAGACATGAAAGACCGCTAGGCCTATTCTGCTAGAATTTTAGTATGCCAGTATGCTTACTACACCAACATCATGAACCATAAAACAGGTGACTGCCATAACTAGGGAGACAGTATAGCACAGTGGTTTAAGGCTCTGAGCTACAAGTTGGGAGATCTGGGTTTGAATCCTACAGCCCACACCTGCATATTGGGTGACTCTTAGCAAGTCACTTAACTTCCATGTGCTCCAAGGTTGCCCCTGTAAACAAGCTTTCAGTTTAGTGTGCCACTCCTGGTTAAGCAATTGAAAGAAAAAAAGCACAATATATCATTTTTCTTGCTTTATTTTGCTACCACAAGCTTTGACTAATACATCCATCCTTAAATGTACTTTTTATAGCTTATGTGTCTGTGATCTAGGCAGAACTACACTTAAAATCTCTCACATAAATACATAAATCATCAGAATAGCATTTATTTAGTAGTATCTCCTTCCTTTCCAGGTGCCCATGACACTATATATCTTTTAACTTCAAAGCACTAAATCTATTCAAATGCAAAAAACACAAGACTTTATTCTCTTCACACATTACTGTTAAACTTTAGATCCCAGAATGGTCAAGAAACAATTTAGACTTCACTCTTACATGCCACTGTCACGCCCACTTCTCATGCAAACAGGCAGTATAGCCTAGAGGTTAGAGTAACAAGATGTGAATGAGCTTGGTACATCCAGCAGACCAGACCTTGATTTGATTCTCACAAACTCTACTTGCATACTGTGTGACTGGGGGGGGGGGGGCAAGGTCTGCTCCCAGGGTGGGGGCTGACCAAACGAGCAGACATGAAAGACTGCTAGGCCTAGTCTGTTAGCATTTTAGTATGTTAGTATGCTTACTACACCAACATCATGAACCATAAAACAGGTGACTGCCATAACTAGGGAGACAGTATAACACAGTGGTTTAAGGCTCTGAGCTGCAAGGCGGGAGATCTGGGTTTGAATCCCACAGCCCCCACTTGCATACTAGTGACCCTGAGCAAGTCACTTAACTTCCATGTGCTCCAAGGTTGCCCCTGTAAACAAGCTTTCAGCTTAGTGTGCTACTCCTGGTTAAGCAATTGAAAGAAAAGCACAACATATTATTTTTCTTGCTTTATTTTGCTACTACAAGCTCTGACTAATACATCCATCCTTAAATGTACTTTTTATAGCTTATGTGTCTGTGACCTAGGCAGAACTACACTTAAAATCTCTCACATAAATACATAAATCATCAGAATAGCATTTATTTAGTAGTGACTCCTTCCTTTCCAGGTGGCCATGACACTATGTGTGTGTGTATATACTGTATATATACATATATATATTTATACAATGTATGTTTTGGGATAAATAGCAGGATAAAAAGTAATATCTCTGCCAGGTCATGGAGATATCAATGATATCTTCACGTGTGAAGATATCACTGATATCTTCACACTCCTATAACGTCATCGTAATGAAAGTGAAAGTGTTTCACTTTCCATCATCCAGCTATCTTTGCTGTGTCCCTTTATGAGCTTGCCCCACCCCACAACACAAACATTTCTGTGATCCTGTTTGCATCTTCTAACAAATGAATTATTGAAAAACAAACTTTATCTGGTTGATCCTGCAACTTTCTTTCATCCACCTGTAACTGCAATGTAGCGTGGCCGAGAGCGCTATGCCCTGAAATGTAGCGTGACTGAGCGCTAGGCAGATTCAAAAGTGAAGCACTGTAAGATATTTTTCATTAGGGAGCCTGTGCTGTAAAACTTATAAAATGCTTCCTTTTCTGAATGCTGCCTGTATTTTGCGAAAAGAAGCTGCCGACAGTATTGAGGGAAGAGCGAGTGAGATGGCAGCTTCACAACACCAGACAGAAACGTGCGTGTCTGTTGCATAGCATAGACATAGATAGACATAAATCTTACAGAACTGCTAAAAAAAACAAATTTATCAAGACTGGATTTCTGAATTAAAACCCGTAGTTTACAGTACCTATGTAAATAATAATTTACTGGCTACAAATGATGCTACAGACATGACATAAACAACATTTTTGTTTAACATGGAAAACATCCATATAATTAACTTGTCATACAGGAATTGTTACCTTCTGTCTGCATGTATCTGACAAAGGAAAATGCACCTGCCTGATCCTTTTTTTTTTCTATTTTATTTTTATGCCCAACTTGCCCATACTGTTAGAGCCAAATATTGACATGCTTAGAGTAAAAAAAAAAAATCATAATGTCTATGTGTGTGTGTGGGGGGGTATGCCTAGATGCAGTTTCAGGTGCTCCTTAATTATTTCCCCAGGCAACTCTGATAGTCAGTTGTTCCAACATGATAGATCCACCTCATGCCCCTCCCACATAAACCAAAAAAAAAAAGGTGGGGTGGATCTTTAGGAGCTTCTTAGGTGGAGGTGGGGGTGGATCTTACTCCCCCCAAAAAACTAATGCTGCCTCCCACTACTCAGGTTCCAGTTCTTGTAACGCCCACTTAAGAAAGAAAATAGTGCACTGCAACCATTGACTAACATGAAAGCATATTTATTTGAAGGCAGAAAACATTTCTTGGAGGTGGGTAAGGCGGAGGAGACTATTTACACCTTCAGTCAGTTCCACAGACAGAAAACATGGTATCACTCCTTTTGTACATGAAAAACATCTGCAGGCTCTGCCTACTGCAGCCATAAAAATGGAAAGGGACCTGGGGGTAATCATGTCAGATGACCTAAAGTTTAGCAAGCAATGTGAAAAGGCAATAGGGATGGCTAGAGAGATACTGGGATGTATAGGAAGAGGCATCACCAGTAGAAAACAGGAAGTTGTTATCCCACTGTACAGATAGTTTGTGAGACCCCATCTGGAGTACTGTGACCAGTTTTGGAGACCCCATCTCTGCAAGGACATAGACAGGTTGGAGCAGTCCAGAGGAGGGCAACTAAAATGGTGCAGGGTCTACAACAGAAGCCATACAAGGAGAGACTAAAGGAGCTTAATATGCATACCATTGAGGAAAGGAGGGAGAGGGGGGCATGATAGACACTTTTAAGTACCTCAAGGGAATCAACAAAGTCCAAGAGGGTAGCATCTTTCAGAAAAAAAGATGTGCAAGAACAAGTGGACACAATCTGAAGATGGGGGGACAGCTCAGGGGTAATGTGAGGAAGTATTTTTTCACAGAGAGGGTGGTGGACACATGGAACAGCCTTCCTGAGGAGGTTGTGAGGTCAAAAACAGTGGGGGAATTCAAGAATGCATGGGATAGACATAAGGCAATTCTTGTGGGGGGGGTAGGAAGAAATAGGCTGTTGGTTAACTAGGATCTGCAGCTTATCCAGTATGTAGGGAAATGGGCAGACTAGGTGAGCCAAGCAGTCCTTATCTACCATCAAAGGCTATGTTTCTATGATTTTTGTTTTGCATCTTTTTACTATGCTTCATGAAATGTGCATTCCCTACTGATTCAGATGATGGGGTTAGAGGGTTTCACATCTTTGTGTTTCTCTCACTACCATTATATGATTGGATGTGAAAAGGACTTACAACTATTTTTGAGTTTACTCTCAATACATTACAAGTTGTTTTACAGGTTCTGTACCAATCTACTGTACTTAGTGCACTACATGAATTTTAATTCATTTATTTTTATACTCGTCATTTTTTAATCACAGTTGTAGTGCTTAGTAGCTGTGCACAGCAGTAAGATAGACCCTAGGATTTTCATAAAATACATGAATCATTAAAAACCTTGGTTCATAAAGAACAAAAATGGGAATTTCCAGATACTGAACCAAGTCTGAATAATGTGATCTCAGCATGACCACAATTAACATTTAAACCAGTACTTTACAAGACAGCCTTGTTAAATCTATATTTATAAAAGTGACATTTAATCTGAGAACAAGCAGCCTGGTGGTGCTGAGGGTTAAGGCACTAGATGCCTCACCTCACGCCACGTCGGTGACCCCAGGTTTGGGAACGGACCCGGGCCATTGGGGTCGGCAGGGCGGGGAGGGATTGGACATCTGGCAGATGGCTCTCCCTTCCCGGGGAGGGTGTAGGGCATCATGTCACTCCTGAGCGACCTCTGGCAGCAGTCAGGGGTGGCCAGGAACTGGCGAAGCAGCCGTATGGCACTGGAGGGATGGAGCTTGATGGATGATGGCCATCATTGCATGTCTGAGCTCCGTGGGTGGGAGGAGGAAGGGACAGAAGAAGTGGAAAAACCCTGGCTCCTGATATGCGAAGGTGGGACCAGTGGTTGGTCCCCATGCACAATGTCGGGCCTCCCAACTCCACCTCAGGCACTTTCTCCACTCCCTGGTCATGCAATTGGATTGCAGACAGAGTGCCAGAGCAGCTGGTGGTTCCACCCCGGGGGCCTCAGAACCGGGGGGTCGGGCGGCCAGGTGGTGCGGTAGGGAGATGAGTCCATGCCTGAGAGAGGAGTCTGGGGGCTTCTGGTAGGCGGGAACAGAGTGTACAGAGTGTCCTCACTGGACAGAGGTGAGGTAAGCCGGTGATAAGGGGCATAAAGAAAGTTGAAAAAAAAATGTGATAACTTGAATGCCTGACGGTCCACATTGAAGAAGTGATTTTGACAGTTTGAGAGGAGACATGCGAAAGGAGACGGCTTCAGTGAGACTCTTACTAGATTTATGAATGTTGCAGTTTGCAGCCAAGATGTTTAAATGAAGATGTCAGACTGCACAGTTATTAATAGTTTTTGCATTTTTCAGTAGCTGTAACTTGTTTAGTTAAAACATTTATTTTACAGGAATTGGGAGGAAATATATTTTCATTGGTTTTCCTGTTTATATGATGTGTTTTTTTATATGCCATTACATGTAGGATATGTGCTTTGCACCCTTGGTTCTATGGTTATAAGCTTAATAAAACTACACACAAAAAAAGACAAAGAAAACCAAGTTATGTTTAGCACCTCATTTACAAAGGGGTCTTCAGAAATCAATGCGATCATAATAAAAAACCTGGGATATTATAGGTATTGAACCTTGTTATTCAAAGGGCAAAAAAATTGCAATTAAAAACTGATAAAGGTGTAAAGCTGTAAATATGAGTGAAATAACCATGTTGGTATGCACACCACATAAAGTGGTTCTTGGAAGGATACAGATTAGGGATGTCTCAATTAAAGGAAGTCACAGAATTTGCAAAAACATATGTTATACAGGTGTTTTGATTTGTATGTAAGTCCTAGTGTGTCCTTCCCTCTGTCTGCTATTAGGAGTTTTTCCTAAATTAGGCTGCTAGCTTTAAGGTAGTTTTATGACCCCTGGGGATCTCCATAACAAATAGGTTTATTGCCTTCTGCCTCCTACAATGCACCTTGTCTCATGTGACAGTGATGTAGCCAGGCCCATAGATTTAGCATATGCAGTGCTTTTTAAAATCAGTTCACAACAGCAGAGTTTTGTAACTGTTCGTATCCAGTGAGCACAAATGGCAAGAGTTACAATTTAGCAGATGACTGAGAGCTACCTAACTGGGGTTTCTGTAAAAAAACAGCCACTAAATAGCTCTAATTCACTATTTGTGTTTTCTGGGTGAGTCATGTCTAGTTAGCAGTAATATGTGTTTTCATTTTAAAATTTAATGTCATCAAACTACACACAAAAATAAAAAGCACAGAAATTGCCCCAGATCTTCACTGCTATAATTAGTAAAGACTACAGCAGTTTTCTAACAGAAAACTCACTCAGTTAGCTCGAAAGTATTTTGTAAACTGTAAATGTAGGTACCAGCATTCTTTTTTTTTTTTTTTTTAACCAGGAGAGAGACACTAAAGCTTGTTTACAGGTGTGACCTGGGAGCACAAGGAAGTTAAGTGATTTGCCCAGGGACACACAGTAGGCACGTGGAGGCTGTGGGATTCAAACCCAGGACACCAGGTTTGCAGCTCAGAGCTTTAGACCACCGCACTATACTGCCTCCTCTATTCTAATAGGTAGAACTGGCAGTTAGTGCTGATTTTGCTCTGTGACATGATTTTCAATTTTTTGGGGGGTTACAAATGTGAAGTATCTTTTTAATAAAGTATAAAAATATGTATGTGTGAGTTATTTAGTTTGGCGAATATTTGTTTTATTATTTGAAAAGTGGGATACACTAAATGTGTAGTGCAATGAACCATTGTAAAATGGGATCAAATGTGTAGCTGAAATAGTCACTGTCATCCTGTTGTTTTCATACTATACCACACACAGGAGAAAAAGTGACTTTAAAGTATTTTGTAGTTTCTAGGTTGCAGCTTCACACCATACACTTCATTTGTAAAAAAATAAAATGAAAACAGAGCAAAATCAGCATTTAATGCTAGTTCTACCTAATAGAATAATGGTACCTACATTTATAGTTTAGTAAATACTTGAAATCTAACTGAGTGGGTTTTCTGTAAGAAAACAGCTAGTCTTAACTAATTATAGCGCTAATTATCTGGGCAATTTCTGTGTTCTTATGGTTGTCTATAGTTTGATGAAATTAAAAGTTTTAAAATTAAAACACTCCTGCAAGCTAGACCTGACACACACACAGAAAACAACAATAGTGAATTAGAGCTTAATTTAGCAGTGGTTTTCTTACAGAAACCCCAGTTAGCTATCTCTCAGGTATCTGCTAATAGGCTAATTTAGGAAAAACTCATAATAGCAGACAAAGGGAAGGACACACTAGGGCTTAACATACAAATCAAAACACTCTGCATAACATATGTTTTTGCAAATTCTGAATGGACTACTCCTTTAAAACTGCAAGCCCAGTAAAAATATACACTGCAGCCTCTTGCTGTACTGATATGATTCAGCTGATGCAAAATACAGAGTGAGGTGGTGGGACCAGGGTTGGAGGACAGGTTTGAATAACACCATATACCCACCAGGAAGGACTTTCCATCTCTTGGAATGTATTTGTGAAAATGTGTGAGCTGAGCCAAGACTGTTTAAACAAGTGCTGCATAAGGATGCAGTTTCAGGCTTTTCCTTCTGAAGCTTAAGCTCTGATGCCCCAGGCAGCTCTGATAGTCAATTGTTATAACATGATAGATCTACCTCATGCCCCTCCCACATGAACCAAAAAAAAAGCTGGGGTGGATCTTTAGGAGCTTCTTGGGTGGAGGTGGGGTGGATCTTATTCTCCCCCAAAAAACGAATGCTGTCTTCCATTACTCAGGTTCCAGTTATTGTACCTCCCACTTAAGAAAGAAAATAGTGCACTGCAACCATTGGCTAACATGAAAGCGTATTTATTTGAGGGCGGAAAACATTTATTGAAGGAGGGTAAGGCTGAGGAGACTATTTACACCTTCAGTTAGTTCCATGGACAGAAAACATGACATCACTCCTTTTGTAGATGCAAAACGTCTACAGGCTCCACCGACTGCAGCCGTAAAAAGGGTGTTTTCTGTGCAAAAAGCTTAATCGGGGTAAGCCTTTGGGGGAGTGGGGAATTTACAATTAGGACAGCTTTCCTTTAAGTGACAATCTATATGTCAAAACAAAGGTCTTAATGACTACTACAAGAACAACATATACCCCACCACCACCAAAAAAAACATTTAAGGGCAATTTAAAAAAGATACAAAATGCAAATTCTCATAGGATGACAGTGGGGCTTCAACAAGCCATAACTCCCTCAATATTTGGACTTAAGGGACAATGTATATGTCAATACAAAGGTCTTAACAAGTACTACAATAACAACACATATTCCCCCTAAACATCTAAGGTCAATACAAAAAAGCAGAAAAAAATGCAAATTCCCATAGGATAACACTGGAACTTTAACAAGCCATACAACGAAGGAAAGAAGTTGCTCATTTGATAGAAATGGTATGTATCTATGGAGGGATGGAAGTGCAGGGCCCTCCCACAGGCAAATGAGGATTTGATTATGCTTTTTCAAAAAGTAAGGAAATTCATTGCAAAAAACTTTGCACCCCCACTCTGCACCCATTATGAGTTGACCACCTCTCCTGCATCTTTGCAAATCAGGCGTGGGGTGTGCTTTGGGGTTGTCAACCCTAACACTAACCCCGTTCTCATATACTATATACATCTCATCTTTATTTACTGATGGAATGGGGTGAGCATTAGGGTTGACAACCCCAAGGCACACCCCATGCCTGATTTGCTAAGACAGAGGACAGGTCAAACCGTAATGTTTTTTCCTGTTGCTGCCTTCAGGGTGGGGTGTGGTGTTAGGGTTGGAAACCCTAACACCACATTTCCTTACTTCTGTCACTTTAACCCTAACTAGTGCATTATCAAAGTTTTTTTCCAATGACTATATACACACACAGCATTTTCACAGTGAGATATTGACTGTGGTTCTTTTTGCAATCATAATCTTGAAACTGCTTTTTCACTGCTGACAATAACACTCCCAGCAAATATAAATGTATTGTATTTTTGATATGGTGTGGGTACAGTATAAGTATGGCAGCTTAGGGTGTCAGGGTCTCAAAATCTGATATTATGGCATTCATTTCCTGTTCTTCCAAGAATCAGAACAGGGTTAGTATGGGGAATAACCAGAACACATAAATCTGTGAGGCCATCTCCTGTCCACAACCCCTCCAACATGTGAAGGTTTGCTCTGGCATGAACTTTGCAGTTATTTGCAGGGTCCTGAAGTGCCTTATTACAGTTTTCCCAACTGCATTTTCCCCAGGTGTAAGATCCTGTAACCTTATGCTGTCTAGACCATATCTGGGCCCAGTCAGTATCTGTTATTTCCATAGCTCAGCTTCTCATGTGTTTTTAGTGCTGTCCATAGTTACACATTGGTAATCATTAAGGATTTGGTAAAAGATGGAAATTAAATGATCTGGAATGAAGCCCTTCAGTGCCTTTCTATGAATGTTATTAATGGCGGAAAAGAAGATTGGTCAACTTTTAGGCCAATTATTGTGCTAAGATGGTATGCCAAGTAAGAGTCAGTAGTAATCTGCCTTGTCCAGAGGGAATTCCCTAGCTAATTGGTCAAATGGTTTTAGTATTCCATTCTCATAAAATTGGAAAGCATACACTAGCCCTGGTCTTATCCATCCGGTGACTTTATGATCCACCCATGCTAGAATGAAGGAGGGATTATATACTGTTATAGAGAGTAATTTTGCTCCTTTCTGATTTGATTTTTGGTGCAGCAATATATGCCTTGTCTTTAGACGTGGGCTTGTGAGTGGGCTACCCATTTGTGCTATTGGGGAGAGAGGTCCTGTTTGAAATAATGCCTTGCCTGGGTCTGAAAGGTTACAGCATATCTCAGGTTCACCCACTGCTCGTTTGGGATAGATTGTTTCCATGTAAGTATACGTTTGAGCTGAGTTGCCTGATAGTATTTATTTATTTGCTTTGGTTAACCAGGTGAGCACACTAGACAACCAAGTGCCTAATTTCAGGTGCGATCCGGGAGATTACAAGGAACAGTCATAAACAACAGGCAAGACAAGTAATGTTACATTTAAAGTGCATCAAACAACAAGGTCAGTACAAGAAAACAGTAGGGTTTTACAATGCAGGCAGCAGGTAGGATAACATTAGGGAAGTCTCAGGATAGGCAGAGACTGCCATGTCAGGCAGCAACTCAATAAAACTTGCAGGTAGGCAGAGAAGAAACAATCTCGGGTGGAGGAGGCCCAGTACATAGTCCGGAAGTAGGGCATTAACTATGTACAACTGATTGAGCAGTTGGGCCTAAAGTGGATTAATCTGACTAGTAGATCTCTAGCTCGGTAGTGGAATAAAGGTACAGTGGACCACTGCCATAGCCAGATAAGGTTGGTAGTGCCTCAGCCAGTCACAGCAACAGAGGTCAGGTGGGTTCATCTAGTGCAGAGGCAGCTGGAGGCTGTTTTGAGAAAGCCCCAGAGGGAGGCTTTAAAGTTGTGGTGGGAGTGGGAGGAACGAGTGCCTGTGGGAAAGGAGTTCCACAACTTGGGTGTGTATGCAGCGAAGGCCCGGTCGCCCATTTGGGTGCGAGTCTTGGGCACCAGGAGGGCATGAGAGTCGCTGGATCTCAAATGAGTGGTTAACCTTTTGATGAATTTTGGCCTCCACAGGCTTGCTTGTAGACTTGTCAACAGGATACCATTTTTGGGACAGAATGTTCTGTTTTGTTGTGCCAGTCCAGACTAGATGTACTCTTCTGGCTGGTCACAGGAAATAAATTGACAAAATTCTGAGGCACTTGTACTTTGCCTTTATGGCACTTCTGATGATTGTTATTGTCTGTATGCCCACACTCACTCCTCCCTCCCCTGAGTGGCACCCAGAAATGAGCTTCGGCTCAGTGCACCTTTCCCCATTATCAACATTTACATAAATAAATAGATTTTGTGAGAAACCCGATTGCAGTGTCAGTGACTCAGTAGGTAGCACACTCGCCTCTGAGGCTGGGAGATCAGAGGGCTGTGGGTTCAGTTCCCACATCTGGCACTTGGGTTAATATCCCAGTACTGACACTGTAGTGCAGCATGAGAGGGGTGCTGCACTTCTGAGGTGCCGTCTTTCGGATGAGATGTTAAACCGAGGTCCCATCTGCCTGGATTGGTGGTAGTTCAGGTGGATGTTAAAGATCCCATGGCACTTGTCGAAAAGAGTAGGGGAATTTCCCCGGTGTCCTGGCCAAATTTCCCCCCATTCACTAAAAATACCATCAACAGCTTAATCTGGTTCAAGGTCAGTTGGCATTCATCTGTAACCCCCTCCCCCGGGTCGTGCCTGAAAATAGGCAGGATTTGTCTTGTGCACTTACCCAGTCAACAAAAACTTAAAAAATAAATAACAATTTACACCAACAGGATGCAGAGTTTAATCTGTCAGGAAAAGACATCTTATAAAAGACAGTAATGTTTTGTTTAAGGAGTTTTAGAGATGGATATTTAGAGATAGTCTGAAATGTAGGACTTCATTTCTTTGAACTACCTGTACGAAGAGCCATCCTGTTCAGTTTTTTTTATTTTATTGTTATTGACAATAAAACACTACTTGCAAATGTTATAACTTCTGTTTTGCCCATGTTTCCTGACCCATGCCTCTGTGACACTTTGTACCAATAATATTCATATTTTCTGCCCCACTGACACCCACACAGCCACAGTATAGATAACACACGCACATCACCACTACGCCTCTGCTGACACCTACTCTGTACCAATATACTCACCCCTGGACCCTCACATCATCAGATACCAACCCTGCCCCAGAATGCACATTCATACCCTCTCTATCCTCTGGTAACCACCCTGTTTCAGTAAGAATACCCTACCGCAGTATGCACACCCTTACCCAGCCCATCTGCTAGCCCTACCTTGCCCCAGTGTGAACTCCCTTGCTCCAGTATTTAACCCTACCCCCACTTATTTGTTGGCAACCATCTAGTATCAGTGTGAACACCCTACCCCTACTCAACTGCTGACTCCCACCCTCCCCAGTATGAACACCAATGCCCAATCCCATCTGCTTCACCAGCCCTCCACAGTATGAACACCCATCCCAGTACATACAATGAAGACTAAATACCTCACATACAGTAGTGCACAGTACACCTGATCAATTCTTAAACTAAGATACAGTAGTTGCAATGTATTTCAATGAGACTGTAAAAATCTCACTCTTTGGTTTCCCTCATTTCTCTCTCAGACAGTGCATTTACCTTCTGACCTAACCCTCTCAGCTAAGCCACCCTCCCAGTTCTTCCTACCTCCTATTGGAGCCACCCTGTGGACTGTGACCATCCTGGGCAGGTCAGTCTTTCCAAAGCTACTGCTTCATCCACAAATGGTCCTCAGTCATCCATTCTTTCATGACACAAGTCCTGGGCTCAGATCTAATAACCTCCAGTGGCAGTAAGTTCAGTCACATGACTCCCTTATTCCTCTTTGAGTGCGCCGCATCACAGTTCAGTTGGGGAAACCCTGACCATCCAGACTTAATACAACCACAGCCTATTGCCCTAACATTGTGCCAGTAACCTGACCTTGCCTGCGCTGTTGCTGTATTGCTTAGTGAAGTAAGAAAACCAAAGTTTAACACAACTGTGAAGCTGCCGGCTCACTCAGTTGGGCACAGAATGCATCACCTCTTCGCCAGCTGGCCAACTGGCACTTTTCATCTGTGGGCTGGCGGGTCCCCATTCTCAATGTGGGGTTGGGGGAGCAGTAGCAGTGCTAAATACATTTTTTTTTGTCATTTTCACAGGAGCATCTACATTTTGCAGATGGGTGGGGGGGGGTTTGAACCATTTGTGAGACCAAAAAAACAGCAAGGTGGACCCAGGACACTTAACAGCAAGGTCCTGATTTACCCAGGTCTATCAGATCCTGTGAGGTCTAGGGGGTTCTGACTTCAAGCAGACGGACCCACCCATTCCTACTCCTGATAAACACAGATAAGTAAGCTCAATGTCCCATAAGAAGGATGTTTTGATGCAGTTTAATTATTTGAATGATCCAGCAGTATTTCCTTCCCCATTGAGCTCATTACCCAGTGCTACCACAATCATTGATTCCCCTTCAGGCATTGACTGGCAACCTTGTAGCCTGACAACCACAGCTTAGTAGTTATGGTGGTCAACACATAAATGACAATGGGTTTTACACCGCATTTTATCCTTTCCTCCCTTCACACACACCTCTCTCCAGGTGTTGTGACAATGTCAAACCTGCAGTGGCCCCTTGTGAAGGAGATTGAGAACATAAAACATAGAGCATAGAACCTTTTCATTGGGTCATCACAGAGATTGTTGTATGAGGGGGAAAAGGGATATCCTGTCCAGAGGTGGTGCCAGGTACAAGTGAAACAAGCAGATGCTTGGGATGCCAGGGTTCTATGTGATAATGTCGAAAGCCTAAAGGCGATCACCGTTATCGCGAAGTCAGAGTGTCGAAAACATTTTTGGCACTCTGACACCCTGGCGCACAGGAAAATGGCACTGGGGACTTACTTTTCAATGTTTTCTGTGAGGCTGCACCCCCACATCTGTGAGGGCTTTCCCCCCACCCCCCCCTAAGGATTCTCAACTCCAGGGGTGCAGGTAGGTCAGGGGTGAAAACTTGAAAAATAAAGAGTTCGGCCTGGCGCACTAAAATTGCACCAGTGCCAGGACCTGAACCTGCACCTCACCCGCCCCCAACCACAAGCCAACCCCTGACACCACGATGCAGCTTGGCAACCCACCGCAGCACCACCCCCTACAGCCCTCCCATCCCTCCCAGCCCATGCTTGCCATGCTCCGCCTCCCCCATGCATGTACTTATAGCGACATCCTGTCACCCATTTCACCCACCCACCCCATCTGGTCGCCTACCTCCCATCACCATGAGGAATTCACTGGGAAATGAGTCAACATTACAGATGGCACCCTTCCCCATGCACCCTCCTTATGGGTTACCAGATGCCAGCACAGTAGGACCACACTAAAGTAAAGTGTAAGCAGAGATCAGCTTGAAATGCAAAAAAAATTACATAAAAAAACAAAATTGTTGTCACCCTTTTCTAGAGAATTTAGATGTGGGATTGGACAGAAGGAAGGAGAGTGTGTGGTGGTAGCAGTGAGGAGGGCACCAAAAGTATTTCTAGTTGGGGCACCATTACATTTAAAACCTATCCTGGTTCTATTCCAGGTCAAGAAGCACTGGAGCACTCCTGACCATGGAGCCACATACCTACCAAAATCTAACCTTGCACTGAGACCTGGGGCGCTCACATGGGAACACAAGTTACCAATGGGCCATCAGTGCTGTACTGTTTGTTTTTAATAAAAGAAGGATTCCATTGCCCCTCCTCCATTCTCACTACAAGCATTGCCCTTCCCTCAAACCCACAACCTTCTTAGGTGAGCTCTAGTGGTATGCATCAAATCTGAATCATTCATCAAATACCAGCCATATTTGATCAATATCCAAATACAGTATTATGATGTATACTAAGTGTTCAGTAAGATGTTGAGATCTTGTCTGATCTCTCTAGCCCATCAACAGGCTGCTCAGAGAGCTTTCCAGAGCTTTACCATGTGACCTGCCTTCCGGTCCACAGTGACATGTGAATTGAGAAGTATGCTTTGCTGCTGCTCTCAAACTCACATTTCTAAAGCTGTTTCCAATTATTGCTGAAAAAGTAATCTAAGACTGTTTTCCTCCTGCAGTCCATGTGTGTGTACTACTCTGATACTCTATTGCACTAATCTGAGTGACTTTTATAATCAGCAAACACATTGGGGCTGCACAGGTAGTGTAGGGGCTGAGGACGTGTGTGCTGTGGCAGCCAAGGCAGCTGAATCTGCAGGAGGTGTGTGAGCCAATATCCAATCTTGACACGGCACAAGGCTGCTGCTGATACTGCTTTGCTGGCTGATGGATAGAAACTTCTCATATATGAAAGGATGCAGCAACACCTATCACAGTGTGGCTGCATCCTTTCATATAACAGTAATCATCCAATGTCCCCCATCCCACCTGACCCAGCATTGCAAAAATGACTGATGGCAGGTGCTCAACCCCACCAACGGTATCTCCCCTGCCAGCCACCCAAGCTTTGCCAGCATAAACTGTGACAGGTGGTCAACCCGGCTGCCAGTGCCCCCCCCGACCAAGCTTTGTAAATATGATCGGCGGCAGCTACTCAACTCAAATTCAACAAGAAATTTAGAAATGCATTTCTGTAAATACAACAAATATGTTTTAGGTGATATAATTTCTGAAGAAGCAGTGAGGTTGCACTCTGAAGCAGTAAACGTGAAGGTATGTGACCTGTTGGGTGATTATATGAAAAAGTAAAAGAAACTGGAAGCAATTTGTTATGTGGTGAGCAGCATTTATATAGTTGTATTTTATATATGTTGTGAGTGCTACGACTGTCTTGGTCAGATGCTTCCCAAGTGTTTCTTTTTCTTCTTTTACAGAGTAGGGTCACAGTGCACTTACTGATGGTGTTGCAGTCTTTTGTCTGGCATCAATCGTTGCTGCAGAGCATGTGGTAAGTTTAGTTTCTTTGAAGCTGGGAGTGTTCGTACCCCTGAATCCACTCTCAGAAGTGGCCACTGGCCAACCGCACGCGCGCGCACACACACAGACACACACACTATCTAGCTTGCAAATTCCAGCTGAGCTGCAGCTTACAGTACGTCTAACTTTAAAGTACTTTTACTGCCAAAGCCATTGTCTGTCATTGCTGGAGCAAGAAAAGCACTGAGCTTTCTCTTGAGTGCATCTTTGTGTGTGACGTTGCCAGCAGACTGCTTTGCTGTTCTTGGACCTGTCAGATTCTAGTCTGTCTGCACTTCTGACCTCATGTCACACAATCTGAAAAGATGGCTGTTCTCAGGCTGACTGACAAAAGATGATGCTGGCTGATGCCCCTGTATCCCCAGGGAAAGGAAACAACAAGGGGTTTCATTTCTTGGAAGGAAAGGGATGATGGCAGAAGTCCCAGAGGTAAACGGGAGCTTGTCAGTGACACCTCCTGATGATAAGGATGTCAGACTTGCTTTGGTGTCTGTATCTCTGTCATTTGATTTGTTTTTACTACATTTACAAGACCTCATGATAGAAACCAATGTTGTGAGAATTCAGCTCAGCAGTGTCTGGCGGTAGGAGGGAAGGGGTTGAAGAAATGCTTCGCTACACTCAGGAGCTGTAAATTTGAATTCCTGTATCCAAACTACTGCTATGCTCCAGGGTAGTGAGTTTGAATCCCAGAGTTCTAGCCAGACTAGGGATGGGAGAACCGGTTTAGATAAGTTCAAAACCACCCAGAACCAGTGCCATTTTTTTGTAAAAGAACCTTATTAGAACCTTCTTTCAGAGTTTAGTAAGGTTCTGATCACTTTAAAAAAGTTGATTTTTGACCATAAATATACTCCCAAGCAGGTCTTTATCTAGTAAGCTGGCTAGTAATGCTGGAAAAAAAGACTCAACGGGAGGCTGGAGTAGTGCAGTACCACTCCAGGTTGATTTTAGATTCCTTTTCTTCACTGACAATAGCTTAAGGGTACACAATGATGGTTAAAACAGCTTGTTGTACTTTAAAGTAAAAGGTTCTGAAAGTTCTGATAAGTTTGGATAACTATCAGAACCTTGCATGAATTATCACAAACATAGACACATAGAATATGTTGGCAGAAAGGGACTGGCAGGTCCACCTAGTTTGCCCTATTTTCCTTGCCTATTGCTACAGCCAGGACCCTATTTGGTCACAGGTGTCCTTCCCTCTTCCCTTACCTCTGTTTATTATACCCGTGTGCCTGTCCCATGTATGCTTGAAGCTCCCCTCTGTCTTTGCCACCACCACTTCTTCTGGCAGGCTGTTCCAGGTGTCCACCACCCTTTCTGTGAAGACATATTTCCTTGCATCCCTCTTAAACTTTGCCTCCTCAAGCCCCATAGCATGCCTCATCCATCTTCTGATACTCCTCCTCCCATGAAAGAGAGCCCCTTCCTGTACCTTGCTAACCGCCATGAGGTAAAGGTCCCAATCACGTCCCCTCTCACTCTCCTCTCCTCCAAGGGAGTACATGCTGAGCTCTCAGAGCCTTGCCTCATATAGTTTCTCATGCAACCCCCGCACCATTTTGGTAGCCCTCCTCTGGACCGCTTCCACCCTGTTGATAGCCTTGCAGAGGTGCGGCCTCCAGAACAAGACACAGTATTTCGGGTGGGGTCTCGCTAGTGAGCGATACAGAGGCAACACCTCCTCCCTCCTCCTGCTGGAAATCCCCCTCCTTATGCACCCCATCATCCAGCTCGCCTTGCCCACTGCATTTCTGAACTGCCCTGACACCTTGAGATAATCAGATATGATCACCCCAAGGTCCCCCTCTTGCTTGGTAACTGTAAGTACCCCCCAACCATCTTATACACAGTCCCAGGGTTTAAACTTTTAGAACCTTAGAACCTTTCGTGGTTCTTCCACCTGTGATCTGGACATACTGTTTTGTCAATCTAACAGCACAGATACTGTGAATTCAAATTTTGTTGTACTAGTCTAGTGCATTGACTTGATACTCTCACAGTTGGGATGTGAGTGGAAATCCCTATGCCCTAGTCTAGCACATTGTTTTTTTCATTCTGGCACTGTGACTTCAATACCCCTCCTTGTTAAGCATACTGGTTTGTCACTCTCACTACACTCTGTGGGCTGTGAGTTTGAATCCCATTGTCCTAGTGGAGCACACTAGTTTGCTACTCTCACTACACTTGTGGGCTTTGAGTTTGAATCCCATTGTCCTAGTGGAGCACACTAGTTTGTTACTCTCACTAAACTTGTGGGCTGTGAGTTTGAATCCCATTGTCCTAGTGGAGCACACTAGTTTGCTACTCTCACTAAACTTGTGGGCTGTGAGTTTGAATCCCGTTGTCCTAGTGGAGCACACTAGTTTGCTACTCTCACTAAACTTGTGGGCTGTGAGTTTGAATCCCGTTGTCCTAGTGGAGCACACTAGTTTGCTACTCTCACTACACTTGGGGGCTGTGAGTTTGAATCCCATTGTCCTAGTGGAGCACACTACTTTGCTACTCTCACTAAACTTGTGGGCTGTGAGTTTGAACCCATTGTCCTAGTGGAGCACACTAGTTTGCTACTCTCACTAAACTTGGGGGCTGTGAGTTTGAATCCCATTGTCCTAGTGGAGCACACTAGTTTGCTACTCTCACTACACTTGTGGGCTATGAGTTAAAATCCTTTGGTCCTAGTGAAGTGCACCAGTGTATTACTCTTCACTGTACATGAGGGCTGTGATCTTGAATCCCCTTGTCCTATTCTAGTACACCGGTTTGTTACTCTCTCTACACTTGGGGGCTATGAGTTCAAGTCCCCTTGTCCTAGTGTAGCATACCTGTTAGTAACTCACTGCACTTGGGGGGAAGTGATGGGAACTCGAATCCCTCTGTCTTAGTCTATCGCACTGGTTTGTCAACCTTAATGTGCTCAGGAAGGCTGCGATTTTGAATCTCCTTGTCCTGAGCACAGCACACTGGTTTGTCAATCTCGCACCAGTTACAGTCTGAAGGCCCGATATTCAAAAAATGCACCTGGCAAAGGTGCAAGTGGGTGATCAGCGACACTGCGTTGTGCTGCAGCAACTAAGGAAGATATTCAGAAGAGATGTGCCGTGGCACATCCCTTCTGAATATAGCAAAAAAATGCACCCTGCACAAATACAATATGCCAACGCATCCCCCCAGACAGGTCTGAATACCAGGAATGGGTAATGTGCCAGCGCATCAGGGATACGCCATGCTCAAATTCCTGATGTTCAGACACCGATATGCAAATGGGGCCATTATGCATGCAAGGCGCAATTGGGGCCATTTGCATGTCATTATGGCCCTGTTTGCTGAGTTCTGCAGGGCTGGCCAGCAAAATGCACCTGGTGCCCTGCACACCATGCGGTGCTGTCAGTGGAGGTCCAGAGGTTTCTTCCCACCAGCCCATAGCACCGATCACCATGTAGGAATTTATGCCTACATCCCTGGTAGTCTAGTGGTACCCCCCTCCCCATCCTGACCCTCTGATTGCCGGTGCCGTAATGTAATGATTATCCCTGGTGGTCCAGTGGTTCCCCCCTCATCGGCTGAATCCTCGATCGCCGTCAAAAAATAAACTACACTTCCCTGGTGGTCCAGTGGTACTCCCCACCCACACAGGACCCCCAGCCCACCCAGCTCCCCTCCCTGGCCATCGGTGGGCAGCAGACCCACCCGCATACCACCGTGGCTGCCCACCGAATGACAGCTTACAATAGTGGCTGCAAGCTCATTGGTCGACACTGTAGACCAATGGGCTTGCAGTATATACTGTAATACTTCACAACATTGTGAATGAAGTCATTCATTCACAAAGTCGTGAATTATTACAGTATGCACTGCAAGCCCATTGGTCCACAGTGTGGACCAATGAACTTGCAGCCATTACTGTACGCTGTCATTCAGCAGGCAGCTGTGGTGGTATGCGGGCGATGACTGGGGGGGTAGCTGGATTTGCTGGGGGTCCTGTGTGGGTGGGGGGTACCACTGGACCACCAGAAAAGTGTAGTTTATTGTTTCTATGGTGTTCAGGGATTCGGCCGGGGACCACCAGGGATAATTATTACGTTATGGTACCAGCGATCAGAGGGTCGAGATGGGGAGGGGGCTACCACTAGACTACCAGGGACATGGGCATTAATTCTTACACGGCGATCACCTCTATGGGAGGGGTGTGGGGTTCCACTAGACTACCAGGGACATGGGAATCATTCCTTACATGGCGATCACTGCTACGGGAGGGGTGGGGGGTTCCACTGGACCACCAGGGACATATGTGGGTGATTGTGCACGGTGTTCGGGGGGGTGCCACCCATGGCTGGCAGCTGCTGTGTTGCACACTGCAATACAGCAGCACACCTGTGGGTGGTGGGCACTTGAGATGTTTTTTACAGGCTCAACTTTGAGCCCAGGTATGTGGCACATCTCTGGGCTGTGCCAGCAGATGCACCGCACATCCTGGGCTAAATATCGGGATGTGCGGCATATTCATGGGCACGCCCCCTGGAGATGTTCTGCATACATTATCTTTGCACCCCGGTGCAATGGGAATTGCGCTGCGCAGTTCCCACCTTTGAATATTGCCCTGGGGTGTAGTTCTGGGGTTGTGATGGAGCAACTCAGTTGTGCCAGGTGCAACCCCTTTGAATATCTAGCCCTGAGAGTTCAAATCCCCTTGTTCTCATGCACCAGGTTATGGATTCTCTAGTCCGCAGCTCCAGCCCAGCCTCAGATAACATGGTTTTGTAAGGATATCCACAAAATGATGAAAACCTCCATAACTGATCTAGTTGAATTTCTGATGCCCATTTTATAATTTTGAGTTGTGATTTTAAGCTATTTTTGTTATTTCCAAAAAACTACAAATGCTTCCCTACTTTGAACACGGACGTACTTTGCTTTTATGTTCCATATTCTGTTTCTGCCCAGCCTTACTCATCACCAACTGGGACCTCCTTTGGCTAGCACGTGCCTTCTCCCATTTATGGAGCCCCCTCAACCATAGCTTGTAGTCCCGTTCTCTGCTCCTTACCTACAGATGGTACCCATTGTGTCCTCTGGGGCAGAGCATGGCAAACTCCATGACAGATGATTATCCACTATTCGGTAATGGGAGTGGATGAGGCAACGCATTGTGGGAGGCACCCAGCAGTCCTCCACTGGATGTGGGGCATGGACAGCAACCTCTAGCATTTGGGGTGATTTTGAGTTTTCTGCTTGCCTTCTACTTCCCGTGAAGATGTGCCAGTGTGTATGTAATATGCCTCCAACCAATCCCGTCATGTACCAGATGGTATGTAGCTGCATGTCTGTACCACCATGGGGCAGATGTGCAGAATGACAAGACTCCTCCCTGGAGGTGAAGAGCATTCTGGGAAATACTACTTGCACCTTCTGCTGACCCATTGTGGCCCTTCTGGTTCTGGCCCAAACCCAGCCGAGCTGACAGTGTGACAAGCAGCAACCCTGCCACTATGAAGCTGGATGAAATCGATAATACCCAACAGGGTGGGAGGTACTGGTCTATACCAGACTGCCCAGGGGTGTAATCAGGTCCTGTGCCATAGGCAGAGGGCCTTATAGCCCCTGGAAGGTCTGGTATAGCAAATCGCCTGCCTTGGGGAATATTATTGTGCTTAGAAAATGGGCATCTGTTAATATTTTAATAAAATATATAAAAATAAAAAAAAGTTAAAATGAGTGTAAAACAAGCATTTGTCAATGCCAAATGTTCGCCAATGGTATTGTTGTTCTACCAGGTTTTGCTTGTCACATTTTTACTCTATATTTACCCAGGATACAGCAGATGAGTTGCGATATCTCATTTTCAGTGGTGCCCAGCTTTGACATATTATTAGATTGTAATTACTCAGGATAGGGCAGCTGAGAGGTGGAATGTTATGGCTAATTAAGATACCTGCACAATCTGGCCATTTGCTCAGAGTACAGAAAGCCAGTGCCATGACTGCAGTGCTAAGCGGCTGTGTGGATTATGGGGAGTATAGCTTTAAAGCAGCAGCGCAGACTACGAGCACCGCAACCAACTGCTGCAAACCCTGGCTTGTCCCAGTCAGTCATCTCATAAAAATAAACACAGTACCTATAGTTTTATCAGCATGTAGCCGGATGCAGTGTCTCTAGTCTGTTTGGCACAGAGGTTGCCACGGATCTCATCAGTATCGCCAACCACATTAAAATGCACTAGATTAAAGGTGTGTACTCAATCATTAGCCATGCATAACTCAGAGCGTTTACAGGACTCTGGTCTATAAATGTTGATTTCCCAACTGCTATGCACTGCTGCTGAGCCGGTGACAAGACACAAAAGCACTGAGACGGGCACAGAGTTGAGGCCCTGAATAGCTAAAGCCCAAAAGAAGGGAAGCCAAACCATACACCGAAGGGGAGGAATTCACGGCAATGAAAACACAGCAGGCAGCAGGAGGGAAAGAGCGTGAGAGAAGAGCAGACCAGTGAGACAAAAACACATGGGCAGAGGAGAAGGGCAGGGATGAAAAACAGAGGGCAAACATCGAGGAATAAATGTGACAGACGAGGCAAAACAGTGGAAGCGAGAAGGGGGAAATGGCAAACAACGGAGCATGAAGGGAAAGAAAACCAAAAAAAGGGGGGGCACCGAGGAGGGAGCTAGAGGAGGAATGGAAGGAAGGGATGGACAAAGGAAAAACAGAAAAAGCAGACAAGAGGAAATGTGGGGGCCCACATACACAGAGCAAGCATAAAGAAAAACAGCGGGCACAAGGCAAGGGCAAGCAGGATTGGGCACCCCTCAGCGTCAGTGTTATGTTTGTGGGAGGGGCTGGGGGGTTCTGAGAGTGATGGTCGGGTGGGGGGGGAACAGTTACAGGGGCACCAGCAACAGACAACTATGGACAGTTTTCTCTGTTACAGCTGGTGTCTGCAAGATCACGGGGCTCTTCCTGGATGTTTGAAATTCCTCAGCAGACTGATCATGACAGATCAACTATGCTTGCTGCATGGCGTAGATCAAAGGAAAGAGCTGACCTATCAGCTTTTTCTTTTGAAATACACAAAGTTTCCGCCCAGAAAGCCAAAACTGTGTCATGATCAGCCTGCCTGATGATTGGTGTGGCACTGACACACCCCTTGCAGATCACTCTGCATTGGACTGACAGTGTCACACCCCTCAAAAGGCACTCTCATAGCAAGATGTTCACTTGCTCGTGCATGCACAGCGAACATAAAAATGAGGGGAATCCCATTTTATTGTGAAGTAGTCCCTCTACCGGTACACTTGCCAGTAGAGAGTGCTGCTGTTTCTCATAAATGTTTAAATTCCTATTTTCTTCAGCCCCCCACCCTCACCCACCGATAAATAAGTGAGCAGGTGGAAGCGCTTAGTGTTCTCATTGGTGTTCCCTGTTTTCTTTTACAAGTACCTGTCTGTTTTCTTTTTCCAGTCCCGATCGCAGTTGTGTTCATCTGTTTTAATTTCAATGAAGTGCGAGTACAGCATGACTGCCAGGTAAGCACGTGAGCCGAGTGCTATGACGTACTTGTTCCTGGTGGTATCATTGAAGAAAAAAAGCAGAAAAAATTGGTTTGTTTGCCAATAGGCATAGCATGTTACAGGCAATGGTACTCTATTTTCCACATATTCATGTTGCTGTGGGTGGGGGACAGTCTCATTCTCTTACTAAGTGAGAAAAAATGGCTGCCATTTTAAAAAAAATCGTTCTTTGGGCACAGTGATCCCATTTGTGCTAAGGCAAGTTGTTGTGGCACTTGTTTTTAGCTGGGTACAGTTAAGAAATAAATGTATGTCCAGAGCTAGGTGTCAACCAATCAGAAGACACTATTGTTAAGCCCATTTTTCTACACTCTGTTTAATACCCTCTGTAGGTTTATCCTTTGCTTCCCATTTGGATGCATCACTGTCACCTATATGACTCTTTGAGCTGGCCCACACTGAAGGACAGACATGTGCAGCACCTTGCTCTTTATGGTTTCACGTACTGACACTCCAAAGATCTTTGTCCTGCATGGGCGAAGGTGCTGTCCAGACGGTACACTGAGATGTTAAAGCAGAAATCCATATTCTGTACAATAATGTATGGACAACCATACAAAAAAATTCTGTGTTTCCATCGAGGGGTTGTGATGACATCACAAGAGATCTCAAGAGGAAAGCTCAAAATCCTTGATGCCATCACAGTCCCCAAGATGGAAAGAGGGGATCGACTGGTATGGTCGGCCATATATTAATTTTTACAAGATATGGTCTTCCATACAGAAATGCCACCCTTTCTTTATGATCTACTGCCGCCCAGTTACTGTGCCTGCCTTCTGCATTAACAGAGTACTTGCACCAGTTGAACCCACACTAGTCCTTGTGGTTTGGGAGCTGTGCAGCTGTTACACTACGCCACAAGTGCTTGTCTGACATAGCTACTGTAATGCAACAAGTAGTTGCATCATAGTGGTTAAATCACTATTAGGGTACTGCAGCATTTATGACTGTATAAAAACTCATGCACAACAAACATTGCCCGTATACTATATATTCAACTTGTGCTGCTCATTCAGAGGCAAATTCTGTGAAAAAGGGGCATTGCTAGACCTGGGCCTCAGGGGCTTGAGTCCCAGATGTTTTCATATGGGCCCCGAACCTCTCATTAATAGAACTGCTAAAAGTAATCCTTTTATAAAAACTAAATATGGCCTACCCCAGCATTTGAGGGCTTGGGCCCAGGAACTTTTGTTACCCTAGCAATGCCTCTGTTGTAAACATGAATATTCTCAATCCAATAGTGTTCGTAGCTACTGTACTATTAATGATGCATTCCTTTGTTTTGTCAGTTTGACCCTATTTACTGACCCCCATTTCGGTCAAGAAAGGGGAGAAGTACTGTATTATCCTCAGCCCCCGTCATACCTCTCAAGTGTCCCTGATTTTCAGGGATGTCCCTGATTTCACTTCAAAATTTTACTCTGTCCCTCCTAAAATCTGTGTTCCCCTGACTAAACAGTGATGACTGTAAGAATAAAATTATGTCAAACAATACAGTTCAGAAAATGTATTATACACTCAGTCCCTTATTCTGCCAGCTTCCTGAGTGGATAGCACCAATTTTAAAAATGTGTCCCTGATTTTGGGCCTTTGTCCCTGATTTTTTAAGCCTTTTCCCTGATTTATGAGGCAGGAGGTTGCCCCTGTATCTTACACAGGGTATTTTTAACTCATTCTTCCCAAAATGTGAACATGGAAGACCCTCAAGTTCTCATTAGTAAAGATGGCAATTTCTACTTGCACTGCAGACAGAAAGGTAAAAACAATAATGGGTTGGCTGCAGGGCAGTCTGTCAAAGTGAAGACACTGTACAAAGTGAGGAGGAAAACTGGGCTGTCAGTCTCTAGGCCCTTGTAGGCAGGATCTCTAAAGAGTTACATCAGTTGCAGCCCTTTCTGAAGGACAAGTTGTTAGGCACTTGTGACAGATGAATGGAACCCATAACAGATAGGTATGAAAACCATCAAAATATCGAATATCAAGATAAACAGTGATCAGCTAGACAAAGCATTACTGCAGAGACAAAACAATCTCATACAGGTTTGATGGATGAAAAGATGGCAAGTAGAGGACTTGACAGATATACATATAGACAGAAAGTGAGAGCAAGGCACATTGGTATTGCGGCTAGAAATATAGCTAGCTACCAGACAAACACAGGCAGTGAGAATGAGACCAATTACACTGCAGATAAGCAGACAGACAGTTGGATGTGCAGAAAATCAAATTAAAGACAGATCAGCATTGCAGTATGGATTGATCTGCACCAGACAGTCAGACGGACAGATATGATCGACAGAGTGGAAAATAGACAGGCATGAGAAAATAGGATTGATACAGTACCATCAGTGACTCACACTACACAGATTAGATAACCAGTGAGGCAGATTCACAGACAGACATATAGTTATGATATCTAGATAGAGAAGATATAGAGATCAGAAGGTCATGGGTTATAGCCCCACAACAGGTACTTGGAATAATACATGTAACTGGGACCACAGTCCTACCGGGTCACTCCGCCATATGTAAAATGGTGCATGTCAAAACCATGCAACAACACGCACCGCGCAGGTTGGAATAGCGACAGGGTGCAAAACTGCTAAATGGTCTATGCGCGGTTGTGCACCCCGTCATTGTTCTCTGGCAGAGGATAAGTCCTCTGCTGGGAGGAGGGTCCGTCAAACAGCTGCCATGGCTCTAAAGGATGAGCCATAGGTGGGAATGGAAGCAGTGTGTCTGCAAACTGGCTATCGAATCCTGGTCCCAGATGCATAGAATTTTTCTTTTTGTCACACACTGTGCGATGAGACAATCCCCCGGAGTTGATTATTTTAGTTGGGGGTGCGGGGAGTTATGGGAGCAGAGCCTCATATAAATGATAGAGAAATGCCACTAGCAATATATCACGCTGTATTGAGAGCATGGTATATTGCTGTGGCATTCTGTTTTGCAACATTATGACCCCTGTGCCAACCATAGTGCAGTTTGATGGGAGAATGTTAGCTGCTGGGTGTATATTCCAAGTTTGTGCAGGACAAGAGCAAGACCCTGACTAGGCACACATGCTAGAATTTTTTGGCACTGCAAGATCAGTTACTCTGGAGAGTCCCCCTTCATGACTGGGAGGCTGAGCAGCTGATACTGAAGTGGCAGACTAAGGGAACTGCAGCAGTACAAATCATGCAGAAATTTTTTAAACAGTTCTTTTCATCCTGCAGGGGGCTTTCTTTCCTGTTCCAATGGTAAGGCAGTCTCATATGGCCCGTTACTGCGTTGAACCCTCTCAGATCTGAATAGCGAAGTGGCAGACCTCCCTCCCAGGACTGCAGAGTTAGCAAGGCAACCACTGCTCCATAACTACTAAACTCCATTGCAAGCACAGGGGAATATATTCAGAGCCGGCCGGTTGCATGCGCATAACAATGCGTCACCCAAACAGATGCTCCAGCCGGCTCTGTTGACATATTCACTCAGAATGTGCAATCAGCACATATTGCACAGTCTGTGAATATGGCACCCTGGATGCACGGCACAAAGCGGCCGGCTGCCATGGTTGAGTGGCGCAGCTAGAGATCGTGGATGAACACTACCAGTGGAGGAATGGGCAGCACATACCTGGATGCGCCATTACCCCCAAGGGCGATATTCAGCCACAATATGCTAATGAGCTCACTGAATATGCATGGCGCAAACAGGCCCCATGCTTGCCCATTGGAGGGACAGGAAGCGCATCCTCAGGATCACGAGAACAGCTGCACGGGAGTCTAAGCTGGACGTCATTGTCCACCTAGGGACAAATGACTTGGCTCATCATGAGATTAGAGCAGTGCAGAAGGACTTTGTAGAATTGGGGAGGGGCCTAAGACAAGTAGCACACACAGTATCCTTCTCTGAGGTGCTGCCTGTCGATGGCATGAGTGAGGCGAGGGTACTTTTCACCATGCAGTTTAATGAATGGTTGAAAAAATGGTGTGGAGCACAGGGGTTTGGCTTCATTGGGGACTGGGGTTCCACCTGGAGGGACACCAGCCTATACTGGCAGGATGGTCTGCATCTGTCCAGGAAGGGAACAAGTCTTTTGAGCAATCGGTTTAAATGCTTCATTGGCAAGCTTTTAAACTAGTCAAGGGGGGAGGCACTGATAAGCAGCAGGAAAATCCCAGCCTCTCTCTACAAACAGGGTACTAAATGAGAAAAAGACCGAGGTAGAAAGGTCAGTGGGGGATGCTGTAAAAGAAGGTAAAGCCATCAAAAAATGGAGAGCAATGAGTACCCATGCCCGTAGTCTGAGTAACAAGCTTCCTGAATTAGTGGCCTTGATGGAGGAGGAACATCTGGATATCGTGGCAGTCACAGAAACATGGTACATACAAAATCATGACTGGGACGTAAACATACCAGGATACACTATCTACAGGAGGGACAGGGAGGGTAAAAGAGGAGGAGGAGTAGCTCTTTACATAAGGGTAGGAATCAAAGCAATAGAACAAAAGGGAAAACAGGGAGGAGAAGAAGCACTGTGGGTAAATTTGGAGACCGGCAATGGCACCACAGTCCTCACAGGGGTTGTAGACAGACCCCCTTCTCAGGGGGAGGAAATGGACAAGGAAATGATAGAAAGTATACTTAGAATGGCAGAAAAAGGGGAGATATTGCTGATGGGTGATCTGAATATGCCAGATGTTAACTGGAGTGCAGTCACAGCAGCCACTTCAAAGAGTGGGGTTATTCTAGATGCCCTACAGGGGGCATGCCTTAGACAACTAGTATTGGAGCCCACTCGAGAGGGAGTAATCTTAGACCTGGTTCTCTCAAATGGAGATGAAGAGAGGATCACAGATGTAGAAGTAAGTAGCCATCTGGGAACTAGCGACCATCAAACAGTATGGTTCACAATAAACACAGCAATAGAGTCAAGCCATACAAAGGCAAAAGTACTGGACTTTAGGAGGGCTGACTTTGCCAAAATGGGTGAGTGCCTAAGGAATGCACTAGCAAATGGGCAGGAAGGAGGGGTGGAAGAACAATGGGGAATAATAAAAACTACCATCACAGAGGTAACAAGCCTTTGTGTGAAGCAAATAAACAAAACTAAACAATGTAAGAAATCACTATGGTTCTCAAAGGAAGTGGCAGTGAAGGTTCAAGAGAAAAAGAAAGCATTCAGGAAGTATAAGGAATCACAGAAGGAGCAGAACAGAGAAGTGTATCAGTTAAAGCAAAAGGAAGCTGGGAAGGCAGTCAGAACAGCAAAGGCCCAAACTGAGGAAAAGATAGCCAGCTCAGTTAAGAAGGGGGATAAAACCTTTTATAGGTACATCAGGGAGTGAAGGAAGACCAAGGGAGGGATAGTGAGGCTTAATAAAGGGGAGAGAGGGTGGGCAGAGGGTGACTGTGAAAAGGCAGAGATACTAAACAAATATTTTTGCTCAGTATTTACAAAGGAAGAGGGGGAGGTACCTAAAACAAACAGTAGAAACACTCTGAATACAGAAGTTAATACCAGCCCATTTACAGAAGAAAGGGTTCTGAAAGAACTCTTAAAACTGAAGGTGGACAAAGCAATGGGGCCTGATGGATTCATCCCAGAATTCTAAAAGAACTAAAGGTAGAACTAGTGACACCACTGACTACCCTCTTTAACAATTCATGGGAGGATGGGGTGGTACCTGAGGACTGGAGGAGGGCAGATGTTTCCCCTTCACAAAAGTGGGAGCAAGGCAGAAGAAGGAAACTACAGACCTGTTAGTTTAACCTCAGTGGTAGGGAAAATGATGGAATCACTTCTGAAGGAAAGAATTGTTGAGTATCTAGAGACCAGAGGGGCACGGAACCCAAGGCAGCATGGATTCACAGTGGGAAGGTCATGCCAGACAAATCTGATAGATTTCTTTGACTGGGTGACCAAAGTAGTAGATCAGGGAGGGGCTGTGGACATGGCCTACCTAGACTTTAGCAAGGCATTTGACAGTCCACACAAGATTAATATACAAGTTAGCCAGCCTGGGAGTGGGTCCCAAGATGACAGTCTGGGTAAAGAATCGGCTGGAGAATAGGACACAGAGTAATAGTAAATGGAGTCCACTCTGAAGAAAGGGGTTACTGTAGTGGGGTACGCAGGAGTTCAGTATTAGGACTGGTCCTCTTCAATGTCTTTATAGCGACATTGCAGAGGGACTGGAAGGAAAAGATGTCTCTTTGCAGATGACACTAAGATCTGCAACAGAGTTGATGCACAAGGTGGGTGGAAAGGATGAGAAGGACTTGGCAAGGTTAGAGGAATGGTCAAATGTATGGCAGCTTAGATTCAATGCTAAGAAGTAAGGTAATGCACCTGGGAAACAAAACCCAGGGGAAGAGTACACAATGGGGTGAGATACTAACAACAACAAAATGGAAAGGGACCTGGGGGTAGTCATATCAGATGACCTAAAGGTGGGCAAGCAATGTGAGGGCAGCAAGGAGGCTGGGGGATACTGGGATGCATAGGGAGGCATCACCAGTAGAAAACAGGAAGTTATTATTCCTCTGTACAGACAGCTGGTGAGACCCCATCTGGAGTACTACGTGCAGTTCTGGAGACCCAATCTCCGTAAAGACATAGACAGGATGGAAGCTGTCAGAGGAGGGCAACTAAAATGGTGCAGGGTCTGCACGGAAGACATATGAAGAGAGACTTAAGGAGCTTAATATGTATGCCTCGAGGAAAGGAGGGAGAGGGGGACATGATAGAAATTTTCAAGTACCTCAAGGGAATCAACAAAGTCCAAGAAGGTAGCATCTTTCAAAAAAGAGTGTGCAAGAACAAGGGGCACAATTTGAAGATAGAGGGGGCTCAGAGGTAATTTAAAGTATTTTTCACAGAGAGGGTTGTGGATGCATGGAGCGGCCTTCGGAGGAAGGTTGTGGAGTCAAAAACTGGTGGAATTCAAGCATGCATGGGACAGTCATAAGGCAATTCTAGGGGGTGGGGGTAGGAAGAAGTAGGCTGCTGGTTAACTAGGATCTGCAGCTTATCCATTAGGTAGGGAAATGGGCAGACTGGGTGGGCCATCAAATTCTATGTTTCTATTATGGACTCATTAGCATGGCTGCGCCTGGCTGGATGCGTCGGGCCAGCCCTGACCCACATTTATGGTAACCCTCATAAAATATGGAAGACTATCAAAGCTATAGAAGGACGGCCCATGGCCCCCTCTGGCCCTACAAAGATAGTTGCAAGTGGCAAGATTGTGGAAAACAAGCCCCTAATCCTGGAGGAACTTAACTCCCACTTTGCCACAGCTGGATTAGCTTTTGACTCGTCACCTTATGCTGGTGCTGCAGTGAGCCAGCATACCCCTCCCGCCACATCTAGTCCTGCACCCAGCCCCTTCCAACTGCACAAGATAACTTATAAAGAAGTAGAAGATTCTCTTCTTAACTTAGACACCAAAAAAAGTGCAGGGGACGATGACTTGGAACCCTTTTTCCAAAGGTCAGGCTACGCCCATCTCACTGCCCCAATTCTCCACATCTTCAATCTTTCCATTACATCTGCTACTGTGCAGTCCTGCTGGAAATCAGCACATATCCTCCCTCTATTTAAATCTGGTGACCCACTCAATGTAAACAACTATAGGCCTATCTCCATATTGCCTATCCTTTCTAAAGTTCTCGAAAAACTGATCCATATTCAGTTAAAATCTCACTTGGAACCCTTCTCTCTCATTAACCCAGCTCAATCCGGCTTCCAGGCTAATCATAGCACAATCACTGCACTAGCAAAAGTAAACAATGATTGGATCTCTGCTATAGATGCTAAGAAGGTAACTGGAGCAGTCTTTTTGGACCTCAGCAAAGCTTTTGATACTGTTGATCACAAACTATTAGTCAATTGCCTTGCAAAGTTGGGTGCCACATACCATACCAACCAGTGGTTCTCTAGCTACCTAACTGGAAGATTCCAAAAAGTAAAGGCGGAAGGCTTTTTTTCTGCTGCCTTGCCAGTTGCAAGAGGAGTCCCCCAAGGATCCATCTTAGGCCCTATCTTGTTTTCTATGTACATTAATGACTTAGATGCTAACATATTACGTCCAATCTGCACTTTTTGGGATGATACTATGTTGTATACTCTGGCTCATCGTTATCTGAAGTCAAGGGAGTGCTTCAAGCGGACTTTCACAACTTGAGCATAATCTAATAAAGGAAAAGCTTCTGCTCAATGCTAAGAAGACTAAAGCGATGATATTCTCCGCAGTGCTGTCACAGGCCCCCAATACCCTTTGCCCAAGACTTCATTGTCACCACGCTTAACAGCATCTCGAAGTTGTAACCAAATTTAAATATCTGGGTATCTGGATCGACAATAAATTATCTTTCAATGACCACGTCGAAGATGTCTCTAGAAGGTTAAAAGCAAGGTTAGGTTTCTTCTACAGAAATAGGCCCCTTTTCCCCCTTAAAACTCGAAACAAGCTTGTACAGGCCACTTTTCTCCCCCTACTCGACTATGGCGATGTAATCTATTCCTCCACCACTCTTGCAAATCTAAGTAAACTGGACATCCTTTATCACCGTGCGTTTCAGTTCATTACCAACTCCCCTTACTGTTCGCATCACTGTGACTTATATGCAGCTGTTGGTTGGACATCCCTTACTACTAGATGCCTGCTCCATGCTGGGCTATGGACTCTTAAACTGCTCCTGCAGAAATTGCCAAGCTATCTCTCTCTTCCCTTATTAGTATCTCACATAGTGCATACTCGTTAAGAAAATCTGACTTTATTATGCTTGACATACCAAGGACGCGGACCTCCTTTGGTAAACGTGCTATTGCATATGCCCTTCCATCCATTTGGAACCAATTACAAACCGTACTGAAACTAACTAGCACAGTTTCAATAAACTTCTACAAATCGCTAAGTTCAGACAAAATAAAAGACACCTGTAACTGTCATTAAGTCTCTTCCTTCCCCATGTGTGCCATATTTATCCACTGGTAAGGTATAATTGCTTTGTCATATTAACTGCTTTCCCTTCCCCTTCTACTCCTGGCTTTATCTATGCTTACGCTCCACTGCTACTCTATCAAATCATTCCTCCCCCCATATCAGTTGTAGTCTGTTTGTTCTAGTTGACAAAATATATGTATTGCACACACCAGTCATCATGTTTCATTTATCAGTATGCAACCTGTAAGTCGCTTCCCTGTCTCATATTAATGTTTACCACCTGCAGTCACCCTATGTGGTACCCTTGTATGTATATCCAGCCTGTATCATGTAACGTGCATTTCATGTATATACTGTTATTACTTATCTATGTTTGTACTTTAAGTGTTTATGTCACAGGACCTCCTTGTGAATGAGCTTGCTCAATGGAGTTTTCCTGCAATAAACTTGAACTTGAAACATCACAGAAGCATAGTGTAGAATCCTCCCCATCCTGCCCTAGTGAAGCACCCCCCCATTCCTGAACCCCGATCGCAACCGACAACATCCCCGAACAGTTTCTATAGTGTAGGGAACCCCCACCCATCCCCAATCATAGCAAACTGCATCCCCATTCAAGTTCAGGAATTAGCCCCAAATTGTTTCCATAGTGTAAGGACCCCCCTCCCACCCTCGATCCCTGTTCGTATGAGACTCCCTACCCCCCCCACCCCCACCCCGGTCTCGATCCTGATCATGGTAGGAATGACCCCAAACCCATTTCCATACTGTAATGTGCCCCTCCCATCCCGATCCCTGATCAAAGTGGGAATGCACACTGGACAGTTTTACACAGTTAGTGGCCCCCACCCCCACCACCACCCCTCCCCAGCTTTGGCGGGCCGTGACTGCTCGACCCTCCACACATCTCTACGGCCAGCTGCCAACTGAACTGTCCATGAATTTTACTGTACGTAGTATGCGCTCGTTGGTTGAGTACGTACTACGTACAGTAGTGTGTGGAAGGCTGAACCAGTTGCCACCTCCAGTTGGGTTTGGGGAGGGAGAAGGGTGGGGGAGTCCCATCCTGATGGGGTAGGGGGTGGGCGGCCACTACACTATGGAAAACTGTCCGGTGTGCATTTCCACTTTGATTGAGGATCGGGATGGGAGGGGACACACTGCAGTATGGAAATGGGCTCAGGGTTCATTCTTACCACAATCGAGGATCGAGGCTGGGGGTGGGAGTCTCAATCAAATGGGGTTTGGGGTTGGGAGGGGTCCCCTACACTATGGAAACTGTTTGGGGCTGTTTTCTGAATGGAACTGGTATGCAGGTTTGGAGATGCTTTCTCATACGATCGGGGATGAGTATAGCTGCAGTTGGGGTTGGGAGGGGGGATCCTACACTATGATGAAGGGGTGGGGTACCGTTTTCTTTTGTGCAGGGATCAGCCATGGGTGGGGGGTACCACTACACTACTGGGGCTGGCAGGCTGCTGTGCACTTGCCTGCACTTCCGCAGCTTGCCTGTGGGTGGCCAGCCAATTTAGACATGCTTTTTTCAGCCTATCGTTGCGCAGCACATTTCTGGCCCTTGCTGGGCACATTCCCCCTGAGAGTGCCCGTGCGCTGCACATTCATGGGACGGCCCCCTCTACATGCACTGCATACATTATATTTGGGCCATGGCCCATTCACCTATGGGTGGCGCAGCTATGCCCTTTGAATACTGTACATCGGTGCATTGTTTGGGATGCATGGCACATCTCCGTTTTGTGCCAGGATGTGCCGTGCATCTCCTTTGAATATGGGGGCCTCAGTCTCTAAAACTTTGCCTTAACAATATTCTAGGCAAGGATTTCTGGCTGGATTCTGTGTCTGTACTCATCTCTCTCAGGTAAATCTGAAATGGCATGCTGAGCTTCTTGGGGACTCTGCAGACATCCCAGTTCTCAAACTTCAGTGCCTGTTGGCTGTCAGAATCGCAGGGGGCAAAAGAAGCTCTCTCATTGGTCTACTTTCTACAATTCATATTACCAGCCACTGCCCCTCACTCTGCAGGGCACATCCCTAATAGGCTGGCTTCACAACTGACCTCTGGCCCATCCCACTGTCATATGGGCCAGAAAGAAAATAAAGATGGCTGCATGCATGACTTAAAGCACACTTTAGTTTTAAAATGTTTTACGCAGTTTATGCAGCTTCTACTACTCTATTGCACCTCCTGGCACCTTTACAAGATTTCCAGTTGTTTAACCTGTCTGTCTAACTCCTCTGTGTTCTGTTGGGGGGTTGGGAAGCAACAGGAGTGTCATGAGTGCCTTCTGTGCTATTTCTCTGTTGCATCCCCCCCCCACACACACACACACACCGGGCTCCCTGCCAGCTGTGTAGCATAGAACAAAGTCGCTATTTATTTATTTACTTTTAATTAATTATTTACTTTTAATAATCAGTCACTTAACGCAATTTCTGGCCATTATTCTCGGTCTCTCACCAGTTTCTATGTGTGCTGGCAGCAGCAGAGCTAATCCTCTCATTGTCGAAGATGAGAGGTGTTGCTGGGTGCAGAGAAACCAAGATGCCATTCCTGTGATACTGCCCAGTTCCTCAGCTGCAGTCCTATGGGGACCAAGAACACTGAAAACAAAGTTTTGATGGCTGCCTTGGGGCACAGTGAGGGGGCAGAATGCTGGTCACTGGGCGAAGGGTAGAGTAGGTAACCCCCTTGTGTAGCATGCTTGGTCCTAACATAGGCCAGTTCCTGCCACTTCTAGGGATGGAAATGATTTTTCTGAGGAGAGAGAGAGTAACAACCCGCACCCCACTCTTAGGATCATGGATAAGCCATGGTTGTGCTTTGTTAAGGTATGCTTATACATTGTCAGTGATCATGGTCAATCATGGATTGTCCATGGTCATCTGCTGATGTTAAGTGGCCCTGGGACAGACCATGCTCAGCCTAGTTTGAGAATTATTCAAGCTGACCATGGCCAGTCATGGATATCCATGGTGGTTAACTTCAGAAGCTTCCTCTACTATATACCGAAATTCTACAAAGTTCCAATAATTTCATTTCTTGCAACAACCTTAAAATCTTGCAAAAAATGCATAATATTTACATATAGGCCTCGATATTCAAAGGAGTCATGCCTGGCGCAACTGCAGAAATGCACCCAGGGCTATATTCAAAAGGTGGAATTGCACAGCACAATTCCCGATGTGCTGTAGCGCAAAGATAATGTATGTGGCGCATCTCCAGGAGGCATTCCCATGCATATGCAGCACATTCTGATATTCATCCCAGGATGTGCAGCGCATCTGCTGGCACAACCCAGAGATGTGCCGCATACATGAGCACAAAGTTCAGCCCGTAAAAAAAGGGTGAACTGGTAGCCACCCACAGGCTGGCTGCTGTACTGCAGGGCATAACACAGCAGCCACCAGCCGTGGGTGGCACCCCCGAACACCGTGCACAATCTCCCATCATATGCCCTGGTAGCCTAGTGGATCCCCCCTCCCCGCTCTGTACCCTGATCGCCGTATGAATGTCAAATTCTATTTCCTGGTGGTCCAGTGGTACCCCCCCCGCCTGTAACACCGATCGCCGTATGAATGTCAAATTCCATTCCCTGGTGGTCCAATGGTACCCCCTCCCCACCTGTAACACCGATCGCTGTATGAATGTCAAATTCCATTCCCTGGTGGTCCAGTGGTAACCCCCTCCCTGCCCGTAACACCGATCACTGTCTGCATATCAAATTCCATTCCCTGGTGGTCTAGTGGTATCCCCTTCCCTGCCTGTAACACCGATCACCGTATGAATGTCAAATTCCATTCTCTTGTAGTCCACTGGCACCCCCCCCCACCAACACAAGACCCCCAGCCCACCCAGCTCCCCTCCGGTCATCGGTGGGCAGCAAACTCACCCGCATACCTCCGTGGCTGTCCGCTGAATGACAGCTTATAGTATCTGCTGCAAGCACATTGGTCCACACTATGGACCAATGGGCTTGCAGTGCATACCATAATAGTCATTCACAACTTTGTGAATGAAGTCATTGCCTATTACAGTGCGCACTGCAGACCCGTTGGTCCACTGTGGACCAATGTGCTGCAGATATATCAGCTGTCATTAAATCGGTCAGCCGCAGCAGAGGTATGTGGGTGGGTTTGCAGCCCGCCGATGATGAGGGCTGGGTGGGTTGAGGGTCCCTGTGTGGGTAGGGGGTGGGAGTGCCACTGGACTACCAGGGATGATTTAAACTGTTTATTATGGGGATCAGGGTTACGGGCAGGGGGCGGTACTACTGCACCACCAGGAATGGAATTTGACATTCATACAGCGATTGGGGTTACAGGGGCGGGAGAAGTGCCATGATCACCAGGGACTGGAATTTTACATTCATACGGTGATCAGGGTTATGGTAGCCTGAGAAGGGGGTACCTCCCTGAGCCACCAGGAAATTAAAGTTACCTTCTTATGAGGATATTGGCACGGGATGGGGTACCAGGACTTCCACTGACAGCACCGTATGCTGTGCAGGGCACCAAGTGCATTTCGCTGGAGAGCCCTGCACAACTCATGCAAATGGCTCCATTTGCATCATGCATGCATTATGACTCTATTTGCATATTTGTGTCTGAATATCAGGAATTTGTACAGGGTGTATCTCTGATGCGCTGGCGCATTTCCCATTCCTGGTATTCAGCCCTGTCTGGGGGATGCGCTGGCGCATTGTATTTGTGCTGCAGGCATTTTTTTATATATTCAGATGAGATGTGCCATGGCACATCTCTTTTGAATATATCCCTTTGTTGCTCCAGCGCAACTCAGTTGTGCAGAGCAACCACTTACGCCATTGCCAGGTGCACTTTTAAATATCTAGCCCATAGTTTTTTTTTTCTCCTGTATCCCTTCTCCTATTTTATTTCTTCTGCTTCTGTCCCCTTCCCCCAAGTCACGCTTCTTAAATCATTTTGGGTGCTCCCCTTTTCTTCACCTTATCATCCCTCCCCTTTTATCTTCTCCTCCTAGCCTCCCTTTTGCTTCCCCCAGCTCCATCCATACTATCTCTCACTCCCCCGACCTTTCCCTTGTTTACCTCCCTTGCACCCACAACTTCTGATCTCCTGGCCTTCCTGTTCTGCCCCCTGTTTCCATGCTAGCTTACTTGCTTTTAAGCTGTCTCCCCCCTCTTCCCACTCTTGTTTCTCTCACCTTCGCCATTCTGTTCCTAGGAAGTTTTCTTCCCACACTTTTAAGCTACTCATCACTTTGTTCCTCCTATTAGCAGGGGATATCGAGCGTAACCCTGGCCCAGTCTCCTCCCTGTACACCCAAATTCCTCGCGGGATGAAATTAGCCCATTAAAATATCAGAAGCCTCCTCCCTAAACTCCCTTTTTGTTGCAGCAATTAGCCTTAGACCTCTCTCCTGACATACTAATAATTACTGAATCATGGCTAAGCTCCGGTATTTCTGATGTGAGTGTCTCAGCACCAGGCTACTCCCTCCTCCACCAGGACCACAGCACCAGAGGTAGTGGCATAGCTATGTATATTTCCTGCTCCATCCAATTCACCCCTATATTTGCAACATCCTTCCCAAAGGCCTATGAATGTCCTCTGATAAAGTCTCCCTGCCCTGCTCTTTACCCATTCTTGTGGCAGGGATTTACTGCTGCCCTAATTTTTCTCCTTCCTCTGTCACAACTCTACTATCTATGCTTCAGTCTCACTCCTCTTCTGGTGAACTGTATATACTGTGTGATTTTAACGTTAACTGGCTTTCGCCCACTCAAAATAAAACTCGAAAGGAAACTGCATCACTTAACCTAACCCAGTTAATAAAGGAACCCCCATCTAAACTCCAAATCTCTAAATCACTTGTAACCCCCTTGTCACCCGGGGTTACTAGAATCCCACTTAGATCTAGTGGCAGGCAGGGAAAGGCAGCTTGTCAGACACCAGTTAAATGGGTTTCACACTGTCTCACTCTGTCCTCAGTCTCAGCTGAGCTGGAGGGATGATATCGCTATAGAATTCTCACAGTAGCATAAGCCACAGTGGAATGTTGGCTGCAGGAGTTAGGTTAGAACGTTGGGGTTTTTAAGTCAGTCTGTAGAAGTCTAGAGAGAGACTCAAGAGAAGCAGGAGGTGTGCTGCAGTTGGCAGACCCTCAGAGCCTAGCTCTGTCATAGAACTACTTCAGAAACAGGATAGTGTGTTCTCGCCCAAGAGAAGAACACTGAAGATACCAGCAGAAGTGGTAGAGACCGCTCCCCGAGTTGTTCCAGTGTCCCATCGCTGGAGGGATGGGGAGAAAGAATCCATCATTTCAGGGGCAATCCCCTGGCCCTGCTGGGAATGGGAAAAGCTGCCTGATAAGAGTTTGTTTTGAGTTACTAGAGAATTCTGTGTCCCCTCAGAGAAGCTCTGGGGCACCTGCGAACCATGGTGAGTCTGCTCTGACACAGAGCCCATGTTTTCTCCAAGACAGTTATGTAAAAGTATCTGCTTACTGTGGGGTCAGGAAAGGACTAGCCAAGTGCAGTACTTTGAGATATGTGTATGGCTTGAAATGCATCTAACCAGTGGGGGTCTACAGGGATGGACATAGCCACTTACAGTACGTTGCAAGTCAGGACACCAGCTACATAGAGAGCAGAATATTAAATGTGATATACATTTCAAGATAGTATCTTCAACCAGAGAGTTCAAAGAAAGGTGTTGATGCCAAATGAATGGCCGGGTATGGATTTGGGAACAGGAGGTGGGAGATCCCCCATTTAGAGAAACCAGGTTTACTGCTATGGATTCACTTTGGGCACCTATAGCTTTCTCCCAGGCACTTGGCCGGTGTCTGCAGAAAGAACCCAGACATGGGATTAAGGATGAGATTTTCCCTTCAGAGCTGGAAAGTGCTCGAGGGTGGTTGAGGGAGCCACCACCAAAAATCCATGACATATGGAAAAGTGTACTAGTGCTGGCCGAGTGCCATGCCAGGGAATCCAAGAGTGAGAGTACCAGTTCGGACGTGTGAGCCCAGATGTGTTCAGAACCTGAGGGTTGTTGTGATGATGAAGAAGATGTGTTCTGACCTCTATATATCTGCATATCCAGAGAGTGTAGCCCCGTGGGGGTTCATCTTGCTTTGTATTCTGGTGTTGAAGTGAATAAAGGCCACACTTTAGAATCACACTCCTGGTCTGAACATTTTCAGTTATTGCTTCCTGTGTCTGGAATTACTTGGGTGCCCCGACCAGAAGTGCAAACCTAGCCCTGATGCCGAGTGAATGTTTTCTCCCCGAACCTAGGGAACCCGAGAGAGAAAAAGGGTTACACACTCCTTAACTGATTGGGTTCTCACATCCCACCCATATCGCACTATTGCTGCTGGTATACTAACTGATGCCTTAAGCAATCACCACCTGGTCTACACTGTTCGCAAAATCAGTCATCCTAAGGCCCCCCCTCCCAAAAAAATATTATTGTTCCACTCGTTTAAATCCTTGGATCTGGCCCCTGTTTTAAATTACCTTTCTAATACTGATTGGGCCCAAGTCTCCCAGTCTTCCTCCATTGATTCCACCCTGGAATACTTTAGCTCCAATTTACTTGCCATCTAGGATCGCTATGTCCCCTTAAGACGTACCCGTGTGCGCGTCTCTCACCTCCCTTGGATTTTGGCTAAACTGTTGGTCTGTCTACATGCCAGGGATCAGGTTTGGAAGCTGCACAATCAAACCAGCTCCTCTTTAGCCCTCCAAAAATACCACGCTCTCAAAAATGCTTGCCCCAGGGCAATTAGACTGGCTAAAGCTAAATACTTTTCAACTATGATGTTCAATTCTAATATTAACCACCTGTTTAAATTCTGAAAGGTGATTCACTCTCTGTTCTCCCCTTCTTCTCGCCCTCCTCCTCCTGTACTGAAAGTGGATGATATCTCCATAGCTGATCCCCTCCCTGTGGCCATTGAGTTTAACAAGTGCTTTACCTCTTGTGCCTCTTCACTTCTTTCCACTCTCCCTCCCTTCTCAGCTCCATCCTCCCCCCTCTACCCCTCTTATGTGGATTCACCCTCATCCTGCTCTTTTTCCTTCAATCCTTTATCCCCATCTGTTTTAAATGCTCGTCTGTCCCTTAACCCCATTAAGGGTAAGTGCCCCTCTGGTCTAAACTCCAGAATCCTTTAACTCACTGCTCCTGCTATTGCTATTCCCCTTGCATCTTTACTAAATTTATCTTTCTCTCTTGCTTCTGTCCCTTCTTTCTGGAAACATGCCACTGTTATTCCCCTTCTGAAAGGAGGTGATCCCTCCAACCCTGGAAACTACCAGCCTATCTCTCTGCTCCCTATTCTTGCCACGCTACAGGAACACTTGTTTATATCCCAACTCTCTACCTACCTTGATTCCTTCTCTTTCTTCACACCTTACCAGTCTAGTTTCCCCAAACGCCACTCCACCACCTCCTCCCTCCTGAGGCTCTCTGATGCAATACTCACTGTGATGGACCAGGGTCTCATCACCTTTGCTATCTTTAGAGATCTATCCAAGGCATTTGATATGGTCTCCCACCCCCTTCTGCTGGCTAAACTTACTGCTGCGGGGCTCTCTACTGCAGCCACCAATTGGTTTCATTGCTACCTTGTGGGTAGAACACAATCTGTATGGATTAGTGATGCAAATTCCTCTCCCTTTCCCATTAACACTGGTGTTCCTCAGGGCTCTGTGTTGGGCCTTCTACTCTTCTCTATCTTCCTTAATGACCTCCCCACTGCCTGTCCTCTTACCTCTATCCACATGTATGTGGATGATACTGTCTTGTTTGCATCTGCCTTTCCCCCTCTATTGTAGCTTCTAAACTTCAACATGATTTTGACAAAGTACAGCTCTGGTTTCATTCTAACCAGTTATTTTTAAATGCTGAAAAGACTTTCTCCATTACCTTTGGCACTAAGCAGAGACTATCTCGGCTAAACCCCCTCCCTTGTTATCACACTCTAGATGGGAAATTACTTGAGGTCTCCTCCTCATTCAGGTACCTTGGGGTCTGACTTGACCAGCATCTCACCTTTTCTAGTCCCATCGATGCCATCCACAAAAAACTACACCCTAAACTGGGTGCATTATACAGAAATTGTGCTTTTATTCCTCTGCCAGCTTGCCGTGCCCTGGTCCATAAAATGATCCTACCTATTTTTGACTATGGGGATGTAGTCTACAGTGCTGCTCCCGAATCTTCCCTAACTAGGTTGAACTCTCTTGTCCATTCTTTCTGCCGTTTTGCTCTTGATAGTCCTCCCCATACCCATCACTACTCCCTGTACCAATCTCTCTCTCTACCTTCCCTAGCCGAGAGGTGCCATATTCAGTGTGCCAACTTTCTTGCCAAATTCTGGTTTCACTCCCTCCCTATCTCACCTTCTCCATCTCTCTAAAACCCTTTTCATGTCACTCACTCAGAAACCATGACCATCGCACTTCAACTGTCCTGCCCAAGATGACCACAGTTGGTCAGGCTGCATTCTCACACCAATTCCCCAAAATTTGGAATGCCCTCCCTCCACCCATCCATCCATCATGCTGCTTCCCCGCATATCCTCAACTCCCTTCTCAAGGATCATTTTCTCCCATCCTGTAGACATGCATAATGTTTAATTTTACTCTAATTACCTTTGCACTCATGCTGATTAGTACCATCCCATATTAATTCCTAAAATTGTTTGTTTTTAGTCTCTTATCACCTTTTTTGTTGTTGTTGTTTAATGTAATGAACTGTTTCTATTTTGCTTATACTGTGTTTGTTTCTATTCTACGGCCTTTTTTTCCCCTGTTTTGACATTACTGCTGCTGTATTGCTGTGTATCCCTCTCCCCTCTCTCCCAGGATACATCTGAAAACAAGCTTGTCTGCTCAGTATGTCTTTTCTGTTGAAACATTTGAATAAATAAACTTTTGAAATAGCTTCTATTTTTTTAGACATTGCTGCTACTGACAATCATTTTAATGTAGTCTCTCCTAATTCATAATTAAAGTACTGCCCTAACTGATATTTATACCACCAAGTTAGGAACTCTTTTCAGATATGGTGAGTTTGCGTATTATTTTTATGTTTAAGTAATTAATTTCCCCATGTAAACCTTATTTATTCTTTACAAATTGCAAGTATGCCATTATTGTGATTATATTAAAGTGTCAAATTCTGTACTGTGCTATGCAAATAAATTATGCAGATTTAGTCGCTATTCCATGCTCTTACATCGACAAACCATGGTCAAACATGTATGAACCATGGTTGACCATGCTGTACCCAGAACATTCAGAAAACACATTGGGACATGTTATAATATCCAGAGATCATGATTAAAAAGAATTCAATAGCAACTTTAACCAAAAGAAGTAGCCATATGGAACCAAAAATATTTATTAATCAACTATTAATAAACTACACATTTTAGGAATACAACTTCAACTTGAATATATTTTAAGAATCTGTTTTTCACGATACCATAAGTAGTAGGAGGCAGTATAGTGCAGTGGTTTAAGGTTCTGAGCTGCAAATCTGGTGACATCCAGCAGACCAGACCTGGGTTTGAATCCCACAGCTTCCACTTGCATACTGTGTGACCCTAAGCAAGTCACTTAACTTTCCTGTGCTCCCAGGTCGCTCCTGTAAAAAAAGCTTTCAGCTTAGTGTGCTACTCCTGGTTAAACAACTACTACAAGTTAAAATGATGGAATTTCTAATGTGAGTAAACATTCTTATATTTTAAACAGGATACCCTTAAAAAGGCACACAGAGAATAAATTAATTCAATAATTAAAAAACAAATCATGAAAATCATTAGCAGTCATGGACACTAAAAACAGTATTTAGATCATAGACAATCATGTCTGCTACCTGAAATAATTTAAAATGCCATTTTTAGAATCTTTTATCCTTTATTTACCAAACTGAAAATGGATTTAGTTTTTCTATTTAGTCTTGCTTGATTGTGTGGTTTTCCAAGCATTTGTGCATGTTCATGAACTATGGACAACTTTATCAATGAATCATGGATAAACCATGTTCGGTGTGAATGCACACTTCGCGGACAGTGTCATTTATCTCAATTGAAAACTGCACTGGATTAAATAAACAAACTCCAGCCCCATGCATGCCATTTTAACGGCCCGGTTTTTAACTGCGCATATCTCCCTGCATGATCTTGTTGGAATACCAGTTGCAGGGGAGGGCCACTGATGTCCAGTGTTTTTCCATAAAAACATGGACAACTGGAGAGCGGGGCTTCTCCCAGGTTAGGAGCAGTAAGGAAAGCTCCCCTTTTGGGAGGGGAGTTACAGATAGGTAAATAGACAGACAGAAGAACACAAATAGACAGATGTATTGATGCATGGATGGATGGATGAGTGGATGGAAGGATGGAGGGATGGATGGATGGATGGACAGAAGTATGTATGCATGGACACACAGATAGGCACACAGATGAGGCTGACCTACTGTAAGCACTGGAATCCTGAAGTGAGGTTGGTTGGGGTCCTGACATGTCCCAGAGGTGAAGATTGTGCCTGTCAGAAAGGGAGGAAGCATGCCACCTAGCAATCCTGCACACACTGCCAGTAAACCAACTGTGTGGCACTACTGTCAACCATGAAGGCATCCACTCCCCTGCTCACTGCCCTCCCAGCTGGAGGAAGGGTGCAGCCATGGGGGACACCACTGAGTAAAGACACAAGGACAGAAAGACTATGACAGAGAAAGACAAACATATACACAGGTAAGATTGACATACTGTACAAAGAGATAAGATTATGTAACACCCTTCTTCTCCTCCCACTAGGTGGGTTCTGACATTGATATTCCTCTGGGGACTTTGTGGTTAACAGATTATGCTTCTCAGGGGAGGATCTTAAGGGTACAAATAGAGAGGACAAGCAATTTTAGGTGGTTGGTCTGTGGGGGCTTTCTGAAACAGTGTTTTTCAGGCACCAAGCAGGGACCTAGTTGGATGCTAGGGTCATCTCTTGTGGAAGGGCTGGAGTAGACACAGATGAATAGAGAAGCAGAGTGCCCTAGCTTAAGGGTTCAAGAAGAAAACTGTTTGTGACCTGAAGAGAATTGTATGTAATTGCGGAGAGGAACTGTAAGCACCCCAGTGTACAGTACTGCTTGCTGACCCAGGGATAGTAAAAAAGCATAAATTCACCCAGACATGCCTGGCATAATTATTGAGAGAATAAGTCTGGGCACATGCACAAGCCACAGATTAATATGCAGCTTAAACTGTAAGCTCTGTGCCACTATGCTACTAGGACAAAGGTGTTGGATTTCAGGCGAGCAGACTTTGGCAGGATGAGGGATCTAATAACAGAGCACCTAGCCAGCATCTGCCTACACGTGGATGCTAAACAGAAATGGGAAATTATCAAGCTCAACCTTGCAGAGGCCACTAGTTCATGTACAAAGATCCAAAGTAAAAAGGCCAGGTCCAGGAAGCTGAGCTGGTTAAGCAGAGAAGTGTTAGAAAAGGTGAGGGATAAGAGAGCAGCCTTCAGAAGATTCATGAGATCCAAACGGGGGGAGGACACGGAGGAGTACATGAAGAAATCAAGAGATATGAGCACAGCGGTCACGGCAGACAACGTATCAAGGGAGCTGAGACTGGCACAAGGTATCAGAGAAGGAAAAAAAGATTTCTTCAAGTACATTAGGGAGAGGAGGAGGAGCTACAAAGATCAAATTGTGAGAATCAAGAAAGATGACAGGTGGGTGGAAAAGGGGGCAGACCAGACAGAAGCATTCAATGACTACATCTGTTCTGTGTTTACCAGGGAGAAGATTGAGCCAATGCCTCAGGGGATGGAGGGGTGGGCATGGGGGGGTTAACAGATGGGGAAATCCCAGTGAACAGGGTGATGGAAGGCCTAAAAGCCCTGTAGGTAGATAAGGCACCTGGCCCAGATGGCATACACCTCAGGGTTCTGAAGGAGTTGGCAGAGGTCCTGGCAGAGCCACTAGCAGACTTATTCAATATCTCACTGGGAACTGGGTGCATCCCCCAGAACTGGAGGATGGAACACATGATGCCCTTCCACAAGGTTGATCCCAAGGATGAACCAGGCAACTATAGACCAGTCAGCCTTACATCCACTGTGGGGGCGCTAATGGAGACTATCCTTAAGGAAAGGCTAGTGAGCTTTCTGGAGGTGAATGGTCTCCAGGGCAACAGACAGCATGGGTTTGTCTTAGGAAGACCTTGTCAGACCAACCTGGTGGACTTTTATGATTGGGTGACTAGGGCACTTGACAGGGGTCAAGCGGTGAATGTCTTGAATCTAGACTTCCTCAAGGCCTTTGATTCAGTGCCACATGGGAGACTGATTAGCATGTTGAGATACCAGGGAGTAGGGGAGAAAAAGGTAGAGTGGAGCAGGAACTGGTTGAATGACAGGAAGCAGAAGGTAGTCATAAGGGGGGAACTCTCAAAACCAAGATCCATAACCAGTGGGGTACCACAGGGCTTGGTACTGGGTTCAGTGTTTGGCATTTTCATGGCTGACATCTCACATGGGATTAAAAATAAGATCAGCCTTTTTTGCGGATAACACAAAGTTAGGTGCAGTGGTAGATGACACAGAGGGATGACAGGGGATACAGGATGAACTGGCTAGACTCAAGCACAGGGTTCGACCTTAACATTGTTTTACTAGCCCTAAACCTAGTGCAAATTGGCCAGGGCTAGTGCAGCTATCCCTCTACTTGTCCGTCTTGACTAGTGCAGGTTTTTCATGGCTGTTAATGAAGTTGAAAAAGTCCCTGCTTTAGCAGGCTGTAGTCCTTTTGCTAATCTCCCTCAGTGTTCCAGGTGGCCTGGTGTGATTAGCAGCTCATTAAGATCTGCAATTATCTGGCAGTTCAAGAGGGGGAACCAACAAAGGACTCAATGTGAGTCATTATCACTCAATTGTTAGGACATTCAACTAATGTGCATGCTATGATCAAAGATAGAGTGGTTAAATCACTAGCTTCCAGTTTGCTGAACTTGTCTTTGATTTGTCCCACAATATTAAGACCAGTGTGCCTCATTTCACAACCTTTTGAGTGTCTGTATTAAATACTGCAGTGACAGAATGCTATGATGTATACATGGTATGCCTAATCAGGTGGTCTGTCCACTTTATACTTTCTCTGTACACCACTGCAGACTAGACTCTGAAGTGGCCATCCATAGACTCATAGCTGCCATTATTGACTGGTGTAGGGATCCACAGCTCCTCTTAATGGATCACACCAGTCAATGCCATCCATGCAGTAGCGCCCTTATACCACCAGCATGTCATTTCATCCTGAAAACAATGCTTTGGAGCATGTATGGTACAAAGCAAAACCTTAGTAAAATATATAATTTGAAAGGTTAAAGTAGGTATTCCTGGTGTGCATAGATCATCCTATATAGAAAGAGAGGTAATACAGCATCATGCCTGTATACTGCTCCCCCTTTGACTGATGAAAGGATACTGTTGTTGTTAGGGCAGAGCATTTTAAATCAATACATTTGTGCCTGGTATATATAAACAGATATGTCAATGTTTCTTACATCCTAAGCCTCCTGTGTTTAACTCTCTCCAAAGAAATCCAAGAACTGCCCTTGGCCCACTTCGCAGTGTAAGAAAACTTCCAGAAGTGCAGGTCTGGTTAATCACAGGGTGGGGGATGAGAGTGTCTTTCTTTGCTTGACTCTGTTCATTTCCCTGCAGGTCAGGGTGGGACTGTGGTGTGGTGCATGATGATGATGATGGTTATGTGTGCGCAGAGCTAGAACTGCTTGATTGAACATTTGCTATTATGGTATTCTCTGGTTTGGTGGGGAGGGGGTGAAGAAAGCGGAAGCAAGGGGCACATGGTAAAACAGTGGGGGTACACACTGCATGTGATTATATTGCAGTCTTTTTTTTTTTTGCAGTGGCAGGAAGCAATGTAGGAGCAGGATAAATATGCAATGATCAGTATTTCTTGGCTTGCATTTTTCCTGTATAATCAATCAAATGTTAACATTATTGTGGGCTAGCGCAACCATCTGCAGGCTAGTGCAATTTTTAATCAACTTGTCTGGCTGGCTAGTGCAAAAAAAAGCTAAGGTTGACCCCTGCTCAAGCACTGGTCAGAAACATGACAGCTGGGGTTTAATGCAAAGAAGTGCGAAGTCATGCTCGTTAATCAATCAATCAATCTCTTTATTTATCCAGGTGAACATCGTTGAACAAGCTCATTTACAAGATGGACCTGGTTAGCTCCGGGTCAAATGGTACAATGCATACGGAAATATTTACAATACGGCCAAATAACACAAGTAAAAAAACAATTAATGCAAGTAAGTACTCAATGTTACATCAGTCATATCAATTCAGATTGCTTCTGTAATATTTAAGGAGGACATAAGATGAGGCTTAGTAGGAACTTCAGTAGGGAGAAGTGATCAGCCGCTAGTGTAGGGAGCTGATGCAAGCACAGAATTTCAAAAGTAGTGTAATCACACAGTATCCCTAGATGTAGCACTCTAAACAGAAGGATAAGGGTCTTAACAGTCAAGGAGAAAAGTAATTACAGCTCTTTTTTGGCAAATTTCAGCATGGAAATCAGATTTATGCTTGGTTTAGAATGGACACAGAAGCAGACTGCAGGAACCAATCGGAAGCCAACGCCGAAGAACACTCAAGTTCCGATTGGATGGCTGCTAATGCCATGCTTTGCTAATGGAGAGTCCAAGCTTAGGTTCTCAGGTGGCAGTAGAGGCAGCGTCGACCACCCAGTGCCCGGGTTTCCACTGCGTATGGACAGGGAGCCCGTGGAGAGCATATCCTTGGCAGGGGATGGAAGAAGGGGTCGGTATTAAATGCTGGGCCATGGACAATGGAACATCTGAACCAGCAGGAGGACCAAAACAGCAGGACAACAGAGCTGGGTATTCCTTGATGCCTAAAGAATGGCCCAACCACAGAAGTTCAGAAAGGAGTGTAATCAGAGTCCCAACTCTTGACACTTTAAACAGGAAAAAATAGAGGTCATAACTGTTAGGCAATAAGTAAGTACAGCTCTTTTTTGTGCAAGTTTTAGACAGAAGATCAGACTTTAGTTTAGTATTGAGGGAGACACAAAAGCAGACTGCAGGAGCCAATCAGACGCCAGAGCAGAAAAGCACTTGTGTTCCGATTGGGTATCGGCAATGCTGCACCTCGCTAGTAAGAAGTCCATTCTGGGTGTCTCAGGCGGTGGCTATGGAAGTGACAACTGCCCGGTATCCACATTTCTCCCACCTGAGGAGCAGGGGGCCCCTGAAAGGCTAGTCTATGGCAGGGAAGAGAGTTAGGGGACAAAGGAAAGAGACAGTAAGAGTGGAATGCAGTGGAAAGGGAATATGAAGATGAAATAGGGCAGTTAAATGATACAGGGTAGGGGAATAAGAGCCACAGATTAAGCAGTATGTAAAAGACAGCAGGGTGAGTAAGGTGTAGCGTCCGTGAAAGCCATGAAGAGATAATAACCCTACAGGGATTTCTAGAGGGGAAAAACATTTAAGGCATAAGACGCTCACAGACCTGGAAGCAAGAAACACAAGGAATCATTACTGACTAAGGGGAGGGTACAGTTATCCCCTGCAGAGGAGGAAAATATATTGGGGTGGTAATAACATGGCAAATGAACCATTCAGCGCAGTGCAGAAAAGCGGCAGCTAAGGCTAATAAGATGCTGGGGTGCATTGCCTGAGGAATCACGTCCAGGAGACAGGAGGTCATCTTGCCACTGTACAGATCATTGGTGAGGCCACATCTGGAGTACTGCATGCAGTTCTGGTGCCCCTACTTAAAGAAAGATGTTAAATTGCTGGAGGGGGTCTAACGCAGAGCAACCAGGATGATCCTCTGCATGTAGGACAAACCCTACGAGGAGAGACTGAGGGAGCTCAACATGTACACCCTGGAGAAACAGGGGGTAGAGGGGACATGCTAGAAATCTTCAGATATATGAAAGGCATAAATAAAGCTGGTACAGAGGGAACTGTAAGACTAAGGAGAGGGAGGGACACTAGGGGGCGCAATCAAAAGTTGGAGGGTGGTAGATTCAGAAGGGAAATGAGAAAGCACTATTTTACAGAGAGGGTGGTGACAGGGTGGAACAGAGTGCCTGAGAAGGTGGTATCCTTGAAGACAGTGGTCAGTTTTAAGAGGGGATGGGACAAAGTCAGGGGGAAGGTTGCCAATGCGGCACTAGGGAGAGGGGTGACAGCTACTATGGGTATGAAATTGGATATGTGGGTAGGTGAGGGGGGAGCAGCTGCAGTGTAACAGACTGCTAGCTGCACACTCGAGCAGACTAGATAGACCATTATGCCTGTATCTGCTGGCGTTCTTCGTATGCTCTGAATTTGTTTACAATTAGTCCATACCAGCACTAATTTGGATCAAACAAGCTTTGTTTGACCGAGAAAGATCAATACTTAAAAAATCCAATGGCTGGCATCAAAATTCCTCTGCTGAGGGGAGATATTTGTCAAAGATCACCATGGCAGTGAGGGCGTACAGCAATAAGTTCTCAAAAATCTGGAGGCCAAATATAGGGCTGACCTCACCAACTCTGCTGGCTCATGGCAGATATAATTGGAACCAGATACAAGGTGAACACGCATTTACAGCAATAGGCTGAATTCAGACTATTCCATCTTAAATAGTCCTTTTGGGATGCAGGGAAAAAACTGGGGCACCTGTTGGCTTTCCAACTACAAATGCACCATGAGAAATCTAGAATCCTAGGCATCAAAACTCAAAAGGGTAAAGTCAGGAGAGACTCCCAGAGCATCAATGAATCCTTTCTGCACTTCTACAAAAAACTACATATTAAGGAGATGTCCCCCACAGAAGCAGTGCTCTCCCACTTTACCAACCCTCTGGGTCTCCCCAGGTTAGGCCCCAACTTAAATCAAACTCTGGATAGATCTCTTATGGTAAAGGAGCTAGAAATAGCCATCCGCACCATGCCAGAAGGGAAGTCCCCAGGAAGGGATGGCCTCCCAGTAGAGTTTCTTTACACCTTTAGGTAAATCCTCCTCTCACCTCTAGCAGATGCACTGAAAGAAGCTAATGAGACTGGAGAGCCCTGCCCCACCATGAGAACCACAATCATCACCCTCATACCTAAAGCATCCCTACACCCCGTCATCAGTACTTATCTCATTTGACCAGAGAAGTCATTCGAGAGAGTGGAGTGGGATTACCTTTTCCACATGCTAAAGGTCTTTGGCTTTGGGGAAACCTTTACTGGATGCATTCACACCCTGTACCACAGAGCTCAGGCCTCAGTAGTCACAAACGCACGACCCTCGCCCCCTTCCCACTTGGGAGAGGCACGTGGCAGAGCTGTCCCCTTTTTACCATCCCTCTTTGCCCTTGTCCTGGAGCCACTGTTGCAGGCCATAAGACTGGACAAAGACATCCACGGCATTTACATGGGTGGGGAACACGAGATGATAGTATGCTGACTTTAACTCAACCAGTGACGTCTGTCCCAGCCATGCTAAACCTGCTAGCCCAGTTTAGCAGACGATTTGGCTAAAAGACCAATGTGGCTAAGTCACATCTACTACCCTCCTGTAATAGAATCACAACTCTTCTGGCCTGGGGACTGGAACAGGAGGGAAGTAGCATCAAATACCTAGGCATACAGTTCTCATAGGACTCACGCTGCTTGGGCAGGCTGAATATATCTCTGCTGCAGGAAGAGATTGGGAAAGACTTGGCCAGATGGAGGTGTCTACATCTATCCCATTAGGGAAGGGCCTATACCTTCAAAATGAAGGCTGCCCCCAAGTTCCAGTATATCCTGGACAACCTCCCAATCAGGCTCAAACTAGAGCTGATCAAAGCTACCAAACAAAAGATGCTTTTTATGTTTGCTTGCTCGCATGTGCAAGAAACATAGTGCCATCATCAGAGATTTCGGAGGTGTGTCACCTCCTCCTCCAATTCAGTCAGTGTGTTGGCAGGCGCAGCCCCTGTAAGCCAATGCATGCTGGAGCTGTCTATGACAAGCTCCAAAATGCAGTGGCATACAGTTGAAAGGGGGAGCTACGCTTGGTGAGCTGCGATAAGATATCGGCTGCTCACCGCAGCTCCCACCACCACAGGCATGCGCAGGCGTCGCGCCCGCTCCCGCCTGCGCACTGTATAGCCGGCAGGTGCCCAATCCCGTCGGCTGAGCTCGTTCCCCGCCTCTGCCCCCAAAGCCTTCTGAAATGCCATGCTGGGTGCCCACCCCAGCGTGGCAATAATAAATATAGCCGACTGGGGTGCCCAATCCCCCATCGGCTCACTGTCCCTAACCCCATTAGTAAGTGCTGCGCTGGAAGCCCACCCCGAAGCGTGTGCAAGGAATATCATAGGCGACAGGGGTGCCCAATCCCCGTCGGCTGAATGCCCAACCATCCTTGTGCCACGCTGGGAGCCCACCCCAGCGTGGCAAGCAATCCGTCGTCGGTTTTTTTTTTTTAACCTGTAAAAAAACGGTCCCCATAGTCTCCCTGGCCCCCTCCCACAACCCACACCCACCCACTGCCACTCCAGCCTCCCCACCCCCTCACCCCATACTTACCTCTGGAGCTTGGCGCGGCGATCTTGTGGACCGGGAACACGTCTGCACTCTTCAAAGCCGACCGTGAACTGAGGAAATGACGGTAAGCTGTATAATGGGCTAGATAGGGGTTTCAACTTTGTTTGCATATCTCAGGCATTTTTGGAATTTTCACCAAATCTTCAACATGGGGTTTTGGGACCCTTCTCATGATTTATGTCACTGTCATGGCGTTGTTCGGGCGAAGGGTGATTTGCGATCACTGGCGAAATCACCGCCGAACCTGTCTTACCATGACAATGACATCATGAAGAAGTCTAAACCCCATGATGGTAATTAAAAGTAAAAAATGATTGTTCTGGCGTGCGTTGCGCGGTTCTCACTGGCTCGTAAGTTACATAAATTTTCAGTATTTTCACTCCAGATTTCCAACATTGCCTTTTACCACACCTTCTTATAGGTAGTACAGCTGTCATTTTCACATCTCACCCAAAATGTGTTTCCGCCCATGCTACGCACAATGGCGCGTCGGTTCTTGAAATCAATGTAAGGATAAATTAAGAAAATCACAGTGACACTGTTCATGAGCAAAGGTCTTAAAATGGCTATGTTGAAAATTTGGTGAAAAATTCCAAAATATGACTGTTTTTCGAGCGTGCGTTGTACAGTTCCTACGCACACTTGTAAGTTCACGAATTTTCAATATTTTCACTCCAGATTTTCAACATTGCCATTTTATTACACTTCCTTATGAATAGTACAGCTGCAATTTTTCATATGTTGCCCAAAATGTGTTTTAGCACATGTAGCGCACAATGGTGCTGTTGGTGTGCAAAAGCAATGTTTAGGAAAGATTAAGAAAATCAGTGTTACACTGTTCACGAGCAGAGGTCTTAAAATGGCTATGTTGAAAATTTGGTGACAAAAGTCCATAAAATGACTGTGATACGAGTGAGCATTGCGCAGTTTCCACGCACCATAGGTGCCGGAACCGGGGGGGGGGCGGAAGGGGCGGTAGCCCCTCCACTTTTTATTTCTGTATGGCAAAAAACTAGTAGAAAAAGTGCCCTTTGTTCCCTTATAAGTGCCCTTTTGATTCTCAGCCCCCTCAGCTTTTACTATCTTCCGGCACCACTGCCACGCACCCTCGTTACTTCATGACTTTGTAATATTTTCAGTCCAGATTTTCACCAGTGACATTTTTCCACACTTCCTTATGAACAGTACAGCTGTCATTTTTCACAACATGGCTGAAGTATGTTTTCACAGTTTCAGTGCAGAGATGCATGGTCGCTGTGGGAAATCATTGTTTGGGACAGATAAAGAAAAACACAGTGACACTGTTCATGATCGGAGGCACCAAAATGCCTGAGTTGACAATCTGCTGTAAAAAATCCCCAACCTAGTAATATAACGGGTGTGCGTTGCACAGTTTGTATGTACGCTCGTGACTTCACCATTTTTTTAAATATTTTTACTTCAGATTTGCAACATTGCCATTTTTTACACCTCCCCATGAACAGTACAGCTGTCATTTTTTACATCCTGTTCGGAATGTTTTTGCACCTGTGGTGCTAAATGCCATAGTCACTGTGCATAAGCAACTTTCGGCTAACAAACTGATATTCCCCATTCATGAGGTGGGGTCACAAAACAAACATGTTGAAGATTTGGAGTGAAAATACCAACGAATGCCTGAGGTATTAGGGTTTCCAACTATAGCGCCCAACCCTGTAGAGAATGACAGGCATCAGGGGTGTGACTTGGGATTCTTGCCTGTGATGCTCATACCATTCCACACCCTGCAGTCAGTGAGAGGCATCGAGGTATGCCTTGGACTCTTCAGCCCCAAACTTCACCCCATTCTCCTATATCCACCCATCTCACCATATTTCCTAATGAAATGAGATTAGCATAAAAGCCAAAGACCCCAAGGAACACATAACACTTGTCGGTGTCTGCAGGTTGGGGTGTGGTGAAATGGCATGGCCGTTATGCCTGATGACCCAAGCACACCCCAATGCTGTCACTCTGCAGGGTGGTGGTGGGGTTGGCTTCAGTTCAGTACTTCACTGCCATTCCTATTACGCAGCTCTGTAACTTCTACACTACCACTGCCAATGCCAGCAAGCAAACATTCGGCATTGACAAATGCTTGTTTTTTCTTTTGTGGTGTGGGACCTAAATAACTTAGTCATCACAAACTGGTGCAGTCCCTGGAAAAAGGGGACCTTAAACTCCCTAACTTTGCCTTCAAATACAAATCCCACATGCTACTCCAATTAGCACAAACCTTCCCCAAAGTAGACGCAAAGAAGCAGCTCAGATGGGTCACCTGTGAGATCCATGCATTAGGAGAGGACCCCTACAAGGCAACCATGTTTGGAAAACCTCCCGCATTAGTAGCCACCCACCCCACACTACCCCCAGCCAGGGTGGTATGGGTAGGACTCAGCAAAGCCCTGAAGTTGTCCCCAGCAAAGTCACCCCGACTTCCACTGTGGCATAACCCAATCTTGAAGATAGAGGATGCAGCTATAAACTGGAAGAACTGGCAAACAAAAGGACTCCATAGTCTCTTCCAGCTGACCAATGAGAATACAGGCTATATCAAAACACTTTGGCAGCTACAAGAGACCTTTGCACACGAGAAACACCAGCATTGGCAATGCCTCCAAATTCACCATGCATTGGGGCCCCTAATTAGCATGCAATACAAAATACAACTGATACACAACTTAGACAAGCTACTGTTACCAGTACAGGGCAAGTCACTCCAGGTGGGATACATCTACAATGGCTTTCTATCTCTGAGACTAGGCCCAATGGAGTTGCACTGATCTAAATGGAGTGTAGAACTAGGACAGGAGATCCCCTGGGTAGCTGGGAATGCTGCTAGACTAGCCTCAGGCAGGTAGATAGGGACACACAGAACCACTTCACCTAATATAAGATACTCCATTAGTGGCATACAACCCCCCCCCCCAAGAAACTACATGGGTGGGAACTAATGGGTGCAGATAAGTGCTGGAAATGCTCTGAGGTGGCTGGTAGCATCACCCATCTCCTTTGGGGGTGTTCAGCCCTATGAGATTTCTGGGAAAGAATTCAGAAACTATTGTGTAACCTGTTTAAGCAGAGTATCTCACTCACCCCACTGCTGGTAATGCTAGGACTGCCAGATGCTGGGAATTATGGGGCTGCACTAGCACCCATGGCCAAAAGGTGGCTGTTGGGGGCACTTATCACTGTTAAATGTGCAATATTGGGACATTGGAATGAACAAGCACTTCCTCACACTTCTGAATGGTTACTAGAACTTGGGAAAATGGCTAGCTTTGAAAGGTTGCATTACAATATGCACAAAAAAAACTGGACACCTACACTGACATCTGAGGGCCCTATTTGGCATCTATACACTGCATAATTTCTAAAGGCTGTTATATGCTGCAGCCTGCAACATCTCATAGGCCTGACAGGGACTTCCTCCTAGGCCACAAGCTGTCATCCTGTAAACCTGGGCAAGGCTGGACCATAAGATGACTTCTAAACTCACTTTCTCTTCAACTGACACATCCCCAACTGTAGGTACCCATATATGGCACCTCTCATATCCCAGTTTGACTCTCAGTTGCCAACACTGGTCAGCTCAGCTGGTTTGTTTAAAGTAGATGATCTACAGTACTTTGACCACTGCTGCAGAAAGGGAATGCAGACTAATCGCTTAATAATGTTTGAGGGTCATTTTACTAGTATATTCCCATATTTTAGTACATATTATTATAACAGGAATAAATCCTTTGTCAGACTCTGGCCTCTCCTCGGCTGTCCATTTTAAATTATACCCTTGTGTAATATCTTAGAATTTCGAGTTGTTTCTGTGAGAGACTTTAGTGTACCCTGGGTTTGTTTCTATCTGTGAATGTAACAGTATAGCAACTTATGAAATCCTTTATACAGGGGACAATTTTAACATTGTTTTACTAACCCAGGACCTGGTGCAAATTGCCCAGGACTAGTGCAGCTAACCCTCTAGTTGTCCATCTTGATTAGTGCAGGTTTTCCATGGTTGTCAATGAAGTTAAAAAAGTCCCTATTTTAGCAAGCTCCAGTCCTCATGTTAGTTTCTCTCAGTGTTCCAGATGGCCTGGTGTGATTGACAGCTCATTAAGAGCTGCAGTTATCTGGCAGTACAAGATGGGGATCCCACAAAAGATTCAATGTGAGTCATTATCACTCCATCATTAGGACTTTCAGCTAGTGTCCAGGCTGCAATCAAGGGTAGAGTGCTGCTAAGTCACTAGCTTCAAGTTTCCTGAACTTTTTTTTTTTTAAACCAATTATTTTATCAGGTGAGACACGCTAAGCTGAAAGCTTGTTTGCAGGTGCAACCAGGGAGCACAAGGAAGTTAAATGACTTGCCCAGGGTCACACAGTATGCAAGTGGGGTCTGTGGGATTCAAACCCAGGTCTCCAGATTTGCAGCTCAGAGCCTTAAACCACTGCACCATACTGCCTCCTCCACTAGCTTCAAGTTTTCTGAACTTGTCTTTGTCTGATGATTTGTTCCACGTTATTAAGACTAGTGTCCCTAATTTCCCTACATTTTGAGTGTCTGTAACTAACATTTTAGTGACACAATGCTAAGCAGTATACAGGGTCTGCCCTGCAGGTGTTGGGGTTTATGCGAGCCCCACCATTTTCCCTGAACACCACTGCAGACCAGACTCTGAAATGAGCATCCATAGATCCATAGCTGCTATTATTGGCAGGTGAGGGGTTCCCAGCTCTTCTTTATGGATCATGCCAGTCAATGCCATCCATACAGTCCCACACTTATCCCACGCAGCATGTCTTTCATCCTAAAAACCATGCTTTGGAGCATGTATGATATGAAAATAAACCTTAATAAAATATATAATTTGAAAAGTTAAAATAAGCATTCCTGGGGTGCAGAGATCCTCCTGAATAGAAACAGAGGTGGTATAGCTTTGTGCCTGTGTATGGTTTCCCCATAACTGATAAAAGGAGAATGTTAAAAAAAAATCTGTTATTGTTGGGGCAGAGCATGTTAAAATCAATACTTTTGTGCCTGGTATATACAGTGTTGGAATTAACTTCATGAGTTTGGGAGCTGGGGGGGGCTCATACAGGTCCTCTCTTTAAACTAAGCTCCCTCCCCTTCTCATTATAATTCAATAGCAGTGATGTGTGAGCTACCAGGGCTCACTTCAGAGCTACTGGGGCAGAGTCTTGGCAAGCCCCCCTGTAATTGCAATGGGTGTAGCCCAGTTGAGTGCTTGCCATTTAAGCACCGTTCACTACAGCGCTGTCACTACAGCGCCATACAACAGCGCGACGTCTTATTACAGCGCCTGCCATTTTCACGCTCATAGCGGAACAGCCTTTGGTTGTTTAAAAGTCAGCTGCATGCTGCACCTATTAAACCTCGATAAAGAAACACACAAAATTCAAAGTGCTTGCAGAATGAAGTAGAAAACTGCAGAAAATTCCAATCTTTAATGGAAACCCTCCTTCCCCTTCAATGCGTCTGTCGATAAACTGACACCTCTTCATAGATTTAATTTTTTGTGTTAAAATAAAGAAGCATGCTCAGTGACATACACGCAGTGAGTAGACCTTCTGAGATAGCTAGGACTACGACTCGTCATGAAGCTGCGTTTAATTTGTGTGTCTCGGGGCAAGACCAGGCAAAGGTAGGGAAGGTGACACACCAAATTGGCTTACGATTCTATACAACAACACAGCAAGCGCAGAAATGGCAAGCGCTGATTTGAGACAGCAGTCACTGACTTTTGCGCTAAAATGAAAGGCACTGAAATTAGTGGTGCTGAGTCAACCGGCGCTAGAATAAAAAGTGCTCAACTGAGTTGTCCCCATTGCAACACTGGGTATATATAAGTAGAAATGCCATACATTTTTCTATTTCCCAAGCCCCCTAGATTTGTGTAGCCCTATCCACAAAGAAATCCTAGCTCTGCCTCGGCTCATTTGACACCGTATGGAAACTTCCAGAAGTGCAGGTCTCCGGTTGATCACATTGTGGGAGCTGAAAGTGTCTTGTTTTTCTTTGCCTGACTGTTCATTGCCCTATGGGTGGGGGTGTGAGCGTGGTGAGGTGCATGATGATGTCAACTGTTTTGTGTACAGAGCTAGGACTGCTTGATTGAACATTTGCTGTTTTTGGATCTTCTGGTTCGCGGGGGCGTGGTGTCAGGGTGCAGGAAGATGAGGCCATAGTACAAAACGGTGGAAGGGCACACTGTGTGTAATTGCACTGCAGTCTGTTTTTATTTTCTTTTTGCTGGGGCAGGAAGCAATGTGGGAGCATAGTAGATGTGCAATAGTCAGAGTATTTCTTGGCTTGCATTTTTTTCCCTGTATAAGTGAACAAAATGTACCATTATAATTGTGGGCTAGTGCAACCATCCGCTGGCTAATGCAATTTTGAATCAACTTGTATTGCTGGTTAATGCAAAAAAACATTAAGGTTGACCCCTGCTTTGTAGCATCTAATGTCAGTTCTACTGGTTCCACTCCCTTAGAGTTGCATCTCCATGGAAGTTTGTCCTAGCCGGGTTGAACATCTGTATAAATGTTTCTTATAACTTACAAAATTGATAAACTTTTTATTGCAAAAAGAGAGAATTAATCAACCATTACCCAAAGGTGACTGTGACAAACAGAGGTACACACTTTTTTTTGGGGGGGGGCGTTGTTTGTTTTAAGTGAGCCAGGCTTTTTCAATTGGTGCCCCACAGAGGGAGGTCAAAAGTTAACTGCAAACTTATCAACACACTGTTAAGACAAAAAAAAAATAGTATCCTTGGGCATTGAATTGTCAGTGGAGAGTTTATTAGAAACAAATGTGCAGTCCATTTTAGTCTGCATACTAAATGCAACTAAATGCAAAATCCATTTTTCTGAAACCCAGTTAAAGAGCCATTGATGCCCTCAAATAAAACTTTAAAAAGCATAATAATTAGGTACAATTCTGCCTGCATTCCATTTACATTTTATATATTTCTCTTCCCCGTTATTTATTACAAAGGAAATTTGCATGAATATATGATCTTTATCCCTTCGAGTTCATCTGCCTCTGTAGCTTACTCCTTACTTCAAGTCATAATCCTCTGTTGTGACATCACAATCTGCTGCCATGGGAGTAACTGTGATATCACAAGCAGTGCATTATGACCTCAAGTAGGGAGAAAGCAGCAGGAATAGACAAACTCTTCAGGGGCAAAAATCCTGTTTTCATACAGATGACCTCAATAATAAATAATAAATAATGGGGAAGACGAATACAGCACTAATGGAAAATACAAGCTGGACTGTTTCTAAATATTAGGTTTTGTTAAAGTTCTCCTAAATGTGTCGCCAACTCTTTAATCTATATGATTGAGAAAACAGATGTTTAATTAGACAGAGACAGAATTGGATTAAAAGGAACTGCCTAGGTCAAAGCAAAGAAAGAGAGCAAGAGAAAGAGAGAGGGTTGTTCTGTAGCTGTACAAGTATACAATGTGTGTGAGATGGTGGGGGAGAACTCTGATGTCTTCAGAAACACAGAAAGGCAGATGATTTGTGGTAATTTCTTAAAAGATATCATTTGTTATTTTTCATGTAAGATAGTACTCAGCACGAAGAAAGCTTAAGTTTTGCATTTCTGTGCGTCTTTCTTTTGCATCTTTTTTCATGTAGGCACTTTTGTTTTAATTCTTGCCTATTTACTGAAATCGTGCATTTTTAAGAACTAAATTTTTTTCAAAATGTGGAATTTGGGAAGACAAAATAGCACTATTTGAATGAAAAAGCATTAGTAATATTGCGCCAGACTTTGTTGCAATTTTACAAAAATTGCACAAATACAAAGTTGTCTATTTCCTGCAATTTTGCAAGCGTAATCTAAATTTTTCCCTGCACTAGAAATGAGATGTTGCATCCAATATGCATATTTCTGGTAAATAAACTGTAAAAGAAAATAAGAGGGGGAGTCATTTTACATTTCTTGTCAGTCACACAAAAGCTTGTTCCATTGCTAAGGACAACACAACCTTCCACTGGGCATATATTCAGGGCAGTGGGCTCACTACTCTGAAGATGAGCACCACTTTAATGTATAAAAGAATCTGAGGCCACTGCTACCACTTTGTCCTGTGTCCTGCCCTTGGTGGCCACATGATATTATTAAATACATTATCTAATCTATCTATTTCTTTACTTATTGTATTTAAAGGACACTTAAGCCTTGTTTTTGAGTGAGCATGATTTAAAAAATCCAAGATCGTGGCGACTTAGATTATGAGCAGTCATTTTAGAATACAATAGTCTTTATCTTAATACTTTGCATTTACATAGTTTCCATCAGGTTTAAATATTGTAAACAAATTCTCCCCATTTTCAAAAGGCCACAATGCGATCTAAGCATAAGATGATGCCGATGTGGGTTGTGACGACGTCAATGAAGAGAGACCGCAATTACATAGCCTTAGAATCCTTACGTGCTGGCCAGTTTATGATTTATTTATTTGGTAGAATGTTTCAACAGGAAGGCATACTGAACAACAAGTTGCTCATCTCATGGTGTGTCCTGGTTGGGGGGGGGGGAGGAAAGCACTGGGATGTGACAATAAAGACATACAATAGCATTATACAGCAAAATGTAACAGTACAACATAAGCAGATTAGAAAGGCACACAGTTATGCATTTTGAAAGGTAGTTAACAGATTTAAATAAGTTACATGGCTAAGAATAACTGTATACATTAATAAACAAACATTACATAGAACAGGACTGAAAGTGCAGGAGTTCAGATATAAGTAAACTGCTACTTATATAAGTGCTAAGTAGTGAGGAGTCAGAGGTGGAAATTTGGGAAGGGGGGCCTGAAAGCTAGTCCCTCCAGGGTGTAGTGAACCCTGCTAGGGGCAGACTCTATAGGCATGGAAGGATGTGAAGGTGGGAGAAGGAGAGAAGGGTGGTAGGAGGAAAAGGGGGAGACAAGGTAAGTGAAAATTCAGAGTAGGCAGAAGGGGGTATTTTGAAGGGGAATTAGATTAAGGAGGGTTAAAGCGGGAGCAGTTGACAATGAGAAAGTTATGTATGGCAGAGGCTAGGGAATGGGGGAGGAGGAATGGTGAATTTGGGGAGGGAGGGAGTTCCAGATTTTAGGGAAACGATGGGAAAAGCCTGATTGACCTATGAGGGTGGTACGACGGGGGATCATCAGAGTACGATCTAAGGCAGTGGGAGGGAGGTTGGGGAGAGAAGAGGGAGGATAGAAGGCGGGGGTGAAGTTCCCCAAGCCAGAATTTAGAAGTGAGTTTGACACAATGGACAAGGCGTATATTAGCCAAGGGGAGAAAGGACAAGGCATGGTATAGGTCACAGTGATGAGTATGAAGAGGAGCATCAAGGACAAAACAGCAGAAGGAGTTAAAGAGAGAGTCCGGTCTGGTCGAGGAGGATTTGGGAGTGGCACCATAGACTACATCACAGTAGTCAAAGATAGGGAGGATCATCTTCTGAACTAATTTGCGCTGATCCGTAGGAGGGATGCAGCTATGGTTTCTAAATGGGGCACCAAGCTTGGGGAGCAATTTTTTCAGAATGGCGTCAATGTGTCCAGAGAAACTAAGGTGTTGGTCCAGCCAGACCCCAAGGTATCTGAAAGAGGAGGTGTCCTCATGGATTGTCCCATCAATGGTATGGAAAGAAGGAAGGGAGTGGAGCCTAGATAGTCTCTGCTTTGTGCCAAAGGTAATGGAGACTGTCTTTTTGGCTTTTAGGAATAGCTGGTGAGAAGCGAACCATAGCTGAACTTGGTGGAAGACTTGCTGAAGGACGGTTGCTACATCAGTAGGGCAAGTTCCACAAGTGTACAGGACAGTGTCGTTGGTGTACATATGGATAGAAGATGAGGGGGAACAGACTGCGGGGAGATTATTTAGGAAGATGGAGAAGATGATGGTGCCTAGCACTGAGCCCTGTAGGACTCCTGCTGAGATTGGGAGGGGGAGAGATTTTATCAAGGACCTTGACGAATTGCATTCTGCCTTAGAGGTATGTTCTAAACCAGTCATGAGTAGGAGCAGACAGATCAGCAGCCATAAGGGAGTCAAGGAGAAGGGTATGAGATCCGTGTCGAAAGCCTTGGTGAGGTCAACAAAGAGCAGAGGTGATGAGGCCATTGTCCATCCTGGTGAGAATGGAGTCAGTGAGCCTTAGGAGGGAGGAGGTGGTGGAGTGTGGGTCTTCCGGAATCCAGACTGGAACGGAGTGAAAAAGGAGGATTTGGATAGAAAAGAGGTAAGCTGAGAGAAGGCCAAGTGTTCTTGGAGCTTGGCAATGGTAGGGAGGAGGGAGATAGGGTGGTAGTTAACTGGTGAGCAGGGATTGCCACCCTTAGGGAGGGGGAGGGCCACAGCATGTTTCCAGGGTGAGGGGATGGTGGATGTCTTAAAGGAAAGGTTTAGAAGTAGGGAGAGTGGGTAGGCAATAGTAGAGGCCGAGAGGTAAAGGAGTTTTGGGTCAAGATCATCCGGGAAAGAGTCTTTGGAAGGGTTCAGAGAGAGAGCAGGGTGGTTAATGTCTCCGCTGGAGAGACAGGAGAGAAGGAGAAGGAGGGGTGGTCGCAGGAGGGGTGTGGGATAGGGAGAAGGGAGAGGGGAAGAGGGGGCTGAGGAAAGGGAATTTAGAAGGGTTGAGGTGCAGGAGGTGTAGTAGGTGTTAAACTCCTAAGCTACTAGATATGGTTCAGACACTGAAGAGTTCTTTATGTTGAGCATTGGGGTGGGGGGTGCGAAGGTGGGGGGAAGAGAATGGACCACTTTCCAGAACTTTGAAGGGGGAGTTAATATTTTTTAGGAAGGAGGATTGGAAATACTAGGACTTTGCTAACCTGGTTAGTTTTGTACAGTCATTTCTTAGTCTGCGGTATAGAGTACAGTCAGATGGAAGTTTGGAGGCCTTGTGTTTTCACCAAGCTTTATCTCGCTCCCTGAGGCAGGTCATTAATTCAGGGGTGATCCAGGGAAGGTGATTTCCTCGAGTTCTTGTTTGCTTGAGGGGGATTATTATCATAATGTAAAACTTCTAAATCAAACCAACATGCTGATCAGTACTTAACATGTTTATCAGACAGATTAGCATGTTGGTGTGATTTAGAAGTTAAACAGTATGATCTCAAGTGGTGTGAGCACATAGGGTTTCTATGGCTACGTAATTGCAGTCTCTCTTCATTGCCATCATCACGTCCCACTTTGGTGTCATCTTATGCCTAGATTGCAGCGCAGCTTTTCAAAATGGAGAGAGTTTGTTTACAGTATTTAAACCTGACAATAACAATGTAAATGGAAAACTTTAAGGTAAAGACTAGTATATTCTGAAGTGACTGCTCATAATCTAAGCCACCATGATCTTGGATCTTTTTAAATCAAACACACAAAAACAGGGTTTAGGTGTCCTTTAATTTCTGTTATCCAGGTAGGCCCACTTGACAATAAATTCCTGATCTCAGGAAAGACCCAAGAGAGTATTAAAGGGACACTGTCAGCCTTTTAGTGGGATTTTTGGTCAGTTGTAACAAGTTTGCCTCTGTCACCAGAACTAGCAAAGAGGCTATTCTGACTTCCCCAAAAGGTAACAAAATGTCATGTGATACCTTTTTCAGATATTTGTTATCAACATCATGATGAACATGAGTGGTCTGCCAAACATGAGCCATCGGAAGCATCTTGTTCCTGTGCACGTATGTCTGTATTGGCGCCGCTGTGATTACAAAAGTCGTGCATGAATAAGTTTGCATTTTTGGGGGGTAATATGAGACAAGGCTACTATCCAAAAGAACACGTGATTCTAAACAAGAAGATGGCCCTCTGAAATGAAAACGAGCACTGGAAGTGCAAAAAAATGACTGAAAAAATGGAGCCACGATCATGAGCATGCACGTTAGTATCTTCTACTTCTCTACTTGAATTTTATGTTCAGTCCCATATATGTTCAGCATGGAAATGTGCTGTCCACACTCAGAAGGTGCTGTCTCATAGCATGAAGGCCTACATTATAGTCTTGTGATACTAAACTACAACTGAAATAAAAGCACTAGTGCGCTGTGTGATTCTAGATCCTGTGAATAAGGGCACTAATACACATAACACTGTTACATAGCTATGAAAACATTATTATTTAGGGCAAGAATCAGATGTCTATGTGAGAGCTGAACTACCATACTAGAGCTCGGTAAGAGTCTGTTTAGTGACTATTTCTATGATTACTAATTAGGGCAATGTAGGTTGGTATTCATTTATTAATTAACTATCCTCCCTCTCCCCTCACATCACCAGTCCCACTGTGCATCCTTCATCTCCAATACAAGTTTGAGTCCCTTCATCCATACCTCTCCTCTTTGCTCTTTCCCACGCCCTCAGCCTCATACTCCCTCTGTTCCAGGGACTCCAGAACCTTCTCCCTTCTCCACCAGTGTTGTTCCTCTCCTGGGCAGTCTGCTTTCTGCTATCGCCTGTCCTCCCTCTCGAACTCAATGCTTCCGCCATCCATCTCTCTCCCCCCTCTCCCGTACCCCTTAAACACCAGTTAAAACATTTTCCACCCCCTCCTACGCCCACCAGTCCTCCATCTAACTCCCTTAGACATGCCCTACTACACCTGACTTCCAGACTTCCACTCACCTATGAACTGCCGCTGCCTTACCTAGACTCTTCTCCACACGTATATACAATGCAATTTTATTTTATCTCACCTGTGCTGTTGTCACTTTATTGCACGTATTTGCTGCTATGTGGCCAACCTTATGACTCAGTCATTGCCACTGAAATATTATCCTGTCATCTTTGTTTTGTTTTGCACTGTGATTTACCTAATTTATTGATGCTGTGTTGCTGTGCTGTTTTCCTTTTCTCCTACCCTCCGGGTCACACCTGGAAATGAGCCTTAGCTCAGTATGCCTTTTCCGGTTACCAATATTTCAAATAAATAAAATAAATACATTTTATTTGTCATATGCAAGAGCCAGGCACCCTCTGTGTCTAGAAGTATCAGGTGGTATCTGTCAACCAGAGGAGCATCTGCCTTACGCCATAGGACCTGCACACCTACCACTACCTTCCCACCTCAGGTCTGGGGCGGTGCGGCTGAAGACACCTTTAAACATACTGTTGGGTACCATTAATGGAGATCATACACAAACAGACGTTCCATACCTGAGCTGAGATCAAGCTGAGTGCATTTTATTATTGCTGTTTCTTGGTGTTACACAGCAAACAAAGGGCAGTTCCCTTGCCAATCACTTTTCTCATAAGTAGTTAGTCACTGTGCCCTTACACAGACTATTGCTTTCCTCTGCTATAGTGTTCTCCTGCTGCTATGGCAGCTTTCATCTAAATTGTGGACATTTGGAGCCTTGGCACTTCAAATAGTGTACAGTGGCACCTCTCAGGCAGGGTGAGGACTACCCTGGGGCAACTATGCCAATGTGGGTACTGTGTCAGACAACGTCATCACTTCACAGTGAATCTGAGAGATATGTTGGATAATGTAATGTGGTTCTAAAATGACTACTGATTATTCCAACAAGAATGAATAATAAAGCTTAAAAAAACACACACATTATTGTACAGATAGTGGTACAATGCCCTGGGAGAATGAAAACCTTTGGCACTATATCTGACAGTACAAGTGACCAGGCAACAATGTTCGTGTCATTGGCACAACGGTTAAACAGTGAGACATGAGCTAGTTTTCTCATGATTTCATGACTGTTCCAGGTTAGTTGATTTTCACACAGCTAATTTTCTGTTGGATTTGGTTAATATTGACTGGATATTTTTGGGTGCAGTTAGAGATGTGTGAAAAAAAATTTAACCAACAGAATTTGCATGAAAGCCAGACTTTCACTTCCATGAACGTTTGGAAATCATTTTGGCAACCTCCACAGAAATTCTGCTTTAAAATGGCAGAATAAATGTACAGACTATTAATTAATGTATTAAACTGCAGGAAAAAAATCCACAGAACTGATCACTGTCAGTGGTCAGTTCTGCAGCTTTTTTCCCAAAGTTTAATACATAAATCTGCTCCCCACGCCCACCGCCTCTGGTCACCCCTGCTATAGGTTAAAATTCTCTGGTGTCTAGTGGTCCCTCCCCCTCTGATCACTGGCCCAATGTACAATTAGAACTCCTCCCACTGATCACGGGCCAATGTAAAATATAGTTCCCTCCCTGGTGTCTAGTGGTCCCCCCCTGCCGATCGCGGGCTCCCTGTAGAATAACATTCCCTGGTGTCTAGTGGTTCCTCTCCCCCACCCGCTGATCATGGGCCTGATGTAAAAAAAATTTATAATTCCATGGTATCTAGCGGACTCCCACACCCTATCCCCAATCTCCTTAGTAAAAAAAAAAGGACAGTCCTTTCTTTATTCCCTCGTATCTAGTGGACCCCTTCCCCAATACCCTTAATACAAAAAAAATGCAGCCCTTTATTGCCTGGTGTCTAGGGGATGCCACTCCCTATCCCCAATCCCTTAATTAAAATAAGCATTTGTCAATGCCGGACGTTCACTTGCAGGTATTTGCAGTGGTGTTTGGCACGTATGGTGCTTTACCCTTATGCCATTGCTGGTATTTGCACTACAGATTTTCAGCAGGACCTTTTTGTTACTCCAACCTCATAAAAGCATTTGAGACCTCTGCTTATGAACAGTCCCACTGTTATTTTGTTAATCTGTCCTGAGCGTTGATTTCCCACAGCGACCACACCATTCTGCTCCACATGTGCAAAAACACAGTTCAGGCAGGATGTGAAAAATGACAGCTGTAGCATTCATAGGAGGTGTGAAGGGATGGCAATGTTGAACATCTGGGTGAAAATACAACATCGAACTTACGAGCGCATATGGAAACTGGCGAATGAACGCCATGACACAGTCATTTTGTGGACTTTGTCACCAAATTTTCAACATAGGCATTTTGGGACCCTGCTCATGAACAGTGTCACTGTGATTTTCATAATCTGTCCTGATCATTGATTTCTCACTCTGACCACACCATTGTGCACTGGATGTGCAAAAACACATTTTAGCCAGGATGTGAAAAATGTCAGCTGTACTGTTCATAAGGAAGTGTAAAAAAAATGCCAGTGCTGAAAATCTGGAGTGAAAATATTTCAAATTCTCGAAGTTATGAGTGTGCGTGGAAAGTGCACAACGCACGATTGTAACACAGTCATTTTTTGACATTGTTTCACCAAATTTGCAACATAGGCTTTTGGAGACCTCTACTCATGAACAGTGTCACTGTGATTTTCTTAATGTGTCCCATACATTGAGTTCACACCGACTGCGCCATTGTGCGCTACATGGGTGGAAACACGTTTTGGGCAGGATGTGAAAAATGACAGCTATACTGCTCATGAGGAGGTGTGGTAAAATGGCAATGTTGAAAATCTGGAGTGAAAATATTGAAAATTCGCAAACTTACGAGCGTGTGTAGGAACTGCACAACGCACACTCGTAAAACAGTCATTTTTAAGAATTTTTTCACCAAATTTTCAACACAGCCATTTTAAGACTGCTGCTCATGAACAGTGTCACTGTGATTTTCTTAATGTGTCCCATACATTGAGTTCGCACACCGACTGCGCCATTGTGTGCTACATGGGTGGAAACATGTTTTAGACAGGATATGAACAATGACAGCTATACTGCTCATGAGGAGGTGTGGTAAAATGGCAATGTTGAAAATCTGGTGTGAAAATATTGAAAATTCGCAAACTTAAGCGCGGCCAGAGAAACTGTGCAATGCACGTCAGGAAAACAGTCATTTTAAGGAATTTTTTCACCAAATTTTCAACATAGCCATTTTAAGATCTCTGCTCATGAACAGTGTCACTGTGATTTTCTTAATGTGTCCCATACATTGAGTTCGCACACCGACTGTGCCATTGTGGGCTACATGGACAGAAACACATTTTGGGTGAGATGTGAAAAATGACAGCTGTACTGCTCATAAGAAGGTGTGGTAAAATGGCAATGTTGAAAATCTGGAGTGAAAATATTGAAATTCGAACTTACGAGCCTGGGCGAGGAACTGCGCAGAACGACGTCAGAACAAACATTGATTTTTAGATTCTCCACCAAATTTTCAAAATAGGCTTTTTGAGAGCCCACCTTATGAAGGCTGGCAGTGTCGTTTCATTAATAAGGCCCAAAAGATGATTTTGCGCAGTGGCTGCGAAATCACCCTTCAGGCCCAAATAACGCCATGACAGTGACATCATTCATGAGAAGGGGTCCCAAAAACCCCATGTTGAAAATTTGCTGCAAAAATTCCAAAAAATGCCTGAGATATGCAACAAAGTTGAAAAAAACCCATCTAGCCCATTATACAGCTTACCGGCATTTCCTCAGTTCGCGGTCGGCTTTGAAGAGTGCAGACGTGTTTCCGGTCCACCGAAGACTGTCAAGCTGGACTCCAGAGAGGTAAGTATAGGGTGAGGGGGGTGTGGGGAGGCAGGGTGCGCAGTGGGTGGGTGCAGGTTGTGGGACCATTTAATTTACAGGTTTTTTAAACAAAAGATTACCAGGACGCTTGCCATGCTGGGTGGGCTCTCAGCGTGAGCAGGGAAAGCTGTTTGGGGGACATGGAGCTGATGGGGGGGATTGGGCACCCCTGCTGGCTAAACAGAAGATTTGCCAAGCTGGGTGGCCTCAGCGTGGCACCAAAGCTGGGGCGAGGCGCCAAGCACACAGCAGTAGTTTTGAAAGTGAAGACCACCGCTGTCATACACAGCACCCGCACCCATTGGTGCAGGACTGCCACGCCTGCTCAACGGAGCAGTGGATTGCACAGGACGGTCACACCTCCAAACTGTCCTATTCTCCCAAGATGTTCCTTGCCCATGCGCGCAAGCGAACGTAAAAAAAGGGTAGTCCTTTCTTTATTCTCTGCTGTCAGTCAGACCCCCTTCTCTATCCCCTTAAAAAAAAGACAGTCTTTTATTCTCTGGTGTTTAGCGGCCCCCATCTCCCTATCCCCAATCCCCTGTAAAAAAAACAAAAAGGCAGTGCTTTATTTCCTGGTGTCTTGCTGTTCCCCCATGCCGGCAGGTAGTCCCCCACCACCCTGTCCCCCCCTGACCCTGAGTGGGCAACTGGCACAGCCCTCCTCTCTCCACCATGGCTGGCTGCCCACTGAGTTGTCAATGAATGAGCACATACAGTAGTTGCACAAGCATGCACTCATTCATTTCATCAGATCCCACACATTGAGTGTAATGTGACAGCTCTGTGAGGCAGCGCAGACAAGAGCGAAGGGAAGTTCTACTCACCAGCAGGAGGACTTGGACCTCTGGAGTCCACCACGCTGTTCCTCCTATTTCAACCCCCTGCTGGTGAATGCAACAGCCCTCCGCTCGTCTGCACCACACCACAGAGCTGTCACACTCAATGAGTGGGAGCTGGAATGTCAATGAATGAGCACATGCTTGCACAAGTAAGTGATCTTTCACTGACAGCTCAGTGGGAAGCCAGCCACGGTGGTGAGAGGAGGGCTGTGCCAGTCGCCCACTCAGGGTCAGGGTGGGGGAAGCAGCAGGGTGATGGTCAGGGACTATCTACTGGGGTTGAGGGTCCACTAGACACCAGGGAATAAAGGACTGCCTTTTTTGATTTTTTACAGGGGATCAGAAATAGGAAGGGGGGGTCTGCTAGACACCAGGGAATAAAGAAAGAACTGTCTTTTTCCTTTATTAAGAGGATTGGGGCTTGGGAGGGGGGGTCCACTAGACTCCAGGGAATAAAGAAAGGACTACCTTTTAAGGAAATCAGGATAGGAGGGGGCCTCTAGACACCAGGGAATTATACGCTTGTTTTTTACATGTGGCCCGTGATGAGTGAGTGGGGGACCACTAGACACCAGGGAATGTTACTCTACAGGGGGCCCTTGATCGGGGGGGCCAGTAGACACCAGGGAGGGAACTATATTTTACAATGCGCTGTGATTTGCAGAAGGGGGGTATAATTTTACATCGGGCTAGCGATCGGTGGAGGGACCACTAAACACCAGGAAATTGTATTCTACTGGGGGCCATCAATCAGCGGGTGGGGGGAGCTTGTATTATGAAATAATACATTAAACTGTGGATGGAATAAGTCCTGCAGTTTATATGTATTATTCCACAGTTCAGCCAAATAGTTAGTGGGACAGGGCAAAAATCTGCAAAACACATTCGGAAAATTCTGATCTCACCAATGGCAGAGGTTCAGAAAATTTTGCAAAATTTCCAAAATTTCAAGAAAGTTTTATGAAAGCAGAATTTGCAACTTTCGTCCATCTTTATTATTATTTTATTTATTTATTGAAAAAAATCAGAATTACAACCTCTGAGTCAATGACTCCTTTACAAAGGCTCCACATCAAAAATGAAATAACATAACAGGGTACAAGACAGACAAGAACAGAGCAATATTACAATGTTGAAAAGAGGACAAGTAACAAAATTCCAGGGCGGAGAGATCCAGCCTGAGTCAGACAGTGAGCAGTAAACAACAATAGTTACAATATCAAGAGACAGTGATCAATAAACTACAGTCTGGTTACAATTTCTGCAGGGTCAGGAGGTAGGAGCAGACCCCAGGTCAATGGAGAAGTGGGGGAGAGTGGTGGGTGACTTGCATCCACATTGCAGATAGGGACTAGGCGCAGTCGCAGCAGGAATGGGAGAGAATTTCTGAGTGGGGTCAGGATTTAAATGGGCCTAGATGCTGCTCCAGAGAGGCAGCAGTAGGTAGTTCATTAAACCAGAGGGGGGGACCTGTGGAAAACAGAACGTTGACCCAGGGAAGTCCTGCAATGGGGTACTAAGAGAGGGGCAGACAGAGAGCTTCGAGTTGTCTGGGGTTGGGTGGAGTGCTGCACAAGATGGCAAAGTCTCAGGGAGGAGGAGCAGAGTGAGAGCTTTCTGGCAAGGAGACAGGTCTGGTATCTGAGCTGTCCATTGAAGTTAAGCCAGTTGGTGCAACGGTAGAACTCACAGGTATGGGTCCACCAGTCACATCCTGTGACAAGTCTGCAGGCTTTATTTAGGGAGATCTTAATACAGTATAGGGCAGTGGGGTCAGCGGAGCCATAGACGACAATCCCATAGTTGATAAGTGAGAACACCGAAGATGTCACAGCAAGGTTTAGGGCATTTGTGGGCAGACAACCTATGTGCCTACATAAGAGCCCCATTTTAGCATTGACAATGGAGCAGAGGAGATTGATGTGTTCATGGAAAGTGAGCGAGGAGTCAAGGGTGATGCCTAGGTATTTAAAGGTGGGTACCTGGTCAAGTGGGGAGCCCTTGGAGTTGAGGATGGTGAAGGGAATGTTTTTATGTTTGTTTTATCTGTAGGTGAAGAGCATGGCCTTGTTCTTTTTGTAGTTCATGACAAGCGGTGATCCCAGAGCCAGGCTTCAGCCTCAGTGAAGGAGCACTGCAGGGAAGCCTGAAGAGAAAGGGGGTCAGGGTGACTGTCGAATATGACTGCATTATTGGCTTACAGAAGCAGCCAATCCAAGCAGGCCTTGGGGAGGGTGTTCAAGAACATGCTAAACAGGAGGGGGCCCAATATAGAGCCTTGGGGGACCCCAGAGTGAACCGGTTTACTGGGCGAGAGTGTGGTGTTCAACTTGACCATCTGGGCTCTATAGGTCAGATAGCTTTTAATCCAGGTGGTGGCTTCCAGAGACAGCCCCAAGAGGGGAATGGATTGTCAATCAATCAATTAATAAGTCTTTATTTATCCAGGTGAAACACCATTGAGATAACTCATTGTAGGAGAAGCGTGTGGCTGACAGAGTCGAAAGCCTTGGTTAAATCAATATAGGTAGAGCCAACCAAGTGTCCTTGGTCAAAGGCTTTGTTGATGAAGGCTGTGTGTTCAAAAAGGGCAGTCGTAGTACTGTATCCCCTCCTGAAGCCATGTTGTTCAGGACAGAGCAGGTCATATTTGGTGAGATAGTCAGAGAGTTGGTCTGACACTATTTTTTCTAAAGCCTAGGAGATAGGGGGGTGAATTGAGATGAGGCGGTAGTTGCCAGGGTAGGTACAGTCCCCTCCTTTAAGGATTGGGGTGATGACGGCTGATTTCCAGCATGTTGGGAATTGTGCAAGGCAGAGAGACTGGCTGAGGATGTCTTTGGGGGGGAGGGTGTGATTACAGTGTCTAGGGTGAGCAGGACAAGTTTGAGGTCCAGTGAGTCACTACTAAAGCGCAATTTGCTCAGGGCTTTGGTAAGGTAAGGTCTTGCCTCATGTGGGGAGAGTGTACAGAGCCTGTAGGGTGGGGTGGTTATAGGATAGGGGTTTGGGGCAGTTCAGGGTCTGGGCTGAAAAATTGGGGAAGGGACAATCATTAGGTCAGAAAAGGCAGAGTTAAGGGTATCCACAATTAGAAAGGGGTCTTGGGATAGGAGGCCATTTACCAGCAGTTGGGCTGGGGGGGATTCTAGTAAGTTCTTTAATGTTATTCCAGAACTTATGCCCTGAGCCCCAGGTGGAGGACAGTGACTCCTGGTAGTGGGCGGTTTTGACTTTCCAAATTTCCCAGGTGCATCTGCTTCTGAATTCGCTGTATAATTGCTGGTCATGTGGTTTGCCTGATTCATTAGTTAAGTGCCGCTGCTTCATGAGGTCAAGTAGGGTGTGGAAGAGCCAGGGGGTATCATCATTTTTAATTAATTGCTTGGAGACTGGGGCATAGCAGTCGCAGCTGGAGTTAAACGTAGAGGCAAAGTGGTCAAGGGCGAGGTCTATGGTGGATGCAGAGTTGATATATATACTGCTTAAGCTGGGGAAGGGAGCCCTTTATAAAGTGACGGTGAGAGATAAATTTTGGTGGCTGTTGTGTAGATGTTTTTGAGGTCCATTTGCAGAGAACTGGCTTGTGGTCGCTCAAAGCATCTGGGAGTAATGAAATCTCAGAAAGGCGAGCTGGCCTGTTTGTGAAGATAAGGTCAAAGAGAGTGGAGGTGTCTGTTTTATGATTGAGTCTTGTCAGGGACCAGACAAATTGTGTGAGGTCAAGGGCAGCAATGGAATCCTTGTAGGGGTGGAGGAGGTAGTGAGCCAATTGACATTAAAGTCACCCAAATGCAATGATTTTACTGGAGAAGGGCAGCTGGGCAAGGCAGTTCAGTACTGAGTCGAACGCTAGCTTTTTGGTTCAGGAGGGGAGGATATATACCGTAACTATGTGGAGAGCTTTTCTTGAGGCATCAGGTTGCAGCCTGACGGTGAGGGCTTGGGCCCCATGAGACGGAGTGGGGGCATCAGGGACTAGAGAGGCTTGAAGAGGGTAATGGTAGTATAAGGCACAACTCCCTCCCCTTTTGACCTGTCTGTCAATTCTGAGGATAGAGTATCCAGGTATATGGATGGCAGAGTCTGGTGTGTTAGGGTCAAGCTAGGTCTCAGTTACTGCTAGTATATCAGGGGACATAAGTGCCATCCAGCCTTGTAGGACATCAGCTTTTTATGAGTAGACCACCGGACGGCCCATTGGGGGAACTGAGAGATGGGAGTGGACTAGGGTTTGGGTGCATGTTGCCAGATATTAAGAGGAGGAGAGCATAGCAAAGGAGAGCAAATCTGAGCAATCTATTTATGAGTGTGGGATTCTGGGGCTGAGATTTGGGGGAGCTGGTGGATACAGATATAGGGAGGGTGGATATGTGAGCAGCCACCCAGAGGGCTGGGAATGTAAGTAGGACCGGATTCCGGTGCTCCGGGCAATGGGAAATTATATGCATGGCAGTTTGGGCACAGTTGGCTGTCTCACACCTGGGGGCGTAATGTAGGGTTCCTGCAGGGCTATCAGGCAAGTCATTTGATGGGGGGGAGGGTGGAAGGAACAAAAGTACAAGCAGCACTCCAATGAATAGGAAGGAGGATATAGTGAGACACAGAGATGAGATAAGGTGAAGTAACCACAAGAGGGCAGTGTGACCTTCAGGCCACGGGGACTCAAGAATAGCAGAGTGCCTTCCCCGAGTGATCCTTGTCAGATGAAGTAGTGGTAGGGTTGCTGCTTTGGATGCAAAGGGTACAGAGTCCAAGGTTGGAGAGGAGAAGCGAGAGAAAAGAAGGAAGAAAGGGCCAGAGAGGCAATAACTGAGCAGGAGAAGGAGGGCAGATGATAAAAATAAATGGGGGGGGGGGTGCTGGGAGGTAGGGAGCAAGTTAGAAGGCAGCTAGGGTTGGGAAGCACAGTACTGACCCCTGGTGTCTGTCTGTGATAACCTGCTAAAGAGGAAATGGACACTTAGGAAATGACAGGATAAATGAGGAGGGAGGAGGAAGAGGAGGATGCAAAGCACTGATGGGTAAACACCCTTCCAGTGGTATCTCTGCAGGTAGGAGAGCAGTGATTACTTTTAGAGCCTGCCCAGCCTTCCACTCCAAATGCTGGCTGTGTATGTAATGGAGGCGCAGTCCCAGATGTAAATTTTTCATTGGAGTTTTTTTAGTTTTGAACTTTTGAGGATTATTCAGTAGCATGCCCCTTTAACTAGGAGATGCTTCAAGAGTAACTATTCCAAACGGATGAACAAAGAACTTCTCAAACGCATCAAATTCAGTGAGAATGCTTGCTCAACTTTTAAAATGACTAAATCTTCACATGATTAGTCTAATTATAGAGAGTATTGTAACCTTTGTAGAAAAGCTATTCATGCAGCAAAAAGTAATTTTTATGTTTGCTTGCACACATGTGCAAGAAACATTGTGGCAGCTTGCTTCAGTAGCGAGTTGTGGAGGTGTGGCAGTGTTGTTGCCAACGCCAGCAACCCATTTTGGGGCTGGTCTGTGTGGCACCAATAGAAAATCACACTGTCCATGACAGCAGTAGTGTAGCTTGCCACCAACTTGAAACAAACTGGCCGCTGCAATCAGGGAGTGCCCCGTCATCAGCAATCAGCTGTTTTTGCGGGGTGGTCCCTGACTGCAGTAGCCAATTACAGCTCCATTGTCTGGTGTCCCCTTTCAATAAACATGGCTATGGCTTCTCTGTCGGCCTTTCAGTCCCCACGGAAGCCAATGGACGGCCACCCACTGTCACAGTCCCTGTTAAAGCTGAAGGGGATGCCCAATCCCCCTGTTGGCATGCCCCTTCCCCAGCTCATTTGCTGATGGGGTAGTGCAATCCCCATCAGCATGATGCACCCCCCATTTGTTGTGTGCCAAGGGGTGCCCAATCCCCCTCGGCTCATGTACAGACCTCCCCAAGCACACTGTATGGCCAGTGGAGGTGCCCAATCCCTGTCGGCTCCAGTCCCCCCCAAACAAATATCCAGGTAGCGCACTGGAAGCCCAACCCAACGTGCTCATGTGCTCCCCCCCAGCACAGCAAACTGTATGGCCGACAGGGGGTGCCCAACCCTTGCTGGCTGCACTCCCCCCCAACAAACATCCAAGTGGCATGCTTGGAGCCCACCCCAGTGTGCCTAAAACTCCTGCATCTTGTTTTTTTAAAACCCTGTAAAGAAAGAAAACAGTCCCTCGCTAGTTCTCGTGCCCCCTCCCCCAACCCACACCAACTCTCTGCGCACCCCACCTCCCCACAGCCCCCTTCACCCCATACTTACCTCTGGAGCCCAGCACGACAATCTTCAGTGGACCGGGAACATGTCTGCACTCTTCAAAGCCGACCAGAAACTGAAACAAGCATTTGTCAATGCCGAATGTTACACACGTTTGGCATTGGTTATTTTGGTAGTGCAGTGCGGAAACACATTTTGGGCAGGATGTGAAAAATGACAGCTGTACTGTTCATAAGGAGGTGTAAAAAAAATGGCAGTGTTGAAAATGTGGCATGTAAATATTGCAAATTTGCGAAGCTACAAGGGTGCGTGGGAAATGCGCAATGCACACTTGTAACACTGTCATTTTATGGACTTTTGGCACCAAATTTTCCACACAGGCATTTTCGCACCTCTGCTCATGTACAGTGTCACAGTCATTTCCTCAAACTGTTCCAAAAAATGATTTCACACAGTGACCGCGCAATTCTGCGCCGGATGTGCGAAAACACATTTCGGGCAGGATATGTAAAATGACAGCTGTACTGTTCATCAAGAGGTGTGGAAAGATACCAATGGTGAAAATCCAGAGTGAAAATATTACAAATGCCCAACGTTATGAGCGTGCGTGCAAACTGCGCAATGCACGCTCATAACAGTCATTTTATGGAGTATCATCACCACATTTTCAACATAGCCATTTTAGGACCTCTGCTCATGAATGGTGTCACTGTCATTTTCGTAATCTGCCCCGAACACTGATTTCCCACAGTGACTGCGTTATTGTGCGTCGGAAGTGCGGAAACACATTTCAGCCAGATGTGAAAACGACATGTACTGTTCACGCGAGGTGTAGAAAATTACAATGTTGAAAATCTGTCATGAAAATATTGCAAATTCATGAAGTTACGGAAGGCATATAGCAACTGTGCAACGACACTTGTAAAACAGCCATTTTTTGGATTTTTTCCACCAAATTTGCAACATAGGCTTTTTAAGAGCCCACCTCATGAACACTGCCACTGTCCTTGCATTAATCAGTCCCAAAAGGTGATTCCATGCAGTGAATGCGAAATCACCTTTTGGGGCCGATTAACGTCATAACCATGCCAGAATTCATGAGGAGGGGTCCCAAAACCCCCATGTTGAAAATTTGATACCAAAATCCCCCAAAATGTCCAAGATATGCATCAAAATTGAAAAAAACATATTTATTCCATTATACAGCTTACTGGCATTTCCTTAGTTCACGGTCAGCTTTGAAGAGTGCAGACGTGTTCCTGGTCCATCGAAGATCGTGGCGACAACAAGCTCTTGAGGTAAGTATGGGGTGAGGTGTGGGGAGCAGGGTGCACAGTGGGTGGATTACGGTTGGTGGGGGGTAGGGAAACTCTGAGGGACTGTTTTCTGTTTACAGGTGTTAAAAAAATAAAACATCGCGGACGGTTTCTTTTTTTTTTTTACAGGTTTTTTGGGGGAGATACAGTAGCCGATGGGGGATTGGGCACCCTGTTGACACATAGGGAGTGGGGACACTGGCTGAGGGGACTGGGCACCCTCAGCACAGAAGAAGGGGGACATCATGCCAATGGGGAGTGGGCTCCTGTCGGCACAGTAAAGTGGGGAAGGGGATGGATGCCCGGCGGTTGGGCACTTGTCGGTGAACAATGAAAGTGGGGGCGCATGAGCTGAGGGGGATTGGACAACCCCTCGGCAATCAAAAAGGAGGGGGACATTATGCCGACGGGGAGCGGGCTCCCCGCGGCACATACCATGAGGGAGTGTAGCTGACTGGGGGATTGGGCACCCCAAAGTCGCAGTTTAGCCGCCACTGTGCTGCCATGTTTTTAGCTATGGCTAATACAGGAAGGTTCACTACGTGTGACGAACTTTGCTCGTATTGCAGCTGACCTTTCCTTAGATGTGCTCACCTGGGTGGTGTGGTGCTGGCATGCAGGCTGATTGGGGAATGAGGGACGCACCTACTGGTACGTGCCCTGCATTCGCCCAACAGCGACCGTGACTCCAAATCTCCACTACCGCAAGATGTTGGCTGTGCAAGCACGCCAACATAAAAATGCCGGTAAGCAGTATAATGGCATAAATGGTTTTTTTTTTCAACTTATGTGGATATCGCGGCCATTTTTTCAACTTTTGGCACCAAATTTTCAACATGGGGTTCTTGGGATTCCTCCTCATGAATTCAGTCACTGTCATGGCATTATTCGGTCCCGAAAGGTGATTTCATGATCACTGCATGGAATCACCGAACTGAAAGGCAACAAAATGAGTGTCACTGTTCATGAGGTGTGCACCCAAAAAGCCTATGTTGAAAATGTGGAGAAAAAATTCCCCAAAATGACTGTGTTAAGAGGGTGCATTGCTCAGTTTCCATGCACACCGAATTTGTAATATTTTCACTCCAGATTTTCAGCATTGCCATTTTTTCACACCTCCTTATGAACAGTACAGCTGTCATTTTTCATATCCTGGCCGAAATGTGTTTTTGCACTTCCGGCACAGAATAGCGCGGTCGCTATGGGAAATCAGTGTTTGGGACAGATTAAGAAAATCACAGTGACTCTGTTCATGAGCAGAGGTCCTAAAATGCCTGTGTTGAAAATCTGGTGACAAAAGTCCATAAAATGACTATGTTATTAGTATGCATTGCGCAGTTTCCATGCACACTTGTAACTTTGAAAATTTGTGATATTTCCACTCAAAATTTTCAACACTACCCATTCAAACAACATGAAGTCTTGCTATATTATGACAGTAGCAGTTTATCCCACCACTAGAACTGCTCCGGAGGTGAAATGGTTAATACCATTCCAGAATGGAACTTGGAGCACGAGCTCTAAGAAGCAGCTCTGTCTGTGATATTTCAAAACTGAACTGTCAGATTCTTTACTCCGCCTCAGTGAACAGTCGCTCCGGAGATTTCTCCTTCTGCTCGGTTCATTTCTCGTTTCAAACAGTGTTTTCGGTCCGATTCAACCGAGAATAGCTTTATTTAACCATAAAACCGTTCGGTTCAAGCTCTGTCTGTGGTAATAAGTAATTTAAAAGGTTTTGTCTGTGTGGAACTTGTAAGTTTATCGGTTCGGTTTTGAACCGATCAGCCGGGTTTAAACTCATTAACTTTAAAGTTTAGCATTTTAGAGTGCGGTTCCTGGTTCTTATCGGTTCTAAAAAAAACGGATTTTATTACGGTTTTTTCAAATACCCGTGACACGGTTAGGAACCGATAAGGGTGTCTTGCCTGGCACTGCCGTTTAAAGGGCAAGTTTTTCTGGTTAGGTTGGCATTATGTCTGAGAAACCCAAAAGAAAAACCGGGCCCACTGGGTTTCAACACTGTGATGTCTGTGGGGAAGTCTTTGCCAAGGCTGACCCATACACCACATGTGTCTATTGTCTGGGGTTTGACCACCTCCAGTCAGACTGCCAGATATGTAAGAATTTCCCTGCAGCCACCCTGGAAAAGAGATTGGGCAGGCTCAGGGAATGAGAGGCCAAAAAGTCCGCTGACCCGGATGGCCAGCCCGGTTCGGTGCCAACCAAACCGGAGGGAGTGCCCTCTGACCAGGGCGAGACTTCCTCGGGCAAAAGAAAAGCTGGTTCTGAGGAACCAGTTCCAGTGAAGAAAACAAGAAAGTCAGCAGGTTTGGAGGCCAAAACCCCTTCTCCAACTGCTGCAGAGATAGCAAAAGCCATACAAATTGTCCAGTCACTGTCTCAGGGTTCCGTCCGAACCGCACTATCTAGCAAAAGGTCGGTTCGTCCGGTTCCAGTGGTTCAGGATTATGATGTTGAGGAGTTTTATGAACCAGAGGAGGGGAGGATGATTATGAACAGTATGAATGTGGCTGGAAGGTCTGGGTGTGCCCATTGAACCGGACATTTCCGTGACAGACCTTTAGAATCTCCCCTATGCTATCTGAGTCCCCATCTCATTTTATGTTTTACAAAAAGTTGTTGAAACCCTCCAGCTTCCTTGGAAGAAGCTGTGATGAGCAAGAGGAGCCTGATTTGTAGAAATGATGGATATTCCAGAGTCTAGGAGATTGTCTATTCCTTTGCATAAGTCTTTTAGGAAGCAAACAATAAAAATTTTAAAACTCCTAATTCTGTGCCTCCTGTAGATAAAAAGATGGACAGGAGGTACATTGTCAGGTCCTGATACAGAATTCCTTTCTCAGCAATGCAGTCATGTTAGTAGTTCAGGCTGCAGCCTGTGATAAAAGCTAATGTTCCCCTGCTTCACATCCTCCTGACAAGGATTCCAGGAAGATTGATGCCATGGCAAAAAAAGTATATGGCAGCTCTCTGGGACTCAGGCAAGCAAAAATATGGCTTATGTAGCTAGGTATCAGAAATCTAGATGGGATACTGTTATGGAATTAGCCAAGCAAGCCCATGGCCAGCTGGCTAGCAGGAACCAGAACAGGTGGCTGCTGATGGCATTGAGGCTTCTAAAGCACAGTTTCATGCTGCTGTGGATGTTAATGATGTTGCCTCTAGGGTCATGGCCACATCTGTAGCTTTTAAGTAGAGTTAGCCTGGCTCAGGTGTACTAGCCTGTCACAGGATACCCAAACTAAGGCTATGGATTTTCCTGTGGTGGGAAATTCTCTGTTTGGGAGACAGACAGAGAATTACATGAAAAAGATGGATGAATATGGGACTACTTACAAAGTGCCCAAGCTAAGGGCGGCAAGCCACTCCCCAGAGGCATACCCCCAGGGGTAGGGTGAGCCTTTCACAGCCTTTTATCAGACTCAGGCCTCCTCTGCCTATGCTCAGAGGGGCTTCTTCAGAGGCAGAGGCAGACGAGGGTGGCAGGCCTGCTCCCACCCCTCAGCCTAAACACCTCGCAAGCAGGCACCCTGATGGGGTGCCCAGGCCGATTCTCCTTACCGGTAGGGGCAGGTTGGCTTACTTCAGTCAGAACTGGGCTTCTTTAACCTCAGACAAGTGGGTTCTGGAAGTAGTAAGCCAGGGTCTGGTTCTCAGCTTCAAAAAGTTTCCCAAGTTGAGAGCCAGATTTTTTCTACCTGCAAGTGCTTCAGAGACCCTTGCTCTGGAAGCAGAGGTCTCAACCCTGTTGGCTCTCAGAGCAGTAGAAAGGGTTCCTCCCCTGCACCAGGGCAGGGGTCTGTATTCCAGATACTTCCTTACCCCAAAAAAGACAGGAGAATGGCGCCATATTAGACCTCAGATATCTGAACAAGCATCTTTTTGAAACCAAAGTTCAAAATGGTAACTCTGGCAATGATTTTACCCTCCTAAGGCCAGGGGACTGGCTAGCCTCCTGGACCTCAAGGATGCCTATTTTCACGTCCTAATCAGAAGCTCCCATCTACACTCAGATTCGAACTACCCTCAGGTCATTACCAGTTCAGAGCAATGCCCTTCGGCCTTACCTCTGCCCCAAGGGTATTCACAAAGTGTTTGGCAGTAGCAGTGGCTCACTTAAGGAGGCAAAGGATTGCTGTTTTTCCCTATCTAGATGATTGGCTCATTGTAGGCCAGTCCCCAGAACAGGTAAAATCTCACCTGCAAGTCATCCAGCAGCTTCTCACCTCCCTGGGCTTTCTGCTAAATCTACCAAAGTCGGTTCTGGAACCAGTCCAGTTACTCACCTTTGTAGGGGCAGAGTTGGACACAAAGCTAGCCAGAGCTTTTCTTCCCTTGGAAAGGGTAAGGAATTTAGTGGCTCTGGCCTCCTCCTTCACTCTGCAGGTCTCTGCCAGCAAGACACTTTCTGCAGCTCCTGGGGCACATGGCTGCATCCACAGCTGTTGTGCAGGGGCAAGATTTCAGATGAGAGACATTCAGTTTCACTTGAGAACCTATTGGTCTCAGAGAAGAGACCCCTTTCCAAGTTGGTCCCAGTGACTCGAACCTTGATCCAGGCCCTCCAGTGGTGGCAGGATCAGAGCAATTTAAGATTGGGGTCCCTCTCATTCCCCTGCTCACAATTTGACTCTCACTACAGATGCTTCCCTTCTGGGTTGGGAGCGACATGAGCGACCTTTCCACTCAGGGAGTGTGGTCCCCCCAGGAATCTCTGCTCCACATCAGTTTGCTGGAACTCAGAGCTGTCTTTTTAGCTCTTCAAGCATTTTCTGCATCTGTCCACAACAAGGTGATACAAGTCAGAACAGACAACACCACAACAATGTGGTACATCAACAAACGGGGGCACTCGGTCTTCGGCCTTGTGCACCGAGGCAATGAAGTTGCGGTCTCTGGCCTATTCCCTGAACACTTCCCTCATAGCAGTTCACCTTCCAGGGAAGGACAATGTCCTAGCGGATGCTCTCAGCAGGATTTCCCAGGGCCATCACGAATGGTCCCTAGATCCTCAAGTGCTGGGGATAGTCTTTGCCAGATGGGGCACTCCTCAGATAGATCTTTTTGCAGCCCCAGACAATCACCAACTTCCTCTGTTCTGTTGCAGGTTTCCAGTGTTGGGCTCAGTCCCCCTGGATGCCCTTCTCCTGGATTGGGAGGGGAAGTTTCTTTATGCTTTCCCCCCCTTCCCTCTCCTAGTCAAAGTATTAGTCAAAATCAGATCCCAGCCTTGCAGGGTGATTCTGATTGCCCCGGATTGGGCCAGGCAGCCCTGGTACCCAGTCCTTCTGTCACTGACAATCCATCTTCCCTTTTGTCTCCCCAGGAATCACAACCTATTAACTTGTGCCCAGGGAAGGGTTTGGTATCCGGACCTCAAATCCCTCAACCTCAAGGCCTGGCTCTTGAGGAGTTAGAGTTTGCTGATTTACACCTCTCTCAGGGTGTTCTTGAAATCCTAAAGGCTTCCAGAAAGCCTTCCACTAGGGCTACTTATAGTTCTAAATGGAAAAGGTTTTCCATTTGGTGTGCTGGGAAAAATATTTCCCCAGAATCTGCTGATTTGCCCATTGTATTAGATTACATGGTCCATCTTAATTCCTTGGGTCTCAGACCAGCTACCCTGAGAGTTCATTTGGCAGCTGTCTCTGCTTTTGTTTCAGCAGGAAAGTCATCCCCTCTTTCCACTCACCCTGTGTTTTCCAAGTTTTTTAAGGGATTACTCCATACTAATCCACCCTTTCGGGAACCGGCCCCTGCCTGGGACCTTAATGTTTGCATTGCCCAGTTAATGCAACCCCCTTTTGAACCTCTGTTTTCTGCAGAGCTTAAGTATCTAACTTGGAAAACTGTTTTTCTGGTGGCTATCACTTCTGCTAGACGCATAAGTGAGTTGCAAGCCTTGTCAGTAGAAACTGACTTTATCTCTTTCCACAGGGATAAGGTAGTCCTGAGGACTAATAGGAAATTTTTACCTAAGGTGGTTTCAGATTTCCATCTCAACCAATCTATCTCCTTCCAGTATTTTTCACTGATCACCTCTTCTGGTGAGAGGAGGTTGCACAGCCTGGATGTTAGAGGGCTCTTAGTTATTATATAGAGTGTACCAAAGGTCACAGGTTCGAATCCTCCAACTTTTCCTCACCTATGGTGAAGTTGGGAAAGGCAAACCTGCCACTAAGAGATCAATTGCCAGGTGGATTGTCTCTTGTATCCAATTTTGTTATCAGAAGCTGGGCAGAATTCCCCCCTCTGGCTTGAGGGCTCATTCTACCAGGGGTACAGCCACGTCTCTAGCTGCTGCCAGAGACATTCCTATATTAGAGATATGCCAGGCTGCTACTTGGAAAACGGTACACACTTTCACCAAGCATTACTCCCTGGATGTCCAGGCCAGGAGAGATGCTCGGTTTGGCACAGCTGTTCTTCAGAGCCTATTCCCTAAGTAGGTTCTGTCCCTCCTCCATGGAGGTACTGCTGTGTAGTCTGCTACTGTCATAATATAGCAAGACTTCATGTTGTTTGAAGAAAAAATTACTCACCTTAGTAATGTTGTTTCTTCTAATGGAGTCTTGCTATATTATGACCTCCCCAGCCTGCCCCTCTCAGAACCTCTACTTGGGTGGGGTGCGGCAATTAGTGTGGGCACTATTTTTATGCCCTTTTAGCGTTTCTCCCCTTTTGGGGTTTTGAGGGGTGTTTTATTATCCTTTGTTTTATTCTCTTGTTGTTAGAATTGTATTAGTAGTTCTGGTCCCTGACTTGAGTCTTGGGTGTTGGGACCAGCAATGATTGTTAATATTTAGGTAGCCTTTGGCTAGTGTAGGTTACAGCTTCCACACAGACCTTAGTGAGTTTTGCTCAGAAAGATCTGACAGTTCAGTTTTGAAATATCACAGACAGAGCTGCTTCTTAGAGCTCGTGCTCAAAGTTCCATTCTGGAATGGTATTAACCATTTCACCTCCGGAGCAGTTCTAGTGGTGGGACAAACTGCTACTGTCATAATATAGCAAGACTCCATTAGAAGAAACAACATTACTAAGGTGAGTAATTTTTTCTTTTGCACACCTCCTTATGAACAGTACAGCCATCATTTTTTCCATCTTGACCCCACCCCAAAAAAAAAATATTTCTTCCTGCCTGTCCAACTTGAGCCTATATTAAAACCAGGCACGTGTGACCACCCACACGGTCTACACTAAATTGGTAACATTTGCATTCGACCTGGTACAGACTTGAGAGAACCCCTTCACTAAATAGTGAGCATGCAGTTAGCTGGTGGCTGGTGTTCTGTTTTACAGAAAAAAATGGAAGTGCAACACTGGTCTTGAGTATAGGGGGACTGAACAGTGCAGCTGCAGTGCGAGGTATCCAGTGCCAAACACAAAAGACCCATTTAGTGTTATTGCAGAGCTCGCCACCTGGGCTAACTTCAGGAACAGGGAGAAACCAAAAGTAATCATTGCAACAAAATATATCCTTTTTCCAATGCTGCATTTGAACACTTTTTTTATGTTGGCTTGCACGCATGCGCAAACAACATCTTGCGACAGTGTGGGTCTTGGGGGCACGGCTGCTGTTGGGCGAATGCAGGGCACGCATCAGTAGGTGCGTCACTCATTCCCCAATCAGCCTGCATGCCACCGCCACACCATGCATACATAATGGGGCGAGCACATCAAAGCAAAGGTCCGCTGCAATTGCCATACGCAGCGGTCCTTTGCTTGACGTCTTGCCGCCATTATGGCCATGGTCCCGCCTCGCTGCCTCAGTTCTGTCGACATGGGGGTGCCTAATCCCCTGTCAGCAACCCCCCAGTGTTTGTGTGCTGATGGGGATCCCACTTCCTCGGCATCCCCAAAATGTGGAATGCTGAGGGTGCCCAATCCCCTTGTTGCGCTCCCCCAGACTTTGTTTGCGGCGAGGGTGCCCAATCCCCGGCATTACCATGTTGTGTGCTAGCGGGGTGCCCAATCCCCATCAGCTACTGCCCCCCAAAACCCACTTAGGTGGCACAGTGGGAGCCCACCCAGCATGCCAAATGCCCTGGAATTGCAAAACTGTCCATTTTTTTTTTTTTTTACCTAGAATACGAAAACGTCCCTCGTGACTCTAGATCCCACCTCCCCCACCAAGACCCACCCACTGTGCACCCTGCCTCCCTCACCCCATACTTACCTCTGGACTCTGGCATGGACCGGGAACACGTCTGCACTCTTCAAAGCCGACCGCGAACTGAGGAAATGCCTGTAAGCTGTATAATGCAATGAATAGGGTTTTTTCAACTTTGTTGCATATCTCAGGCATTTCTTGGAATTTTGGCACCAAATTTTCAACTTGGGGTTTTTGGGGCCCCTCCTCATGAATTCTGTCACTGTCATGGGGTTAATCAGCCTCGGAAGGTGATTTCGCAGTCACTGCATGAAATCACCTTTTGGGACCCATTAACGAAATGACAGTGCCTGTGTTCATGGTGGTTCTCTCAAAAAGCCTATGTTCCAAATTTGGTGGGAAAATCCAAGAAATGCCTGTTTACAAGCGCATGCTATAGGTTATACGCAGGTCAGAATTTCGCATTCGCAATATTTCCAATGTGGTATTTTCAGCATTGGCATTTTTCTGCACCTCCTTGTGAACAGTGTAGCTATCATTTCCCACATCCTGTCCAAAATGTGTTTCCGCACTTCAGGCGCACAATTGCGCAGTCGCTGTGGGAAATCAGTGTTTGGGCCAGATTATGAAAATGACAGTGATACGGTTCATGAGCAGAGCTCCTAGAATGCCTATGTTGAAAATTTGGAGCTGATACGCCATAAAATGACTGTGTTACGAGCGTGCGTTGGCAGATTGCACGCATGCTCGTACCGTAGTGCATTTGTGATATTTTCACTCTGGATTTCCACCATTGCCATTTTTACACACCTCTTGATGAACAGTACAGCTGTCTCTTCACATATCCTGCCCAAAATGTGTTTCCGCACTTCCGGCGCAGAATAGCGTGGTCACTGTGCGAAATCACTTTTTGGGACAGTTTGAGGAAATGACAGACACTGTACATGAGCAGAGGTGCTAAAATGGCTATGTTGAAAATTTGGTGCCGAACGCCCACAAACTGCCAGTGCTGCAAGCGTGCCTTGCATATTTGCCATGCACCCTTGCAACTCTGTAACTTTCGTATATTTGTATGCCACATTTTCAGCACTGCCATTTAATTACACCTCCTTATGAACTGTGCAGCTGTCATTTTTCACATCCTGCCCAGCATATTTTCCCGCACTGCACTACCAAATGCCCACAGGGACACCCTAATGCCTCTCACTCTCTGTAGGGTGGGGGTGTGTTGGCACCAGTCCAATACTTGACTACCATTCCTATGCTGCATCTCTCTAAGTCCTGCACTGCCAATGGCAGCAAGACAACATTTGGCATTGACAAATGCTTGTTTTTCTTTTCCATGGGCTCACCAGAACTCAGAAATGCAGGAAGAAGTTTCACAGACCACTGTCCTTATACTGGATGTTATTTTTTCCAGTCTAAAATGATCTTTTTTTATGTACAGATATAATTTTCTCTGCTTACTGATAAGAAGTCTACTGTGATGCTGACCGATTCCTTTTATGTCCGGTTGCACCAGGCATGGGTGATGGGTAAATCTCTTCTGGTTCTAAACTCTTTTCACCTGTATGTAACTTTTCCTGCTGGAATATGTTACCCTGGTGACAGCTGTTGCCCTCCCAGGGACCCCCATGAAAATGAGATTATACATCTTTATGGGGTTATCCTAGTTTAAGTAATTTCAAATTAAATAAATAAATAACACTAACTAGAACCCAGTAACATTCTTATCAAGCCTCTTTTCAAGCACACTAGTGTGTGTGTGTGTGTGTGTGTGTATGCCTATGACCTTGTGTCTCACAATGCACCCGGGGTGTGGATTAATCCCCAATAACCCCATACCCTGATGTGGGTTATTGCTTACTTATTATTAACATGTTGCTGGATGATTTGCATTTTGAATTACTGTAACAGTTTTTAAAGGGAGGTTTTTCATACTAAATGTTGAGATATTATTTTCAGTTCTGTTTTTTTCCCCCATCTCTAGCAGCCACTAGAGAAATAATCCTGAATTTCTTTCTGCCCATCTCTAACTTTAACTAGAGAATATGCGTGTGTGTGTGTGTGTGTGTGTGTGTGTGTGTGTGTACACAGAGATGGTAAATAACAGAAAGAAGATAGAAACCCACGCTCTTCATAACTGCTGGTGTAGTCTGTCAGATTGATACGCAGTTTAATTCTTTCAGACATCATTGAAGTGACAATCCCACAGTGTGGGTCACTGCGGCTCAGAGTTGCACTCACCTCTGGACCAGGAGGTTGTGTGTGACACTGCAGTGCTGTAGGGTGGAATGGGGCAGGGGCAGGGTAGAGGTCTACAAGCACTGCCCTGAATGACAGAGATAAGTCATTAAACTACACTTTGCTCTGCTTTCTGCTTCACCCCTAAATTAAATGGAAGTCAATGCAAAGTGTAGATGTGAGCTGCATTTACCTGGAATGTAAAGATCCCATTCGGCATTTTGAGTTGCTCAAGTATAGGTACAGCCAGTTGGACTGAGAGGAGACTGGCCTGTTAGGTTCTTTTCTAAGTGCTTGGGTGGAATGTAATGATCCACTGGGATCTGCTAAAAACACAAGAGGATTACTCCTACTCAGCATTCCCGTTCTCCATAAACAAAATGCTCTAATGTAGTTATCGATGACTGTGTTAGGTGCACAGCTGAGCACTTGAAGGCTGCTCCATTTGTTTGCATACAGTCACTGCACTACCAGTATAACTCAACCAGAGTACAACAGTTATATAATGAGTAGGGTGGGCAGTAGGCAGTGGGGAGAAACAAAACTTGATAGGGCCCAGAATGTTGCACCCTTCTAAAATCAGTTATAAGCCACCATGGCTTACTTGTTTCTCTGAGTTTTATTGCGTGCGTGAAAAGGTGCTATGTAAAACCAAATTCTCCTCCCTTGAATTATCTAAATGCTTTATCAACTGATCAGCTCGTGAAACTTCATTTCTTAGATGCTGCATGCCTTGGCTTACACTTCATTTCTTAGCTGCCACACACCTTTGCACACCCAAGGATGTTGTTGTGTGAAGTAGAAATACATTGGCATGTCAGACCGAACAGGAAAGTGGACTGATGTGCTTAGAGCTCACTGGTCTGCTACTGTAGACCCTATGTTTGTAGTAGGTCTGTAGCCAGTACAGAAATTGCAAGGTGGTGGCTGGGGATGCTGGGTCTGATTAGCTAGATGGAGTATGGCTCTGCCTTGGCCAGACACTTTCTGAACCTGCTTGCCTGCCTGCAGTGGTGTAGCTAGGAAGGTGCCCGCCTGCCTGCAGTGATGTAGCTAGAAATGTGCCCATCTGCCTGCAGTGGTGTAGCTAGGAAGGTGCCCGCCTGCCTGCAGTGGTGTAGCTAGAAAAATAACATATGTAAGCCAGGGCCCTTAAGTGCCTCTTTGTGCCCCCCCCCCCAGGTTGCACACATACCCATATTTGTTACCCAGACCCCTTCTATACACCATACTACTTAGTTAAATTTTTTTGCAGTTAGCATTATGTGATGTTTGATTCAAAGGCAGCAAAGTCATATTATAACACCAGTAGGAGTGGATATCAGACTGTAGGAGAAACCAAAATTGGTGATCACGTCCGAAATTGCCACCTCCCCTCCAATAAATTTGTAAGTTTGGGCTGGTAGTATAGCCTAGAGGTTAGAGTAATGAGCTGTGACTGAGCTTGGTACATCCAGCAGACCTGAGTTTGATTCCCACAATCCCACTTGCATAGTGTATAACTCTGAGCAAGTTACTTAACCTCTGCAGTGGTCCCGGGTCACCCCTGAAAACAGGCACTTATGCCTAGTGGGCCGTACCTGGTTACAAAGTCATGGCTTACTTAGAGAGTGTGTGTGTGTGTGTGTGTGTGTGTGAGTGAGATGGGGGTTGAGAGAGAGCCGGGGGGAGGGAGAGTGTTGTTTTTCTTTAGGCGGAAGGGGGTGTTGTGTTTTCACATCGTGAAGTGTTTGGATTGTACTCTATGAGTAGACATTTAGATTGTACCTCGTGGGCAGACACCTTGTGAGCAGACATTTAGATTGTACCTTGTGGGCAAACATTTGGATTACAGAATGTCTGACTCCAAGAGCACCAAGAAAAGGAATTCTTCCTTGCAGATCTGTTGCACTTTGGGAAGATGGGGGGAAAAACAGAACAGAGTGCAATTACAAGTGCTCGAAGTACCATTAAAGAAGTAGTGTAACAGTTTACAGGGCCTTTCTTTGGCCTATGATATGTCATATTTCTGGTTCTAAAAGGAGCTTTTCACTTTTATGTTCCTGCCCTGATAATATGGGGATGGCTACTTCTAAATAAATATTTAATTTTCTTTTAATTATTGGAATTTTTAGATGCCCCCAATAACTTTGTATGGTCAGTGTGCTATTAAAGTCAATATGCAACACATGTAGCTTCAGGGGAGCCACTTGGTACAATACAGTTTGAAACAAATTCTGGCCTAGACCCAGAGGTTATAATTGCCAGCTTCAATAGCATATTGGCCAGTGGAGTTTTATGTGAGACATCTAATCAACTACCAACAAATAAAAGAGAAGTCTATACTATACTATACTATACTGTACTACACTACACTACACTATACGATACGAGTACAGGAACTGTAAGCACCTGTTAAGGGTATTGTAAGAACTACCTATCTTTGTAAATCCTATTTAGGGTAAGAGTAAGAAGAGGGTGACAACGGAAAACTTATAAAACACTGTCTAGGGTCAGGTGATAAGAGGATAAGATAACTGGGGGGAGGGACAAAAAGGAAACTTCCTATCTAGGGTAGGGGTAAGAAACGGGTGACAGAGTGAAAACCTGGGAAACCCTATCTAGGTTCAGGTGATAAGGATTAAATTAAACTTAAAGGGGAAAGCTATTAAAGTCTTACAACGTGAAAGTTAAATAGAACCAACATATCAAGGGGTATAGCTACAACCAATCAGAAAAGGGGACACTATCTCAAATAAAGACATAAGTTCTTAAGGGCATAGGGAGAGTAGTATTGAGAATGATCAGAGAGGTGGCTGTGGAGTGGCAGTCTTCAGGGAGACCTTCTGGAGACTGAGGTGCTGCCCCATCTGTGTGCACCTCTGAGTGGAAGGAGGAAGTCACTAGACTGCAGGTTGAGTTGGCTGGGATTTGGGAGACCTCCTTCCCCACAGAGGGGCTACTTAGTCAACCACTGTTGCCTTGGAGAGTGCCAAGAAGGATGGTTAACTGGATTGTGGTGGGCTCTGGGAGAGTGGGGTGGAGGGTTAGGAACATATTCCTCAGCTGGTGTCACTACACAACTCTTTCACTGTTCTGGTGGGATGGGACTGCCTAGAGGAGGCACCCATGTTAGTGGCAAGGGAGGATGTGAAGGTCCTCCAGAGGGAAGGTCCCAAGGTGGGAGGCAGATGGCTTTTGCTGACATGCTACCTGTATATGGCTGGAGGGAGGAGAGGGAACATCACATCAGTGTCTTCAGTGACTGGTTGAAGGTATGGTGCAGGGTGGAGGGGGTTTGGCTACACTGGGGACTTGGTCCTGACTGGGAAGGTTGAGGCCTGTACAGAGGAGATAATCTTGAGGCCTGTACAGAGGAGATAATCTCCATATATTCATCTATCCATCCATCCATCCAGGAGGGGAGTGTCAGTTCTTGGTGGAAGGCTTAAATGCTACTTCTTTGGGCGTTTAAACTAGCCAAGAGGGGAAGCAGAAATGATGAGGAAGGCAGTGAATGCCCCCTTCCCCTGAAAGGGGAGTATCAGAGAGAGAAGCCCAGGGGAAATACATTCCAGTGGGTTTGAGGAGCATGGGAACAAGCAGGGGGAAGAGTCGGGAGGTAGGTCTAGGGGTGAGAGTGGAATTAGGTAGAGTGGACAGAGGATAGTTAAAAAAGGGGCAGACAGTACCAGGGACATAGGAAGGGTGAAGAATGGACTAGGGAACGGAGAGCGGAGTACAGCCACGTGTGCCATTGCAAGGGGCTCAGAAAACAGAATTTGTGACCTTGAGGCAACCATTGCAGAGGTGGACCTGGATCTAATGGTAATAGCAGAATCATGGTGCACCGACAACCACAGCTGGGATGTGCCATTCCATTTTTTTTTGTTTAACCAGGAGAGGCACACTAAGCTGAAGCTTGTTTTACAGGTGCAACCTGGGAGCACAAGGAAGTTAAGTGACTTGCTCAGGGTCACACAGTATGCAAGTGGGGGCTGTGGGACTCAAACCCAGGTCTCCAGATTTGCAGCTCAGAGCCTTAAACCACTGCACTGTACTGCCTCCTAACAGGCCATACAATGTTTTGTCAGAATAGGGCAGGGAGGAAAATGGGGGGTGATTTCTATGTAAGGGAGGGTACAAAGGCCACGAACACTACATGGATGATTAAGGGCTAGAGGTTTCCTTGGAGGCTGGGTCCATGGCCTTGATCCACGTTGGGGTGGTGTACAGACCACCAACAGAGGAGGAGTTGGTCTGGGTTTTGGAAGAGGCCATTGGCAGAATGACAAGGGGGTACTGATTACGGGGGACTTTAATCTGCTGGATGTAGAGTGGGGCAGTGTAACCACAGCTACAACTAGAAGCAGGGCCATCTTAGACTCCCTAAAAGGGGCATTTTTCTTAGGCAGCTGGTTGCAGAAGCCACTAAAACAGGGCAGTGCTGCTGGATCTGGTACTTTTGAACAGGGACTGCATTGCAGACATCACAGTGGGTAGCCCCCCGGGTACACCGTACAGTGTGGTTTGGCATACGGATCGGCCAAGAAAAAAAAACACACTGGGATGAGGGTCTTGGACTTCAAAAGAGCAGATTTTAAAGAAACAGAGACTGCGTGAGTAGCTACCTGTAGGGGGTCATGGTCACCTGGGAGTGGAGGCAAAATGGAAAAGGATAAGGGAGGCTGTAACCAAGGCAACAGCACGCTGTTTGAAGGGAATAAGCAATAAGAGGAGGAGAAGGCCATTATAGTTCTCAGAGGAGGTGGTTAAAGCGGTAAGGGTGAAAGACAGTTTTTAAGAAATACAAGGAGACCCAAACAGAGAGGAACAGGTTGGTATATCTAGATAAAGGGAGGCGGAGACAAGGGTTAGGGCAGCAAAGGCTTAAACAGATGAGAGGATTGCCTAGGAGATAAGGGGATAAGATTTTGTTCAGGTACTGTATGTGAGTGAAAAGAGGGCAAGGCCAGGGTGGATTAGGAGATTAGGGGGACTGCGGAGGGAGAGCAAGGAAAAGCTAAAAATTGTTTAAACAACTACTTCTTGGTCTTCGCAGTAGAGGGAGGAGGGAATGGCTTGACCTGCATCAGCAGACACTGGGAGTGGGTGGGGGCGATGGACACAAGTCTTTTTTTTTTTGGAAGAGAGAGTCCTCTGGAGATTGGAAGCCCTAAAAGGTAAACGAGGCAATGGGGCAGGATGGGATCCACCCAAGGATGCTAAAGGAACTAAGCACAGTGCTTGCCGCCACTCTGACAAAACTATTCAGCAACTCATTGGAGATGGGGGTAGTTCCAGAGGACTGGAGGAGGGCCAATGTGGTCCCTCTGCACAAGAGCAGCAACAGGGAGGAGGCTAGCAGTTACAGACCAGTTAGTAGTGAGGACATTAATGGAAACCCCTCTGAAGGAGAGACTGATGGAGTACCTGGAGGCAGATGGGCTTTTTGGACCACTGGTAGCACAGCTTCACAGTGGAAGGTCATGTCAAACAAATCTAATAGATATCTTTGATTGGGTAACTAAGGAAGTGAATCAAGGGAGGGGAGGGCACTAAATATGGCTTATCTGGATTACATTAAGGCCTTTGACACTGTACCACACAGGAGGCGGATTAAGAAACTTAGCAAACTGGGAATACTGGGGGAGAAGGTGGTAAACTTGATATCCAACTGGTTGAAAGATAGGAGGCAGAGGGTAGTGGTTAATGGCAGTCACTTGGGGGGGTGGAAGAGTGACCCGTGGAGTACCACAAGGATCAAAGAGTACCCGTACACTAATGAACTTGAACATATTACACTAAATGACAAAATCTAGATACGTAAAGTGCTTTAATGTATAATAGAAAATAGTATGATGCAGAAACACTCAGACCGCACCACCAAACTGCCCCGGTGCTTCAGGAAGAACCCTTCATCAGGGGGGCACGGAAATGGGAGAAACACTCTATAAATAATGACAACTCATAAATATTCAGAATGTGTGAAACAGAATACAACGCCATGCAGTCCCTATACAGTTAATCAAAATGAACTCCTATCAGGTGCGACTGGAAATAAAACGGAAACTTCAGTTTTTAAGCTAAATGCTATTGTACTGTTATTCAGTACTAAGTTACACAGAAATTCACTTAGATCATGCAGACTGATTCATTCTCAGTTTAGAAAAAAAAAGTAACTGAGCATCAAACCACAAAAGAGAGAAATAGTGAAAGGAATCCAGAGGTTGCTGCGATCAGCATACTGCCACGAGTAGCGATCTCCAGCAGCCTTGGAATTCCTGTCAGTATTTCTGTACGACTTAGCCACCATGCAGTCGGGGTGGGAAACCCAGTGGCTGTGTATAAGATGGGGGGGTATGATACTTACAGTCATCAAGCAAGAGAGTGACCTTGGGGTAGTCATGAGAGAGAGAGAAGAGAGAGAGAGAGAGGGGAGAGGAGAGAGGGGAGAGAGGGAGAGAGGAGAGAGAGGAGAGAGGAGAGGAGAGGGAGAGAGAGAGAGAGAGAGAAAGAGAGACAGAGACACCTTTATTGTTGAACAAGATAAAAACTTTTAGGACCAAAGGACATGATTAACGAGGCTGTGAGCTTGGAAAGGTTAACTACATGACACAGATCACAGTCATTGTGCAAGACAATATAAATATACCAGATGATCTCAAGGTTGGCAGGGCAGTGTGACAAAGTAGTAGGCAAGGCTCGCTGGATGGTGGGTTACATAGGGAGGGGGAGTTCTAGCAGAAGAGAAGGGAAGTGGTGTTGCCACTGTATCATTCAAGACCCCGCCTGGAGTACTGTTTCTAGATTTTCCAGGACCAGTCTTCACCATTGATTCACACTGATGGGTTCTGAGCTGGAGGTGCTAGGACCCTACGGGAGCCAGAAATTTTCAGGAGGACTGGTGCCAAGGTAGGCTGCACACATGCACAGCACTGTGAGGCTAGCATGAGCCGCATGGCTTACCTCAGCACTGGCCCACAGCCACCTCAGTTCCTTTTTTTCCCTGCCGTTTAGTGCTCTTCAATTTCAACATTGCTTGCCCGCCGGGAGTCAGAATTTTACATATATATGACAGCAGCGTTCAGTTTGTTTGAATTCACTGTTTAAAGCTAGTGTTGTAGTGTTGGTTATTATGTTGCTTGCACGCATGTGCAAGAAACATAGTGCCACCATCGGAGATTTCGGAGGTGTGCCACCTCCTCCTCCAATTCAGTCAGTGTGCTGGCAGGCGCGGCCCCTGTAAGCCAATGCATTTTGGAGCTGTCTATGACATGCTCCAAAATGCAGTGGCATACAGTTGAAAGGGGGAGCTATGCTTCAGTGAGCACCGATAAGATATCGGCTGCTCACGCGCAGCTCCCCCCAGACACACGCAGGCATGCGCACCCCCACACGCACTGTATAGCCGACGGGGTGCCCAATCCCCGTCAGCTGAGCTGCGTCCCCCCAGTAGTAGGTGCCACGCTGGGAGCCCACCTCAGTGGGGAAAGCGTTCCTTGCCAACGGGGTGCCTAATCCTCGCCGGGTTGAACGCCTCGCTCTGTGCCACGCTGGGAGCCACCCCAGCGTGGCAACAATGCTATGGCCGACGGGGTGCCAATCCTCGCCAGCTGAACGCCCTCGTCCTTGTGCCATGCTGGGAGCTCACCCAGCGTGGCAAATGTCCCACGAGTCATTTTTTTTTTTTTTTTTAAACCTGTAAACGAAAACAGTCCTACGGCGTGCCTCCCAACCCCTCCCACAACCCGCACCACCACTGCGCACCCAGCCTCCCATATTTACCTCCGACTCGGCGCGACGATCTTCGTGGATCGGGAACACGCCTGCACTCTTCAAAGCCGACTGCAAACTGAGGAAATGCCGTAAGCTGTATAATGGGCTAGATAGGGGGTTTCAACTTTGTTGCATATCTCAGGCATTTTTGGGAATTTTTGCACCAAATTTTCAACATGGGGGTTTTGGGGCCCCTTCTCATGAATGATGTCACTGTCATGGCGTTATTCGGGCCCGAAGGGTGATTTCACGCAGTGACTGCGAATATCACTATGACAGTGACATCATTCATGAGAAGGGGTCCCAAAAACCCCATGTTGAAAATTTGCTGCCAAAATTCCAAAAAAATGACTGTTTTACGAGCCTGCATTGCGCAGTTCCTACGCAGTCTCGTAAGTTTGCGAAATTGCAATAGTTTCACTCCAGATTTTAAACATTGCCATTTTACCACACCTTCTTATGAGTAGTACAGCTGTCATTTTTCACATCTCACCCAAAATGTGTTTCCGTCCATGTAGCGCAGTCGGTGTGCGAAATCAATGTACGGGACAAATTAAGAAAATCACAGTGACACTGTTCATGAGCTTGGGTGTTAAAATGGCTATGTTGAAAATTTGGTGAAAAAATTCCAAAAAATGACTGTTTTACGAGCGTGCGTTGTACAGTTCCTACGCACACTCATAAGTTCGCGAATTTTCAATATCTTCACTCCAGATTTTCAACATTACCATTTTACCACACCTTTTTATGAATAGTACAGCTGTCATTTTTCACATCTCACCCAAAACGTGTTTCTGCCCATGTAGCGCACAATGGCGCACTCGGTGTGCGAAATCAATGCACGGGACAAATTAAGAAAATCACAGTGACACTGTTCATGAGCAGAGGTCTTAAATGGCTATGTTGAAAATTTGGTGAAAAATTCCTTCAGATGTTCTGCAGTATTACTAATGGAGACATTGAACAGAACTGGCCCCAGGACCGATCCCTGCAGCACCCCACTGGGCGCCCCCTCTCCCTAGACTGCATATCATTTACCACCACTCTCTGCCTCCTGTCTGTTAGCCAGTTTCTAACCCAGTTTACCACCCTTTCCCCCATGTCCAGCCTATCTAGCTAGTTTATCAGCCTCCTATATGGGATGGTGTCAAAGGTTTTGCTGAAATCAAGGTAAGCGTTGTCCGCTGCCCCACCCTGATTCACTTCCTTTGTCACCCAGTCAAATAAATCAACCAGATTTATCTGACTTGATGTCCCCACTGTGAATCCATGTTGTCTATGGTCCTGGGTTCCGATGGCATCTAGGTGCCCCACTATCCTTTCTTTATGCAATGTCTCCATGATCTTCCCCACTACTGAGGTGAGGCTGAATGGCCTATTGTTCCCTGCCTACTCCCTGCCACCGGACTTGTGTAGAAAGACCACATGTGCCCTCCTCCAATTCACTCATGTTGAATGACTCAGTGAATATGGCTGCCAGAGGTACTGCTATCTCCCTTCGTAGTTCTGTTAATATCCTTCTGCGTATGCCATCTGGTTCCATCACTTTGTCTACCTTCAATTTAGTGAGCTCCTGCAGGACTCTTTTGTCCACCTCTTCACCCCCTTGGCAACTGCTGTACTGCTGTGGCCCTTGCCCCTCCCACTCTTCTGTGAATACTGAACGGAAAGACACAGTGGATGTCTTGGGAGGAAGGCATGAAACTGTCACTTCCAAACACCTGAACAGCACATACAAGCAAGCAACATTCGGCATTGACAAATGCTTGTTATGTTTGCTTGCATGCATGTGCAAGAAACATAGTGCCATCATCTGAGTTTTTCCAGAGGTGTGTCAGCATCTTCCAATTCAGTCAGTGTGTTTGCAAGCGTGGTCACAGTTCTCCAGTCACTGCTGGAGCTGTCTATGACAGCAGTTGAAAATGCAGTGGCATACAGTTGAAAGAGGGAGCTACGCTTCAGTGAGCAGCTCCTCCCCCCCCCCACACACAGATCAACTATGTCGGTTACCTGATAGGATGGTGTAGTCTTGTCTAGCTTAAAGAGACAAGCCACACATCATTACTTTGATAAACCGTTCCCTGCCACAGCAGGACCACCAAAATATGTGGGTGCCTAACAGTCCTTACTCACACCAGCTCTCCAAAGCACACCTTCATGGACTCCATGGGTTCTAATCCTCCAGAAAAAAAATACCTCAGCATTTGATGTGAAAACTCAGACTTCGTTGTATCTGTAATTCCAAGCGTTTTCTCTTACTAGACTCTTGTCAATGTGAACTCCCCGCTGCTAAAACCTATGCAAACGAACTTGAGCGTACTGTACTACCTGCAGCTGAAGCAAAGAACAGTCAGAATGCACAAAGGAGAACATACTGCTATGCATTTCAGCAGCAGCCAATGGGGAGGTTTTCATGACTGAAGCACTTTTAATGCACCTTTAGTGCTGTCATATACACACCCCGTGTGGTAATTCACTAAACTGCACACTTAGTCTGGTAATGCAGCTTCAAAATATTTTTTTCTCTGAATTGCCATGAGCTGGCATTTTATGTGACTGCAGAAACAAGATGCTGTATGTCAGCCATGTGTCTGCATTCCCACTCATCCCCTCACAACTCTCAAACAAAGCCAGTGGTGCTTACTGAATTGAGAAGGTTACATGGATTTCAGAAGTTGTGCCAGATACACTGCACATTGCCTCATCCACTCTCTTTGTTTCAACCTCCACCTCCACTTCTCTTGGGCAAAATATGAAGGCTAGTTCACACTAGCACATTCAGATACTTAATAATTCACACTTCCTTTCAAATCAGGGAAAGGCATGTTGTTGGTCTATTACACTATGAAAACAAGCATTTGTCAATGCCGCACGTTCACTTGCAGGTATTTGCAGTGGTATTTGGCACTTGGACATGGCTTAAAAAAAATCAGTGATAAAGAAGTACAAGCATAGGCATAGATTGCGGGGGGGGGCAGAGGGGCAAGCTGCCCCCCCTGAGAAATTAGACCAGGACTTTTTTAGGCGCCAGCCACCATTCTCCGGTTATCATTTTTTTTTTTTAATATTGAATGGGCTCAGGGCTATGCTCGAACTGCCTGCACCTCTCCGGGGGAGGGAGGAGGGGTGGCAGCACGGCGCCATGTCTCTTAAACAAAAACTATCCCCTTTTCCAACTGACTGCAAGCCTGCAACCATAGTAGCCTGCATGTTACAGCCAATGAGAGAGTGCTGCAAGCTGGCGCCATCGCGTGAGCAGTACTCCATTAGTGGCGCCATTTAGTTGTCTGTGTGCCTTCCATGAAGGAGCAGCAGCAGCATCCATATAGTGTAGGACTGAGGAGAGATAGCTATTTGAGGATGTCGAGCAGCAGTCGTTGGTTGTCTGTCAGGTGTCACCAGTGTCTCAGTCAGTCTAGTGTTCCCACCCTCCTCCTGTCCTGAACAACCCAGTTTAAATATACCTCACCTGAGTCCTCTGACTACCTACTCTCTGTTTCTCAGTGCAGCCAGCTGTGCTCTGGGCTCTCTTGCTGCCACCTGAGCCTCCCATTCCTGAGAGCCTAGGAGACCTGCGGCCACAAGGCCTCTACCACTGGACAGACCAGGTGGAGGAGCGAGTAGTACAATTACAGTGAGTCTGAGGCATGGCCAGTCTTGCCTGCACACCCAGCTCGGAGGCTCCTGTGTCCAGCAGGCCAGAAAAAGATTTACCATGTTGTCGGCGAGTCCCACACCACGCCCGTTGCCCACCAGTTCCATGGTCCACCAAGAGGGATTATTCAGGTCAGTGAACAGCCAGGCCTAGAACAGTGAATAAGCCGGTGGTCATACAGGCTATAGCAGACCCACAATGTGACATGTTCATCTGGTGTCAGAAAAAAATTAGTTACTGTCTCATCCGGGGATTAATCCGGAGAGGAACAGGACTGTTGGGAGAGACTCGGCTACCTGACCTACCTTCTTGGACTTGCTGTGCCCTGCTTCATGCTGCCCTGTCTGTGCCCTTACTGATTTGGTGAGTAACTGTGCTGCAAGCTGGTTGTTGGAAATTAATACCATTCACATCCCAGAAATGTGTCTTTTGGAGGGGGGTTGTCTTGGCCATGGCCATGTGTCTGGGGGGTGAGTGAAAGGTTTGCTGTCAGCTTGTGTTTCTTTGGGTGGGAAGGAATTTGCTGGCTGCTGAGGCTGTCCATGTTGGTGGGGTAGGTGGGGGGCCTATTTGTTTGGTATGGTATGGACACTGGTCATGTTGGTGGGGTGGGGACACCCAGTTACTGTGCTACTGGTGTGGTGGGGTTTGTTGGGGAAACTCACTGGACAGTCTGTGTTTGGTGGGGCTGGGGGAATGGTCTGTTTTGTGGGGTTGGGGTCAGGGGAGACAGTCTGTGTGTTTTGGAGCTGACTCACTGAGAGGATGGTCAGTGTTTGGTACTGGGGGAGGACCTGCGTTTGGTGGGGCTGGGGGGACGATCAGTGTTTGGGGCTGGGTGGTTGGTGTCTGGGACTGGGAGGGTGGTCAGTGTTTGGTGGGGCTGGGGGGACAGTCTGTTTTCTATTCTGGGGTCTGGTGGGGTGGAGACACAGACCATGGTGATGTGGGGACACTGGCTGTGATGGTGGGGTGGTGACACTAGCCATTGTTTGGTGGACTTGGCTGGCCATTTGTTTGGGGGGACTGTCCATAATGGTGGAAAAGGGGGACTGTCCATGTTTGCCTGCCGGTGTCTTGTGGGAGGGGGACTATTTGCTGGTCGGGTGTCTGGGGGATCTTTCCATGTTGGCTTATGGGGGGTGAATGTGGGTGATTGCTGATCAGGTGTCTAGGACGGACTATCAATGTTGTTGGGAGTGGGAACTCTCCATGTTTGCTAGCCAGGTGTTTGGGGGGATTGTTCATGTTGGTGGAGTGGGGAAATTCTGTGTTTGCTAGCTGTGTGTGAGGGGTGGGACTGTCCTTGGTGGGATATGGGGGACCGTCCATGTTTGCTGGCTGCCAGGGTGTCTGGTGGGACTGCCCTTGTCAGTTGGGAGGGGCATTCTATGCTCGCTGGCCCGGTTTCTGGTGGGAGGGGAAATGTTTGGGTGTCTGGGGGACTGTCCTTGTAGGTGGTGTGAAGGGGGACTGTCCATGTTTGCTGACTGGGTTTCTGGTGGACTGTCCATGTTGGTTAGAAGGGGGGACATTCTGTACTTGCTGACTGGGTGTTAGCATATAAACATAAGTAACTGTTTAAATGTAATTTCCACCTCATTCTTTACCTGTCAAGGGATGTATCTCACTGATCTGTACCCGCAGCTAGCATACGAACATTAGTAAATGTTGAAACATTATTTCCCCCTCATCCTTTACCTGGCTGTAAAAGTAATCTTTCACTTTTTTGATTTATCTGATCATCCACTGTGGAGGGGTGAAACAGACAGATTCCTTGGCCTTACTGTCTCTGTCTTCATTGCCTGGCAAACACAACCAAAGGGGTAGCTTTTTGTGTTCTCCCCCGTACAGTGTTACAAGACTAGCAAACAAAATCTTGCACTAAAACATGCACCCTAAAGAAATGATTATACTACTACCTGGCTATTGTTATAGAGACTACTGACTGGCCATGATTTTTTTGGGGGGTTGGAACACTGGTCGTGTGTGTGGGTGGGGTTTCGGACACTGCTGGTTGTGTGTGTGTGTGTGTGTGTGTGTGTGTGTGTGTGTGGTTGGGGACACTGCCAGTCGTGTTTGTGTGGTGGGTTGGGGACACTGATGGTCGTGTGTGTGTGTGTGTGGTGTTGCGGACACTGGACATTTGTGTGGGTGGGGTTGGGGATACAGGCATTGTCTGGGTGTGGTGGGGGCACTGTTGTGTGGGTGGGTGGAGGCACTGGCATTGTGTTGGTGGAGCGGGGTAGTAATTGTATACCAGGCAAACTGTGCTGACCGGTAGCTCAACATCTCTATTTCCAGACAAAGAAAGAAACATAAACAAAATGCAGTATAAAATGTGGTTTTATTTATTTTTGTGTGCCTGTGATGGGGCGGCACAGACCTGGATGCCTGGAGCAGATAACATATAAATGGAGCTGGAAATGGTGTTGGTTGGGTGGGGTGGGAGAGTGGCTGCGCTGGTGCGGTGGGGAGAGTGGCTGTGCTGGTGGGGTGGACCCAGAGTGTGGAGAGTGGCTGTGCAAGTCCATCAGGGTGCAGAGAGTAGCTGAGCTGGCCAGTCTGGGTGGAGATAGTGGCCCTGCAGGTCTGGGGTGGGGAGAGTGGGCTGTAGCTTTTTGCATGGACATTTAATTCACTGTTGCTTGCTGTGCCTTCTGCTGCCCTGCCAGCTTTGTGCTGCTGTGCTGACCAGGGCGGACTGGTACACATGCTGAAAAAAATTGTTCTGGCCACTGGTGATGGAGGAGGGAGGGGTGGACAGGCATACTGGCACAGAAATATTTTTTTCAACATGTATGCCAGTCTGCTGGGTCCATGCCATGCTTTCCTCCCTCGTACAAGGGGCTTCTGAACACTAAAGATAAGTTTCTGTGTCAAAATTAGAAACTGTTGGAAAGTATGAAATCCTATAGTATAAAAATTGTGCATGTTTATGTAGCTTCACCTTACTGTGTGGTTCGACAAGATGTTCTGTGGTCTCTGCTCCTCATTTAGCACCCTCCTGTGACCTAGCCATCCCCCCCGGGCAGGGGGAAGGTCCGTTGTTTTGTGGTCTTTTGGTGGTTTGTTGGGCATTGTAAAATGCATTGTTTCATTTACTGTGTTGTACTGCCTGGGCCTGGACCTGCTTTACCCTGTCTCTATCCTGAATGTACACATGGTATAAAAAAAGTTCATTTTTTGGTGCTGTGTCTGTCTGTCTGTAGAAGAATAGAGATGCACGCTCAGACAAAAAAAACTGTATTAAACCACATCAAACTGAAGCAACCATGTTTCATTTGTGCCCTTCAAAACTGTCAGATGAGATGATTTTGAAGTAGTCTGTGGGGGGGGGGAGCATCCACGGCAACCTGGGCTACCACAACCAGCCCACCACACACTGTCATAGGTGATGCTAATAAAAACCACCAACCCAAGAACTTACCTTTCAGGGTGGGTCCTGCGAGGCTGTGCACAAGTATCTGGAGTCGTTGTTCCAGCAAACTTCCTGTGGCATTTGTTCTCTTAGGTTATGTGATGCGACCACTTTTGTGCCAGGGCAGTCCGTGTTTGCTTGGATGGGGTTGTGTAACCCTGGGCATGGACAGAGATGCATATTCTTTAGGAGCCCATGGGGAGGAGAGCGGTAGGGGTTGTGGTGTGACCACACCATGCCCATGATCATCTTGAACAATTAGGGGATTTACATTGTTCTGTTGCCCTGTCCCAGGTACACCAGCATGCTTGTTAAGGGCACCGCCTGAGGGATATCAGCAAGTACCATGCTTATGTATGCAATGCTTGCTTGCTTGAGGAGAGCTTTGTCCTCTTCGCTTACCTTACCTAATCAGATTCAGGCATGTGACATTGAATAATATGGGATGGGATGGGAGACTAATGAATTAACTTGGTTATAACAAAGAAAAGTGTTAACACTGGGTGCAAGTAAGCAATAATGCCCGACAGGGCGTGTGTCATGCTGGGATTATTATTTTTTTTTATTTATTTTTTTTATTATTATTATTATGTTTTTGTTGACCGGGTAAGTGCACTAGACAAATCCTGCCTATTTTCAGGCACGACCCGGGGAAGGGGGATACAGATGAATGCCAACTGACCTTGAACCAGATTAAGCTGTTGGTGGTATTTTTTTTTTCAGTGAATGAGGGAAATTTGGCCAGGACACCGGGGAAATTCCCCTACTCTTTTCGATAAGTGCCATGGGATCTTTAACATCCACCTGAACTACCACCAATCCAGGCAGATGGTACCTCGGTTTAACATCTCATCCGAAAGATGGCACCTCAGAAATGCAGCACCCCTCTCATGCTGCACTACAGCGTCAGAACTGGGATATTAACCCAAGTGCCAGATGTGGGAACGAACCCACAGCCCTCTGATCTCCCGGCCTCAGAGGCGAGTGTGCTACCTACTGAGCTAGGATAACTAGCTAGCTAGCTAGCTAGCTGGGATAACGTCACGCCTCAGGTGGTTGGGCACGAGTGCATCCAATACATAAGGCATAACGTTATCCTACCATGACACACACCCTGGAGGGCATTATTGCTATTATACAATGGCATGCTGTTATACAGAATTAAAAAAAATAATTTTAAAGATGTTTTATTTGGTGTAGAAAAATATTTTTAAGAGAAGATACAAAAAACCACACTAATGCTAACAATCATCAATAGGTTCACAGAGAGGCTGAGACTAGACCTGTGATGAATCAGATGTACTGGGTAACATCATGGGTCTAGCCTAAGACTGACCAATCAGAGGCTAGCATTCATTCTTGTCATTGTATAATCTCATTATTTTATGTAATCTTTGTAAATAAGGGCTCATGCTGTGAGGATGCACGTGCTGGGATGTTTCCCATACCATCCATGTTTATAGGTATACTGAGATGGCACAGCCATTTGCTGCACTTCCTCGAAACATGCTTTTTGCACTCCTCAAGGGTGGGAGGGCTAGCTCAAGCACACATTTCAAGAAGTTCAGGTTCCACTATAAGGGCTGTACTTGGAAGGGTTATGTAAGCAGCGAAAGGGGGTGAGAGACTAGTGAGCCATCCACCTGGAGGTTCAGGTGGGGGCAAAATTAGGTCAAGACTGATTTGAATTGAAGCTGATGTGAGGTTCTATCCTCTTGAGAAGGAAGTTAAGTTCCTTACATACAGTATTTTCAACTTTACAAGTAAGTCCTTACTCCCAAGGCAGAAGAACGAAGAACTGAATACAAAACAGATCTCGGTCAGTTTTTCGACTCTGGTCTCAGGAGGAGTTGGGCCGAGAGCAGGCTGCAGTAAAACTGGTGGGTTGGGGAAGTGCTCTGACTTGGCCTGGGCTGGTCCCTCCCAGGAGTTATTCAGTTGTAGTCTTAAATGTTTTTGGGGCATTATTTGATGCTGGTTGATTTCTTTGCAGTACGCAAGCCACCTGCCCTCTTCACTGTCATGATACACGAAAATCAGGACTTTTTTGTTACTTTGCCCCCCCTGTAAAAATAACAAACTACGCCCCTGAGTACAAGCATTTGTCAATGCTGAATGTTGCTTGCTTCTATGTGCTGTTTAGGTATTTGGAAGTCATTGGAGTGCAAATATTGAAAATTCGCGAACTTACGAGCCTGCATAGGAACTGTGCAATGCACACTCATAAAACAGTCATTTGTAGGAATTTTTTCACCAAATTTTCCACATAGCCATTTTAAGACCTCTGTTCATGATCAGTGTCACTGTGATTTTCTTAATGTGTCCCATACATTGAGTTCGCACACCGACTGCACTATTGTGCGCCATACGGGCGGAAACACGCTTTGGGCAGGATGTGAAAATAACAGCTGTACTGCCTCATAAGGAGGTGTTGTAAAATGGCAATGTTGAAAATCTGGAGTAGAAATATTGAAAATTCTAAGAAACCTACGCACTGCAAGTAGGAACTGCGCAGCTCACGCCAGTGAAACAGTCGCTTAGGAATGTTTTCACCAAATTTCTCAACATCGCCATTTTAAGACCTCTGCTCATGAACGGTGTCACTGTGATTATCTTAATGTGTCCCATACATTGAGTTTGCACACCGACTGTGCCATTGTGCGCTACATGGGCGTAAACACGTTTTGGGCAGGATGTGAAAAATGACAGCTATGCTGCTCATGAGGAGGTGTGGTAAAATGGCAATGTTGAAAATCTGGAGTGAAAATATTGAAAATTCTCAAACTTATGAGCCTGCGTAGGAACTGTGCAATGCACGCTCGTAAAACGGTCATTTTTAGGAATTTTTCCACCAAATTTTCAAAATAGGCTTTTTGAGAGCCCACCTTATGAACGCTGGCACTGTTGTTTCATTACTCATGCCCAAAAGGTGATTTTGTGCAATGACTGAGAAATCACCCTTCGTGCCCGAATAACGCCATGACAGTGACAGAATTCTTGAGAAGGGGTCCCAAAAACCCCATGTTGAAAATTTGGTGCAAAAATTCCAAAAAATGCCTAAGATATGCTACAAAGTTGAAAAAAAAACATCTAGCCCATTATACAGCTTACTGGCATTTACTCAGTTCGCGGTCGGCTTTGAAGAGTGCAGACGTGTTCCCGGTCCAGCGATGATCGTCGCGCCGAGCTCTGGATGTAAGTATGGGGTGAGGGGGGTATGGGGAGGCAGGGTGCGCAGTGGGTGGGTGCGGGTTGTGGGAGGAGGGCGGGGAGACTGCGTGGGACTGTTTTTAATTTACAGGTTTTCTTTTTTCTATAATTGATGACGCGGGATGTTTGCCATGCTGGGGTGGGCTCCCAGAGTGGCAGAAGGATGGCTGGGGGGGCTGTGGAGCTGATGAGGGATTGGGCACCCCTGTGGGCAGACGACACGGGACATTTGCCACGCTGGGGTGGGCTTCCAGTGTGGCAGCAGAGAAAGCTGTTTGGGGGGAGGTGGAGCCGACGGGGGATTGGGTACCTCCGTCGGCAGATGATGCAGGACGTTTGCCATGCTGGGGTGGGCTCCCAGCATGGCAGCAAAGATTTGGGGGGGTGACGCGCTGCAAGCACACAGCGTTGGTTTTCTTTGAAGAGAAGACCACCGCTGTCATACACAGCACCGCAGCAATTGGTGCAGGACTGCCATGCCTGCTCAACAGAGCAGGGGATTGCACAGGGCAGGCACACCTCCAAAGTGTCCCATTCTCCCAAGACGTTCCTTGCGCATGCGCGCAAGTGAACGTAAAACCAAAAAACAAATGATGGACTTTAGAGGACACAGTAGCAGTGCTATCACATTGATTTTGCATTTTCCTGTAACTCTAGTGCAAATTTTCCTCCCCCCAAACATTTCATTATTTCACATAAAGCAGAATTGCTCTGATGCCCCTGAAGCAAATGATTATTTACCTTTTAATGAACCAACATAGATGTAACAATAAGAACAAAGTGCTCTAGCTTTCGGACCAACCAGTCCTTTTTTAGAAGCTCATGGCAGTTGTTTAGAAAATGCAATACTTATAACAGCTAGATAATGCAGAGAAAAACAGAAAAAATCCCCATTGGTTTAAAATACTCATTTAAAAAAAAAAAAAAAACAGAAGATGATGTCAGAGAAGTTTACTAGTACTATACTGCCTTCAGCCAGAAGCAACCTTGGGTTAAATGTGCTTGGTGGAACACACATACAAAGAATCCTACTGCATATAAATTTAATTGACATAAGATAACACTGTTGAAGCAGATAACTCCTAAATCAAGCTATGAGTGTCACAGTTAGTATAAGGATGTGATTACTGAAAGGCAACCCCCACCCAGATTAAAGACAAACTAAGATTGTTATAGGGTTCATGACGTTTCAATGTCTGCATTATAGACAAGAATTTACCAGTAAAGTTGTCTTAAAGACATAAGTGCACACTGTGTGATGTGTAAAACCTAGCTGGACCTGTCACCCAGCTGTACTCTCCAGCTAGATATAAGGCCCAAGAAATTTCAAAAACCTCAGGACTATATAAATGATAATTTAAATATAAATTGATAATATTAGTGTCAAACAAAAAACTCTAGTCGAGGAACCTCAAGGAATTAAGACCATATAGCCTGATATGTACTGATGTCAATATACACTGAGAATGTAATAACTTGATGTACAAGTGTCTAAGGAATCTGAAAAAGAGATAAAAATGTAATTTCTCTCCTCCTCTTCATACAAACAATACACCCTATCCCACCCCACATCATCATAATGTGGGTGGGGGAGATACATAGTTTTAAGGAGATGTTGTTGTCTCTCTCTCTCTCTCACGCCCACCTTTTTTCCCTTATCTTTCTCTCTCTCTCTCTCTCTCTCATCCCCCCTCCCTCCCCCCCACAGAGACAGAGAGACACACACACACACACACTCTCTCCTAGTGAACCTATATTCACTTCAGTCACTGAAATTGTTCCCCAAAAGAATTCAACTTGTCATGAAATCCTGAGTAAAAGGGCTTATGTCTGATGCCCCTGTAACCAATGCAAGTCAATGGGAACAATTTCCCTGTAAATGACTCCCTATAGATCTAGGAGCCCTGCTGTATGTAGTCTGCCAGGGTCTTACAATATAATTCTTATTTTAATGCAGTGCATTCAAAAAAATTATACTGAAGCAAATGGTTTGTTGCCTTTTACATGGATGTTACAAAAAGAACAAAGTGTCTAAGTGTTTGGCCCAACAAGGTCTTCTTCTGAAGCTTACATGAGTAAACTTACAGGGGATGTTCTAGCCTGTGTGACAATGGTTTCAACTATGCCACTGAATTTGAAAAAAACAGCAATGAAATAACTTAGGATAATGCAGGATATATAAATGAAGTCAGCGTGCACATGTGAAGGCATTGTTGTCATGTCAAAAGACAGCAACACTACAGCAGCTACCTGAATTCATCTGCTTTTAATTGCTGTTTTAAAAGGGGAATTTTTTTTAAATATCCTGTAAATAGTTTCACAATAATTCCCTCATACCTTTTTTACCAAGTGTCTGCTCTACATAATTCAATGCTTGGCAGCTCCTCCACAGCACACAAATGAACAGAGACTATTTTAGTTGTCATTTTTCTTATCTCGCCCAAAATGTGTTTCCGCGCATGTAGTGCACAATGGCGCAGTTGGTGTGCGAAATCAATGTTTGGGACAGATTAAGAAAATCACAGTGACACTGTTCATGAGCAGACGTCTTAAAATGGCTATGTTAAAAATTTGGTGACAAAAGTTCATAAAATGACTATTATGAGAGGCATTGCATGCAGTTTCCACGCACCCTCATAAGTTCATGAATTTGTAATATTTTCAGTCAGATTTTCACCACTGGCATTTTTCCACATTCCTTATGAACAGTACAGCTGTCATTTTCACACCATGGCCAAAATGTGTTTTCGCACTTCCAGCGAAGAAATGCGTGGTCACTGTGGGAAATCACTGTTTGGGACAGATTAAGAAAATCACCATGACACTGTTCGTGAGTGGAGGCCCAAAATGCCTGTGTTAACAATCTGCTGTAAAAAATCCCCAAACTAATTCCATTATGGGTGCGCGTTGTGCAGTTTCTATGCTGACTCATGACTTCACCAGTTTTTCTGATATTTTAACTCCAGATTTTCAATATTGCCATTTTTTTTACACCTCCCTATGAACAGTACAGCTGTCATTTTTCACATCCTGTTCGAAATGTGTTTTCACAGCTGTGGCGCCAAATGGTGTAGTCACTGTGCAAAATCAGCTTTCAGCTAACGAACTGATATTGCCACTGTTCATAAGGTGGGGGTCACAAAAAAACAATGTTGAAAATTTGGAGTGAAAATACCAATGAACGCCTGCGCGCCTCCTGTAGAGACTGACAGGCTTCAGGGGTGTGACTTGGGATTGTCACCTGTAATGCTCATACCATTCCACCCCCACCCACAACCTGCAGCTAGTGAGAGGCATCGAGTTGTGTCTTGGACTCTTCTGCCTCAAAGTTCACCCCATTCTCCTATACTGCACCCATCTCACCATATTTCCTAATAGAATGGGTTCAACATAAGGGCCAAAGATCCCAAGGCGCACCGTGACACCTGTCGGTGTCTGCAGGATAGGGTGTGGTGAAATGCCATAGCCGTTATGCCTGACGACCCAAAGGCACACCCCAACGCCTGTCAGTATCTGCAGGGTGGTGCTTCAGTTCAATACTTCACTGCAATTCCTATTATGCAGCTCTGTAACTCCTGCACTACCAGTGCCAATGCCAGCAAACAAACATTCGGCATTGACAAATGCTTGTTTTTATGTCAGTTTAGTATTTAAAAAAAAATGTATGTCTGTTTATTTGCCTGTCAGTTTCTCTCTGCTCTGCTGAACAGGATGGTGATGATGATGATGATGGTAAGGAGCCTCTTCAGGCATGCTGCTTGGGCAGCGGGATCATTTCCTGTCCATTTCTCTCACTGATGGATGGTTCTGATGACGGACAGTCATGTGTTCAGGAGCAAGGACAGCCCTCCTGTAAACACAGATAGAAGTGGGCCTGTTTTCAATCCTGATTGGGGACCTGGCGCTGCTCGATCTTGAGTTCTTCCAGTTGGAAGGGGAAGAAGCAGTACTGCTCGAGGTTCCCTCTGGTATGTCTGCCATGAGGTCTTCGAGGTCCGGGAGTAGGAGGCCCATCTCCTGCATCATCGGTTTCCCTGACAACTCCTCTCATGGCAGTTCAAGGTCTTGGGCCCAAAGCCCTTCCCTACTCCCCTGTAGGGACTCTGGTGGGCAGTTTCACCACTGGGCAGCTCTTTTGGAGCAGTGGGTACAGCGTCTGGCTGGTTTGCCCATTCCTGCAATTTCAGGTCCCATGGGGCCAGGGACACTGGAAACACAGTTGGGACATTCTAGCCAGGAACAGCGTTTGGCTCCGGGCGTGGCAGCAGCCTCTGAGTCCTTGCTGGTGACCACACCGCTGATGCCTGTCCCACTGGCCGTACCCCCTTGCAGTGTCACTGTCTTGGGACTGGCCCAGGTACCCTTCTCTAGTCACTTCTGTGCTGGCTGGACCTTCACAGTGTGTGGTGCTGGGCCTAGCGCCGGGATCAGTCCTTTTGTAGCCTGTCCCAGCACCGCCTCCATTATTGAGGGATTCCTTGGCACAGGGCTCAGTTTCTTTGGCAATGCCTTTCTCAGTGCCAGCTCCTTTGCTACTGTGGCAACTTCTTTACTTTTTGGTGCTGGGCTCGGGGCTGACTCCTCCTCTGCTGCTGGTGCCAGTGTCACCTGTCTTTCTGACTCCAAGAGCTGGGCTGGGCACTTCTAGATCCACTCTTCTTCCAGCTCCTCTTTCCAGAGAGGAGTTAGAGCGGGATGAGACTGACCTTGATGGCACGGGGTCATAATGACTAATACAAAAAACAGCACAGCAATTAATGCCACAAGCAAAACGCCATGCTTCAATACAACATCAGGCAAAACACCGACCACACAACAAATGCACACACCCCATTGAAATCAATGGGAGGTTTTCCTTTTTGTGGGGCACATTGTCTCTGTTCCCCCCCGGACTTTAAATAATCAACTTCAAAGGATGTGTGGACTTCGGAATAGGGAGCAACTCTGGAGGGTGGAAATTTATTTATTATTTATTTATTTTTATTATTAAAAAAAAAGTTGCAACAACAGGAGGCCTGAGGGGAACCGAACCATAGTCCCAGGTTTCCATCGCTGCTGTGTGCTGGTGCCTTAGCGACTCGACCAGGCACAGCAGCAAAGGCTTCTTCACCCCTTCTCCATATCGCGGTCAGCAACAGGGGTAGTGGTAATTCCCTACCACTCTTTTTTTTATTCTTTCTCTCCTCACTGGCTATTTGGCCCCCCCGATGGAGGTTCTGGTCCCCTGCTCCACTCATCCTCCCCACTGGATTAGCCATCCAGGAAGCAATACCCCCTTTCATTTGTCATGTCAGATCTTCTTGCCACGGAGACTGCGGGCCTGTTGAGCAACAGGGCAATGGAAGAAGTGCCAGAAACAGAATACAACACACAGTTCTACTCCTATTACTTCCTTGTTCTGAAGAAGTCGGGGGGCATACGCCCCATTCTCGACCTCAAAAAACTGAACAGTTTCCTACACCAGGAGAAGTTAGAGATGGTCTCCGTAGGAACCCTGCTGCTGCTCCTCAAGCCGCAGGACTGGTTGACTTCTCTGGACAGGCAGGACATCTACCAGCATATTCTGGTCCACCCAGCCACCACAAGTTTCTCTGCTTCATGGATCTGGGCCAGTATTGCAAGTTCTGGGTCCTGCCCTCTGGTCTATCCTTGGTACCGCAAATCTTTACAGTGTGCTTTGTAGTTCTCACTGTGCACCTCAGAGAACTTGAACTCCCAAGTTTTTCCCTGCATGGAGGATTGACTAATAGCCAGCTCATCCAAGCAAGGCACGGAACATCCAGTGACCACAGCAGCTCGGTTCCTGATCGCCATAGGAGTTCTGTTGAATTTAGACAAGTCGCAGCTTCAATCTTCTCAGCAACTCTTCTTCATTGGCGCTCTCTTGAACACCATAAAGTTGAGGGCCTTTCTCCCAGAAGACAGGCCATCTTTCAGATGGCTCATTTCATCATGGAGAACAAGTCCATTCGAGCTCACTCCATTCAGAGGCTGTTGGGTCTCATAGCCTCCACTGTCTTCACAGTACCTCTAGCAAACCTGCACATGAGGCTGACTCAATGGATGCTCAGCATGCAGTGGTTTCCGACAATGCATCCTCAGTCTTACCCCATCAAAGTGACAAAGCCTCTGCTGCTTCGATCGCTTGCAATGTGGATACAGGAGGACAGTCTCCTCCAAGATCTCCCTTTCTCCCCTTACAGCCTCAGGTTACCCTCACCATGGATGTGTCTCTTAGGGTGGGGAGCTCACTGTTGGGGCCACCACACTCGGGGGGGGGTCTGGAGCCCTACAGAGTCCCATCTCCACATCAGTATCTTGGAGATGAGAGCAGTGCTATACGCTCTTTGGGCTCTGGTGGACTTTGTCTGCCAAAAGGTCATCCTCCTTCAGATGGACAACAAGTCTGTCATGTACTAAATCAACATGCGGGGGGGTCACACTCTTATCCTCTCTGCAGGGAGGCAATGAGAATGTGGGGATGGTACATGGAGAAGGGTGCTCTGATCCAAGCAGTTTATCTGCCAGGGGCTCAGAACAGTCTAGCAGACAAGCTCAGCTGGACAGAGGCAGATCCTGATGGGTGGTCAGTGGCATCAGATATCATGCAGTCTCTCTTCAATTAGTGGGGAACCCCAGAGGTGGACCTTTTTGCATCCCCACTGAACACCAATCTGCCTTGATTCTGCTCCAGAAATCCACAATGTGACATTTTCCATCAGGATGCATTCAGGCTGCGGTGGACAAATTGCTTTCGGTATGCATTTCCTCCTGTCCCTCTAGTTCAAAAGCTAATGCTCAAGCTGGAGGCCCACAGGGGCAAACTGATTCTGATCGTCCCATGCTGGCCTTGGCAGATGTGGTTTCCTCTGCTTAATAATTTGTCAGTCGCCCCTCAAGACCCCTTCCCCTCTGGACAGATCTTCTAATGCAGGGGTCCCTGGTTCATCCCAACCTGTGCTCCCTTCATCTCCATGACTGGCTCCTAAAGAGATAGAAATGAACAGGTACAAGGTGTCTCAGAGGGTCCCTGAGGTTCTCCTGGCTGTTCATAAGCCCTCTAGTAGAAAGGCTTGCACAGTGTTTCTGAATGACACTCCAGATCCTGTATAGATCATTCTGATGTCCACTGGACAAGGTTTTGGAGTATCTCTTGGACCTTTCTGATGGAGGATTGCAATACGTACGGTTAAGGTCCATTTGTGCGCTGTGTCAGCATACCATGAGCCAGTTCAGAACCTTGCTCTAGCTCAACTGTCACTTTTTAAGAGGTTCTTGAAGGAGAGCTTGGCCGATGTCACTGAGGGTTGAGGCGCTAGAAATCACACCTTTCGACATGCTGGCAACCCATATTCGGGAACGAGCATGGGCCATCAGGGGTCAGCAGGGGAGAAGACAGCTTGAGCATCTTATGACAGCTCACCTTCTCCAGGTTGGGGGAGGTTTGCAGGACTTGGCACTGTGGTGCCTCCTGGTGGCTAAGGGAGGTACAGTGCTGCAGCTCACACACAAGAGGGAAAGTGGTGCATGGCAGACATCGACAGGAATGTGCTCTGGAGCGAGCACGTCTCCTCCACCGGGCATCATTGCACAATCATGCACACCTAAGGTGGGGGGGCAGAATCACCAGAACAAAGGAAACACCCTGGAGTACTAGTAGGTGACAGCACGCCGCAGCCCCATGCCTACCACCGGACCCCACCCACCTGGGTCCCGATTCTCAACATGCCACCAATGCCTGGGTGATACTATATGTCTAGGGTGCCTGCAGGAGTGGCAGCCCTATCATAGGGGGTAAGCCAGGGGGTTCTCTTGCCAGGCAGAGGTAAGGCACTTGCAGAGCTCCAGGATGGGACCCAGGAATGGAGGGGGGAGTTCAGGTTGGGCAGGAGACAACTGGGACGTCGCCCAAGACAGGCCGCCACTCCAGTGACCGGAGGGGGAAAAGAAGTTAAAAAAAAAAAAAAAAGTTCTTGAAGGGCATTTTGCACACAGGACCACTGGTCAGGAATCCTGTCACTACCTGTGACGTCAACCTTGTGTTGGATATGCTCACTTGTAAGCCGTTTGAACCCCTGGCTACATGTGATCTCAAATTCCTAATCTGGAAAACTGTGTTTTTGGTGGCCATCACCTTTGCCCATAGGGTCGCTGAGATGCATGCTTTAGCCACAGATCCTTTATATGCTGTCTTCCATAGGGATAAGGTAGTTCTCTGCACACACCCCAAGTTTTTACCTAAGGTTGTGTCAGAGTTCCACTTGACCCAGCCTTTGGTACTGCCTACGTATTTTCCTAACTTCTAGAATGAGAGGGAGCACACCCTCCAGTCTCTGGATGTTAAGAGCCCTCATGTTCTACCTCGATAGAACTAAGGCCTTCCAGCAGTCAAAACAGCTCTTCGTTTCCATCAACCCCAACTGACTGGGTCAGTCGGTTACGATCAAATACATTTCCACGTGGATAGTTGCTTGCTTCCGCCAGTGTTGTTCCATGCCGCAAGTCAAGTTGGAAGACCAGGTTTGTGCCCGCTCCACCAGAGCAGCTGCTACATCCCTGGCAGAATCTCGCTCTGTGCCTATCGCTGATATTTATGGAACTGCCACATAGAGCACAGTGCGCACACCTTCATCAGTCACTATGCCCTGGATGTCCATGCCAGACAGCATGCCTCTTTTAGCAGAATAATCCTTAATGGACTCTTGCCCTGAGAGGGCTCTGGCTAATACCACCCTGCCCGGGGGACTTTCGTCTGGGCTTGGTACTCTAACCCATCCATGTGAATCAATAGTGAAAATTGGTCCTAGAAGATATGAGAATTATGTACTCACCATAATTCTTGGTCTTCTTGGACCATCTTCACCACTGATTCACACATCCACTCTATCCACTGGGCTCATTTGTTCTGTTCATTGGTCTTCACTCCACCCCAGTTTTTGGTTTGGGCTGTGAAGACACTGTTTTCTTTGTTGTTGACCCTTCCTATATAAGTCCTGAAGAGCTATCTCATGCCCTTTTAGGTTAGGGTTATAGTTGGGGTATGCTGTACCTTCTTGGTAAAAAAGGTGCTGAGTTCTTTGAGGGATAATGCCAAGGTAAGCCATGCAGCATGAGATAGTCTCATGATGCTGCGCATGTGCCCAGCCTACCTCATCGCCAGCCCTCCTAAAAAGTTCTGGCTCCCTCAGGTTGCTAGCGCCTCCAGCTCAGAACTCATCAATGTAATTCAACTGTGAAGATGGTCGAAGAAGATCAAGAATTAGGATGAGTACATAATTTTCATTTCTAGAAGCTGCACCTCCGAAAGGACATTAACAGTGTGGATGCGGTCCAGAGGAGGGCCACCAAAATTGTGTGGGGGTTGCACAAGAAACTACTGTATATGAGGAGAGGTTGCAGAAGCTCAGCATGTATTCCCTGGAGGAGAAGAGGGTGATGGGGATATGATTGGGACCCCCTCACTGGGGTAAACAAGGTGCAAGGAGAAGGGTCTCTTTTTCAGAGGAGGAACACCAGAGCAAGGGGTATGCTATGAAGCTGGAGGAGAGCGGGATATAAGGAAAACTTCTTCATGGAAAGGGTGGTGGACACCTGTAATGGCCTACCAGAGGAGGTGGTGGCAGTGAAGACAGTGGGGAGCTTCAAGCATATGTAGGATAGGCATGTGTGCACAGTAGGTACAGGAAAGATAGGAGGGAGGGTCCTATATGACGGAATAGGGTCCAGGATGTAGTAATCGGCAGCCAGGGAAAAACAGAAAGACCACATGACTTACTGGTCCTTTTCTGTCGACACATTCTATATTTTTGTTACTATACTATACAATGTAAATATATGTTTTCTGGTTTGCCTTGCTACCAATATAATATTGATATATACTTGTAACTGTGACAGTGAGTGGCCTGGACCCCATTGTAAATGAGCTCAGACTCAATTGGGCTATTCTTTTCTTGAATTTTATGAGTAGTAGTACTTCTATAAACATTTGTTATAGAAGATAAGTGTCTGGCATTTCACTTGCCATGCTCTTTTCTCTGGGCCAGAAGGTTGTGGGTTTGGGGCTTACATTGGGGGCGTGGACATGGTTATATTCGACACTGAGACTGGGGAGGGCGGTCCCTGTAGTGTCATTCTTCAAATGATAAGGATCTTTCTGCAGTGTTCATGTCAGATGGTTGTCTTGGTGGACCCTCTTTGATAGGTTAAGTATACCATATGTACGGTGTCTTGGTAAACCGTCCCTGTATAACAATATTGTTTCTTAAAATCTTGCATCATTGGTAACTGGTTGGCTCAGTGGATTGGTATTGGTTTAAGGAGCCTTTCATCTCAAGGTCACTGGTTCAAGTCTAGCACAGGTCAGCAGTAGATGAGACATTATAACCTGAGGTCTGTTTTGTAGCCAGTGTGAAATGAGTTGTTATGGTCTCAGTCCAGTTCTCAGTGGGCAGGCATCCACATCACAAAATCACCAACAAAATTGGCACTAATTGGCACCCTTGACAGCCTCACATGAGAGGCCAAGGATTGAAAGGGAAAGAAGTCTGAACTACCCTCTTACTGACATGGTGGTCCCTCCTTAACAGTTTGAGGCACACTGATGGTGCAGTGTGGAGAAGCTTGCACTGTGATCGCCCATGCGGAACCTGCCATGTGGATAAGCAGAGGGCTTCTGGTTCCATTGCAGGCAATCCAGCACTTTTCATAAGCTCTAAATCCACAAGCAGGAAAATTAAAACTTAAATAAATATCCTGGTTTGGTTTTCATTTCATTAACCCAGGATAATCCAGTTGAGATGCAACATCTCATTTTCAGTGGAGTCCAAGGTTTTCCTTTTTTTTTTAATTTAATTTTATTTATTTTTTGTTTTACAGCTTGGTGGACAGAAGTACTGGGACATTAACTGGTTATTTAGAGTCATATACTGAGAAACATGAGGCAGCATTGCTCTTTGTTCTCTATGGCTGTGTGGTTATCACTGCACATTCAGTGGCTGCTGTATATATGTGTACAGTCACTGACTGCACTACTGGTATCTAAATCGTTATGTAAAATGCATGAAGGCAGATGTTTGCATGGAAGGTGCTTTGAATTTTTTTTGTTCTGTGTAAGCAGCAAGCCATGCCAGAGTGGACATGGGTCACTGCTCATCCTGGGTGTATTACGAGACAGACAACACCATTGAGTACATTCAGTCATATGAGAGTACATTGGTTCCTCACAGTTCCCATTTTGAAGGGGCTTGTAGTGTATGACTGAAAGGTGTTGAGGATGGAATTCCATCCCTAGAATAAGTTTGTTGTGCTGATGTAGCAACGCCATGACGTCGCTGTTGCAGTACAACAAGATAACATAGAACAGCACAGATCATTTTCACGTGTTCACCTTATTCAGACCACAGCACCTGATGAAGTGAGGTTTCCAGAGCTGTGATATTGAGGTCTCTTGTTACTATGACAACCTCTCGATTGGAACACAGCCTTGTTGTGTATGGTTACTAATACATAATCTCTATATTGTGTTTATAAAATGGAAGTTTTTGCAGTATAAGGAAGACAGCATTTTTTTTAAATTATTTTAAAAAGCGAAACATTTTTTAACTTATATTTTGGGGAGGAATGTCAGTGCAGTGACACAACACAGTTCTGTAGAACTCTACCTGTTTGCTTTGCTAAGATATAGAGAATACTAGATGGCAACTACTGTATGTACAGCCAGTGTGTTGTGCCACAGAGGGGTTCTGATTCCGTCAGACCGTGAGAGTGAAGCTGGAGAGGTCCATGGGGAATTGGAACTCCAGGGTGTCAGAACACACTTTTTTTGCATAAAGTTACTCATCCTGTATTTTTTATAGTGTATAGTATTGAGTGAAATGTGTGTGCATCACTTTTTTCACTTTCAAAATTAAAATGACTCATGCAGTCTCTAAAGGTTCCAGAATGCTGTTGTACCACAGAAGGGTACACTCACATTCCATGACCTTTGAACTGCAGTACAACAGCATTTTGAAAGAGATGGAATTCTATATGGAACAATGCTCTACTATACACTATACAGAAGTTTTACACAGCTGGTAGTATTGGGGAAGGCTTGATGCTGTATCATATGAAGAGTAGGCCAATTATAGACCATGGTTTCATACAACTTCTTTTTTTTTTTTCTTTTCAGTATTCCGGTAAATTACTCAAAATATAATATGCAGCTTATATTTCATTGATTTTCTGTGTTCGTCTTCTCATTTTTATGTTTGCTTGTGTGCGCAGTGCACAAGAAACATTGAGGTAGTAGAGCACTGCAGCGGCATGGCAGTGTTGTGGCCATTGCAGAGGATGCTTTAATGGGCACGTCCCTCAGCCACCAATTAACAGGGAAGCTGCCGATGATGGCAGTTTTGGAGCGAGCACTGCACTTGAAAGAAATCTGCCACTGCAGTCAGAGTCAGTTTTGTCATTGCAGCGGCAGATCTCTCGCCCCCCCCCTCCTGACAACGAGGCACCTTCCAGCCATGCGCATTACAGTGTACAGTAATGCTCATGGCTGGAGTTATGAGTAATTTGTTTGTTCAGTGTGCCTTTCCTGGTGAAGCTTATTAATAAATAAATGAGCTGCACCACGCCTTTTCATAATTGGCGGCTCCTGCCACCCACCACACCCTACAAAGCCAACATCGGCGTGCCCAATCCCCATGTCTGCATGTATCCCCCATTAATGTGGCACACTGGAAGCCCACCCCAGTGTACCAAACTAAATACATTTCTGACACCGGGATGCCCACTCCTAGACATATCTTTTGCTGACAATGGAGTGCCCAATCCGCATGTCGGCATGCCCCCCCAACCCCACTATCTTTTTCCAACACTGGGATCCCACTACCAGTGTTGGATACACCCTACCTCCTTTTTCAGCTGACCTCAGGGTGCCCAATCCCGGATCAGCATTGTCCCCCAGTACTCCAGTGTGCCAACATTTATTTTTCATATTGTTTCGCCTGTAAAAAAAAATCATTCCACGGGGTATTTTTTTTGTGTTAAACCTAAAGAAAAAGAAAACAGTCCCTCGTCGTCCTCGCTGCCCCTCCATCTGCGCACCCCACGTCCCCGCACTACGCCCCATACTTACCTCCAGAGGTCCAGCACTGTGATCTTCTGTGGACTGGGAACACGTCTGCGTCTTCAAAAGTCAATTGCAGACTGAAGAAAATCACTGTAAGCCCTATAATGGCAGTCAATGGGGGGGGGGGGTTCAACTTAGGTTGATATCTCAGTCATTTTTGGGAGTTTTGGTCCCAAATTTTCAACATGGGGTTCTTCGGATCCCAACTCATGAACACTGGCACTGTTATTTAATTTCTCAGTCCTGAAATGTGATTTTATGGTTGCTGTGTGGAATCACGTTTTGGGACTGAATAATGAAATGACAGTGCCACTGTTTGTGAGGTGGGGTCCCAAAACGCTAATGTTGCAAGTTCGGTGAAAAAAATTAAAAAAATGACTGCATTACGAGTGTGCATTGTGCAGTTTGCACGCACACTCATAACTTTGCCAGTTTTTTATATTTTTACTCCAAAGTTCCAGGCTCCGGCACTGCCATTTTTTCTCACCTCCTTATGAACAGTTCAGCTATCATTTTTTGCATCCTGCCCAGAAAGTATTTTCACACCTGTGGTGCAGAATGATGCAGTCACTGTGCAAATTCAAGCTTTGGAACAGATTAATGAAATCTCAGTGCCACTGTTCATGAGGGGAGATCCCATAAAGCCTATGTTGAAAATTTTGAGCAAAACTACCAAAAAACACCCAGGGCATTAGGGTTTCCAACTGTTAACACCCCACCCTGTACAGACTGACAGGCATCGAGGGTGTGGCTTGGAGTTCTTGTCCATAATGCTCACACCATTCCACCCCCACCCTGCGGCCACCGATTGGCATTGAGGTGTGTCTTGGGGTCTTTAGCCCCAGCGTTCACCCCATTCTCCTATGCTGCACCAATCTCACCTTATTTCCTTATGGAATGGAGTAGAGCATAAGAGCTGAAGACCCCAAGGCACACCGTGACACCTGTCAGTGTCTGCAGGGTGGGGTGAAGTGGAATGGCATGAGCGTTGTGGCTGAACCAAAGTCACACCCCAATGCCTGTCAGTCTCTGCAGGGTAGGGGTGGGGGATGGAGTTAGTTCAGTACTTCACTGCCATTCCTATCATGAATCTCTCCAACTCCTGCACTAAAAATGCCAATACCAGCAAGCAAACATTCGGCATTGACAAATGCTTGTTTCAAAAAACAACAATTGCACAATCTCTCAGAACCCCCCAAAACAAACTTCTAGGGGTGCTTAAAGAATTTGCTGCACCAATCCAAAGCTAAAACTAGTTTACACGTTGAGCTGGATGGTCAAGTACGTTCGAATTGTTAAGATATATCTAACATTTTTAATGATTATTTCCGTAGTATCGACACACACAGGCCCAAGTCTGAATTTAAAAACTGCCCAAAGTCAGTACTTTTTTAACCCCAAATCAGCCCAAGTCTTACATTAGAAGAGTTAGGAGTGCCCAAGAATTTAAATTACTAATTGTTTGAAAACTGATTGGCAGACAGTTTTGGTCCTACGTTTTTTGAAATTGACAGCTTCAGTCGCACCTGAAAATTGGCACCTGTTTGTCTAGTGTGCTTACCTGGTAAACAAAAACAAATAAATAAATTACTTATCCTGTTTCAAAGACATTTAATTTGTCTTTTAAATTGCAACATGTGCCGGATCAAGGGCTAGAAATAATTTTTGGGGATGGCTGTCCAATGGGCAGGTGTAATATTCCTTTTGATTGTTCCACATATTTTGTACATGTCCTGGTGATTTTTGTTTATTAATTTTACATGTCTTTCCAAAATATGAACTAATAATAACTAGTGTGTCCCCTAACTGATACATTGCCCTGAAAAAGGCTTAATAACTGATAGTGTCCATTGTAAGGTGCTCTAAAAGGGACTATTTACCCATTGTCTGCTACATGACCTTGAGAAGGACTTTATAAATGTGCCCTAGTTCACTACCCTGATTTGGGCTTCTAATTTACCATCACCACCCCTCCAGCTCAGTAGTAGCCCTGACAAGGGCCCTTAATTAACTTCTGTCTGCTGTGCCCTGGAAGACCAATCAGCTTCCTTTGCTCCTATGTATAGCTCAGACACTAAAAATCTCTCCCTGCTTAGTGACCCTGACAAAGGCTTTTAACCAGCCTTCCATCTCCTGTCTTTACAGCCCTTCCTGCCCTGACAGAGGGTATTAAGTGGTTGTGTCGGCCCTTTAAGTTACTCTCCTAATCTCCAAATACTGAGTCTTCCTCTCCTTCTGTCTTGACTGTTTGCCCTGAGAAGGGCTTTCAAATACCACTTTTTAGTCCTTACAATGGTTTTTAATTAGAGCCCTGAAAAGGATTTTTAATTTGTATCCCTAAAACTCTATACGTAGTGCAGAAAGCAAAAGTAGGGCAGCTGCACGTGCTCAATAACAAGAAACACATGTGCAGTCTCGTCCTACTGTGGCACTTTTAATTTCTGCTGCTTGGTGAAACCACTGACCACAGAGAGCCGATCAGAGCATGTGGGATTGAATGGACATCTCAGCATGTGACACCATGATGTTGGGATGTTCATAGCCCAGACTTACAGGAGGCAACATCTCCTGGTCCTGGTGCTTGCTAATGCTTTTTTACTTGGTGCCTGTCCCATGGACAGGCAGAGAAACGAAACCAGCTGTCCCTGGGGAAAACTGGATGTCTGGGACTGGCAAACAAGTGGTTATTTCGACCCCTGTCTGGATCTATGGAAATTGGCTCATATGGTCCCCTTACGTAAAAAGGGTTCCACATCTTTTGTCAATAAATATCATCCAACCGTTTTCTTGTCAATACTTTCAAAAATACAAGAGAAAATGTTCATGCTCAGTTCACTGATCTGTCTTAAACAGTACGGTATATTATGCAATGATCAGCATGATTTTTGCAGAGGCTGTGGTACTGAAACTACCTTAGTCAGGTTCCTGAACACCATATATGAAGCATTGGATGCTGGAATGATGGCAGGTGAGATGTTCGTAGACCTGACAAGGCGTTTGAGCTGGTCGACCACGACATTCTGTTGCAAAAACTAAAAACACTTGGCTTTGGCATGTCTCCTCTGAAATAGATTTCCTATTACTAGCAAGATAGAGCACAAATTGGAAAATTGGTTTCTGTTTTATCGGACAAATTAGAGACACCCTGTTGTGTACCACAGAGATCTATTTTGCGGCCATTGTTTTTTTCTTTATTTATTGATGATGCCCCCAAAGGCCTGCCCACTGACATATTTATTATTCTATGTCAATGACACAGTTCTTTATGTTCCTTCATAAAATACTGAGAAAAGTAATACCACCCTTAAAAAAGAACTTCACGGCTTGCATGAATGGTTCAGGATGAATAAATTGGTACCTAACACCACAAAAGCACAATCAGTGTTGTTAGATGCAAGTCTGAAATTTTCAAAAGATTGTTCCGGAAACACCATTTGCTTAAATCTGTTGATGTGATTAAGTACCTTGGTGTTCATCTTAATTCAGGGCTGACCTTTGGTGCACACATTAAAACTTTGACAACTAGAGCTCATCAAAAATGGAGTCAATTATATAGAGATAGAAAATACTGTAGAACTAGTTATTTTCATGCAAAGTAAATTTAGCACAAACACAAATGTAACCATAATTGTGTAAATTTATTTTAGCGCTAAGTCACAGTCACCACATTCACTATAATGGAAAAAATACTAAAAGTGCTAGTTAGCGCAAATTTATTTTCATGCAATTTGGTGCTTCAGCAAAAATAGGGAAAATTATTTAACAGTGAAAATTTCAAGTTCTACAGTATTTGACTTAGGAATCACATTTAAAAATTACGGCTCACAATTTAATGCCGATTTTTTATTATGGATCGATTGTTGTTGCTGCTGTTAAGACTAATCCAAACAGAAAGAAAGTTTTATGCAATAATGTAGCCAAGTTTGTTCTGTCAGCCAGATGTAGACCGCATCATGGTTTGAATATTACTAAATTGGATTGGTTATCACTAAAATGTAACTCTCAACTGATGAAAATTTTGTTTTCAGGATTCTACAGAAGAAATCTTCCTGTTTGCCTAATTTGCTCAATGACCAAAACAGTAATCATAATTCTCGTTCTAAATCAAGAGATCGTCTTCAAATTCCTTGTCTGCACACTGTAAGAGGTCCGAATTCTTTCAGCTTTAGAGATTCTTGTTTGTGAAATCCTCCTCTTCATTGGCTGTTGTTAATAAAGGAATAATGCACGACAGGGTGTGTATCGTGCTGGGATAAAGGCACGCCTGGGTGGGGTGGACACAAGACTGCAGGCCGAGTGCATCCAACGTCCCAGGTGTGGCATTATCCCAGCACAACACACACCCTGGAGGGCATTATTCCTATTATACAATGTCTTGTTGTTGTATGCAGAATTAAAAAAACTTATTTTAAAGAATGTTTTTGTTTGTGTGGAAAATATTTTTGTTTCTTAAGAGAAGATGCAAACAAAGATGGACAAATCCAAAGTATCCTCAATTGGTTCACAGCGAGGCTGAGACTAGACCCATGGTGTTATGCTGGGATAATGCCATGGGTCCAGCCCCAAACTGACCAATCACAGTCCAAGATTCTTTCTTGCCATTGTATAATTAAGCAATAATGCATGACAGGGTGTGGTATATCATGGGATATCATCACGCCTCGGGTGGTTGGGCATGAGGCCACAGGCTGAGTGCATCCAACGACCCGAGAAGTGACGATATCCCATGATATACCACACCCTGGAGTGCGTTATTGCTATTATGAACAGGAGTAATGGTTTTATAAATAAAACATAAAAAAAAAAAACATTTAAACCTGTTTAAAAAAGCTTTTTTTTGTAGTGTAGGAATACATAAAAAAAGTTCTAGAATCCAGCAGGTGGCACTGTTACAGTTGAAGCCCACAGAAAAGGTTAAGGCATTGTGAGGTTGTGACATGTGAACTCTGCCCCTCTGTGCTTTCCCTACATTTGTTCCCATTTGGAGGAAACAATTTGGTTTTCTTTCTTTTTTTTTGGTACAACGGTATTCAAATGATATGTACAGTATAGCATGCAGTACTGACATGAATTTCTTGTTGCAGAGCTGATCTTTGACCATCAGCGGCTGTTGCTGTGTTACAAATTCTGGGATTGAGCTCGAGTCATGGCAGCAGAAGTCTGTAAGGTGAGGTAAACGGAGCCTGTGATTTTTTAAGTGTGTGTGTGCATTTAAACCATCGCTCGACCCTCAACTCACTCCATACCTTCACGTTATACAGATTTTCTTGGTGGGGGGGGGTGTGAAGTGACTGTTACAGTCATAAAGAAAAAGTACATTTTTGCCATGTGAAGCATGTTGCGACTTGCGGTCAGGAAATGGGTTAGGAGCGAGGTTTACAGTGCTGCTTGGCAGATGCAGGTGTCGCAGTGAGCATTTTGTGTTTTGTTTTTTTAAATACTGGCTGTCTTGAGGTGTTAATCACTCCAGTTCACTGCAGGAGTTCTGGTGGGGTTTTGTGCAGTACAGTGAGGGACATGGAGAATATTGCATTTGGAGGAGTTCAGATCAAGTGAGGAGGCTGGTGGGAGGAGCCTTTCTGAAGCCGTGATGATGTAGCTCGATATCAACACGGCTTCAAAGAGCTCTCAGCCAATCAGATTCATCTATTTACAATTGCAAGTTCATAATGACACTTTGAAAAGCCATGATCAGACTCTAAGTCTTTGCAAATGCTTTGTGTAAATGTTAACAGATATTGTGTGCATTTTTGTAACATTTTATAGTATGTTGGCATGTATTTACTGTATTTTATGTGTCTCATGTAATATTGCTGTATTACAAATATTTTGTACTGATGTACCCGAGTCATGCCTCAAAAAGGTACATTTTGCACCAGTGCACTTACCCGGGTAACAAAATAAAATGAAATAAAACTAAACTTCAGACAGCAAATCAAACTATGATCCAGACATTATTTTGTAATGGTTGCACTAGCTATGTGAGTCTCCCTCTGATTACTGCACTGATAGCCCTAATGGCCCAAGAGACACAGGCTGTCTTGCTGGGCCCCATCCCGGTGCCTTACCAGTCTCAACCCGTGTAAGGCCCCCTCCTCCTGATGACCTTCCTTCAACTATCTGCTGGGGTAACACAGTTTACCTAGGTTTTTATTACTGAGGAACATTCTTAATGCAAGGCTTACTTACAACTGTGCTCGCTGTCTCTCTTTCAAGCATAGGGGCTCTTCTTGCAAGCTGTTCCACTGGTGCAGTTTGGGAGATCTTGCCATAGGAGACCAGTGCTACCCAGATCCAGGGATCCTGACACCATCTCTAGGCCCGCAGACCCCCTTGGCTCAGTTGCAGCCAGGGCTGGACTCTACTGCTGGTCATTTTCCCTGGGTCTCTGATATCTCATGAACACCCCAATCCTTTTCTTCCTCTCAGCTTGCCTTCTCCTCTTATAATCTTTTGGAGAAAGGGCAGGACCTTGAACATTTATGCTGAACTTTCCTGCATCTAGATGAATTGGTCCACTCACAACGCAAGCACTCACACACCCTGCCTCCAAGCAGAATCCCCCTAGGGGACAACTCTCAGGGTCAAGCTTAACCCTTCAAGAACCCTCTAGCAAGTGAAGAGAGACAGAGGCTGGTTACATATAAGAGAGTGACTGGTGGTGCATCTTAATGAAGACATTATTGTAAGTCTCATAGGTTGCCACCATTCCAAAAGGACATGCTAATCTATTTTACACAATTTGAGAAACAGAATCCTTCCTGATATAGGAAATGAATTGGTTAATGTTTGATAAGACAAACCCACACTCCACCTGGGTTTCGAGCAGTCTGCTTTGGCTTGATACAGATAGACTGGTGACTGGGCTCAAAGGGTCCAGGTGTCAGGGGTGTGCCATCCTCACAGCTGAGTGTAGGTGCAGGACACTATACAAGGAGAACCAGGGTGGATGTCTATGGCAGACAGGGACGAGAAGGGTGGAGCTGGGTGGTTTGTCACAGTAACATATTCTTCCCCAGTGAAGTCTGCATCCCAGGCCCAGGGTTGTCTGAACATTCAGAAGCCACCTGCAGCTAGACAGGGATGGTACAGCTGCTTGGGGGATGCCGAGTCAAAATGGAAGAATCTGTTGGAGTGAAGACCTGGCTGCAGTGTTACATTCAGTGAATCCCTCCACATTCAGACTGTGGTGTTAGTAATTATAGGTGTTTATGGTGTGCCCCCCTTCCTGCAAGTCACATACTATCCCTAGAAATACCCTAGAGCAGTGAGAGGGGCCTACACTGTTGACAAGGTCCACCCTGGATGGCTTCATTGACTAACTCCAAAACCAGCTTTCTGTTTTAGCTGTTTATTTTACACTGTGTACACACTTTCGTTATATATACCGTTGACTTAACTGTTTCCTTATTGTGAAATGTTACTCATTGCATTTCACCAACCCTATGTGCTGTATTTTGCACTTCATTTGCTCCCCTTATTTTGTATACTTTCACTAATGTATTATCTGACTTATTTGTACTGTTTTGCTCTCTCTCGCTCTCTCTCTCTCGCTCTACACTGTGTATTGAATTTTCCAAACACTGTTTCTTGACTCTATACTGTATTTATGTAACCCCTAGGTGGCACTATCCCAAGGGCTAGTACCCCTGCCTGCTTGGCTAGTAGCAAGTTAAGGGGCCTGAGTTCTGAAACGGGTGCATCCACCCAGAGGTCAGGGTTGGTAGTGGTCAAGCTAACCTGGGCACAGCCCTCCGGAACACTGTAACCCCCTCTTCCCTCTAGTGGCCTGAACACTGTACAATAATCACTTCACAATACCACTGGTACACCACAAGTACCAAACTGTTTGCACTTACCACCAGGGCTGATTCTCTGGCTTGACCCTGGGACCCCTGTAAACAAGGTTATGCACAGCAAATAGCAACAGTACAGTACTTTCAGCACAAACTGGAACCACAGTCAGATTACATGCAGAAAAAGTTAGATCTCATTTATTCAGGGGACTTGAACAAGGGAGGGACAAAATCAGGTTAATTAGCTTAAAGGTTATATCAATCAAGCAGTTAGGCATGCGCTTTGAGTCCCCACACACAGTCCACCTCTGGGTACCCAGGTGGAGAAGAGATACATAGATACATAGACAGTGTCGGCAGATAAGGGCCTATGGCCCACCCAGTCTGCCCATTTGAGCTTGTAAGTTCAGTTTATGTTTTCCAAGAAGTCTGTTGCCCCCCTTACCCCTGACCTCCAGAATTCCTTTATGTCTATCCCATGCATTCTTAAATCCCGGGATTGTTTCAGCCCCCACCACTTCCTCTGGCAGGGTGTTCCACTTGTCCTGTGAAGAAATCCTTCCTCATGTTTCCTCTGAATCGTCCTCCCTCCAACTTCATCCCATGCCCTCTAGTACTGGAACATCTTTTTCACTTAAAAATAGTGTATTCCTGCACCCTGTTCCTCCCTGTAAGATACTTGTATGTCTCTATCATATCCCCTCTCTCCCCCCTTTCCTCCAGGGAGTACATGTTCAATTCCCTTCAACCTGTCCTCATAGGACTTGTGATGCAATCCATGCACCATCTTTGTTGCCCTCCTCTGAACCTTCTCTATCCTGTCTATGTACTTACGTAGGTAAGGTCTCCAGAACTGTACAGTGTACTCCAGGTGGGGCCTCACTAGTGTCTTGTATAATTTAATTATGACCTCCCTTTTCCTGCTGGTGATGCCCCTACCTATGCATCCCAGCATCCTATTTGCTTTACCTGCTGCCTTGTCACACTGTTTCCCTGCCTTGAGGTCATCAGAGATGATAACCCCAAGATCCCTTTCCTGCTTGGTACATGGTATATCCTCACCTCCCAACTGATATATTGTGCCAGGGTTTTTGTGCCCCATACGCATTATCTTGCACTTCCTTGCATTGAATTTCAACCGCCAAACCCCTGACCATTCTTCAAGTTTCTGCAGGTCCCTTCTCATTCTGTCTACACCCTCTGGTGTGTCTACTCCATTACAGAGCTTTGTGTCATCAGCGAACAGTGAAGTTCTGCCTTCTAGGTCCTGCACAATGTCACTGATGAAGATATTGAATAGGACCGTCCCAGCACTGATCCCTGTGGTACCCCACTGGTCACTCTTCCTCTGTGGAGTGACAGCCATTTACCACCACCTCTGTGTCCTGCCACCCAGCCAGTCACCTACCCACCACACTACTGTCCTGCCCACACACCATATTCCCAGTTTGTGTAATAGTCTTCTATGTGGCACAGTGTCAAAGGCTTGCTGAAGTCCAGCTAGGCCATGTCCACTGCCATCCCTGATCCACCTCCCTAGTCACCCAGTCAAAAATTCAATGAGGTTGGTCTGACCGACCTCCCTGGTGAAACCATGCTGCCTTGGGTCCTGTAGTCCATTGACAACCAGATGTTCCACCAATCTCTCCTTCAGTAGTGCTTCCATGATCTTCCCCACTACCAAGGTGAGGCTGACTGGTCTGTAGTTCCCCGCTTCCTCTATGTTCCCACTTTTGTATAAGGGGACTACATCTGCTATCCTCCAGTCTTTGGGTACCTCCCCTGTTTCCAGTGATCGGTTAAACAGGATAGACAGAGGTTCAGCCACCACCTCTCTTAGTTCTTTAAGGGCCCTGGAGTGCACCTCATCTGGCCCCATTGCTTTATCAACTCTTATTACTTCCAGTTCCTTCAGGACCCTTTCTCATGTAAAGGGACTTGTGTCCATTTCTGCACCATTCTCACCCCTTGTACTCCGTTCAGACCCATTACCCTCCTCTTCCTCAGTAAAGACTGAGCAGAAATACCTGTTCAATATGTCAGCTTTACTGTTGTCATCCTCCACCCAGCCCCCATCCTCCCCCTTCAGTCTCACAATCCCTCCCTTTGCCTTTCTTTTTTCACTTATGTACCTGTAAAAGGTTTTGTCCCCTCTACCCACTGACTTTGCAATGTGTTCTTCTGTCTGAGCTTTGGCTTCCCTTACTGACCTCCCTGCCTCCCTTTGCTTCTCCTGGTACTTCTCCCTATCCCCTTCTGCCTGTGTCTTTTTGTACTGCCTGAATGCAATCTTTTTGGCTTTCACTTTCTTTGCTACCTCTTTGGAAAACCATAATGGTCTCCTCTTACTTTTCCTCTTCCTAACCAGCTTAATACATAATTCTGTTGCTCTTGTAATCCCTATTTTAAATACTGCCCACTGTTCGTCAACCCCCGATTCCTGCCCCATTCCCCTTAATGCCTCTTTCAAGTATCTCCCTATTTTCCCAAAGTCTGCCCCCCTAAAATCCAGGATACGTGTTTTTGTGTGGTTTGGTTCTGCTCCTTCTGTGATTTCAAACCACAGTGACTGGAGGTCACTGTTCCCCAGGTGCTCCCCCACTGTTACCCCCATCACACTGTCCCTGTTTGTGAGCACAAGGTCCAGTATTGTCTTCTGCCAAGTTGGTTCCTGACCAGTTGCTTGAGGAAGGCACCCTGAAGGGAGTCCAGGATAAATCTGCTCCTAGTTGCTGCTGCTGCTGGGATGCTCAAGTCCACGTCTGGAATATTGAAGTCTCCAACCAGTACTACCTCACTCTTGTCTGCCATCCTTTGGATGGCTAGCATCAGCTCCCTATCTGTTTCTTCCTCCTGGGCTGGTGGTCTATAGACCACACCTGTGCGGATGGCTGGCCCCATTTTCCTTTCCAGCTTAACCCACAGTATCTCTCCCATTTGTTCCTTCTGGATCTCTGTGGCCCTTATGTCATTTTTCACATGCAGTGCCACTCCTCCTCCCTCCTGCCTGCCCTGTCTCTTCTGAATATGTTGTAGCCAGGTATGGCCAACTCCCAATCATGGTTATCATTACACCAGGTTTCAGTGAAGGCCACAATGTCCAGGTCTGACTGCACCATGACAGCCTCCAGATCTTCCATCTTGTTGCTAAGGCTCCTGGCATTTGCACACATGGCTTTCCATGATTTGACCTCCCTAGACTGTTTTGCTGTTCTACTCCAGCCCCTTCCTTGGTTGTCCTTTATCCCTGGTTCTCCTTGCTTTCTGCCCTTCTGCTGAATTTTGCCCCTTTTCTGCCTATCCACCTCTTGGGCGCTAATCTCCATCTTTTGCACACTGCTTTGTGGAGACAGCAACTCCTCTGGTTCACTGGTTCCACTGCTAGCTGTGGGGGGGGGGTGAGCAAGTAGGTACCCTCCTTGCTGACCTGCCAACCCCCTTTGCTAGTTTAAATGCTTGTCAATGTAGCATTTAAACTTATTGAAAATGTGCTTTGTGTCTTAGAAAATTGCAGCCTTCAGAACTTATAGTAATCTGATCTAGTCTGGATATCTCCACCCAGGGCAATTTGTTGCCAATGGTTATGATGTAGCCCTTCCTGTTCCAATACAACCTGTTTGGTCTGAAAACAATGTCCTGCCCCCTAAGGCTGTCTGTGTTTCAATTCACACTGCAGGTTTTTCTGTGACCACTCCTTAACCCCAGTAACTTTGTTAAAAAGAGTTTAACTATCACAAACTCCTACGCACCAGTAAATTATTTAAAAATAGTTTCTGTCCCAAAATCCTAGTAGTCAATCCAGCTACCCCCAAGGGACAACCAGAATGCAGTATTCAAACACTTATGAGGTTACTTCCAAGATAAGCAGAGTTTGCAAGTTTCTTTTTCAGCTCCTCAGCCACCTTTAATTCATTTAAAATAGTTTAACTGTCAGCAAATCCTAGTAGACAATCTAGCTACCTTCAAGGACCTACCCAAATGTAGTATTTAAATCTTTCTGAAGTTACTAACAAGATAAACAGAGTTTGCAAGCCCCTTCTTGGTTAAACACCAAATAAATATGTGAATAAAAAGCAATTACCAAGGGTAGTTAGTTTCACCTCCCACAGAATTAAGCAAAAGTGCACGTTTGTTGCAGATATCAAGTGCAATATAGAATTTCTCACACAGTTCACAGTTGAAGAAAGTAGTGTCCTTCCAGCTCCAGAAAATGTGCTTTGTGTCCTTATGTCATTTTTCACATACAGTGCCACTCCTCCTCCTTTTCTGCCTGCCCTGTCTCTTCTGAATATCTTGTAGCCAGGTATGGCCATTGAGTGTTTGGATTCCCCTCCAGGATGGATGCAGGCCGTCAGGCTTGAACAAACCTCCATCCTTCCAGGTGGGTCCCCAGTCATCAATGAATCCAAGCCCTTCCTCACAGCACCAGTTCTTCAACCATGAGTTAAAGTTCCTGGTGCATGCACCCCTATGCTCTCCCTTGTCTCTCACAGGTAGTACTTCTGAGAAAGTGACAGAAGTAGCTACTTGCTTGAGACCCTCCCCAATTTCCTAAACTCTTCCTGAACTTCCTTTGGCTCCCCATTGGCCAGGTCATTAGTACCTAGGTGGATAATGACATCCAGCTCACCCTCCCGTCTTGCCTTCCCAGTGATCCCCAGGATCTTCCTTCCATTCCTCCATGCCATGGCACCTGGTAAGCACCTCACCTCCCTGTCCTCCCCCTCCTGTGTTCCTAGCTGGATCCCTCTTATGATGAAGTCCCCCACCAGGATTTGCTTCCTTCTCCTCTGGGGTCCACTGCTTTCCCCACTGAGGTCACCTCCTTGGCTAGCCTTCACATCCTTTCCTTCCACTTCTTCTATTTGGTTGTCCCCATTTGCCAGTGCGGCATATGAGTTCTTGAGTGGAATAGGATCTGGGATGTGCCTCTGCCTGACCGCTCTAATCCTCCCTGAGCCCACTGTCATCCTAGTACTCTCGTTCTCGGCATCTTTTGAGGCAGTTGCATTGGACTGGGTGGTCTCTGGATAGGGGTGATGGTACTCCTGACCCAGTTTACTTCTGCTCTGAGTCTGGCTACCTCATCCCACAGTCCAGAGAGATGCATGCAGATAGGGCAGCACCACAGTGTCCAGAAGGTCTGCCTGAATATGGCTGCCCCACAGCCACTGCATTGCACCACTCCCCACATTATACTGCAATTATACTGCTATTCCACTACTTCAAACAACATGAAGTCTTGCTGTAGTCTGACAGTAGCAGTGAGTCCCGACCTTTGAACTGCCCCGGAGATGAAAGAGTTAACTTTCCATGCTAGGCATGGAACGCTGACCTCGAGCTCAGTTGAGACTCTGTCTGTTGCTGTTCGAACTCAAACCGTCAGATTCTTTATTCCGCCTCAATGAACAGTCGCTCCGGAGATTTCTCCTTCTGCTCAGTTCAATTTGTCGGTTAAAGTACCATTTTTCTTGGTTTTTGACCAAATTTAAACCGCAACCTGTCGGTTCAGTCTCTGTCTGTGGTATTCGTGAGTACTAGATAGGTTTATATTGTTTCTATTCTGTGTGAAACTTGTAAACGGTTCATTGGTTCGGTTTGAACCAATCAAGTTGCTAAAAAATCTTTATTTTACATTTTAGAGTGTGGTTACCGGTTCTTATCGGTTCTAAAAAAACACGGATTTTATTACGTTTTTTTCCATGACCCGTGACACGGTCAGGAACCGATAAGAGGGTCTTGCCTGGTGGATTGCCATTAAAAGGTAAGTTTGGTTAGGACTGGCACAATGTCTGAGAAACCCAAAAGAAAAACCGGGCCCACTGGGTTTCAACACTGCAGTGTGTGTGGGGAAGTCTTTGCCAAGGCTGATCCCCACACCACCTGTGTTTATTGTCTGGGGTTTGACCACCTCAGTGCAGACTGCCAGATTTATAAAAATATTCCTGCAGCTACCCTAGAAAAACGAGTTGGTAGGCTCAGGGAAAGGGAGGCCAAAAAGTCCGCTGAACTGGATGGCCAGCCTGGTTCGGTTCAAACCGAACCAGAAGGAGTGTCCTCTGACCAGGGAGAGACTTCTTCAGGCAAAAGGAAATCCGATTCTGAGGAGTCGGTTCCAGCTAAGAGAACAAGAAAGGAAAAATCAGCTGGTGTGGATCCAAAACTTTCTTCTCCAACCACTGAAGAAATAGCCAAAGCGATAAAAATTGTGCAGTCGCTTTCCCCGGTTCCGACCGAACCGGCACCATCAGGGAGGCGCTCGGTTCGGCCGGTTCCACCGGTTCAAGAGTATGATTTAGAGGAATTTAATGAACCGGAGGAGGAGGAGGAGGAGGAAGAGGAATATGAGGAAAGTGAATGTGGTTTTGAAAGTCTGGATGTGCCCATTGAACCAGACATCTCCCCAGACAAACCTTCAGGGGTGTCTCCTCCTAGGCTTTCTGAGTCCCCCTCCCATTTCATGTTTTATAAAAAAGTGGCTGAAACCCTCCAGCTTCCTATGGAAGAAGCTGTGGATGACCAGGAGGAGCCTGACTATATGGAAATGATGGACATCCCAGAGTCTAGGAGGCTGTCTATTCCCTTACACAAATCTTTTGGGAAACAGACATTTAAGATTTTAAAGACTCCTAATGCCATACCTCCTGTGGATACAAGAATGGACAAGAGGTATACACTGTCACAGTGACGAGCGATGTTCCACAGGGCTCAGTGTTGGGACCAGTGTTGTTTGGGATATTCATTGCAGACATATCATGGGACATCAAGAGCAAGATCAGTCTGTTTGCTGATGATACCAAGGTAGGCGCGGTGGTGGATGACCTAGGGGGATGGCAGGGGTTGCAGGATGATCTGACAAAGCTTGAAACCTGGTCAGACACCTGGCAACTGGGCTTTAATGCCAAAAAGTGCAAGGTGCTGCATTTTGGGATGAAGAACCCAAGGAGAGTTACCAGCTAGAGGAAGTGTAGCTAGCCCAGACAGAGGAGGAGAAGGATCAGGGTGTGCTCATTATAGGGTCAATTAACAACTCGGCACAATGTAGGAAGGCAGCTGCAAAGGCCAACAAAATGCTGGGTTGTATTGCAAGGGGTATATCCTCGAGGAGGGAGGAGGTGATTCTGCCACTGTATAGGTCATTAGTTAGACCACACCTGGAGCACTGCGTGCAGTACTGGCGTCCGTATCTGAAGAGGACATTGGGTTACTGGAGGGGGTGAAGCGAGAGCGACAAAGATGATCAAGGGGCTGGGGACTTATCATATGAGAGGAGGCTGAAGGAGTTGAACATGTACTCACTGGAGGAGAGACAGGGTGACATGATTGAAACTTTTAAATACATGAAAGGAATAAACAAGACGGGTACAGAGGGGCTGTTCAAAGTAAGGGAGGGAGGGCCACCAGGGCCATGATATGAGACTGGAGCAAGGAAGGTTCAGGAGGGAGATGAGGAGACACTTTTTTACAGAGAGGGTGGTGGCTGGGTGGAATGCGTTACCTGCTGAAGTGGTATGCAGTAGAACAGTGGACTGCTTCAAACGAGGATGAGACAGGACAAGGGGGAGGGTTAATGAAGGGGAAGGGTGGAAGGGAGGGGCAGCTGCAGAATAAGGGTTGCTAGCTGCACATTCAAGCAAACTTGATAAATCTCTAGGCCTTTATCTGCTGACAAATTTCGTATGTTCGTATGTCAGGCTCAGATACGGAGTTCCTTACACAACAATACAGCCATGTTGGGGTAGTGCAGGCTGCAGCCTGTGACAAGGCAAATATTCCCTTGGCTTCACCCCCCCCCCCCCAAGACAAGGACTCCAGGAGGATTGATGCCATGGCAAAGAAACAATACATGGCAGCATCCTTGGAACTCAGACAGGCCAATTATATGGCTTATACTGCTAGGTATCAGAAATCCAGATGGGACACTGTCATGGCTTTAGCAAAACAGGTCCCTGGCCAGTTTGCCAAGGAGCTGGAGCAGGTGGCTGCTGATGGTATTGAGGCATCCAAGGTGCAATTCCATGCTGCAGTGGACTCAAATGATGTGACATCAAGAGTCATGGCTACATGTGTGGCACTTCGCAGAATGGCTTGGCTCAGATGTACTAGCCTGTCACAGAATACCCACACTAAAGCCATGGATTTTCCTGTTATGGGTAATTCTCTGTTTGGGGAGCAAACAGAGAATTACATGAAGAAAATGGACGAGTATAGGACCACCTATAGGAGTGCCCAGGCCAAGGAAAGGCAGGCCACTCCTCAAAGGCAGCATCCCAGGGGCAGGGGCAGGCCTTTTCACAGGCCTTTCTACCAAGCCTAGGCCTCCTCTTCTGCCTATGCTCAGAGGGGGTTCTTTAGCGGGAGAGGCAGAAGGGCTACAAGCAGACCTGCTTCCACCCCTCAGCCCAAACCCCTGCCAAGCAGGCACCTTGATGGGTTTGCCAGGGCCGATTCTCCATCACCTATAGGGGGCAGGCTGGCTTACTTTGTCCAGGACTGGAAGTCTCTGACATCAGACAAGTGGGTCCTGGAAGTAGTAAGTCAGGGACTGGTTCTCAGCTTCAAAAAATTTCCAAAGCTGAGAGCCGGATCATTTCCACCTGCAAATCCCTCAGAGGCACTTGCCTTAGAGGCAGAGATCTCTTCCCTTCTGGCTGTCTGAGCTGTGGAACGGGTTCCACCCCTACACCAGGGCAAAGGATTGTACTCCAGGTACTTCCTTACCCCAAAAAAGACAGGAGAATGGTGGCCCATCCTGGATCTCAGATATTTAAACAAGCACCTTTTAAAGCCAAAATTCAAAATGGTGACTCTGGGAATAATTCTACCCTCTTTAAGGCCAGGGGACTGGCTAGTGTCCCTGGACCTCAAGGATGCCTACTTCCATATTCTTATCAGAAGCTCCCATTGAAAGTACCTCAGGTTCGAGCTGCCCTCAGGCCATTACCAGTTCAGAGCAATGCCCTTCGGACTAACTTCTACTCCAAGGGTGTTCACAAAATGTCTGGCAGTAGTAGTTGCTTCTCTGAGAAGACAAAGGATTGCCATCTTCCCATACCTAGACGACTGGCTCTTAGTAGGCCAGTCCCCAGACCAGGTCAAGTTACACTTACAGGTAACTCAGCAACTGCTCACTTCTCCAGGTTTCCTTCTGAATCTGTCAAAGTCAGTTCTAGAGCCTGTTCAGCTCCTCACCTTCATAGGTGCAGAGCTAGATACAGAAAGGGCCAGAGCCTTCCTTCCCCTGGACAGGGCAAGGACCCTTATCACTCTGGCCTCCTCTTTCACCCTACAGGTGTCTCGACCAGCAAGGCATTTCCTGCAGCTCCTGGGGCACATGGCTGCTTCTACAGCAGTGGTGCAGGGAGCAAGATTTCAGATGAGGGACATTCAGTTCTATTTGAGGGCCTTCTGGTCTCAGAAAAGGAACCCTCTGACCAAACTGATCCCAGTGAGTCGAACCTTGATCCAGGCCTTGCACTGGTGGCAGGATCTGAACAATCTGAGACAAGGGGTTCCTTTTGTCACCCAGTCTCACTCTTTAATCCTTACTACAGATGCCTCCTTCTTGGGGTGGGGGGCTCACTTGGGCGACCTGACCACCCAAGGGTTGTGGTCCCCTCAGGAATCTCTGCTCCACATCAATCTGTTGGAGCTCAGAGCAGTTTTTCTAGCACTTCAAGTTTTTTCCAAGTCTGTTCAGAACAAAGTTATTCAGATCAGAACAGACAATACCACCACAATGTGGTACTTCAACAAACAAGGAGGCACTCGGTCTACAGCCTTGTGCACAGAAGCAATGAAGTTGTGGTCCCTGGCTTATTCTCTGAACACCTCCCTCTCAGCAGTACACCTCCCAGGCAAGGACAATGTCCTGGCAGATGCTCTCAGCAGGATATCTCAGGGCCATCATGAATGGTCACTGGATCCCTTGATCTGGGAGGTGATATTCTCCACATCGGGCATCCCACAGATAGATCTTTTTGCAGCCCCAGACAATCACCAACTTCCTCTTTTTTGCTGCAGGCCCCCAGTGTTGGGCTCAGTCCCCCTGGATGCCTTAGTTCTCAATTGGGAAGAGAAGTTCCTATATGCTTCCCCACCTTCCCTCTCCTGTTCAAAGTGCTAGTCAAAATCAGGTCTCAACCCTGCAAGATGATCCTGATTGCTCCAGGCTGGGCCAGACAGCCCTGGTATCCTCTCCTATTGTCCTTATCAGTCCATCTTCCCCTGGCTCTTCCCAGGAATTACAACCTGTTAACTTGTGCTCAAGGGAGGGTTTGGTACCCGAATCTCAAATCTCTCAATCTCAAGGACTGGCTCTTGAAGAGTTAGAGTTTGCTGATTTACACCTCTCCCAAGGTGTTATGGATATTCTGAAGGCTTCTAGGAAGCCTTCCACCAGAACCACTTATAATTCCAAGTGGAAAAGATTTTCCATATGGTGCTCTGGGAAGCATATTTCCCCAGAATCTACTGATCTGCCCACAGTACTTGACTACATGGTTCATCTCAATAGCTTGGGTCTCAGACCAGCTACACTAAGGGTGCACCTGGCAGCGGTTTCTGCTTTCATTTCAGCAGGTAAGCCCTCTTCTCTTTCAGCTCACCCTGTTTTCTCCAAGTTTTTCAAGGGATTGCTTCATACCAATCCTCCATTTAGGGATCCTGCCCCTGCTTGGGATCTTAATGTTTGAATTGCACAGCTTATGCAACCCCCCTTTGAGCCTTTGTCCTTAGCAGAGCTTAAGTACTTAACTTGGAAAACTGTTTCTGGTGGCCATCACTTCTGCCAGGCGCATAAGTGAGCTGCAAGCCCTGTCAGTGGAGCCTGACTTTATTTCCTTCCATAAGGATAAGGTGGTCCTAAGGACTAACAGGAAGTTTTTGCCTAAGGTGGTTTCAGACTTCCACCTTAACCAATCTATGTCTCTTCCTGTGTACTTCACTGACCATTCCTCCTCTGGTGAGAGGAGGCTGCATAGCCTAGATGTGAAAAGAGCCCTTAGCTACTATATAGAACGCACCAAGAGTCATAGGTTTGACTCCCTCCAACTGTTCCTCACTTATGGTGGGGTAGGCAAAGGGAAACCTGCCACTAAAGATTCATTGCCAGGTGGATTGTCTCTTGCGTACAATTTTGCTATGAAAAATTAGGTAAGGTCCACCCTCAGGCCTGAGGGCTCACTCTAAAGAGGTACTAGCTGCTTCCCTGGCTGCTGCCAGGGATATCCCTATTATAGAAATATGTCAAGCAGCTACCTGGAAAACAGTTCACACTTTCACCAAGCATTACTCCCTGGACATCCAGGCTAGGAGTGATGCTCAGTTTGGCACAGCTGTGCTTCAGAGCCTATTTCCTAAGTAGGTTCTGTCCCTCCTCCATGGAGGTACTGCTTGGTAGTCTGCTACTGTCAGAATACAGCAAGACTTCATGTTGTTTAAAGAAAAAATTGCTCACCTTAGTAATGTTGTTTCTTCTAATGGAGTCTTGCTGTATTCTGACCTCCCCCCGCCTTTCCCTCTCAGAACTTTTGTTTTTTTTGGGGGGATGTGGGTGGGCAGTGGCAGTGTTGGCACTCAGGAGGTGCCCCCACCTTTTTTGTTATCACCCTTTCTTTGGGTGAGTGGGTGTTGTGTTATTTCATTTTTGGGTCTCCTGACTTGAGTCTTTGTTTTGAGACCAAAAATTTGTTATTATGTTAGTAGCCAGTTGGCTAGTGTAGGCTTACAGCTTCCACACTGGACCTCAGTGAGTTTAGCTCGTAAAGATCTGACGGTTTGAGTTCAAACAGCAACAGACAGAGTCTCAACCGAGCTCAAGCTCAGCGTTCCATGCCTGGCATGGAAAGTTAACTCTTTCATCTCCAGGGCAGTCTGAAGGTTGGGACTCACTGCTACTGTCAGAATACAACAAGACTCCATTAGAAGAAACAACATTACTAAGGTGAGTAATTTTTTCTTGTCTGCTACTGAAGCTCTCCTAGTTCCCTTTTTATTAATTTACTGTCCTAAAAATCCTGCCACTGTTCCTCAGATACTTCTCTTTTTTAAAAAAAGAAAATAAACCAATAAATAAATAAATAAAATAGAAATAAATAAATGAAAATAAAGATGGACTAGCTAGGATAGTTGCTCGGGGTTGCAGCTGGTTGGGACCCTGTGATGGAAAACACAGCATGCACAGTACACAATATTTGTAATCCAGAGCCAGAGGGCTCAGTTCATAAAGGAAATGAAACAAGAAGACAATCAGATGACACACTCAGATTAAGCTGTTGTTGCAAGGAGCTACCCTGGTATTTACTCATGATACCCAAGACTGGACACAGGCTGGATGAAAATTAAAACTGCAGGTGGTTGATCTGGAATGCCAGGAGAAGCAGACCCCACATGAGTCACAGAGGCGTCATTCCTGCTTAAGCATAGAGCAGGGAGCTAATCCCCAGGCAGGTCTCTCGTCGATGGCTTCTCTGTGCAGTGGGTAGTCTGGCTTGACCAGTCTGGCAAAGCCCAGACTGCATGGAGACAAATTCGGATGCGGTCTGTTTTGGGCTGGATACAACTTCCAGCAAGTAGAACACAGTTCACAGAGTGGGGAACTAACTCCCAACCCACTAGCAGCTCATAGCACATTTACATGTAAGGGAATTCTACTGTACCAGGCAAAGCGTCCCCGGTCACAATCACAAAGTCTCTGCACACATCAGGAGCTTAGGGGTAACTGGAACTCCTGACAGGCCAATCGCATTCAGCAAAATCTTCGGACTTCTTCAGGTTGAGCCTGGCTCACTTCAGTAGCTTACTTTAGACACACAAACTTGGATTTAGTCCACAGTAATTCTCTTCTTTCCCTCTCAGGAGCAGCAGGCAGACATGTAAGCCAAAAACTCAGCCTTTTCACAGTCATCCCATGCAAATCCACTCAGGATTGCTGCTCAGAATCACTTCAGCTCCTCTCATTTCATTTCCCAGCTCAGAACTAACTGAAAACTGCAAGCAGCCCGGGATTTCCCCAAGATCCAAAAGATTTGGTTGGCTAATTTGGCTGTCAGTCAAAGCAAGAGCTCCCCCTTCAGTTGCAAAAAAGGTGCAAAAAAACTCCAAAGTACAGTTCCTACAGATTTTGAATTCAGACAGCTCCTGTAGTACAGCTACATTTTAGGTCCCACCAGTACTGTTTGGTCCAATTTTCAGTCCAGGACCAAGATAGTGGAGACAAACAAAACAGTCCTTGCTACAAAGACAGCAGGTCAGACAAACTACATTATCATTATCACTCTAAATGATTTTTAGTAAATAGTTACATCTTTCAACAGAGCTCCGTCTCAGATTACTTAAGCTGCAATAGGCAGCTCTTAAAGAGACAGTACACAGAGACTATACTGGCTCTGGTAATCACATTTAAACTGCTAAAATGCAGGACACCAGCCTGGCAGGGAGCATTTAGGCAAGCTCAAGGAAGACTTTTTGGGAACCCCCATTTGTAGTGGGGTTACATTTACACTACTGTAACCGTGCATTGTTTGTTACATTTTCACTGCAATGTTTTTAATCTGAGCACCCTCCAACATGGAGCCTTTGTAAAGAAGTCTCTAACTCAAAGGTATTGTAATTCCAAGACATAAATAATTAACTAAAATAAAACACTGGGAATCCACATCCAGGATTTGAGAGAGATAGGAGTACTGCCAAAGAAACACAGAAATATAGAAGTTGATAGCAGAAGGAGATCACCAGGTCCATCTAGTCTGCCCATTGGCTTTTAACCTAGCCTTCTAATTGCCCTTGGGTTTGAGGGCTCCCCATGTATCTGCCCCAAGGATTCTTGAAATCTACCACTGTGCTTGCCCCCATCACCTCTACAGGCAGGCTGTTCCAGGCATCCACCACTCTTTCTGTGAAGAAAAACTTCCTGGTGTTGGTGGAGAACTGCCCTCCTTGCAGCCTTAGATCATGGTCCCTGGTTCTGCTGTCCTTCTTAAATTGGGAAGAGATCATCTATCTTCACCTGGTTTATACCTTTTATGTACCCGAATGCTTCGATCATGTCATCTCTCTCGCTCTTCTGTGTTCCAGGGAATACATGTTCGGTTCCTTCAGTCTATCGCCGTAGGACATCTCGTGCAGTCCTTGAATCATTTTTGTTGCCCTTCTTTTGCACCATCTCCACTTGGTCAATGTTGTTTTTGAGGTGGGGCCTCCAGAACTGCATGCTGTACTCCAGGTGAGGCCTAACCAGTGATCTGTACAGTGGCAGGATCACTTCCCTCTTGCTGCTTGTGATGCCAGTGTATGTACTTGTGTGCCATTACAGACTGTTTTATGTTCTACAGTTGAAAAACAGAAGATTGCATTTTGATGTTTGAATTTCTTTAACCATGCCTTAGTTATAGATGGTGCTAGTGCACAGTGTCATCAAGAATGCGGACACCTGATTTGCTGATTTTTAAAGATTGCACCTGGCACTCCTTATGTGGAGAAGAGTGGCTGTGAATCCAGTGATCCCCTGTCATTGGCCAGTGTTTGGACATGACAGTGGTTTGACTGAAGGTCCAAGGAAATGTGCACAGCACAGACCAGGTGTGTAGATATGAGAATGAACTTTCATTGTCCTGGAAATTAACATGATGGAAGCATCAGAAACACAGGAAAGATGCAGGCATTTGACATGTTCCATTCTGAAACTCAGTCAGGGAACCTAACTTTAGTCTAGTTTCAATAGGGCTAGGAAAGCACCATGGAACACAATAAACATGAAAAGCGTCAGAAACAGCGAAGCCATGATCACTGCATGTGCAAAATAGCAGGATCATGGGGAAAGGAGGAGCAGAAGATGTATGATTCCAATGAAGGCAGAGACACTGGAGTCCCAAGGATCCAGGAGGCTGGTGGTGAATAAGGCAAACCCTGAAGCCACCAGCTGAATAGGGAGCAGGGATCCCAGAGGTGGTAGACTTAGCACAGGGGAACCAGGAGGTTGGAGAAAATTATCGCCGGGATGATGGCAGAGAGAGCGGACACACAAGACATAGGAAAGGTGCTCAGGAGAGACCGGGGAGCAAACACTGAAGTGGGAAGTAGCGGCAGCGATGCAGGCAGCAGAGGTTGGTGGGAAGGAGTGGTGGGTCAGGGACTGCTAGATGAGAGGGAGGTGGGGTGAAAGTAAAGACAACTGAGAGGATAGCCGCAGAGTGGGCAGCACAATGAAAAATAAATGGGACGTGGCGAGACGAAGAAAACTGGAGGAGCGGGGAGGAAGTGGGGGGGACTGACCAAAGCGACGGATGAGACTAGACAGCCATGGTGAGCAGCAGAGACGTGGAACAGAGAAGCGAGGGGAACGGAATCTAGAGAGAAATGGATGGTACAAGGAGGGGAGACGGCTAACAGCTGCGAGCAAATGGTAACGGAGAGGAGAGGGGAGTGAGATAGAGAAAGGCAGGGACAGCAGAAGGCAACATAATGAAACAGGGGAGGCAGAACAGATGACAGAATCAGAACAGGCAGATGGAACAGCCGATGGAGCCTCCAGCTGCAGCGAGAAACGAATCCTGAAACAGTCCAGGCAGAGTGGCCTTTTAAGGCCTGATGGGGAGTGACGTAGTTGCTCTGCCCATTGAACCTCAGGCTTAAAGCCTTCCCATTGCAAAAAGTCCCCAAAATACTATCAAGCTGCAAATAAGGCACCAGATTCACAGAAAAGGAAAAAAAAAAGTCAGTAGTATTTTAATCCTTCTGTATGTAAAGTAGCAATCCACAAAAAGATCAGCAGTATTGCAAATCCCTTCTTGATCCAAACAAGCAAAAACCAGTGTAAAACTAAAAGTAAGGCCCACTTCCCTCAGAATTTGAGCAAGACTGTGCCTTCCTCCAGTTTCCAAGTTCCTAGTTCAAGACTGTGTGTCCTTCCCAGCTCCAAGTTCAGTTTTGCAACAGCAACCTTTACCTTGAAAAGATAAGGCCTTTCTCATGTGGGTGTTGCCCACCCTTAGGATCAGCTGCAGGAGTTTAGCATGTACCAACTCTCTAGATTCACTGGAGAAAAGTTGGACTTGGGTCATGGTGGTAGTGCCACTGGACTTTATGAAGGGATAAATGGTTAGGCCCCTACACTCAGTAGAAGTGGGAGCATGTTCTCGATTCACTTCTAGGGTGGATGGCAGTAGACCCCTACATCTCCTGGCAGTGGGGGGTGTGAGTAGATTCCCAGTTTATTCCCAGTGTGGATGGTTGTAGGTCACTTCATCTCCTTTGGTGGGGGGGGGGAGACAGAGTGTGAAATTCCAGGTCATACTCTGACTGGAAGGCAGACCAATGCTTCTTCAAGGAGTGGCCCAGACAGGCAACTTCCATCCCCATCCCCCACTTGCAACCCTCCTGCTACATCTGAGAACTACTCCTGTGTGGCCTATTAAAATAGGATATCCTCAGTTGGAAAAATCTGAGTCTAGTTTCATAGTGAGTCACTTTAAATATAAATTAGACTCCATGCTTCACTCTGAACATGTTCTGTTCAGCTGCCCCTGGGCAGCCTAGAGAAGTAGGCTGGGGAACTGTCCTCAGCTCAGTCACTATACATAGTTTCTCTGTCCCAGGTAGTGGTGTTCATACCTTCCCCACAAATATTCCATTAAATCACCCATCGCTAAAAATAATAAAGTGGTGCACTTAATTACCTTTCCCCCATCACAGGTAAATACAGTAGTCCAAGTCCTGTATGCATTGCACCCCCTCCTATATTGGTATTATTTGATATTATACAGTGGTATCTGTGACTGGATCTGTGATGTTATCCCAGCATAATGTCACAGATATAGTCCCAGCACATAGAAGACTGGATTAAATGTAAAAAGAACGCACTGCCACAGAAAGCGGCTTCCTCTGGTAACTGCGCACCACTTGCCCAATGCTACAAGTTACCCACATTGCCAACTATTTTGACTGGTGGTCCTTTTTGCAGCAGTCTGACTGTTCATTCACAATTTGCCCCCCAAAAATGAAAAAAGAACAACAAATCAACTTCTTGTGTACACTTGCTTACAAGTATAAGAATGCCACAATTGATCCTCAACCGAGCCAGTAAGGAAGAAACTGTCTGTGAACAGTTAGCATGTGGCTGTTCTAGCTTGGTGTTCAGCTTGAATTCATATTTTTTTTTTTAATATTTTGGGCATATTCCTTCATCAGAAAATAAAATAAAAACACATTCACCCTACCACCTCCTTTTCTTTAGCTTGTAGACATCCAGTTGACAGTGGTGGCAGAGGGAGGTTGGCAGGAGGGTGATGGGCCATGAGTGTCACAAGCCCACTTCCGTGGGGTGGGATTCTCTATGCCCTAGCAAATCCCTCTTGTGACAGGGTGTCAGGGATACCCTTCCTCTGTCCTTTTAGCACGCTTGCTGTCTCACAACTGAACATACGCCAGAGGATCCCAGGGCCCCCTCTCTCCATGCGAGGGGTACAAATACAGTCTTGAGTCTGTGTTCTTGGGATATAACCCTCTCAGCCACTGTACAATGAACCAGAAAAGCCACAGGTGTGTATAGGCTTAAGGGGGGGCCCTATACATCCTATTATGTGTCTTTCCCCCAGAAATGCAGAGCTCAGTTCAAACCCCCCCAGACTCCTCCCGAGACCCTTCATATTTCCTCCCCTCCTTTCATCATATAGAGTCCCTAGTGGTTCTTTCTTTTGGTAGTGTTTTGGCCCTTAAGCAATCACAGAGGCATAGTATAGTTTGAACAGCATGGGGGCATTCCACTGCATGTCAAAACAGCGTGGCTAAAAATGCCGCAACAAAAACAGTGCCGCACAAAAACAGAGTTGGGCAAAACACTGACCAGTTCCATGCACCGCGCCCATTGAACACAATGGGTCTTCATGTTTTTTACATGGGGCTTTGCCACCTGCACCCCCGGAACTTGGGGGGGACCTTGGGGATGGGGAGAAACTTGAGGTTTTTGTGTTTTTTTTAAACAAATCGTGGCAAAAAGTTGTAGCGGGGAGATCCGGGGGAGGAACTGAACCACGGTCCCAGGTTTCCCGATTGCATCATGTGCTGATGCCCTAACTACTCCTCCACAGCAGTGGCTCAACCAGGACCCCAGCACATGGCAACTTCTCCACCCTCCCATTCTGTATGCAGCAACAGGGGTAGCAATATTCTCCTACTGCTGTTCTACCCCTGTCGCTGTAAACCCAAACCTTCACTATACAGTGCAGTTAATACCGTGCTGTCTTATATGCACGGTATTGGCCCGGTACCAGTTTTAACAACCCTCCTCCAAGGCAACATGCACAAATAATACTGGCAGAATTATCTTAAATGTAAACCAAAACTTTACTAATTAATTAATGAATGCAGTAAATAACATAAAGACAAATAATGTTAGACATTGGTTACACAATATTAAAAATAAAATGGAAACTATACATAAAAAAACTACACGTTAAAATTCTGAGATTAAAGTCTACCTCAAGTCCTTAGTTGCTGAATTTTGAAGTGCAAAGCCTTTACAAAGGCAGTTGAAAATCTTGGTTCTTGGTAGTGCAGAAGAATTCTTGAAGAAAATGTTTCTGCTCGCCTAGGCAGACAGGATCCCCAAATCCCAAAAGGCTAAAGCCCTTGATACAGTCTTTGCACCCTTGTTTTATGGACGTTCTCAAAAGGGCAGGTACAGTGGACAGTGGCTTGCCCTGCGATTTAGGAGGCAGTATAGCACAGTGGGTTAAAGCTCTGAGCTGCAGATCTGGAGACCTGGGTTTGATCCCATAGCCACCTAGGTGCATACTGTGTGATCCTGAGCAAGTCGCTTAACATCCTTGTGCTCCCAGGTTGCATCTGGAAACAAGCTTCAGCTTAGTGTGCTACTCCTGGTTAAACAATGTTCCCTTTCTTTTATGGGCCTCTCAAAAGGGCAGGTCCAGTGGACAGTGGCTTGTCCTGCGATTGGCTAGCATTCCATCTCTATGGCTATGCAACCAATCAGGTTTTAATATTTTATGACAAAAAAGAAATAAATGTTCCTCTCTGAATATTAGAGCAACAGTGACTCAGCAGGTTGCACACTCACCTCTGAAGCCGGAAGATCAGAAGGCTGTGGGTTCTATCCCTACACCAGGCACTTGGGTTAAATCCTAATACTGACACTGTAGTGCAGCATGAGAGGGGGGTGCTACATTCCTGAGGTTCCGTCTTTAGGATGAGATATTAAACCAAGGTTCCATCTGCCTGTTCTGGTGGTAGTTCAGGTGGATGTTAAAGATCCCATGGCACTTCTCGAAAAGAGTAGGGGAGTTTATTAAAGAAAAAAAAAAAACAGACAAATACATAAACAAAATTCCTTAACAAATCCATAATTCTGAAGGTATTACAGAAAACCAAAGAGGAAGGAAAAAGAAAATTACACTCAGTTTAAGTAACAGGAACATCAGTATTAGTAATCCAAGGCATATTTCTCTAATATGCTTCCAAAACCTGTCTGTGGTGAGTTTTTTCCTTCTTCTTGATAAATAGTTTTTAATTTTCCTGTAATTTGATGAATTAATATCAAAAGTGGAGTACCTATTTGTTGTAGAGAAAACCCACATCTTGCATTCCAAATACACCATTTTATAACTGTAAAAATTTAATTAATCGTACTATTATGGTATTTTTTCTAGACAGTATTATAAGAGCCATACATCAGAGTTTCATAAGTAACTGTACTAAATTCCGGTACAGACGAATGTCTGGAGAGGATATTCCAAAATGCTGATATACATGTAAAAAACAGATGAGTTATTGTCTCTTCTTCTTGTATACAGGAAACTCTTGAACAATAACGTTCTCAGAGCTCCTTTTGCTTTTGGCTGTTTCTGACATTCATTTTCTCATGGCAGCTTAGCCAATGAAGATCCCACATTTTTGCTTGTATCCTAGGTTCTGCTAATAATTGCAACAAGGATGACTGAAATGACATTGGACATTTAGGGAACGTTATTGGCTCTGTAAATTGTGTATCTATAATGTGTGCATATAGTTGTTTCCTAGTAGCTGAAATTAGAAGATGGCTATTAATATTCCATGATTTGAATTTAATAAATATTTCCCTAAAGTATGTAGGGGTAGAAGGAATATTTTTATCACTAAGAGTACATTATTGTTCCATGGCTGAAACCATTTTGGTATTGTCTGATAAATTAAAGGAGCCCATGCCTCGTCCATATTAACTAACAAAGGTCTTGTATTTGCATAAACAAACATACTAAAGTAAAAAAACTATAGGATTTGCCATACTAAGGCCTCCCTGTTTGTATGGTAAATAAGTAATGTTTCTTTTTAGTGGGTTAAGTTGACTACCCCACACTGCTTGAAAGAAAATACTTAACAGGGAAACGTCTAATGTTTTAGGAGGGGGGAATGTCATGCTTAAAAGTGTGAATTGAGGCAAAAGGAAAGTTTTAATAAGTACAACGGGGCTGGGGTAAGCCTGGTAGGAGAGGGGGAGGGGGTGTCTGGGTAGTATGTGTTCATCTCCTTTGGGCTGTAGCAATGAAAAGGCACTGTTCTTCACTGTCTGCCTGCTCGTCAGTGTTATGTGCCACCCAGGGGAAACTCTGATAGGAGGGCCCCTTTTCCTCACACAAACTACACACCAATTCATTTAAACATTGACTACTAGAAAGCCCTAGTTCAGTACACAAAGAACATATTATTTTATCACAAATACTGCTGATATGCCCCATAAACCCACATTTGTAGCAGGTCTTCGGTTGGCCTGCGCAGAACAATACCCCTCTGTTCCGGCCTGGAAAGAAAGAGTTAGGCAAATGTTGCAAACCATTATCCATAGATTTTAACAGTACTTTATATTTCCAGCCCCCTGTCCAGAATTGTTCACTGTCAAAAATAGCATCTGGCCCTTCCAACATGTTGCAGCACTGTTTTAGCCAGTAAGTCAGATCTGTAATGCTAACCCCCTCAATACGGAAAAGAACTGTGATGTTTTTTATGGCTGGCTTGGTAAGAGGGATAGCCTCAACTGGAGTCCATTACGGGGTATTTTTGAGCTCATTAGATTTTTTCCAAAATCTTTCCAAACCTCCAGTTGTTTTGCATCAAAGGTGTGCTGTCCCGAAACATGTATGAGAGTATAAATTTCTGTTGCAAAAAAATGCAAGGAGTCCTTTAATAAGGTTTTCCCCACATATAAACGGTCTGTTACCATTTCAACGCCTCCTTTGTATAATAATCTCATGGTGTTATGCCTTTTTGCCGGTGCTACTGGTAAATGAAATAAGGAAGCATAAGGCCTCTGTGGAGCAGCTGGTCTAAGATTTAACGGAGCTGCCGGTGTAACAACAGCATCAGGGTTTTTTTTTTTTTGTGCCGGTAGATTTAAAGCTGGTTCATTGGTTAGACAAAGTTTGAGTAAGATGTAGGGAAGAAAGTTCAGTTAGTGGTACACAGTTACCTGAAATAGCTACCATTTCTACAGTCAGTATCCGTATTGGGGAAAAACCAGAGACCCACTGTGCTCCATCCAAGGATTTTTCCCAACCTACAGCAAAGAGAGCTGACTCTACCGACCAGTCTGTTTGGGTCATCAGCTCTTGAATCACAAGATTCTTATCTCATTGTAATGGTAAACTTGTGGTTTCCATCGGAATCACTGTATTATGTCATGATTGGGATTTACCTGTATTTGAGTTTTGACAGTGGCATTGGCCTTTGATGTTGCCACGTCAGCACAAGTTGAAGGGGTCAGCTGAGCATTAGTAGGCTGCTCCTTTTCTGTCTGCAGTATGTTTGAGGAGTTTAAATGGGGACTTGTCCATAAATTTGCCAATCAATCCTGTAAACGTTTATGTTGTAATTCAGTTTCTCTCTCCTCTCATAACAGCCGCTGATACTCGCTTTGGCCAACCTTGACTCCCAGAACAGTGACAAGCTCTGAACTTGGAATCAGCTATGAGGTAACATTGTTTTCTCCTTGTTTTGCAGAACCCAAAATTTCTTTGGTCTCTAAATGGACAGAGGCAGGGGAGGAGACCTTCTCCCCAGCCTCCAGCACATCCATCTCCTCTGGCGTCTTACCGCAAGTAGCCATCGAAACACAACAGCCACAGAGTCCCCCCACTGGCAGAGTAGGGGAATTTCCTCGGTGTCCTGGCCAAATTTCCCCCATTCATTAAAAATACCAGCAACCATCAGAGGGTTGGCCTGGGAGAAGGATGGAGAGTCCCAAGGACTGCTCTCCTTCTCCGGGGAGGGGGGAGAATGTCCAATGCTTGATGGACCCCTGGCAGAGGCTGGGAGTACCACTGCTACTGGCATTAGAGTGCTTCAGGGGGTGGGGTGTATGCAGGACATCATTGCATGTCCCCACCCCCCCCAAGAAAAACAGAACATTTTCACTGCCAGCCGCCCTTGATGAAACGCGCCTCAGCTTTGATTAGTCTCCAGGCCAGCCCTCTGACCTAGTTCCATCGTTGTGGCACTATTGGGGAGTCAGTGCTGCAACCCCACCCTGGGGGACAAGCCAGGGGGTATTGAAGGGTCGTGGTCTTATGTGGAGGTGGAAGTTGAGGTTCTTGACCAGGCTGAGGTGCTGGGTGGCTGGTAGTAGGGGCCAAAAAGCATAATAAATAAAAAAAAGAATGCCCCCAACAGCTTAAAATCTGGTTCAATTTCAGTTAGCATCCATCTGTATCCCCTTTCCCGGGATGAGGCTGAAAATAGGCAAATAATTGTCTAGTCCTCCTTCCCGGTCAACAAAAACTAAATAAATAAACCAGTTCCAACCAGTCTGAATTTCAGGAGCAGCTCCAGGCCCCCCCTTCCCTTTGAAATAACTGTAATTAAGCTATACTCAGTATAGTCATTTACTTAAATAGTAGCCCATTCAGCTGTAATGAGATTAGCTCAGGGTAGCCTTGCAAAGACAAAAGGAAGCCAGACTAAATGGCACCAGTAGATGCTGAGGGCCATTCAGACCCAAATGGATGTGCCCGCGACCAGCTCTGCTTAATTACTCTTTTGTCTCCTTTTAAACTATTTAATTAACCTAGTCCCTGACTAACAGCTGGTGGATTCTCTGCCCAGTAACAAGAGTTACAACAGCATACCCCAGGTCCCATGTCTTTGTACCCATAATCCCTTGCATCTTGACCAGGCTTTTTTATGGCCTTCCCTGATGTATTATATATATAAAATTATATTAAATATGACCAAAACAATAAGATATGGCTCTGTCATGCCACAGGACACTCCAAGCACCACTCGGGTAGCTATCCACTGTGATAGTCTCCCAGTACAACATTTAAATACGTCATCAAGCTGTACCAGCAGAACTGCAGCCAGAATACAATTTGTGGAAGGGGGAGAAGACCAAATGAAATGAAAGCACATGTAGTACTGAGAAGCAGATACAACACAGAAGAAAAATCCATGTACCGTACAGAAAGCGCCACCTGTTGGATAGACAGAATAGTCTAGATAGACAGATAGACACAGTGTCAGTGGCTCAGTAGGTAGCACACTCGCCTCTGAGACCAGGAGATCAGAGGACTGTGGGTTCAGTTCCCACTTCTGGCACTTGGGTTAATATCCCAGTACTGACACTGTAGTGCAGCATGAGAGGGGTGCTGCACTTCTGAGGTGCCGTCTTTCAGATGAGTAGTTAAACCGAGGTCCCATCTGCCTGGATTGGTGGTAGTTCAGGCGGATGTTAAAGATCCCATGGCACTTATCGAAAAAAGTAGGGGAATTTTTTATTGCAGATAAATTACATCACAAGAAAACTCAATGCATCTCAAAAAAATACAAAGAAAAAGAGAAATAATGAAATTTCAAAAAAAAGATCCATAAATTTCCAATACATAGCAAATTTTCTCCTATCCAATTGTAAAAATTCAACAGATTTAATCTTTCTTATTGCAGTCTCAGTTTGTGAAATAATCACAGAGTTTGCCAGTACAACATGTTGAGTATAAAACAAACATTGGGCTTGCTACAAATGACATTTTATGCTAGCAAAAATAACATTAAGTGTACTAGGATGCTACCTCTGAAAGAAGCCTGAATAATCCCCAAAATCAGGGATTCATAGGTAATCGGTCCCCAGTTCCACTTATTTCTTAGGGCTGACCCAAAAAGGGTAATATACTGACAACTGATAAAACAAGCATTTGTCAATGCCGAACGTTCGCTTGCAGGTATTTGCAGTGGTGTTCAGCATGTATGGTGCTTTACCCTAATGCCCTGTGCGATTGCTGGTATTTGCACAATAAATTTTCAGCATGACCTTTTTGTTACCCCCATTGTGCGCTACATAGGCGGAAACATGTTTTGGGCAGGATGTGAAAAATGACAGCTGTACTGCTCATAAGGAAGTGTGGTAAAATGGCAATGTTGAAAATCTGGAGTGGAAATATTGAAAATTCACAAACCTATGAGCGTGCGTGGGAACTGTGCAATGCACGCGTAAACAGTCATTGTTAGAATTTTTTCACCAAATTGTCAACATTGGCATTTTAAAATCTCTCTAACTAACAGTGTCACTGTGATTGTCTTACTGTGTGCCATACATTGATTTTGCACACCGATGCTGCCTATCAGCACTACATGGCGGAAACACGCTTTGGGCAGGATGTGAAAAATGACAGCTGTACTGCTCATAAGGAGGTGTGGTAAAATGGCAATGTTGAAAATGTGGAGTGAAAATATTGAAATTCATAAAGCGTACGGCGTGTGAGAACTGCGCAACGCATGCTCAGTAAACAGTAATTTTAGAATTTTTTCACCAAATTCAACATAGCTATTTTAAGACCTCTGCTCATGAACAGTGTCACTGCAATTTTCTTAATGTGTCCATACATTGATTTCGCACACCGACTGCGCCATTGTGCGCTACATGGTCGGAAACACATTTTGGGTGAGATGTGAAAAATGACAGCTGTACTACTCATAAGGAGGTGTTGTAAAATGGCAGTATTGAAAATCTGGAGAGAAAATATTGAAAATTTGCGAACTTACGAGCCTGCGTAGGAACTGCGCATCGCACGCTCGTAAAACAGTCATTTGTTGGAATTTTTGCACCAAATTTTCAACATGGATTTTTTGGGACCCCTTCTCATGAGTGCTGTCACTGTCATGGTGCTATTCAGGCCCAAAGGGTGATTTCGCAGTGACTGCACAGTGACTGCAAATCACCCTTCGGGCCCAATAACACCATGACAGTGACATCATTCATGAGAAGGGTCCCAAAACCCATGTTGAAACTTTGTGCAAAAATTCCAAAAATGCCTGAGATATGCAATAAGTTGAAACCCCCATCTGGCCCATTATACAGCTTACCGGCATTTCCTCAATTCAGCGGTCGGCTCTGAAGAGTGCAGACGTGTTTCCGGTCCACCAAGATCATCGCGCTTGAGCTCCAGAGGTAAGTATGGGGTGAGGGGGTGGGGAGGCTGGGTGCGCAGGGTGGGTGCGGTTTGTGGAGGGGGACTGGAGACTACGTGGGGCTGTTTTTCTTTACAGGTTTAAAAAAAAAAAAAAGGGACTACGTGGACGCTTGCCATGCTTGGGTGGGCTCCCAGCGTGGCAGAAGACGGCTGGGGGCCGAGGAGCCGACGGGGATTGGGCACCCTGTCCGGCAACAACATTTGCCATGCTGGGGTGGGCCCTCAGCGTGGCACCAAAGCTTTGGGGGCGGCGTGACGGGGGAGCGCGTGACGCGAGGGGGGGCGGCGTGACGCGGTGCTCAGTATAACAGCGGTGGTTTTCTTTGAAGCGAAGACCACCGCTGTCATACACAGCACCCGCACCCATTGGTGCAGGACCGCCACGCCTGCTCAACGGAGCACTGGATTGCAAGGGAGAGGCACACCTCCAAAGTGTGCTACTCTCCCAAAATGTTCCTTGTGCATGCGCGCATGAACATAAAAAGGACTATGTGGGGCGTTTGCCACGCTGGGATGGGTTCCTAGCATGGCAGAGATAGCTGGGGGGGCCAGGAGACCTGAGGTTAGGCACCCTCATCGCAAACTACGCTGGGGGCCGAGGAACCGATGGGGATTGGGCACCCAGTCGGCAAAAAATAGGACGTTTGCCACGCTGGGGTGGGCTCCCAGCGTGGCAGAAGGATGGCTTGGGGTGGCCGTGGAGCCGATAGGATTGGGCACCCCTGCCGCAAACAATATTTGCCACACTGGGGTGGGCTCTCAGCATGGCACCAAAGCTTTGGGCGGGCGGCGTGATGCGGGGGGGGGAGCGCATGACGTGAGGGGGGGTGGCGTGATGCGTTGCTCGGTATGACAGTGGTGGTTTTCTTTGAAGTGAAGACCACCGCTGTCATACACAGCTCCCGCACCCATTGGTGCAGGACCGCCACGCCTGCTCAACGGAGCACTGGATTGCAAGGGAGAGGCACACCTCCACAGTGTGCTACTCTCCCAAAACGTTCCTTGCGCATGCACGCAAGCGAACGTAAAAATGATCTAAAGAGTCTAACAAACCTTGACACCCTGGCCGTAAACACTCTCTCTCTCTTCCACACAACCTCGTGTTTCCAATTCCCTCGAACCCCCAATCTACCAAAATAACATAACCAAGTCACATTCCACATATGAACTGGAACCCAAAGATCCCTCAAACGTTTAAGAGCAAATTGTAGGTTAGATGGACAACACTTGGGAAAAATCTACCTGAACTGTGAAGTTCATTTCCATAATTCAAAGATAAATCTGCTTCCTATTCATTAAAAAGGCTTCATTTTTTGACAAATGCCATAATCTCAATTTCTTAAAACTAGGAACTGCAAACTCAGGAATGTCTAAACCTTTAACCCCTTTAACCCCCGAATCCCCCCAAATACTGAAAAAAGGGACTAAACAACTCATCAGTCCAATCAGCCCATATGTCTGTCATACCTCAGGGGCCATCAAGTAAGACAGAACTAAAAAAGAATGAAAAATTAAAAACGACCGGATTTATCATATCCAACCCCCCGGTCCTTAACTCGTAAATAAGTGAAATCCCTCTTAATGGGGTTTAATCTGCTACCCAAAGCATTTGAAAAAAACAACTTAATAATCATGTTTCAAGTTGTGTCAGTATAGGAAAAACATAACTAATATACAAAAATATTGGTAAAAGAAATTTTTTTATGATTAAAACCCTCTTTTTTTTGAAAGGGTCCAAGATTTCCAAATCTGCACCTTTCGTTCTCCTATCACCAGTTTATCATTCCAATTGAGAAAAGCAGTATCACAATTCCCCAAATACACCCCTAAAATCTTAGTCTGAGAAGAAACTATATTTATAGGTCCAGGCCTGGAAACCGGAGTGCCCCGGCCTAATTGCAGGCTCTAGCACCTGACACTTAATCCCGTACCTTAAGGCAAATATCATCAGCATAGGCAGACATTTTTTTGGGGGAATAATGTCTAAAGATGGAGAAATCCCCCAAACTAATTCATCATTAACAATCCATCTAATCAAAGGATCCAAATCAAAAGTAAAAAGTAGAGGGCTTAGAGGGCAACCCTGTCGGACTCCCATTCTCAAAGCAATACTGGTGCCTATTAGTCCATTAATCATTGGAGAGAAAGAAGCACTTTCATACAACATGTTCCATGTCAAAAATTGAGTCGGTATCCCATAGTGTTTCAAAACAGTGAATAAAAAGTCATGTGAAACGGTATCAAAAGCTTTTCGCTGATCCAAGGCTAATAGGAAGCCCGACAATTTATTTTGTCTGCCAAACTCAGTGAGAGCTCTCAACAATAATAGATTTTGTTTAATATTCCTACCAGGAACAGAGCAAGTTTGTGCAGGATGGATCAACACAGATGCTACCCTTTGTAGCCTAGTACACAAAACAGAAGGAAAAATCTTGTAATCCGTGTTAAGAAGGCTTATAGCCCTCCAATTACATAGATCACATCTGTCCCCTGATTTGTAAATAAAAACCACTAGTGCTGAAACAAAATCCTACACAAAAACCTATTTTGTCTTATCTAAAGCATTAAACACGTGAGATAGTTTCTGTCTAGTGTACCAACCCGGTCAACAAAAACAAAATAAATAAATGTCTTCTTCGAGTCAGGATGCTTTAGGTATGAGGTCAGAAAACTTTAAGTCCCTGTGAGTGGCAGTCCACAATGTTCTGTGGAACATCTTAGTCCCTTGGTGGTCTCCTAGGTCGTGGTTCAGGTAGGCTGTTGTCATCTGTAAGACGGTGGAGCTTTCTAATCGATTTGCTGTAGGATTGCATGAATTTCACTCACTGTATGGACTGCTGCTGTATGTCCTGAGGCTTGGATTGTTTGTCTGTGGACTTGCAACCATTCACTACTGGCAGCGTGGTTCTATTGCTGAGGCAGCTTGTATTGCTGCATGGGTATGCTGTGCTCATTAAGGGCTGCAGTTGCCTCTGGAGGGGTGTCATACATGCGGACTCTATCCTCACAGAAAATACACATCCTCGAGTGGTAGGGAGTTTGAAATTTATAGATGGAGGGCCTTGATAATGTCAAGGTATTGCAGCCTCCTCCTCAAAATCTCCGGTGGGTAGTCCTGATCTAAATACGGACGTGCTGTGTTGTACCATTGCACCATATGTCCCCCTTTTGCCAGGCAGGCTGTAAAGTCTCCTTCTTGGTCCAGTAACTGCAAAGTATCATTAGTATGGGCTTCTGTCTTGCATAAGGCCTGCCGGTTTTGGAGGAAAGGCTCAGTGGCATGCTCAATATGGAATTTGAGGATAGATGGGAGTGACTGGACATCTCTGAGGAGGGCTTATAGAAAATCGCACATATAGCTGGTTTCACCTCCTTCTGGCAGACCGGTAAGTCTAAGATTGTCTCACCTGAAGCACTTTTCTTGTAAAGTTTCTGTGTGATGCAGTAATGAGTTGAGGGCCATCCCCAGCTGCAGGGCCCTGTCTTCCATGACTGCCACGCTTGTTCTGCATAATCAAGTCATTTTTCCATTCTGGGAAGTTGTTCATTTAGTTTTTTAGACTCTGCTCTGTTTTCCTGATGTGAAGCTTTTATTTCACAGAGCCAACGGTTCAAAGCGGTTTCTGGTGAGGTGCTTTTCCTCTGTCTGTATCGTAGGAGGGCCCTCGTGTGCTGGCCGGAGACACACTGCGACTTCAGGCAGAGCGCAAGGCATGGCATCTGCTTTCGTCCTCAGCTGGTTTGGCTTTCGCAGAACGTGATCTGGTACCTCTGTACTCCCCTTCATCTGTACCAGGCATTTTTTAATATGTTTTCTATTTTATATATTTATTTATTTAATGTCAGATAGGAATTACAACCCTTTGAGTCATAGACTCGTTTCCAAAGGTTCCACGTCAAATATAAAGTAAATACAGTATCAACAACAGCTTATTGCAAGACAACATTTGTGACAGCTGATTACAGGAGGATGTCATACAAATAAGTATACAGAAAACCAATAAAGATAATTGTCCTATACAGGTGGTAGCTAACTATAGTGGTTGATGCACATAGTTACAGTCCTATAACGGGGTGCTGCCTCAAGGGAGGCACTCTCAAACAATCCTAACAGAGGTATTAGCTAGGATACTAATTGGTCAAACAAATGGACCTGTAGGCTACAGAGGTGGTACAGTGGGTGCAGTCTCAGGGGAGACATTGTCCGTGGCAAGTCTGGTACAACCTCTAATGCAAAAGCAGGGCCTGGGACTATGCTTAACAAGCACACTGACAGTTACGAGAGGGCAGAATATGATTCTTTAGAGCTGCCTTAAAGGGACCTATTTTGGTTATGGAGGTGATAACAAGGGGGAGGGCATTGTACCAAGAGGGGGCTCTGATGGGGAAGGATCTTTGTGCTAATGTGGTCCTGACCCTGGGTACCTTCCAGATGTTCTTGGTGGTGGTATGAGTGGCAATAGAGGAGGTGGCTGAGAGAAGGGACGTGGTAACCCCGGGAGGGGGTCATACCCAGGTGGATTTTTTTGGCAAGGAGGCATGACTGGCATTGGAGTCTTACCTCCAGCATGAGAACATTGGTTAGGGAGTAGATGGTGCAGGTAGGCGTTCATTTGTCTGCACTGAAAAGGAGCGACAAGCTTTGTTAATTGCCAGTTGGATTTTGTTCAGTGCGGTGGGCTCAAAGCTATGTATATTGTGAGCCCGTAGTCCACAAGTGACAAGACTGAGGATGTGACTGCTAGATGGAGGGCTTCCGGCAGCAGGCAGTTCTTATGTCGATATACGAGACGATGTGGGCATTTGTGATAGAGAAGAGGAGAGTATGTTGCTCTGTGCATGGAATGAGAGTGTGGTGTCAAAGGTGATGCCCAGGTATTTGTAGGTATGGACCTGGTCAAGAGGGAGGAGTGAACTAGAGAGGATCTTTAGTTGGGTGTCCTTGGCCTTGTTTTGGCAATGTGCGAAGAGCATCATCTTTGTTTCTTTGATGTTAACAACTAGTCTGTGATCAGTAAACCAGTTTTCAATTTGATTGAACAAGTCTTGGGGGGAGGACTGGAGTGCAGAGGAATCAGTGTGGGAGGTATAGAGGACTGCGTTGCCTGCATAAAGAAGCACACTACCAGAGCAAAAGTTGAGCAGGACATTTAGATAAATGCTAAAGAGCACTGGACCCAGGATTGAGCCCTGTGGTACCCCAGAGCACACCGGCGGGGTGGTAGAGAGGGTGTTGTTAATTTTAACACATTGGGATCTAGAGGTGAGACAGCTAGAGAACCAAGAGAGGGGAGCTTGTGATACACCGATGTGCTGGAGTGTGTCCAACAGGTGGGGGTGGGAGACCGTGTCAAAGGCCTTAGAGAGGTCAATGAAAATGGCTCCAGAAAGGTGTCTGTTAACCAGGGCAGAGAGAAGGAAATTAGAAAATTCCATTAGGGCAGTGGTTATGCTGTGACCGGATCTGAATTCATGTTGCTCCTGGCATAAAAGGTTGTGTGTGAGCAGGTACTCAGTGAATTGATCTGACAGAATTTATTTATTTATTTATTTATACTTTTTTACTTTCTTTTTATCCCCTCCTATCGCCCTGTCATTCCACTCCTGCGGGCTTGCTCATGCTACCCACCCAGACACACTGAGTCTGCCCCTAGAGTGCCCATGGGTGACTCCTACCTTTCCTCCCACCTTTCATGGAGCACCTGGCACAGCGGGGTCTGCCCATGGTTCCTGGACTGGGCAGCTGGAGCGGCCGTCATCTAGGACCGCCGAGGTTGGTTTCCGTTTTTTTTTTTTCCTGTGCTTCCGTCCCCCTCCCCTGAGGACGACTTGGGTCAGTGCGGCTGGACGCACGCCTGCCAAGTGCCTAACAATGTCCTCCTCCCGATTACAGCCGCTCTGAAGCCGCCAATGCCCCGTGAGAGCCAGTGCTCCCACCGGCCCCCAGGGACGTCAGGTGCGTACAGCACCCCCGGTAACCCACCCTGAAGGAGGAGAGCATCCGTTGGGACGCTCAATCCTCCTTCCCCCTGCCGACCCCCGACGACCCGAGTCCGTACCCGAACCCAGGTCGCCGGCATGGTGCGAGGTGTGGCGTCCAGCGCCTCAACCCTCAGCATCACCGGGCCGGCCAGATCTGACAGGATTTTTTCAAGGGCTTTTGAGAGTGGGGGGAGGATGGAGATGGGTCGATAGTTGTTGGGGGAGGAACAGTCTCCACTTTTTAGGATTAGGGTTATGACTGCTGTTTTCCAAGCAGTTTGGAACTGTCCCAGACACAGGAGATGATTGAGGAGGTCTGTGAGTGGGGAGAGGACGGTGTCAAGAACCAGGAGAAGGATTCTCATGTCAAAGGAGTCTTTACAGTAATTGGAGCCACTGAAGGCTTTGGACAGGTAAAATTTAGCTTTCTGTGTGGTAATGACCCTTAGGTAGAAAGGGGGGCGTTGGAGAGTAGACGCTGGGATAACCGGTACAGGGTCAAAAAAGTTACTTGGGAGGACTGCGCTAAGGTCAGAGAAGGTGGAATTGAAGCAGTCAGTGATGCACTGAGGATCAGTGGACGTGATGTTATTGATGTTGAGTTTGGATGGGGGGGAGAGTGGAATTTCCCATTAAGTTCTTTAATGTTGTCCCAAAATTTTCGTGCACTCCCCCAGGAGGTAGCCAGGGTGGGTCTATAGAATTCTGCCTTGGCTTTGTGTATGGCCCATGTGCACTTGTTGCATGCAGCATTGTACATCTGCCTGTCCACCTGTGAGCCAGAGGCAATGGTTCTGTGCCAGAGGTTGTCTCTTTGTTTAAGCTGCTGCAGCAGCACAGGGGTGACCCAAGGTGCATTGTGTTTTTTTTGGTAAGTGTTATGTTAAGTGGGGCAAAGACAACACAGGCTCTGTTGAAGGAGCAGGTGAAATAGTTTAGGGCATCATCTATGTTCTGGGCCCGTGTTATGGGAGATCAGTCCCAGTGTGCCAGGTATTGTTTTAGTTTGGTTAGGCCACCAGGCCGTAAACGGCGATGGGAGATGAAGCTGGGCTGAGGTCTGGGTAGCTGACATGACCAGGAGAACAGGATCAGGGAGTGGTCATTCAGGGAGTTGGGAAGGACCACAAGATCCAAAATTCTGTGAGGACGGTTAGTTAGGAGGATGTCTAGCAGGGTGTGTGAGCCATTAGAGGGGTTTGTCCTAGTGGGTTGGGATACCAGTTGGGTTAGGTCAAAGTTGGGTTTCAGTTGTAAGAAGAGAGTTTTAAGTCTCAGGAGTGAAGGGAGGTTCTCCCTCAAGCAGCTATCCCAGCTGTGACATCACCAGAAGTTGATTTCTGTGTATTTTAAAAGGTCAATTATTCTCATTCGGTTGGTGAAAGACCCAATGCCTGAGTATAGTGTTCATCTGTCTACTTGGTGGAGATTATGAGAAGGAGTTTGGTCCTTTTTTGGGACAGGTAGGTGCAATGATGTTCTCACTCTATTCTGTAGAGGCTACACTTGTCATGGGCCCAGTGGGTTGTTTGGTGGTCCCCTATAGATGCAAGGGTGATACACTGTATATTGCACACCTCAATTGGACAGCAATCCTTTGGGCAGGGAAATGTTACTCCCTCCTACTTGCACTAGGTGGGGTCAGACATTACTAATCCTATGGGTACCTTGTGAATAGTTTATATCCTTCCAGGTTCTTAGATAGTGCTTCTCAGTGAAAGGAACTTAAGGGTACAAATAAAGATGACAAGCCATTTTAGGTGCTCAGTCCCTTGGGTCTCTGCAAAAGAGGTTCTTCAAGATCCCAGCAAAGACTATGCTAGGACTTATCCCTTGTGAGAGGTCCGGGAGTGGCAACAGATGAATACAGCAGCAAAGTGTCATAGAGAGGTGATGCTGGCTAGATTGGATGCCCACACAGAAAAGAGTGAGGTTAAGCCCCCTGACCAGATGTCTTGTAAGATAGACATATTCCCGTGATCCATGCCGTGAAGGGTATTCTGGCTTAAGGGCCAAGGAAGTGAATTGTTTGTGAATTTTTGGGGCCTTTTGGACTTTAAAAGAATTGGGTGTAATTGCAGATAGGTGCTGCACACACCCCAGTGTACTGTTAGCTGACACAGGGACAGCAAAGAAGCATTGATGCAACCAGCTATGTTATCTGACCTAATCATTAAAAGACAGTTACCTGTTACCCAAAGGTAACACATTGTTCCACAGTGAGGTCTGCGTTTTGGCCCCAGGATCATCTGAATGTTGAGAGGCCACCTGCAGCTACAGGGGGAAAGGAGGACGAATCAAAATGGAACAACTTATCAAGGTGAATACCTGACCACAGTGCAGTATAAGGTGAGTTCCTGCACTTTGAAATGCATGCTGTTTAGCAAATATTGATGTTTGCGGTATGCACCCCTTTCTGAGAGCTATATACCCTTACTGAAAATCCCCTATACCAGTAAGTGGGGAACTTACAATTAGACCAACTGATACACAGAGACAGACAGTGACAGTGACAAAGACAGAAGACAGAGAGAGACAGATGTACAGTCAGAAGTAGAGATACAGAGAGACACACAGACAGATATTTATTTTATTTATTTTACAGTTTTTGGTCAGGAGAGATACGGTAACCAGAGGCTTGTTTCCAGGTGTGTTCAGGGAGTACAGGGAATTAAGTGACTTGTTCATGGTCAAACAGTATGCAAGTAGTGCCTGTGGGATTCAAACCCAGTTCTCCAGGTTTGCAGCTCAGACTGCGAGGGAGGGAGAGGGAGAGAGAGAGAGAGAGAAGCTGGTTGGCAGAGCAATGGTTACACCAATAAGCATGATTTGTACTCATTAATGAACTGTCATGTTTGCCTTTCAGAGCCGTCCCTAGTGGCTTGCCTGGCCTTTCTGCTGCTTTGGCTTTACATACTGTTAGCTTTTCATTAGAGTATCATACTTGAGGGAGTGTTGTGTGCACATTTGTCCCTGGGGTGGGGGGGGGAAGAGGTGGAGAAGAGTTAGAGCAGTAAGGGAGCAGAAAAGAGGCCAGTCTCCTTTACTAATCTCACTTCCAAGCTTAGCTTCAGCAGCTCTGACAGCAATTGTGGGCAGTGGAGTGTACAGGCTGTCACTGTGACAGGCTGAGAGGCTGCCTCATTGCATTCCTGCCATGTTTCATATTCTCAGCCGAGAGGAGATGGCAGTGTAGACACAATGGGGGGGGGGGCGGAATGGAGGGAGGATGTTCCTTGGTGAAGGGGAAGCAGTGCAAAGTCACAGCTTCTGAGATTCAAAAGTGAAAAGCTGCAAGAGCCTATGTAACCCCCGCTGCCCAGTTTGAAAGGGCTTACCTTGCTCCACAGAGTCCACCAGTTGTCAGCCTGCAGCTGTCATTGCTCTCTAGTCCCAGGAATGCAGACTTGGACTGGGAGAGTGACGAGGAGAGATGCCTTCGTTGGTGCCTCCTGCACTATTCAGTTTCATAGCTCTGTGCTGCACAACAAAAAATCCTTTCCCTGCCTCCACCAGCTGCCTCAAGTAAACCAGACACAAAGCAGGACCACACACACACACGCATGCACACACACATGTATGGGACACATGTTTATAAGGGCAGATACTCTTTGTAAAAAACTTGGAGGGTTGAGAGCTCTAGGGACTACAAGGCAGCAGACATCTTGCTGATCCTCTGAACCCCAAGCACAGAGTTCTAAAAAGAGTTAGAGCGTTAACATTCTAGCAGACTCAAAGTGAAGCCACCTATAGGGTGCGATGCCGCTGAGCTTTTCAAGAGAGGAACGACAGAATAAAGTTTTCTGAGGGCTTTTTATCTCTTCCACCTCATCATCTGTCACCGATAGGATGATTAAACTAATTATAATGAAAAGTTTTCTAAAAAGGAAGAAATTGTAATCGAATGTCCCCAGAACCAGCAGCATAGTATCCACTAGGTGGCTTCACTTCTTCCTCCCAGTCAGCACTCTATCTTAATAGAACTCTGTGCCCCCCAGAGATATGGTAAATGGGGTCAGAGGATACAGAACAGCCAATCAGGCTCCAGACCCTCCCTAGGAGCCGTCTTGGGACACAGGAGGACTTCATTAATGCACCCAGATGGAAGGTTACCAGGAGTGAGGCAACCAATCAGATATTGAGCATCAGTCAGACAGACCCTCTCCTGTGACTAATAGATGGTCTCATCCAATGAGTGGTTTGGATCCACCAGTGAACAGCAGAAGTTGTAGCAGAACTTTTGAGTGCTGCATCAGAGACAGCTTGGAGGCAGAGCTACTGCCTGAGTGTGCTTGCAACTGGAAGCCTGACTGTCAGGCTTTCACACCCTAGGTCCAGAAGCTATTTGCTGGGATTAAATACCCACAGAGAAAGGAGACTGCTTTGTAAAAAAAGACAGATTGGGAGAGATTCTATACCTAGCAGCTGAAGGGGCAGTCTACAGTGGAGTTACCCTGATGAGAAGCAGTGTCTCTAGAGAGACATTTCCTGAGATGGACATGAACAGTCTGAACTGCGACATAGCCAGGGAGGATGCTAGGCACCACAGCCATGACATCCAGCCTTGGGTAGTGCAGTAGGTGAGCTTTTCTGCCTGGCATTTAACTGACCACTCAGAGAGTGAACATCTGATGAATGGAGTTCTCCAGCTGACCTGTGCCTGAGGGAAACCAGCTGAGGAGAGCGGAGGGAGACATCAGAGGCATGCTTGCATAGATGGATGAGAGCCAGTGAATCCAACCAGGACTGCAGAGACCAGGAGGGAGCTGTTGCCACCGAGAGTTAAGCACGAGGCTCACATCAGGGCTCTTGGGTCCTGCACTACATTGTAGACTAGTTTAAATAGGGCCACAGCTGGGCTAAAGACATGGACTGGGCCATTGGCCAAGGACTACAGTTTTGGGTTTACTGAAAGCTACTTGTATAGTTTAAATGCACTAGCCAACCACACATAACTATCATTGGGCCTCCAACATTCCAATACCTGGGTACCCAGGCTATCTTGGAAGCTCCATAGGAGTAAATAACAATACTGATACTAGCGGCGTGTGGGTAGTGCCCAACAGTACAGTCAGGCAGAGACACTATTTTGGTGGAGGGGGCTGGCTACACTAAAGTTGAGGTAGCAACAGTGTGAGCATACAGTAACTATTATTGTTACAGTTACTTTTTCCTTTCCCAGAACCTTTATCCTGCTTACCCCCAATAAACCCTATGTTATTTGTTTGACTATCTGTGTGTGATGAGCATATTGGTGTCTATGGACCAGTGTGGGCGAGGTATGAGCAAGAGGTGCGTACCTGGCCTGAGCAACTCCACACCCACAGACAGGCACGTGGGGTACAGCATTCACGACAGCCGGTCACCGCAGGGCACCTGTCTGTGGCCCTGCCCCTGGTATGCTGGTGCACGGGGGATGGATTGGTGGACACAGGTGGGCATCCAATTAGATGCCCATCCTGGTCCATGAGCGGATCCCCCACTCTTCGAGGAACAGGGGATTGTGGGATGCCACGAATCCCTACAATTTCAATTGTCAATTGAGTGCCCAAATGGCTGCCCTCAGCCCTCCCTGCCTAACCAGAGGGCTGGGGTAGCATGGCATGGAGAGGTTTAGGTCCCATCATAGCTGGTGGGTGTAAATTGGGAGGGCGTGCAGCAGCTATGGTAGGGTACCTGCTCGCATAGCCTGCACCCCTCAAACATAGCACTCCATGTCTTTGTGAATGGCACAGAGTGTGGGCATGCATCCTGGCATCCCTCTGGACCCTACACATGCATAGCTGCACAACCAGCCAGGATATTAACTGCAGAAGGGGCACACATCCTTTTGGTGCATGCTGTGGGGGGCTGTGGGACCCCTGATGCAGGGCTTTATAGCACTGGTTTACGTCCATGCTGCGGATATGCAGTGCATACGTATTTCTCTTTTTAGTGCATAGGGCCCATTATTTGGGGTGTGAGAATATTAAATGTAATATGACAAAGCATTTTATTTTGGGTAAATGGTTATCGCCCTGTGTGGTAGTTGGGTAGGATGTGCCAGTGAGAAACCACAGTGGGACTGTACTGTTTCCCAGGGAGTAGCACCAGCATATGACCTAGCCCACATCAGCTTTCCCTGGATGGAGGCGCTAAAGAATTTATTTTACTCTACAATTCCTGAGTAATGTATTCCCACAGAAATTAACAGCCAAAGCCTCTCAACCTTATTTGGGCTCACAAGGCAGGGGATGCACACTTAACATTGACGGTGACTCGGTACGCACATCTGTGTGCCGAAATGCGAAGTTCCTTCTTGGGCCCTTTCTTTGTACTGTAGGTTGGGTGTATATACTGTGTGCTGTGTGATTTGTAGAAAGGGCCAAATAGCATCTCTCAAAGTCAGGGGGTTCTCAAATGGTGAAGCCAGCCACCCTGGGGAGGCCCCAACCTGTTCCAGGGGAGGTTCAAGCAAATCTGAAGAAATACTTAAATAAATTTTGAGTTTCAGATATTTTGTGTGAAGAGATTAGACAAACTGAAAGAGGACAGAAGTAGGTGAATTTATGTATTTATTTACATATCAGTGACCAGGGAGGCACACTGAGCCAAGGATCATTCCAGGTGTACCCAGGGAAGGGTAGGCAGTGAATACAGTTCAAAAGGTAACTGCAAAACAGTCAAGCAATACAAACTGGACAACAGTGCAAACACATAGGGACAACAAACAAATAATGAGATGCAACAATTGATCAGTTAGACTGCTGGCAGAACAGTCAAAACACAAGGGTTAAGAATATATATACTGGGAGCAAGAGTGGGGGGAGCAAAAGGATCCCCAAGAAGTTGCTGAAGAGCAGGGTAGGAGGGGGAGAGGCAGAGGTGGGTAGAAAGCTTCTTCCAGATAGAAGGGAAACAAAGAAAGCAGTCTGACCTATGAAGGTACTGCAACAAAGGGTAACAATGGTTTGATAGTCAAAATAGTGGAACAAGTAGGCTGGCCGGTGGAGGGGGGTTACAATAAGCTGAATAAAACAAGCATTTGTCAATGCCGAATGTTTGCTTGCTGGCATTGGCATTGGTAGTGTAGGAGTTAGAGAGCTGCATAATAGGAATGGTAGTGAAGTATTGAACTGAAGCCAACCCCGCCACCACCCTGCAGAAACCGACAGGCATTGGGGTGTGCCTTTGGGTCGTCAGGCATAACAGCCACCCCATTTCACTGCATCCTACCCTGCAGACACCGACAAGTTCATGGTGTGCCTTGGGGTCTTTGGCCCTTATGCTCACCCCATTCCATCAGGAAATACGGTGAGATGGGTGCTGTATAGGAGAATGGGGTGAACTTTGGGGACGAAGAGTCCAAGGCACACCTTGATGACTCTCACTGGCTGCAGGGTGTAGAATGGTATGAGCATTACAGGCGAGAATCCCAAGTCCCACCCCTGATGCCCGTCAGTCTCTACAGGGTGGGGCGTTATGGTCAGAAACCCTAACGTCTCAGGCGTTCGTTGGCATTTTCACTCCAAATTTTCCATCCCTCTTTTTTACGTTCGCTTGCGCGCATGCACAAGGAACGTCTTGGGAGAATAGGATACTTTGGAGGTGTGACTGTCCTATGCAATCCACTGCTCCATTGAGCAGGCGTGGCAGTCCTGCACCAATGGATGCGGGTGCTGTGTATGACAGCAGAGGTCTTCACTTCAAAGAAAACCACCGCTGCGATCAGTGCTGGCAGCGCTTCTGTATGAGCTGCCGAAACAAAATACGTCCAGCTTCCTCGTCCTGTTGCTGTCCTGGCCATTGTTTTGTTATGGCTGAGCACGCGAAATATACAAACAAGGAAACTGTTATAGCCGGACGGGGTGCCCAATCCCCGTCGGCTTCAATCTGCGCCCCCAAAGCTTTGGTGCCACGCTGGGAGCCCACCCCAGCTTGGCAAATCTTGTTTTAGCCGACTGGGGTGCCCAATCCCCACGTTGGCTCCATGTCCCCCAAACAGTTTCTCTGCTGCCACGCTGGGGAGCTCACCCAAGCGTGGCAAACGCCCCACGTCGCCTGAATAAAAACAAAAAACAACCTGTAAATAAGAAAGCGTTCCATCGCTGTCTCCCCACCCCTCCCACAACCTGCACCCACCCACTGCGCACCCTGCCTCCCACACCCCCTCACCCCATACTTACCTCCGGGCACTCAGCGCGGCGATCATCCAGTGGACGAGAACACATCTGCACTCTTCAAAGCCGACCGCGAACTGAGGAAATGCTGGTAAGCTGTATAATGGGATAGATAGGGGTTTTTCAAATTTGCTGCAAATGCATAGGCATTTTTTGGAATTTTTGCACCAAATTTTCAAGATGGGGTTTTTGGGACCCCTTCTCATGAATGGTGTCACTGTCATGGCGTTATTCGGGCCCGAAGGGTGATTTTGAGGTCACTGTGCAAAATCACCTTTCCGGAATGATTAACAAAACGACACTGCCAGTGTTCATAAGGTGGGCTCTCAAAAAGCCTATTTTGAAAATTTGGTGGAAAAATTCCTAAAAATTACCGTTTTACGACGCGGTTGCGCAGTCTTACGCTCGTAAGTTCACGAATTTTCAATATTTTCACTCCAGATTTTCAACATTGCCATTTTACCATACCTCCTTATGAGCAGTACAGCTGTCATTTTTCACATCCTGCCCAAAACGTGTTTCCGCCCATGTAGCGCACAATGGCGCAGTCGGTGTGCGAAATCAATGTATGGGACACATTAAGAAAATCACAGTGACACTGTTCATGAGCAGAGGTCTTAAAATGGCTGTGTTGAAAATTTGATGAAAAAATTCCTAAAAATGACTGTTTTACGAGTGTGCATTGCGCAGTTCCTATGCACGCTTGTAAGTTTGTGAATTTTCAATATTTTCACTCCAGATTTTCAACATTGCCATTTTACCACACCTCCTTATGAGCAGTGCAGCTGTCATTTTTCACATCTTGCCCAAAATGTGTTTCCGCCATGTAGCGCATAAATGGCACAGTCGGTGTGAACTCAATGTATGGGACACATTAAGAAAATCACAGTGTCACTGTTCATGAGCAGAGATCTTAAAATGGCTATGTTGAAAATTTGGTGAAAAAATTCCTAAAAATGACTTTTACGAGCGTGCGTTGCGCAGTTCCTACGCACGCTCGTAGGTTTGCGAATTTTCAATATTTCCACTCCAGATTTTCAACACTGCCATTTTACCACACCTTCTTATGAGCAGTACAGCTGTCATTTTTCACATCCTGCCCAAAACGTGTTTCCACCCATGTAGCGCACAATGGCGCAGTCGGTGTGCGAACTCAATGTATGGGACACATTAAGAAAATCACAGTGACACTGTTCATGAGCAAAGGTCTTAAAATGGCTATGTTGAAAATTTGGTGAAAAAATTCCTAAAAATGACTTTTATGAGCGTGCGTTGCGCAGTTCCTGTGCACGCTCGTAAGTTCACGAATTTTCAATATTTGCACTCCAGTGACTTCCAAATACCTAAACAGCACATAGAAGCAAGCAACATTCGGCATTGACAAATGCTTGTACTTTTTTGTCACTGATTTTTTTAAGCCATGTCCAAGTGCCAAATACCACTGCAAATACCTGCAAGCGAACGTCCGGCATTGACAAATGCTTGTTTTTTTTTTTCAATATAGTGTTTATTGAAAGTTTTAGATACATAAATGAGACAGAACAGGACAAGTTATCACAGTGTACAGTCCTTCCAGTACAATGACTGTCTCACCCCCCCCATCCTACCACCCTCCACCCTTCCCTAAACCTGTCCCCCACCCCAATCAAACCACAATGTACATGACACAATCAATAGTTATCTGTCAAAACAATCTATATTCTGAACTGGGTAAATAGAATACAGCATATGAAAGGGATCTTCCATCCTTCTTGAATCTCCCCCTCCCCCACCGTCTCAGCATGAATAACTTTGGAAGTTTGTTCCATTCTGCCACCCTTTTGGTAACAAAGTACTTTCTGAAATATTTTTTTAACCCCCCCCCCCCCGAACATTTTATAGAGTGTCCCCTGGTGCAAGTATTGCTACTTAAAGTAAACCGGTCCCTAGCATCCACTCTATTTTTTTCTAACTCAAGTTTGTGTAACAAACGTACAGGTACGGGTACATGACAAACTTGCACTATTACAAGTGACACCCAGGCTAGTCACAAATAGAAAGATTTAACTTTGTGACAACTTTCTCTGCCAATGCCAGCAAGTTTGAAGTCATTATTAAGAAACACAGGCACGTCTTGCAAGGAGATGTTGCACTAAGGAAGATTACCCAAGAACCCCCTAGAATGGCCTGTAGAAAAGCACCAACACTTAGGGACACACTGCTACATAGCAGACATAAAATCCAAGGAAACCCAGTGTGGTTACCAGGGAGTCCTAACAGCTGCTATCTTTGTAAATGGTGTGCTGCATGCAAGGTTACCTCACAAGGCAACTGTTTTAATAACCCACATTCAAGTAACCAATATGACATAGAAACATAGAATTTGATGACAGATAAGGACCGCTTGGCCTATCTCGCCTGCTCATTTCCCTTCCTACTGCATAGACTCCAGATCATCAGGCAATGTATCACCCGTGACTCCTGTGGAGTAATTTATGTGCCACTATGCAAATGTGGGACCTTTCATATAGGCAAAACTATTAGACAATTTAAAATGCAGGTGGGGGAACACTGCCATGCAATAACTAACGGCAGTCTGCAGTATGTGAATGCACAGCATATACATTCTGCTGAGAACAAAACAGAACATGACTTCACATATAGGGCAATAGATAAGGCGAGTCCCAACCCAAGAGGAGGAAACTGTGATAACCACCTACTAAAAAAGAGAAGCATTCTGGATCTTCCTGTTAGGAGCATGTACCCACCTCCTCCGGCTAAATGATGACAATGACTTGGCTCCACTTTTGAAACAGATCCAGAAAGTAAGGTTATAGCAAGTAAGACAGTGCAAGTGCTGATTTATGTAACTATTATATGATAGTATTGTTTGATTGCTGAATCGGTTTTCTGTTTATCTCTTCCAGATGTGGTCTGCAACCAGGAACTGGATTTATTACCTGTTTGTGGTGATCAATCTCGAAACTCAGAATGCACCCACCCACTTTAAAATAACAACGGCAATGATAAAATGATACATAATGGATCTTTATAAATAACTGCATTTTTTGTTACTAGTAAGAAGGTATTTGACATTCACATGCAGTCTTTATAGACCAAGAGACCTTGTAACTTATTCTGTGCAGGAGGCAAGATTGCATTTTAATTTTGTATGGTGATGGTATATTTATGGTAGGTTCAGGTAACTGTATTCATTTACTTATTATTTATATACACACCTATGTTTTAACTTCTGCACTTTCCAGTTTGTATGTACTTATGTCAATTACGCTATACAACTCAAATGTCACCTTCTGATGACGTCATTTTTCTATATGAAGGGTCTTTCCCCTTACTGTGTAACATGCCCTTGAGAAAAGAAGCATATTCCAAAACATGTCAGGCATAGAATGTAGGTGTTTTTAAGATTTTGGCACTGGAAGAAACTTCAACACTTTTTAGCATCTTCGTTGCAGAAAGAAGGGGGATGCGTGCACAATTTTTGGCACTGTGGTTATCCTATGAACTATCGTGAGCACCCTATACCTTATGTGGTTTCTGCAGTGTCTGCTCAACAGTATTGTGCTTTGTTTTCAACTAAACATAATGGTAATAAATATAATTAGTGCTGCTATAGCTCATTAACCATTCTACTACAATGCACATACTTAACAATAAGGGAAAAATAGAATTATGTATGCAACTGGGGTGTGCATCAAATAGGGTTGTATGTATACAACTAGGAGAGGCATTAGACTGAGTTCTGGGGCTCCATATTTAAAATATGCCAACAGCAATGTGCAAAGTATACTGCAGTGTGCTAATTAGCATGCTGCTGTGACAGAGATATATCTGTACATGCACAGAGCTTCTGTCTGGCATGTATGAATATGAATATAGGACTGTGGAAACACCACGCAAAGTGCCAAGCTGCAGTGAACTACAGCCCTCTGCTGATAACTGACACAGAGGAGCAAAGGGGACTAACACATCCCAAATGGGTTAGTGCCTTGCTACTGACTGCCATATTCAAATAACACCATGCTAATGACCAAATAAGGCAACAAAGGTGAGGAGGCCATTTGCATGTCATTATGGGGCCATTAGCAGTTCTGTGCAATGCCTCCATATGTTTGTATACATGGAAGTATTGCACAGAGAGGCATATAGTACCAGCTTCCTGCACCTGAACCCCATGCCAGCCAAAATAGTTACACTCGTGTATCTCCGATAGTCTAGTGGATCCCCTTCTACTCCCTGTCACCATGCCACTTGTTAGTAACAACACACGTATTCCCTGGTAGTCTGTTGCTCCACCCTCGCCCCTCCCACCGTACCTCTGCCACTTGCTGATAACAACAGACTTCTTCCTGGTAGTCTAGTGACCCACATCCCCCCAGGTGCAAATGGCCATGTACCCACCCCTCCCTTTACCCTGAGATAGCGGACAGCACTTACCCAACTCTCATCTACTACACTAGTCACTGTCCGTCATTCAAATGAAATGTACAGGAAAAAAATAAGCCCAAATGGCAAATGTGTATTTAACAGCATGCTATTAGTAGTACATTGCGAGAACTTGTTTTTCTGAGCTAGCCCATTGGCACAGCAGTACAGCTAATGCTTGCAATGCCAGCGACCCATGTTAAGGAACAAGCTCGAGTCGCTGGGGGCTGGATGAGGAAAGGGGGATCAAGCATCTCTCAGGACACTCACTTCCTTGGGGTGAAGAGGGTTATGTTCCTCACTGCAACATTGCCACCTTGGGGACCTCAGATAGTAGTTCAGCAGGAACATGATGGGAGGAGGATGCTGGCCTGGACTTTGCATTGGCAAACTAATCTGCAAGTACAGGGAGGCTGTAGCACACCAAAGTTCTGCGGACTGGAAACTGAACAAGAAAACTGAACTCCAGAGTGACGCAGATAACATGGGCACTCTCAGGCCCCACCCCCACCCCCACTGCCTGGCCTCCCCACTGAGGAGTCCCTTGAAGAAGGGACAACACTTATGAAGTATAGCTCTCAACCTTTCATTCTCCAAATGTGGAACACTGCCTCTCAAAATGTGGAACAAAAAAAAAAACAAAATGTGGGGCACCTCATCAAATCATGGAGACAGAAGCTCAGGACACTGTAGGAATGTGTGATTTCATGTTCAGAAAATTGGCTGCTCACTGAACAATACATTTTTCATACTTATTGTTTGGATTTTTGCTTTGTACACTGTGGGACAGACCGTTTCAATGTGGAACAGCGTTTTTTTTTTGAGGCAAAATGAGGAACAGTTCTTCCTAATGTGGGACAGTTGAGACGTTATGTTCTGAACGGTATATTTCCCCTGTGGCTGGAGGGGCACTACCTGGGGAAAAGCCAGGGGAGGATGTGGGTCTGTGCCGGAGATTGTGGAGAATGGGGCTGGGAGGATGCTTACAGATAGGGGCAGTCCCAGAGAGAAGTGGGCCTGAAGGGTAAATCATAAAAAACGGTTCATGGAGCGGAAGCCTTAACTAGCTGGCTATTAGAACTTCCAGGACCTTTTCAATCTACCACTGCATGGCTGCATCCTGTATGAAAATATTTTCAGTCTGTGTAATGTGAATTTAGCGCATACGTGCTCTCAGCCTAACTCCGCACAACACTTGGCAGTACAGCAGAGAGCATGCTAAAAGACCAGGCTGTCGGATGCGCTATTAGGGCGCTAAGCTTGTGTAGGGAAGCACTAAGCCTGTTTGTGTGGCACGAATGTTTTTAAAATTGGGCACATGGTGTACATAGCTTATGTTTCTAGGAGGGGCTTTAAATACACTTTGAGTTTGTAGCACTACTGGGTGCTTATTTTTCAAACAGAGCCCCCGTCCGCCCATTCCTATTATAAGTAAATGGCAGCGCTACACCGTGGGGCCCACTTCACAGCTGTGGGGGCCGACTCAAACCCCTGCAGTTCCTCAACATTCTTCAACCTTTCCCCTTCCTGATTGAACATTTTTAAGATCCAGCTTTTCTCAAGCTACTCAGCTGTGCAGTGGGACAAACCCAGTTCAAACCGGAGGACAGTAACAACGCCTTGCATACTTTCTTAGCATTTGGGACACAGCCCACCACTGAGAAGCTCCCAAAAACCCCAAAGTTGCACAGCCGGAGAATCCAACATAGTACACAGGCACTATTTTTTTCTATCCTAGCTAATGAGGTTTTAAAAAATCAGCAGAATCTAGGGTGTGAAAGATTCCAAAACACATCGCCCTATGATTCGGCCGAAAAAGCTCGTACAAACTGATGGAGTGGAGTGAATCCCACCTGGCGCCCCCCGCCCTCGAGTGCCGCATCTCTTCTTCCTCATTTGATATACAATGGGCGCATTTCAGAAACCGAGTTGCTACATGACTTTCTGCACAGGGAGCCGATTTAACCCCTTGCAAGCCAGATCTCAACCTGCAGCCTCTGGGTGACACAGGATGTTTAGCAGCAGGACAGACACCCTCAGCCATCCCCATCAGCCGATATGAGAATTATTTTCTCACACTGAAGTCCTGTTAGTATTTTGCAGTTTAGACTAAGCATGTGCAGCATCCTGCATACGCATTCATATCTTGAAGCTGAAGATGACTTCGTTTTGTGCACATTATTATTTTTGTTCTCGGTGTGCAAGCATCAAAGGTTACCCACATGCACCAACTGAGAAGGCAAACTGCTTCTGTTGGCGTCATCCCTCCCGATGGAACAGGCCGCTGGCTGGCTCAGCATAACGGTAGCAGAGATGCTTCAACAAGTATCCTATCGAGAACTGAGATCAATACGAAAATGTCGAACACAGTATCAGAAAAAAATAGGAATTACGACGTGGGACTTGTGGCACCCGGTTGTCTGAAGGGGATATTGGAGCCAACGGGGGATTGGGCACCCTCGTCGGTCATACAGTGTGTCTGTGTGTGTGTGTGTTTGTTGGGGGGGCGCATTAGCACGTAATATGCATGTGTGTGTGGGGGGGAGCACATGCGCAGGCAGTAGCTTCTCGCTGCTCACTGAAGCGGAGCTCTGCCTTTCAACTGTACGGCACTGCATTTTCAACTGCTGTCATAGACAGCTGCAGCATTCATTGGCGAACTGCGGCCGTGCCTGCAAACACACTGACTGCACTGGAAGACAGGTGACACACCTATGAAATCTCGAATGATGGCACTATGTTTCTTGCACATGCGTGCAAGCAAACATAATGAGAGCCATCTATTCAAAGGGGGTTCACTTTTTGCCTGATGTGCTGTGAAAAGTATGCTATTTTCCTATGGGGAGGCCCATGATTATTTCAGTATTTAGGGGAGGCTCAAGGTCTTTTCCATGGCTTGGGGAAGGCTCACCATGATAAAATCCAAGAACTAATGCTCCAAGTTAGCAAAGAAACAAGAAACAGAAATATACTCCCAAGTGTCATTTATTGTCTCATCACAAAACACGGTCTCATGACAAACACCAAGAGCTGGTCAAAGTAACAAGACTCTTGTTCAACATTCTGCTACTTTTGTTTTGGGATGACACAATAAATTGCACTTGCAATATGTTTGTGTTTTTTGTATTTTTATTAAGTGCAGCTTTTTGGTCCTTTCTGTGAGATTTTGAGTTAATCGCCCATTTGCAGCACTGGGGGAACTAATCCAGGATGTGCTGTTTCTTTGTTTGCGTATATAATACGATTTATAGCATGGCATATGTGGCTTGCACTCTGACATGTGTGACTCAAGTCACAATGCATGTAATCTGTACCAGCTGCGGACAATGCTGCACCCCGATGAAGACGTTGATGGTTGAAGTACCGAGGCCGTCAGTCGACGTCTTTATGCATTGCATTAATGAACGATTGATTTACTTGCAACGTCAGCATGGTATTATTGACTGCCATTCTGTTGTGTACACTTTTTGTGAAGCTTGCAACCCAAAGCAGTACCAGAAACTCCACGGGTAGGACTCTGTATTGTTTGGTTCTACTGATGTGTGGGACTTCTGCTAGTTGATAGGCTGTCAGAACCTACAATGTATAAGGTATCATGGTATAGTGGCTAGAGAACAAAGCTGTGAAACAGAAAATCCCAGGTTTGAATCCTACCACAACCACTTACTCACTGTGTGACCCTGAGCAAGTCACTTGACATCCCAGTGCTTCAGTCCCTTTTTCCCGGCTGTAAAATTGTCTAGAACTTAGAAGCAGGACCCCACTCAAAATGAGATGTTGCATCTCCACCCAGCTAAAAACAGTCATATTTGTAACACTTTTCCTAGAGAGGGGTGTACTGTTATCAGTATGTCCATCAAAGCACTAAGTGATGGAGCACCAATCACTTTGCCCTTCAGAATGGGGAAAGCAGAGCTCAGACTGGAGGTATACATAGGAGGTTTTTGCTGGAAGCATTCAGTCTCTAGTTTTGTCTGTAGTTGGAGAAGAGCCTTTAACATCATTTGAGGGAGGTGCCAGTGTCAGTACCAATGCCAGCACACAAGTTATGGTTCTGGGTACAACAAGTGGTCCTACTATCTTTGGCTCAGTGGCATGGCACCAGGGTTTGTATGACATGGTTTTTCCTTTGGCCCCAGGGCACTGATTGTGGTTGGAGGGGGACTGCCAGTCTTAGCTCAGTGGCAGGATGTCAGGTCTAGAGTGACACAGTACCCTTTGTCAGGATCATCCTGCCGATGTCATCAGGGGCTGGAAGGGTTTTATGGCTGGGTAATAGGAGGTCTTTCAGAGACTCTATGGGGATCTGGTTGCCATGCATTTGTGGGGCTGGATCGGGGATTATACACCTTTTGGAGGGAAGGTAGATGCCACAGTCAGAGACCACACTCTTAGGTTCCTCTGGGGGTCGCTCAGTTCTCAGGCCGGGAAGCCTCCAAGCAGGCTCTGTGGTCAACAGGGAACAGTGAAGGGTACAGATGGCTGTGCAATAGCTCAGCTGACAGTAATGGGATCCCAGGTGGGCAACCCCTCAAGGGATGTGCATCGATGGCTTTCAGATCTAGAGGGTGCCCTGAAGATGCCACTGAACTAATAGGCTTGGAGCTGATGTTTGAGCATGAGGGGCTGGAACTACAGCAATGGAGTTTGGAAGAGCTAATGGCTAGAACTCTACCAGAGGTAGCTTCCAGACAAAGGTAAAGAGAACATTTCCTATTTTATTTGAAAATGGGCTGAGATTGTTTGGATGAGAACTTGTTCCACAAGGGGTTACTAGAAGTAAAACTTAAGTATAGTACCAGTTCAGATACTCATATGGAGTAACAGTAGTTCCCATAGCGGTAAGAGAGGTGTACCAGAGTGTACGGGAGAGTCTCACGTGAAAGTCTAGTGTGCATTCCAGTGTACAAATATCATTTGAATGACATAAGATCCAAGTAATAACGAACTGTGTTAGGGCAATGCCGACCCCAAAATGTGCCGAGAAATGAACTAAGAGATGCATGAACTGAACTACACTTGAAATCCTATCCCTAAAGTAATGGACTGCATTTTGAAGTATCTGTCTGGCATGAAAAGTGATCTAATATGTGTCATCATGACTGTTTCTATAGCTGGAGTAGACGGAGAAGGGCTGTGAATGCTAACATTGTTTTTACAAGGGGAATTCCGGTGAGCCGTACCAGCAAATACTCAATTACAGGAGTTGCTCTGGGCCATGCCCACCCCCATCTGGGCAGTGAGACACTCGGCAGGACAGGCCGAAGGGGGGTATACTTATTTATTCACAAATTGCTTGAATATCTGTTTTTTAAAATCACACAGATGTCCTCACATGCTGAATAAACCAGAAACTGGGAGTCAGTTACCAACTCATCAGGCATCTCACTCCAGAAGCCTGGCTTGCTATTGGCCAGTGCAACCTCCACCCATTACTAGATTACTGTGTCTCTATCGTCACCCTTACCTCCTCCACAAAGCTGGCTTGGCTAAACACCACCTATGATAATATCTGTCGATTTGCCCCCATGGCCCCCTATTCCACTCACCACTGCTCTCTATATCAGAACCTTGGTTGGCTCCCCCCACCAGCTAAAAGTAACTATCTCCTGGCCAGCACCATTGAAAAGGCTATCCGAAATCAAGTTACTTCACCACTCTCCTCCTACTCCAGCCTAAAGTGCTTCACCGGGAGCTGTGCTCCGCTGTTGGCCCCATGCTTGACTGTCCCCAAGTCTCCACTTGCATGGACAAGCAGGCCTTCTCGTCTGCGGCCCCCACACTGTGGAATAGTCTGCCCCCTCGCTTAGAACCACTAGCTCACCAGGGCTTTTCCACTCCTTTCTCAGGTCGCACCTTCTGTCCTCAGCCACATGCTCCTGCTCCTCGGGCTGACTCTAATCCTCCTTACTCCCCTCCCCTCCCCATTTACAACACGTCTGCCACTTCCACCATCTCTTATTGTATTTATTTACTGTGCTGAAAATTTGAATGTATCTTTGTAAATATCTTGTAATTTTACATTGTTATTTTACAATGCCTACTGATGTATTTATATACCTGTACCTATTGTATTCCTATACCATTCTCAATGGCCCAGGTCATGCCTGAAAACGGTTCTTGGACCAGCGCACCTACCTAGTTAACTGTCTGATTGATATAGGCTTTAAGCAAATCAACCTGATTACTCCCCTCCCCTGTTCAAGTCCCCTGAATAAATCAAATCTAACACTTTTTGCATTTAACCTGACTGTGGTTCCAGTTTGTGCCAAAAGTACTGTACTGTTGCTATTTGCTATGCATAACCTTGTTTTACAGGGGGTCCCCAGGGTTGAGCTAGAGGAACCAGCCCTGGTGGTAAGTGCAAACAGGTGGGTAACTGTATGGTGAATAAGGGTCATTGAGAAAGTGATTATTGTATATTGTTCAGGCCACTGGGAGGGAAAGAGGGGGGTTACAGTGTCCCGGAGGGCTGTGCCCAGGTTAGTATGACCACTAACAACCCTGACCTCTGGGTGGAGGCACCCATTTCAGTACCAGGCCCCTTAACCTGCTACTAGCCAGGCAGGCAGGGGTAGTAGCCCTTGAGATAGCGCCACCTAGGGGTTACATCTTGGAGGCTCACCGCTGGGATTTTGTGCCTTCTAGTGGCCAGAGGTGGGAATTACCCCCAGTATGTTTAGAACTGCTGACAAAATGGAGGAAATTGCTATGCCTAAACTCAAGATTGCCCTCCACAAGCTGTTAGTGCACCGAATGACGGGGTGGAGCGAGGCACAGGGGTAGACCCCCAACAGGCCCTCCTGTTAATGGATGTCCCATTAGGGACCACTAATGCTGTTAGGTAGAGACTGTCAAGCAAGTTAAGTGTTTGGGGAAGGTTGAAGTGAAGGGAAGGGATTCGGACCTGTTTGACCAGACCATGGTGGTCCTCCTCTCCTGCAGCTCCCCTATAGATCCAGAGAAAGTACCCCCCTTGATTCTATCAGAAGGGTCCCAGAAAGGGTGAAGGGTCATCCATTTGCACAGCGATCCGGCTATCCCAGGAGGGTCCCCCCAGCATAGAAGGGTTCAAGGACAAGCTGCTTAAATTGTTAGTTTCTGAGGGGCGAACCGCCCAAGAATTAGTGAAGGTGCTAGACCTTTCTGAAGAACCCACATCATTGCAGTCCCCGGCAGCATCTCCTGCCTCCCCTAGGGTCTCCCCTGTGGTCACCTCCCCTATAGTAATTTCATCTGTGCACCTGGATTCGTACCGTAGACTTAGACTTTTTTTGGGTACAGTCCCAGTGCCCATTGGGGAGGATGACCTGGAAATGTGGATGGACTATGCTACCCCCCGGTCCAGGAATGGCAGTGTTCTGAGGGGGAGAAGAGAAAAGAAAAAGACTTATGGAGAGTTTGAGGGGCCCTGCACTGGAGGCCATACGCTTCCTATGAGCCACTAGCCAGAGGTTACTGCAGCTGAATACCTCTCTGCATTGGAAGGGGTTTTTGGAAGTTCTGAGTTGGGGACGATTTACTGTGGAAATTTAAATCTGCCAAGCAATGGAAGAATGAGAAGTTGTCTATGTTTGTTACTAGAATTGAGGAGGCTCTGCAGAGGGCTCACAGAAAAGGAGGGATGCCTGCTAATGAACTGAATCAGGTCAGATTGGACCATATTCTCAAGTCAGCCAGGTACTCTAGTGTGATGATGATGCTAAAACTCAAGTTGCAAGACAGGAAGTCTAATCCTTCTGAGTACTGTCACCTCATGAAAGACATTCGTGAAGCAGAGAATGATGAAGAGGGATGGGAGCCCTATGTTGGGGTTGCTCATACCTGCCAAACTCCTAAGAGAAGTGATGAGACTGAGATGCAGCAAATGAGAGAACTGATCAAAGAATTGACAGAGTTGAGACTCAGTCAACAAGCCGCTGAGGCGGCCAGAGATACTAACCTCTATCAGGCACCTCCTGAGTCAAGGGGCGAGGTCCCGCCTGGTGGAGTGGGGGTGCACGTAGTTTCCTCAGAAACCCAGACTGAGGGTAACCTACTGGAAGAAGTACAAGAATTGAGAGCCCTGGTGGGGGACCTCCTGTGAGCTACACAAACCCCCAAGCTTGGTGGAAGTCCAGAAGATCAAGAACACAAGTCACAAGTCAAAGAAGGGCTACGAGGTGCCCCAATGTACCCAAGTAGGGAGATGGCCCGCAATCACTGAGAGACTCTAGAGAACCCAATTTTTGCTACCACTGTGGGGAGGACGGGCACACCCGGTTCACCTGTCGCTCACCACAGAACTTGAGAAAGGTTACTATTAGGCTACTAGCCTGGTTCCAATGGAGCAATAACTGGCCGCAAGGTGGAGCCACTCAGAAGAGTTATTCATCCAAGGCAACTGCCAAGTCGACATCCATGTCTGCATTGCATGAGTGGTCTGAGGTGGTGGGTCCCTCAATTAAGACTACAGTGAAGGTGAACAGTGTGTCCACCTGAGCCGTGCTTGACAGTGGGTCTCAAGTGACCATAGTGTTCCAAGACTGGTATCAAAAGCATCTGCCAGATGTGCCCCTACAACCCTTGGAAGGTTTACATGTGTGGGGGTTGTGCAAGAAGTCTTATCTGTATTCAGGATATATTCAGACATGGCTGTCTTTCCCTACCTCAGTGGCTGGAGTAGATGAACAAGTCGAGACACTTGCCTTAGTGTGTCCCCCTACCAGACTGTATGATGGGGTTCCTCTATTAATTGGGACAAACACCCACATGTTTGGGAGACTGGCACAACTCTGTCACAAGAAGCAAGGGCAACAGACTGGGTGGGCTCTAACAGTTCTGGCTCTGATCAAAAGGGCCTATGATTTGCAATGGAAACCCGAGGAAGTAGACCAGGATGAACCTGTGGGGATCGTGTGGAAGAAGGATCCTGAATCTCTGGTACTGGCATCCAATGACCAGTGTACCATTCACGGGGAGGTTTGCCTCCAGAAAGATGTCAAGAACAAAATATTAATGTTGGATGCACCAGGCGATGGAAAGTTGCCAGAGGGATTGTTGGTCAAACCCAGCATCTTGCCTACCCATGCCCACACCTATGCATGATAAGTGATGGTTCATATTCAGAACGTGTCAGATCAGGAGATCCGGGTGAACAGAGGTGCAAACTAGCTACAGTACACTGCGCAGACACTGCCGTATTGCACAGCAACAAGTCCACTGGTGAAAAGGAGAGAGTGACCCTGGACTTAATTGACTTTGGTGATTCCCCATTGCCAGCTGAATGGAAGGCTAGAATTAGCAAGAAACTCACCCAGAGAGACCAAGTGTTTTCATTAAAAGAATGAGACATGGGGTGTGCCCAGGGTGCAGAGCATCACATACGCCTGCATGATGACTGGCCATTTTGAGAGAGATCCCGACGCCTCACCCCAGTGGATATAGATGATGTGAGGAGACACCCGCAGGAAACGCTCACTGCTGGCATGATACAAGAATTACGGAGCCCTTATGCCTCTCCCATTGTGGTTGTACGTAAGAAGAATGGGTCTGTGAGGATGTGTGTTGATTATCGAACCCTAAACCGGCAGACCGTCCCAGATCAATACACCATGCCCCATATATAAGACGTCATGGATTGTTTGAATGGGAGCAAATGGTTCTCAGTATTGGATCTTTGCAGCGGATATTACCAGATTACGATGGCCCCGGAGGACCATGAGAAAACAGACTTCATCTGTCCTTTGGTGTTCTTTGAATTCCTGAGAATGCCACAGGGGATTTAAGGTGCCCTGGCCACCTTTCAGCGACTGATAGAATGTGCGGTGGGAGATATGAACTTGCTGGAATGTCTAGTGTACCTATATGATGTCATTGTGTTTGGATGCACATTAAAGGAGCATGAGACCTGACTGTTTAAAGTTATGGACTGATTGGAAGACTTCAGCCTCAAGCTGTCCATCGACAAGTGCCAGTTTTTTCAAACCTCCGTGAAGTACGTGGGGCACATAGTATCTGCAGAAGGGATAGAGACCGATCCCAGTGAGGTTGAATCACTGACTACTTGGCCACAGCCCCATAACTTGAAAGAACTACAACGTTTTCTGGGGTTCTGTGGTTACTACCATAGGTTCATAAAAGATTATTCCAAGGTGATTCGCCCACTCCTGAATCTTACCCAGGGTTACCCCCCCCCCCACCAACGGTAAATACAAAAAAGGGGCTGTCAAAGAACCCGAGAAAGTGTACTTCCGCACAGGTGAACCTTTTGGGCCCCACTGGACACCTGAATGTGAAGCAACCTTCCACGAAGTCATATAGCAGCTCACCCATGCCCCCATCCTCGCCTGTGCTGACACTATCAAGCCCTATGTGCTGCATATGGACCCTAGTCTGCAGGGCCTAGGAGCTGTGCTGTATCAAGACCACGAGGATGGTTTGAGACCAGTAGCGTTCGCCAGCAGGAGCTTGACCCCATCAGTGCGAAACTATCCTGTGCACAAGCTGGAGTTCCTTGCCCTAAAATGGGTCATCGTTGACCAGTTTCATGAGTACCTCTATGGGGCAAAGATATTGGTGAAAACCGACAATAACCCATTAACCTATGTGCAGACCTCAGCTAAATTAGATGCCACTGGGCACCGGTGGCTTTCCATCTTGTCAACCTATGATTATGCAGTTGAGTATAGACCGGGACTGAACCATATTGATGCTGACACCCTGTCACGAAGGCCCACTTCCAAGAGTGATTGGGTCAGGCTGTCTGAACCTGACATCCGAGCATTGTGCCAAAAGTTTGACAGAGATGAACAGATGTCTGCAGATACAGTGGACTGTTTAATTGATTGCTTGGACCCTCATGATACCTGCATGCTGACTGCCTATTGCCATTTCGCAGCTCTAGATATTAGTGCACTACCTCAACTTGACAATGACAGTATTCAGTGGGCTCAATCCCAAGATCCTGTGATTCAACCCACACTTGATGCCCTGCATGCAGGGAAAGATGTGTCTAAGTTACATTCCCCTGACTTACAAACTGCCCAATTGTTTAAAGAAGGCCCCAGTTTGAAGTTACTCAATCAGTTGTTATACAGAGAGACAGTGGATCATAGTGGTCAAGTAGACAAGCAACAATTGGTTCTGCCCATGGCCTTTAAACACTTGGTACTGAGGTACCTCCACAGTCACATGAGGCACCTCGGTATTGACAGGACTCTCGACCTGGTACGATTTCGATTCTACTGGCCCAAGATGGGGGCCGATGTTGAGCACCATGTAAAGATCTGTAGTCGTGGCCTCCAAAGAAAAGCCCTGCCTCAGAGGGCTGCCCCCCCTTGTCAGTATCACTACCAGTGCCTCCATGGAACTGGTCTGCATAGATTTGTTGTGTTTAGAACCTGATCAATGGAATATTAGCAACATGTTAGTGGTTATGGATCATGTCACATGGTATGCACAAACTTTTCCAACTAAAGATCAAAAGGCCTCTACTGTGGCCAAGGTGCTAGTGAAAAAATTCTTCGTCGACTATGGTGCCCCCCAGCGGATCCACTCTGACCAAGGTAGAGACTTTGAAAGTAGGCTAATCAAAGAAATGCTCTCTCTGTGAGGGGGTGCGGAAGCCAAGAACCACCCCCCCATCACACGCAGAGGGACCCACAACAAGATCGTTTTAACCGCACCCTTCTAGACATGCTGGGCACCCTCCATCCAAAAGACAAGCATAAATGGAGCCAGCAGATTAGCTCCTTGGTACACACGTACAATTGCACCAAAATGATGCTACTGGGTTCTCCCCCTACCGTCTCATGTTCGGAAGGGAGGCCTGACTGCCAGTTGATGTTTGCTTTGGGGTCTCTCCAGATGAGGTCCAGGCCGAAAACTACCTGCAGTATGTGCAGAAACTGAAAGCTCAATTGAACCATGCATTTCAACTGGCCCAGACAATGGCTGCCAATAGAAATCTCGCCAACAAAGAGAGGCACGATAAGAAAGTAAAGGTTCAAGAGCTATGGTCCAAAGACCGTGTGTTGTTATGCAATTTGGGACTACATGGCAAGCACAAAATTGCTATTAGGTGGCACCATCTTCCTCATGTAGTAGTTGGAAAGTTGGATGATCTACCAGTGTACAAGGTACACCCAGAGAATAATTACAAAGCTGTCAAGACCATGCACCATAACCACTTGCTGTCTATCGGCCAAGTTATTATTGAAGCTGAGCAAGCAGACATTGCCTCCCCAGGGCCAGTGAATCGTGCTGCTGTAAAAAAGAGAGAGAGTCAACCTACCCCAGTAGTTACAGATTTAAGGTTTCTCCGGCAGCAGGCCCAGAATGATAGTGACTGTCAGTCCACCTCTGATGATAGTGAGTGTGACAATGCCTATTACCCCTCCTATGAATTGAGTAATCTGTTTCAGGGTAACCCTATGACTAGCTGTGGGGATGAAGCTGGGCCTTCTGGACTGCCTAATCCCACCAGCTTCATCCTTGGAGCCAATGCTCCCTGAAAGTGAAGTGCAAAGTATTATGTCTGAGGCGGTGGACTCCCTGTGTTTCAAGGAATTGTGTGACTTGCCCGAAGAAGGGGCTGATGGTCTGAGTCTCTCTGATGACACACCAGAACTTGAAGAACAATATGAGAGTGCTGACAGCTCCCCTTCAGTGCCACAAAGCCTAATTGTGCCAGAACCTTTCCAAAATGAGCCAGCTGGGCTCTCGTCAGAAGATAATGAGCAAAGTGTTGTGGAACCAGAGCCTACAGAGCAAGGAGCTGACAGTGCTCCCAGTTTGGACATTCCCATTCATGCAGAGGCACCCCTCACGAGTGACGATAACTCCAAGACTAGTGCAGAAAGTACAGAGACTGTGGTTGTTCCCCCAAGAAAAAGTGGACGAGCTATCAAGCCAGTGCTATGCTTTAGATATGTTTGCTCTGGGAGGCCAGTGGATTTGCCTCTCAATGTGGTTCGCAAAGGGGTTTATGTCTCGCCAAGCTCACTGCCCAAATTGAGCCTGATGGCCAAGTCCAGGTTACTTGTTCTTCCCCCTCACCATGGTGCCCCTGCCCCATCTAACCCCAAGTTAGCTGATAGAGAAGGGCCCCCTCTTACACTGTTTAATGTCCAAAAAGTTATAACATGAATCAGTATTGCAATGTTCAAAATATGTTAATTATAGTGGAATCAGTATTACTTGTATGAAATATGCATAAATATTGTCATTATGGATATAGTATTGTAAAGCGTAGTGAATAAGTATAGTAAAGTAATAAGTTTATGTTAACTGATGCATGATGGTACAGACTTGATGCGGACGCCAAGTTTTCTCCAGGCAGGGAAGGGTGTAACCCCCCTACAAATGGGGGTTCCCAAAAGTCTTCCTTGAGCTTGCCTAAATGCTCACTGCCAGGTTGGTGTCCTGCGTTTTAGCAGTTTAAACGTATTGCCAGAGAGTGCCTGTACAGCCTCCGTGTACTGTCTCTTTAACAGCTGCCTAGTTTGCAGTTATAATTAATCTGGGAGGTGGGCTGAGTGTTTCTATGCTCAAGTCCCACTTGGGCTGCCAAACAATTGCTCCATTCTGCCATCGCTAGTAGTGCAGAGGGAGCTCTGTTAGAAGATGTACTTGTTTGCTGATCATTTATTAGAATAGTAATAATATTGCAGTTTGTCTAACCTGCCTTCTTTGCAGAATGGACATTTCTGTTTAACTCCACCACCTTGGTCCTGGACTGCTGAAATGGGCCAATCAGTATCTTTGGGGACTCTAAAATGGAGCCAGTCCCCAGGGACTTTGTGGTAGCAAAATTCTGTAGGAATTGTAGTTTGGGGCTTTTGGCGCCTAAATGAACCTGGAGGGGGAGCCCTTGTTGTGACTGACAGGAATTAGACAACTGAACCTTTTGGATCCTGGAGAAAGTCCCAGACTTGCTTGCAGTTTCAGTTCAGATCTGAGCTGAGAAGTGAAGGAGTAACAGCTCAAGATATTCGAGCAGCAATCCTGTGTGGATTCGCACAGGAGAACTGTGAAAGGGCTGAGTTTTTGGCTTGCCTGTCTGCCTGCTGTCCCTGACAGGGAAAATAGAGGGACATTAAGTTACTGGAGGGGGTGCAGTGCAGAGCAACAAAGATGATCAAGGGGCTGGGGGACTTATCATACAAGAGGAGGTTGAAGGAGTTGAACATGTACTCACTGAAGGAGAGGAGAGACAGGGGTGACATGATTGAAACCTTTAAATACATGAAAGGAATAAACAAGATGGGTACAGAGGGGCTGTTCAAAGTAAGGGAGAGGAGGGCCACCAGGGGCCATGATATGAGACTGGAGCGAGGAAGGTTCAGGAGGGAGATGAGGAGACACTTTTTTACAGAGAGGGTGGTGGCTGGGTGGAATGCGTTACCTGCTGAAGTGGTATGCAGTAGAACAGTGGACTGCTTCAAACGAGGATGGGACCGGACAAGGGGGAAGGTTAATGAAGGGGAAGGGTGGAAGGAAGGGGCAGCTGCAGAATAAGGGGTGCTAGCTGCACATTCGAGCAGACTTGATAGACCTCTAGGTCTTTATCTGCTGGCAAATTTTGTATGTTCGTAATTCGGACTGAATCTGAGGTGTGAGAACGATTTAAGCCACTGGACTGTGACCAGGCTTTAACCTGAAGAAGATCGAAGATTTGCTGAATGCGATCAGTCTGTCAGGATTTCCAGCCACCTCAGAACTCCCGGTTTGTGCAGAGACTCTGTAATTGCGACCTGATAGCAATCTGCCTGGTACAGTAGAATTTCTTACATGTAAATGTGCTGTGTGCTGTTAGTGGGTCGTGATTTGGTTCCTAACTGTGTGCTGAACTGTGTTCTGTTTGCTGGAGGCGGCATCCAGCTCCAACAGACTAAATCTGTTTGCATCTCCATTTGGCCTGGGCCTTGCCACACTGGCCCAGCCAGATTACCTGCTACACAGAGAAAGCCATTAACGGGAGACCTGCCTGGGGATCAGCCCCCTGCTCAACGCTTTAAACAGGAATGACACCTCGGTGATTTGTGTGGGCCCTGCTTCTCCTGGCACTCCAGCTCAACAACTTGCCATCTCGATTTCATCCTGCCTGTGTCCTGTATTGGGTATCGTGAGTAAACATCAGGGTAGCTCCTTGCAACAGCAGCTAAATCTAAAGTGTTGTCATCTGATTGCCTTGTTGTCTTTTCTGTCATGAACTAAGCCCTCTGGCTCCAGATTACAAATAGTTTGTGTTGTGCATGTTGCTTTATCTTCCATCACAGGGCCCCAACCAGCTGCGACGCCGGCCTACCTCGGGCAACATTCCTGGCTAGCCCACCTTTTTCCTACCTGGGTGCCCAGAGTGTGTGACTCTGTAGGGACTCTGAAGTGCATGCATAACTGTCTGACTGATATAGCCTTTAAGCAAATCAACCTGATTACGCCCTTCCCCTGTTCAAGTTCCCTGAATAAATCAGATCTAACTCTTTGCATTTAACCTGACTGTAGTTCCAGTTTGTGCCAAAAGTACTGTACTGTTGCTATTTTCTGTGCATAACCTTGTTTAACAGGGGGGTCCCCAGGGTTGAGCTAGAGGAACCAGCCCTGGTGGTAAGTGCAAACAGTGTGGGTAATTGTATGATGAATAAGGGTCATTGTGAAAGTGATTATTGTATATTGTTCAAGCCACTAGGAGGGAAAGAGGGGGGTTACAGTGACCCGGAGATCTGTGCCCAGGTTAGCATGACCACTAACAACCCTGACATCCAGGTGGAGGCACCCATTTCAGTACCCAGGCCCCTTAACCTGCTACTAGCCAAGCAGGCAGGGGTAGTAGCCCTTGGGATAGCGCCACCTAGGGGTTACAATTATGCAGAAGATCCATAGTTTGTTTCCCTCTGTTACATGTTATGCAGTGTCTCTGGGATTCAAATTGAATGGGATAGCCTGCAACTGTATTGGTCTAGTGGGGGTTATGGTCTAGCGTAAGTAACAATCTACAGACTGCATCTCACCTGAGTTGTTCTAACCCCCACATCTTCAGGGCTTACCTGGGAGCTCCTGGGCCTACTGCTGCCCCACCGCCAACACTGAGGGACTCCTCTCCCATCCCCAGGACCTAGATCTTGCACAAGGGTGGCCAGGAGGAGAGGGCTGAATGCATCAGGTGCCACGGTTCCTTAGCGCCTCTTGTGCCACGCGTTAACATGGCTCAACCACACAACAATGGTGAGCAGCTGCCACATATGATGGACTGTTCAGTCACCCTCCTGCTACATCCAGAGACTTTCACCTCACCACCTCTGCCACCTGAGCCAGATGGGTGGGCAAGCAAAACAAGATTAGGAGCCCTCCTAAACAGACACTTCAGGCCAAACCCATGGATGGTGACATTTAAGTGACCCTCAACTCCTGGGACAGCCAATTAGGGGACTGGAAGCAAACAGAAGGTTCCTAGTGATCTTTGGAATGAATAAGGGCTGTAATCCTGGCACCCTTTCCAGCCCTATAGGGCACTGAATTGTTAGAGCGAATAAGCTAATGGGAGCTGGCCTGAAAGAGTGCTGATGAACGGGGGGCCGTTTTAGAGACTGGCAGTTCAGGGAATGCTCTTTAGTAGGCAGGACCTGCTGCATGTCTGCAGAGATTAAGATGTGCTATGTTGGGCCTAGTTAAAATCCAGATGAAGCTGCTGAGTACCAGAGATGGAAGAAAGCGACAACTGTGTGCAAGTCAGCACACGTATGATGCTGGAGAACAAATGCGGAGCGAATTAACCCAATCCAGCACTGCTGATCCAGGTCCCATTAAAGGCACTACAGTCAGGTGTTGGGCTGCCATTGGTCAGAGGGTTTGGAAACCAAGATAGGTGTGGATTGGTCTGGGGTCTCTGCAGTCGAGTAAGAAAGAGAGTGATAGAGAGTGAGAAAGAGCGAGGGAGTAGATGGGCAAGCCAGTGACCCACTCTGATAACAACTCAGAAACAAGCCCCAGAGAGGGAGGTGGAGTGAGCCCACAGAGGCAACCCGTCTGAGCCAAAAGTACCATGGGAGATCGAAGCACCAGCAGCCTGCAGAGATGGAACACGTCATCCACTTGAGGAACCATGAGTAATTTTAGGGCTTGCCCTGTCTCAGGGGAATGCACTTGGTTAAAGTTTGTTTGCACGTTGGCCATCAGGCAAGATTACAAATGCCTCACTTTAAGAAGTTTAAAAGTCATTTAAAGGAACACTGTCAATCCCCTTAAGCCTCAAAGTGTCTCTAGTTTAAAAACACATTTAGTTGTTAGCTAGTTAGTTAGTTCAAAAGATTTAGCAGGAAGACATACAGAGCTGAAATAGCTAATTTCCAGATGCACAATGATTGGACACATTCTATAGAAATTGCTGTTGTACAGTATATTGTCATGTATTCGAATGTGCTGGGGGACAATGAAATTGTTTGGATACATAGGGTTTCAGATAAGTGACAATACTTTACATTTAAGTCTATTAAGCTGGGAACGCACCACACTTTTGTATAATTGAGAGTTTTTGGTAGTTTGATTCTGATTCCTTTTTTCTTTTTAAAAGTGAAAAACTGCCCACTATACTGGTGGTACCACAGAAAAACATGTTTGTCTACATTCCTTGATCAGCTACCACTGCATGTTCCTGGATTTGGGAACGCCCCCAACACAGTGTAGCTGCTTTCAATGCAGTGGGAGGAGAGGAGAGGATACTATTATGTTATGAGTGGCTGCCATTGGTTGGGGTTGTTCCTAGTGTTTTAGAAGTACTCAATAGGAGTAGATCAAGGATTTAAAGCAAAACAAAGTCTGGTATAATTAAACCATTAGCACGTTCCACTTCACAGTAGAGAAAGGGGGGACTGGCTACCAGTGATCAGCAGGAAGAAAAAGGTGAGGGAAGTCAGACTGAAGTCCATTTTCAGAGGAAAGAATCTTCAAGGAACTTGCAGCTCTGAAAATGGACAAGGCCACGGGACTGGACGGGATACACCCAAGGTTACGGAAAGAACTCAGGGAGGTGCTGACTGCCACACTAATGGCCGTATTCAACAACCCACTGGAATTGGGCACAGTTCCAGAGGACATGAGGAGAGCAGACATGGTCTCTCTACCAAAGGAGGCAGCATGGAAGAAGCTAGTAACTACAGGCCCGTGAACCTCACCTCAGTAGTGGAGAAATTAATGGAAACGCTGTTAAAAGAAAGGTTGGCAGAGTATCCTGAATCCAATGGTCAGGAGGACCAAAGGCAGCGTGGATATGCGGGGGGGGGGAGGGGGGAGGCAGAGGTCATGCCAGACAAATCTGATTCAGTTATTTGACAGGTTAACTAGGGAAATAGAACAGGGGAGGGCAGTGAGCATGGCCTATCTGGACTGCAAGGCCTTCGACATTGTGCTGTACAGGAGACTGATTAAGAAACTGAACAGTTTAGGTGTGAGTTCCAGAGTGGTGAACTAAGTTAAAAACTGGTTAACAGATACATGACAGAGAGTAGTGATTAATGACACTCACTCTAATAATGGGAAAGTGAACAGCGGTGTGCTGCAGGGCTCAATACTAGGACCGGTCCTCTTCAATGTCTTCATAAGTGACATTGCAGATAAACTGGAAGGGAAGGTATGTGCTTTTGCAAACACCAAAATCTGTAATAGGATGGACAATAAGGAAGGGGTGGAAAGAAAGGGTAGGGATCTTGGTAAACTCGAAGAGTGTTCAGGAGTATAATAGTTGGGATTCAATGCCAAAATGTGCAAAATCTTGCACCTAGGACCCCAAAAACTGAGTATAGGATGGGAGGGAGATACTGTCATTCACTAAGTAGGAAAGGGAACTTGTGATTTTCATATCTGATGACCTCAAAGTGGCAGGGCAATGGGACAAAGCAGTGGGTAGGGCCAGGGGATGCTGGGATGCATAGGGAAAGGGTACTGTATCTCCAGCAGGAAGAGGAAGGTGGTATTGCTACTATATCGCTCGCTGGTGAGACCCCACCTTGAGTATTGTGTCCTGTTCTGGAGGCTTCACCTCAGAAATAACAGACAGGGTGGAGGTAGTCCACAGGAGGGCAACTAAAATGCTGCAGGGGTTACACCGAAAGCCTTATGAGGAGAGATGAGAGATCTCAACATGTACACCTTGAAATGCTGAATCTCTGAGGCAGGTATTTGATGTAATATCTCAGTTGAGCTCCCTATCTAATTATAAACTTAATCAGACCAAATCTGAAGTCTTTCCCCTAAACCATTTCACTCACAAAGCAGAATTTAACAGCTTTGATCTTAAGTCATCTCCTCATTCACTTAAATGTCTGGGCATTCACCTAACTACAGATCCACTTTTGACCAAGAAACTCAATCTCGATGATCTAGTGGCGGTCCTTCAACTTGACCTTCAAAGATGGGAAGCTCTTCCTCTGTCTCTTTGAGGGTGCATAAATATAGTTAAAATGAACGTGCTACCTAGACTTTATTACCCTTTACATATGCTGAACATATGGCTCCCACTATCTTTCTTTCAAAATGTACACTCTCTTATCTCTGCCTTCATATGGTTGCATAAGCAACCCAGGAAATCCTTTATCAAACTGAGTCTACCTAGAGCATGAGGGGGTCTTCGCCTCCTGAATTTTCTTCTGTATTATTGGGCAAGTCATTTCTCTGAGACTGAGAAATGGCTGACAGATACCTCAGAAGAAGATGCTCCTATTTGTCTACAGTTAGAAACCCAGATGTTATGACAATATCACCTGCTTTCAATTGCCATTTACTATATCCCAATGAAGAAGTGGCCGGAGGCAATCAGCCACTCAGTAATAGGGACTTCCCTGAAAGCTTGGACTCAGTTTTGCTCCTCATATAAACTTTCACCACGTCAAGACTTTGCACAACATCTCCTCTTTAATCCCAGACACGTATCTCACACAGACCTGGCTACCTCCATTACATAATGCTAGAGTAACAGCTCTCTATTCCTCCACGTCTCTTCTCTCCTTTTCAGAAATCAGACATAAATTTGGCCTGCATGCTTCGCATTTCTTTAAAACTCTGCAACTAAGACACCTAATAGCACAAACATTTGGGACTGCTTATACAGAATCTAAACTTCAACCAATTTTAGAAAGCCTCAAGGATCTAGCTTCCAAACCACATGCTTATCCCTCTTATATAATTTTATCCTCTCCATTGGATATACCTAATCAATACCCATTCCAAAATCTGATCATCTCTACTATCAGAAATCACCATTGAATGGCCAAGAATTTGGCAAGGTCTATATTCTTATATCTCTCAAGATAGACTGCGACTTACCCAATACCACATCCTACATAACTTATACTACACACCAATTAAATTGGCCAAAATTGGTCACCTTCCCAGCGCTAACTGTTCCAGATGTGGTATGTATGAAGGGAACTTAGTACATATATTCTGGGACTGTACCAAAATTGCCCCCTTATGGAGATTGATCCAGTCTAATTTGGACCCGATGCTTGGCTTAGGGGACCTTTTCACTGTGGAGATCTGTATCTTAGGGGACTATTCTACCATTCAAATTAAGGAACGGAAATACCACATGGCACTAATTTCAATGGTGGTTAAAAAGCTAGTGCTTAAACACTGGCTAGATCAATTACTTATATCCTGTAACGAGTGGCTAAATTACCTCTGTCTATTTTAGGACAGAGCGCTTAATCGCTGGTTCCCGTAATAACCTGACATCATTCAATAAACAAGCATTTGTCAATGCCGTATGTTTGCTTGCTGGCATTGGCATTGGTAGTGTAGGAGTTACAGAGCTACATCAGGACCTCCTTGTGAATGAGCTTGCTCAATGGAGTTTTCCTGCAATAAACTTGAACTTGAACTAATAGGAATGGCAGTGAAGTATTGAACTGAAGCCAACCCCATCACCACCCTGCAGATAGTGACAGGCATTGGGGTGTGCCTTTGGGTCATCAGGCATAACGGCCACGCCATTTCACCACACCCTACCGTGCAGACACCGACAAATGTCAGTGTGTGCCTTGGGGTCTTTGGCCCTTATGCGCACCCTATTCCATCAGGAAATATTGTGAGATGGGTGCAGTATAGGAGAATGGGGTGAACTTTGAGGCCGAAGAGTCCAAGGCACACCTCGATGCCTCTCAGTGGCTGCAGGGTGTGGGTGGGGGTGGAATGGTATGAGCATTGCAGGTGAAAATTCCAAGTCACAGCCCTGATGCCTGTCATTCTCTACAGGGTGGGTGTTATAGTTGGAAACCCTAATGCCTCAGGCATTCGTTGGTATTTTCATTCCAAATTTTCAACATGGGTTTTTTGTGACCGCCACCTCGTGAACAGTGGCAATATCAGTTTGCCAGCTGAAAGCTGCTTTTGCACAGCGACTACGGCATTTGTCACCACAGGTGCAAAAACAGATTCTGAACAGGATGTGAAAAATGACAGCTGTACTGTTCATGGGGAGGTGTAAAAATGGCAATGTTGAAAATCTGCAGTGAAAATATTAAAAAAAAGGTGAAGTCACGAGTGTGCGTAGAAACTGTGCAACGTGCACCCATAATGTAATTAGTTTGGGAATTGTTTACAGCAGATTGTCAACACGGGCATTTTGGGACCTCCGGTCATGAACAGTGTCACTGTGATTTTCTTCATCTGTCCCGAACAATGATTTCCCACAGTGACCACGCATTTCTGTGCTGAAAGTGTGAAAACACATTTCGGCCATGTTGTGAAAAATGACAGCTGTACTCTTCATAAGGAAGTGTGGAAAAATGCCACAGGTGAAAATCTGGACTGAAAATATTACAAATCGTGAACTTACGAGGAGGGTGCGTGGAAACTGCACAATGCTCACTCGTAACACAGTCATTTTTAGGAATTTTTTCACCAAATTTTCACAATAGCCATTTTAAGACCTCTGCTCATGAACAGTGTCACTGTGATTTTCTTAATGTGTCTCATACATTGATTTCGCACACCGACTGCGCCATTGTGCGCTACATGGGCAGAAACATGTTTTGGGTGAGATATGAAAAGTGACAGCTCTACTGCTTATAAGGAGGTGTGGTAGAATGGCAATGTTGAAAATCTGGAGTGAAAATATTGAAAATTTGTGAACTTATGAGCGTGCGTAGGATCAGCGCAACAAACGCTCGTAAAACAGTCATTTTTGGGGAATTTGTTCACCAAATTTTTAACATAACCATTTTAACACTTCTGCTCATGAACAGTGCAACTGTAATTTTCTTAATGTGTCCCAGACATTGAGTTCGCACACAGACTGCGCCATTGTACGCTACATGCGCGGAAACACATTTTGGGTGAGAAGTGAGGAATGACAGATGTACTGCTCATAAGGAGGTGCGGTAAAATGGCAATGTTGAAAATCTGGAGTGAAAATATTGAAAATTTGTGAACCTACGAGCGTGCATAGGAACAGCGCAACGCATGCTCGTAAAATAGTAATTTTTGGGAATTTTTTCACCAAATTTTTAACATAGCCATTTTAACACCTCTGCTCATGGACAGTGTCACTGTGATTTTCTTAATGTGTCCTGAACATTGATTTCGCACACTGACTGTGCCGTTATGCGCTACATGTGCGGAAACACATTTTGGGTGAGATGTGAAAAATGACAGCTGTACTACTCATAAGAAAGTGTGGTCAAATGGTAATGTTGAAAATCTGGAGTGAAAATGTAAAAAATTCATGAACCTACGAGCGTGCGTAGGAACAGCGGAACGCACGCTCGTAAAACAGTCATTTTAGGAATTTTTTCACCAAATTTTCAACAAAGGCTTTTTGAGAGCCTACCTTATGAACACTGGCACTGTCATTTCATTAATTGGTCCTGAAAGGTGATTTCATGCAGTGACCGCAAAATCACCCTTCAGGCACGATTAACGCCAAGACAGTGACAGAATTCATGAGAAGGGGTCCCAAAAACCCCATGTTGAAAATTTGGTGCCAAAATTCAAAAATGCGTGAGATATGTAGCAAAGTTGAAAAAACCATATTCATTACATTATACAGCTTACCGGCATTTCCTCAGTTCGCGGTCGGCTTTGAAGAGTGCAGACATGTTCCTGATCCACCGAAGATCGTCGCGCCAAGCTCCAGAGGTAAGTATGGGGTGAGGTGGGGTGTGGGGAGGCAGGATGCGAGTGGGTGGCGCGGTGGAGAGGGGGTGAAGACAGCAGTGAGGGAAGGTTTTTTCTTTCAGGTTTTTTTTTATTTGGACTACAAGGGACGTTTGCCATGCTGGGGTGGGCTCCAGCATGGCAGCTAACTGTTGGGGGCGATGGAGCCGATGGGGATTGGGCACCCCATCGGCCATAAGACCTGTTGCCACGCTGAGGTGGGCTCCCAGCACAGCACCCGATAGTCTGGGGGGATTATAGAGCCAACGGGGATTGGGGCACCCTCGCTGGCCATACAAACTGTGGGGGACAGTGAGAGCTGACGGGATTGGGCACCCCCGTCAGCCATACAGTGTGTGCGTGGGGGAGGTAGGAGCGCATGAGCATGCAATGTGCGTGCATGTGCGTGGGGAGGGGGAGCGCTGCTCACTCAAGTGATGCTCTCCCTTTCAACTGTACGGCACTGCATTTTGGATCGTCACACTATGTTTCTTGCACATGCGTGCAAGCAAACATAAAAATGGGGCAAACTGTATGCTTTATACCTACTTTGAAGCTACTAACAGTTAATAGTTCCAGAATTGTCTCCAGATGTCTTTCTGTACCAAATATGTCTTTCCAGAATTGTAATATAGGCATGGGCACACTTTGGGAGGGTTGGGAGGAGGGAGGATTGGGGTGAGAGGTGAGTTTTCCTTTGTTTGCCTCTGTTTTAGTTTGGTTGGTCTTGTCGGGGGGTCTTTTAATCTTTATTAGCAATCCACTGTATACTTTAATTAGAAGACTACATCTCTGTACCATTCCTGATATGTCTATAAGGATGTACATAAGTTAAAATCAATAAAGAAGTTGAATTTCAAAAAAACATGTACACCCTGAAAGACGTGAGAGTGAGAGGGGGACATGACAGAGGTTTACAAGTACCTCACGGGGGTAAACAGGGTGAAGGAGGGGAGTCTCTTACAAATGAGGAAGAGCACCAGGCCCACAGAGCATGCGGTGAAAGTGGTGGGGGGCTTAAGAAATGTGAGGAAGTACTGCTTCACTGAAAGAGTGGTGGACACCCTGAACAGACTGCCAGCAGAAGTGGTGGAGGCAAACACAGTAGGAAGCTTCAAGCATGCATGAGCTAGACATAGGGGAATATTAGGAAATGGGCAGGGAGGACAGAAGATCACTAGAGACCAGTTAGAGTCTGCAGTGACCCACTAGGAAGGGACCATATGGGCACATTGGTTGGGCTGAATGGTCCTTTTCTGCTGACAGATTCTGTGTTTCTATCTTTCATGCATTTTAGTTCTATAAGAAATTAAGCAAATAAAACAACCAGCAACATAAATGAATTTTAGAGAAGGTAAGCAATCATAAAATGTGGGGGTTTAATGAAAAATATGATACAAAAAGGGTTGACAGTGTCCCTTTAAGCAACTGCATGGCCTGTGGGGTTTTGGGAAATTAACAGTTATGCTTTCAGTTTATATGCACCAATGCAGGCCAACCCGTGGCAGCTTTTAGGAGCCTGCAGTGTTTCCACACTGGGTACCTATAGACTGCTGTTACAAAGCTCCTATTGTGTTGAGCCATAAATCCTGGTACCTGGTAGGAGACTGTTGCAGCCTCCAGTACAGGAGGACCATCACAGTATCTTTGCAGTGAAATGTAAGGGTGGGGAAAAGTGTGGTTGCGCACAGTGGGGCCCTGTTATTGGCAGCTGAGGTACCAACAGTGTGCCACACCCTCTCAGTGATTAACTATCTGCAGTCTGCATGCAGGTGGAAGTTGAGACCCTGTTTAGTACACTTAACCCAGGTCAGATACTCTGGGGACCTGCTTTAACGTTTCTTCCCATACAGGGGACACAGTGTTAAATAAAGCTGGTTTTGCTTTTTAAATGTGTTATCTGTATTTACTGCAGTCATAATGTGAATGTCAACTGGGGGGACCATGGCATTTCTGAGGGGTCTCCGGGAGGTGTGACCACTGACCACAGTGGGGAGTTGGGTAGGTATGACATCCCAGGATGTTGCACAGTTACAACACCCACATTAATATTTTTCTCAGAGGAGGCACCATGCATTTCTTTTCTATTTGGTATGAACCTCCCACCTCATTGTCCAGGAGTCACTGCAAACACACATTGCAGCCCAGTGAGAGTGTAAGATAGTGACGTCTCACCCTATGAGGTAATTGGAAGGGGTGTCTGCCCTACAGGGGCCTTACGTTGTGCACTTAAATGATGTCTTCATGTTTGGACACACCTCAGCTGGTTGAAGAGACAGGGTGCCTCATAGTGCTGGAGAATAGTCCTTTTGTGTTTGTGTATGCCTTGAATGAATCGCACTACCACTTTTGAAAAAAATGCCTGGAATGTGTACCATTCTTTGTGTTCATTCCATTGGGCCATCACGTCTGCCCATTCCTAACTAATTCTGAATAAGAGAGCCCTAGAGGATCTTCACTCTCCCCTTTCCCCTCCCTTTCTGGTGTGGTATTTACCAGGCCCGCATATCGATCCCACTCTCTTCTGAATCCTCCCAAGACTGTTCACAGCCCTCCTCTTCCAGCAGCTATTCCACCCCTCCACCACCTTCTCCATGAAAAAGTACTTCCTGGTATCTTAAACTTGCCCCATCCCCCCTGTCAGCTTTATGGAGTTGCCCCTCATGTTTGTGTTCCCACTCAAGCTGAGCAGTTCCCCATGTAACAACTTTTGTACATTTTTTGTTTTTGTGTTTAATTTTTATTATCAGCTAGACATCGGTAAATATTTCAGCTGAAATAAAACTGTTTGGTAAATCTAAGGTTGCATGCCACGGGAGCCCAGGCCTGAGGCAGCCAGCTAGGTGGTCGTTTGGGAAAATAATTGAGTTCCTATCAGCTAAAGGATACTTTCACATCACATAGATGAATTGCTTTCATAATCATGAGTTCTGTTCTGAATTTAAACACAGCCAGAGTAGGGGAGATGGAATCCCCATGGATTTTGCCAGATGGGAAGACAAAAGGATGGACACTGCAATCCACAATATCAGGGTCTGGAGTACAAATCCAGTTTGGACCAGTTTTCCAGATTCAGTTTCCCAGGAGACAAAGGAAGTGTTGAATCTATGATGTCGAAGTGACGTCTGATGATGCAGCATGGGGGTCTCACAGCTGAAGGCTTCTGAAGTCTGCTGAGAGCACAAAGATGGAGGTTGCAACTCTACGCAGTTACCATCTAAGGTTCAGTTCTGCTCTGATTCACCAAGGCATTCTGTGTGGTAAGTTGCTATACTTTGCTAATTAGGGAGAGAAGAGTGAGATAGTTTTTTTCTCTGTGTTATCTACTGTTCAAACCATTTTCTTTTTATCTTTGTAGAATTACTGTTCCTTATAGTCTCAGTGTAGTATCCTGTATTATACTGTATGTGTAAATATCTTGAAGTATTAAATAGTAACTTTTATATACTTCATGTCTCTGTCACAGAGGCCTTTGTGGTACAGATAACTGGGTTATAACTGACAAAAATTGGTGATCCATTTTTGACGAGAAGGTTACAGTTACCATATTAAATGCAAAGTGATTCCCAGCTGTGCAGTAGGGATGAGTCACTTGCACCTTTGGTTTAGTACTGTACTGTGTGAGTAGTGGCTCTGGTGGGATTCAGACCTAGTGATACCCCAAGTAAGGCTGCGACTGAGTGGTGGCAGCATACCAAGTTGACCCTTTCAGGCATCTGAAGGGTTTAGAAAACTGGTAACAGTCACAGGCTAAGTCTGCGAAAGACCAGTGTGTCATACCCCATTATCTAATTTATTCACCCCATTGGGGAGTTTGTATGCTTCAATCATGTCTCCTCTCTCCCTTCCTGCCTCAAGCACTTACATGTTTAGATCTCCCAACCTCTCCTCTTATGCCCGTTCCTGCTGTCACTGGAGCATCTTATTAACCCTCCTCTGCACTGCCTCCACTCTATTTCTTTCCTTTCCTTCTTTAGACATGGACTCCAAAACTTCACACAATTTTCACCTGGAGGACGAACCAGAGACATATACAGTGATAGCAGCACCTCCTTTCTCCTGCCAGATAACCCCCCTCTGTATGCATCCCACACTCCTCTTTCTACTACCCACCACTGGACACCCTGTCACATTATGCCAATACCTTCAGACTGAAATTATTCACTAACAAACGCAGTCACATCAGAAATATTTTCATAGACATGTCTTGGTCAAGGTTATACGGTCATCATTTTCATCCTCATCTTATTTCTGCTGTGTTGATAAGGACAGAAAGGCCTGCTCCCATTTCCCCTTATTCCTGACCTGTCTTTCTCCCTCCCCGTGCACTGTGAAATCTTGGTCCCCTCGCTCTTTCAAGTTTGACACATGCGGCGTGGCTCTTACCTCACCTCTGCTTTTTTACACCTTTATGGAAGCTAATTCCTCTACTAGTCACAATGTGAGATTTTCTTTGCATTGACCTCTGCTCGAAGTGAAATTTCTCTCATGTGCTGAAATGATAGATCATAGTAGGAAATTGCTGTTGACTTTTGGAATCGCTAAGGAAGTTGAGGGATTTTAAATAGGCTCTAGAAGATGGTGTTTTAATAGTCTGCAACAAACAGACAGACAAACAAAGAACCTAGTTTGGAACTTATTTATTTCAACTGTTTTATCAGGAAAAACATATTGAGTGGGTAGCAACTAATTTCAGATGGGCTCTGTGAGAGGGGGAACATTACATTGCAGTGATAAAATCTATACAATAAAGGTGTCAGTGGGACTCAGTTGGTAGCACATCCCTCTCTGGGTCAGAAGGTGATGGGTTCTTCTAGGCCCGCATGGTATTCAGCTCATACCATAAATGCTGGAACCTGTACTAAGGGGAGGCTGTACTGTTGAGGTGTGCCATCCTTCAGATGAGACAACAAACTAAGGTCACATTTGCCTTTTCTGGTGGCTGTTCAGGCGGACATTAAAGATGCCATGGCACTAGCCAGCACAGTGACATGAAGAGCTGAGGTGTTAATACCTTACCTCCATTGACACCGGCAACTCAGGTTCAGAAACGGATGTGTGGGCTCGGGGGCTGGCCAGGGGAGGGAGGACTGAGCATCCCTACAACATCAGAGATGATAACCCCTAGGTCCCTTTCGTCCATGCAGCTTATGTTTCTCATGAGTTCTGTATTTCTTATCTCCATTATTCATTACTTAGGTCATACGCATGAAAACAGGATAATTCCTCCTTGAGGGTTCATTAGCTCCAGTTGCTTCTTCCCAGCCTGATGTCATAATCTGTTTGTGACATCAGTTATTCTCATGGCAAAAGACTGTGATGTCACAAAACACCATCATCATTTCAAATTGGTAATAAGCTATGGAAGCAGATAAACTTCAAGGGACAATGATCTTGTTTCTTGGGAATTTCTTCTGTAATAAATAATGGAAAGGTAAAGTCTATAGAAGATACATAACATACAAAATGAACTGTGTCTAAATATTATGTTTTCCAAAGTTTTCCCAAGGGTGTCACTTGCTCTTTAATCCAATGTATATTTCACCATAACAGCACAGCTTGGTTACCCTACAAATTCTGGCATCCCAAAAGATATATAGCTTTGAGGGAGCTGGTGACATTGTTCAGTAACTCCACCCACCTATAGAATTTATTGTTATAGGTACATAGCAAGAGCTATGCGCAGCTGTATCGCGAACAGGAGGAGTGGAAAAAGGGCTGACACATCACAAATGCTGCTCCGCCCTCCGCCCAGCGAGTGGAGTTGAATCACTTACATTATGCAGGAATCAGTTCACCTTCCTTCCTCTCTCTCTCTCTCTACTGCTCTCTATCCCCCTCCACTCTCCTCTGCGCACTTTTTTGCTTTACAGAGACTGCAAACCTATATTTTGCAGTTTCCGTACAGATCGTGACATTCAAAATCATAATTGAAGATAAAGATACATTCTGCACAGATTATCTTTTTTGCTTCTTCCAAGGTCAACTTCAGGTCAGAATTTCTGGTCTCCAGCTTGTGCGTATATAGGTATTTCCACTGCTTACAAGTTGAAAAAGACATAAGCATACTGAAGCATTTACTGTTGTCCTTTTGAAATGCTTAACTTTGACTTTGCGCTTCTCTCTCCCCCACCAGCTGCTCTCTCTAGTTACTCCTGCCTCTCTCTGGCACCCACACCCAGCTGTTGTCCTCACTTCCCCCCAGTGCCCGCTCCATCAAACTCTCTTTCTGTCTCCAGCCTGCCCTCCCCCCGCCCACCAGCTGCTGTCTTTAGTTAAGCTGCTGTTCCCACCGACCCACTCCATGCCTCAAAAAAGTGCTGATGCACCTTATAGGACCATGCTATTTTTTCTTGCATGTACAGTATTTCAATTTTAAAATAAATATTAAGCCAACACTGGGAATGCCCAATCCTCAGTGTCAGTAGGTACTGTACCTGCAATAAAGAAAACAGTCCCTTGCTGTCTTGCACCGCCATCCCAATCCCCCACTCAGTGCCCTCCACCCCTCATGCTACCACCCAATTCTTACCTACCGGGGATCCAATGCCTCCTCCCTGGGACCGGAGACAGGTCTTTAGTCTTCAACAGCAGACTGGGAAATGAGGAAATCAAGTAAGTGCAGTTAGTGTATTTCAATGCATTTTGAACTTTACTAAAACTTAGTAATTTATTAATATTTGTACCCCAAATTTTTAACATGGCCTTTTTTGGGACCTTTCCTCATGAACAAGGTAGGTTCCATTTTTCAAATATGGCACAAAATGCGATTTCATAGTCACTCTGAGAAATCACCCTTCATGCGGGTTTAAAACTTTTCACTAACTGGGTTCATGAGGTTGGGTCATGAGAAGATTATGTTGACTGGTAGCACAGCTTTGATCATCTGGCCGCGGTGAGAGCAGTTCTTCATCATTTTGACTTTTATCATCGCTGAATGTGTGTGTGAATTTGCCACCTGAACAACAGTAACTGATTGCTTTGTGCTTGTGCAGAATACACGGCTGGCGTGGGTACTCGGGGGTGAGTCAGCGACCATTTGGTCACACCTGTAAGGTGGGGCTACCCGCTATAAGAACGCACGCTGCATGCACAGGGGCAGACCAGCAGCACAGCTTTGATCATCTAGCAGCAGTGAGAGCAGTTCTTTTGCATTTTGACTTTTAGCATCATTGAATGTGTGGGTGAATTTGCCACCAGAAGAGCATTAACTGACTGCTCTGTGCTTGTGCTGAATACACAGCTGGCATGGGGACTCATGGGTGAGTCAGCAGCTGTTTGGACACACCTGTAAGGTGGTGCTACCTGCTATAAGAACACACTGCTCGCATAAGTGCGCGACCATGAGTGGTGAGAATTTGTACTTATTTTATTGTCATATAGGCAAATAAGGTTGTTTTACAATTGTTCAGTTATAGTAAGATGATAGTATGATGTTTAAATATTTAAATAGTACAGCACAGAGTTTTTAATTAAGTTAGAGAGATAGTTAGGTAAATGTGGAACAGATCAGTTGGGAACCCACGACAGAAAATTAGGGTCATATTTTTATTTACTTACTTAAAAGTTGGCAACCGGGAAAGGCACCATGAGCAGAAGCTTGTTTCCAGGTGTGACCTGGTGGAGGCGGTACAAAGGAACAAAATACAGTAATGATAGTAAAATTGTTACAAAATGTAGAAATTTATACATAATAAAAAAGAATGCTTTATACAATGACGAATGTTTAATAAATGCAAAACAATATACAGCATACATGGTTATATACAGTGAGCTGTGGGGAACAATGAAACAGAGGTCAGTGAGTACTAGGAGGGACAGCAGAAACAGGAAGTAGTAGGGGCTGGTTTGAGTTGACACCTAAGGGCAGGATAGGAGGGAGGAGGACAGGTTTGGAGGGGAACACTATTCCAGAGGGAAGGAAGTCTATAGGAGGAGTAAAGTTTGCCAGTTGATGTGCGTACACTTGGGCGCAGTTCGACCATGAGTTGTAAGGTAAGGGGTTAGCAGGATTTAGGAGTGAGGAGAGGTATGGTGGAAGGGTTCCAAACTAGTATTTAGTGATGAAGATGGAACAGTGTGAGAAACGTCTCTGAGTGAGGATAGGAGGCAAAGGGAGCAGTATAGGTCACAATGGTGAGTTAATGAAGGGGAGTTAGAGGTGAACCTGCAGAAGGCATGAAACAGGACATCAAGTCTGGCAAGGGAGGTGGCTGGGGCAGCACTGTAAACTATGTTCCCATAGTCAAAAGCTGGGAGGATCCATTAAACTACAAGATCGTGTCTCACAGGGAGGGAGAGATGGGCTTTATGGCAGTATAGTAGCCCAAGCTTAAGGTGCAACTTAGAGTGTAGTGCACTGAAGTGGGAAGAGAAGTTGAGGGAGGCACCAAGCCAGACCCCTAGGTACTTGTAGTTAGGGATGTTGTCTGGGGGGTGTTGGCAGCAGAGAGGACTGGAAGGGTGGGAACCTGGTGAGTTTTTGTTTAGATCCAAAGGTCATGACAATGTTTTTTTTTTTATGTTCTGTTTTAGGCAGTTGGCATGGAACCAGGCTGTGACTGCTGAGAGATCGCTTTGAAGGGGGGATTGTACGGCTTGCATGGTTGGACCAGAAAGAAAAAGTACGGTATCGTCTGCATACATGTAAATATTGGCATGGGTGCATACTGAGGGGAGATTGCTAATAAAGAGTGAAAAAACAACCGGCCCAATGACTGATTCCTGAAGCACACCAGCGAGGATGGGCAGGGAAGGGGAGAGGACGTTGTTAATAAAGACTGACTGGGATCGGCCAGTTAGATAAGAGCTGAACCAAGATACTGAAACTGGGGAAAGGCCAACTAGGCTTAGTTTATTTACGAGAAGAGGGTGAGAAACAGAGTCAAAGGCCTTGGCCAGGTCAGTGAAGATAGCTGAGGTGATCTGGACAAGGTCCATGACAACATGAATGTCCTCAGTAAAGCACAAGAGGGAGGAGGTGATAGAGTGAAGTTTCCAGAAACTTGATTGGAATAGGGAGATGGTGTTGGAAGCAAGAAGGAATTCATCAAGCCTTGAGTGAATTAGGGATGCTTGGACTTTGGCGAGGGCAGGGAGAAGGGAAATGGGATGGGAATTTCCAGAGACAGTGGGGTCACCACCTTTGAAGAGGGAGAGGACTGCGGCAGACTTCAAGGCTGAAGGGACAGTAGCTGTGGAGAGTGAAAGATTTAAGATGAAGATTAAGGGATAACAATAGAGGAGGCCGATATTTTGAGGCACCGGGGGTGCAGGCCATCAAGACTAGACTTAGAGGGGTTAAATGAAGTAAGAGCTCTTAGAACTTCTGTCAGTAAAATTGGCTATAGTTGAAAACCGAAAATCTGTGAGGGGGATTGGAGGGTACAGGATGGAGAAGTGGGGGGCTCAAAGGGAATGGCACAGGATGTGATAAACTTATTTAGGGCCTCAGCAATAAGGAAGGGGTCAGAGATTAATGAATCTGCCTCACGAATAGAGGGAGGAGGGGATTCAGCAGGGGGGGTGCAGGAGCAAGTGGAGATCCTGCTAGAAGGAAGAAGGAGTAATATTTGAGGGGGTGCAAGCGTGCCTTAAAGAAGTCAGATTTGGCACAGTGGATACTTTTAGTACAACTGTTGTGGAGGGTGCGAAAGACTTGTAGGGAGGCCTGGTTACTGGACAATTTAAAGCAGCACCGAGTAAGAGTACATGCTCTGCACATGGCCAAAGTATCAGGGGTGATCTGAGGTGGTTGCTGCATTTTACTCATACAGTTTTAAGTGGGGCATGGGTATCCCAGACTTTTAAGAAGATGGATGTGACGTGGGCGAGGGCAGTGTCAACTGAGAGGGAGGAGAAGAAAGAGGACCAGTCTGACCAAGCCAGGTCGAGGAGTAGTTTACACACATCAAGGGAATTGCCGGGCAGTACTGGATATATTTTGGGGGGGTGGGGTGAGGGTGAGACTTCCTAACACAAAAGGTTGGGCAGTGGTCACTGAGCACATTGGGTAAGATACCAGCAGAGCAGATACCGTAGGGGTGGGTTGAGAGCACCCAGTCCAGTAGGGAATGAGTATGAGATCTGGGGTTGGGATGGATGGGCTCTTTGATCAGCTGGGTGAGGTTTAGGGCTTCGATCTAGTGACATGAACTAAGTGAAGAGGGGGAGATCCAGTTGAGATTAAAGTCACAGAGAAGGATAAGTCTGCCTGCCAATGTGAGGGCAGAGACTGTGGAGATGCAGGAGATAAGGGACGAGGGGGGAGTTTTGGAGAGGTATATAAAACCCCACAAAAAGGGGTGAGGAAGCTGGGAGAGCTAGATTTGCTAATAGGAGTTCATGGGAGCTAGGAATAGCTTCACGGTGGGAGATAGTGCACTTTAAGTAGCTGCGGGAATAGATAGCAACTCCACCTCCGCATTTTCCATGGTCTTGCCAATACAGGTTAAGTTCAGGAAGGGCCAGATGGGAGTCAGGGATTCAGGAGGATAACCAGGTTTCAGATATGCAAAGTATGTCAGGGGAGTGCTGAGTGACCCACACTTTTAGCTCATCCAGTTTGGGGAGTAGGCTGCATGTGTTCAAGTGGAAGATCTGCAAGCCTTTAGGGAGGGCCTCTGGGGGGGTGGCGATAGGGCTAGCTGAGCCAGGATTTGGCTTGATGTCACCTGATAGGAGAAGTAGAAGGACTAAAAGATGTAGGTGAGGGGCGTGACTCTTATGCTTGGTTCGATAAACTTGGGGGGTCGCAAGGGAGGTTTGGGGGCGTAATATGTGGAGCAGATTCTTCCTGTGGCAGAGGTGAATCCGCTTTAGCATTTCAAAGTCCAGTGGATGCATGGCAGGCTCCACTGAAAAGGCTCTGAACTTGATCCACTGCAGCATTGTTTAGAGACTGACTGGTTAACCTATTGTTGTGGATTGAAGTAGTGGCAGTCTTCATCCTAATTGAGGCTGTGAAGTTTTTTTGTGGTCTCCTGTATTGCAGCAGTTAATTTTCAACTGATGGACTGGGCAAGGGGTTCCCATCATGTGACTATCATGTTATCTTCTGCAGTTTTATTTGCTTTTTTTGTATCACCAGGAATTATCCCCATTTATGGTTCAACTAACGAGGGAAGGGTTAATATCACTGAAACCCCTAAACTGGTGGGTACATTGTCTTTTCATCCAGGGGATTATAGGTGTTAACAGTTTCTGTTCATTACTCATAATGTTAGACACTATTTTGGGGCACTTGTCAACAATGAATATTTAAGGAATCTAAGTGTCTGGGATAAGTTGTGTGATTTACTTTAATTAATAGGGCAGTCTACTACATATTCTAACTGGGTTACCTCTAAGATAGCTAAACAAATTATATTAATGCAGAAAAATTTGATTCTGATATTACTATTGATGACTGGCACGGTTCATCCAAACCCAGGACCGTAAACTAATGAAACATTGAACACTTTACCAAAATATGCATTTAACAATGCACATTTGAATGCACAGAACTTGTTAGCCAAGTGGGACAATTATAATGTTTGGGCAATGAGCAATCAATTCAGGATAATGGCATTATATGAGACATGGTTAACTAAAATAATTCCAGATAACATGATTGGATTAGAGATATAATGTTTTGAGGAGTGATAGACTGGTTAAGAGAGGGGGAGGATGTTTATTTTATGTGAGGAATCGCTTGAATGCCATACAGGATTCATCTCTTTCAATTACTACACCCTGTGATCATTTGTCTCTTTCATTAATTTTGGGTGAAAGGAAAGTTCTGTCCCTTATGGTATCATATTCATCACCAGGCCATCAGGAAGATGGTCTACGATTGATACAGGCATATAGGAATTTTTGACAAATAATAGGGAGGTAATAGTGTTAGTTGACATATTTTTTCTCAACCAATCTATATTCCTATCAGAATTTAGGGAAATGGTAGTTAGCTCTAGGCTTACTCAAATCAATGATGTTCCAACCAGAATAAATTATAAAACAGGGTATTTTTCATGATAGGACTGGGTTATTGTCGCAAATACCGCCAGAATAATTCAGTCTGGTGTTATGGCTGGTAGTATCAATGACCATAGACCTGTCTATTGCTGTTGGTGTTCAAAGATTAAAAAGTTTCCCCACTAGAAAGGTGAAAAAATTGGGTTTGGATAAATTTTGAACTTCATTATTAAACAGAGATTGGAAATATTTGGAACAAATAACAGATGTAAATAGGACTTTTGAAAGTGTTTGCTCCATTTTTCAAAATATTTGTAATATTTTTGCACCAAACAGAAAAATGAGAATACGGGGTAACAAGCACCAATGGGCTAATGCAGAATTATTGGAACAGTTAAGGGACCGAGATGTTAAATGGAAAAAATTTAGGAAGACACAAGACAGTAACACTGAGATTGCATATAAAACAGCCTGCAATAAGTGCAAAATGATGATTAGAAAACTGAAGAGAGATTATTATACTGAAAAACAGAAGCAATTTAAGGGTAGAGACATCAGCAACATGAGATCTACTTAATGAGTTGCTGGGTAAAAAACGTGCCTCTAAAACACTGTACAATGTTTGAATACTACTGCTGGAGTATTGACCGATTCCCATCTGATAGCTCAAGAATTTAATACTTTTTTACTGGCCTCTCGAAACATATAGTCAGTGATTTATTTAACAAAAATGTCAGGTCAACTTATAGTAATATGGAAGCAACTCAACCTATGTTTTATTTTAGACATTTGACACCAGCCGAGGAATTAAAATACATAGTAAAATTTAACCCACGTCTTTCGGTAGGTGTAGATGAAGTGGATTTTTGGCTCATGAGGATCACCGCTGACATTCTGTGCTAACCTCTATTATTTTTAACCTTTCTTTATGTTCTTCTAAGTTGCCTAAACTTTGGAAAGAGGCAACTATTTTGCCATTACCAAAAACAGGTAATCCTTCAAATACTCAAAACTACAGACCTATTTCACTTTTGACTCCCCTTTCAAAAATTCTAGAGTGTATAGTTTTTGACCAAATGGTAGAACATCTAACAAAGTATGACATTCTGACACCAGCCCAACATGAGTTCCAATCAGGGCACAGTACTGCGATGGCCTTGGTGGGGTTAACAGGCACTGTACAGGAAGATCTGGCTAGAGGGCACATTGCTGCAGCACTGTTTGTGGACCTCACCAAGGCCCTCAACTTGGTTAATCATGATTTACTAAAATCTGTGCTTGCCCAGTCACGGATATCTCAGGATGTTGTTGGGTGGTGTCGAGAATATTTATCAGAACATACTCAATGTATCAAGGTTAATGGTTGCCTCTTTTCCCCTGATTTAATCACTATGGGTGTTCCTCAAAGATCAGTTTTGGCACCTCTTCTTTTTAGTTTATTCTTAAACACACTACCTTTAATTTGTTTTCACTCAAATATTTCTGTATGCAGATGATACGGTGATCCTCACAAGTGGATCCAATTTTGATCAAATACAATCTGATCTATCTAGTGATTTTTTGTTTCTATAGAATTGGTTTTGTGACCATAGGCTGGTGTTAAATGAGAAAAAAACAAAGACTATGGTGTTTTATGGTCAACAAAAAAGGATGGAACAGAAACCTGAGCTGTCTCTGTGCTCTATTACAGGGGCAGAGATAGAGTAGATTGATTATTGCACATACTTAGGATTAATTGTGGATTCGAAGATGCGTTATAAATATCACATTCAAAACTTGGTTAAAGTTGTGTATCAAAGAATTGGAGCTCTTTATAGAATGAATTCCCTACTTACCCCATCTACAAGAGTATTGTTAGCACAAAGTTTTCTTCTAACAACTATAGATTATGGCCTGATTTTTTTTTATTATACTGCTTGTGAAAGGTTACTTGTTAAAGTTAGAACCTTATTAAGTCAAGTTTCTGGGTTTATTACTCAGATTCCACTGGGAACACACCATTGTTTTCTCCTTAAACAAGCAGGGATATCATTATTGGACCAGAGCTATGAGTTACAGATGGGTATGTTAGCAAAGAAGATTACATTAGATAGAGTACCTGGAAATGTTCACCATCTATTTGTAAAATATATAAATCGACTTTTAACCAGAACATCAAGTTACTGCTGTTTTTCTATACCAAAGATGAAAACTGCCATGAGACAAAGGTCTCTGCTTTATAATCTACCAAGGTTCCTTAATTCCATTTTTACCAAAATTAATTGTTTAGGTACATCAATTTATAAGTTTAAAAAAAACATAGAAGGAGTATTTGATGAATGGAAATGTATGTGAATGTTTTGGGTAATTGATGCATTGTTAGTCTAAATTTGTACCCTGTGCTTTTTTATTTTTATTTGTATCTTTGTTATTGTCTACGATAGTATTCCGTATCTAAATTGTTGGTCAAAATATTAAAGAACAACAATGTTAAGGAGGTAAGTTGTCATTTTTCAATCCTCATTCATAACTTTGTCAATTTTCTGTATTTTGACAGCAAATATTCAACATAGCCATTTTTTCACACCATTTTATGAACATGATGGGTATCATTTTTCAAATCTTGACCAACATGTGTTTTTGCAATACTGCTGCAAAATTATGTTTTGTCCAGTGCTTTATAAATGACATCTGTCATGTTCAGAAGTGTGTGTGTGTGTGGGGGGGGGTCATAAAAAGACTATGTTGAAAATTTGGAGTTAAAATGTTACCAAAATAAAATTTATGAAGTGACATTGTTTGCAGGGATGACCGTAGTCCCACTGGGGACCACATTGCCTTCCTGTGCCGGTGACCTGTGTCTGAAAGCGAGCTCAGTGAGCCAGCTGAATGTAGCAAGGCTGAGTGGAAGGCGCTGCAGTGTGTGGTAGCAACTTTAGCCTGGGTTGGGACTGAGCTTCTTTTTATTGGGTGCATAGATGACACCTGATCTTGAGCTGGGGAATCGTCCTCACAAGGGGCTGACATGCTTGTCAAGGCATTAAGGTCCCAAACACTTTGCCGGATATCTCTAATCAGGGTTAATGCACTAGTGTCTGTTTTGTCTCTAACCAGAGTATGTTGCAGAAGCACTTGACATTTGTTTTGTTCAATTAGACATTTTAAAATCGTGAAAATCACCATCAGGGTGCCAAAACTATTGATTCCACAGAATCGCCATAGAATTCCCCTGGTGTCCTGACCAAATTTATTTCACTTACTAAAATATTGCCAACAGCTTAAATTGGTTCAATCAGTTGGCCTGCATCTGTACCCCTCCCTCCGGCAAGGTGGAAAATACGCAGCATTGCCTAGCCCTCCTTTTCCAGTCAACAAAAACTAAATAAATATAGTATATGATACTGAGACAGCAGCAGTAAAAAAATACACCAGTTAATGGCAATCAATGGGGAATAATGCAACAGAAATAAAAACAAAGTACACTTACTCCTGTTAGGATGAGTATTCCCCCCATGAAATATCATAACCCAGTTGATCTGACTTTTTTTTTTTTTTTTTTTTTTTAAACACAAAACCATTGAAGGTTGCAGGCAGAAAAAGACCAATGGCCCATCGGGTCTGCTCAAAGATCCCTACCTGTACCTTATTCATCTTAGTAATGGGTGGGATTAGACTGTGTGCCCCATTGGCAGCTCGACCCCATTCTCCCTCTGTTCCACCCTCACCTCATTGTGGCATACCCACTGCCACAGTGGCAGTGCAGGGAGACTGAAAGAGATTTGCACATGATCGCCATTCACACTAGTGCAAGCTGGGTGTCTGGCAAGTCACGTAGGTGAGAACCTTCCCTCCTGGGTAGGAGAGCATGAGTCGGACAGCATTCACACATCCCCTGCCAGCCAATCATAGACTGGCACCGGCATCAGCTGTGGATGCAGACAGTCACCACCCTCCAATATAGAGGAAAGATTCCTTGTGGTGGCAAGAGCTTGAGACATGTGAACTTTTGTGCAGGGTGCTTATAAGGATTCCAAGATCCAGTAATGTCAATAATACATAAAAGTGCCACTTTGAGCCACTGTTGTGCTGTCACCTGCAGCCAAGATAGTATGGAATTTTGTTCCATAACTTTCAGGGCTGAAGAGGCTGATGCCAAGGGTCTGCCTTTCAAAAAACATTATTTGGTTCCAGAGTCATAAGGTTTTGAATTTGGCTTCTGAGCATGCTCAGTAGGGTTTTCAGGATAACCCACTGATATGTTGCAAAAATTCTTCTTTCACAAGCCATTTTCAGGTCATGACTAACTGTGTTTTCATAGCAGGGTTTTATTGAACCCTAAAAATTGATTAGTGTTTTGCTCATAAAAGTTCTACAACACTGTGAAAATGCACAGCACTTGCCTCACTGTGTTTAGCAAACACAACACTTCTTGAAACCCTATATAAATACTTTCTGTACAGTTAGTATTGTCCCAAGAAAAAAAAATCTGCTAATTAATTATTTAAACCCCTGCAGAGCACAGGAAAACATTTTCAGGTCATATCTTGTTTTTTTCTGGGCAACAAAAATATTTGAAAATACATAAAAATGAGTTATTTAAGAAAAAAAGCAGATCAATCTTGCTTAGTGGGATCTGTTTAAGCTCAGTTCTGGTGTTTGTTTTCCCCAAAATAGGCCAGACAAACCTTTTTTGGACTTTGTTAAAGAGCTGCTGACGCCTCATGAAAAACCTTGAGAAACATAATATTTAGGTACAATTCAGCTTGAATTCAGTATTCATTCTATAGATTTCTCTTCTTCACTATTTATTACCAAGGACATCTGCATTAAAACATGGTATTTATTCCTTAGAGTTGATATGTCTCTATAGCTTATGCCCTACTTGGAATCACAAGCCTCTGCTGTGAAATCACGAACTGTTGCCATGGGAGTAACTGTGATGTCACAAGCAGTGCATTATGACCTCAGGTAGGGAGAAAGCAACAGGAGTACATTAACTGTTCAGGAGCAAAGATCCTGTTTTCATGCAAATGGTCTCAGTAATAAATAATGGAAAGGAGAAATACAGAACTAATGTGAAATACAAGCGGAACCGTGTTTCAATATTATGTTTTGTTGAAGTTCTCCTGAAGGCTGCTCTTTAATTTCTTGACTGTTAGCATGCAGAGATGGCCTATTCTTTGGTCATGAGCTGAAAATTCTTGGGTTGCACATTAAGTGTGACCCAAACATTTTCCATGCACAATGAAAAATAGAATTCTTGGGTCACATATTAATTGCAACTCAATAATTTTTTGTTTAATTTTTGGACTCAGATGCGTGACTCAAGAATTTCATTTTTCATGTGCATGAAAAATGTTTTGTATCTCACAGTTTTACTCATAACTTGGTCATTTTAAAATATTTTAGTCCAAAATTTTGAATATACTGAATACATCACCCTAAGTCATGAACAGGAATGGTGGGAATTTTCAAATACATTTCAAAGGGGGATTTTAGAGTTGCACTGTAAAACCACCTGTGGGGGAGATTGAACACATTCAAGTGACCATGTTCATGATGTGGGGGTCAAAATGTGAAACAAAATAGTTATGAAGAAACATTGTGTGCAGGGCCAGTCTTTGGTCCAGTGTGTAGTGTGTTGAAATTTTGTGTTTGTGAGCCAAGTTCTGGAGGCGAGTTCAGTGAGACAGCTAGATGGACTGAGGCAGGGGGGATGGCACTGCCATGCAACACCATCCCCAGCCTGGGAAGGGACAATGCAGTGCTGGCCACAAGGGCAACAAGTAACCACATAGCCAAGAAACATCTTCTCTTGACATAGGGCCCAGAGGACCCTGCTCCTCTGCACCTGTAGCTGCATGGAAGTGAGCCCTGCCCTCCTGCAGCCAGATGGACTCTTGGTCCTGTGTGTTTGCATGTGTAACTACATGGGAGTGCAGGGCCCAGAGGGCCCTGTGCTTCCATAGCTCTCTGACAGATCCACAAGACTTTTGCCACCATAGCTGAGGAAAATTGCAAGCAGATGGACTTTTCTCTTGCCGTAGGGCCCAGAGGGCCCTGCTTGTCTGCATTTTCCAATCGGACCTGTGTGAATGAGGATACAATTGCACTATCTCAAAAAGAAAGGAAATTCATTGCTAACATCTGTGTTAATGCACCAGTTAGGGTTCAACAGAACCTCACAAAGGCAGGGCAACATGATGTTAGGGTTTCCATCCTTATCCCCCCCAAGCAATAAGGAAAAGACCACACAAGCAACCACAGACAGCCATCATCAGGTAAGACAAACAACATGCGACTGTTTCCAGGTGACACAAATGCAATAGGGTTGATGTGTTACTTTCATGGATTTATATGTACCTTAGTGGATTTGTATCTCTGTGGGGCCTGTGATTTGTCAGCCAGGAGTGTGTGTATTTCTTACAGTGTGCATGGGTACCTGTAGCTGCAGATGTGCTGGCCTCTCAAGGGCCTGTGCTTCTTCAGACAGAAGTAGTGTTGCAATTTGGATATCATAGATTTCTATCTTTGGGCGCAGAAGTGTACACCCCACAGGGTCCTGCACTTCAGCAGCCAGAAGCTAGTGTGTATGTCTCACACGTATGGCTGCAGAAGTGTGTATGTATTGCAGTGTGCATGAGTAACTATGGCTATTAAAGCAATGACTCCCCTGTAATAATGGCTCAACGCAGGAACCCACTGAAAATGAGATATCACATCTCAGCTGAGCTTTCCTGGGTAAATATATTGTAAACTCTGTAAAAGTAGAACCCTACAGCTGAACTCCACTGAAAAAGAGGATGTCGCATCTTGGCTGATCTGTCCTGTAAAAATGCATTGTAAAAGCAGGACCCACTGAAAATGAGATATTGTATTTACATCTATTTTCCTGGGTAAATACCATATAACAACACGTAAAAGCAGGACCCAGTTGCAAAAGATATACTGCATCTCATCTGATCTATCTGGGGAAAAATATACAGTAAAATGGGAAAAGCAGGACCCAGTGCAGCAGAACCCTTCTGAAAGAGGTGCATCTATGCTGATCTCTTCTAGGAAAAATACATTATAACAGCTGGACTGCAATAAAACTGAAAAATGGCAGTAGGGGGTTCAATGCCAAAGTGCAAAATCATGCACCATGTGCATAGGAACCTAGGAGTGGAGTACAGGATAAGGATGTACTGGACATCACTAGTAAGGAAAGGGACCTCTGGGTTATCAAATCTGAGAACCTCAAGGTGGCAGGGCAGCGTGACAAGGCCGCGTGTAGGGCTAGTGGGATGCTGGAGTGCATAGGAAGGGGTATCTCCAGCAGAAGGAGGGAGGTGGAGTTGCCACGTTATTGCTCGCTGTCGAGACCTCCACCTAGGGTACTGCGTTCAGTTTTGGAGACTACACCTCAGAAAGGACAAAGACCTGGTGGAGATGGCCAAGAGGATGACAGATAATATGGTGCAGGGTTTGCATGAGAAGCCCTATGAAGAGAGACTGAGGAAGATTTATATGTAGACACTGCGAAAGGAGAGAGAGAGAGAGGTGATAATGATAGAGACCTACAAGTATAGCAATGATGTGAAAATGGTGCGGGGGGAGTTTCATTCAAATGAGAAAGAGCACCAGGACCATGGGGCATGTGATGAAGTTGAAGGGGGGGCTAAATAGGGACATCAGACGAATATTATTTCACTGTAAGGTTGGTAGATGCCTGGAACAGACTGCCAGAGGAAGAGATGGAGACTAAAAGAGTGGGGACTTCATGAATGTGTGCAACAGATACAGGGGTATATTAGAAAAAAGACAGGGAGGTGGGAACATCACGGAGACCAGATAGGGTCTGTGGAAGCAGACTAGACAGGGGAAAACAGGACAGATTGGGTGAGCCAATCGATCCTTTTCTGCTGACAAATTCTATGATCTTCCCTTGTCAATCTTCACCATTCATTACTTCCTCGGTGTAAGCCGGAGGAAACGCACCGATCACGGGAGCTTTTTTTTTTTAAATGCCTCACGGCCCGCCCCGAGAGCGACGCTCACGCGCCATGCGTGAGGGTGGCCATTATAGCGACCCACTCCTCCAACTCAGTTCTGTTTCTCCGCCGCTGAGGCAGCACCTGTTCGTGGTAGCTAACCAAAAGTGCGTATCCGACTCCTTTTCTACACTCGACGCCTACGGTAAGACTGTTCCTTTTTCTTTCCTTTATGCGGCGCTTGGTGTATTTCGTCATGTTTAATCTTGTTTATTCGCGTATTATCTCCGGTTCTGGGCGACGTTCTTCTAAGGCGGGCTGTGCCCCTATGCGTCGGTGCTCCTGCGGCCGGCATTTCTCCGTCTCAGACCAGCATGGCGTCTGTCTTCGTTGCCTGGGACCCAACCATAATATGGATTAAATGCGGCGCTTGTTTCTCGATGGACCGTCGGCGTCCTCGAAGTCAATCGCGTACAAGCTCGGCAAGGCCCCGCCGACTTTCGGAGACGGCGGCTGGCGTGGGAATCTCAGGCGAGATCCTGAGCACTTTTCCCCGGGTCCCTCCTTGGGCTACTCACGGTCCGAGGAGGAGTCTCCTCTTCCCTTCTTGCGAGGAGGCCCTTCAGCTGGTGTTGGGAGCGTCGTAGCCCTTCGGGGCCGTAGCGCGCCGCCTCGGCAGTCACCTCTTCGGTGCAGGCTCCCCGTGTCGAGCCCTTGGCTGGGCCCAGCTCGGGTGGACCCTCGGCGTGCGCCTCGCGGCGCCGTTTGGATCGGCACCGTTCGCGGTGCCGGTGATCAGCGGCACTGTTCCCGTGCGTTTCAGATCCGGCACCGCTTGTGGTGCGGTGATCGGCGGCGCATTCCGCGCGCCGCTTTGGATCGGCACCGTTGGCGGTGCCGGTGATCGGAGCGGCGCCGTTGGCTGCCGTTGCAGCCTCCAGCACCGTTCGCGGTGCCGATGAGCCTGGTGGCGCTGCCGACAGTGCGCTTCACCTCCCGACGCCGCCGGCAGCCTTCCCCCTCCTCCAGGCGGTGCCGGGTCTGCCGGAGCCGCTGGGGGTGTGGGGTTGGGCCTTCATGCTGCCGGCATGGTGGGGGCAATCGGCGTCACACTCGGTACTGGGGCCGTTCGCGGCCCCGTGGCCTCGGGGACCCCTGGGGTGGCCAGCATTGAGGTCCTGCTGGTCTCGTCCTCCTCCTCGGACGATGACTCAGATGTGGACCCATCCTGGCACCCCCATTCTTCGGAATCTGGGTCCTCGGTGGCTAGGGGTACCAGGCAGTGCAGCGGGCCCCTCCCTCTGTCCCCCTTGCCGTCGTCTCCTGAGGGTTCCTCGGCTGGGGTGGCCGAGGTCCCGGGGGCAGGCGGGGGGTGACGGAGGCTCCCTCTGGAGGCCGGTGACAGCTACCCCGGTGCTGTTACCTCCTCTAGGGTAGGGAACGTTGCAGTCGGGAGGAGGGCCCTCCCGGAATCCGAGGGTTGAGGGCAGGGTCCTGCTGCTCGGTCTTCTTTGACCACCTCAGGGGTGGCCAGGAGCCAGCGCAGAGCCCCGCCCTCCCCCAGGGTTCTAGGGTGTCCTCTGGCGGCGTTTGTCGGACTGCCCTTCTGGATCCATACAGTCCAGGCGTGCACAGGGGAGTTTCTCCCCAGGGCTCTTCCAGGTTCCGCTTCCCCAGAGTTCCGTTCTGCGGCCTGGTTTGATATCCGGGATCCCTCCTACTAGGGCTCCCTTCCCCGGATTCCAGAGCCCTCGAAGCAAGTTGCCTCCTCGGAGGTGCCCCTCTCCCATCTCTCTGCCTTCACCACCCCCGCTCCCAGGCCATGTCAGTCCTACGGGTCCGTTATCCTGGGAGCAGTTCAGGGTTCTGCGGCGGCCTTCCCCTCATATGTTAGTTACATGCATGAGCGGGTCTTTCGACTCTCCCCACCGCCGCAGGAATCCTCTGGACATTCCAGTTCCCCATCATCCTCGTCTCCCTCCTCTGAGGGAGAGGAACCCCCTGCTCATCTGTCCTCCGATGCTGATTTCACAGAATATCAGCGTTTCCTCTCGAGGATGGTGAGGGATCTTCGGATTTCCTACGTTCGGAGAGACAATACCGAACGGGTGATGCGTGAATTCCTTGGTGAATTCAGTGCCCAGCATCTGGTGGTACCTTCCTGGCCTATCCCCTTCCAGGAGGCGTCTATCCGGTCCTGGCAGTTCCCTGCCGTTTCTTCCCAGCGGCGGACTGCCAGCGTAGGTATTGTGCCCCTCTGAGTCTCTAGGTTCCCTTCCCAACCCGTCCTCAGGTTTGGTATACCTGGATACTCCTTCTGGGCCCGTTGCCTGGCGCGCGACCGCCCACCGGATTCGGACTTTCCAGTTCGACCGTTGAGGCGAAGAGTGTTCTCTTCTTCGTGAGTGCATGTTGCATCACATCAGGCTCACCACGCTGCCTACAACCGCATCTGTGGTCGATGATGTCCCAGCTGCTGGCATCTATGCCTGACACGGAGCAAACCAGACAAGCCGTTGCCCTCTCCGGTAGCCTGGAGCTGGCAAGACCAAGCAAGGGCATCTTATGACGCCAATGAGGTGGCTTCCAGGCTTGCGGGGACAGCGATCTGCATCAGGCGGACGGCATGGCTTCGTCTCTCCAGGTTGTCACCCCTGGCCCGGCGTAGAGTGATGCGCTCCGCCTTCCGGGGAACCCGTCTTTTCTCATCCAGAGCTAGGAGACTTTTACAGGGGCTCCATCCGTCTCCTCGTCCTCGGGAGGCACCTCCTAGCTCTTCTCCACTTAGGCTTTCTGAATAAGCCAGGTCTTCCTTCTGTTTCTCACCAGCAGAAGGCTGGGGGTCTTGTTCCTCGGGTATGGCCTCTTCCCTCCTGGGAAGAAGAGCAATACTCACCAGGAAGTAATGAATGGTGAAGATTGACAAGGGAAGATAGGAAAAGTCACGTACCTACCGTAATTCTTGATCTTCTCTTGTATCTTCACCATTCATTACTACCCCACCACCATCCCTCAGTGGCCTCTTCCTGTGCTTCTCCACCTCCCGTCTCCTTCCTCTCTCTCTGCATTTTCTCTTTTGTTTATAAAATATAGGGGAAAATTCCTTAATTTTCCCAAAAAAAAAAAAAAAGTTCTTTCTTAAGGGGGGGAGGGGTCCTTCACCCAGAAAAATTACTTACTCTAAGATTCATGGGCCATCTCGTGGATTGCATTGGCGATCAGACTGCACTACTATCTCTTGCTATTCTTCTGGTAAGATACCTCTGGGGTTTTTTGGTCTGGCTCAGGCTACTCAGTTTTGATCCTGCAATCCCGTGTTCAGATAGTTGCCCTGAAATCTTTCCCCCCCTCTATTCTTGCCTTGCAGAGCAGAGGAGCGATTACGTCTGTTCCTTTCTTCTTTTAAAAAAAAAAAAAAAAAAAAGAAAAATGCTGAGGGAACTCTCTCCGACTGCTATAGGCATCTTGGTATCTGGGTCATGCATCTAGTCAAAAAGGAGAAATCAAACAAGAAGGCAAATGAGAAGGTAGGCTTTCCTTCTCGCTGTTTTGCTATTGGTTTCTCCCTTTAAGTGTCCTCCTGGACAATTTTTACAATAGAGCTCTGCTGACCATATCCAATCCTAACCAGCCTAAGCCTTGGCCTGCCTTAGCCAGTCAGTCTGAGTCCCATTTCTGTCTTGAAACTCCTGAAAGGCTTGCATTTTCCATTTCTAAACTCGAGCAGCACTCTCATGCTGCTGGGGTTTTATTCTTCCCTCCTCAGGTGTCCTCCAGTTAAAGGCCTTCCCATGACCAGGAGCCCGAGCTGGTGTCATGAACAATGGCATGTTGAAGATGAGGACTATGCCTCCTGAGTCTGTCTAGCGGGTTCGGTGAACCTCTCTCTTCAGCTCTATCTACGGGATTCTTGCTTCCCTTTAGTCGAGCCTTCAGCTACAAGCTAACTATGCTGGGGCATTCTGGTCCCTTCAACATCCCATCTCTCTCTTCTCTTCTTCTTCTATTTTCCTCATTTCCTTACTCATCTCCTCCCAGAGTCGCCCAGGTAAGGAGGCCCTGCAGTCCCTAGACTAGGATGTTCTTATCTCCTCTGTCCCTCCATCGGCTTATTCCTTTTCAGTTCATTCTTCCTTGCTTTTGCTATCCCTCGGCTATCTTGCCTCGCTATCTATATTTTCTGCTTTCTCTTTTGCCTCTCCGGCTCACAGAACTGAGTTGGAGGAGGAGTAGTATCACTAACAGCCGCCCTCGCATGCATGACACATAGCGTTGCTCTCGAGGCGGGGCGTTAGGCATTTAAAAAAAAGCTCCCGTGACGGGTGCGCGCCTCCGGCTTACACCCAGGAAGTAATGAATGGTGAAGATACAAGAGAAGATCAAGAATTACGGTAGGTACGTAATTTTCCTTTTCTATGTATGAATCTGGATGAGAGAGGACTGTTTTCATCCCTGTTTGGAACCTCTAAGACAATGAGATGCTACATTTCATGAGACTGTCCTGAACAAGTTGAAGCACTGTTTAAAACAATAGCTGGAAAGGGAGCATTCTGACTGGCTGACAGCATTCTATAGGGGCTATGATAATGGCTGGAAACCTTCATGTACAAATAGAACAATTAGAATTTTAGCAATAAAAACATGTATTTTTGAAATGTAAAAAATAATTTTGTTCATGATAGCATTAAAGAGCCCCTGACACCATTAGAAAACTTGAAAAACGTGAGATTTAGATACTATTCAGTCTGTATTTCATGTATTTTCTATAAATACATAGAAACATAGAAGTTGACGGCAGATAAGGACCGCAAGGCCCATCCAGTCTGCCCATTTCTTTTTCTACCTTATAAATGTGCCTTCGGACTTTGCTCTGTCAGTGACCTATCTATTCATAGTCATTTGTATTGCTCCCTTATGCCTATCCCATGCCTGTTTGAAGCCCTGCACTGTATTCATAGCCACCACTTCTTGTGGTAAGCCATTCCATGCATCCACCACCCTTTCTGTGAAAAAGAATTTCCTCACATTCCCCCTTAATCGGCCTCCCTCTAATCTCATGCTGTGTCCTCTTGTCCTGCTATTTTTCTTATATTTAAACATGTTAGACTCTTTCACCTTGTTTATGCCCTTAAGGTGTTTGAATGCCTCGATCATATCACCTCTCTCCTCCTTTGCTCAAGGGTATACATATTGAGCTCCGTTAATCTGTCCTCGTATGTCTTTTGATGCAGTCCCTGCACCATTTGGTTGCCCTTCTCTGGACTGCCTCAATTTGGTTAATGTCCTTGTGAAGGTGTGGCCTCAATACTGCGCAGTACTCAGATGGGGCCTAACCAGTGTCTTGTATAGAGGGATTACCTCCCTCTTACGATTTGTGATACCCTACTAATACACCTAACACCCCCAGCCTTACCTACTGCTTTAGAGGTCTGCTTGGATGATTTTAGGTCATCAGTGATGATGCCCAAGTCTCTTTCTTCCTTTGTGACTGCTAGCAACTCCTCCCAGCCTATAGGTGGCTTCAGGGTTTCTCTTCCCTATGTGCATGATTTTGCACTTCTTCATAAATCCAGTTGCCACTCTTCTGACCATTCTGCTAGTTTATCCAGATCTCTTCTCATTCTGCCCACCCCATCTGGATCATCTACTCTGTTGCAGATCTTGGTGTCATCTGCAAACAGACAAGCCTTACCTCTAATCCATCTGCAAGGTCACTAATGAAGATGTTGAAGAGGACTGGCCCCAGGACTGATCCCTGAGGTACCCCACTTGTGACTTGCATCTCTTCTGACTGTATACCATTTACCACCTCTCTGTTTTCTGCCGTCAACCAGTTTGCCACCCAGTTGACCAACTTCTGACCCACCCAGCCTACCCAGCTTATTTATCAATCTTCTATGTGGAACAGTGTCAAAAGCTTTGCTGAAGTCAAGGTAGGCCATCAACTGCTCCCCTTGGTCCACACCACCTAGTTACCCAGTCAAAGAAATCTATGAGATTAGTTTGACAGGACCTTCCTTTGTAAACCCATACTGTCTTGGATCCTGTGCCCCTATGGTTTCAGGTGTTGCACTATCCTTTCCTTAAGGGTGCCTCCATAATCTTGCCCACTACTGAGGTGTAAGACTGACCGGTCTGAAGTTCCCCGCCTCCTCCCTGCTACCACTCTTGTGGAGCGGGATCACATGAGCCCTTCTCCAGTCTTCTGGGACCTCTCCTGTGCTCAGAGACTCACTAAACAATTCTGCTAATGGCTCTGCTAGTTCCTCCTTTAGCTCCTTAAGTACCCTGGGATGTATGCCATCAGGTCCCATTGCCTTATCCACCCTGAGCTTAGCAAGCTCTTGTAGGACCCTTTCTTTTGTGAAGGGAGTAGTGCTCACCTCCCTCCCCCCTGTGTCCATGATGCTGAGCTGTGGGCCCTGTCCTACCTTCTCTTCAGTAAATACTGAGCAAAAGTATCTATTTAGGATAGATGCCTTTACAGGGTCCTCCTCCTCACATGCTCCTTTTCTCCATTAAGCTTAGCAACACCCCCTCTGGACTTTCTCCTTTCACTAATGTATCTATAGAAAGTCTTGTCACCTTCTTTTACAGTTTGTGCTAGTGTTTCCTCAGTTTGGGACTTTGCCTGCCTTACTGCCTTACCTGCTTCCCTTAGGGCAGTTTGGTATGCCTCCCTATCTTCATCCCGCTGTGTTCTCTTATATTTCCTAAAGGCCAGCCTTTTGGCTCTGACCTTTTCTGCTACTGTATTTGAGAACCAAAGTGGTTTCCTTCTTCTTTTGCACTTCCTTTTCTGTCTAACACAATGGGATGTTGCTTCAAGTATTGCATCCTTAATGCTTGCCCACTTTGCCTGTACCCCCTCACCTGTGTTTCTTTTTGCCAGGGCTAGCTTAACTCTGTAGGCCATCTTATCAAAGTCAGCTCCTCTGAAGTCCCATATTTTTGCCTTGGAATGGGATGATTTAGATGTAGTAGCCAAACTGAACCATACCATGTGATGGTCACTGGCCCCCAGGTGACCTTCTACCTGGAAATCTGTGATCCCTTCTTTGTTAGTCAGTACTAGATCTAGGATAGCCCTGTCTCTTGTGGGTTGCTGTCACTTACTTCTTTATTACCAATTTCAGTAGTATGAAAGAATCACTCTGTCCCTCAGCCTTTAGCTGCGCTTTCTGCTTACCTACACCTGACATCATAATCCCCTGTTTGTTACATCATAATTATTTCCACAGCGACAGACTGTGATGTCATAAACAGAGTTGTGATGTCAGGTGTAAGAAAGCAGCCAGAACAGATAGGGCAGCAATCCTGTTTATATACAAATACCCCCCGTAATAAAGAAGAAAGGATAAGAAGTACTGAAAATAAATATAAACTAAATTGTATCTAAATATCCCATTTTCTCGAAGTTGTCGCAATGGCATCAGGAGCTCCTTAAGGCACTCCAGGGGTTGGGCTCCTGTTGTTAATTAATCTTAGGCGCATGCGTTATTTGACTTTGCCTCGTACCTCATGATTCCCCTAGGATTATTTATTTATTTAGCTTTTGTTGACCAGGTAGGTACACTAGACAAGCTGTATGCCTAATTTCAGGTATGACCCGGGAGAGTACAGTGAAAATACAGGTTCAATACAGTGCAAATACATGTTCAAACAAGGTACATAACAACAACAGGGGCCGTGTACAGAGTTACAGGAGAGCTAGATTAACATAGATAGTCTACAGTGCACAATAATAGGTAAATATACAGACAGAATAAATAGACCAAGACATTCAATGGCAATTACATTGCTTGAGTGACCCTCGTTTCAGGGCCACATACTTCATAAGCAGGTAGCAAGCAGTCACATACTTCCCAAAATTGAAGAGCAGTGGGGTGGGATAAGACTAATTTGGAGACATGTTTAAGGTGGTTTAGGGCACCTACACACCGAGGACAGTTTCAGGTGCCCCCGCAGGGAAGATTAACAGAAGGTCAAGTCTTAATGCTTAAGAATTAGAATTGTTTTTAAAATACATTTTTTCCCTCTTTGCTGATTAAAACAGTTTTTATCAACAACACTCGACATGGTGTGTGAAACAGTACTCTGCCTAGAAACTAAGAAATCTTGCTTGTTTCTGTATTATACCTCATCAGCACTGTGACCTCGTCAACTGTGACATCACAACTGACCAAGAAGAGCCCCTCACCTTCTGCTGTATGGTCACTGGTGATGTCACAGTGCTGATAAGTAAGCAATAAGGCACAATGGGGTATGCATTAAACAGTTCTAATGCATGGCTAGGGGGACATAGTGAGGCACGAGGCCATAGGCCAAGTGCATCCAGTCCGTTAGCCGTGCATTAGAACTGTCTAATTCACATCCCCGGAGTGTCTTATTGTGCTTATAAATTGGGCCTGTGTATTCTAAATGAGGGTTCTAGTTTTAGCTGTGCATTAGACACATCTAATGCACGGCTAACAACCAATCAGATTGCTTGAAGTCCTTTGCCCATTTTATAAGATGCAGTATGAAATAAAAAATGCACTAGCTATTTCAGCTTCCAGGTAGACTGCTGTTCAATGTATCACACCTAATACTATCAGGTAAGGAAACCCAATTAACAAAAGAAAACGAATTCAGTGGCTAACAGCTGGGTACCTGTAATAATGAATAACATTTTCTGTTTGCTGTTTTATATGCTACTAGCTCCGTAAGCTCTCAGATCTGTTGTAAAGGAAACTAAAACTTGGAGCTGTGTCAAAAGTCAGCAGCAGAGAAAGAGTAGCATGATGGGTGATAATACACCTTCAACAGCCAAATGGTCCGACCCCATCTGCAGTAGGGTTGTTCATAACTGACTGATTCCTACAGGACTGCTTTGGAATGTCCAGCGCTGAATCCAATTCTTATCAGTTTCTGAAAGGGACATCAAAATCAGAGTTGGATTTGGAATCCTAAAATCCTAAATTTCTACGCAGAAACATATTTTAGCCCTAAATTTTGGAATTAAGGTATTCAGATTGCAAATCCCAAAATCCTAATTCCGAATATGGGATTTGAATCGGACTAATCCAATTTCAGAATTCAGAACCCAAGCATTTTAATCTGGAGCATGACAGTTCTGGACACCATGTGGCCCAATTTTCTAAAGCTCTGTGAACACCGCAAGCCCGCAGTGCACCAATCATATGGTGCAGGGGACCTGGGGCATTCTCTTGGTGCCGATCGGGATTTTCATCCCTGTGCACCAAATGCCACATGTTAGACCAGCTCCCCTCTGGTCTAACTTCCAATATTTGGGGGACCTTTTTACGGGGCTTGTGCCAAATATTTGGTATCCAGCTAAGCAAGCCTGCCCCACAGCTGGGTGTGCATGTTGGGATAAAATATCACCCAAAACAGCACTCCAGCACAAACCCCCCACCGTAATAAAGCAACCACCAAAAGCTGGAAAATGCTGAATAACATAGACTTTAATTCATACCCAAGGTGTGCAGTCCTCTAAACATGTATAAAATGCATGAGACTAGGAAAAATGACAGCCCGAGCAACTACTACTGGTTTTGTATAAGCATCTTCAGGAGATGCTTATGCGAAACCCATAGGAGTTGGTGGGGCTCTGCTGGCATTTTCCCAGTCTCATGTATTTCATACATGTTTAGAAACATAGAATTTGACAGCAGATACGGACCACTTGGCCCACCCAGTCTGCGCATTACCCTACCTAATGGATAAACTGCAGATCCTAGTTAACCAACAGCCTACTTCTTCCTACCCCCCCCCAGAATTGCCTTATGACTGTCCCATGCATTCTTGAAATCCATCACTGTTTTTGACTCCACAGCCTCCTCAGAAAGGCTGTTCCATGCATCCACAACCCTCTCCGTGAAGAAACACATCGTCACATTAGGACTGTACACATTGGGTATGAATTAAAGTCTATATTATTCAGCATTTACTGGTGGTTTCTTTATCATGGTGGGTTTGTGCTGAAGTGCTGTTTTGGGTCAAATATTTGGTGCAAGCTGCCGTAAATTGTGGAAACTGTCACAACTGCACCAAATGTACTAAAATTGGGCGCAGTTGCATCAAATTAGTTTGGCACAGCTGCGTCAAACAACGGGGTCGACGCAGGTCAACCTTTGAAAATAGAGCACCATATGACAACAAGGATTTAGAGGAATTCGGGCTGGAATTGTTGACTCTGGGGAAAAGGAGAATGAGTAATTTAGTTGAAATGCCCAATAATCTAAGCTATGGAATGCCCCCGCCTCCCCCCCCCGAAGTCTGGCTTCTAGTCATGCCCTGTTTAAAGGAGAACATTTATGAACCGTGCCTATCATAGTTTAAAAGTCCACAAAAAGCTTGTTTAAATTAGGTACTGGGCTTACCAGCACCTGGCAGAAGTTTGGAGATAGCATCATATCTTGATACTATGTCAGCACCATTTTACAGCCTAGTAACCACATTGTAGTTAAGCACAGCTCCCCCCCCCCCGCCGTGACATCATAAGCTTCTATACAGTATGATGGCAGTGCAGTATCACTATAGGACAGATGGATGGACAGACAAAGGGCCTGATCCACAAACGACTGTGTACCTGCAGAGGAGTGCTTGTGTAAAGAGGTCCTGCTCTGCACATCCGATGACCTCTCCATATCCATAGCCCTGGATATATGCACCATAGCACCCGATCAGGCTCCTTATGGTGTCAGTGATTCGATTTTGTTTTGTGCTTTTGTAGCTGATTCATCAGTGCTGCTGCTGTACAACTGGTATAGGTCAGCACAGACCTAGAGCAACTGACCTTTAGGAACAGTAAAGAAATTACAAACATGTGAATCAAAGATTCAAATGAAAAAAAAAAATAATTAAAATACAAGGAAGGAGGAAGAAGGTGAAGTGAAATAGAATGGAAAATAAAAATAAAAAAGGGGGGATGTGGGGTAGTTTGTGTAAAAAGTAAAAGGAAACAGAAACAATTGCCAAGCCAACAATTCATAGAATGCCGAATAAGCCCCAAAATGTAAATATAATGACTGAGAGTAGAATCATTGTATAAAACACATTAGTTAAGAAATGATTCACTTGACTCTCTTAAAACAACCTACAACAGTGTTACATGAAAAAAGGAGGCAGTTTAAAATGGTGTTTGAGACCCGGTTTTTGAGAACAGTTCAAAACGGTCATTGAGACCCAGTTTTCTAAGAGCAGGAAGAAGCCATCCAGGTTCGTGCAGACCAGAGTAGTGGGCTTTAGCTTGGTCAGTGACTACCTGACGCCAAAAGTCATGAAGACCATCTTTTTGGAATTGAGTGAGAGTTGGTTAGTATTAAACCACTGCTGGACATTGCCAAGGTCCTGCTAGAGCTTTGCAGCCAACTCAGGTTCAGAGGGCCCACAGGCTAAAGTCACCCTGTCATCTGTGTACATTTGAATGTATGAGAAGGCACAGGTCATAGGAAGATCTTAGAGGAAGATCAAGAACAAGTTGGAACTCCAGACTGAGCCCTAAGGAAAACCAGAACCTGAATCCACAAGTACAATCAATCAATCAAGTCTTTGTTTATCCAGGTGAACACCATTGAGCAGGCTCATTTACAAGGTGGACCTGCGTTACACAAGGTCAAGAATAACACTTTTATGTACAGATAATAAATAGACAATTATACAGAAATAGGAAAAAATACACAGGGCAATAACAAGTATTTCAGGTATAGGGTTAACAAGGTTAGGAAGAATGGTATGAGAAGGGGAATTAAAACATTCTGAAACAGCCAGCATATTAAAACATTTTCAAACAGCACGGCATATCATTGGTCAGGACATATACAAACTTAAGGGGCAGATATGGAGGGGAGGGGTTCAGGACTGCAGCTGTTCTAGGAGGGGTGCTACGGTAGATGGGCTGGGGACATATATGTTAGGAGTCTGAGGGTAAGAAAGGTAGTGGATTAGCAGAAAAAAGGGGGGTATAGGTGGAGACAATCAAGGACAATCAAGTACAGAGTGCCATCTGCTGGGGAAGACTGAGACTGCAATGTATGAAGTTGTAGAGCTCAGTCTAATGGCCTAACTACAGAAACTGGAGTTTCCATTTAGCTAAATGACTAGGGCTGCTGCCTTTAAGACAAGGGGTTCCTGGTTCAATCCCTGTATTCAACACTTTTAGGGACAATAATTCAGTTTACCAAAGAAGTCACCAACAAGTTGCAAAAAGAATACAACATTGGCGATGAGTCTGTAGTGCCCACATTTCCAAAAAAGGGAAGTAAATGCGTATACAAAAGCAGAAGTAATTTGATAATACAGAGTGTCATCTGCTGGTGAAGGTTGAGCAGGGGTAGAAATTAAAAAAATAGTCTGGTGTGAAAAGCAGAATACCAAAACCCCAAGTTTAATTTTGAATCTCAATGTCTGGTATTCTGCTTATGCAAAAGAGCTGTGTTGCAAAATAAAGAGCAGAGTGGGTACATAGACAAGTAGTATTCCAGGTAGAATACCAGAACAATGAAAATAGCATTCTGTTTTGAAAACTGGTATGCAAAACAGGGTAGAATAGTATTAATTTCTAGCCCCGTTGTGCTTGCAATGTACTACATTCTAAAGCCCAGTCTAACACCCTAATTAATGGGACTTATCCTTTAGTCAAATGGTAAGAGCTGCTGGCGCTAAAACATGCTTGGTTCAATCCCAACGCCTGGCACTCACTCCTTTTGGCCTGTAATTCAGATTACAGAAGATGCCCATTTATAGGGTTAGATGGGACATAACGGATGGAATTGAGACACCACTGATCTTACTCTCTTTCCATCTCTGTACCTACTATTTAAACCTGGGGGGGAAATCCTTGAGACAGCAAGACTCCATTGATATAAGTTTTCTTAGAATGAAATTATGCTTATTTATATAAATAGGGTTTAGAACTACATGAGTAGTTTCACAGGGTGTTGGGTGAAAAGAGCAAAGCAATAACAGCGAAGGAAAAACATCACGTCATTTCGGCCAAGTGGTAATTACAACGCTTGGTATTTCAGTGATATAGGTGGTATTGTTAAGTGATGGAGAGCACTGTAACTTCCCGTCTATGTGCTGCTTTGCTGTTCTAGCACTGTGGCTTAATGGTTAGAGTTGCAGTCTATGACTGGTGTTGCTATATCTAGCTGACTTGGGCTCAGGTCTCAGTGCACCATGTTAGTGTTTTTTTTTTCTTTTTTGCCATCGTACCTTCCCCCATCCAGACGCTGTCCCCTTCCCCGAGTTCCATCTCCTCCTGGGGGTGATGATACTTAATCTGTACCCCCCAATTTGTCCCCTTCCCTGGGTTGCATCCCCCCTGGAGTCAGTTAAATAAATCTGCTCCCCTTTTGACTGTCTCTTGCTAACTGAGTTGTGCCCCCAGAGTCGGTTTAATAAATCTGCCCCTCTCCCAACTCTCCTCCCTGGTGGCATTCCCCTCTTTCCACTGGTTGTCTTGTGCAGTGGATTGCTTTATTTTGCTGACAATTTCGCCGCTGGTACCCCTCGCTTTCATTGCTGGCCGCTCTTTTACTTGGCGCTGATTTTCCTTTGCTGTTTTTGTCCTTGTTTTTTTTTTCCTCGCTGTTTTTACCTAGTATCGTTTCACAGACTTTAAGTTATGAGAATTGTATGCGTAACTGGGCAGGTGAAATTACTCATAACCATCAACGCACTGTTTAAGCCTCATTAAAATATTATAGTATATGGTTAGGGCTTATTATGTATGGAATTTAGTGGCTCTCAAATTGTTGTGTGCATGGTTGAAAAGTTGTTGCGCACGTTCTAAAGATGTTGGTGTGCATGTTCTACCATTAAGTGCACCTGTGTCCCTGCTTGCGCTGACTCCCACCTGCCAGCCCACTTTCATTTTCACTGAGCACCCTCTCTCTCTCTCTCTCCATACCAGCACTCGGTGCTGCACTCACAGCTCCAGCTCACTACTCCACTCCACAAAATCATATACTAAAGAAATAAAATATGGGCTACCATATACAACTTGCCTTGTATGTACATCTCAGGGCTGAGGTAACATCACGGACCTCTTGAGCTTCACTCTTGAGGTCCATATGCTGTTATCTACCACTCAATGGAAACACAGGCTTATTGCATATAGTTATCCACACTTTATTCCTTATATAATACACTTGGAGTCTTTTTTTTTGGGGGGGGGTGTTTCTGAAAAGTTGTTCTAAACATTAAAATGTTTAGAACAACTTTTCTTACCATCCCAAACAACTTTAAACATTCATTAAGTATGTCTCTTTGCAGATGACACAAAGATCTGCAACAGAGTTGATGCACAAGGTGGGGTGGAAAGGATGAAAAGGGACTTGGCAAGGTTAGAGGAATGGTCAAATGTATGGCAGCTTAGATTCAGTGCTAAGAAGTGCAAGGTAATGCACCTGGGAAACAATAACCCAGGGTGTAGGGTGAGATACTAACAACAACAAAAATGGAAAGGGACCTGGGGGTAGTCATATCAGATTACCTAAAGGTGGGCAAGCAATGTGAGAGGGCAGCAAGGAGGGCTGGGGGGATACTGGGATGCATAGGGAGAGGCATCACCAGTAGAAAACAGGAAGTTATTATCCCTCTGTACAGACAGCTGGTCAGACCCCATCTGGAGTGCTGTGGCAGTTCTGGAGACCCAGTCTTCCATAAAGACATAGACAGGATGGAAGCTGTCCAGAGGAGGGCAACTAAAATGGTGCAGGGTCTGCACGGAAGACATATGAAGAGAGACTTAAGGAGATTAATATGTATAGCCTCGGGAAAGGAGGAGAGGGGGACATGATAGAAACTTTCAAGTACCTCAAGGGAATCAACAAAGTCCAATAGGGTAGCATCTTTCAAAAAGGGTGTGCAAGAACAAGGGCACAATTTGAAGATGGGGAAGCAGCTCAGGGTAATTTAAGGAAGTATTTTTCTACAGAGAGGTTGTGGATGCATGGAGCGGCCTTCCGGAGGAGGTCGTGGAGTCAAAAACAGTGGTGGAATTCAAGCATGCAAGGGACAGTCATAAGGCAATTCTAGGGGTTGGGGGTAGAAAGAAGTAGGCTGCTGGTTAACTAGGATCTGCAGCTTATCCAGTAGGCAGGGAAATGGGCAGACTGGGTGGGCCAAGCGGTCCTTATCTGCCATCAAATTCTGTGTTTCTATGTTTCTATTAACCACAGCTGCTGGTAACAGCCACTCGTGCTCCATGGCAAAGTACTTTCCTTTTCAGGCTGGCCCACCAGTGCAACGATAAGGCTACTGCTTGCAGCACTGATGACCTGAGCTCAGAAGTGAACTTGAGATGTCAGCAGGCTGTCCGGGGTGGGAGAAGGGATCAAGCATCTGTAGAGAGTGCTCTCCTCTGAGGGGTACAGCCCAGTGCTTGCCTGGTCCACTGTGGAAGCTGGGGGAAGGCCAGCCTGGGCCAACATGTTATAGGGCGCAGCAGGTGTCAATGCATGTCAAGTGGGCACATGTGGCATGTGCCATGATGCCACTGCAAGCCACATTTCCCAAGGGACAGGAACACTGGAAAAAAGCTGGCAGCAGGATGGAGCCAATCGCCCCCAGGCCTCGCACCTGACTAGCTGGGCATGTGCCAAAACTCGACCCGTTGCACAGTGGACGTCAGAGTGACAGAGCTCGGGTTCTCAAGCTGATGGGGGCTGACCAGCAAAGAGCATTTAAAAAAAAAAGAAAGGCACTTTCATTTTCAAACAACAAACAGATAAAGATGTAGACTGATCATTGATATTTTGTCTATTCAGAATATCACATGCAGATTTTAGTTTCACAGGAACTTGGTAAGTCTTAGTTTTTTGGGACTTTACTGAAATCCTATTTAAACAAGAGGCTCATGGAGTATTATATACACCCCCCCACCCCACATGAAGAACAAACTTTCTCTCATGCCTCGGAGAGACATTGCCATCGTAGATCATGTGAGCTTTGCTCTTGTGCTTTATGTTATCCCCATCCCTCCTTGAGGTGAGACCTAGCTTTTTCTTCACGCTGGGGTGAGTTATTCTTTATATGGATCACAGTTTAAAATAAAATATGTTTTGTTTTTATGAACCTTGTTCTGTGGTGAGGTGTACTCATTTTCATTGCCCTGGCAACAGGAGTCCACCTGCAGGTGAGACACTCTTGCCATAAGGCCTCACATGGTGGCAAACTCAGTACTTTGGTTACAGTCACTCTGGTGCTCTAGGTCCGCTAATTTTCCATATTCAGAAATGGGCAATTCTATTTTACAAACTCTTAAAATCCATTTTTGGCCCCCAAATTGAGTACAAATCAGCAATGTGGCACAAAATGGGGAGCCCTAGTGATGTGTAACGCAAGTTAATCCGACACTGAGGTGTCACTTACGATATGAGTGGCACCTGTTGCAAGTTTTGCTGGAGCTGCATAAAGAGAAGTTTAATGGCTCTGGCTGCCCAAACACGTGTAAGATGATAAGATTATCTGAGGGGCTATCACTCAGTGCCCTATTAATAGGGCCAGGGACCAAGATAGACCAAACATTTGGGCCATTCGGGTTTGACAGTGATCAGAAAAAAAATTCTGAATCGGGTTCCACTGTCAAAACCCGAAATGCTTGACTTGAATTTATAAAGACCAATATGCAGGCTGTAGGAACAGCACTACTCACAGTACTTCTGGTGCTTAGTGCACTGAAGGACTCTGTTTCACTCACACTGCCATGTGCAGCAATGGGGGGAGAGGCTGCACAGAATGTACTTTAGAGGCTGGTCAATCAGTCCACTTCTACTTCAAGTCCTCCAAGGAAGTTGCACTCAGAATGTTAAAGAAGACAGTCAGGGGAATCATGTGACTGTTTTTATAGCAGTCTGATCAAACAATCTGTTTGCTTGTACTGATCCTGCTGCCGGTAACTCTACTCTGATTGGAGCAGGCAGTGTGATGTGGAGTGGGTTTATAAACCCCTCATGTCAGCTCAGCAGGGTCAGAGGGCAGCAACATGGCAGGCAGCAGGAACTGCAGTATGTCTGTCTGTCTGAGCAGTGGACAGATTGTTGCTTAGCGTGCCACAACTGCAGTGTTCAGCTGCAAAGGAAGAAAAGATCGATTCTTCAGATAGGCAGGAATAAGTTAAAACGATAAACAAGCAGCAGAATATATTGTATTATAACCCCCATAGAAAAGGCCATCATTTATTTCCCTGTATACCTGTGACAATTTTTTTTTTATTCTTTGTTAACCGGGTAAGGCCCACTGGGCACAGGTGCCTGTTCTCAGGGGCGACCCTGGAGCACTGGGGGGTTAGGTGACTTACTCAGAGTCACACAGTACGCATAATCTCAATTATCCTAGGAGGTCAAGTCACCAAGTTAATGGTCGGGTGTGTCTACCTGTCCCTGGACCTTGTTTCCTCAGCCTGTTTGGAATTCCTAATCGATCTAGACAAATTACCCCACAGTGACCTTATCCTAACCAAGGATTTTAATCTGAACTGGCTTAGTGCCAAAAGGACAAAATACCTCTCCATTCTAGAGGATGCAAAGCTAGTACAATTAATCCACCCCCCCCCCCGACTAAACATGAAATCAGGTAAGCACAGTCTCCTAGATGGGTTTTAACAAATAACAGCCGGCACGTAAAAATCGCAGGAGTATTCCCGGATGCTATTAGTGATCACTTCCCTACTTACTGTTTCTGGAGAAATAATATTCAGAAACACCCTCCTAAACTCATTAAAACACGTGACCTAACAAGGTTTAGCGCTGAGGCCTTTCTTGAGCATCTTAAGTCAGCAGGCTGGACTCCCATCAACCGCCTCCCTGATGTCAACCAGGCAATAGACTACTTCATAAACTCTTTCTCAACCATCTTAGACTCCCTAGCTCCTATTAGATCTCAAAGCGCTAAGGGAATAAACTCCCCCGGCTGTCTCATGATCTTAGAGCACTGATGCGCCCCTGTGACAAAGCTTGGAAGGAGTTTAAAAAAACAGGACAAGCATTTGGCAATCCTAGCGTCGATTGCGCAATACTTGCAAAACCCAGGCCACAAAGGCCAAACGGACTTACCTCCACACCCTACAGGAAAACAATTTTGCCAACCCAAAGACTTTCTGGACCCAAATAAACTCTCTCCTTAAAGGAAAGGATAGAAACATTCTCAGTCCATGGTCACAAATGGTGCCACACTGTCGAGCCCTGCAGACATAGCTACTGGAATAAATCACTTTTTCTCTGACCTGGACAAATACAAAATAGACCTGCCTCCCATCCCAGCTGACTCAACATCACCCAACCCCGATTGTACCCTCCCCACCTTCCACCTAAAACTGGCCACAAGGCTAGAGGTCCTCAAACTACTCAAGGGTCTCAACCCAGACAGTGCATCTTCATCCAAAATTCCTCAGGATAGGAGCACCTGCCATCACCTACCCGGTAATGCTATTAATAAACAAATCTTTCCTTTCTCAAACAATCTCAGACAAATGGAAAATTGCAATTGTAGTCCCTGTACTTAAAAGTGGCCCCACAAACCTGTAGAAAACTATAGACCTATATCTATCCTATGCCCCTAGCCAAGATCCAAGAGACAATTCTTTGTAATCAACTCTACTTACATCCCAAACTCAGCAGTGCCTTAACTATCCATCAGCATGGATTTTGTAAACTGCATGGCACAGAATCGGCACCCCTATGTGTAACCTCAGACATTTTCAGGGCAACAGATCAGGGTGAGGCTACAGGTGTCACCTTTGTAGACCTGACCAAAGCCTTCGACCTCATCAGTCACCAACTTTTCCTCACTGAACTCCATCAACTAGGTCTTGATCCTGCATCCCACTTTTGGCCAGCCAACTACTTAACCAACAGGCTCCAGTGTGTAAAATGGTCTGGTACCATAGCATCCCTCACTCCAATAACCAACAGTGTTCTACAGGGCTCCATATTAGGACCACTCCTATTCTCCATTTTCGTCGGTGAACTCCCACTCAACTGTGGGGCTGCAACAGTTCAATTATATGCTGATGACGCCGTTCTATACAGGTCTGCTAAAGATATCAAATGTCAAACGTCAACCTCGAGAGTGATTTTCAGGCTTTTGAGGCCTGGTTCAAAGACAACCTATTAGTACTTAACACTAAAAAGACTCAAACCACGTTATTCCACCACACCTCCTATAAACTTGATAATCAACCACCTTTGGTTGTTAAAACATCAGCGGGGTGACGCTGGAGTGTGTCAAAAGCTTTAAATACCTGGACGTCACCTTAGATGAAAACCTAGCCTTCGAGAGCCATACGAATAAGATTATAAAATCAACTCACCAGAAACTAAAGTTACTATACCATACTGCCCCCTACCTCACTTCTCAATCCAGAAAGACCATCTCTACTGCAGTCCTACTCCCAGGTCTCCTCTACAGTGCATCCTTGCTTTCCACAGTGAAGCCATCTATTCTGAACAGATTTAGGCAAGCATATCACCGTATTGCCTGAGTTGCTGCTTCAGCACCGGCCCAAACTCACCACTGTGCTGTGCTCAGTACCGTAAAGTAACCAGGATTTGAGGTGAAGTTGGACTACCCCTTGCTGTGTACCACCTTCAAATTAATTCACCTCCCCTCCTTTCCAAGCCTGTCTAACCTACTGACCCAGAAACCATTCACCAGGTCCCTTACAACATCTCACCAACCATTACTAATTTACCTAAAACTCGTTTAGCAGTTGGAAAGAGATCTTTCTCGTATGCAGCTGCACGTAAATGGAACAATCTTCCAATAGGACTTCTATCCTGCATATCCCTCTTGCAGTTTAAAAAAACAGTACAAGGACCTATTCCATGCCTCTGGCATGTGTAACTGGATATAACCCCCTTCGTAGCAGGCAGGGGTTAATCCTATGTCATGCTCTCAAGATTTCTCTGAACCCTGTGTAACCAACGAGTCTGAAAGTTATTTATACCCTAAAGTGTATGATGCTTCTCTGCCTTATGTACTTACTGCATCAAATTGTTGAATATTTCTACTTCTTAATGTTACTACTGTTTGTACCACTGTCGGTACTATATTTAATGTCCATCTACTGTATTTAATGTCTATCATTTGTAGAGTGCTTAGATTCCTCAGGTCGCCACTCAAAAGGGACTGTCTTGTCTCAGTGGGCCTACCCGGTCATCAAAATTCAAATAAATAAATAAATAAATAAAAGTGGAAGTTGTGGGAATCAAACCTATGTCTGTCTGTTGGATGTACCAAGCTCATTCACAGCTCGTTACTCTAACCTCTAAGCTATGCTGCTAGCCCCATTTATCAATTGAAGGTATATACCTGCACTACTTAAACAATTACAGCTATATACCTATTACTGACAAAGCTACCAAAGAATCACTAACTGATGGAAACAATAAAAGACCAAAGGATATTGAGGATGATAATGAGTGGCAGCAAGTGGGAACTAGCACAAACTGTAAAAAAGGTAGAAGAGCTAGGGAGTTTCAGATACCTACATCAAACAAATATAGCACCTTGTTCCAAAGAAGAATTTGTCAATGCCAAAAGTTGTCTTGCTGGTTTTGGCATTGGTAGTGCAGGAGTTAGAGAGACACATAAAAGAAGTAGTAGTGAAGTATAGAACCGACATCAACCCCCACCCTGCAGAGAGTGACAGGCATTGCGGTGTGCGTTTGGGTCACTGGCCATAAAGCTCATGCTATTTCACCTCACCCTACCCTGCAGAGTCTGACAAGTGTTGCGTTGTACCTTGAGGTCATCTGGCCTTATGCTCACCCCATTTCATAAGGAAGTATGTTGAGATGGGTGCAGCATAGGAGAATGGATTGAACTTTGGGTCTGAAGAGTCTAAGGCACACCTTGATGCCTGTCAGTGGCTGCAGGGTGGAGGTGGAGGACCAATGGTGTGAGCAGTACAGCAGATAATCCAAAGACACACCCCTAATGCCTGTTAGTCTGTACAGGGTGAGATGTAATAGTTAGAAACCCTAACGCCCTGGGCGTGTGTTGGTATTTGCACTCCAAATTTTAAAACATGGCCTTTTTGTGACCCCACCTATTGAAAGCATTTGGGACCTCTGTTCATGAACAGTGCTCCTGTGATTTTGTTAATCTGTCTCGAACATGGATTTCCCACAGTGACCGCGCCATTCTGCACCATGTGAAAATGTCAGCTGCACCAGTGATAAGGAGGTGTGAAGAGATGGCAATGTGAGAAATCTGGAGCGAAAATATGAAACAATCTCGAAGTTACGAGCGTGTGTGAAAACTGCACATCGCACACTCGTAACACAGTCATTTAGTGGAATTATTTCACCAAATTTTTGACATAGACATTTTGGGATCTCTGCTCATGAACAGTGGCACTATCATTATCTTAATCTACCCAAACGTTGGTTTCCCACAGTGACCGTGTGATTGTGCGCCAGCTGTGCGAAACTACGTTTCAGGCAGGATGTGACAAATGACAACTGAACTGTTCAGAAGAAGGTGTGCAAAAATGACAATGTTGAAAATCTGGAGTTAAAATATAACAAATTCTCGAACTTACGACTGTGCATGGACATTGCGCAATGCACACTTGTAACAGTCATTTTATGGAATTTTTTCACCAAATTTTCAACAGGCATTTTGGGACTCCTGCTCATGAATAGTGTCACTGTGATTTTCTTACTCTGTTCTGAACATTGTTGTTCTACAGCGACTGCACCACTGCGCGCCGGATGTGCGAAAACACAGTTCGGGTAGGATGTGGGAAAGGAAAGCTGTACTGTTCATAAGGAGGTGTAAAAAAATGACAATGGTGAAAATCTGGAGTACAAATGTTAAAAATTATCGAAGTGACGAGCGTGCATGGAAACTGCATAATGCTCACTTGTAAAACTGTCATTTTATAGACGTTTGTCACCTAATTTTCAACATAGGAATTTTAGGACCTCTGCTCATGGACAGAGTCACTGTGATTTTCCTAATCTGTCTCAAACACTGATTTCACACAGTGACCACACTATTCTACACCGGAAGTGCAAAAACACATTTTGGCCAGGATCTGAAAAATGACAGCTGTACTGTTCATAAGGAAGTGTGGAAAAATGGCAATGTTAAAAATCTGTAGTGAAAATATTACAGATTCACGAAGTTATGAACGTGCATGGAAACTGCGCAATGCATGTTCATAAAACAGTCATTTAATGGACTTTCGGCATCAGATTTTCAACATAGGCATTTTAGGACCTCTGCTCATGAACAGTGTCACTCTGATTTTCTTACTCTGTCCCGAACACTGATTTCCCACAGCGACCATGCTATTCTGCACCAGAAGTGTGAAAACACATTTCGGCCAGGATGTGAAAAATGACAGCTATACTGTTCATAAGAAGGTGTGGAAAAATGGCAGTGTTGAAAATCTGGAGTGAAAATATTACAGATTCCGCAGTTGAGTGTACTTGAAACCTGCGTAATGCCACGTTTGTAAAACAGTCATTTTTTATTTTTTCACCAAATTTGCAACATAGGCTTTTTGAGAGCCCACCTCATGAACAGTGGCACTGTCATTTCATTAATCGGTCCTGAAGGGTGATTCCGCGCAGTGACCACAAAATCACCTTTTGGGACTGAATAACGCAATGACAGTAACTGAATTCATGAAGAGGGGTCTCAATAATCCCATGTTGAAAATTTGGTGGCAAAATTCCTAAAAATGCCCGAAATATGCATCAAAGTTGAAAAAAACCTATTTATGCCATTATACAGCTTACCAGCATTTCTTCAGTCCACGGTCGGCTTTGAAGAGTGCAGACGTGTTCCTGGTCCACCGAAGATCATCGCACCAGGCTCCAGAGGTAAGTATGGGGTGAGGGGAGATGTGGGGAGGTGGAGTACACAGTGAGTGGGAGTGGGTTTTGGGAGGGAGCTGCAGATTGCAAGGAACTGTATTCTACTTTACGGGGGGGGGGAAACATTGCGGGAAGGTTTTGGTTTTCACAGGTACATTTGACACACTGGGGTGGGCTCCCAGGATGTCACCTGCTTGGTTTTTTTGTGGGGGGCACTGGAGCCGATGGGGATTGGGCACCTCATCAGCAAATAAAAGAGAGTGTTGGGGGGATGATGCCGACTGGGATTGGGCTCCTCCGTTGGCAAATGAACTGCAGGGGGACTGTAGTCAACAGGGATTGGGCACCCTTTCAGCAAATAAAGAGTGTTGGGGGGATGATGCCGACTGGGATTGGGCTCCTCCGTTGGCAAATGAACTGCAGGGGGACTGTAGTCAACAGGGATTGGGCACCCTTTCAGCAAATAAAGAGTGTTGGGGGGATGATGCCGACTGGGATTGGGCTCCTCCGTTGACAAATGAACTGCAGGGGGACTGTAGTCAACAGGGATTGGGCACCCTTTCAGCAAATAAAGAGTGTTGGGGGGATGATGCCGACTGGGATTGGGCTCCTCCGTTGGCAAATGAACTGCAGGGGGACTGTAGTCAACAGGGATTGGGCACCCTTTCAGCAAATAAAGAGTGTTGGGGGGATGATGCCGACTGGGACTGGGCTCCTCCGTTGGCAAATGAACTGCAGGGGGACTGTAGTCAACAGGGATTGGGCACCCTTTCAGCAAATAAAGAGTGTTGGGGGGATGATGCCGACTGGGATTGGGCTCCTCCATTGGCAAATGAACTGCAGGGGGACTGTAGTCAACAGGGATTGGGCACCCTTTCAGCAAATAAAGAGTGTTGGGGGGGAGATGCTCATGGGGATTGGGATCCCCCATCGGCAGATGAATTGGGAGGGGATTGGAAGTCGACGAGATTGGGCACCCCGTCAGCAAATAAAGAGTGTTTGGGGGGATGATGCGGACAGGAGGATTGGGCACCCCCCCTAAATCGGCTTTTCTGGGGACTGTGCGAGGCAAATGGCACAGCCGCCGCCATGTCGCACTGAAACTTACACCGGGAAAGGCACGCCCTGCAGTGAGGTGGAGCTCCCTCATTGCAGCAGCTAAAACCTTTCAAGGTGGTGGACACACTTTTGCACTGCTGTTATAGGACAGCGTGCAATCTAATTCATGCCACGGAGCCCAGCCCCAAAAAGCAGTGGCGCCACAGGCCACAACAGGGCCGCACCTCCAAAACCTGCTATTCTGAAGTTACTGCAACATGTTTCTTGCACAGGTGCAAGACAACACAATGCAAAGGGTGGAAGAACAAGTAGATGAGATCTTAGGTGCAGTAGGTAATCTTAACAGTGAGTGTGCTCCCTGTAGTGAACAGACCCTGGCAAAGAGTGCTAATAGTCCCCCAGGTGAAATTAACCTTGAGTTGGAATTCCTACACATAATGAACATTTAATTATTGTGGAAGGTAATGAAAATGTACAACATGATGGCCATATTTCACCAGTAGAACAAACAGCCCATGAAAGTGAAAACTTAAAGGGGAAGCAAACATTGCAGGAGTCTCTCAAATTGTGAAAGCCCATAAAAATATATTTCAGATGAGGTATGGAACTTCCTTGTAGGTGTCAAGGGTCCTGAGATATGAATATCTAAATACTCTATAAATCAAAACAAGGTAGCAACCATTTCGTGGGATCCTGAGACAGAAAGTGATATCACCGAGGGGCAAGTTATAATGCACAACATAGACCTGACCCCTCAGTGACATCACTTCTTGTTTCAAGATTACATGAAATGGCTGCTGCTTTGTTTTCATTTACAGATAATTTGATATTCATATCTCAGGACTCCTGACACCTAAAGCTAAGCCTAGCAACTCGTTTGAACAGTCTTGTCTTGTGCTTTCACAATTTGAGTGACCCTTGCAACGTGTACTTCCCCTTTAATAGAAATGGAGGACACTACCAATGTATCACACATAAATCAGATTACCCCAAGAGTAGGGACTGAGATGCGTGACAAACTATGTAACAATAGCAAATATTTTATTTTGGGAGATTCTATGACAAGATACACTAACCATTACACAGCTAGACTAAATAAGGGAAAAATAGTCAGTTGTTGCTTCCCTGGAGCAGGGGTGGATGATCTGTGTATTTTAGGAACCAAACTTCTAAAAGGAATCTCAGGCCGGAAAAGGGTAATAGTACATGTTGGGATGGATGATATTAAAACTAAGTCAGAAAGTGATATCCTATTAGGACTCCAAATCCTGCATAGAACCTTCTTGGAATCGAACTGTACTGTTACTTTTTCAGAAATGTTACCAGTTCCCTGGAAACACTGGGGACGGAATAATAAAATAAGGATAAACAGTCTCAGGAGGTGGTGGCTACTAAATAATGTTAGTTGTATCAGAAGTTGGGAAAAGTTTGTGGATCAAAGAGAATTGTTTGCAAGGGATGGTCTACTCCTAAGTAAGAACTTAAGTAAATTATTGGAAAATCTATTATCTCTGGAAATAACAAAGTATTGTTTAAACTGAAAAAAGGGGGAAGAGGTATTCAGCTGGTAAAATCAATACCACCTATACAAATAGCAAAGTCTGTCAGGTAAATGGCTTTTCCACTCTATCCCTGAATGCATGAAGTACAAAAGCAGAAGCATTAGAACTACTTCAAAGGCAAGAAAAGATACATGTCTGTTGTATCACCGAGACGTGGTGGACATCGGACAGCTGGTGTAAAAATATAGAAGGATACCAACTGTTTCAAAAAGACAGATCTAATAAATAAGGTGGGGGTGTAGCCATTTAAGTTAATAATCAGTTAAATGCCTCAGAATAGGAAACAACTACACCAAACAGTGATGATATACAGCAGTTATGGATTAAGATATACCCTGCTAATAGTAAACACATAATTATAGGGTTCGTTATACAGCACCATCTCTGTCATCTGAACTAAATGCTGATTTCATTACTCTATTATATGAACAAGCATTTGTCAATGCCGAATGTTGATTGCGTTGATCTGTTGAGCTTACTCACTGCCCCTCTTGTCACTTGCTCAGTCTGTTTCTCCTGGTGCTGCAGGCTGCTCTTTTGTACTGGGCTCCTGCCTGCGTTGGCAGGTTTTTCTGCCCATTAAGAAATCCGGAGCTGTCCTGACACAGCTCCGTTGAGGTGGCTCACTCACCCTCTCTCACTCGCTCATTCTGTTTCTCCTGGTGCTGCAGGCTGCCCTTTTGTACTGGCTCCTGCCTCTGTTGGTGGCTTTTTCTGCCCACAAAGAAATCAGCAGCAGTCCCAGCACAGGTCTGCTGAGCCTGCTCACTCCTCCTCTCTCACTCACTCACTCACTCGTTCCGTTTCTGCCGGCGCTTTGTACTGGGCTCCTGCTTGTGTTGCCGCCTTTTTCTGCCAACAAAGAAATCTGCAGCAGTCATGATAGAGCTCCGTTGAGCTCGCTCACTCCCCCTGTCTCACTCACTCATTCTGTTTCTCCTGGTGCTGCAGGCTGTTCTTTTGTACTGGGCTCCTGCCTGCGTTGTCACCTTTTTCTGCCCACCAAGAAATCTGCAGCTGTCCCGACAAAGTTCCTTTCAGCTCGCTAACTCCCCTTCTCTCACTCACTCATTCTGTTTCTGCCAGTGCCGCAGGCTGCCCTTTTCTACTGGGCTCCTTCCTGCGTTGCCTCCTTCTTCTGCCCACAAAGAAATTTGCAGCAGTTACAATAGAACTCCGTTGAGCTTGCTCACTCCCCCTCTCTCACTCGCTCATTCTGGTTTTCCCGCCACTGCAGGCTGCCATTTTGTACTGGGCCCCTGCATGCATTGCTGCCCATTTCTGCCCACAAACAAATCTGCAGCAGTCCCAACAGAGCTCCGTTGAGCTTACTCACTCCCCCTCCCTCACTCACTTGTTCTGTGTCTCCCACTGCTGCAGGCTGCCCTTTTGTACTGGGTTCCTGCCTGCGTTGGTGGCTTTTTCTGGCCACAAAGAAATCTGAAGCAGCCCCGACACAGCTGCATTGAGATCTCTCACTCCCTCATTCCATTTCTGCCAGCGCCGCAAGCTGGTCTATTGTACTGGGCTCCTGCCTGCGTTGCTGCCTTTTTCTGCCCACAAAGAAATCCACAGCAGTCACAATAGAGCTCCATTGAGCTCGCTCACTACCGCTCTGTCACTCACTCATTCTGTTTCTCTTGGCGCTGCAGGCTGCGCTTTTGTATGGGGCTCCTGGCTGCGCTGGCACCTTTGTCTGTCCACAAAGAGATCTGCAGCTGTCCCAACAGAGCTCCGTTGAGGTCACTCAGTCTCCCTCTCTCATGCGCTCATTCTGTTTGTCCTGGTGCTGCAAGCTGTCCTTTTCTATGGGGCTCCTGCCTGCATTGGTACTTTTTTCTGCCCACAAAGAAATCCGCAGCAGTCCTGACAGCGCTCCGGTGAGTTCGCTCACTCCCCCGTTCTCACTTGCTCTCTCGTTCTGTTTCTCCCAGTGCTGCAGGCTGCCCTTTTGTACTGGGCTCTTGTGTTGGGGCCTTCTTCTGCCCACAAATAAATCCGCAGCAGTCCCGACAGAGCTCAGTTGAGCTCGGTCACCCCCCAACTCGCTCGATCTTGATCCATCCCAAACATTGATTTCCCACAGTGACTGTGCTATTCTCCGTCAGGAGTGCAAAAACATATTTTAGCCAGGATGTGAAAAATGACAGCTGTACTGTTCATAAGGAGGTGTGAAAAAATGCCACTGTTGAAAATGTGGCATGAAAATATTACAAATTTGCGAAGTTACAAGGGTGCATGGAAACAGTTTAATGCACGCTTGTAACACAGTCATATTATGGAGTTTCGTCACCAAATTTTCAACATAGGGATTTTAGGACCTCTGCTCATGAACAGTGCCATTGTCATTTACTTAATCTGTCCTGAACACTGATTTCCCACAGCGACCATGTTATTCTGCGCCAGAACTGTGAAAACACATTTTAGTCAGGATGTGAAAAATGACAGCTGTACTGCTCATGAGGAGGAGTGGGAAAATGGCAATGTTGAAAATCTGTCGTGAAAATAATACAAATTCACGAAGTTACGAGCGTGCGTGCAAACTGCGCAACGCACTCTCATAACACAGTCATTTAATGGAGTATCATCACCAAATTTTTAATAAAGGCATTTTAGGACCTCTACTAATGAACAGTGTCACTGTTATTTTCTTAAACTGTCCCGAACACTAATTTCCCACAGCAACCGCTCTATTCTGCCCTGGAAGTGCGAAAACACATTTTGGCCTGGATGTGAACAATGACAGCTATACTGTTCACAAGGAGGTGTGAAAAAATGCCAATGTTGAAAATCTGGCATGAAAATATTGCAAATTCATGAAGTTAGGCGTGCGTAGCAACTTCTGTAACCTGCGCTAGTAAACAGTCATTTTTGAATTTTCCACCAAATTTGCAACACAGGCTTTTGAAAACCCACCTCATGAACACTTACTAACTGTGGTTTTCATTAATCAGCCCTGAAAGGTGATTCCGTGCAGTGACCACAAAATCACCTTTCGGGGCTGAGTAACCCCATGACAGTTCCAGAATTCATGAGGAGGAGTCCCAAAAACCCCATGTTGAAAATTTGGTGCCAAAATTCCAAAAAATGACTGAGATATGCATTAAAGTTGAAAAAAAAACATTTATTCCATTATACAGCTTACCGGCATTTCCTCAGTTTGCAGTCGGCTTTGAAGAGTGCAGACGTGTTCCTGGTCCACCAAAGATCGTCACGCCAAGCTCTGGAGCTAAGTATGGGGGTGAGGGGGGTGTGGGGAGGCAGGGTGCGCAGTGGGTGGGCACGGGTTGCAGGAGGGGGGCAGGGAGACCACAGAGGGACAGTTTCCTTTTTTACAGGTTAAAAAAAAAAAAAAGACATTGCAGGACCGTTTTTTTATTTTACAGAGGCATGTGGCACACTGGGGTAGGCTCCCAGCTTGCCACCAGAGTCTTTCTCTTGGGGGGCAAACTGTAGCCGATGGGGAATTGGGCACCCCAGTCGGCACACAACAAAAAGGGAGGGGTGACATTATGCGATGGGGATTGGGCACAGTCAGCAGACAATATAAGTGGAGGCATTTACATAATGCCGGCGAGTGATTCCTCAGTCGGGCAACATTGGGGCACTGAAGCTGACGGGATTTCCTCAGTCTCTGGTCGGCAAATAAAACACGCAGGATGGGGTTAATATTGTTTGTGAACATGGCGACAAACCACTGCCATGTTCATAAACAATATCAGTGTGTCAAGATCCCGCCCTCCAATGACGGGTCATTCCCTCATTGCAGCAAATGGCTTACGCTGCAATGACGAGGTGGCCCCTGATTGCAGCGGCTACATTTTTATAAGTTGGTGGCACGCTGGCTGAACTAGAGTCAGCAGCAGTGTGCCACGGCATTGGGGGACACTGGACAAGCCTTTAAAGGCTGTGGGCGCATTGGCCACAACAGTGCCGTGCCTCCACAACCTGCTTGTGGAGAAAGCTGCTGCAATATGTTTCTTGCGCATGTGCGCAATCAACATAAAAAGGGACTGATCCAAGAACGATTATTACTGGAGATTTTAATTTAACACATATAAACTGGGAAAACAACTCCAGACAAACAGATACTGAAAAGGTATTACTTGAGTTTATTAATACTAATAATATGTACCAATTAGTTACATCAAAAACAGGAAGGACTAATTAACTGGATTTGGTCATTACCAACTGGGATCAAGATGGTATTAACTGTCAAATCAGAGAACCTCTAATGGACAGTGACTATAATATAATACACATCAATATTAAAAACAAAGTTGGTCAATGTCAATAGGAAGCCTAAGATTAAATGTTACTATAAAGTTGCCAGCCCTTGATGGGGCACTGAACACTGAGGCGGTGCAGCTCCTACTCCTGCCACTACCTGCTTTCCTGTGCTGCTGCCCCGTGAAGCCCTCACCAAGCTGCCAGCCCTTGATTGGGCACTGAACATTGAGGCAGTGTGGCTCCTACTCCTGCCATCACCTGCTCTCCTCTGCTGCCACCCTGTGAAGCCCTCACCAAGCTGCCAGTCCTTGATCGGGTACTGAACATTGCAATGGTACAGCTCCTACTCCTGCCGCCACCCACTTTCCTCTGCCGCCACCCCTTGAAGCCCTCACCAAGGTACAGTCCAATTTCAGGAGCCACAGTTTTCAGTTTCTGGTGCTCTCCAGTGGGTTGTCCTTAATTGGCTGCCTGCTTGGCCATGCACCACCCGACTGGCTCTTGCCACTTTCGCCCTGGACCCTGCTTGCCTCCTCGCTTTTCTTATCTCTGATTTATTTATTTATTTATAGTTTAACATTGCTGGCTGAATTCTTACTTCTTAGAGGTTTATGTTTTGCATTGTTTAATCTGACTTTTCTGAACCTGCTGCTAGCTAGCTTCCAATTCAGATTTGTTAGTCACAGCAAGCTGCATGTAATTTTACTTTAAGTTTTGTCCCACAAACTGCAAACTTCTGTATTAATCTAGCCTTGCCAGTATGTTAATCCTCGTGTAGTTCTGAATTTGTACTGTTTTTATCTGTTTTTTGGAAACTTCAATTTTTACCTGCCTTTCACTCACTACAAACCTTTTCTTCCTCTTCTTCGCTCCTTCCCCCCCCTCCTCAGTGGAGCTCGGCGCTGACCCGCCCTGCTCCAGCATTCTCCTCTCCTGTGCCCCCCCCAATTAAGCTTTTTTTTTGTTCTCCCCACTGCCTCAGACTTCCTGCTGATCCTTCTGTCTCCAGTCCTTTCTTCTGACAAACCCCTATCCTTTATTTGCTTCCTTAAATCTAACCACTCTTTCTTTTTCTCCCACAGCTGCCAGTCCTTGATCGGGCACTGAACATTGAGGTGGTGTGGCTCCTATTCTTGCTGCTGCCTGCTTTCCTCTGCTGCCGCCCTGTGAAGCCCTCGCCAAGGTATGGTCCAATTTCAGGAGCCTCAATTTCTGATTTCTGGTGCTCTCCAGTGAGTTATCCTTGATTGGCTGCCTGCTTGGCCATGCACCACCCGATTGGCTCTCACCAGTCAAACCCTGGACCCTGCTTGCTTCCTCACTTTTCTTATCTCTGTTACCTGATTTTGTCCCACCTGCGTACCCCAGCCCCGACCCCGAACTCTATTTAAATCAACCTAAATCCTGCTGTCTTCTTTACGCCTACACCCCCTTGACTACGTTCCTAGACATCTCTTTCTTAAAGGGCTACCTCAGCTATTTTTCTGTACCTTACTAATTTGGGACTTTTCTCAAATTCTAAAATGCTACCTGCTTGTCTCCTAACAAGTCTGCTTACATTCTTTGCCCTATTTACCCACACTGGCAGGGTAGGTGAACCCCAACATTACCTATCCGTCGCCTTCCTAAAGGTATTCCCACTGTCTGCTTATGGGACTACCACAAGTTTTAACTACCTGATCCTCACTGACCAACTCTCTCCTAGACCCCTTCACCTCTGGATGGTGCTGTACTTCTCAGTGAATGCTCCTGTGCTCCTTAGGCCAACGCTTTTAGTAGCTGGTTTCTGCTCTACACAATGGCCAGTTGGTAAAGTACCCTCTAACAAAAGGGCCCTGTTGCCCCATCAGAATTGCTTTAAAGCTCTCTTAAAATGCCAAATACAGTTGCTGCTGCTTATCTCTGGCAACATTCACCCCAACCCTGGCCCTTCACTGCTTGGGTCCAAGGGTACCTGGAGGGTTGGGACACTATCCCTGGCTAGCATTAACATCTGCAGTCTCCTCCCCAAACTTGATACCCTCATCGCCTGGGTCTCCCAGTACAATCCAGACATCCTAGCAGTACTTGAGACATGGCTGTCTCCTAAGATACTTGATTCCTTGGTTACTGTTCCCAGATATGCAATCTTCAGGCAAGACTGGCTATCCAAGAAAGGTGGGGGCTGCACTCTCTACTTAAAGGAGTCACTCATGGGACATGTCCTTACCACACCCATCTCTGGAAACAACATTCAGATCCTTGCCACCAAGGTACTGCTTGGAGCACATAATAAGGTCCCGACTGTGGCTTCAGTCTATATACCACCCAAACTGATTAATCAGGGTCTACACTCCCTCCTTGAATGTATCAACTTCCTAGACCAGAACATGAAAGTTACCTTACTTGGGGACTTCAACGTTAACTGGCTGTCTCCCAGTGCCAACAACTATAAGGATGCCCTGACTGCTGCCAACTTCTCTCAAGTGGTCCGGTCACCTACTCGGATGAATTACAGAATGGGGACCAGCACGCTTCTGGACTGGGTGCTTACCAATTGCCCTGATCACATCACTAAAACTGTGGTCCTCCCAGACTTATTAAGTGACCATTCTTTTCTTTTTCTTGTCTTTGTTTCATGACATGGAACCTTTGTAAAAGAGATCCAGGTTCAAAGGTGTCTCCGAAATCTGATAAATAAAATAAAATGAAATAAATGAGCTGACTACAAGAAAATGAGGAACTATCTCACTAAATGGGACTGGGAGAAAGAACTTAATCAGTACAGTGCAGTGGTTTAAGGCTCTGAGCTGCAAATCTGGAGACCTGGGTTTGAAACCCACAGCCCCCACTTGCATCCTGAGTGACCCTGAGCAAGTCACTTAACTTCCCTGTGCTCCCAGGTCACACCTGTAAACAAGCTTTCAGCTTAGTGTGTCTCACCTGGTTAAACAATTGGAAAAAAAAAAAACATCCCTTGATGAGCTGTGGGATAAGATTATAAATCATACTCGTTATTGTGTGGATACTTTCATCCCCGAACAAACTAAGTACAATGGCAAGGGTAAAATTCAGGCATGGTTTAACATTAAAATAAGCAAGACAATTAAATCTAAGAATAGGGCATGTAAGAAACACAAACACAGGGCCACAACAAATGCATGGACCTTGTATAAGAAACAGTTAAAAACATGTAAACAATTAATTAGATAAGATAAAAAACATTTTGAAATAGACTTGGCCACTAAGGTACCAGATAATAAAATAAACATTCTTTAATTATGTTAATAGCATGAGGGGAGGCCAACAAAGAACTGGACCATTGAAAGTAAATGATGCTGCAGTTGATGGGGAGAAAGAAATGGCTGTGGCTTTCAACGACTACTTTTTGGGGGTCTGTCTACCAAACAAAACATGAAAGCGCAAGAGTAAGTAATCTCATAAATAATGATACTTTTGTTCAGTATCACATAATAACGGAGGAGGTGAAAACTAGGCTGGATGCATTGAAGGAAGATACATCTCCAGGACCTGATGAAGTGCATCTAAGGTTACTTAGGGAAATATCCAAAGAACTGGCAGGACCCTTGGCATTACTATTCAGCTGCTGTAACTCCCAGGGAACTGTTACAAAGGAGTGGAAACAGGCCAGTGTGACTCCAATTCATAAAAAAAGGATCTGATGGGGAAATAACAAATTATAGGCCAATTAGCTTAACGTCAATAATTAGTAAAATCATGGAAGGACTAGTTAAGGATCTAATACAAAAACATGTTGGTACTGCCAAAGCAGATATATGCAAACATGGTTTCTCTAGTAACCAATCCTGTCAGTCCAATTTATTTCACTTCTTTGAGTCACTAAGTAAGGAACTGGATGAAGGCTTGGCAGTGGACGTGGTATATTTGGATTATACCAAATCCTTTGGCACAGTACCCCATAAAGAGCTATTAGAGGAACTCGCTAACATTGGCCTCAATATTAACATTATTAGCTGGGTGAGCTCATGGTTGGAAGGGCAGAAACAACGGGTTTCTATCAGAGGGCACTGCTCAGGATGGGGGAGATGTTAGCAGTGGGGTGCCCCAGGGATTGGTCCTTGGTCCCATATTATTTCAACTATATGTGTCATCAATGAAAACATCAAACGGCACGCGGATTAGTAAACACGCTGACGATACCAAACTGGGAGCCATAGTAAGTAATCCCCCTTTTTGCACAAAATTACAAAAAGACCTGGATGCAATATTGAACTGGAAAAATTCACATAAACTCAGTTGTAATTCATCTAAATGCAAAGTGATGCATTTTGGCAAAATTAACCTTTAGTGGAACTACTAGCTCAATGGCGCTCTTCTAGAAAAAAGTAATAAGGAAAGGGACTTAGGGGTCATCAAAACCAACGATCTAAGCTTCTCAGAACACACTAGACAAGTGGCTTCTAGGGGCAGTAAGATATTGGGGTCGATTTTTAGGCATATCAAAAGCCGAGAGCGGGGAGTTATACTGCCTTTGTATGGAGCTTTGGTTAGGCCATATCTTGAATATTGTGTTCAGTTTTGGTCACCGTACACTGTTAATGATATAGCAGTTCTGGAGAGGATACAGAGGAGCGCTACTAGGAATATTACAAATATGAAATGCCTCACTTATGAACAAAGAATATCTGAATTAAAACTGTGTTAATTAATATGTGTTCAGAGGAGGCCAACCAAAATGGTGCAGGATCTGCACCAGAAGACATATGAGGAGAGAGTAAAGCAGCTTAATATGTATACCCTTGAGGAAAGGAGGGAGAGGGGGGACACGATAGAAACTTTCAAGTATCTTGAGAGAATTAGCAAAGTACAAGAGGGTAGCATCTTTCAGAAAAAGAGTTGTGCAATAACAAGAGGGCTCAATTTGAAGATAGAGGGAGGACAGCGCAGAGGTAATGTTAGAAAGTATTTTTTCACAGAGAGGGTTGTGGATGCATGGAACAGCCTTCCTGAGGAAGTTGTGGAGTCGGGAACAGTGGGAGAATTCAAGAATGCATGGAACAGACATAAGGCAATTCTAGTGGGGGTAGGAGGATTTGAGCTGTTGATTAACTAGAATCTGCAGCTTATCCATCAGGTAGGGAAATGGGCAGACTAGGTGGGCCAATCGGTCCTTATCTGCCATCAAATTCTATGTTTCTATGTATTCCCTGGAATACAGGAGACAACAGGGGGGATTTATGTATGGTGCAGAAAGCTACAGAAAATCTAGATTTATTTGAAGGTCTGGGGCTAGAATATAAAACAATAGACAGAGGTCTTAGGAGACATAATAAACAATTCAAAGGAAATAAGTTTAATACCACTAAAAGAGGAAACTGGTTTAGCCAAAGGGTAATTGCGACTTGGAATTCACTTCGACAGAATTTTGTAAATAGTAATTAAATGGAGACCTTTAAATGCTCTCTGGACAGTTTTTTTTTGGCCATTAACCCAACATCTAAATGTTGGCAAGTCTTTATGGCATGGGTGCTTTTAACTCGTATAAATCCTGTGAAATCCTATGAACCTGCACTAATCAAACAATTACAGCGATATGACTACACTAATTAAAGCTATATACCTACACTAATCAAACAATTAATGGGACAATACTGATAATATGATTAACACATCATTAGAAAATTAGGCTAATTAAACATAGAAACACAGAATGTGATGGCAGATGGGGACCTCTTGATCCATCTAGTCTGCTCAGTTTCCTTCCCTCCTCCCTTATAGGACTTATGTCCTAATGACAACCTTGTGCCCGTCCCATGCATTTTTGAATCCCCCTACTGTTTTGGCCTCTACCACTTCCTGGGGCAAACTGTTCCAGGGTTCCACCACCCTTTCTGAAAAAAGTACTTTCTCATGTTGCCCTGAATTTTCCCTCCTTGAGTTTCATGTTGTGCCTCCTGGTTCTTTGGTATGAAATAGGTCCTGCACCTGTACTCTGTTTAGTCCCTTGAGGTTCTTGAACATTTCTATCATATCTCCGCTCTTCTTCCTTTGCTTGAGCGAGTACAAGTTAAGTTCACTCAGTCGCTCTTCATATGGTCCATGGTGCAGTCCCTGTATCATCTTTGTAGACTCCTCTGCACGGTCTCTAATCTGTCTATATCTTTTCTGAGGCGTGGCCTCCAGAATTGGACACAGTACTCCAGCTGGGGTCTCACCAGAGAACTGCACAGTGGTAACAGCTCCTCCCTCTTTCTGCTCGTAATACCCCTCCCTGTGCCCCCCAGCATACTGCTAGCCCTCAGTGTCGCTTTTCACACTGTTTTGCCACCTTTAAGTCTTCTGATATAATGATACCCAGATCCCTTTCTTGTTTGGTCCCTGCCAGTTCCCCCAGGTAGAACTCCCTTGTTGGATTGCCTTTCCCTATGTGCATGATTTTACACTTTTTTGCACTGAACTTCAGCTTGAAAGCAAGCTGCAAAAGAACTTGGAAAAAAAAACACACATAACCCTCCCCAACCCAGAAATCCCCCAAACTCCTGCCTACACTCACTATTCACTGTACACCATTCCCTCCTTGCTACAGGAGACATTCAGGTGCCATAACGTGATTGCAAATGCGATCTCCATAACAGTAACCATCCTGATGTATTATATTCAGCAAACAATGGGTGAGGGTGGAACACTCGGAAGTATACCCATCTTGGGGGCTAATTAGGGCAATCAAGCCACTCACCCTTCGGGCTTGTGTCCTTATAACCATAATTAGCCCCCTCGATGGGTATACATCCTCATATACCACCCTTGTCCATTATTTATTCTACTGACTCTCAAAGTCAAAGTGACTAAACAAGGAAATAAAAAACAAGGACAACAGTAGCCGACTGATGTTCTGGGGAGGACTGGGCATAGGCAGAGGCTGCCCCTCATCCCCCAGAGACAAAAATTAAATATTAATAATAAAAAAAAAACTTTTTATTGCTGGCTGAGTTCAAAGTTTTACAGCAAGATCTGGGGAAGGGCAGTAGGGCTGAAGACCACATCAGACAGCCACAGTCTCTGGTGTTGTAGATGAGAGAGACCACCTTTCTTTCTAATCATTTACATTTAGATAAAAGTTTTTTTAAACCTTTCTTTCTGAATATATTTGAGCACAACTTAATGCAGCTTACTAGCTGTGACTATCCCATACAAGTGGCAGCATTTGTTAAACTGGACTGAAGACTGTTTATTAGTACACCTAATCCTTACCGTTCCAACAAGTGGTGGCACCGGTTACTACTGTTTCGATGTGCAGGCATAAGGCATGGTGTGGGGGGGGGCACATGGCATTGACGGCATTGCTGGCTGGGACAGTGAGCGGCGAGATGGAGGACGAACTGGAGAAGCACTTGGTGGAGACGATAAAGAATACCGCGATAGTTGGAGTTCTGTGCACAGATGCTCAGGGCTTGACATTGGGTTGCCGTGGGAGCCTGTTAGATGAACATGCTGGTGTAGTATCCGTTTTGGCCCATCAGGCTGCTGAGTTAACCTCTGACCCCATCAATGTTCCTGTGGTGTGCTTGGAGTCTGACATTGGGAATCTCCTAATTAAGAATCATGAAAGCATCACGGTGGCAGTCCACAAAATGGCATCTCGAGTCTTGGATGAGTGAAGCTGAACTGTGGTCTTGTCCTGCTGGCTGTGCTATTCCGGCTGTGCTCTGAACTTCCTTCCTGTATACAGCACATAATGACGAGTGGCTGTTTTTCTTCATGTCCCTGTTATTTATGCCTCGGCACATAACTTGATGTGGAGCTGCGGACTGAATTTTTGTAAATGAAATTATTACTAACTTTGATATTTAATAAATGTTAACTCCTGAAAAAAACAAAAAGTTACTCTTGTTTCAGTACCCTACCCCACTCATTGTGAAGGTTCTGCTTACCATTATTGTTCATCGCTTTTCATGCACTTGAACAAAACATTTTAATAATACACGAGAAGCCATTTAAAATGCAACGAGCCAGATTTTCAAAACTCTGCAAATGCTGCATGCTCCTGAGGCGCCAAACATGGCGCACGGGGCTAGTGGCATTCCTCTGGCCGGCAATCAGGATATTCTGTCTCGTGTGCCAATTGCCGCATTTTAGACCCACTTTTTTGTGGTCTAGCCTGTGGCAGTCCCGTGAACCCTTTTTATGTAGTTGCACCAGACATTTGGTGCGAGCTGCTGTAAACAGTGGGAACTGTAGCAACTGCACCCAAGACTGTAAAATCAGGTGCGGTTGCGGTGAATGGGTTTGGCGCACCAACAGAACTTGAGTGCCATGGTGCGGGGCTTGTCGCAAGCCCAGCCCATGCTTTGAAAATCCTGCCCACTGTGTTTTGACCTTCAAAACCCTTCATTAAATTTCAGGCCAAATCGGGCCAATTTAGATTTTGTCCAGCCCAGCTCGAAATTGGCCTGTTAAGCCAAATTTTCTGACTCACACTGCCCCACCTATTAACTTACTAGAAATCACTGATGAAGATCATAAGGAAACAAATATGTGTCATTTTTTTTTCAAGGAATTAAATACTTCATTTAAAACAATTTGTCAAAATATTCATCATCCCCTCTAAATGGTGAAGAATGGAACGATGCAACGATCTGCTTAGGACTATGAGTAGACACAGGATAAAAGACACATCCTTTGCTTTGCTTTGATTGGCTGGGGACCTTAAAAAATCTATGGCAATAGTGTTAAAATGCACTATTTTTCCAGCATGAGGACAACCGGCCCTTTTTTACTACAAATAAAGCTCCAGAATTGTCATTTCCCGGGTACAAATGTTACTGTATTGCCGCTCTTATTTGTTAGTTTCACAGAAAGATCCTCAGAATTTTTTTAGGCCACCTAGCTGAATATTGGTGAGTGCTAATCTGATGAAGAATGACACCATTTTTCTCAAAGCTCTGTCAGCTCAGAACACACGCAGCTGTCTTTTGTGGACTTCACCGAGGAGTTCAACCTAGCTATTCACCAACTCTTGTTGGCTGGGGTGGGACAGCTAGGTGTGGCCGAGGACATTGCCTACTAATTCCAAAGCTATTTACGAACATACGAAATTTGGCAGCAGATAAAGGCCTAGAGGTCTATCAAGTCTGCTCGAATGTGCAGCTAGCACCCCTTATTCTGCAGCTGCTCCTCCCTTCCACCCTTCCCCTTCATTGACCCTCCCCCTTGTCCCATCTCCTTTTGAATCAGTCCACTGTTCTACTAGATACCACTTCTGCAGGTAACGCATTTCACCCAGCCACCACCCTCTCTGTAAAAAAGTGTCTCCTCATCTCCCTCCTGAACCTTCCTCCCTCCAGTCTCATATCATGGTCCCTGGTTTCCCTCCCCTCCCTTACTTTGAACAGACCCTCTGTACCCGTCTTGTTTATTCCTTTCATGTACTTAAAGGTTTCAATCATGTCCCCCCTGTCCCTCCTCTCCTCCAGCGAGTACATGTTCAACTCCCTCAGCCTCCTCTCATATGATAAGTCCCCCAGCCCCTTGATCATCTTTGTCGCCCTGCGCTGCACCCCCTCCAGTAACTTAATGTCCCTCTTCAGATACGGGCGCCAGTACTGTGCACAGTACTCCAGGTAAAGTCTAATCTAATGACCTATACGGTGGCAGAATCACCTCCTCCCTCCTCGAGGATATACCCCTTGCAATACAACCCAGCATTTTGTTGGCCTGTGCAGCTGCCTTCCTACATTGTGCCGAGTTGTTCATTGACCCTGTAATGAGCACCCCCAGATCCTTCTCCTCCTCTGTCTGGGCTAGCTGCACTCCCCCCAGCTGGTAACTCCTCCTTGGGTTCTTCATCCCAAAATGCAGCACCTTGCACTTTTTGGCATTAAACCCCAGTTGCCAGGTATCTGACCAGGTTTCAAGCTTTGCCAGATCATTCTGCAACCCCTGCCATCCCCCTAGGTCATCCACCACCGCGCCTACCTTGGTATCATCAGCAAACAGACTGATCTTGCTCTTGATGTCCCATGATAAGTCTGCAATGAATATCCCAAACAACACTGGTCCCAACATCAAGCCCTGTTGAACACCGTTCATCACTATCCTTGGGTGTGAGAGCTCCCCACCCACCACCACCCTCTATTGCCTTACCTGAAGCTAGTTCCCTACCCATCTCACCAGCTTTGCACCCGCCCCTGTGCCTTCTAACTTACTTCTCTGCCTTCCATGCAGCACCGAGTCGAATGCCTTACTGAAGTTCAGATACAGGACATCCACTGCATGGCCCCTGTCCAGTTGCCTAGTTACCCAGTCATAGAACTCCACCAGGTTGGTTTGGCAGGATCTGACATGTATGAAGCCATGCTGTCTGCTGTCCTGTAGTCCTTTGGCCTCTAGGAGGGCCACCAGCCTCTCCTTCAGGATAGTCTTCATTAGCTTACCCACGATGGATGTGAGGCTTACTGGTCTGTAGTTTCCCAGTTCATCCTTGCAGCCACTCTTGTGGAGGGGCACTACATGAGCCATCCTCCAGTCCTGAGGTACACACCCTGAATGTAGTGAGGCATTAAATAGGTCTGCCAAAGGTCCTGCAAGGACCTCTGCCAGCTCCTTCAGTACCCTGGGGTGGATGCCATCTGGGTCTGGCACCTTGTCCACCCTCAGTGCCTTCAAACCCTCCCGAACTCTGCGCTCCATGATTTCCCCATCTGTCACCCCTTCCCCTCTTGTTTCTGCCATTTCTCCCACCTTGGGTGTCACCCCCCTCTTCTCCTTAGTAAATACCGAGCAGAAGTAATCATTTAGTGCTTCTGCCTTATCGCACCCTGCTTCCACCCAACCCCCCCTCCTTCTTAATCCTTGCTATGTGGTTCTTACAGCTCCTTTTCTCCCTGATGTACCTAAAGAAGTCCTTCTCCCCCTTCTAATGCCTTGTGCCAGCCTGAGTTCCGTAGATGCCTTGGCTCCCCTTACTGCCCTTGTCACCTCCTTCGATTCCATCAAGTACTCCTCCTTGTCCTCCCCCCTCCCTGTTTTCTTGTACCTCCTAAAGGCAGCACTTTTCCTCTTTACCTTTTCCATGACCTTCTTGCTCAACCAGCTTGGTTCCTTAGCCCTAGCCTTCTTGCTCTGGGCCTTGCAGCAGGTTTTGGTTGCCTCCACTATCCCCAGCTTTATGAGCTCTGACCTCTGGTTAGTGTCCATACTAGATAGCATTCTGGCCAGGTACCCTTTTACCACTTCCCCCATCCTCCCAAAGTTGGCCCCCCTGAAGTCCAGCACTCTTGTGCCAGATTCCACTCCTTCCTTGTCCTTATCCAATGTGAGCCATACTGAGTGGTGGTCGCTCCCTGACAGCGGTTCCTCCACTGTAAGTTCTCTCACAAAGTTCCCATTTGTCAGCACAAGGTCAAGGGTATTCCCTAAACCGGTTGGTTCACTGACCATCTGCAGCAGGAAGCTGTCCTGGAAGGCATCCAGCAGTACCTGCTCCCTTCTGTTCCTGGTTGTTGGGGTACTCCAGTCCACTCCTGGCATGTTGAAGTTCCCCACAATCACCACACTACCCTTCTCACAGGTCCTCCTGATCTGTCCCCCTAGTTCCCTGTCTAACTCCTCCGTCTGAGATGGCGGTCTGTACACCACTCCCATTCTGAGAATCCTATTCTTGGAATCCTGGATTTGCATCCAAAGTGACTCTGTACTACCCTCCTCCTCTTCCTCCCTTACACACTTCAGTCCTTCCTTCACATATAGTGCCACCCCCCTCCTTTCCCAATCACCCTGTCCCTACGAAATAACCTGTACCATGGTACAGACAGGTCCCAGTCATTGTATTGGGTGGCCAATGTTTCTGTGATGGCTGCAATGTCCACCTCTCCCTTTGCCATGAGCACCTGTAACTCTGCAGTTTTCCTCCCATGGCTCCTAGCATTAAGGGTAACCACCTTCCACCCCCCCCCCATCCTGCCCTCCTTTACTAGCATCACCAATAGTACTTGCCATTTGTCCTTTGTCATTGTTATGGGGGGTAAGCTCATATGGTTTCCCCAACCTGTGGTCTCTGCATGTCTCTTGCCCAATTGCAACCCCCGCTCCTAGTTTCAATTCCCAACTTCCTCTATGTACTCCTCCATCCTCTGTTTCAACACTTTCTTTCCCTCCTCACTCAAGTGTAGTCTGTCCTGGCATACAGACTACTGTCCTCCCAGGTCCCTCCCCCAACTGCCCATACCCTTTAGCACAACACCAGGTTCTTAGCCATCTGTTAAATTCCTCTATTCTCAGCTTTCTTGTTGTGCTTGCCTTGGGCACTGGAAGTATCTCTGAAAAAGTTACTGATCTTTCTGCCCCCTCACATAATTGTCCTAGTTCCTCAAACCTCCTGTGGACTATATCTACTGTCTTGTTAGCCAGGTCATTCGTCCCAAGATGTATAATTAAATAAGGCATGTCCCTACCTCTTCTAGCATATTTCAGAACAGATTGTCCCACCCTTTCCGCTGTCATTCCTGGCATGGCCTCCACCCATATACGACTATGCCTCTCCCCCTTGCTACCCCACCTGACTCCTCTTAGCATTGAGTCCCCCAGCACTAAGATTCCACCCCTCTTACTCCCTGCTTGCTTCCATTCATCTCCCTCTTCTTCCTCCTGCACATTATTTCCCCCTTTTGCCCCTGTTGCAATTCTCCCAGCAGAACTTCCCCCCGCTCCGGTTGGTCCAGGCATTTGTCAATTACTCCTCTAATTTCATCATTTCCCTCCTCCTCCTCTTTCTTCCTCTCTAGCAGTGCAAAACTATTTTCTGAAGACCCTTCACAAATGCCCACTCCCTCTCTCTTCATAGTAACCTGTTCTCTCCTTTCTACTCCATGACTTTTGCCACTTCTTTGCCTCCCCTCACAAGTCCCTATCTCCTCCTTCCTTTTGTCTTTTGTCTCCTGATCTGGTTTCCCTGGCAATCATTCTTCCTGGCCTGGGCCCCTTTGTCTCTGCTTCCCTTCTTCTGACCTACTTCTCACCACTGTTGGCTTAAATAGCCCTCCCTCATCTCCCCTCCTTCCTCCCTCCAGCACTGGGCTAAACCCACCGCAGTCTGCCTTGCCTGTCTTAGTTCCTCCTGCAGACCTTCGATCTCCTTTCTAAGTTTCTTTATGTGGTTGCACATTAAACATCCCCCCACACTCCAGGAAATTTTTAGAAAGATTGGTGCACTGCAGTTGTTGCAGCCTACCACCCTACCCATTGCTGTCATTGCCCCCCAGCGACCCCCCACCCTTCCAGATGAAGGATACCAAACACTCCCCCGAGTCTCCCTCCCCGATCAGTGCAAAACATACTTTTCTTAATTTCCCTTACCCTCTTTGTTACACACGTTTAGATAGATTGAGCAACTGCTTTTTATATTCCTATCCTTTCTATCCACACCCAAAGAGAGACTTTAAGTAGCTATTTCACAACCTTCTTCAAACTCCTACTCCTCCTTTCCACAATGCAATAGCAATGCAAAGAAGTAACAATGAAAGCTCCTTGATTTGAAGTTACTTCCCTTCCACAGAGATAGTAGTCACCTCTTCACTCGCTGCTGTTCCTTTCCTGGATGTCTGCTTCTGCTATGACAGGTGCATATCCTTTGCCCATTTGAGGAAGTGATGTCAGAACCCATGGTATAAGGAAATCATGGACGGCGGGTGGGGAGAGGGGTTGGGTGGGACCAGCCCAAGTCTTCCAGAAACAATCAGGCAGCTAAGGCCCCTGGTCAGACCATTAGTACCCTTCCCCCACTATGCACTAAACTTTGCAGCTAGTGAAGCCAGCAAAAATGAATCACAATTCTACTCAAAGCCCCAAAAATAGGTTTGCTACTGAAAGAAACAGGTCTCCAATTCAAACAGCTTCCCCAACAACACATCAAAATAGGCTTGAAATTAGAAGATATAGGTCTCCAATTCAAAGAAACAGCCCCAATTAAATCACACCAAATAGGTTTTAAATCAGAAGAAATATGCCTCCACAAATGCAGCCTGCTACACAGTCAAACATCAAACAAATGAGCCCACTTATAGCCACCAAAACAGGTTTCAAAATTCAAACAGCTCCAAAACAATACCCTGCTAGCCCCTTAGAAGTAGTAAGAAAGAAAATAAATAACCTTCTACCAAGTAAAATCCACAAGAAAAATGTAAAAGCAACAAGAACAAGCTACTGTACTGGAACAGATCTGATCCTTTCCCCTTCTAGTTCATTCTAGTTATTTGATGGGAAGAAACATGTGTACCAAAATTGATAAGCGTTTGCTCCTTTAGTTCCTCTTGCAGTGGGTGTACCCCAAAGGTCCACCCCTTAAGTTACTGTCTTTTACTTTGTTTTCATATGCCCTTCCATCAGTATGTAATAACTCAGAGTTCTTGTTATATATTGATGATGCAGTTATTTTTTCTTCTGACTCGTATGTTTATGATTTAAATCTTTCACTGCAGTCTGATTTTGAAAACATTCAAAATGGATCAAAATCATAAGTTAGTTCTCAATGCTTCACAGAATTTGTCAGCAGAAAAGGAGTGGTATGGATGAGTAGGTCCATCTAGTCTGTCCTATTTTCTCCTGCCTATTCTAGAAACATAGAAACATAGAAGTTGAAGGCAGATAAGGACTACAAGGCCCATCCAGTCTGCCCATTATGTCACCTTGAATCCCATTTGGTTGCCAGTGTCCCTCCCAACTCCCTTTCCTCTATTTATTTTGCTCATGTGCCTAATCCACACATGCTTGAAGCTCCCTACTGCCTTTGCCCCGCCACCTCTTCTGGTAGGCTGTTCCAGGTGTCCATCACCCTTTTTCTGAAGAACTACTTCCTCACATCCCTCTAAAACTACCACCCAACTTCATTGCATGCCCCCATATTCTGGTGCTTTTCCTCCTCTGAAAGAGACTCCCCACCTGTACCTTGCTCACCCTCATGAGGTACTTATAGGTCTCAATCATGTCACCATTATCAAAAACAAAAAAACAATGCTTTTTCATAATCCACACAAGAAACATGGTGTTCTTCCCACCATTTCACTGTCAACATCTAAAGGTACTATTATTGAACAGGTTCCACATTTAAGTACATATGACTCACTCTAGATAGTGCTCTCACCTATGAGCCTCACGTAGCAGGTATGGTTAAAATCACAATGTGTGAAAAATAAAAAAAAATCCATGCGTCTGGGACCAGGAATCGAAACCCAATCCCAAACACACTGCCTGCCTCCCTAGCTGCCTAAGACTCATCCCATCAAGCCACTGCAGCTGCTCACTAGCCCCCTATCCCAGCAGAGGTCTTATCCTCTGCCTGGGAAGAATGAGAAGGTGCACTACTGCACATACACCCTTTTGCTGTTTAGTACCCTCTTGCTGTTTCCTACCACGCTGTTCCTGTTGCGTGGTTTTGTCATGTGCGATGAAGTGTGTGACATATTGATCCAGTAGGTTAAAATCTTACATATGAATCTTGGAGCTCTGTATACATTGAATTCTCTCTCCATCCCTGCCACAAGGAAACTATTAGTTCAGAGTTTTCTTCTGCCACTTTTGTACTACGGTCTTCTAGAGGGAACACTGTCTAGGGTGAGGACATTCTGTAATACAATTGCACATTTCTCCTCCCAACCACCTGTCTGTACACACCACTGCAGGCTTTCTAATGCTCTCACCTGGTTTTCATTGGACCAAAGTTTAATTTTTTTTCTGGGAACCCTGCCAAAAAAGGTCACTCTGGGCATGGTTTCTAAGTCGGTCAGTAAAATCCTCCCAGTTCAGGAACAGATAAGCAGTACAAGTTAATAGGGCCTCCGAGGGATGTCTCTTAAAGTATGAGAGAGTTGAAGACAGAGATTTGGGCAAGAGGACCATGAAGCAATGCTGAGCATTCTGTCTGCCCAAACATCAAGAGAGGAGTCTCTTATACCATAAGAAACAGCCCTCAGAGGCCCTATTAAATTTTTTAAAATCACTCAAGTTTAGTTTGTGAGATTTATAATACGTTGAGTTTTTTATTTTGTGCAGTCCTCTCCCATTTTGCTGAGGTGGAGCACTCCTCCCTAGCACTCTTGCATGCGAGCACACCGAACACGGATAAGGGGTATCGTAGCTCTGCATGCTGATTGGCTGTAATCATGTTAGTGATTTATATTAGGTCTGGTAACTGCCCTCAGTTGTCAATACCCTTTATGAGAACAAACAAGGAACAGCTCTCATTAGCATATGTGTTACCCAAATACTTATACACTAGCACCAAGAACACTGCTGGCATTACATTGCATCTTAATGCTGACTTTGGGAATGTTCAGTCTTGGGGAACAGTAAACTGGCTTCTCCTGGACTCTAGCAAAACTCACTCAGTGCTGTTTGGGTCGGCTCCTAAACTAAGGGCTTGTCCACCTGCCATAGGTATTTTCTGTTTTTCTGTTGTGATGACTCTCCCCTGACCTCTGTTAACTCATTCAAGTACCTGGGCTTAACACTAGGTCCTTCCCTTGAATTTACCCTGCACATACGCCTACAATTATGTTAATTCAAAACTAGGGCTTGCTTATAGTCTCAGACATGCCTTAACACCTGCTGCTAGGTGAGCTATTACACAGGGTATTTTGTTGCTGAGCCTTAACTATGGTCTTATACAGTACTTTGTTCGCAGACAAGTAAATGTAACCTAAATAATTATGTCATGGGGAGGTGGAGCATTCTGAATTCCCAGAATGCCCAGCTGAGAAGCACAGTGCGTGAGGAGAAATGTTGAGCCCCTGAACAGGGAGGGAGTCCTCCCCCTTACACACACAGTCGGTGTGAAGAGCAGCGGTGGTAAATCAGTAGTCCATCGATTTGCTCAGGCACAGATTTGTACATGGAGCCTGCATTTTCTCTCCTTTCCTCGTTTGCCTCGCTTGTCTAATCGACGAGAATGGCTGGCGTTGTATCTAATGGTGGTGTAGCCGCAGGGGATGTCTAAACTTTATCGTCGGGTCTCTGAGCTACTGCAAGCCACAACAGTTAAAGAGGCGGCACTGCGGGGAGAAGAAAATATGGAGACCAGAGAGAAAAAAGATTGCAGCAGAGAAAGGAGAAAAGCATGAAGTAGCAATTGATCATTCAGGAAACCTGTTGAAAACTTCAAATCAAGCTCCAGGTAATCCCTTCATCTGGACTAGCCAGACAAAGGTCTTTTTTTCTTTCAAGCGAGTAAAAATTCAGCTACGGGGGAGAAACCATTGAAAATAAATGGAGAAGCAAATGGTGGGGTGAGGACATCAGAGAGGCATCAAGAATTACCTACAACATCATATCAGTATCCAGCTCTGAAGAAAAACTTAAGTCAAGAGGCTCCCCGGGAGCTGGAAAAACGGATAAAAAAAGTAAATAGTCAGATAGCCCTTTAGCTACATTGGGGTCTGAGAAAGATTCTCACATGGTAATAGGACAGTGTATAAAAAAAAGAGAGAATAAATAAAGGGAACTCAAGCAGAAGTGTGGACACAGTTGAAACGAGGCTACCCTCACCCTCAATAGTGCTATCTTCACCTGTATGCACATATGTCATCTTTTCAAAGGTAAAGAAGGTTAGAGAGGGACACAGAACACAAGAGGAAAATCTCAACATGTGTCATCAGTTAAAAGAAAAGGCGGCCACTCAGATGGAGGGCACAAGAAATGAAGGGCTGGGTGGGGGACATATAGAATATTATGTACGTCAAGAACAAGAAAACAATGAAACTAATGCCTTAGATCCACAGAAGCTGATTCTGAATGAAATGAGGGAAGGCTTCAAAAAAATAAATGAGGCAATAAACATTTTGACCACTAAGTTTTCTGAAGTTATCAACAAAATAGAAACTCTTTCCCTAAGAACAACATAATGCGAGAAATGAGGGGGGGACCTAGAAGAGTCCCTGTCTAGAATATCCACCTCTGTTACAAAATGTTGCAAAGTATTAGAAGAACTTAAATTGAAGGTGGAAGACCTAGAGTCACGCTTCAGGAGAGCTAACTTGAAAATAGGAAATTTACCAGAGGGTATAGAAGGGACAGACCCACAGAGTTTTTGTGAAAATATGCTCTCGGATATCATGGGCCTACACAGAAAATTGAACTTGATAGAGCACATAGGAAGTTTGATCCAAAAGATAATCAAAACAGAACACGTTTTATGTATATTAAAACCTTAAGGTACCAGGATAAGGAGAGGATCCTTGCTAAGGCCAGAAATGAAAAAGGTCTGATGTATAAGGGGAACAGATTACAGGTCTTTCCGGATCTCTCACCCTCTATTCTAACAAAGAAAAAGAGTTTTGACTTGGTTAGGGACAAGTTACGTAGGGAAGGTATTTCCTACGCCATGCTTAATCCAGAAAAATTAAAGGTCTTTTGGGAAGGGAGGGCTATGTTTTTTTAAGATCCCACTGAAGAAGATGCACTTTTGCAGAAAAAGAAAAAGGGTTATATAGAGGAATCAGCACAATCGAGTGGAGGAGCAAGTTGAGAAATATATATTCGCAGGAAAATGAAGGAGGGGAGAGGTTCGGTTTAAGGTGGACGGAGAAGAAAAGGATATTTAAAGGGAGGCTGCACCAGGAAGGAAAATCGTAGGCTGTATGTGTGTGGGGAGGGCTCCCTGTCTCAGCAACTGTCTCCTGGAACTGTCTTTCATGCACAAGAGGGCTCAGCAACCTCGGGGGGGAGGGGTAAATGTCCACTGGTCTTTAGGACATAGGGATGGAACAATAGCAAGCAGCCTGTACTTTTATTTTCCAGACATCCTGCGTTTAAGCATAATGAATGTAACAACTTAGGGAAACGGATACAGAATTTAGACAGGCAGACTGAATCAGAGAAAGGGAAGGGTGGTCAGAAAGTTTGGGGGCAGATGGGAGCAAGGGGGGGAGGGAGAAAAATAAAATTGGAAAACAAAGGCTTAAGTGGCGTGGATGCTTGGTGGTTGTCCAAATGAATGGGGGAACAGAGATCAAAGAAATGATGGGACAGGGTCATAGTAAGAAGAGTTATCAGCTAAGGTGGAACTCGGAAGCAGCATCGGAAGGAATATCTAGATAAAGGAGGACAAATAAAAGATGGGTGAACTGAAATTTATGACCTGGAATCTTAATGGAGGTAAAGAAAGGTCAAAAATAAGAAAGGTAATCAGATTAGTGAAACGAAAAGATATAGATCATCTGCTCCTACAAGAGACGCGTTGTAAAATGGAAGACGCAGCCTATTTTAGAAATGTATTAGGAGTGAGGGGCTACTGCTCATTCTATCCAGAAAATGCTAGGGGACTAGCAATATATATAAGAAATCATATACCACATTCAGTAGCAAATACGGTCAGGGATCTAGAGGGGCATTACATTTTATTACACATTTTACTAAGGGAACAAAAATGGTTGGTTGCCTCAGTGTATGGCCCAAATCAGGACGACCCATTCTTTTTTTCTGATTTCATTCTAGAAATATCACAGTATAACATGAATGTGATCATAGGTGGGGATTTTAATTTAACTTTTGGAATTTTGGACAGGACACCACCCACGTTGGAGAAGAAGAAAAGAGCAATCACAGCTGTAAAAAAATATGGTTAAGGATCTTAATTTAATAGACCTATTTAGGGAATTATATCCAGAATTTAAAAAATATTCATACTATTCTAAAACACATAAAAACTTCTCCAGATTAGATTTTTTTATCTTATCTCAGGGAATAAAGAGAGGAGTAAAGAAGACTGAATATGAGCCCATAAGAATATCAGACCATTCCCCAGTAGTTTTGACCACGGAATTGGGAAGGGAAGGAGGGGGTAGAACACAAACATTGTAGAGGTTGGATAATTCTCTCTGCATATTCCCGGGATTTAAGGAAAAGATACAAGAGGAAATATGCTGGTTTTGGGTCTTTAATGCAAACCAAGGCATATAGATTTATAATATTTGGGATGCTTTAAAAGTTTGTATCAGGGGGTGGTGCACATCCCAACAAGGAGTTAGGAATAGAAAATACAATAAATATTTGGAAGAGCTAGAGAAGGAATTATGGCTGGCTGAGGAAAAACATGTCCAAGAAGGGACAGAACAATCAGAAAAGGGGTTCCTCTTAACAAAGAGCAGGGTGGAAAAGCTTATGTATGAAAGAGCGGGTACAGAAATATACAAAAGTAAAGCTAAATATTATTATTATGGTGACTGCCCTGAAAAGATCTTGGCCTACCAATTAAAAAGTGAAAGAAATAACAAAATTTCCAAAATAAAAAGGGAAGACGGAACAATATCTGCTGAAGAAACTGAGATTAATCAAACATTCAAATCCTTTTATGAGAAATTATATACACCAGAAGGGAAAGTAGAAGCATCCCATATCAGGGATTACGTCTCAAAAATACCCTTACCAAAAATCTGAAGACAGAACTTAGAGATGTTAAATAAAGATATAACTGGGGGGAGATAGAAGAGGCTATAAGAAGACAACCCAATGGGAAAAGCCCAGGACCGGATGGGTTAACATTTGAATTATATTAAAACATGTTGGAGGTCTTTGCCCCTATCTTGGTGGAACTATTTAATTCCTTTTTGAAGAAAGCTGAGATCCTTGGGTCCTTTAGTGAGGCAATTATTACACTCATTTTTAAAAAAGACAAGGACCCTGAGTGTTGTGGGTCATATAGACCAATATCGTTATTAAACAGTAATTATAAGATTTTCATGAAAATATTGACAAACTGACTTTCAAGAATAATCTCGGAACTGATACATTATGATCAGGTGGGATTTATAAAAGATAGATAATTACAACGTAACACACGCAGGGCATTCACCACTATACAGGCCATGGCTGGAACGGACACTGCACTCATCTCATTGGACACTGAAAAAGCCTAAGATAGGGTGCAGTGGCAGTTCCTGTTTGACATTATGGGGGCTTGTGGATTAGAGGGGCAATTTATGGATTGGATAAAACTAATATGCAGAGCTCCCCAGGCAAGGATGAAGATTAATGGCTCCCTTTCTAGCCCCATAAAACGGTTAAGAGGAACAAGGCAGGGCTGCCCCCTCTCTCCCCTGCTCCATGCTATCTTTTTGGAACCCCTAGCAATTAAGATCAGAGAACTGGCAGATCAAATAGGGACAATTATTAATAAGGGAAAACAGGTAAAGTCACCAATATTACTTTACGCGGATGATATTTTATTAATGGTAAGAGACCCAAATCACTCATATTCTATAATAGGGGGTATTTTGGAAGATTATAGTAAGTTGTCTGTGTCAGTGGTTCATTAGGTAGCACACTCGCCTCTGAAGCCGGGAGATCAGAGGGCTGTGGGTTCAGTTCCCACATCTGGCACTTGGGTTAATATCCCAGTACTGACACTGTAGTGCAGCATGAGAGGGGTGCTACACTTCTGAGGTGCCGTCTTTCAGATGAGACGTTAAACTGAGGTCCCATCTGCCTGGATTGGTGGTAGTTCAGGTGGATGTTAAAGATCCCATGGCACTTATCGAAAAAGATTAGGGGAATTTCCCTGGTGTCCTGGCCAAATTTCCCTCATTCGCTAGAAATACCACCAATAGCTTCATCTGGTTCAAGGTCAGTTGGCATTCATCTGTATCCCTTTCCCCTGGGTTGTGCCTGAAAATAGGCAGGATTTGTCTAGTGCACTTACCCAGTCAACAAAAAATAAATACATAAAATAAAGGTAAATTGGGCAAAAAGTGAAATGTTATATCTTGGAAAAACAAATAAAATAATCTAGATTTAAAAAATATAATGCAGGAGAAAATTAAATATTTGGGAATTATTTTGGTAACCAATATGAATAGAGTGCTTCAACTGAACTATGATCCATTGACGGACAAAATAAAGACCTAGATAAATGGCAGCACTTACCACTGGCCTTGATCGGTAGAATAAATATTTGCAAAATTAATGTACTGCCGAGATTGCTATTACTGTTTGAGTCAATTCCAACTGCTTTGGGAAGACCATTTTTTCAGAAACTGGATAGAGTAATCAGAAACTTCTTATGGCAGGGGAAGAGAGATAGAATTTCATTGAATAAACTTTGATTAAATAGGGAAAGAGGGGGTTAGGCTGCCTAATTTTTTTTGAATTATTATTTAGCAGCACAAATGGAAATCTTGTATTACTGGTTTCATACAGAACAGGGGGGAAGGGGCAGGCTTAGATATAGAAGAAGAGGCAGCAGCGTTACATCTTATAAATGTGTTAGGTTTATATAACACCAGACAGAGAGTAATGTCTATGGAAGCCCTAGATATAACTAAAACCACAGTTCAAACTTGGATCCAGGCAATAAAAAAAAAATCATGGGGAGAACTCTATCTCGGGATCAACTCCTATCTTTAGAAACAGGAGCTTCCCTCCATCGATGGATAAGGTATTTGAGGAATGGTATAAACAAAGGCAAATTTGTTCAATAAGGGATTTTTATGAAGGAGATAGAATTCTGACTTTTGAATAGGTCCAGGATACCATCTGAGCAGAGATGGCAATATCTTCAAGTCAAAAATTAAATTTTTAGTAAAAATAATAACTCATTTAAGATACATAAGACATTAATGGATACATTGTTCAAGGGCCTGGACTCAAAACACCTGATTTCTAAACTATGTGGGTTTCTGGCAGAACAACCCTGCCCCTGATGGAAACCGCTAGAATAGCCTGGAATAGATATTTAGAAGCTCCAGTGAATATAGAACATTGGGAAAAATATACTAATCTGGATCTCACCCAGGTTAAAAATAATAAATTACTGCAAATCTACTTCAATACAATGCACAAAACATATTTAACACCATCTAGGGTCACATAAGTTCAATGTTGCTATCTCTGACCTCTGCCAATGATGTGGGAAATCAAAAGGGACTAGCACATATGTTGGTAACTTGTGAGAAAATCAAAAAATACTGGGGGATATATGGACCATGCTGGAAAAAATCTTAAGACTAGAAATCCCATTTGATCTATCCGATATTGCCATATTTGGCTTTACGGCTGGATTTCCAGATTTGCAGGAAATACAACTGGCTTTATTAAACACTGTGGTTTTGGTAGCTAAGAAAATTGTGCTGCAACACTGGAAGGAAGAGGAGGCCCCCTTTTTTCTTGGAATGGATGGATAAAATGCTAGACCATTCCAGGACAGACAGGTCCATTTATATTGTGGAAGAGAAATTTAATAAATATTTACAGATTTGGACAGCTTTTTATCAAAATTTGGATTGATAATTAGTGCATGATTTGGCCCAGATGAAATTACAGTGATGTATGGAAGCTCAAGAGAACACCTGCTGCTGTGGAGTACTGGGAAAAATATATTCCTTAGGAAAAACAGCAGCATAGGTTGAAACTCAATGACTGAAGCATCCACACGCTGAGTTTTTTCATCAAAAAGAAAAAAAAAACAAATAATTGGAATACTACTTACAGCAACATTTGTTACTTTGACCTATCTCTGCCCAGGCTGACTCATCACTGTCACCTCCACTTGAACCTAGGATGGCTATTCTAGCTGGATTCATGTGATAACAGCAATCGCACAAAGGCGATCGCCGTTAGCGCGAACGTACATCGGTGAAAATCAATTTTGCCAATGTACACCCCCGGCGCATGGTAAAACGGTGCCAGGGACTTACTTTTTGTTGTTTTGGGGGCTGTGCCCCACCCCCACTAAAGGATTCTCAACTCTGGGGGTGCATGTCGAGGATGGTGATAAGCCAAACAAAATTTTTAGCGGGCATGCAACAAAATGAACACAAGCCGAACTGAACCTGGCACCTTGGGAGCCCTAACCTGCCACCCACCCACCATGCCACAGAGACAGCTCAGCAACTGACTGCTACCCTACCCCCTCACAAACCCTCCCTCCCCTTCCACCCGTCACACAGCGTGCTCACTAGCTCCTCCCATGCGCATGTACATATAGTGACAGGATGTCGCTATACACACAGACGCCTCCCCCCCCCGTCCGGTAGCCCTGAGAACAGGTGTCACTATTGAGTCACCCTTTTTGTAAGTGCTCAATAGTGATTACTCTTTTTAATGGGATACCTCCCTAACCTCACTATGGCTATACACCCTAGGCTGTACTATAGATAAGATCATTAGATCAGCTAAACCTGCTGCCCTTGCTGGCTTGCTTACTAAACCTGTCCAGGCTTATCCTTTGAGATCAAATGACCTGTCCCTTATGTACTGTATGTGCCCAAATGTGCTACAAATACAGGTGAGAAGACATTTTCCTGTTTTGCCCCTAAGCTCTGGAACTCGGTTCCACCCAATGTAAGGATTTCTTCATCTCATTCAATTTTCAAAGGTGAGCTTCACAAGTTCATACTGTCCTTTGATGAAGGCTCATGTACCTGATGCTCTGAATTTCCCGCTGTCATGTGCCTTTTGTTGCTTTTCTTAGCTGTGCACATGTTTTTGCTCTCATGTTTTTTACACTACTGAGATGTTTGACTTCTGCCGGTGAAGTCTGTACTTTGATTCCTTGTAACATTATGATACTGCTGTCTGATGTTGTACATCTCCTGGTTCATGCCCCAAAACAGGCATTGTACAATATTGTCTATGGCAGCTACCTGGTAAACAAAAACTAACTAATAAGACAGATAAATAAACAAACAAACAAGTTGGCATCTTCAAGAAGGCACTCAAAGAGCACCTTTTAAATAATTCTGATTGTATGTGCACATAATATGTTTATTCATGAAGGCACACAAATCACATCTCTTAAATTATTCTGATTGATTGTGTAAATCATATGTATACATTTTGCACTTGAGATGCCTTTTATGCTCTTGTACTGTGGATCAGCTTTGAACATTTTAATTATAAACACCAAAAACAAAGTTTAAAAAAGATGAGATGCTTTGTATCATGCTGTTTATTTGTTTGTGCTTTGTAATTCCATGTTCCAGCTGACCATGTAAACGGGCTGGCTAGCCAAAGGACTAACCAGAGTTAAAATAAGTACTGTAAATCAAATTACAGTACATCAGATTATGAAATGGCAAAAATCAGTCTATGCTTTAACTTTTCTAATAGGGTCCTTTATTAATAGAATTGCACCAGTAGAGAAACCTGGGTAAATATTTGTCAAGTTCCCTAGACTTATCAGTAACACTTTGAACACAGTATTGAGCATTCCCACCCCCAACTATAAAACCTGCCAGACTCTTAAAATGTCAATTGTGATTATGTTTGTTTCCTTCCAGCTCTGAATGTGTCCCCACAGCTCCCTTCTTGGTCTCTATTTATTCTGTTTAAATTTACCCTATTTCCTGCGGCTTCACATACTCACAGAATGAATACCATTACCTCTGTACCTCTCCACAAAAGTATAAACCTACAAAAATGTGTACCTCTACTCTGCGCATGGGCGACAAAGTACCATAGTTCATTTAAGAGAACAGATGCATGCGGCACTCTTCAGTATCGCCCTACTCTGCGCCTCTCTTGCAGTTATTCCAACACATGCCCGCACTCTTCTCCCAAGTGTCAATCTTTAACTTGTACCACTCTTATAATGTGTGCCCTTTCTTGCACACACCTCCTGAAATTTATACATACCCCAACATTCCTGCTAAGATTTGAATCTCAGCACCCCTCAAAAAAAAAAAAAAGACATGCCTCCCTAAATCTGTGCCCTCACCCAATCAACTCTTTTAAAATTTGCACTCTTGCCCTGCACCAGCCCAAATTTGCACCTTGCCCCTACAACCTTTGTACTCCATCCTCACTCTCCCAAGATGTGTGCCCATCTGCACACCACCCATATTTATACCCATACTGCACCTTCCCAATACATTTTAACCCCTGCCTCACGTGACTCTTAAAATGTGTACCTCTGCTGCCCTACTCCACAGTTTTGCAACCTTCCACAATACTGTACCACTGTCCATCACAAATTCTGCATCTCTTAACCCACTCTCCTCTTAAAAGTTTTACATCTGTAACCTTGTAACATTTCACCCCTACCCCTGCACCATTTATAAAATGTTACCCCACCCTTATTCTCCCCAAGATTTGTACCCCTTATCTTGTATCCCACCCAAAATATATACAGCAATCGACACACCTTCCAAAATTTATAACCCCATGCCATACAAAAAGCAAAACTTGCAAGAATTGCAAAATGTGCTCCTTTCACTTGCCCAATGCCAGTTTTTATACCTACCACTACATCCTTCCACACGTTAGTATCCTTTGCCCTGTACTACTCAAAGAAAGTGTGCCTTTGCTGCACCGTCACAAATCTGCACAAATTCCACATTTTCACGCCTACCCCAACACCCCTCACAAAATAGTGTACTTCCAACTCCATGCTCCCTACAAAGTTTGTACCACTATACCTGCTCTCCACCCAAGATTTGACCCCTTTCTCTTGCACCTCTCCTGAAATTCATAACCCAACCCCCACACCACTCACAAAAGGTGTACCCTTCACAAAACTTGCATCAACTTTCTACACCCTCCCCAAATTTGCAAACAACTGCACTGTTCTAAAAATCTGTACCACTTGCCCCACACAACCCATAAGATTTCACCTCCATACACCACTCCCCAAATGTGCACCCCCAAAAATATATACCTCCTACCTTTGCACCTCTAATAAATTTGTACCTTGCACCCCTGCTCCCCCTCCTAAAATGTGAAACTTTATCTCTATACCCTGCCAAGGTTTGTATCCCTAGCTCGACACTCTACAAAGTTAATACTCTTACTCCTATCTTTTAGGATTTATGTTCCTTCTTCTACTCTTCCCACATTTCATACCCCGGCCATCCAGAACGTTTCTACCCGGTGCCCCTGCATCATTCCCAAAATTGGTACCCATACTTTTTTATCCCTTCAACAATGGGTACCCCTACACCACATAACTCCTGAAATGTCTATCTCCCGTGCTCTACTCTCAAATTGGCATCCCTCAAAATGTATACCTCTTACACCAACCTCCACTTCCACAATTTTTATCCAATGCAACATCCCAGATTATCTGTGCTCTACCCCACCTCCCAAATAAAATAGTTCCTCTACCCATAAAAGATGTTCAGGGGTAGGGGTATACACATTGGAAAACATTTTGGAGTGGGATTACACATTTGGGGAGGGTTGCAAATTTTAGGAGGAGTCCAGTGATAAGGGTACACACATTCAAAATGGGAAAGGGGAATATGTTTTAGGAGAGTTGTGGTATTAGAGGGTACACATTTTGAAAGGGGTGAGATGGTAGAGGTGTACAGTATGAAGGGGTGTGAGCAGAGGGATGCTAATTTCAGGGTGGCTGCAGAGGTAAAAGTACAAATTTTGAGAAGGGTTCAAGCGGTGAACATTAGAGAAAGAGTGGAGGGTCAAAGGACTGTATTTTTATGGAGGTGTGGGCTAAAACTACAAGTTTTGGGAGGGGTACAGAAGGAGGGGGTTCACATTTGGAGGGGTGCAGGAGTAAAAGAGCAATGAGCTGACAGGACCTTGAGGGAAATAATATCATTCTTGCTTAAATGACATCAGCACTCACCTAAAATGTTGACAGCTGGTCTAAAAAGGTCTGAGGAACTTTCAGTAAAACCATAAACTAAGAAATGCTCTAAGATAGCATTTATATATGAAAAATGGCAATTCCTGCATTTTATTTATAATAAATAAGGCATGGGGGGCCCTATATTCAGCCAGCTGTTCTTGCACTGGGCTAGCGCTAGTGCTACACATGCCAACAGAGATATTCAGAAATAGCGCACCCATTCTAACACCTCTGAATATTGGGCAACAGCACAGTACACCTGCACAGTGCAACTGCAAAGCACACAGCACTGAATATGTTTGTTTTTGACCAGGAGAGACACACTAAGCTGAAAGCTTGTTTGCAGGTGCAACCTGGGAGCACAAGGAAGTTAAGTGACTTGCTCAGGGTCACACAGTATGCAAGTGAATATAGTGCTGTACAGAGGTGCAGCACAAGTTCCACAGAGAACAGTGCAAGGGGGCTGGCAGTGGGGGGGGGGGTGGAAGAGGAGAGCACCAATGAAAGACACACAACACAGCAGCAAAGGTATCAAAAATATTTAATGAACACAAATGGGCAATGGCCAGTAAAGAGCAGAATACCAACAAAAACATAATTAAGGTACTCACCCATACAATATACATTAGAACCAAGCTTTAGCCAGAGCCGATACGGCTGTGATGAGCTGCCAAATGACCAAAGTTTCATGTATGCATAGAAAATATTGAATGCCCGGGTGTAACTTGGCCATTTTTTGGAGGTGTTGCACTAAATTTTCAAAATGGCCTTTTTGGGACCCCACCTCATGAAGAGTGCCAGTGTCATTTTGTTCACTTGTCCCGAAAGATGATTTCGTAGAGTGACCACACCATTCTGTGCAACAGGTGTGAAAACACATTTGAGGCAGGATATGAAAAATGACAGCTATACCATCAATAAAGAGGAGTGCAAAAGAGACAATGTTAAAAATCTGGAGTGAAAATATTAAAAATTGGCGGAGTTAGGAGCATGCATAGAAACTGCGCAATGCACACTTGTAATGCAGTCATTTTTTTGAATTTTTCACCAAATTTGCAACATGGGCTTTTTGTGACCCCTCCTCATGAACAGTGGCACTGTTGTTTCGTTAATCAGTCCCGAAAGTGTTTCTGTGCAGCAACCCTGAAATCACCTTTCGGGACTGAGTAACAAAATGACAGTGACAGTGTTCATGAGGCAGGGTCCCAAGAACCACATGTTGAAAATTTGGGACCAAAATTCCAAAAAATGGCTAATTTATCAACATAAGCTGCAAACCCCATTGACTGCCATTTTAGCATGCTTACCTTTGATTCTTCAGTTTGTGGTTCGGTTTTGAAGAGTGCAGACGCGTCCCGATCCAGAGAAGATGACAGTACCAACCTCTGGAGGTAAGTATAGGGTAAGGAGTGGAGTGCGAAGAGGTGTGTACTCAGTGGGAGGGGTGGGGATGGGGAGGGACCTGAGCGGCGATGAGGGACTGTTTTCTTTTTACAGGTAAAAAAAAAAAAACCTTGGGGATGGTTTTCTTTATTTACAGGAAAAAAACATACATTTGGGCACACTGGGGTGGGCTCCTAGTGTGTCACATGAGTTAGGGGGATGGGTACATGATGCCAACATGGAGATTGGGCACCCCAATGTCAGCAAGGGGAAAAAAGAAAAAAAACATAAATTTGGGCACACTAGGGTGGGCTCCCAGTGTGCCACATGAGTTGGGGGGCACATAATGCTGACACAGGGATTGGCAGCCCAATGTCGACACAGGGAACATAAATAAATACATTTTGGCACACTGGGGTGGGCTCCCAGTGTGCCACATGAGTTGGGGGGTACATAATGCTGACACGGGGATTAGGCATTAGTACAGAGAATGAAGGGAGTGGAGTGGACAGAAGCATTGGGAGGGTGTGGGAGGGTTTTCTTTCCTGCCAATGTTGGAAGGGAACAGGGAGGAGCAGGAGCAGTGGGAGGGTGCGGAAGGAGTGCCATCTGAAAGATGGCGGCAGCAGCACAACTGTGCATGCATGGCACTCACTCATGCGTCGTTGTGGTGAATGGCATTTCACCATTCACAACATGGCGGCGCCAGTGCAACTGTGCATGTGCGCGTGTCACGCATGCACAGATCATGCCCTGGAATGCAGAAGTAACAGCAGAAATAGTGTGGCTGTTATTCCATAGTGGACGATCATGGTGGAGTGTTTCAAGCTCTGTTGGACTTTCAGAAGGATACTTACAAAAGTCCAACTGAAGGTTCCATGACCGGCTGTTCTTGTACGCTACAACTGATCTCAAAACAGCTGTAGGCTCTGACCACAGCCGTAAAAAGGGCACCTGCCCATACAAGACAAAGTAAAAAAAAAAAAGGGCACCCACCCCTACAATAGAAATCAAAAAATGGGCACCTGCCCCTGCAAGACAGAGTTAAAACAAAAGGGCACCCACCAGCAAAACTGAAATGAAAAAGGGCTCCTGCCCATAAAATAAAAACTGAAAAAAAGGGCAACTGCCCATCAAGCAAATGTCCATAGCCCAGAACCTCAAGGTGCTGCAGATGGTGATGGTGGCCGATGGCTCTGGATGGCTGCTGAAAGGTCCTGGACAACCCTGGTATTTCCTGCACCCACCTGACCAGCATCCAGAGCAGGCGGACCTGGCACTGGAGAAGATCGTCCCTGGTCTCCCTAAGCATTGTATCCTGCTGCCTTTCTGCATCACTTTTCGCACCTTTGGAAAGAAATACACTGAACTCAGACAGATGTGCACACAGGATGTGGAACACAGGAGTGGTATAACGTGCATAACAGCTGTACCACCAGATGACTCACGGGCCAACATGCCTCACACGGTTGGAGAGAGTCATACAGCAGCAAAGGAATGTGTATGGCATACCAGAGACAGCACTGTGAACCTGAACAGTACAGGGCTGCATATCGTATGAGCGTGATGTGCCATGCCACTCGCCACAGCTGAACCCAGCCACGAAGGGACACAGGACACTTTCAGACATGCCACGACAGCACCAAGGCAAAGCACAATAGGCAGTGTAATGGCCCCAGTGGCTATGAGTTGCACCCACATATCAATCACCCTGCAGACCAGGCATCCAGCACACAGGCCCACACAATTGTGCAGGAGCCTGGACATGCATGGAGCCACCCTTGCCAGCCTCAGCAGGGGTGGGGCCCAGGCACACACACCAGTGGGACACACACACACACACACACACACACACATACACACACACACATACATACACACACAGAGCACAGCTGTATATGAAGGGGACTCTCATGTAACACCATGTGCAGCAGGCAGGGTAACACAAGAGTGCAGCAGTGTGGCAAGTGAGTAAGCATGAGACACACTGCACTGCAGTCACTGTAACACCAGTGTGAATTGCAGAGCTGCAATCAGGAACCATCTATCCCAGCATCATCCCAGTGGTGTTCTAATGTATGCATGCCGCTGCCTGTGTACTGTAGAATGATCACACAATGGACATCACTGTGTTGGGTAGACACTACCAACTATGCATCAGAATGCCAAACAAATACATGCTAAAGTACATTCAAGGCCCATTCATGACTACCCAAGGAACAGTACTATAAATCTTGTTTGTCTACAGCAAAAAAATTCAAAAAAATACTAGCAGACTGTATATACTTGCGTATAAGTTGTGTTTTTAGTGCCAAAAATAGGCACTGAAGAAAGGGGGCTTAACTTATAAGTGAGGTCGACTTATCTGCGGAGTTTATGCCACTGTTTGAGAGCCCATCACTATTACAGTACATTTACCAGTAGCTGCAACAGATTTCATTCTTGCCAGTTTTCCAGTCACTCTTCTGATGTCTTGGCATTTAACTCACTGCCATTTGAGAGCCCTTTATTCTGGTATAAAACTAATCATTTTGTACACCTTTAATTTCTTGCAATGGGCCCTGCTGTCTTACTTGCACAAATTCATGTTTACGCTTGTGAGAGCACAGCTAGTTTAATTAATCCTTTTGCCTTCTTTCTCTTCAGGTGGACTGATGCCTCTGACCAGGCTGTTCCTCCCCTTCTCCTCCTGCTGCTCGAGCTGATCACTCTCCACCACAATGAACGTACGCCGCGTAGGAGCCAAAGTCATCTAGCTCTTTTCAAACTTTGGTGCCTTTTCCACTGCAGCGTACTTTGGCTCCAGCAGTTCCCTGTCTCTCTGCCCACTATTGGGACTTAAGGGACACACACTGAAAGCTAATTTTTCATCAGGATTTTGCTGCCTACATCAGTATTTTGCAAGGGGCATTGGAAGATCCACGCCAGCACTTCGCACCGGCTCCCCACCCACTCCCTATCTGAACTTTCACTCATATAGAGTAGCTTAGTCACATGACTGATCGCTAAAACCTAAGTGACCACTTTACCATTTGCCTGTTATATTGTTCAGCCTCTAGGGGCATCGATCTTTGTAACATACAGGGAAACAGACAATGTAAGAGAGACGTCAGCTGAACAAGCTACTAAACTTCCAAAAGCTATTTGATTAAGTGCTTCCAATAGTTCATCCCTTTCTCCAATAAAGTGTGCTACATAGATAGATGCTAACATTTTTTTTGCGGATTTCTGGCCAGGTAGCCTTCTCTATTGAGCAATAGGCTCCACCAAGTTCACCTAATAAAACAATTATTACTTAACAGCCAAAACAAACTTGCTCATACTCCAATCACGTTATTAGTATTCCTGTTATTATTCACATCCCACTATTCACTAGCAATGACAAGAAGCCTACATCCTATGCCCATGGTTCTTTTTCAGTTCTGGACCTGCCCACCAGCAGTAATCTACACCCCACATGGGATTATCATACAAGGGTATACACACTTTTACTTGTCTCCAGTAAGCTGCCAGCCTTCCGTGCTATCTTTCTCTTGTGTGCAACTCTGCAAGATAACCTCTCTTGTGGTACAAAATCCTTAGCCTTATTGTACCACAAGCAGGAACATCAGTGCAAACTGCACAATATCTCCATGAAACTCTGGACATGTCAAATTATTTTTATGCTCCTTCTTTGCTCAGGAAACATAGAACTCAACCCAGGACCCATCCCCACTTTGGCATCACCTAGTGACTTTGCTTCTGCCAAGGGATTAAAGTTTATGCTGATCAATATTTGTAGTCTTCAGAAAAAATTGACCAAAATACAAGCTTGGGTGTCTCATACCAACCTGGACATTCTGGTATTAACAGTAACATGGCTAAAGGCTTCTGTCCCCAACCAAGCTGTGGCTATCCCATCCTAGTCCTTGTATCGTATCAATAGACCTTGGGAGGGGGGGCATTTAAGACACTGACAGGCTCCCCGCTAGTATCCTTCATGCCCTTTCAGTACCTAAGGAATTTGAGTGCCTGTTGATAGCACTATCCATCTCACCTGTAGAAACAATTAACATAATAGGGTGCTACAGACCACCTGCAGGGGGCTAGACTTCATAGCCTACTTGCACAACTTCTTAGACAACTCCAACAAATCAATAATATTAGGTGACTTCAATCTAGATTGGCTCAGTTCCAAGTCCAGACCATTAAAACACCTCTGTAATGACCAGTGTCTAACTCAAGTGATCACAGGGATCACTAGGCCAAATCCAAAAAACACTCAATCGGTACTGTTATCAACCTAGTTGTCACAAATAGACCACATAAAATCCTACAAGAAGCTGTCTTCCATAACAACCTTAGCGATCACAGCATTATAGTATGCCTAAGGAATTTACCAAAACCCGTCCACACTGGTAAATTTATCACTATGAGAAGTTTTAGGAAATTCAATGCAGCAGAATTCCTAGCTAACCTGAGGGATATCAATAGGCAATCATTCTACCTGGCATCGACTATAAGCGAGGCCACAAATATATTCAATACTACCCTAAGTGGAATTATTCACAAACATGCCCCATTGATTACTTGCAGAGTTAAAAAAGCTTCATGCCCCTGGTTTAATGGAGACATTAAAAAAGCACTGCAAAAAAGAGATCGGCTCTGGGCCACTGCAAGATGCACAAAATCCCACAAGGACTGGACATCTTTCAGGGCCTGCCACAATGCCTGCACTAATTTAGTATGACGCACCAAAGAAACTTATTATCTGAATATCCTGGAATCAGCTAAGGGTAACAACTAAAATATGGCACACCTTCAAGTCGATAGAAGTTTATAATGTTCCCCCATCCTTACTTGATAAACTTAAAATCCAGGGTTTTACCATTAATGACAAATTGTTAATACTCGATAAATTCAATGAGCATTTCATGATGGCTGGACTTGCTTTCCACTCTTCACCAGCTTCCATACGCCCCCTGCAACCCCCCACCCCCCGCATCAGTTCACAGGTCCGCCACTTCTGCCTCCTTTTCCTTCTCTACCATCTCTTTTAAACAAGTGAAAGATCTACTGCTTAAGCTTGACTCTAAAAAGAGTGCTGAAGCAGATAATCTTGACCCCTTTTTTTCCAAAAGATTGGTTGCCATTATTAACAGCCCCTATCACCCTTCTATTTAATCTGTCACTATCAGAGGGCACTGTTCCCCTGATTGGAAAATTGTGCATATTCTGGGGATCCCAATGACATGAACAATTGAAGGGCGCATGCCTGTAGTTATGTGGGGGAAGAGCTCTCCCCATCCTACTTAAACTATCAGGCTACCACCGATCTGCTTAGAGGCCCTTCTCCTTCAGCATGCTGCTACTGGGTCATGGTTGCTTTCTTTGTTTCATCCTCTGCCTGCACTTCTCCCCTACCCATCCTGCTCATTCCTTCTGTATCTTGCTCTTTCATTTATCATTTGTTTGTTTGTTTCCCCTCTCCCCATTTTCTACTCCAGTTGCCCCGTTGTTTGTTTCTCCCTTCATGCTTTTTTGCAGTTTCTGCCACCATGTTTTGTGCTTCACAGCCTCTCCTTCTATTCCCCATGCTCTTTTCCTGCGGCCTCTCATTCAGCTGCCACTGTTTTCTGCTAACTGCTACTGCTTCCAGCTTGGCTGTCCTCCTTGTTCCTTGCTGTTACCTCTTCTGTTTTCTTCCTTCAAGCAACCACTGCTCTATGCTGCCGCTCAGTTCACTATCTCAGGGAACCACTTGCTCTGTGGACTACTGGACTCTCTGTTGCTAGAGCCTTCTCGATTGCTTCTCCAGCACACAGCTACAGCCACCTTCTCCTGCTATGATCTGCTGCTTCACTCCCTGCTTCATTGTCGGACAACCTTCTATTACTCATCAGCGCTTCCCCCATCGTTCTGTCCTACCCTGCACTGTCCGACTGGCATTCAGCATTTACTGTAGGTCTGTCCACCACATCTTTCACTGCAGCCTACTGGATCATCTTCCAAGTATCGGAACTGGGCTTATCAGCCATATCACACTCGGCCAGTCATATGCTCCTGTGCTTTGCTCACTCATTCACTGCATGGCACTAACCATCCGTGCGTACATATTCTTCCGTGCCCCTGTTCATGCAAGGGGACTGCCTGGTATCCAGGAGTCAGAAAACTCTGGTATGTTGGATTGGGACTGTGCTAGTTATTGATACCAGGAGCTCGGATTTTGGCATCTTGTTTCCACTACACTCTGGGAGAAATTACATTTCACTCTGCAGCCGGGCACGCCACTGCTCTCACATAACTTACATGCTACTCTAATAATCTGCATATTTCAGCTCAAACATAGCTGCTTTCCCTGCTGCTCCGTAACTTATTTAAATCCCTGCTATGTCACTTCTTAACTGCATTATCTACATTGTATCTGCAGAGCTATTTACAAGTCTGTGGTGGTGGCATTGCACACAAATAAGACTGCACACGTGTGAGCCTCAACACCCTTTAGTTTGCGTGCTCTAGTACTCGGCTGGCACACTACAAGAACGAAGATGGTGCAAAGTGATGTCCATAACTTTTTTAGCTGTACTTTTTCTTACCGCTGATGATTAGGGGGAACCGGATACCAGGCCTGCCCAGCTTCTTCGCTCCCCCTTCCTTCTGCTTGCTGGATGTCCTATTCGTTCCCCTATTGCCCCAAGTTATGCCAACCTATGTGCAGGTCCATTTATTACTACTCTGTTTACTGACCTACGTGCAGGTCCACACTTGCCTATGCAATTGTTGCTCCTTGCTTATGCAAACCATTGCTTCATGCATACTGCCATCCCCTTGGCATTAGCCTCTAGGATTCTGCTGCACTCAATTCTGTCTTCGACCTTGCAAGGTCTCAGCACTCAATGCTCATTACGATCTCAGCATGCCGTGCTCATTCAGCTCACCAGCTTTTCAGCTCTCAATCAACTGGGTCTTGCCTGACTACCTTTGCTACTTACTTGCGGCCCTACATGTGGATTGTGGTCTGCTAGCCTTCGTGGGGCCAGCTACTGCTCTCTACTCCTTTCTGCGGCTGATCTACGCATGGTCCAACTTTCTCCTCCTCCTACCCCATGTAGGGGTCCAGCTAGTTGCTTTGTCCCCATCCTTGGCTGTGCGCACTATCATGACTTTAGCGCCCTGCTCTGGATCCGTCCTGCTGGTCATCACCTGAGCTTATCTGCTGCAATTCGGCTCCGTACAAGCCTTCCTCTCCTGCAGTTTTCTCCATCCAGGATCTGCTGGTTCATTCCTTCCCATCTTTGCAGCCTGTTGGATTGTCCATGGACTATCTGCCTAGTCCTGTCTCCCTGCTGTTTGCCTGTTCTGGATCTGGACTGTCTCTGGACCTTTAATCATCTGCCTGCTTGTCTAAGTTGCCTCTGCTAGACCGGTCTGCTCCTGCTCCTTCCTTGCCAGTCTATGTGGACCATTTTCCTCCTTGGGCATTCATCAGATTCCGCATGTTAGAAGCCTTCATTCCTTGTCACTTACTCATCCAACTTTTTGATCAGGATTGGATGCATTGCCAGTGATTCTCGTCTTCAATCACTACTCAAGTTCTGGACCCTGCAGTCCTTACCTTGCCTGCTTGCACCTACTTCCACTCATCAAGGATATCCTTCTTCATTCCATTGTGGACTTACATATGGACTACATCTCTATATATTTGCAATCAATTCCCTTGGATGCTTCTTGCCCTGCCACTCAGTTCATATGGATTTATTATTACTCTGTTTCCTGTCAGGACTGTCAGCTGAACTTTATCATTAATGCCATTCTATCGCATGACTTAGGCCTCGGACATCAACCTACTCCAGTGCTATCAAACTCATTGTATCTGGTCAAGTTACCAACTCATCCAATTCGATCCTCTTCACTACATTCTTCTGCCATCCTTTGACCATCAGGAGCACGATGCTTGATTCGGACTTGTCAGACCCGATCTCATGAGTTCACTTGCCAGCTTGCAGCCTCATCCTGGCTCCCACCGAATGTATATGTACCGCCCTATACAGGGATATTTTGCTCAGCAGACAGGAGGCTCTTCTATTTACCTGCTCATTTACATGCCCTCACTAGTCTTCACCGTATACCATACTCAATGTACTCAGTGCTACCCCTTTGCTACTATGTCTGCATTCCATGCAGGTCCGATTACTACTACTACTACCAACCTACGTGCAGGTCTAGTCTTGCTTACGCAATAATTGCTCATATCTACCACCATCCCTTCAGCTTCAGCCTCTGGGATGTCTGCTGCACTCTCTACTGTACTCTACAACCTGCCTTGCCTTGCTGGGGGCATGGAGGTTTCTCTTCATTGCACCTTGGATAACCTGGGCCCCTACGGAGCCCGGAGGTCCATCATGCTTCTATTACTGATGAGTACCTGCTTCACCCTTTCAGGGTCTAGAGGTTCATCGAGATCATCTCGCCTACTTATATGACCTGCTTCGCCCCTCCAGGGCCTGGAGGTCCATCAAGCTTCTCTTGTCTACATACTCATCCTTCAAATTCTATTGCCTAATATACTCTTACCTGCTTTGCCACACCCAGGACTGGAGGTTCTAACCGCTCCACCTCTTCCAACTTCATAGCCTGCTTCCAGCTTCCTGCTTCATCACCAAGGGCCTTATCCTTTGCATAGCTTATCAAATGGAACATGGGCTACCATTCTTCCTATTCTGGGTCATAGAGACATAGTCATCTGATCACAGTTCTCCTCGGAAATAATTCCTCTCCTTCAGGATTGCTTCGACTGGTTCAACACTCGACCCTTTGAGACTATTTATGCTCTCAATTGTGGATTCAAATTTACTTGTATCGATTCTTGTTCTGGACATATGTCTATTGGACTGGGAATTTGCTAGAAGCATATGCTGCCATCTTCTCGCCGGACACTCAACATCGGTGCTTCGACTCCTGCGTCCCTGGTTTCATCAGATTCAGGATCTACAATCTACTGGACTTTGGATTAGCCGACAACCTAATATTGTTAATTTAGGATAACTCTCCTTTAGTATGCCCAGAAGGACGAGCAGGTCAGTAGCCATGGGTCCTCAGAGGTTTCCTCTTCAAGGGGGGGTTTTCCTCTCCTACGTGCTACTGACCACACTCTCTGGAGTTGGAGAAGATAATAATACTGATAATCATTATTTCTTTTGGGGGGGGGTCTCATCCTACTTGACTAAGCATCCTTCCGATGGTGGGATACAGAGAAAGGCCAAAACATCAAGTCATAACAAGTTACTCATCAGTTCAAACATCTAAGCACCTTGCATATACTATCCAGTTCACATGTTCTAGAATCACTAACTTGCCCATGTCTATGCTGAAGTATCTAAGCAGTAATCATTTCATACAACTAATACATTGTAAGCATTGTCCTACTTACTGGTCTGGCCTCTGTATCCAAGCACGGCCTACTGTATTCAGCTACAGTATGAAGCACAAACACTGAGCTATGAACCACACATAACTATAGGCCAATTTCAATCCTACCTGTTCTATCGGAAGCTCCTGGAAAAACTGTTTAGTGTGCAGGTACAGGAATTCCTAGAATCACGTAAGATAATCAACCCTCTACAATCTGGATTCAGACAACTTCATAGCATTACAGCTGGCTTGGCAATAGTAACAAATGACTGTCTAGAGGCTGCTGATGCTAAGTTGGTCGCAGGGGCTGTTTATTTTTTATTTTAGCAAGGCCTTCGATACAGTCGACCATGGCCTCCTTCTGGATAACCTCACTGACCCTGGACTTGATAGATCAGCAATAAAGTGGTTCTCCAGCTACCTTGAGGAAAGACTACAAATTAAGGTTAACAGGACCTTCTCTTCCCTGCTTCCCATAACAAGAGGGGTTCCCCACTGTTCAATCCTGGGCCCACTGCTTTTCTTGTTATACATTAACAATATTAGCAATAACATTACTGACTCCAAAATTCAACTCTTTGCTGATGTCACTGTGCTGCACATCTCCAAACCATCACCCAGCCAAGTCTGCACTGCCTTCCAGGCCAACTTTAATCAGCTCCAGAATAACTTAATTCAGGCTAAACTCCAATTGAATGCAAAGAAGACAAAAGTTATGTTTTTCTGTTCACCCAACTTATCTAATGCTCCTCCACCCTCTGCCCCCAGCCACCCATCACCACCCTTTTTGGTGACACACTCCAAGTAGTAGACTGGTTCAAATACCTGGGCTTCTTGCTTGACTCACATCTTTCTTTTGTACCACACATTGAAGCCTTATTAAAAAAAACAAGAATTAGACTTGGTTTCTTCTTCAGTAATAAAAGACTATTCTCAAGGGCCTCCAGAATGACATTAGTACAAACTACATTGTTGCCATTACTAGACTATGCAGACATCCTATACAACAACTGCACTTCTATCTATCTGCACAAATTGGATGTTCTTAATGCCATACGTTTTATTACCAATATCCCAGCCAGAACTCATCACTGCACCCTTTACAAGGAGGTGAACTGGACCTCACTGGCAAACAGGAGACTAGCACACATCTATATATGGACTTACAAGGTCCGGCTAAACAAACTGCTTAATTATATTGTCACTCTCCTTCACTGCATGCATAGCTTATATGCCCTAAGGAAGTGCAACAACGTCTCCCTAGAGATACCTAAGGTGCAAACTCATTATGGTAAAGCTGCTATTAGCTATGCGCTCCCCTCATTATGGAACAAGCTTCAAGCCATGCTCAGACTCCAAACCCTGATCACACTGAATGCTTTCAAAATGCTAGTAACAAAACACACTAATGAGAACTGTCGCTGCCTCTAATCCTTCACTTCATCTATCTCTCCCTCCCCACGGAGCTATCTATTATATTATTTTCAAGCTGACTGTGTCTCGTGTGTCCTAGCTTTGAATATTCCCCCCAGTAGGCCTGTAAAATTTGTGGGGATTCAGCCTCTCTGACTTATGTTTTATAAATATTTTACTCAGCGGTGTCCATATCTTCCATGATTGCAAGGTGTACGCCCTTTACCATATGACCTTGTGAATGCCTTTTTGTAGATACATTTTTTGTACAGATTTTATATATTGTATGTTTTGGGAATTTCACTGTTCTGCACCATTCTTTACCTTGTTCTGGCATATTATGACTGTACTATGTCATGTTCTGTATTCTGTTGACTTGAAGTTTTTTCATAATGATTTGTACAAGGGACATCCTTGCCAATGAGCTTGCTCAATGGATCTTATCCTTTCACGATAAACTTGAGCTTGAGCTGAACTTGAAGAGAGTGAAGGCAATGATGGGAATATTCATTCAACCTTCAGCACTCGGGGGACGCAGCAACACTTGTTGGGTTACTGCCTTTTAAGAAGCCCAAAGTGGGACATTTCTTACTGAAACAAAATTTTTTGCAGGACAATATGTCATCTCGACCAATGCAACAGACATATTTTCTCTAAATAATCAGAATTAAGACTAAGTGTTGTAGTTTTTTTGTTGTTTCTTGTGTTTTTTTATTATTTTAAGGTACTTTAGTTAAGGTATTATAGTTTTTTGCAACATTAAGAGGAAAATCAGAAAATATTTTTCTCTCATAATGTCAGGACATTTAGTATTTTTCATGTTTTTCTACAGGACACAGCTGCCCAAATCAGGACTGTCCTGCGAAAATAGGGACAGGTGGTAACCCTAAACACTTGGCATCAAAGGTACAGCAGTAGAATCTTTTGCAGTAGGATTTTGCACTTACAGCAGTTTATACAGGAGGTACATGACATTTTGTTCAAGACTTGTGTCCGTGAGGCTGGGTTAGGGGTGCTGTTCGGCGAGCCTGATCGGTGTATCAACAACACGTGTTTTCAGAGTTTGTGGATCGCTGTCTTGGGGCCCTCAATTAAAAAGTACTGTAAATAAAAAATGACAAAATACATAAATATGAAATATGGACACAGAACTTTAGTGACTTGTGCTGGTGAGAGTGGGTTAGGGGAAGTGGTACCGCCAACATTAGTGTGTTGTGCTGGTGAAAGTGGGTTAGGGAGGGTATACTGCCCAGGTATACTGCAATGTTTTACAGTATAATTTTCTGTTTTTCAGAGGGAGTGAGCATGTTAAAAAGGAGGGGAGAGTTTGTTAAAAAAATAGGACTATCTTTTTTTTTTTTTTCTTTATTTGCCATACTTTCTACTCCCAGAGGACCAGCCCCCATCAGCCCAGCTTTATGCCCATCCCAGTCACCTACCTCCCGCGGACTTACCCTACTAGAGATATGCTATGGCTAACCCCCAGAGTGGGACCACAGGACGGACCCCGACCACCTGTCGGATGCCAGTATATGGCTCTGGGATGCTTCTATGCTAGGGTTACTCCCTGGCTTACCCCCAGGGCAAGGCCTTTGGGAGGGGGGTTTACTCTCCCGTCATCTCCGGTGGTGCCACAGGCAGTGGTGCGGGACCTGCGGTGCAGAGTGAGGGGCTTCCTGCTTGGCCCCATTTTCTGCCATTTTTGCCCTAGGAGGTGGGAAGTGCAATTACGTCAATGGCGAGTACGCCAACATCTGTCCCACCTCCAGTTAACATGCAGGTGCTGGCAGCTGCTTCCTTCCAAGCTTCCACCAGAGGTCAGTCATGCACCAGCACTCAACCACTCTCCTCCCTGAGGAAGGAGAGCAGTCCCTTGGATGCTCCATCTTCCCCCCCGGCCAGAAAAAGTGTGACCCCCTGGTGGTGTTGAGGTGTACTGGTAGCTATATATTAAGTAAAGGGGGCATCAACCTATATGTGAGACGTATCTAAAATAATTAGACAACATCAGTGTCATTTAGCTAAGGACGGTATGCATGTAGAAAATCCTAATAGAGTAGCAGAGGAATTAAATAGGATATTATTTTCTTATTACTGAATACACAGCTTACGGCAGAAGGTAGTTTGAATAGTTTGGTGGAGGGGTGCAGAGTAGAAGGAAATGAAGACAGTGAATGGGAAGGGGTAAGGAAATTTAGGTTTAGGATATTGACAATATGTATAGAACCATATGTGATTAAAAGATCACTTCCAATATTGCGCCATCTAAACCATGCTGCACTAACCACGTATGCCTGAATAGCGACAGGGGTAGGAAAGAAAATGTTAAATACTGCTACCCCTGTAACTATCAAGGCAATAGTGGAAGTGAATAAGGATGGAAAAAAATACAGAAGTTGGCCAAGCTGCTTGCGTGGTGGAAAGAGCTAAAGCAGAAGCAGCTCTGGCACCACAGATCAGGAGACCAGAGTTCAGTTCCCGGGCTCCCGAATCATGCATTTTTCATCTTCCCCCCAGCCCTAGTGTGTTTTAATTTTTTGTAAGCACATAAAACAAAATGGACCTTCCTCAAGTTTCTACTTTTCCCTGAGATTTGCAACCCCTTGGCAGTTGGTTATATTAATAATGGGGGGTGTACCCGGCCCTCCAGCGTAGTGGTTGGGTTTCTGCATACAACACCAGTGACTCGGGTTTGGGAATGAGCCCGGGTCACTGGAGGGCCAGCCGGGGGAGACGGATTGAGTGTTCCATGGACAGCTCTCCTTCTCCAGGGGGAGGGTAAGGGACTGGTCCAGCACCTGCTGGCTCCTAGCAGAGGCTGGGAGTAGAGCAGGTTGTGCGGCCCTAAGGGTACCGAGGGGGAGCGTATACCATGATGTCACTACACTGCCCCCAGCAGGAAAAAAGGAAAAAGCTCCCTGGCTGGCCGGATGATGGTCCCCAGCCCTCCGCTGCTCCCAAACCCATGACCGGCACACTTCAGTGACATCCTGGGCCAAGTTTAGAGTGCGCTGGCCAACTCCCACCAGTGCCTTCCCCCTCACAGGAGGGAGACCCGTCAGGTGAAAGGGATACGCCAGGTTACCCGGGGGAGCCGCAATATCAGGTGATTAGCTGGCGTGGGGATGGGCAGGCAAGTCAGAAAGGGCCTAGGAGACCAGAAGGAGTGGGCAGCTAGGGAGAAGGAGGGAGGCATAAAAAAAATAATGGGGGGTGCGGGGCATAGCCCCCCACAAAAATAAAGTGTACAGTATGTTATTTAGCAATGGTAGTGGTCATCGATGTGGTTTCTGACTGCTACCATTGGCGCTGTTTCGTCTCATGACATTTTGTGCTGGCACTGTATTTGACAGCACTGTTTATTCAGTGCTGTTCTTGACAACGCTGTTGTTGTTTTCATTCATCTGACCTAGTGCCAAACAGAACTATAAAAAAATGAAAAGTGGGGAAAGCTACTTATGTAGATGCAACTGAATCTAAATTTTTTAAAATCTGTGCATGGGAGAATGCCCCGATCGTAACATTCTTGCGTAACTGAAGCCTCACACTGGGTATTTTTCCTAAAGAATTGGAAAACCAGAAAAGTAATTCCAACCCCAAAAGGAGGTGGTAATCTGACCTCTTCAAACCATCGGCCAAGTTATCTTTTGCCTATAGTGTCAAAAAGTCTTGAGAAACTGGTTACGGTTATATGAATATTTAGATACCACTCACCAAATGACACAATTTCAGCATGGTTTTTACCCTGGTCATTCAACCAATAGAGAATTATTGGATTTTAAAGAACTGATTACTTCTGGATTGGAGGTAGGAAAGGTAATGCAGCATTTTTTGTTGGGCTGATGAAAGCGTACGACCTGGTGAACCACTCCATTCTGCTGGATTGGTTGATTAGAACTGGTATGCATCCTGATCCTGTCAGTGTCAGTGGCTCAGAAGGTAGCACACTCGCCTCTGAGGCCGGGAGATCAGAGGGCTGTGGGTTCAGTTCCCACATCTGGCACTTGGGTTAATATCCCAGTACTGACACTGTAGTGCAGCATGAGAGGGGTGCTGCACTTCTGAGGTGCCGTCTTTCGGATGAGATGTTAAACCGAGGTCCCATCTGCCTGGATTGGTGGTAGTTCAGGTGGATATTAAAGATCCCTTGGCACTTATCGAAAAGAGTAGGGAAATTTCCCAGGTGTCCTGGCCAAATTTCCCTCATTCACTAAAAAATAATACAACCAACAGCTTAATCTGGTTCAAGGTCAGTCGACATTCATCAGTATCCCCCTCCCCCAGGTCGTGCCTGAAAATAGGCAGGATTTGTCTAGTGTACTTACCCGGTAAACAAAAAATAAATTAATAATTCTGCTAAGTGGTTCAGGTCCTATCTAATGGGGGGAAACAGAGAGTTCAAGTGTCTGTTTGTCAGGCCATAGAGTAGGGACCTCTGGAGAGGAGTTTCAGGAGGTTTTATTCTAGGCCTCCTTTTGTTTCTGATATATACAAACAATCTTCCACAGGTTCTGTGCCTCTATGCAGTCAGGTTGTACACAGATGACACCGTGTTGGTAAGAAATGGCTACAGTATCAATGAAGTCCAGCAGAAATTGCAGGCCAACTTTAAAGCGATGCAGAAGTGGTTCACCACATCCAAGCTAGTCATGAGTACAAAAGACCCAATGCATGAGTTTTGGAACAGTGACTAACAAGCATTCGTCAATGCCGAATGTTGATTGTGTTGGTCTGTTGAGCTCGGTTAGAGGCCCTCTGTCACTGGCTCAGTCTGTTTGTTCCAGTGCTGCAGGCTGCTCTTTTGTAGTGGGCTGCTGCCTGTGTTGGCACCTTGTTCTGCTAAGGAAGAAATACGCAGCTGTCCCAACAGAGCTCCATTGAGGTGGCTCACTCCCCCTCTCTGACTCGCTCATTCTGTTTCTCCTGGCACTGCAGGCTGCCCTTTTGTACTGGGCTCCTGCCTGTGTTGGTGGCTTTTTTTATCCACAGAGAAATCCACAGCTGTCCCAATAGAGCTCTGTTGAGGTTGCTTACTCCGTCTGTCTTACTCACTCATTCTGGCTCTCCTGGCGCTGCAGGCTGCCCTTTTGTACTGGGCTCCTGCCTCTGTTGGCGCCTTTTTCTGCCAACAAAGAAATGTGCAGCAGTCCCAACAAAGCTCCGTTGAGCTCGCTCACTCCCCTTCTCTAACTCACTCATTCTGTTCTGCAGGCTGCCCTTTTCTACTGGGCTCCTGCCTGTGTTGCTGCCTTCTTATGCCCACAAAGAAATTTGCAGGAGTTACAATACAGCTCTGTTGAGCTTACTCAGTCACTCATTCTGGTTTTCCTGCCACTGCAGGCTGCCATTTTGTACTGGGCCCCTGCATGCATTGCTGCATTTTTCTGCCCACAAACAAATCTGCAGCAGTCGCAACAAAGCCCCGTTGAGCTCACTGACTCTCCCTCACTCGCTCGTTCTGTGTCTCCTGGTGCTGCAGGCTGCCCTTTTGTACCGGGCTCCTGCCTGCAGGGGTTGAGTTAATTTATTCTTAGTGGAAGTCAAATACTTCCATGAGTCAAAATCTGGAAGTCATTTAAATTTTTTGGAAGTCAGAATACATCCCAGATCCTACAATTTGAAAGCCAATATTCGAATAATGATCTTTTTATGGCTTTTAATACAAATATTAAGGGTAAAATACAATTTATTTTAGGAAAAATCCATAATTTCTTAGCTTCTGTGTCTTCAGGTTTGGAGGTTATCCAATTTAGTTTTTTACATTTTGAAGTCAATGACTTCCTCCCCTTTTAATTTTGGAATTTGCCTTATTTTTGGGAGTCAAATACTCCAAAAATGGAGTTAACTGAAGTCCTGCCTGCCTGTATTGGCAGCTTTCTCTGGCCAGAAAGAAATCTGAAGCAGTCCCAACACAGCTCCACTGAGCTCGCTCACTCCCCCTCTGTCACTCTCGCATTCCATTTCTGCAGGCGCTGCCAGCTGACCTTTTGTACTGGGCTCCTGCCTGCATTGTCGCAATTTCTGCCCACAAAGAAATCTGCAGTAGTCACACTAGAGCTCCGTTGAGCTCACTCACTACCGCGCTCTGTCACTTGCTCATTCTGTTTCTCTTGGCACCGCAGACTGCACTTTTATATGGGGCTCCTGGCTATGTCGGCACCTTTGTCTGTCCACAAAGAAATCCACAGTTGTCCCGACAGAGCTCCGTTGAGGTCACACAGTTTCCCTCTCTCATCGCTCATTCTGTTTGTCCTGGCGCTGCAAGCTGCTCTTTTGTACGGGACTCCTGCCTGCATTGGCTCCTTTTTCTGCCCACAAAGAAATTCCAGCAATCCTGATAGAGCTCTTTTGAGCTGACCAAGTCCCCTTGTCTCACTTGCTCATACTGTTTCTCCCACCGCTGCAGGCTGGCCTGTTGTACTGGGCCCCTGCCTGTATTGATGCCTTTTTCTGCCCACAGAGAAATCTGCAGCAGTCCTGACAGCGCTTCAGTGAGTTCACTCACTTCCCTTCCCTCACTTGCTCTCTCTCATTCTATTTCTCCCAGTACTGCAGACTGCCCTTTTATACTGGGCTCTTGTGCTGGGGCCTTTGTCTGCCCACAAACAAATCTGTAGCAGTCCTGACAGAGCTCAGTTGAGCTCGGTCAATCCCCCCTCTCACTCGGTCGATCTTAATCTGTCCCAAACACTGATTTCCCAGAATGACCATGCTACTGTCTGACAGGAGTGCAAAAACATACTGTAGCCAGAATGTGAAAAATGACAGCTGTAGTGTTCATAAGGAGGTGTGAAAAAATGCCACTGTTGAAAATGTGGTGTGACAAAATTACAAATTTGCGAAGCTACGTGGAAACAGTTCAATGCACACTTGTAACACAGTCATGTTATGGAGTTTCGTCACCAAATTTTCAACATAGGGATTTTAAGACCTCTGCTCATGAACAGTGCCACTGTCATTTTCTTAATCTGTCCTGAACACTGGTTTCCCACAATGACCATGTTATTCTGCGCCGGAACTGTGGAAACACATTTCGGTCAGGATGTGAAAAATGACAGTTATACTACTTATGAGGAGGTGTGAAAAAATACCACTGTTGAAAATCTGGTGTGACAATATTACAAATCTGTGAAGTTACAAGGGTGCATGGAAAGTGTGTAACGCACACTTGTAACACTGTCAACTGATGGGCTATCACCAAATTTTCAACATAGGCATTTTAGGACCTCAGCTCATGAACGGTATCATTGTCATTTTTTTAATCTGTCCTGAACAGTGATTTCTTACAGCGACCGCTCTATTCTGCGCCGGAGGTGCAACTCATTTCAGCCAGGATGGGAAAAATGACAGCTGTACTGTTCATAAGTAGGTCTGGGAAAATGGCAATGTTGAAAATCTGGAGTGAAAATATAAATTTGCGAAGTTATGAGCGTGCATGCCAACTGCACAATGCACGCACATAACAGTCATTTTATGGAGTATCGTTACCAAATTTTCAACATAGGCGTTTTAGGACCTCTGCTCATGAACAGTATCTTTGTCATTTTCTTAATCTGTCCCAAACACTGATTTCCCACAGCGACTGCGTTATTCTGCGCTGGAAGTGCGAAAAGACATTTTGGCCAGGATGTGAACAATGACAGCTGTACAGCTCACAAGGAGGTATGACAAAACGCCAATGTTGAAAATCTGGTGTGAAAAAATTGCAAATTCGCGAAGTTATGAGCATGCGTATCAACTGCACAATGCACGCTCATAAAACAGTCAGTTTTTGGATTTTTCCCACCAAATTTGCAACATAGGCTTTTTGAGAGCCCACCTCATGAACACTGGCACTGTCCTTTTGTTAATCGGCCCTGAAGGGTGATTCGGCGCAGTGACCCTAAAACCACCTTTTGGGGCCAATTAATGCCATGACAGTTCAAGAATTCATGAGGAGGGATCCCAAAAACCCCATGTTGAAAATTTGGTGAAAAAATTCCCCAAAATGCCCGAGATATACATTAAAGTTGAGAAAACCCTATTCATTACATTATACAGCTTACCGGCATTTCCTCAGTTCGTGGTCGGCTTTGAAGAGTGTAGACGTATTCCCGGTCCAGCGAAGATCGTCGCGTCAAGCTCTGAGGTAAGTATGGGGTGGGGGTGTGTGGGAAGGCTGGGTGCGCAGTGGGGGGTGGGAGACTACAAGGGACCGTTTCCTTTCTTTCAGGTACAAGAAACACAAGAAAACGTTGTGGGATCTCTGTCAACATCACAGGAGCATGTGGCACACTGGGGTGGGCTCCCAGTGTGCCAAAAGAGTCTGGGGTGACAGCTATAGCTGACAGGGATTGGGCACCCCTGTCGGCAAACAACAAAAGGGGAGGGAATTATTTATGCCGAAGGGGATTGGGCACCCCCATCGGCAAACAACAAAAGGAGGGGGATTCCTTTCTGAAGACGGGGATTGGGCACCACTGGCAAACAACAAAGAGGGATTCTTTTGCCAACGGGATTGGGCACCCTGTTGGCACAATTAAATAGGTATCACATTAGCGCGATGGGGAATGAGCTCCCCCGTCGGCAAATAACATGGGGTGGTTAGATATTGTTTGTGAACACGGCGGCAAGCCACTGCCATGTTCACAAACAATATCAGAGATCCTACATCCCGTCCTGCAATGACGGGTCGCTCCCTCACTGCAGCGGATGGCTGATGCTGCAATGACAAGGCGGCCCCCAATTGCAGCGGCTGATTTTTTTAGAAAGTTGAGGCATGCTGGCTGAACTAGTGTCAGCAGCAGCGTGCCACGGCATTTGGGGATGGGGGACAAGCCTTTGCAGGCTGTGGGAGCATTGTGCACAACAGTGCCATGCCTCCACAACCTGCTTTTGGAGAAACCTGCCACAACATGTTTCTTGCGCATGCGTGCAATCAACATAAACAAGCATTTATCAATGCCGAATGTTTGCTTGCTGGCATTGGAATTGGTAGTGTAGAAGTTACAGAGCTGCATAATAGGAATGGCAGCGAAGTAGTGAACTGAAGCCAACCCCACCACCACCCTGCAGAGAGTGACAGGCATTGGGTGTGCCTTTGGGTCATCAGGCATAACAACCATGCCATTTCACCACACCCTACCCTGCAGACACTGACAAGTGTCACGGTGTGCCTTGGTCTTTGGCCCTTATGCGCACCCCATTCCATCAGGAAATATGGTGAGATGGGTGCGGTATAGGAGAATGGGGTGAAGTTTGGGCACGAAGAGTCCGAGGCACACCTTGATGCATCTCACTGGCTGTAGTTTGTGGGTGGGGGTGGAATGGTATTCAGCATTACAGGCAAGAATCCCAAGTCACACCCCTGATGCCTGTCATTCTCTACAGGGTGGGGCGTTATGGTCTGAAACCCTATTCGTTGGTATTTTCACTCCAAATTTTCAACATGGTTTTTTTGTGACCTCCACCTCATGAACAGTGGCAATATCAGTTTGTTAGCCGAAAACTGCTTTTGCACAGCAACTACAGCATTTGGCACCACAGGTGCAAAAACACATTCCGAACAGGATGTGAAAAATGACAGCAGTACTGTTCATGGGGAGGTGTAAAAAATGGCAATGTAGCAAATCTGCAGTGAAAATCTTAAAAAAAACTGGTGAAGTCACGAGCGTGCGTAGAAACTGTGCAACGCACACCCGTAATGTAACTAGTTTGGGATTTTTTTACAGCAGATTGTTAACACAGGCATTTTGGGACCTCCTATCATGAACATTGTCAGTGTGATTTTATTTACAGTATCTGTCCCAAACAATGATTTCCCATAACAACCATGCATTTCTGTTCTGAAAGTGTAAAAACACATTTAGGCCATGTTGTGGAAAATGGCAGTTGTACTGTTCATAAGGAGGTGTGGAAAAACGCCACTGGTGAAAATCTGGACTGAAAATATTACAAATTCATGAGCTTACAAGGGTACGTGGAAACTGCGCAATGCTCACTCATAACACAGTAATTTTATGGAGTTTTGTCACCAAATTTTCAACATAGCCATTTTAAGACCTCTGCTCATGACCAGTGTCACTGTGATTTTCTTAATCTGTCCCAAACATTGTTTTCGCACACCAACTGTACCATTGCGTGCTGCATGTGTGGAAACACATTTTGGGCGAGATGTGAAAAATGGTAGCTGTACTGCTCATAAGGAAGTCCGGTAAAATGGCACTGTTGAAAATCTGGTGTGCAAATATTACAAATTTGCAAACTTGCCAGCGTGCGTAGGAACTGCGCAACGTGCGTTCCTAAAACAGTCATTTTTGGGAATTTTTTCACCAAATTTTCAACGTAGCCATTTTAACACCTCTGCTCATGACCAGTGTCACTGTGATTTTCTTAACGTGTTCCATACATTGATTTTGCACACCGACAGTGCCATTTTGCACTACTTGGGCAGAAATACATTTTGGGAGAAATGTGAAAAATGACAGCTGTACTGCTCATAAGGAGGTGTGGTAAAATGGCAATGTTGAAAATCTGGAATGAAAATATTGAAAATTCACGAACTCATGATCGTGCGTAGGAACTGCGCAACGCACACTCGTAAAACAGTCATTTTTAGGAATTTTGTCAACAAATTTTCAACATAGCCATTTTAACACCTTTGCTCATGAACAATGCCACTGTGATTTTCTTAATGTGTCCTGTACATTGATTGTGCACACCGACTGCGCCATTGTGCGCTACATGGGCGGAAACACATTTTGGGCAAGATGTGAAAAATGACAGCTATACTGCTCATAAGGAGGTGTTGTAAAATGGCAATGTTGAAAATCTGGAGTGAAAAATATTGATAATTTGCAAACTTACAAGAGTGTGTTGGAACTGTGCAATGCACGCTCGTAATACAGTTATTTTTAGGAATTTTTCCACCAAATTTTCAAAATTGGCTTTTTGACAGCCCACCTTATGAACACTGGCAGTGTCATTTTGTTAATTGGTCCCGAAAGGTGATTTCGCGCAGTGACTGCGAAATCACCCTTCGGGCCAGATTAACGCCATGGCAGTGAACAGCATTCACGAGAAGGGGTCCCAAAAACCCCATGTTGAAAATTTGGTGCAGAAATTCCAAAAAATGCCCGAGATATGTAGCAAAGTTGAAAAAACCCTATCTATTACATTATACAGCTTACCAGCATTTCCTCATTTCGCGGTCGGCTTTGAAGAGTGTAGACATGTTCCTGGTCCACCGAAGATCGTTGTGCCAGACTTCAGAGGTAGGTATGGGGTGTGGGGGATGTGCGGAGGCAGGGTGCACAGTGGGTGGGTGCGGGTGGGGGCAGGAGACTGTGGGGGACCATTTTTAATTTACACTTTTTTTGATTTTTTTATTAAGATGACGCGGGACGTTTGCCACGCTGGGGTGGGCTCCCAGCATGGCAGCTGGAAAGGCTGTTTGAGGGGGCTGGAGCCAACAGGTGATTAGCACCCCCCATTGGCCATACGGGCTTGTGCCACCCTGGGGTGGACTCCCAGCGTGGCAGCTGTAAGACAGTTTGGAGGGGGCTGGAGCTGATGGGGGATTGGGCACACTCATCGGCCATACATGCGTGTGCCACGCTGGGGCAGGCTCAGGCGTGGCACCAGAAGCTTTTGGGCGGCGTAGGTGAGAAGGGGGCATTGGGCACCCCTGTCGGCTATACAGTATGTGCGTGGGAGCGCCAGCATGCACATGCTTGCATTGTGTGTGTTGAGGGGAGATCTGTGTCACTGAAGCAGAGGCTCCCTTTCAACTGTATGCCACTGCATTTTCAGCTGTCATAGACAGCTGGAGCAGTGACTGGTGCTGCGACCGCGCCTGCAAACACACTGACTGAACTGGAAGAAGCTGACACACCTCTGGAAAACTCAGATGATGGCATTATGTTTCTTGCACGTGCGTGCAAGCAAACATAAAAATTAATCAAGTTATGTATAAAAGATTGTGATGGTCTAGAACTGGTACAGGTTTATCTGTATAAATACCTGGGTGTGCTGTTTGGTGATCATCTTTCATTTTTGTGTCATATCCAGAATGTTTGTATAAAGACTGCAAAAAGATGGCAGCCTTAAGCCATGTCTCTGAGTGTCTCACTAGGGAAATACGTTTTAAAATTGTCAGTACTCATCTGTTACCGGTGATAGAATATTGGCGTATTGCTTACATAACTTAAACAAAACTTACGTAACTGAAACAAAAAAAAAAAAGAATTTGGAGAAATTAGACAAAGTTTATAATAAATTAGCACATTTTATTCTGAAGGCTAAATATCATACCCATTACTGTGATCTGCATCCCCAGTAGGGTTAGAATACCTTGCGAAATAGACGGGCAATGAAATGGTTAACTATGATTTTTGAAATGTTGAGTACTGAATGTTCTCATCCACAGCACCATCATGTCCTTGGACAGTCAGGGTATATAATTCATGGCGCCAGGAATTCAAATACAAAAAGATTGAAAGAGCTTTGTGAAAAGAAGTATTTGTACTATTATTGCAGGATTTTAAAAAAAACTGAGTCACCACAAGAATGGTGCCAACACTTAGTATGTTTCAAAACATTTATCTAAAGACCTCAACCTTGTATGTGAATGTTTCAAATAACTGTTGCTTTTAATTATCAGTGTAGAGTTGTATAATGAAGGAGTTTGATTTTTTATGTATGTCTTTGTATGTATTTGGAATTGTGTGAATGTATGTAACAGGATTCATCTGAAAATAAGATTTGGCTCAGGTATGTAATTCCAGTGTAAAAATAAATTGTACCTACTTACTTACATACTTACCTCCCCTGCTATGGTCACCATGCTACGTAAAGCTGGCTCTGGTGAGATGCAGTGGCATGGAATCAAGTGCAGATGGCACTGATGCAGGCAGGCTACCACGGGTGCTTATGCTGAACACGGCATGTCACATGAGTGTACCAGTACAACAGTGGCCAGTTTCCTACCACTGCCAGACAGATACAAATACCTAGGCCTGACCATGTGGCACAAAAGACCTGACAAATAATGCCCTAGTGTACCAATGCTGCACACAGGGGACGTGCCAATGCAGTGTGTAAGTAAGCAAAAATACACGACAGGGTGGGCATTATTGGGAAATATCAGACCGCCCAGGGGCGTAATGAGGTCCGACGCCACAGGCGGAGGGCCTTATAGCTCCTGGAAGGTTCGGTATTTCCCAATAATGCCCACCCTGGAGGGTATTATTGCACTTAGAAAATGGCCCATTGGAGAATGTTACTCTGTGAAGAGGCACTTGGACTGGGGTCTTATTTTTAGCTGGGCATCTATTGAAAAATAAATGCCCAGCTTGGAGCCTGTCTCAGCCAATCAGGTTTAAGAATTGTTGCCATTTTCTAATGCATGCCAAGTCACAGGACAGCATTGCTGTTGCAGTGATGATCAGATCAGTAGGTGGCACAGCTTCTGCCACACCACAGTGTCAGCACTGAGACAGTGCCCCAAGGGTCAGGTGAGGGGCCAGATCCACAACTGCCGAGGTGCTGCCCTCACAGGCATGCACGCAAGCTGGCGAGACTCACACATATGGACATCCCCCTCCCCTAGAAAAAAAACATTCGGCATACTGTATACATGCAACACAGACTGTGAAATACATAATGCAGGGTACGTACATGGACGTGTGGCTGAGGACCAATCTGCCTCCCTCGATGGCCACCTTCTGCTGTCATGGCTGGGTGCCCCTTCCTGCCATCTGGTGTCCTGCCAGCCCTGTGCATCCTGGGCAGCCCTGCATGGCCCTAACTGGGTCCTGTTGTCTGTGGAGGGGGACAAAAGGTGACGTGTTCAATAGCAGGCAGAGAAACACATGGGACATTACCATACACCCTAAACATTACACACGCCTGTACACCAGTACTCTGCCACTGCAGTCATGTGGGCATGGCGGAGATGGACAGGACTATGCATGGACCTATTGGACAGGCATGCACAGCCATGGCACACTGACAGGTGAGACCAGGGAGTGGGCAAAGCCTCCACACTACATACCAGTGTTGTAACTAGGACCTAACACCGTATACACAAGACCCATTTGGTGCCCCCGTGCCTCTGTCCTTGACACCCCTTTCCAGCATACCCATACCTGTTAGTTGTTGTTTATTCGCTTAACGGGTAAGCACACTGGAAACAAGTTCCTTTTACAGGTGCGACCCACATATATTGAATACAGACAATACATAATCAAACATACATATACAATGCAGCAGATTGCAGACAAAAATGTCTTTGTTACGTATAAAATTCATAAAAAAAATTCATAAAAAACAGTTACAATTAAATTGAGATTAGAAATACATCCTTAATGCATCGGCAAACTTTTGACAGAACACAACCACCTAATATCTTGAGGAATTTCATTCCAAATGAATGGAGCAATATAAGCAAAGGATCTTTGTCCACTTTTAGATTTCATAAAAGGAATCTCGAGAAACCTACTGTCTGACCTATGTCTAGAATAATGACCATCAATATATGGTCTCAAAACTTTGAAATACTATGTGGAATTCCAGAGTCCATAACTTTATATATGAACTTGGCACACAGTACTGGAAATTTAATGAAACCGTAACCAGCCCATTTCTTTCAAAATCACACAATGATGAGATGACTTAGAACAATTTAAAGCAAACTTAGCTATCAAGTGAAGTAAAGTGGATTTCTTTGAAATCACTGTCTGAGAAGCAGTGTCAGTAATCATAGCTGCATAGTTCACAATAGGAAGTAAGCAGCAATTTGAAATAACCAGCCTAGACTCAGGAATAAGAAATGAACGGATTCTGTACAAAGAACCTAATCTACAATGTATTCTTGAGGTAACCTCAAAAATGAGATTCATAACTTAGATGAGAATCTAGTAATACCCCAAGATATTGAAATGTATCAACATAGTCAAACAGTAATCCATCAAGAGATTTAACTTCCAAAGTACCAACCTCAGATCTCAGTCTAGGTGGGGTACCAAAAACCATCACCTTTGTCTTAGATTTGTTTAAGAGTAATTTACAGGCCATAAGTGAAGACTGAAAATTGCACATTTCCTCTGTTAAAGAAACACCTAGATCTCCAAATGACAAACCCTGCGTATAAATTACTGCATCGTCAGCGTAAAGTGTTAAAGAAGCATTATTAATCACACTTACTAGTTGATCAAAAAACAAAGAAAACAAAAGTGGCCCCAAAGTAGAACCTTGTGGAACCCCACACTTAACCATTACAGAGTCTGATACAGCACCCCTATATTTAACCCTTTGAAACCTATTTGTTAAATAATCCCTCGTCCAGTCCAAGAAAGACTCACCAACTCCCAATGACCCAAGTCTAGAAATCAACAATTGGTGATCACACACTATGTACACCTCATATTACTTAGTTTGATGCATAATGCCAAAGATTCTATACAAACTGAGTGCAATAATCATACCATCACAACCGTAGGGGTAGATACTGTAGGCATAACCAAATACCATGGCAGTCCCAGACTAACACAACTACTCCAATGCAGTTGTAAACCCTGCATTACTTGATGTCTGCGTACTTGCACACATGCTACATACCACAGACAGTGTACATGAAACAGACACTGGCTGTGGCAACAATACTGTTCGGTACATCGAACACCCTGGCTAGAAATACACACCAGGGCACAGGACATATTCAAGCCAACCTGACACAGCACCTAGGAACATACAGTGATCACATTTCATCCTTGGTGGTATGGCAAGCAGCATGGCCCCCAGATCCACAGTGATTCCTGTATTGTACAGGGCAATGGGGGCATCTAAGGGACAGTGGTCCCATAGACCTGTATTGGTTAAACAGGACAATACAGAGAATCAGTTCCCATAGGACAAAGTGGACTCAACAGGTACACATGGGTACATTGTACATTTCCTCAGAGACAGTAACAAAGCAGTCCTGTAGTATAGACACAGTACTATACCCCAGACACCACAGCAGCCATACCTACAGCTGGCTGTACTCACCTGGCCATGGCACAGTGCCACTGTCTACCATGGCCCTCATCTGCTGAAGGCACCTTGGCTCCCCCTGGGACAGGTCACTATAACAGTGATAGCACTGGTCTTTCATCCTTGCAATGTCTGTCCGATGAGCCAGGTGCCCCCCCACCAATACATACACATTGCACGTGGGCCTGTCAGATGCCTCCCCCAGCAGCAGCTCCTCCCAGTCAAGAACCAGGTCAACCAGGTTGGACAGCTCCACACCCAACCACCTGGTGTCCCTCTGTCTGGCCCCCCCGACCCTCGTGCACCTGTCTGACTTGATTCTTTTCTGCTTTGTTTTAGTTTCTGGTGCCTCCCTCGCACTCCTCCAGCTGTTCCCTGGTCTTTATTGGCTCTACTGAGTGAACGGCTGTTAGCACTGTACATTTGATGTTTATGCTATGCTAACATCAATTTGCACAGTGCTAAGGGTGCTTATGGTTGGGGATGCCTGCCCTCACGCACATGGCAATGTGCTTCCTGATCAAATGGTGCACATACGCAGCACTGCGCTGCACATGCGCAATGCCATAGTGCAGCATCATAGCGTACGTGCCCATGCAGCACTATGATGCTGGCAGACATCATGTGACATCATGGCCATCATCATGCCGGCCATATCCCTAGTGCAAGCAATGCGCTTTTGCGATAGTGCTAGGCACAAAGCTGCAATATTCAAACAAGGTATGGAAATGACCTAATTTCACTGTCTCTACCCTATATTCACATTTGCATGTCATTACTGGACTGTATTCAGTCATTTGAATGCCTGTTTGTGTCTGGGGCATATAAAAGGAGAATTGACAGCACCACACAGCTTCCCTAGACATACTGCAGGAGGCTAGACGTAAGCATAGTTTGCAGTGGCCTACAACAGGGATGGGGTGTTCAAAGCAATGGGTTTATGCTGTATCCAGAATTGCCTGCAGCTGTATCTGCACATACTCTTAAGTCTGTGACAGGCAGGAAGCTCACTGTGTGCTCAACCCTGCTCTGCAAGGACGTGTTCGTGTCCCAGCCAGGGCGCACTGGGGCCTGCACGCCACTGTACCTATGTTCTGTGCTCTGCTGTGTGTATCCTGTGATCAGGGCTGTCTGTTCTTCCCTTTCCAACAGGTATCATGATAGAAGATGAGAATCCAGAAAAAGATGTTTTCTGAGGAGGGGGGTAATGGTCCTGGCTCATGCCTGTGTGGCCAGGGAGGAACTGGTGAGCCATAGCAGGAGGACCAGGGACTAAATATTAACCCATGCATGGTCCCGGACTGATATATCAGTCCAAAATTCCTATACATTCTAATTCTGTCAGCAGCCTAAGGGTTAAAAGCCTGGCAGGAGATCACAGAGTCTGTGAATGCCATGGGAGACAGGGGATGGATGGTGGAGGAGGTGTGGAAGACGGCTGGCAACCTGAAGCGCAGGGCAAAGGACATCATGCCCAGGGCCCATTCTGACCTCCTGGCCACAGGCAGTGGCTGCAAGTGGCAGAACCCCTAGCCCCTGCAGAGTTGCTTGTGTCTACCATGCTTCGGCCTGTCACCATAATGGGAGTCCCCAGATATGGCTATGAAAGCCAGGTGGGACTGACTTAGCCATGTGAGTTACTGCAGTAGTCCCTGCATACTGAGGTTGGGTGTGCACGTCACTAGTGGTCATTGAGGGTTCATGCTTGTTTGGGGAGCCCACGCCATGGACATGTGGGCCACAGCTGGCCAAGCACAGTGGGCAAACACAGGATGTACTGCACAAATCTGTGTTCTGTGGATACTTCCTACCATAACCCTATGCATGCATCCTTCATTGACCTCGGTACACCATGCATGTGTGCCCGCACTACTGCAAGCACTTACAGTAATAGTGCACCTCTTGGTTGGGTTGCCAAATGGGGGTAGGCCACCTGGTGGTATCCAGATATCCTGGTGGTGTGGTTGTCTGCGGACAAATCCCTTACTTTGCCACATGGTTATTGTATACTGTGTGATCACTGATGAAGGGAGATGTGCATGATGTGTACAGTACTGGAGGTGTATGGGCATTGCACTGCATTGGCAGCATGTGTGTGTCTATACATAGTACACTGGGCCTGCATGGTGGCATTTCCCAGCCACTGGTATGTGCATTACTTATCAATGTCCCTCTCTCATCTCAACAGCCCAGTCTACTGTGTTGGACCCTGTGATGGACGATGCCCGGGCCCATCAAGATGGCTGCTGGCCTTGTGGTCAACCCCTGCTGAGGTACAGTAGGACAGAGACAGCAACATGGGGACATGTGGAGGAGTGGAAGTGGCAGGATGATAACGGGTCCAGCTCTGACCCCAACGAGTGGAAGGACAGTGGAAGGGGCCATCCGCTCACAACAATACCACCGTCAGTGGACACTGTCCTTGCTGGCCTCCTGCCAACTTGATCCAGCCACCTCCCTTTCTGGCCTAGCCACCACTGGGCTGCCCCAGGCCCATTTCTCCAGCTCTGCCACCACTGGGCAGCCCCAGATCAATGCCTCTGGCCCAGCCACTCCTGTACTGCCCCAGGCGAATACCCCTGGCCCAGCAACTGCTGTTCCTCCTCAGGCCACTCTGCAAGGTGCAGCACTGACCACAGTGCCACCCCAACCCACACAAAAGGCCTGGGTGCAGCCCGGCCCTGTTCCCCAGGACAGTCCACACTGGTAGCAGGTGGCAGTTAACAAGCAGCTGCTGCAGACTATTATGGGGCTCGGGCAGGCCTTCACGCTGAGATGGACAGCACGTGGGCAATGCTGCAGGATTGTGAGCAGCGCACAGAAGTTTGCCATGTGGAGCACATGTTAACTCTGGAGGCTGGCTTCTCTCAAATGAAGCAGTCCATGTTGGACAGCTTTGGCGTGGTGGCTACTGCCATGCTGGAGGCCACAGCCATAGTCTCTGGGAATACAGGTCCCAGCCACACTGCTGGCCATTCCAGAGGGGGGAGTGTCACCCCCAGCAGACACCTCAGTGTTTGGCATCCCCTACAGTGTGGGAACGCATATGCCCAGAACCTCCAGAACACCCCCTGCACATCTGCCTATTAGATCAAATGGCATGCACCCTTGGACACGGTCTGCTCCTCGGAGGCGTCAGTACCCCATGAGGCTGTGGCCATGGGTGATTCACACCAACCCCACACCCATCCTCCATTGAATGTATGATGCCCCCATGCTGCCCACCAGGGCACATCACATGTGCCAGCCCCATGTCCATGGTGGGTTTACGGGATACACATAGTAGTGCTCGTCACACCTGTGCCCTTCCCTAGTTTGCCACCCCATTAACCCTCCCTTTGTCCCAAACCATGTTTCGCACTTCACTCCCCCTCCCCCCACCTGGATGGCTATTCTTTGGGATTGAATCCCCCTTCCCCCGCCTTGATGCTTATTCTTTTGTTTGAGTCCCTTCCACCTGGATGGCTATGTTTTTGTTTGAATCCCTGCATTTTTTTGACATGCTTTTTGTTGCATTTCTAATGCATTTTGCTACACCTCCTGTGTGACCAGTACTCATCGTCTGGGTCCATAGTGCTCCTGCACCTCCTGGTTCACTGGTTCTGCATCCACTTCACTTTTGCCCTCTGGGACTGGCAGACGTATTCTATGGTTCAGCGCCATGTCATATAGTATGCAACAGGCAAGGAATGGTGCAGACCTTCTGAGGGCTGTATTGTAGGGCACCACCGGAATGGTCACGGCATCTGAATGGCATCTTGAGCATGCCAAAGACCCTTTAATCGGCATTGTGTGCTGCAGTGTGTGCCAAGTTGTACCTGTCCTCTGAAACGGATGCAGCTTGTAGAACAGTTGTTAGCAGCCAGGGACACAGGGTCTTCTGCACTGTCCCATGTAGGAAAACAACATTGATTAGTGACGTCAATGGCAGCTGTGGTCAGTGGTGGAGCCTTGGGCATATACCCACCAGCAAGGTACCCCCTGAGCATGTCACCGCATTCAAATTTCTAGCACAGAATGGAATTGTAGCAGATGAAAGCATTCTAGGCACTGCCAGTGAACCATGCCAGGACACTGGTGATGGGCCCTGTTGCATCGGGCAGCACCTGGCAGTTGATGAAGTGGAAGCCCTTTCTATTCAAGTAGGCCACCACCCCATGGCCTGGGGGTGCATGGATGGTATCATGGGTGCAGTGAACGGCACCCAGTATGACCGATAGGTACGCAGCCTGATACAATTGCTGCATCAATGCTGTTTGCTCTGCTGGTGTGATGGGGAAAGCAATGGGGCCTGATGGGATTCATCCCAGAATTCTAAAAGGACAAAGCAATGGGGCCTGATGGGATTCATCCCAGAATTCTAAAAGAACTAAGGGTAGAACTAGTGACACCACTGACTACCCTCTTTAACAAATCATGGGAGGATGGGGTGGTACCCGAGTACTGGAGAAGGGCAGATGTGATTCCCCTTCACAAAAGTGGGAGCAAGGCAGAAGCAGAAAACTACAGACCTGTTAGTTTAACCTCAGTGGTAGGGAAAATGATGGAATCACTTCTGAAGGAAAGAACTGTTGAGTATCTAGAGGCCAGAGGGGCTCAGGACCCAAGGCAGCATGGATTCACAGCGGGAAGGTCATGCCAGACAAATCTGATAGATTTCTTTGACTGGGTGACCAAAGTAGTAGATCAGGGAGGGGCTGTGGACATGACCTACCTAGACTTTAGCAAGGCATTTGACACAGTCCCACACAAAAGATTAATATACAAGTTAGCCAGCCTGGGAGTGGGTCCCAAGATGACAGCCTGGGTAAAGAATTGGCTGGAGAATAGGACACAGAGAGTAATAGTAAATGGAGTCCACTCTGAAGGGGGGTTACTAGTGGGGTACCGCAGGGTTCAGTATTAGGACCGGTCCTCTTCAATGTCTTTATAAGTTATATTGCAGAGGGACTGAAGAAAAGTATGTCTCTTTGCAGATGACACAAAGATCTGCAACAGAGTTGATGCACAAGGTGGGGTGGAAAGGATGAGAAGGGACTTGGCAAGGTTAGAGGAATGGTCAAATGTATGGCAGCTTAGATTCAATGCTATGAAGTGCAAGGTAATGCACCTGGGAAACAAAAACCCAGGGGAAGAGTACACAATGGGGGGTGAGATACTAACAACAACAAAAATGGAAAGAGACCTGGGGGTAGTCATATCAGTAACCTAAAGGTGGGCAAGCAATGTGAGAGGGCAGCAAGGAGGGCTGGGGATACTGGGATGCATAGGGAGAGGCATCACCAGCAGAAAACAGGGCGTTATTATCCCTCTGTACAGACAGTTGGTGAGACCCCATCTGGAGTACTGTGTGCAGTTCTAGAGACCCAATCTCCGCAAGGACATAGACAGGATGGAGGCTCTCCAGAGGAGGGCAACTAAAATGGTGCAGGGTCTGCACCGGAAGACATATGAAGAGAAACTTAAGGAGCTGAATATGTATAGCCTCGAGGAAAGGAGAGAGAGGGGGGACATGATAGAAACTTTCAAGTATCTCAAGGGAATCAACAAAGTCCAAGAGGGTAGCATCTTTCAAAAAAAGAGGTGTGCAAGAACAAGAGTGCACAATTTGAAGATAGAAGGGGGCGGCTCAGAGGTAATTTAAGGAAGTATTTTTCACAGAGAGGGTTGTGGATGCATGGAATGGCCTTCAGAGGAGGTTGTGGAGTCAAAAACAGTGGTGGAATTCAAGCATGCATGGGACAGTCATAAAGCAATTATAGGGGGTGGGGGTAGGAAGAAGTAGGCTGCTGGTTAACTAGGATCTGCAGCTTATCCAATAGGTAGGGAAATGGGCAGACTAGGTGGGCCAAGCGGTCCTTATCTGCCGTCAAAATCTATGTTTCTATGAACTTCCTTGCATGGGCCAGCAGGGCATCTAGGAACCAGCCCAATAAGAGTGAGGTAGCAGACTATGTGACACTAGCGGTGTCACCCACCAGTATTTGAAAGGTTTTGGTGGCCAGGAAACACAGCGTTGCTGTTGCCTTGAGCTCTAGACACTTTGCATGGCTATGATGGGTGTCTGTCCAGAGCTGATCATGCAGCAGCCTGTACAAAACACATGATTTGTTCATCACTAAGGACTTCCAATGTGACTTGTAGATGATATTGCCTGTTTATAGCATAGCACAAGCTGGGGGGCATTTTCCTGCTCCTCATCCTTCAGGACAGCCTCCATCAGGTACACAATGTGTGCCATTTTGTTTGTAGTTCAGGGATCCACATCTGTGTTTGCCCTGTTTAACTGGTTAAGACCTGCTTTTTATAGGTCTTAATTTGCACAGCGTTAAGTCTCGCTAAATGCCGTTAGTGCAAGTGTTAAGTTCTTGAATACCGCACTGTGCAGAATATATGTCACTGACCCCTTTTTCTGCAAAGACTACATTATGTTAGCATTCAAACGCTATTGCGCCTGGCTGGCACAGTGCCAAGGGTTGAATATTACATTCATGTACAATTGGCTCTTTATGCCAGTGCAAATCAGGTTCGCACAGTGCAAACCTTCTGAATACGGAACCCTAGGTGTCCTTATATTAGGGAAAAGGAGCCATTTTAAAAATATATTTGCAGTTGGCCTTTAAGTTTTTTATGATTGTCCATCTTTGGTTGGCCTTTATCTATGCATCTGTTAGAGTTTCTTAAGGCCCTTGCTCCTGGAGTGTGGAATCCCTACAATAGCAGAAGTCTCTAAATATGACCTCGGTTAGAATCTGGGTGGTCCTGTACAGAAGCTTGCACTCATGCCCTGACTTTGCTGCTACTGCCTGCAGGCATTGCTGTAAGCAGTTGTAGAAGCTCATGAAATAATGGAAAGGGTTTACTTTCTATGTATGGGGGCCATTCCTAGCACTGGCAGTCCAGCCAGGAAGAACGCTTGACTGTCTGGTACTACCTATTACTGTAATTGCAGATTGAAGATATCAAATTATAAAATGGGTAAGAGAAATACAGTGCAGCCCACTTGTACCGGATACATTTAAAACAGAAGCTTGCTTAGATCAGATGTCTCCGATTTGCCAAAAGCCAGCTGCATTAACCTTAATAGTAAAGTTTCTCAACATGCTGTTAATGGACCTTGTTCCCTGTATGAGCTGGCTGCATAGATGGAAGGTGCGGCACAACTTTCACCATGCAGACGGAAAGAAACAGAGTGCGGATGTTGCTAGTGCCAAGCAGTGGGTGGCAGAAGTGCTATCTTCTGTTCTGGCACACTACGAACCTAAAAACATTCATAGCTGTGGGGAAACGGGGTTCTTCTTTAATTAGGGTCACCACCTTTGGACGAGGTAAAAACCAGATGCTAAACCACACCCCAAACTCTGCCTCTGGCGCCACACCCTTTTTATGACTGGCGAGTATATCACTCCTCCTCCAAAGCCATTTGTAATGTTGGAATAGACATTACTAGGGATAGGAAATCATTTTTATGCTGTTATTTATTTGGTTTATTTATTCAGTGATTTATTATTATTATTTGGCAGCCAGGTTAACTCCCATAGGCCATATGGCCCATTTTACAGGAGTGACCCAGGAGCACAGGAAGGTTAAGTGACTTGCTCAGGATCACGCAGTATGCAAGTGGAGGATGTGGGAATCAAACTCAGGTCTGCTGGATGTGCCAAGCTCATCCACAGCTTATTGCTCAGCCCTCTGTTAAATTCTCTCCTATTTTCTTTTCCATGTCAGTCATGTATTCTGATGCTTCGACCAATTTTTGATAACTTAATGTAACCCCCCTGCAAATGGGGGTTCCCAAAAGTCTCCAGGAGCTTGCTTGAATGCTCCAAGCCTGGATGGTGTTCGGCATCTAAGCCGTTTATCTGTGAGTGCTTTAAGGGCCTCTGGTACTGTCTCTTGAAGAGCTGTCTGCCTGAAGACATAATTAGTTTGGATGGGGGTCTGTGTGTTTCTCTGCTCGAGCTATTGCCAAGTCGCTCCGTTTCTGCCGTTGCTAAGTGGGCAGAAGGAGCACTCTTTAAAGATGTAATTGTTTGCTTGTAACCTGTTAGAGTAATAATGAAAATGCAGTTTGTTTTAACCTGCTTTCTTGTAGCAAGGACAGTGCAGAGTAGCTCCCTCATGTTGGTTCTGAACTGCTGAATTGGACCAATCATGGTGGGGATCCTTTAAAATGGAGCCTGCTCTGGGCGAATCAGAACTTGGACTCTCCTCTGGAGCCAGCCACAATGGGACTGTATGGCAGATGCCTCTGGGAATTGTAGTTTGGACTTTGGCGCCTTTTTGTACCATCAGGGGCAGTCTGATTGTGAGTGACAGCCAAACCAGCCAACTGAACTGGGAGGAACTCAAAGGAAATGTGTGTCTCTGTCTACTGGAAAGATCAGATGAGTTGGGGCAGTGAAGAGACAAGGAGCTGTGTGCTTCTTCAGTGTGTAGTTTTAGCTCGGGAATCATATGTAAGGCCCTAAGTTTTGGTCTGCAGCTTGTGCAAGCGCCTGTTTGGACTGAATCTGACCTGTGAAGAGAATCAAGGAGAGATGAAGAGTAGAAACCAGGCTCACCCTGTAGAAGACTGGAGAAATTGCTGAATCGCGCTCGGTCTGTCAGGAACTGAATCTGCTGTGTGTTCACCCGGGTATTGTGCAGTAATTGTGATCGGGATAGAGAAGCAGCCTGCCTGGTATAGCACTTTCCTTTTACATATAAATGTGTGTAGTGCTTGTGGGAGAATCACGTTTCAAATCCCCTGAACAGTGAATAGAGTGCATGAAGCTGGAAGTAAACCCCAGCTTAATCCACACTACATCCATTTGCTCTGAACTGCAGTGGGGTCCAGTCACAAGGACCTTGTCCACAGGGTCTGCTCCTCCTGGCAACCCAGGACAATCTGCCTTCCATCCAGTTCCCAGCATTGAGTTTGTGAGTACAAAGCAGGGTAGCTCCCTGCCATCTGTTTATCGAATTGCAAGTGTGTCATCTAATTGTTGGGTTTTTTTTCAGTTCTTCATGAACTGAGCCAACTGGCCCTGGATTACAAGTTGGGTATTGTGCCAGTGTTTTTCCATCACAGGGCCCCAACCAGCTGCACCAATCCTGGCTAGCACCCCCCCATCCTGGGTACCCAGTGAAAGTGACAATTGGGACTCTGAATATATGCACAGTGCTGTGATTATTAATGTGTTTAACCTAATTAAACTGATTTCCCCCTGTCCTTGGTACAGCTCCTTAAATAAATCAGATCTGTTTGTTTCAGCAAAACTACACTGACTGAGGTATTCGTTTATGTTAAAGTATTGTACTGTGGCTTTTGCACTGTGTCATCTTGTTTTACAGGGGGTCCCCAGAGTCTAATCGACAGAGCCAGCCCTGGGGGTAAGTGTACATTGTGAAGATATTCCTGATGCATTGTGTGGGCCACTTGTGGGAAGAAAGGGGGGTTACAGTGTCCCAGAGGGCTGTGACCAAGTTAGTTTAACTACTGCAAACCCTGACCTCTAGGTGGAGGCACCCACCATTGGAATGATGCCCCTCAACCTGTTAGTAGTTAAGTAGGCAGGGGTAGTAACCCTTGGGATAGCGCCACCTAGGGGTTACATTAATTATCGATGCTTGTAGTACCCTTAAAGGGGCACTGCCAGCTTTACTCTGTTTTTTGCCTGATACAAAAAATGCACCACTTTACACAGACTGATTAAATATTTAATGCAGAAACCCCCATGTGGTTGAAATAAATGAATATTTACCATGTTTTTTCATTTTCTGATTTCATTTATTTTCATCCGTCCCGACCGAAAGTGTCCCGCGTCCCGGAAGCACATCCAAGATGTGAACGCGGGGCTGGCTGGAGCGCATTCATGCACTGCAAGATTTTAACATTGTGTCCCTAAAAGAATCATAATCCAGCGCCTTGTGTTGTATATAAATGCTGCTGCCATCTCCCACGACAAACCGAGCACTGCAAATAACAAAAGTTCCTGTTTTAAATCTGAGTTGAAATTCTGGGCATGCGCGCCAATTGCACACTCCTGCGCATGCGCGGGATCTTTGTCCATGACTCTCGAGAGCATGCCTGGGATTTCAGCTCAGATTTAAAACAGTAACTTTTGTTATTTGCAGTGCTCGGTTCGTCGTGTGGGAGATGGCAGCAGCATTTATATACAACACAAGGCGCTGGATTATGATTCTTTTAGGGACACAATGTTAAAATCTTGCAGTGCATGAATGCGCTCCAGCCAGCCCCGCGTTCACATATTGGATGTGCTTCCGGGACGCGGGACACTTTCGGTCAGGACGGATGAAAATAAATGAAATCAGAAAATAAAAAAACATGGTAAATATTCATTTATTTCAACCACATGAGGGGTTTCTGCAGTAAATATTTAATCAGTCTGTATAAAGTGGTGCATTTTTTGTATCAGGCAAACAACGAAGTAAAGCTGACAGTGCCCCTTTAACACTGCACTGTGTTCCCCTTTACCTCAGCAGCTACTGCCGTTTCTTTTCACATTTCTAAGACATTCCACAATTTCAGATACACCATTCCATGCTGTTTATCTGAATTTCCTGTAAAAGCGTAGCTAATGTCATGGAATGTTCAGGAAACACAAAAAATTAGAGCAAATGTGGTGATAAAGGCAATTAAAGTTAGATTATTGATTTAACAAAAATGGGTCTAAAACATACCAGAATAAAGTACAAACAAAAAAGGAACACGAGAGCATATGAAGATGTAAAAGCTGTTTCCTGTCACAGCAGTAAAAGAGCATTCTTAAAATTCAGAGTAGAAAAGATTAGGTTAATTTACTGCTAATTATCTTAATGGTCATGCTTTACACCTCCCAGACAGACTGGTTTTACAAACAAAGGCAGGTCTGAATGACTGTGACATCAGAACTTCTTTGTAACCTGGACATGCAATGCTGCCAAAACTGGATGATTTAATACATTAGTTTTAAAAGTATATGAGCACTCAAAATGGCCCAAAAACCAGACTGCATTTAATCAAAACCAAGGACCCTAAAAACCAGATTATCCAGTCAAAAACCGGATAGGTGGTAACCCTATCTTTAATTGAGTGGATTCAGGCACACTTACATTTAAAAGTATGTTACTAGTGGGAGTCTAGAAAGTCAAGCAGCAGCTTAATGTGTCATAGTGCTGCAGTATGGCAGGGACTGATAAATGTGAGTTACTGGTGATCAGAAATTGAACCCAGTTACATTGCTTCAGGGGGTACGGCACCTTCCTGTAATGCATGAGTGGAGCAGAACCACGTGAACGATCAGGGATCTTTTCACTGAATGGTTCAGAGGGTGGGAATGAAAACGATGGTCCAGAAAGATTCTGTTGATCCTTGACAACTTCTCCAGTCATCTGCAGGTGACAGGGTTTAAAAACATTAAATTAATGTTCCTATTGGCTAACATTACATGTCTCATTCAGCCGTTAGATCAAGGCATCATTTATGTGTGTAAACGGCACAATGTAAGGGCTGTGAGGTCACGAATAGTGGAGCTGCTTAATGGCTTTGAATTGTCTGCTACTGAGAGTATCAAAAGGATTAACCTTCCTGGATGCTGTGTGAATGATGAAGACTGCCTGGGTTCCACAACACCTGAGACCACAGTGAGATGCTTTGACAAAGGTGGTTTCATTCACCTCAGTAATGCAGTGCCAGACCCTGACAGACACAGACCCTGAAGAACAGCTGCCACCAGGATTGACAGCGGAGGAGTTTCAGGAACTTTTCTTCCTCTGGGACAACATGGAAATTGAGCCAGAAGAGGACAACATCACGGCTATGGTGTCTTCTCTTTTGGCAACAGACAATGAGCAGGTGGAGGAGGAGGAGGAAGCTGACACAGATGGAAGATCGACTGAGCCCAATGTAATGGCTCGAGACATCCATGAAGCACTGCTTGTGCTTCTTAGAGTGATGGAGCAATGAGCTGACTTGCCTCCTGACTGATCCCTTATTGAGAAAACTGAGAGAGATTGGTCAAAATACAGCACAAGCAGAATGCATCAAGCAAATGTAGAAGATTACCTAAAGCCAAACTAAAGTGACCACAAGATTACCTAAAGCCAAACTAAAGTGACCACCCTCCCCCCCCATAGTACCAGCATAAGCACAGTACAGTACAGTAAATCACACTACTGTGCATATCACAGTTGGATACACTTGCATGCTGCAAAATTTAAAAACAAACATAAAAACAGTGCCCTTAACAAAAATACAATGAACAAAACCCCTCAGCACAAACTATACCAAGCATGCCAAGTATATCAATAATCATGAGTGCTAATAAGCGCTTACTCGCCTGCCAGAAAATTAAAAATAAAAATATAAAAACAGTTCCCTCGACCACAAAACAATGGACACAGCTGTAGTCTCCACTCTTGCACTCCACCACTGCATAAAACCCCTGAGTACTATGCATATCAATAACAATGAGTGCTAATCAGCACCAGTTAGCACATTCTAGACAGCCACCACTCACAGACTGCATTTAACGGTAAAATGGACACCCTCTATGCCAGAAGAAAGTGCCATGCATGGATGTGTCCGACATAAGTGGGCTGCACTGTACTGTGCTATGATTGGTGGAATCCAGTCACATGACCATGCTGTTATCTCAGCACAGCAGCATAGGTCAGAATTGATTAACTTTCTGAACTTCATTTCTTGGTCCTAAAATAAAAACATCCACAGGAAACCATTTTATAATTGCAATGAGGCATTCCAGAGTGTGCATGATTGAGGGATAATGGTACTTCTTGGGTGCCCAAAGCCCGAGGCAAACTTCCCAAGGTGTGCCGTTATCCCACAATAACGCACACCCTGTCATGCCTTATTGCTTAAATAAAATGAACTGTGTGTTTTGTTTAGTTTATACTGTACTGTTTCTGTTTGTGTCTGTTTCCTTTACAATTCAGTTTGTACTTTGCCTTCTGGAACCCAGTGAATTTTCCTCTGCAAAAACTTAAACTACAACAATTTATTTAATTATTTATGTATTTATTTTAAAAGCCTTACCAGGAAAACCATACAGAACTGAAATAGTTCATTTCCAGATGATCCTTAATAGGTAAACCTCAGAAAACTATTACACAAAGCAACCATGTGTTGCCTTCACTACACACTAAAAGCAAGCACAACTTTTGCTGTGAAACATGTTATGCAGAAAGAAAACAAGGAAAACTTCCTTAATGGGGATTGTGAACGTCATCTTCCGAATCCTAGTGACTCTGATATGCATCAGCTTTTACATAATTTTATGGGGAAAAAATACTATCTTTTTTTTAGAAGCCCTTGACAAAAGTAAAAAAGAATCTGCATTAGAAATCGAATTGCGATGTATCCTGCTCAATCTTTAATGATAATGCAGCCCAGTTTCTTTGTGCAATTGATGCTACGTTTCCTCTTTGGTTAATTGTTATTGTTTAGCTGGTGCTCAATTATTGAGACTTCCGGTGCGATAACAGCAGACGGCAAGCAAAGAATAAAGTCCTTTTTTAGTTCAACACATGCGTCAAAGAGAGGGTGGCTACCCCTTCTGAGCTGAGGGAGGAAGTGAGACAGTGAGGTACCAGACTCAAGACAAACAGGAAATCTGTGGAAAGAACTGTTACCCCCCTCTAGGCCAAATGACAAAGTGACACAGTGTGGTGTCAGACAGCATGAGGAGGAATGGGGAAAGCATTCCGAGAGACCAGCTGCCCTCTTTAAGTTAGATAAAGTGGTATGCAGCAGTTAAGTAATAGATAACGTACTATACAGAGCAGAGAGGTAAGCTATAGAGAGAACTGCTGCCTCTTGTAGGCCAAGAGAGGAAGTGATACCAGTCATCATATAGACAGAGAGAAACATTGTAGAGGCAACTGCTGCTCACTCCAGACGGTTGGAGGATGTGACATGGACACACAGATTACAGAGAGCTGATGCCCCCTGTAGGCTGAAAGAGGAAGTGATATACAGCAGAGAAAAGTCAAAGCACATGGACGTGCTAGTCTCTGTGGTGTTTATTCATTATTTTTTATTTATTTAATTATGTGTTATTTTTTACCAAGAAGAGCACACTAAGCTGTGATAGCTAGTTTCCAGTAGCATCCTGGGGGGCTGAGTTGTATGGACTTGTTTTATTCATGGGGGAATGTTGTCGAAGACACCCTTACTCTTTTTTGTAAGACAGGATATAAGCAGGTTTAATTGACACGCGGTGCGGTAGGTGCAACAATCTAAATTGGTTGATTAAGTACAGATGAATCAACCAGGTTTGAAGGGGTAGAGTAGGCTTTTATGTATCACATAACTGTTGCATATATGGTATTTTTGTTTTCCTTTTTCTGTTGATGTTTTGTATTTCTTTACTTGCTTATTAAGTTCTCTGATTGTAAAATGGATTGAGTTATAACATGTCCATGTATGATTTTGTTTCTTTGATAAAAATTCCTCTTCTATTCTTTGATAAGTGCCATGGGAATCTAACTTCTACCAGTGACAGGCAAAACAGACCACAGTGTAATTTCTCATCCGAAGGATGACATCTCAGTAGTGCAGAACCCTCCTCAGGCTGTACTATATTGTCAGTTATGGGTAGTTCCCTCAGTACCTTGTGTGGGACTAGAACCCATGACCTTCTGATCTTCTGTCACAAGAGGTGGGTATGCTACCTGCTGGACCTCTGGTGCTGATTGTTAGTTGTGGCAATTACCCTGAATACCTCGTGATGCTGAATGCAATGTTGTGTAGAAGACCTGGGACTTATCCCAATTCTGTTTCTCTGTGCTGTAGTAGGGCACTCTGAAGATAGTACCGAGGCAATGCACTGAACCTCTGGGGAGGGAGGAGGGTTGATTACCTTGCTGAGAGCACCCCTTGCTTAGTGGGCAAGAACTGGGGGCCTTGACATCCAACATGGGTCCTCAGGGCAGCACAAAACTGCAAAATCTGCATCCACAACCAACCTGCAGAATATGTGTTCTGTACATGCAGCAATTGCACCACTGGAGAAGCACAGGTTTGCACAATTCCTCAAGCAGAATTAAAATCCCCTGTAGCTCTTCTCAGTTTCTCCTCTCACCAGAACTATCATCTTCCAGAGGAGGCAATCTCTTGTTACACAGAATTCTGGACCTGTCCAAAAGTATTTCAGGTAACCTTTAAAAATTATAGACAATAACAAAAACTGCATAGACCTATACCCGTGGAAAGAAGACAAATATGTCTAGGCAGTTGGCAACCTACTATGAGCAAGAGGTCATTTCTAAACTAAATCAGGAAATTCTGGATGAGTGCTTGCCCTAGCTCCTCCCATCACAACCACCACCAAGACTGAACATAACACTTGCCCAATCTTGAAGTCTGACCAAACACCAGGACCACTGAAGGCACAGAAGGGAAGTTGGACTCTACTTTTAACTTTCCCATCACTTTAGCCTCTCACAAGTAGAGGGCACTGCTGTTGCAATTTCCTAACACTGTAGGACTGCTACAGCATCTCACATCCAGAAGGCACTGTTCACAGACTGCTTTTCACGTAATCAACACTGTTTCCCTTTTTTTTAATTGGGGTATACCACCCTCATTGATATCATGTCTATCCCATCCAGTGGGTGGACGCACAACAGCTATTAATGAGAAACCAGCAAGGGGATCCCAAGTCCACAAAATTGCAGCTCTTGGGGTGGGCGAGTGATGAATAATATTTCCCAAATACCACAAATAGTGCGTACAGCTGACAGTGCTACTCACAGTGCAAGGTTACTCGCCGTCACTTTTGATCTCGACGAGGTGCTAATTACACCTGTTGTCAGTTGTTGTCTGCTGCTCACAAAAGGGCTGATTGAATGTAGAAACCATCACTGACAGTAAGAACAGACAGTACGCCTCCGAAATGAATCAGTCTGAGCTTAGCGCGTAAGGTGGCGATCCTAAATGAAATTCAGAGCATGACAATAGTGAGTCTTAGGGAATTGTCCATTCATTTTGGCATGCCAAAATCTACCCTGTCTGATCTTCAGAGGGATCGTGACAAAGCTTTTCTGGCTTGGCATGGCAACCAGAACCTAGAGAGGAAGAGGAAGCATGATGGAAAAGACAGTGACATCGAGGAAGCACTTCTAAGGTGGTTTTCGAATGCAAGAGATCAGGATGCCTTAATAAGCAGATCTCTTCTTATCAAGAAAGCCACGCAAATTGACACTGCCTTAGGGAAAATGGACTTTGTTTCCTGTATGGGCTGGCTGCATAGATGGAAGGTGCGGCATAACTTTCACCATGCACATGGAAAGAAACAGAGTGTGGATGTTGCCAGTGCCGAGCAGAGGCTGGCACAAGTGCTACCTGGTGTGTTGGCAGACAACCAATCTGAAAAGATCTATAATTGTAATGAAACAGAGTGCGGATGTTGCCAGTGATGCACAGAGGCTGGCATAAATGCTACCTGGTGTGTTGGCAGATGACAAACCTGAAAAGATCTATAATTGTAATGACATGGGGTTCTTCTTTTGATGCATGGGTTCTGGCACACTTCCATTTAAAAGTGAGTTGCCAGTGGGAGTCAAGAAAGCACTCAGGAGCTTAAGTGAAGCTGTCTCTATCTGAATGAGAATGATGAGTCCATTTCAATCAACCAAGTATGAATTTATATGAAGAACGATAAGGAAGCTCCATAGAGTGAAGTGCTAGGGTTACTGCCTTTGAAGTAGTTGGTTCTCGGATTTACTATTGTTATTTTGCTGTTGTTCATCAAATAAATTCACATTTGGTTGATTGAAATGGACTTATAGTTCTGATTCCGAGAGAGACAGCTTCACTTAAACTCCTGAGTGCGGTACTTTGTCCTTTGTGCTTACTTGGGGTAGCTTACCCTTTTACCTGCACTGGCTCATTTCCCAAGGCACAGTATCACCTGGATTCAGAAGTCAAGAAAGCCAAGAAATGGCTTAATGTGTTGTACTGCTGAAATATGGCTGGGACTGATAAATGTGCGTTACCGGTGATCAGAAAATCAGCCCAGCCATGTTGCTTCATGGGGGTATGGCACCTTCCTGTAATGTATCAGTCCAACAGAACCGCATGGATGACCAGGGATCTTTTCTCTGAATGGTTCAGAGGGTGGGACCAAAAACTACAGTCCAGAAAGATTCTGTTGATCCTTGACAACTTCTCCAGTCATCTGCAGGTGGCAGGAAAGTTACTATTCCTACCAGCTAACACTACGTGTCTCATTCAACCATTAGATCAAGGCACCATTTATGTGTTTAAACGGCACTATGTAAGGGCTACGAAGTCACGTATAGTGGAGCTGCTTGATGGCTCTGAATTGTCTGCCACTGAGTATCAAATGGATTAACCTTCTAGACGCCGTGTGAATGATGAAGACTGCCTGGGTTCCACAACACCTGAGACCATAGTGAGATGCTTTGCTAAAGGTGGTTTCATTCACCCCAGTGATGCAGTGCCAGACCCCAACGTGGACACTGACCTGAAGAACAGCCACCACCAGGACTGACAGCAAAGGGGTTTCAGGAATGTTGCCACCTCGGGGACAACACAGAAACTGAGCCAGAAGAGGACAACATCATGGCTGCAAATGTCTTTTCTTTCACTGGCAACAGGTGATGATGAGAAGGAGGAGGAAGCTGGCACAGATGAAAGATCGACCAAGCCCAATGTAATGGCTCGAGACATCTGTGAAGCACTTCTCACACTTATAGAGCGATGGAGCAGCAAGCCAGCTTACCCCTGACTGGTCCCTTATTGGGAAACTGAGAGGGACTGGTCAAAAAACAGTACAAGCAGAATACAGCAAGCAAGCATAAAAGATTGCCTGAAGCCAAAATAAAGTGCCCACCCTCCACCCCACCCGTAGCACAAGCACAGTACAGTAAATCACACTACTGTACATATCACAGTTGGGTGCACTTGGGTGCCACAAAATTAAAAAAACAAACAAACATAAAAACAGTGCCCTTTAGGCAGGTGGTAACATCTTACGAACAAGAGGTAATTTCTCAATAAATCAGGAAATTCTGGATGAGTGGTTGTCCTAGGCACCCCCCCCCCAACACACACACACACACCACTACCACCACCACCACCACCACCAAGAGTGAATACAACACTTGCCCAATCTGAGGATTGAATCAACAACCCGGACCATTGAAGGCAATAGTTCTAGTCATTCAGCAAAAGGGAACATCCTATTAGAAGGGAAGCTGGACTCTGCTTTTAACTTTCCCATCATGTCAGCCTCTCACAATTAGAGGGCACTGCTGTTGCAATTTCCTAACACTGTAGGGCTCCTAGAGCATCTCACATCCACAAGGTTCTGTTCACAGACTGCTCTCCACATAATCAACACCATTTCCCCCTTTTCTTTTTAAATTGGGGCATCCCACCCTCACTGCTAATATCATGTCAGTCCCATTCAGTGGGTAGAAGCACCACATCCCTTAATGAGAAACCAGCCAAGGGACTCCCAGGTCCAATAAATTGCAGCTCTAGGGGTGTGCAAGGGATGAATAACATTTCCCAAATATCATGAATAATGCACTATTTGTTATTAGGATATGAATAATGAATAGTGGCACTATTATTTTTATTCAGGAAATAATAAAAAGAAAAAGAAAAACTGCCTCCCATCTTTCTCCCTAGCCCAACTGTTTAAAGATCAACAACCCTATACCCCCACCCACCCTCCTCCCCTCCGCACCCACAATTTAATGTATAATAAACGACCCCACCATGGACGACCTGCATAACCCGCCCACCTCCATGGCCAGCCACTGTTTCATGTAGTGCTTTTGGGCTTTACGTAGATCTTAGGAAAGAAAGAAATAATCCCCCCACCCCGGCAGCAGCACCCAACGCCCAACCTCTTCTCCCTGCAGCACCCACATTTCCTTACTGTGAAGCCCTCTCCAGGCACAGGAAGGCAACCAACACAGCATCTCCCTCCTCTGCAGCCAGCCACCTTTTCGTGAATGAATGAAAGTGATCCCGTGCTTGCTCGCATAGTAAAACAATTGATCACATGATCAGCTGTTTTACTATGTGAGCGAGCGTGGGAATGCTTTCCTTCACAAGAAGGCAGCTGGCCAGCAGGATTCACTTCAGGGACTCTTGGAGAGCTGGACCACTTATGAGGTAGAACCCCCTATCGATACACAGCATGACAGTCAGGTTGGCACTGTGCCAGTTTCTGAATTATTTTCCAGAGAGTGTAGTGTGGGGATGATTCTATCCAGGCCTTTTTGCTGTGGTATATGACTTCACATCACCCAAAGTAGGTTCTCCTAAATCTCCATTGGTTTGTTCCTCCAGTGCTATCCAGAATGACCCAACTGTGGGCTCCACCACCGTATTACTCAACTACAGACCTCCACCTGCCCTCCACTGGTTTTGGGGCACTGATCTTTCAGTAGTAATGTATCTCATTTTGTCCTTTAGACTCTCAGATGGTAGGAACATTCAGTTCTGCACCCCCTCCCCAACTTCCAGTCATCACTGCCAGCCAGAGAATTCTCAATTTGCATTCAAAGAGCTGGAAAATTATGTGCCCTGGCAGGCCAGGAATAATTTCCACAGCTTCAAAATTAACAGAAAGCCTGCTCATAAAAGCGGAATTGAAGTGTTGGGCCTGCCTGCTGCTTCTCTTTAACTTAAATTGCTTCAAATCGACAGTCCGCTGGGAGTGAGACTCAGCTGCGTGTGCTGGCAGTTTCTTTTGCCTTCTCAGGCTTTCAGTCCTGTCTCTGGGAAGGGATATATAATTTAAGGTAGCTGTGAATTGCAGATACAGCCTGTGCAGTTCCTTCTTCATGTCTCACGTGGGCCACCTGCCTGTTTAAGCAATCCCACACCCGCAAATGAAACATGAAAAGTGCATTAAAGAAAGGAGCTAAAAACTTAAAACCAAGCAAGGGGCTGAATTAGCTGCGGTGACAGGAAACAGACTGGGTGAAATTAAACCTGAAAAATGCTTCTGCTTACCTTGGAGAAAATGTACAAAATGAACAGAAGAGTGCACAAGGGAAGAGAGGGAGGTGGAGGGAGGGGGAAGAGGTGACTGGAATCAGAAATTGAAAGTCCCCAGTGTTGAAGGTATTGTAATTTGCAATGCTCCAGCGTGTTTTCCTCTAGCAAAGAGAGTGCAGCTGCATAGATTCCAGCATGTGGTTCAGGAATATGTACACCTGCCACCTCATAAAGTGTGCCCAGTATGTTAATGAAAGCAGCAGGCCGTCAGAGCGGGCGCACAGCTATAGCTATTTTATTATAAAAATATATGTGCAAAGAGCTGAAATAGGGCATCACTGCTGTCAAACCTGTATGAAATTCTTTCGTAGTTTTTTTTTTTTTTTTTTTTAAGAGAAATAATTAGATGGCTGTGCGCATTTTCTTGTTGATATAGCACCAAATTCCAGGGGCTCTAAGCACTTTACAACATCACAATAAAATGCAGCAGTAGTTAGGACAATACTTTATAAGTCAAAACACATTATAAAACTGTAACAACCTCTTTTTCTTGATAAAAAGTGACAGGTTTGGTACTAGCCGCACTTATAGCAAGGATTTAGTTCCTCCACATCAGTGTCTGTGGGATACTGAAGAAGAAGAAGAAGAATCAGCATTTATATAGCACTTTTCATACACATCGTATCCCAAAGCACTTTACAAGCAATGCTAGACTGGTAGTGAAGTGACTAAACATGTAGTGGCAGCCATATCACATATCAACGCCTGCACATACAGTAGCCTTGGACAATTGCATGAACCAGTTTCATGGAAAGGGGAATGTTGGCCAGGACACCAGGGAAAATCCCCTACTCTGCCTGCAGGGGGCTTGATTTCCTGCCAGCTGAATGGAGGAGCACCGTCACTCAATGAAGTTTCAAGACAGATGACATGGTGGTAGCAGAGGCAGAGGAGCTTGTCTCTTCCTTTGTCCTCTTACTGCAAGAGGCTGGAGAAACTGCAATGGATTGTTCTGAAGGGGTAAAACCTGACAGATGTTTAGAGAAGGCAGCTTAACCTGAAGTTTTAAATCTACCTATGGAAAATTCTGAGAAAGCTAAAATTATGGATCAGTCATCTTTGATAAATGTTTCCCAGTTGGAGGTAAATCTGCATGAGGTAATGATGAAAAAAGTGGCTGAAGAGGAACTCAGACATGCACAGTACACGGCATCTTTGAAGGCTGAAATTACAAAACTGAGTGCTGAGACTGACATCAGGTGTGGCCCAGTCTACAAGCAGTCATGCACAAGCATCAAAGAGAACTGATGCCGCAACTGAGGGAACTCCGACCACATCTAAGGAAAACCTTTTTGACTCCCTAGACAAACTGTTATCTAATTCTACAGCTGGCAGTAAAAGTGCTGGCAACAGTGCATGCCAAGAGCCGCATGAGGGATGTGAAGTGTTGTTACCATCCCCAAGACAGAAGGTGAAGAAAATGCAAACACTGTTAAATGCTACCACTGCCTCTGTAACAAGAGAGGCACGAAGTGAAGAACTTGGTTCTGAGTCTATATCTCCTCTTTCCCCAGACCCGGATACAATTATAAGCACTGCACCCTGTGTAGAAACTTCCCCGAAAATAGTGCAGGGGAATTTAAATACTGGGAACACAGTAAAACACCCCAAACTAAATCAATGGGGGATAGCGTATCAAACAAATTCTAAGGCTCAGACAAGTGCCACAACTTTTTCTTCCTCTTCAAGGGCACAACAGACTAAAATACCCTTCAAAGAGGATACCAAAAATAAAAGGGATGCCATTATGCAGGCCAAGAAGAACATTTCGTCTGACCCCTGTGACTGAAAATAAGACTTCCACTGATGTTACTTTGATGCATCAGAGAGATCACCCTCGGGCTCAAACCACATCGTCTGCTATCCAGGCAGCTTTTTCTTTGCAACCACAAAGTGCTGATCCCTTTGCTCAATGGTCCTCCGAAAAAACGCTTTTGGAAGCAGGGAGGAAGAAAATACTAGAAGGGAATTGGCTCCCTGACCCTGGACAACAACGGATTCTAACTCTCAAAATTCACCAGAATGGTGCCCGCCAGGTCAAATGCAGGGCCCTGTTTCACAAACACTATTTAATGTAAAAGGATTTACGGTGGTTACAATGGCTAAATGTGAAATAATTGTTTTTTCTCCACAGGAACCCCTAGAGCCAAATCTAGCCCCCCTCTACTGAAGGTAAGGTTAATTCAGTTCCCACAGCAAGTGAACAAATAGAAGGTAATGATCCTGGGGAGGCAGAGAACCCAGCCTCCTAGAGACCACTTCTATCTGAATTGTTTTCTAAAACCAAGAAGGAAGTTGCTCCTCGTAGAAATGCGGTCAGAATAACATACAAGGGATGACTAGATACCAGGCCTGACAGGCAATATGTAGGGAAGGTATTGCTAAAGGATTCCCATCACTTCTCCCCCAAAGAAGTCTTCGCATTTATTCACATTTTTGGGGAGGATAACTTCGATATAAGTTTCAGGTCCTCATATGCATTACAGATGTTTTGGCAACGTTATACCCAGGTGACATTTTGACTAAACTCTTAATTATGTAACCATTATGTTCAGGAATGAAGGGTTACACGTAGATGATATCACATATTGGATGTCACAGAAATGTGAAATACTGAACTCACCAGAGGCCATCCAAGATTCAGAGTTATTCTGGACAGGGGGATGGACGTATAAGGTAAAGCTTAGACAAAATGAAAGTGAGATTGAACACATCCCTAATTCCTTCTTATTAGGCAGGGACAGAGTTTTTTTTTTTTTATGCTGGGCAACCTAGAGCATGTTATAAGTGCGGATCCAGAACACACCTTTCCAGCACATGTGACCAACCTAGATGCGAAAATTGTGGAGAAGTGAGTCACATCAGTCTTCAGTGTGCCAACCACATTAAATGTGACTTGTGTGAGGAAACAGGGCATGTCTGTTCAGAACGTCCCTGGGCTGCTAAAAACAAAGCCTCAGTCTCAAGTCCTGAACTCCTTATTCAGAAAGCCCAGGAAAAAGCTGTAACAGATAATACCTGTCCTTCCCCACCCCCCCCCACTCAAAAAACATTTCAAACCCAATCCCTGGACCCCTCTACCACCCCCCACCCCCAGGAGGGAGATAATAAAAACCTGAATGTAATGGAAATCCTCAAAAAATCCCAAAACTCGAAAACATCATAGCCAGGATGATCTCCTTCCAGTATGTTACCAAAATACCCCAGATTGGTCTCAGGATAAGGATCCTGAACACCGACCACCTCCGCCCAAAACAGGGCCTTTTGTAAGGAAACAGGTAACCAGGAACTCAAACCCACCCTCCTCCTCTGGAGCCACCAGAATTAGAAACAGAGAATCCCTTTTCTGCTCTATCCACCTCTTGGGGAGAATCTGAGGGAGAGTCAGAGGACCCAGATAACCTTTCCCAGAACACAGTACAGAATGCAGAAGATTTGGATTATAAAGGGAAAAAGAAAGAAACAAGCATTTGTCAATGCCGAACATTCGCTTGCAGGTATTTGCAGTGGTGTTTGGCACGTATGGTGCTTTACCCTAATGCCCTGTGCGATTGCTGGTATTTGCACAATAAATTTTCAGCATGACCTTTTTTTTACCCCCATTGTGCGCTACATAGGTGGAAACACGTTTTGGGCAGGATGTGAAAAATGATAGCTGTACTGCTCATAAGGAAGTGTGGTAAAATGGCAATGTTGAAAATCTGGAGTGGAAATATTGAAAATTCTCAAACCTAGGAGAGTGCGTGAGAACTGTGCAACGCACGCTCGTAAAACAGTCATTGTTAGGAATTTGTTCACCAAATTTTCAACATAGCCATTTTAAGATCTCTGCTCATGATCAGTGTCACTGTGATTTTCTTACTGTGTCCCATACATTGATTTCGCACACCGACTGTGCCATTGTGCGCTACATGGGTGAAACACGTTTTGGGTGAGATGTGAAAAATGACAGCTGTACTGCTCATAAGAAGGTGTGGTAAAATGGCAATGTTGAAAATCTGGAGTGGAAATATTGAAAATTCACAAACCTATGAGCGCGCGTAGGAACTGCGCAACGCACGCTCGTAAAACAGTCATTTTTAGGAATTTTTTCACCAAATTTTCAACATAGCCATTTTAAGACCTCTGCTAATGAACAGTGTCACCATGATCTTCTTAATGCGTCCCATACATTGATTTCACACACCTACTGTGCCATTTTACGCTACATGGGCGGAAACCCGTTTTGGGCAGGATGTGAAAAATGACAGCTGTACTGCTCATGAGGAGGTGTGGTAAAATGGCAATGTTGAAAATCTGGAGTGAAAATATTGAAAATTCGCAAACTTATGAGTCTGCGTAGGAACTGCATACGCATCGTTAAGTAAAACAGTCATTTTTGGTATTTTGCACCAAAGTTTCAACATGGGGTTTTGGATCGCTTCATGAATGATGTCACTGTCATGGCATTAGTCGGGCCGAAGGTGATTTCGCGCAGTGACTGCGAAATCACCCTTCGGCCCGGATAACGACATGACAGTGACATCATTCATGAGAAGGGGTCCCAAAACCCATGTTGAAAATTTGCGCAAAATTCCAAAATGCCTGAGATATGCAATAAAGTTGAAACCCCTATCTAGCCCATTATACAGCTTACTGGCATTTCCTTAGTTCGCGTCGGCTTTGAAGAGTGCAGACGTGTTCCCAGTCCATAAGATCGTCGCGCCGAGCTCTGGAGGTAAGGTATGGGATGAGGGTGTGGGGAGGCTGCGCAGGGTGGGGTGCGGGCTGTGGGAGGGGGACTGGGAGAAGGCCTGTGGGACCATTTTTGCTTTACAGGTGAAAAAACAAGACTACGTGGGACATTTGCCATGCTGGGGTGGGCTTCCAGCGTGGCAGAAGGATGGCTGGGGGCCGAGGAGCAGACAGGGATTGGGCACCCCGTTGACGCAGAACAACCGGGACGTTGCCATGCTGGGTTGGGCTCCCATCGTGGCAGCAAACATTTGGGGAGGGCGGCGTGATGCGGTGCTCTGTATGACAGTGGTGGTTTTCTTTGAAGCGAAGACCACCGCTGTCATACACAGCTCCCGCACCCATTGGTGTAGGACCGCCATGCCTGCTCAATGGAGCAGTGGATTGAAAGGGAGAGGCACACCTCCAAAGTGTGCTACTCTCCCAAAACGTTCCTTGCGCATGCGCGCAAGTGAACGTAGAAAGGTGTTTGAAAAGCTAACACATGGCTAAACTATGACTTGGTTCAGTAAATAGCTGCAGCCTGATCAATCCTATGAAAAGACAGATGGTTTTTCAATATCTCCATGAGAACAAGTTTGACATCTGTTTCTTGCAGGAAACCTGGATGTTTTCTACAGAACAGCTAAGAGCCTTCCAAGCAGAATGGATTTGGGGATCTTCTTTCTGGTCCTTTGGACCAGATAAAGCAGATGGCCTGGAGTAGTCTTTAATTCTTATACCTTCTCCTTAACTAAACTGGTAGATATTATCCCAGGCAGTCTACTGATCTTAGATGGAAAATGGAACCAGGCAGCATATAGGTTCATTAATATCTATGGACCTCAGTCCAAGGCAGACAGAGTGTCTCTACTAACACAGCTACAACCCTTTCTTTACACTACAGCATACATAATTGTGGGAGGTGACCTTAACTGTGATCTTCCTAAACCCAGTACAGCCCATGAGGGATTGAACTAGCAGCGCTTAAAAATTGCTCCCAGTTCTTGACTGAGGGCCCCACCTATACATTTAGAAAAGGGAAATATACCACAACTATTGATTATATCTTTCTCTCTAAGAATTTACCTGACCCTAGATTTACAATACAATCCACAGAATTTTCTGATCATCTCCTATTTGTGGATTTCCAACCTTCCCCCTCCCCCAAACAGAAGAATACTAGATGGAGACTGAATGCATCCATTTTAACAGACCCTTATGTTAACAGGCATTTGTCAATGCCGAATGTTGGCTTGCTGGCATTGGCATTGGTAGTGCAGGAGTTAGACAGATGCATCGTAGGAATGGCAGTGAAGTATTGAACTGATGCCAACCCACCCCCACCCTGCAGAGAGTGACAAGCATCAGGGTGTCCTTTTGGGTGTTTGGTAGTGCAGTGCGGGAAAACATGTCAGGTAGGATGTGAGAAATGACAGCTGTACAGTTCATAAGGAGGTGTAAAAAAATGCCAGTGTTGAAAATGTGGCATATAAATATACCAAATTTGTGAAGCTACTAGGGTGCGTGGGAAATATGCAATGCACGCTTGCAACATTGCCATTTTATGGGCGTTCAGCACCAAATTTTCAACATAGGCATTTTAGCACCTCTGCTCGCGTACAGTGTCACTGTTATTCCTCAAAGTGTCCTAAGAGTGATTTCACAGCGACCACGCTATTCTGCGCTGAAGCGAAAACACATTTTGGGCAGGATATGTTAAATGTCGCTGTACTGTTCATCAAGAGGTATGGAAAATGGCAATGGTGAAAATCCAGACTGAAAATATCACAAATGCACAACGGCATTGAAGTGCGTAATCTGCCAACGCACGCTTGTAACACAGTTATTTTATGGAGTATCATCACCAAATTTTCAACATAGGCATTTTAGGTCCTCTGCTCATGAACTGTGTCACTGTCATTTTCATAATCTGGCCCAAACACTGATTTCCCACAGTGACTGCGCTATTGTGCGCCAGAAGTGCGGAAACACATTTTGGGCAGGATGTGGAAAATGACAGCTGTACTGTTCACAAGGAGGTGTACAAAAATGACAATGCTGAAAATCTGGCAATACAATATTGTGAATTCGCGAAGTTATGAGCCTGTGTAGCAACTGCGCAACGCACGCTCGTAAAACAGGCATTTGTTGAATTTTTTTCCACCAAATTTGGAACTTAGGCTTTTAAGAGGGCACCTCATGAACACCACCACTGTTATTTCGTTAATGGGCCCCGAAAGGTGATTTCACGCAGTGACTGCGAAATCACCTTTGGAGGCTGATTAACGCCATGACAGTGACAGAACTCATGAGGAGGGGCCCCAAAAACCCCATGTTGAAAATTTGGTGCAAAATTTCCAAGAAATGCCTGAGATATGCAGCAAAGTTGAAAAAACCCTATTCACTCCATTATACAGCTTACCGGCATTTCCTCAGTTCGCGATCGGCTTTGAAGAGTGCAGACGTGTTCCCGTCCACTGAAGATCATCGGCCGGAGTCCAGAGGTAAGTATGGGGTGAGGGGTGAGGGGAGGCAGGCGTGAGTGGTGGGTGCGGTGGGAGGGCGGGACCTAGATCTACGAGGGACGGTTTTCGTATTCTAGGAAAACAAGAAAATGTCATGGGATAGTTTTGGCACACCTGGGTGGGCTCCCAGTGTGCCACCCAGGGGTTGGGGGGTCAGAGCCGACGGGGAATGGGCACTCTCGCCGGCAAGCAAAGTCGGGCAGCGCGAGCTGAGAGGGATTGGGCACCCTCAGCATTCAACAGTTAGTGATGCCGTGACGTGAGTGGGCCTCGCCGGGCACACAAACACGGGGTTGCCGTCATCGACTACGGCTATAATGGCGGGCGGAGCATGTCGTAAGCAAAGGACCGCCAAGGGTATGACAATTGCAGTGGCACTTTGCTTTGATGTGCTCGCCCCATTATGTATGCATGATGTGGTGGTGCCATGCAGGCTGTTTGGGGAATGAGGGACACACCTACTGATGCGTGCCCTGCATTCACCCAACAGCATCCGCGCCGCCAAATCTGCACTCTCCCTATACGTTGGCTTTGCCTGAGGCAAGCCAACATAAAAAGGGAGTAGCATCACTACTATGGGCTAGGGTCTCTGTGTGCAACCTGTATGATGATGTGGGAGAATGGTGGGCAGATACTAAAGCAGATGTGGGAGGATGGTTCCAAAACCATGGGAAAAACACTGAAAGAACTAAATTTTTCCATTATATAAAACTGAGCAGTCAGTTGCAATATCTGTACACACTGGGTGCTACTTCAGGACAGAATTTTGATGCCCAGATAGATACATTAAAAATGGACATGAGAGACTATCAGTATGACAGGACAAAATGAATGAGGGCAGAACTTCAGTATGGGACACAGAAATCTCCTATAGCAAATCCCTTTTAGGCATGTAAGGTCCAGAAAGATACCCTGGCCTTTCAGAATTTAGTAGACGAAAAGGGGGAGGTGATAGAATCAGTGGATGAACTACATCAGGAAATAGTTAAACAGATTCAGTCATACACTATAAACCACCCTCCCTGCACAGAAGAAGTTTTACATTATATACAAGACATTCAGCTCCAAGGGCCCCCATATTCTCTATGGTATTTGACTATTCCCATGACAGTGGAAGAAATAGAAGAAATAATAATGACACTTAAGTTAGGATTGTCACCTGGATCTGATGGACTGCCATATGAATTTTATAAAACATTCTCAAAGGAAATAGCCTTATGCCTAGATGTAGTGTATATACCAGTTTTTTGCACAGTTCTAAAATCCCTTCCTTTTTTACTACAGGACACTTGATTTTTCTGTTTAAATCAGGAGACAGATGGAAAATCTCCAGCTGGAGACCAATAACCATCTTAAATTCAGATTTTAAAATACTGTCTCAATTGTTAAATATGAGACTGCGGAGAGTAGCTCAACATCTAATACACCCAGTACAATTTTGTGGTCTGCCAGACAGGAAAATCCAGCACGCGATCATGGCAATCAGGGATAGCACTGGATTCTTTTTGGATAAGGAAAACCAAGGATGCATACTCTCCTTAGACCACTGCAAGGCCTTTGATAGAGTATACCACCCCTTTTTGCTTCTAACATTAGAGCATTACGGAATACCCAAGGAATTTATAAATTGGATAAAATTACTGTATGCTTCAGCAACAACAGCCTGTGATTAAAGGGCAAGTTGGTAAAAGCATTCTAATACAAACAGGAGTCAGACAGGTGTGCCCTTGGAGCCCCTTACTCTATATTTTCTCCCTAGACCCTCTCCTGAGGAAACTGCATCACTCCCCCAGCTGGCAAGGACTGGCAGGGACCTCAGGGCAGGATATGAGAGTACAAGCTTATGCAGATGATATCTGTACATTTATGTCACATTATTTCCAAATAATCTTCTTACTCCAAGAACTGAATGACTATTCAGAGGTTGCAAACTCTAAGCTAAATATAGACAAGAGTAGAAGGTTGTTTATATGCACACCAGGGCAGAATGGAGTAACTCTAAATGGAATATCAATTTACAGGGACCCTATAAAGATATTGGGTATTTTATTTGGTCCCCACAACCTTCCTGGGGAGAATAGGGATATAGCCTTTGTTACAAATGCACTCCTGGGGTAAGGCCCTTTGCTCCCACAGTGCCCAGCCTCGAAGTGCAATATGTGAAACCCTCCTGTTTTGCATCTGAGCAACTACCAATCTCGAGTCCTGGGGTCAAATATGAACCCTTTTTTCACTTGCACGCCCAGGTAACAGGTCCAAATATCACACCCTCTTCAGGGAAAGCAGTGCAATACTTAGCCCAAGGGATACACAACCTGGTTCAAAATCCCCCTTCAGACTCAATTGAGACCTAGGTATTTCCTTACCTTGCTGCATATGGTGACACACTATAAGCACTTTAACAGTTATGTCAGAATTATCAACACTGTCCCAGCATTCACACTCAAAATGAGAAAATGTCTCAAGCAGGATTAAGAAAAACAATAAGTTTACTAAAATTAAAAATAGTAAATAAATACATAACACATAACATATATACATTAATGCTTACAGTAAAAAAAAAAATGGAAATTTCAAAACACAATGCCTTGTAACTGAATTACTAGTTCTAACTCAGTTTTCAGTTGGGTGTTACCTATTCTTGACAGAAGTGCCCTTAAGTCCAGAACACAAGTGCGTGTGGTCTTTCAAGGCTGAAATAAGGGTGAGCCACAGTGCCTACACATTGCTTGGCAATATTGAAAGTTAGCGACCCAACCTCCTTATGATGTCACAGCACATGAGGTCACTGTTAGTCCTGCAATTAATCTGTAACATTACCAAGTATACCCAAAAAGGTGTCATCTTACTGCTTGCTTGAAATCTGCAAAGATAGCAATATTAAATTATAACAGTCTCTTTCTTCATCAGAGCATTCCCCCTTTGATCTTCAGAAAAATACCCTGAAAACATTTCTGTTAGCTGTATGAATTGTCAGAGGCATCTAGCAGAACTGGCTTCTCTCCTGATGTTCATAAAAATGCATTTTTTATGGCTAGTTTCCTAGTTTCAAATCCGTCCTGGTTTTACAACCTGGTGTATAGCAGCTAATACAGGCTCTGACAGGTAGATGTCATAAGGATGCTCTTAATTAGTTTATCCACTGGGTCAGTTTTACTGCAGCCAGCTGTTCCAGCAAGCAAGGGCCTTTGAGATCAAAAGTTCAGGCCCCTTTAAAAGCTAGTCTTTCCCATGGGCCTGCTAAACCAGCCTTGTCTAATAAGCAGAAATTCAAAGAAACATATTTATCAAAAATATACACATAATTAGTAGACGGTTGTCATATTACAGCCTTGACAGGAGTTGAAAACAAGGTACAGCACTGGAAAAGTTGGAAGCTCTCAAAGATTAAGAGAGTACACGTAGTTAAAAGATTTATAATTCCCCTGTTGCCTCTATATAGCTATGGTGCCCCTCCAACCTGTAAACAAGACTCTGTGCCTGCTTTTTTGGGATGGCATGGAGCAGTAGGCTTAACCCTATAAAAAGATGCTATACATCTTTGTCTAAGGACAAAAGGTGAACTAGGGATGATTGATCCTGTGGTTTTTATGTACTCCATTTTCATCTCCCAAACAATTAAAATAGGCTTATGCCAAGCAGACGGTTTACAGTACCTCTAGTTCCACAATAATTTTTCTATATATCTGCAGCTCTGGATCATGGATCCCCACCCCCCAAATCTTCCCTTGAATTCAAGTTACTGGTTTCATGAGACCCATTTTACAAAAAATACACAGGCAGGGGCTAACAAAAAGTACAATTAGGCAATATACAGGGTCCCAACTGTATAACCATATTATGTCTAGGATTTATCCAACAGAATCTGAATTTAAAAACTGCCCTCCAACATTTTAAGGCAAAAAGTTCTTGATCAGCTGAATAACAATAGGATCCCTGTTAACATGTAGGAAATACACTGGCTCTCTGCTTATGGGAGACTCATATCAGAGGTAAGTTGAAACACAAGGCCCAGGAAGAATGGAACTATCCTTACAGTGCATGTATTGCAGTGGAAGAATCCATGGACCATTTCCTGTTTTCCTGCCATATGTAAAACCTTTATTGCTGTATCTTGCACAAAACTGGAATTTGAGATGGTTATCTTCCTTGACATATGAAAACTTAATACTAGGGCATTGCCCTCACTTGTTAACTGAATGTGATGCAAGCACTTTAAGGATCTTTTGTTGTCTGAAATTGTACCTTTGGCAGGCAAGATGTCAATGGGTCTTATACCCAAAAATGATGACATATGACACTTAAAGAATCTTGGTAGAGCAGGCTATGGATAATGTCTATATAAATGATAAAAACTTGCACCCTTCTTGGAAAGTATTGAAATGGTGGAATGGACTTTTTATGCTCATTAAATATAAATACTTTTTTTTTCCTTTAAAGCATTATAGTGTATGGTAGAACGTTGTTATGTAGTGGAATTTATTTTTTCCCCACATTGTTATGCCATTGATGTGATGTCGTGTAGTTGTTAACCTATCGATGGTGTGTCACATCAATGGGTTAACAAAAAAGAACTGTGAAGCTTCTGTTTCCAAGGTAGCACTGTTTTCGCGCGGTCCTAATTCAGTGAGTTTTATGTTATTTTTTCTTCTCCCCCCAACCCGTGTCCATCTAGTAATGCCTGTAGCACATCCACAATTCAGAAAAATCAGAAAATCTAACCATGTTTTCTCTTGTTTCTCCCAGTTCTTCATAGGTTTGATTGCCAAAGCACCGGTCAGTCCTGCAAATGTCAGCTATTCACAGCATTACCTTTTTCAGCCACTTTATGGCAAGCCCGTCTGGACGTTACATGACACTTGACCCCGATCTCTGTTTCTGTTTTCTTTCAATGCATTTTAGTGTGTATCTAACATAGATGTTCTTTTGTTTAGTAAACCTACTCCTTTTTTGACTAAATGTAACCAGCTAATAGCAGTTTGAATAAATGTTTTCCCCGGAATGAACAATGTACTCTCAATCTCATCTGTGCAAGGTCGAAAAACAACTCTGTAATTTTGTTAATCGACAGACTATGCTGCCTATGATGTCCATACACTATAAAAGACAATGTATGGGCATCGATGGAACAACAGCACTGTGTGAGCTTCTCGTGGATCCCTTAGCAACCTTGGTAAACCTCTCGAGCTGCGCTCTCGAGGTTTACATGGGTTGCCAAGGGAACCACTTGAAGCTCACACAGTGTTGTTGTTCATCAATGCCCATACATTATCCTCTATATGGCAATCTGTTTTCTAGCTTTTAATTGTACTGAGTATTAATATCAGGAAACATATAGAAACGCAGGACAGTATAACGCAATGATTATGTGAAATGAAATTTAGTAGTTAGGGTCATTCCTTTCCTTTTGGGTTCTCTTTTTATTCTCTTCCTTTTTTTTCTTTTTTTTCTCTTTTTGATCCGATCTTGTATATAATGTGTGTTGAACCTGATGTAAATATGTATGTATGTTTTGATGTGATTTGAAATAAAACATTCCCCTACTCTTTCAAACAGTGCCTTGGGTTCTTTTACTTCAACCTGAACAGCACCAAAGATAGGTAGATGGGACTTCAGTTTACCATCTCATCCAATGTATAGCATACCCCAACAGTTCAGCATCCCCCAGTATTGCACTCACGTACCAACATTGGTGGCATGAGCCCAATCCCAGTGTGGGACTAGAACCCATGACCATCTAGCCCAGAGGTGGATGTGCTACCATGTGAACCATGCTTACACCTAAAGGGTGTGGAAGCACCGTAAAATGGGTCTGTATGACCCAGGAATAGAGGTTCAAGTCTAGAATTTGGTGGGAGATGTGGAGTAGTTTCGCTGGCTGGCGAGGAGCCGACGCAGTGCCTTATGCCAGGCTGCTGGCTGGAGAGAAGCTGGTATGTCAGCTAGTTCTATTGCTGGATGTATGGGGTACTGATGGATCTAGGAGGTGTCGGGTCTGTTTGTTGTCTCAGTACAATAGGTCAAGGAGTGCAATTCCCAATGCAGGCTCCCACCTGGGACTGGAAGGCCTGGTCACCCTCAAGCAAAGGGTGGCATACAGTCCTGACCTCCTGCAGGTAAAAGGAGAGTCATTTGGCAGGGCCAGGGGAGGACACAGGCATTCAGACCTTACTTGTCCTTAGGACTGGTAGAGGGAGTCAAACCTATGGCTTAAGAATGGGAACTGTAAAGAGATCTGGGGATGGATAGGAATCCTGGGGGGGGATGCCCTGAAGAAGTGCCACCTAATGGCCTGTGGGGCCTGAGGAGGATTACAGAGAAGCTGAGAAAATTATCCTCCCAATTTTCGACTATGGTGACATTGTCTATAGTGTTACTTCTAAGTCTATTCTGGCCAGACTGGACTGCTTCTTTCACATTTTCTGTCACTTTGACCTAGACTACCTTCCTGGCACCCACTATTGTTTTGTTTATTCCTCTCTCTCCCTCCCTTCTCTAGAAGCCAGGTGTTTCTTTCATTGTGCTTCTTTTATTTCCTAATTCTGGCTTGGGTCCCTCCCTTACTTCCCTCCTTTTTTTTCCCTCTGGCTCCACTTTGACCCTCAACCCTTTACCCTCCCTTATATCATATTATCTGCAGGCCAAGTTGCTGTCTCCTTGTGGTTCCCTAAGCTTTGGTCTTCCCTTCCCTGTGCTATCTGCTTGGCCTCATCACTCTTCTCCCTCAAATCCCTCCTGTATGACTTCTCTACTCATTCCTGTAACTGCCCTTGACTGCACTGAGTCCTGGCATCCACACCACCCAAAAATCTACCTTCTTGGGTACAATCTTTCCTGGGTTTTGTACATGGTCTGTGCAGAATCTATTATTCAGTGCATCTGTCCATAGGTCATATATGTTTATTATACATGTTTATGTCTGACTTGTCTAATCACCTGTAACTTGTTATTTTTTATCTTATTTTATATCATGGTATCTTATTTTGCATTATTGCCACATTTAACAGTACTTCACTTCCCCATTCCCCAGGATGCAGCTGAAATGAGACTACTGCTGAGAGAGAGAGAGAGAGAAAGCAGCCAGAGATTCCTTAAATCAAGGAGGTTATTTTCTAGACTACACTGAACTGAATTATTACCTTTTGGACCTGTGTAAGTAACTAGTATTGATTCTGTTTTTGGGGTTGACTTGTCTTAGTTTTAACTTTAATTTGCCAGGGAGGAACTGTAGCTGGGAGATATTTGCAGTCATTTGTGACTAGACCTGGTACTTAACTTCTGTGAAATAGGTGTCTGAAAGGAAGGAAGGCACTCCCTGGGGTGGAGGGTCAGTGTTGTAGTTGATTGTTTCTGGACGGTATAGGTTTACTCCCTCCCACCCTTCCCTACACCCACCCGCCCCAAGTGCATAACTTCCTTTATAGCAGGGGTTCTGACATCACTTCCTCAAAACTGCTAACAACATACACCTGTTCATATTCTTAAAGGCACAGCACACTGAACAGGGGGTAGAGACACTCACAAGCTTGCACACACTAAAACAAGAACAAAAAAACAACAAAAGAAAAGCATATGTAACAGGAAGGGACACAGACATGTGGGGAGTGGTGCAATGTACTGCCTGTGGAGCAGCAGGCTTCCGGGAGACATTCTGGAAACTGCATTGCTGCCCTGTTTGCAGGCACCTCTCTGGTCTGAGGGAGGAGGTTGCTCGTCTCCATGCTGACCTGGCAATGATTCGGAAAACCTGCTCCCCCACTCAGGGACCACCCAGGCCACCACCACTACCTCAGAGGTTGCCAAGAAAGAGAAGTGGTTGGACCACAGTGGGCTCAGGGAGGGTGAGGGTGGTGGAACAGAGGCACATCCTTCCAGTTGTGCCTCTCCACAATTCATTTGCCACTCTGGCAGAGCATGGTTCCTCTATGGAGGCAACTGCAGTGGAGACCAAGGAGAATGCTGGGAACCTCCACAATGGAGACCCACAGGAGGGTGGCACAGGACCCCACAGGGGAAGGAAACAACTCCTGGTGAGGGACTCGATTGTTAGGGGGTAAAACTGGGGGAGGGAGGGGAAAGGGAGGTAAGGTGCCTGCCCAGCGCCATGGCTTGGAGGGACAGGAAACAAAATCTCAGGATCGTGGGAGCAGCTGCAAGGGGGAGTGAGCTAGGTGTCATTATCCACCTAGGGATGAATGACCTGGCTGAGAATGGGATCAGAGCAGTGCAACAGGAGTTTGTGGAGTTGGGGAAGGGCCTTAGACAAGTAGCACACATGGTAACTTTCTCAGAAGTGCTACCTGTCTATGGCATGGATGAGGCTAGGGTACTCCGCCCCATGGGATTCAATGACTGGTTGAAAAACTGGAGCAGAGCTCAGGGATTTGGCTTCATTGGGGACTGGGGCTCCACCTGGAGGGAAACAGGCCTATACAAGAGTGATGGTCTGCATCTATGCTGAAGGGGAACCAGGATCCTAGGTGATAGGTTTAAATGCTTCATTGGCAAGCATTTAAACTAGCCAAGGGGGGAGGCACTGAAAAGGAGAAGGGAAATCCTAGCCCCCCCAAACGTCAGGGTAGTTAGTGAGGTAAACACCAAGATAGAGCAGTCGATAGGGATAAGAGCAGGGGTAAATGGAGAAAAAGACAAAGTTACTGCCTTTGTCTTTTTCCATCCAATAAGGACAGGGATGGGGCAAAAAGAAATAAAGCCAGAAAAAAAAGGAGGGTAATGAGTACCAATGCCCATAGTCTAGGTAAAAAGCTCCCTGAAATGGTAGCCTGGATGGAAGAGGGATGCCGAGATATTGTGGCAGTCACAGAAACATGGTACATAGAGAACCATGACTGGGATGTCAACATACCAGGGTACACAATCTACAGGAGGGACAGGGAGGGAAGAAGAAGAAGAGGAGGAGGAGGAGGAGGAGTAGCTCTCTATGTAAGGGAAGGGATCAAAGCAACAGAACTAAAAGGTAAACAGGGAAGAGAGGAGGCACTGTGGGTCACCCTGGAGACTGGAAATGGCTCCACAATCCGCACAGGGGTTGTATACAGACCCCTGTCTCAGGGGGAGGAAATGGACAAGGAAATGACAGAAGGCATCCTTGGGATGGCAGAGAAAGGTGAGATATTGCTGATGGGGGACCTGAATATGCCAGATGTTAACTGGAGCACCTTTGCTGCAGCCACATCCAAGAGCAGGGCAATTCTCGATGTCCTACAGGGAGCATGCCTCAGACAGCTAGTTTTGGAACCCACTCAGGAGGGAGCAATCTTAGACCTGGTACTCTCAAATGGGGAAGGAGAGAGGATCTCTGATCTTGAAGTGGGTAGCCACCTGGGAACAAGCGACCACCAAACAGTGTGGTTCATGATAAACTTAGCCGTAGAATCAAGCTACACAAAAGTGAAGGTACTGGACTTCAGGAGGGTTGATTTTGTCAAAATGGAAGAGTGCCTTAGAAAAGCACTAGCAAACAGGTAAGAAGGTGGAGTGGAGCAACAATAGGAAAACATCAACACTGCCATCACAGAGGCAACACGCCTTTGTGTGAAGCAAATAAACAAATCAAAACAAAAAGAAAAAAACACTATGGTTCTCAAAAGAAGTGGCGGGGAAGGTAAGGGAGAAAAAGACAGCATTCAGGAAGTATAAGGAAACACAGAAGGAGCAGGACAGAGAACTGTTAAAGCGGAAGGAAGCGGGGAAGGCAGTCAGAATAGCAAAGGCACAAACTGAGGAAAAGGTAGCCAACTCGGTTAAGAAAGGGGATAAAACCTTTTATAGGAACATTTGGGAGCAAAGAAAGATGAAGGCAGGGATACTGAGGCTGAATAAAGAGGAAGGTGGTTGGGCAAAGAGTGACAGTGAAAAAGCAGGGATACTGAACGAATACTTCTGCTCAGTATTCACAATGGAAAAGCAGGGGGGAAAGACCTAATCCAGTCAATAGAAGCACTCTGGATAGGGGAGCTGATATTAGTCCTTTCACAGAACAAAGGGTTCTGAAAGACCTTTTAAAAGTGAAGGTGGATAAAGCAATGGGGACTGATGGGATTCACCCCAGAATTCTAAAAGAACTAAGAGAAGAACTAGTAACACCACTGACTACCCTTTTTAATATATCATGGGAGGATGGTGTGGTACCTGAGGACTGGAGAAGGGCAGATGTGAGTCCCCTTAAAAAAAGTGGGAGCAAGACAGAGGCAGGAAACTACAGACCTGTCAGTTTGACCTCAGTGGTAGGGGAAATGATGGAATCACTTCTGAAGGAAAGAATTGTTGAGTTCCTAGAGGCCAGTGGGGCACAGGACCCAAGGCAGCATGGATTCACAGCAAGAAGGTCATGTCAAACAACTCTAATTGATTTCTTTGACTGGGTGACCAAAGTAGTAGACCAGGGAGGGGCTGTGGACATGGCATACCTAGACTTTAGCAAGGCATTTGACACAGTCCCACACAAAAGATTAATAAACAAATTAGCCAGCCTGGGAGTGGGTCCCAGGGTGGTAGCCTGGGTAAAACACTGGCTGGACAACAGGACACAGCGGGTAATAGCAAATGGAGTTCACAGTGAAGAAAGGAGGGTTACTAGCGGTGTACCACAGGGTTCAGTACTGGGGCCGGTCCTTTTTAATATCTTTATAAGTAACATTGCAGAGGGACTGGAGGGGAAGGTATGTCTCTTTGCAGATGACACAAAGATCTGCAACAGGGTTGATATGCAAGGTGGGGTGGAAAGGATGAAAATGGACTTGGCAAGGTTGGAGGAATGGTCAAATGTATGGCAGTTTAGATTCAATGCAAAGAAGTGCAAAGTAATGCACCTGGGAAACAAAAACCCAGGGCAAGAGCACACAATGAGGGGTGAGATACTGACAACAACAAAAATGGAAAGGGACCTGGGGGTAGTCATATCAGACGACCTAAAGGTGGGCCAGCAATGTGAGAAGGCAGTAAGGAGGGCTGGGGGGATACTGGAATGCACAGAAAGAGGCATCACCAGTAGAAAACAAAGTCGTTGGCCCTCTGTACAGACAGTTGGTAAGACCACATCTGGAGTACTATGTACAGTTCTGGAAACCCTATCTCCGCAAAGACAGACAGGGTGGAGGCTGTCCAGAGGAGGGCAACCAAAATGGTGCAGGGTCTGCACCAGAAGACATATGAAGAAAGACTAAAGGAGCTTAAGATGTATAGCCTCGAGGAAAGAAGGGAAAGGAGGGACATGACAGAAACTTTCAAATACTTCCAGGGAATCAACAAAGTCCAAGAGGGTAGCATCTTTCAAAAAAAGAGATGTGCAAGAACAAGGCGGCACAATTTGAAGATAGAGGTGGGACGGCTCAGAGGTAATGTGATGAAGTATTTCTTAACAGAGAGGGTTGTAGATGCATGGAACAGCCTTCCTGAGGAGGTCATAGAGTCAAAAATAGTGGGGGAATTTAAGAATGCATGGGACAGACATAAGGCAAGTCTAGTTGTGGGGGTAGGAGGAAGTAGGCTGTTGGTTAACTAGGATCTGCAGCTTATCCGTTAGGTAGGAAAATCAGAAGACTAAGTGGGCTGAGCGGTCCTTATCTGCTGTCAAATTCTATGTTTCTATGAAATAAGCTGTTACCAGCATGGTATATGTTTCCTGGTAAATCTATTCAATAAATAAAAGGTCAGGCCACAGCTGCGGTGCTGGGTTCAAAGAATACTCAGCAAAGTACCATAATCAACTGTATAGTCCTTGACCTGATCTATGACAGATTAATTAACTGTAATGTTAGCATACCAACAGGCTCAATAAAGGAGGGCTAAGGACTAAGTGTGGCTGTGTCTGAGTTCATTTTCCAGCAAGTGCAGAGCCTGTCTCAGCAGTTCCTAGATGGAGTGAGGGGAAAGTTGGCCTAAATACGTAATTGTTTGTAAGGGGCTCCTGGTAAGCTGAAACCATTAAGATACCCCTTTACTTGCCGGCCCAGTGGCACAAAGGCACAAAGGGTTGAGGCACTGTACACCTGACCTCATGCTACACCAGTGACCCGGGTTCGAGAATGACCTTGGGCCATTGGGGTGCTGGGGTAGGTGAAGCAGGATTGAGCATGCCGGTGGGCAGCTGTCCTCTCCCGAGGGTGGTGAGGGTGGGTTGACGCCCCCTCCGTAGTTATGCTCCTGATGGGTGGAGGTCCAGTGGGTAGTGTAGATGGAGGGGGGCTGGCAAAAGTAACAGGAGGTGGAAAGGGCTGAGCTGGCACCATGGGGTATGTAGAATGCCTCCACGTGCTCGCACGGCCATGTGCTGGGTCCTCGGGGGGGTGTCAGGGGAGAAAATGTAAAACAAATGCATATATATCCCCATCACCAGTCGGCGGGAGGAGGCAATAGGGACCAAACAGCTATATAAAAAAAAAAGATAGCCCTTTACACAGAAGTACCCTGGGTCATGATAACCCCTACTGGGCATAGTCACATCAGTCTGTGACACCGAGTGAAAGGAGGATTGCAAAACAAATTAGAAAATAATGTGTTTATTCTTAAACAGAACCACTACTAGTATCTTCCAGCCGTTTCCCAAAAAAATATTTTTATAATGTGTTATAATGCTTGACACTGTATTTGGAAAGGTTACCATTTGAACTGATAGAAGTAATGTTTTTAAATGAAAGCTTGGAATCTGATCAACATGAATTGATCCTTACAATACAGGTCTCACGTGTCACTACATGTCTGTACATATGGATATAATACAGTATGTTGTTTAAAATATCAGGGCTTTAAAAAGTTAGTAAACCATTTTGGCCAGGATATTCATAGGTCCTGGTTTGGACCCACTGAATGTTTGTTTTAGGTGCAAATCAGTGCCTGGATCAAACCGTAGGTATATTGGAAAATGCTTTGGGACTGTGCGAGCGCTAAAGGCATGTTCCACTATACTGTACCAGTCAGGCATTACCCAGATCATGATCGCAAACCCTGGCCCCCTACTAACTACAGCAGGTATGTGGCCAATTGAACGTTATGGGGCTTGCGATTGCAATCGGACTGTAAGGGCCCACTAATGGTGGCTGCTTCTCTGGAGCAATCTGCCATATTTGTACCTTAAAGGAAACATAGAATTTGATGGCAGATAAGGACCGCTTGACCCACCCAGTCTGCCCATTTCCCTACCTAATGGATAAGCTGCAGATCCTAGTTAACCAGCAGCCTACTTCTTTCTACCCCCACCCCCTACAAGTAGTACACCCTCACATCCTGTAAATGTTATTTGCTTCCTTGTCAACAGATAACTCTTTTTGTGTAGCTGTTGGAGTTATATGTGTTGGCTTTAATTTGTTTTCACTGTTCACACCAGCACCCACCTGTAACCAACCTGGGGGGGGAGGGGTCTCCATTTTCTGGTTGTTGAAATCTCATTGTCCCTGACAGCTGCATTAGCATATGAGAACATCATATGTCAGCACCCTTTAGACTCCACAGTATGCCTGTCTGCTTACTTAGAATACAACAAAATAAATTACAGCAAGGTGTGAAATACTACATTTACCTTCAATTAGCTTTACAAACTGTCTTAGATGTAATGCACATTTTTTCCCTTTAAACTGCATTCAATCTGTGTGTTTCTAGAGAGTTTTTTGGTTATGTGTACTTTCAGCATAGAGATACATGGTATAAATTGGTACTGTGGCATCATGTTCTCATACGGTAATGCAGCTCTCAGGGACAATGCAATTTTAACAACCAGAAAATGGAGACACCCCAGGCTAGTTACAAGGACTGGTGTGAACACTGGAAGCAAACTAAAGCAAACACGTATAATCCCCAACAGCTACATGAAAATAGTCATCTGTGGACAGGGAAACAAATAACACTTACAAGATATGAGGGTTCACTACTCTCCCTTAAGATGCAAATGATCCCATAGTACTAGCAAGGCACTATGGGGTTATTTGCATCTCATTAGGGGCCTTATTATAGGCCAGGAGCAAACAGAGTTTACAACCCCACCCCCCACAGTGCCTGTCAGGGCTGCCTGTATTGATGGTCTAGTGCAGCCCCCACTCTGAGCACCCTGCTGATATTACATGCGCTATTACCTGGTGTCCAGTGCCCCCCCCCCCCAATACCTGTGATGATTCATAGGTTTTATCGGTTGTCCTGAGCTCTTTAAAGACCGAAGTCCATTTGACTCGCCTTAATATTAATTTAATAAATAAATAAAATTGTATCCTTTTATGTTCTTACTCTTCAAATAATAATCAAGGGAGTGCTTAAAGGCTAACATAGATGGACTACCCACAACCCCAAGTGGTAGTGTATTCCAAATTTTAACAACTCTTAGTGAAAACCAATGCCTTCGTGCCTGTGTATTAAACTTTTCCATCTTAAGTTGTAGATGATGGACACGTGTGTTATGGGACTGATGTCCAAAAATTAATCCCAGTTGTTTCCAAAGCTGGTTATCAGACAATGCCCGATAGATAAGACATATATCTCCTCTTAACCTCTGATACTCCAGAGAATAAATGTCCAAGCTCCTCAATCTTTCCCCATAATTCATGCCCTGTACTTCCTTAATTCTTTTCATAGCCCTGTGTTGAACCCTCTCCAGGGCATCTATGTCCTGCTTATGGCTTGGTGCCCAGAATTGCACACAGTACTCTGCATGAGGGTACACCAAGGAGGTATAAAGAGGAAGTAAAACCTCCTTTTTCCTACTTTTGATGTGCCTATGTATGCAACTCAAACTGCTATTAGACCTCTTAACCACATGGTTACAATGCAAATGGGATTTAAGGTTGTTACTAACTATAATGCCCAAATCTCTTTCTTCCTTTACTACCCTAAGTATCTGACCATCTAAACTGTAATCCACTTCTGGATTTTTTTTTCCCCCAAGTGCATTACCGTACACTTATCAATGTTAAAGGATCCCATGTTCTCTTTAGCCCAGGTCTTTAATTCTGCAAGAGCCTTCTGCAATTTTAATGCATCCATCTGACTATTTACTGGAGAACCTATGCGGGTGTCATCCGCAAATTTGGACAACCAAATATTTGTTGTAACATGTATGGTAGAAATATAAAGATTAAACAAGAATGGTCCCAAAACAGATCCCTGAGGGGCCCCACTCATAACTGGGACCCATTCTGACACTTCCCCAAGGACACATACCCTTTGTTTTCGTTCAAGCAACAGTCACTTATCCAATATACCAGTTTTTGGTGTATCCCAAGCTTAAGAATAGTTTTTATCAATTGTTCATGTGGGACTTTATCGAATACCTTTACGAAGTCCAGAAATATCACATCCACAGAACTACCCTCATCAAGTGTTTTACTTATTCTTCCATAGAATTTGATTAGGTTAGTTTGGCATGAACGTCCCTTTGTAAATCCATGTTGTGTCATATCCCCAACCCCGGCTGATTCTACATAATTCATAATAAAATCCTTGATGATGCCCTCCAGAATTTTCCCAAGGGTAGAGGTTAGGCTAATTGGCCTATAATTCCCCACACTTTGTTTGGAGCCCTTCTTATGAATAGGGATCACTATTGCCTGCCTCCAAGCCTCAATAATTTGGCCCGCTTCCAAGTATTTTTTGAAAAATCAGTGTTACAGGCCCTGCCAAATTATCTGTCAATTCCTTCAATAGTCTTGGATATAAACCATCAGGTCCATATGCCTTGTTTTGATTCAAATTTCTTAATCTAGTTCTGACTTCTTCAATCTCTATTATTAAATCTGCTACTCCCTTAGATGGTTGGTTCTCTGCCATAGATGCTTTTCCTACATTAAACACTGACGAAAATTATGTGTTAAACATATCAGCCATGTCCTTGTTACCTGTTATTAATTTACCAGTATCATCATTTAATGGACCAACAGTATGTCCTTGTCCCTTTTTATTATTAATATAAGCATAGAAACTTTTATAATTATCCTGCGTTTTGGCGGCTAAGTTAAGCTCATGTTTCTTTTGCCATAACAATAGCTATTTTGACCCTTTTAAATAATATTTATAAACCTCCCATGATCTAGGCTCACCACAATGTTTGGCCTAGTATATGCCTTATTTTTTCTTAATTAGCTTTTACGTTCGCTTACGCACATGCAAGGAACGTTTTGGGAGAGTAGCACACTTTGGAGGTGTGCCTCTCCCTTGCAATCCAGTGCTCCGTTGAGCAGGCGTGCCGGTCCTGCACCAATGGGTGCGGGAGCTCTGTATGACAGTGGTCCTCTGCTTCAAAGAAAACCACCGCTGTCATACCGAGCACCGCATCATGCCGCCCCCCCTCACGTCACGTGCTTCCCCGCCACACCGGCCCCCCCAAAGCTTTGGTGCCACGCTGGGAGCCCACCCCAGCATGGCAAACGTTGTTTGCCGACGGAGGTGCCCAATCCCCTAGCTCCACGCCCCTAAGCCATCCTTCTGCCACGCTGAGGCCCACCCCAGAGTGGCAAGCGTCCGATTTTGCGGCCAGACTGCCCCAATCCCCATCGGCTCCTCGGCCCCGCTTGGCGTGGTTGCCGGACGGGTGCCCAATCGCTGGCTCCTCGGCCCCCAGCCATCTTCTGCCACACTGGGAGCCCACCCCAGAGTGGCAAACGTCCCAAGTAGTACTTTTTTTTTTTTAAACCTTAAAGAAAACGGTCCCACGTAGTCTCCCAGTCCCCTCCCACAACCTGCACCCACCCACTGCGCACTCCAGCCTCCCACCCCCCACCCCATACTTACCTCCAGAGCTCGGCGGGACGATCTTTCAGTGGACCGGGAACACGCCTGTACTCTTCAAAGCCGACCGCGAACTGAGGAAATGCCGGTAAGCTGTATAATGGGCTAGATAGGGAGTTTTCAACTTTATTGCATATCTCAGGCATTTTTTGGAAATTTTGCACCAAATGTTCAACATGGGGTTTTTGGGACCCCTTCTCATGAATGATGTCACTGTCATAGCGTTATTTGGGCCTGAAGGGTGATTTCGCAGTCACTGCGCAAAATCACCCTCTGGGCCCAAATAACGGCATGACAGTGACATCATTCATGAGAAGAGGTCCCAAAACCCATTTTGAAAATTTGGTACAAAAATTCCAAAAAATGACTGTTTTACGAGCGTACATTGTGCAGTTCCTACGCAGGCTCATAAGTTCGCGAATTATTAATATTTTCACTCCAGATTTTCAACATTGCCATTTTACCACACCTCCTTATGAGCAGTACAGCTGTCATTTTTCACATCCTGCTCAAAACGTGTTTCCGCCCATGTAGCGCACAATGGCGCAGTCCGTGTGCGAACTCAATGTATGGGATGCATTAAGAAAATCACAGTGACACTGTTCATGAGCAGAGGTCTTAAAATGGCTGTGTTGAAAATTTGGTGAAAAAATTCCTAAAAATGACTGTTTTACGAGTGTTCATTGCGCAGTTCCTACGCACGCTCATAAGTTTGTGAATTTTCAATATTTTCACTCCACATTTTCAACATTGCCATTTTACCACACCTCCTTACGAGCAATGCAGCTGTCATTTTTCACATCTTGCCCAAAATGTGTTTCCGCCCAAGTAGCGCACAATGGCACAGTTGCTGTGTGAACTCAGTGTTTGGGACACATTAAGAAAATCACAGTGCACTGTTCATGAGCAGAGATCTTAAAATGGCTATGTTGAAAATTTGGTGAACAAATTCCTAAAAATAACTGTTTCTGACATCGTTGTGCACTTCCCTACATAAGTAAGTTGCAATTTTATTTCCACTCCAGATTTTCAACATTGCCATTTTACCACACTTCCTTATGAGCAGTACAGCTGTCATTTTTCACATCCTGCCCAAAACGTGTTTCCGCCCATGTAGCGCACAATGGGGGTAACAAAAAGGTCATGCTGAAAATTTATTGTGCAAATATCAGCAATCGCACAGGGCATTAGGGTAAAGCACCATACATGCCAAACACCACTGCAAATACCTGCAAGCGAACGTTCGGCATTGACAAATACTTGTTAATCAATGCTGTCATCCAGGGAGGAAGAGAACTTCTAGTTTTATGATATTTTTTACTAGTTGGGATGTACTTATGAATCAGCCAGTTTAATTTAGTAATAAATATATCCCACATTTCGTGTAGTGTATGATTACTTAGTTTCTGTTTCCAATTCCATTTATCCAGTTCAGTTTTTAGAGTACAGTTATCCACCCTATTAAAGTCATACAATACTGTACTACCACTAATACTATGGTAGCCCTTGTTAAATTGAAAACTGACCATAGAATGGTCACTGTTAACTAAAGGTACATCAACCTTTCAATTTTGAATATTGTCAATCAAATTGGTTAACATCAAATCCAAAATATGACTGCCCCTTGTATTTTCATTGACCATCTGCTCTAATCCAGCTACCATAAATGTCTCCAGGAATTTAGCCTCAACCTGGGAATTAGACTGCAGTGTATCCCAATTTATACCAGGAAGCTTAAAATCTCCTAATAAAATAACACTGTCCTCCTGGTTTACACACTTAACAAAATCCAGTATAAGGTTGCCATTTTCAAAACAAGTAGCTGGTGGTCTATAAATAGTGTCTGGTGTCCAGTGGTCTGCCTGCCCCTGAACACTCCTGCCAGTATTTACAGTATGAAATATTCCCTGGTGTCCCTTGTTCTCAAACAAGCCATCGATAAATGTTTCAAAATGCCCCCGATGTCCAGTGGTCTGAACCTGCCTCTGCTGGTATTTATGAAATAGTCCCCGGTGTCCAGTGGTCCCCCCTCTCCAGTACAACCTGCCAATAATGTTTCAATGTCTTCCTGGAGTCCGGTTGTCCCACAGCCCCGAGCACCCCACTGATAAGGTTTCAATATTTCTCTAGTGTCCAGTTGTCCTTCCACCCCTAAATTCCCCACCAATAATGTTTCAATATTTCCTTGGTGTCCAGTGGTCCCCTGCCTAGCTCCCAAGGTTTGATTCCCCTGACCCACCTGCCATGTCCCCTTTGCACCACCGCTGTAGTTCAGACTCCACCCACCCTCAGTGACCAGCACAGCACCTTCACTAACCTCCACAGTTCACGATCGCAGGCCTACTGTACCAGCTGATTACATTAGGTGCCAAACCCTGCACTGCCAGTCAATGACCAGCCCTGCAGGTGAGCAGAGTGTCTGTGTTGGTTTCCGTTGGGGGGGGGGGATTCTGGATACAGGGTAGGCAGGTTTGAGGAGTCTGACATATGGGGGAGGCAGGTCACATGGGGGGGGTGACTCAAATCAGGGGGTTGGGAAACCACTGCAAAGGTCTAACTTGGAATCATTGGGACTAGAAACTTAATTTTTTTTTAATGAAAGCTTGGAGTCTAGCCATAAAGAATTAGCTCTGTTTAAACTTTTTTTGTGTCGATACTATTCTTTCAAGATGTTGTAGCTGTTCCACATAGACAGGGTACAGCTGTCCCACATTTTATAGATTCTAAAGCAATAAAACATAGTAATTTATATTGCTCAAAACAAGAGACTGAATTACATGTGGGTGCACAAACTTAGTGGACACAAACATTTCTGTCCTGTATTATACAGTGTCCCGAGCCTTTTTCTCTGAAGTTTGATAAGGTGTCCACAATTGTTGTCTCTTTGGTCCCCAGATGTTGAGAAACAGTGTCCTTTTGACTGACAAGATGTATGATCACAACATACCACCCCAACTCAACACAGAAACACAAACCTATAAAAAGCATTTGTAACCCCTGCCCCACCCCACCCGAAGTTACTAGTGAGGGTTTTCAAGCTGTGCAGGCAGCCAGTGGTTAATCTGTGCTCTCCCTTGCACTCCTGTCATAAACCATGGCTCTCACGCTGGATGGGCAGGGCTTGTTGCAGCAGCATAAGTCACAGTGGAGTGCAGCGGGCAGTTTGACTGGCACTGAATTCCAGTCAGAGTGCTGAAGGACTGTGCTCACCATTTTTTTCTCTTAAGAAAAGAATCACTGAATCATAGAATGTGATGGCAGATAAAGACCAAGGGTCCATTCCATCTGCCCATTTTTTGTACGACCTACACCCTGGTCCTACCGTTCATTAGAGTCTGTGTCGTTGAGACCTCTCGCCCTTTCCTATCTGTGCTTGAACCCAATGTCTGTCCCAGCATGCTTCAATGCATTTACTGTCTGTACAGTAAAGCCTTCCTGTGAAGTACTTCCTCATGTCCCTTCTCATTTTATGCCCCTCCAGCCCCCAAAACCTCCAGTGAAGTGGCAGAGGCCATCCTGACCAGAGCCCATAGCCAGGGTACAGTAATGTACAGCATCTGGCTTCTGGTCTATGAATAACTGGGGCATCTGTGCACTGTCAGAACTTCAGAGCCCTGCTGTGCTGCCTTTAAAGCAAGGTCTCCAGAGGGACAACAAGAGGCTGAATGATCTTAAAGAGATACAGGTCTGGGTTAAAGGACAGGACTTCAAGTATCTCAAAGGCATCAGCACAGTGGACTGTCAGGGGATTATCAGTCTCAAGGGTGGAAACATCATAAGAGAGCACATCCTGAAGCTGGAGGTGAGTAAAATGAGAAGGTACATCAGGAAGTAGTTCACAGGAAGGGTGGTGGACAGGTGAACCAACTGCCACAGGAGTTGGTTAATGTGTAGACGCTAAATGTGATCAAGAATAGTGAGACAGACATATGGGTCGGGGAGGGCCAACTCGGAGGGGGGAGAGAGAGAGCGAGTGTGACAGGATATCAAGGAGAGTGCGGGACCAGGAGAGGGAGGGAAAAGCGTATGGGATACAGCCTGACCCATAATAGACTGGCACCAGAACCGAGGTAGGGACGGGACAGACTGCGTGGACCTATGGTATTTATCTATCCATATTGTTAATGTTTCTGTGTTAAATTTGAGGATCCCTAATTGGTTCTCAGCATCCAGTTTAAAAGAGACAAGCCCAAAGGCTGTAACCTGCAAGTCCATGGGAGGTAGTGCCCAGTAGGGGTAACGACAAGTGGGAGTCAAGCAGAAATCCTGCAAGAGGCTATTATGTTTCTGCAGCTGGGGGTCACAAACGTGTGCAGAGTTCCACTGACAGTGCTATTTCTGTTTGGCCAGGGAGGCCTAAAACAATCTGCTCTACTGCAAGATGGGTCTGAGGGTAGGGTGCAAGGGGACCCGGCATGGAGTATGATTTATTGTTTTGCCCTGATAATATCAGAATGAATATTTTGATGAATAAAGTCCCTGATTTTTCCAGCAGTCCAAATGGGTTAAAGAATAGTGCTGTAATGCTGAAGTTAACCATTTAAATTTGTCGCTTCCTTGGGAGACACCTGAGGAGGGAAGATGCTTCCTTCTGCAGAGTTTTAATTAAACTCTCTGCTGCTTGACTTTACTTTTGGATCGACATTGAGATCTGTGACTGACTGATTTCTGGTACTCCCTCATAAACATTTGGCCCATGGTCCCCAAACCAAACTCTTAAAACCCTGGCCAGTGCCCCCCCCCCACCCCCCATAGTGGAGGGCCCAAAGTACCTGACAACCAGGGTCAGTTACAAAAATGGTGCTGAACAGGACACAGGTGCAAGAGAGATCCATAAAGTGGTGGTGGAATATAACAAGCATTTGTCAATGCCGAATGTTGATTACGTTGGTCTGTTCAGCTCGCTCAGTGGCCCTCTGTCACTGGCTCAGTCTGTTTGTCCCGGTGCTGCAGGCTGCTCTTTTGTACTGGGCTGCTTCCTGCATTGGCACCTTGTTCTGCTGATGAAGAAATCCGCAGCTGTCCCGACAGAGCTCCATTGAGGTGGCTCACTCCCCCTCTCTCACTCGCTCATTCTGTTTCTCCTGGTTCTGCAGGCTGCCCTTTTGTACTGGGCTCCTGCCTGCGTTGGTGGCTTTCTACCCACAAAGAAATCCACAGCTATCCCGACACAGTTCCGTAGAGGTCGCTCACTCCCCCTGTCTCACTCACTCAGTCTGGTTCTCCTGGTGCTGCAGACTGCCCTTTTGTACTGGGCTCCTGCCTCTGTTGGTGCCTTTTTCTGCCCACAAAGAAATCTGCAGCAGTCCTGACAAACCTGCGTTGAGCTCGCTCACTCCCCTTCTCTCACTCGCTCATTCTGTTCTGCCGGCACTGCAGGCTGCCCTTTTGTACTGGGCTCCTGCCTGCGTTGCTGCCTTCTTATGCCCACAAAGAAATTTGCAGCAGTTACAATACAGCTCTGTTGAGCTCACTCACTCGCTCATTCTGGTTTCCTGCCACTGCAGGCTGCCCTTTTATACTGGGCCCCTGCATGCATTGCTGCCTTTTCTGCCCACAAACAAATCTGCAGCAGTCCCAAAAGAGCCATGTTGAGCTCACTGACTCCCCCCTCCCTCACTCGCTCATTCTGTATCTCCTGGCGCTGCAGGCTGCCCTTTTGTACTGGGCTCCTGCCCACATTGGAGGCTTTTTCTGGCCAGAAAGAAATCTGAAACAGTCCTGACACAGCTCCACTGAGCTCGCTCACTCCCCCTCTGTCACTCTGGCATTCCGTTTCTGCCGGCGCTGCAAGCTGGCCTTTTGTACTGGGCTCCTGCCTGCGTTGCAGCATTTTCTGCCCACAAAGAAATCTGCAGCAGTCACACTAGAGCTCGTTGAGCTCGCTCACCACAGCTCTGTCACCGCTCATTTTGTTTCTTCGTCACGCAGACCGCGCTTTTGTATGGGGCTTCTGGCTGCATTGGCAACTTTGTCTGTCCACAAAGAAATCTGCAGCTGTCCCGACAGAGTCGTGGAGGTCGCTCAGTATCCCTCTCTCATCGCTCATTCTGTTTGTCCTGGCACTGCAAGCTGCCCTTTTGTACGGGGCTCCTGCCTGCATTGGCGCCTTTTTCTGCCCACAAAGAAATCCCAGCAGGCCTGATAGAGCTCTGTTGAGCTCACTAAGTCCCCTTGTCTCACTCGCTCGTACTGTTTCTCCCACTGCTGCAGGCTGGCCTTTTGTACTGGGCCCCTGCCTGTACTGACACCTTTTTCTGCCCACAAAGAAATCTGCAGCAGTCCTGACAGCGCCGTGAGTTCGCTCAACTCCCTCCCTCACTCGCTCTCTCGCTCTGTTTCTCCCAGTGCTGCAGGCTGCCCTTTGTACCTGGACTCTTGTGTTGGGGCCTTGTCTGCCCACAAACAAATCTGCAGCAGTCCTGACAGAGCTCAGTTGAGAGCCGCTACCCTCTCACTCGGTCGATCTTAATCTGTCCCAAACACTGATTTCCACAGTGACCGTACTATTGTCCGGCAGGAGTGCAAAAACATATTTTAGCCAGGATGTGAAAAATGACAGCTGTAGTATTCATCAGGAGTTGTGAAAAAATGGCACTGTTGAAAATGTGGCGTGACAGTATTATAAATTTGGGAAGTTACAAGGGTGCGTGGAAACAGTTCAACGCACGCTTGAAACACAGTCATGTTATGGGGTTTCATCACCAAATTTTCAACATAGGGATTTTAGGACCTCTGCTCATGAACAGTGCCACTGTCACTTACTTAATCTGTCCCAAACACTGACTTCCCACAGTGACCACATTATTCTGCGCTGGAACTGTGAAAACACATTTCGGTCAGGATGTGAAAAATGACAGCTGTACTGCTTATAAGGAGGTGTGAAAAAATGGCACTGTTGAAAATCTGGTGTGACAATATTACAAATCTGCGAAGTTACAAGGGTGCATGGAAAGTGCGCAATGCACACTTGTAACAGTCAATTGATGGGCTATCATCACCAAATTGTCAACATAGGCATTTTAGGACCTCTGCTCATGAACAGTGCCACTGCCATTTTCGTAATCTGTCCCGAACAGTGATTTCCCTCAGCGACCGCTCTATTCTGCACCGGAAGTGCGAAAACACATTTCGGCCAGGATGGGAAAAATGACAGCTGCACTGTTCATAAGTAGGTCTGGGAAAATGGTAATGTTGAAAATCTGGAGTGAAAATATTATAAATTTGCGAAGTTACGAGCATGCGTGCCAACTGCGCACTGCACGCCAGAACACAGTCATTTTGTTTGGAGTATCACTACCAAATTTTCAACATAGGCATTTTAGGACTTCTACTCATGAACAGTGTCACTGTTACTTTCTTTATCTGTCCTGAACACTGATTTCCCACAGCGACTGTGCTATTCTGCGCTGGAAGTGCGAAAACACATTTCGGCCAGGATATGAACAATGACAGTTGTACTGCTCACAAGGAGATGTGACAAAATGCTAATGCTGAAAATCTGGCATGAAAATATTGTAAATTCGTGAAGTTATGAGCGTACATAGCAACTGCGCAACGCATGCTCGTAAAACAGTCATTTTTTGGGTTTTTTCCACCAAATTTGCAACATAAGCTTTTTGAGAGCCCACCTCATGAACACTGGCACTGTAGTTTTGTTAATCAGCCCAGAAGGGTGATTCCGCACAGTGACTCCAAACCCACCTTTCAGGGCCAATTAACGCGATGACAGTTCAAGAATTTATGAGGAGGGGTCCCAAAAACCCCATGTTGAAAATGTGGTGAAAAAATTCCCAAAAATGCCTGAGATATGCACTAAAGTTGAAAAAAAACATATTTATTACATTATACAGCTTACTGGCATGTCCTCAGTTTGCGGTCGGCTTTGAAGAGTGCAGACGTGTTCCCGGTCCACCGAAGATCGTCGCGCCAAGCTCTGGAGGTAAGTATGGGGTGAGGGAGGGTATGGGGAAGCAGGGTGTGCAGTGGGTGGTTGCAGGTTGTGGGTGGGGGCAGGGCTAACACCGAGGACAGTTTCTTTTTTCAGGAGAAAAAGCAGAAGACGCTGTGGTGGCTGTTTTTCCTTCACAGGGGCATCTGGCATGCTGGGTGGGCTCCCAGCATGCCAGAAAAAACTTTGTTTGGGGGCCAGCAGTAGCCGATGTGGATTCGGCACCCCTCCGGCAGGAACAAAACGGGAGATTATTATGCCTACGTGGGATTGGGCACCCTTTGGCAGGAACAACCGGGGTTGGGGTTACAGAATGCCATAGGGAGTGGGCTCTCATCGGCAACAACAGAAACACGGGTAATCAAGCCGACGGGATTAGGACCCTGCCGCAAGTAAACATGGTGGGAGAGGTTGATATTGTTTGTGAACACGGTGGCAACCCGCCGCCATGTTCACAAACAATATCAGGGGTTTCACATCCTGTCCTACAATGACGGGTCACTCCTTTATTGCAGCGGATGGCTGACGCTGCAATGATGAGGTGGCCCCTGATTGCAGCAGCTACTTTTTTAGAAGGTTGTGGCATGCTGGCTGAACTAGTGTCAGCAGCAGCGTCCGCCATTGGGGATGGGGCAAGCCTTTGCAGGCTGTGGGGGCATTGGGCATAACATTGCCATGCCTCCACAACCTGCTTGTGGAGAAAGCTGACGCAACATGTTTCTTGCGCATGCACGCAATCAACATAAAAATGGGAATGTGAACTGCTTTTGTGGCTGCATTCTCAAACTGTGAAGAACAGTAAAAAAATGTACATCAGGTGTTTTGCAGTTTGAATTACAGTTGAGCACATTCTCTGAAGCTAATTTCCATGGTGTGATCCGATTGGCTGGATGCACCTTTGGCCCAACCGTATGAACTCTGAATATGGCAAAGTGGGTGGACACCGAAAGACTGTGCACTGAGCTCATGTGCCAGGAGAGTGTTGCTCAGTTTGTGAAAGGGTGAGGCATGATATGGATGGCTGTGACAGATACCTCCATATACCAGGCAAATCTAATTTTTTTTTTAAGTTTGTTGCAACAGTCCGTTTTACTCTCCCCCTTTCTTGCTATAACTCCTCATCTTTCTTTCCACGTTATATAGGCAGGCCACCTATATAACGTTCTTTCTATCCCTTATGTATTCTTTCCTGGTATATGAAGTTCTGCACAGCTCTTTCTTTGTTGTCCCCCCATTTCAGAACCTTTCTAATGTGAGGTATGCAGAAACACAATAGTTGTTTAAAATGAGTATTTCATTTCATTTGGATATGGAATTGTAAGCGCTTGGTTATATCCATGGTGTGGGTCTTGTAATGACCCCTTTATGTATGCAAACCCTCATATGGTCTTGGTTTGCATCCCATTTAGCGTTAGGTACCCCCCCTTTTGTCCCCTCCTTGTAAATATATGGGGCTGGATATTCAAAAGGGTTGCGCCATGCGCAATAGGGTTGTGCTTGCACAAGTCCGAAATTGCGCCATTCTGCGATATTCAGCAGGAGGCAGTTGCGCCCCCAAAGTCATGCTGAGCAACAGCACAATGCTAATGAAGGCATGCTCAACCGGAGGGGGAGGAACCATGCATAAACTGCACAGCCCGCTATTCAGCCAGCTGTGCAGAGTTGTGCAGGCGCAACCCCCAACCTGCGCCTGCACAACTTTGAGCAAAAAAAAAAAGTATCAAGTCGAGGGCCACCCACAGGTGAGCTGCCGTATTGCAGGGCACAACACAGCAGCTGCCACCTGTGGGTGGCCCTCCACTTGTTCCTGTGCCCCCTGCAGCCCGATCGTGGGCAGATCTCACTCACTGGCCCGATCGCTGGCATAACAGTATGCACCCCCAACCAGCCCGATCGCGGGCATAACAGTATTAACCCCCAACTGGCCCGATCGCGGGCATAAGGTCAACCCTCCCCAAAGACCAATATCCTGGTGGTCCAGTGGGACCGCGAAGCCTGATCGCGGCGTCATAAGGTCAAACCTCAGTTCACTTTCAGGACTATTTCACTACTCATGGAGTTATTTCGACCCCTGCTCCCCTGTCGCCGGCAGCAGTCTCCCGCCAGCCACCCGCCGCCCGCCGACCGATGTCAGGCGCTGCATCGCTCATTGTTCAGAGCAAGAGCCACTGGCGCAGTAGCCCATACAGATAAGGCAGTCCAGATTTGTGAATTCATTCATTCACATATCTGACCGCCTGAGAGTGGGCTGCACACCATTGGCTCTGCTTTGAACCAATGGGCGGCAGCCCCATTGAGCTGTCAGTCGGCGGCGGCAGGGCGGCAGGCGGTGGGTGCTGCCGCCCGCCGCTGACGGGGGGAGCAGGGTGGTGGGGCCGTGGGTGGGTGGGGTGGGCCACTAGATCACCAGGAAATTGGACTTGGGGATTGACCTTATGCCCATCGTCGGCTTCGTGGTCCACTGACCACCAGGGTATTGGTCTTGGAGGGGTTTGATCTTATGCCCAATATCGGGCCAGTCGGGGGTTCATTACTGTTATGCCCGCGATCAGGCCAGTCGGGGGTTTAATACTGTTATGCCCGCAATCGGCCAGTGGGGGTTTATACTGCTAGTGCCCGCAATCGGGCCAGTCGGGGATTTACTCATGCCCGCGATCAGGCTGTAGGGGGCATCGGTCCCCGACGGCTGCTGCCTGGCAGGGCGCCAGGTGCAAGTTGTCGGGGATCGGCGCACCTGCATGCTAATGGCATGCAAATGGAGCCGTAAGTAGATGCAAATGGCCCCCCCTGCGCCTTGCATAACTTATGGACTCATTTGCGTGTCACCTTTTGAATATCGGAAATTTGCGCATGGCGCAATGGAACTGGCGCCACTGCATCTGAATACTCCACTCTGACCACTTGCGGTGGTGCAAGTTCCACTATGCCATGCACAGTATAGAGCTGGGGGCTTATATTCGTGCGAGTTGCTCAACAGTGCAACTCCGCTGAATATCGCCCCGGCTACACCCCTGCGCAACTTTTTTGAGCTGCGCAAGGGCTTGCACCACAGAATGGCGCAGTTTAAATATCCAGCGCATGGAGTAAGCTAGAGCTACTTTCAGGCTAGTTGTTCTGTGGAAATAATGTAAATGCAGCCCCAAAATGTTTGCATATAAAACCCCTTTATAGTGCCTTTCAGCCTGTTTGCTGTAGAAAATAGGTCTTTCTGGTTTGAAACTCATTCTAAATGGCAGCAGTAACACACAAAGGCTTCCTATTGAGTAAATAAATAAACAGCCTGCATTTTACACAATTTGCAGCATACAAAAAGGAATTCATTCAGTAGAAACTACAAAACAACTAATTCATGACCTAAACAAGCTACAAAAACAAAAGAAGGCCTGTAAAAACAAGTTGTACAACACTGTGGTTTGTTTGGCCTTAACCCCCCCCCCGTTAAACAAAGGTTAAATAAGTGTTTATTTTTGTGTTTTTACTTTAGTTAAAATGCTTCTAAAAAGTGGATTAATGCCTTTAATTCATTCTATTGGAATAATTTATAAAACAAACAAATGTTTCCCTCATAAAAAGTTACCTGCTTCTTTGTGTGGAGTCTCACTTCCTATTCTGTACTATAGAGCTGGCCGGCTGGTCAACTCCCATATTTAAAGGCACAGTACTAGGAGGTGGAGTTACTCCTGCAGTGTTTGAAACTAAAATTTTATTAACCAGTTGTTGTTTCTATAAAGTGATGTTGACAACATTATAACTTAAAAGGAAATGTTATTCTGAGCTCAGAAATGAAAAGAGATTTATTTTGCTGTTTAAAGATAATTTTGAGAAGCATAGGGAGGAGTTAAACAAGTCACGTGTTCTCATTTTGGTATATAAGCCTTGGTTTTATTCAGTTCTGTAGATAGCTTGGGGCTAACAGGCGTACTCAGATCCCAGTATGATGTTCACTAGCTCCTTCTACTGTCTGAGATGCTGCTTGGTAACTTATGTTTATTTTGAAGTAGTTATTATGTTATTTATTTTTTTCGTCTGAAGTTCGCAGTAATTGTCCAACTTCAATAAATTTTTTGCTTCTAAGTATCTACAACTGTGGAACAGCGTCCTCCTTACAAACCCACACCTCACAATGGCAATTCGGACTTGCAACAGTGCAGAAATGTACACATTTTGGTAGTGTCGCATTTTGTTATTAAAAGCCCCAGTGCTGTTAGTGAGAGAAGCAGCATGAGGACAGCCAGTGCTTGATGCGGAGCAAAACGGGGCCAACTACTCCATACGAGGCAAAATCACAATGAGTTCTAGGCAGAGAACTAGATACAATTTGTAAAAAGCTTTCTTGGGCTGTCCAGATAAACCCAGATGCTTCATTCTCTTGTATGTATATGGGAGGAAGCGTCATTTATTTATTTATTGATTGATTGATTGAAATGTTTCACCACGCAGGAATACTGAGCAACAAGTTGCTCATCTCCCGGTGACACCTGGGTGGAGGGGTTACAACGAGGATGGAGCAGCAGCAGCAGCAGCTCTAGTCACAAATGGTTACCAGGGCACAGCCGGGGCACAACAGATGGTAGCCAGGGCACTTATAGATTGTTACTATGGGGGAATCTCTGCACCATATGGGGCACCAACTGGAGCACAGCATTTTTGTACCAGGGCACGTGCCCTGGCAGGCTCTGGTGTAGAGCCACCACTGTGGAGCAGTAATACAATACAATTAAGTACAAAGTCAACAATTACATTCATATACAGCATACCATACAGTAAGGTGCACTGCTAGCACAGACATTTGCAAAGATTGTTGATACACACATTGTTATGGATAAAGGATTATTGTGAGTGAAATAATCAAGTGCCTGAGGAGGGGGAGAGGAGCTATGCAGGCATGGACAACAGTGGGGGGAATCAAAAGGAGGGGGGAATTAGCTACTATGAATTAAGGAGGACAGATGGCACAGAGGGAGGAACAAGTGGAGTCATACAAGGTAGAGTACAAAGGGGTGCAGTAAGTGTAAAGGGGGGACTGATGGATCTAGGTTTGAGGGGCAAAGCAAGAATGAATTTGGGGAGGAGGGGTAAGTATCAAGCGCAGATTTGAGGGCCAAAGGGGTGAGTTGTGGAGGAAGGGTGATGTCTGAACCCTAGGAAAGGGTGGGGAGAGAGGGAACAAAGTTTATATCCCTTCAGGATGTGGAGAACCCTGCAAGGGGCCTTGGAGTAGGACAGGAAAAGGTGAGTTGTGGAGGAAGGGTGGGGCCTGGACCCTAGGGACCCTTTCAGGATGTGGAGAACCCTGCAAGGGGCCTTGGAGGGCAAGAAAGGGTAGAAAGAGGAAGGGAGGGTTAAACATATGACCCAGAGGTACCCCTTCAGGGTGCTGGGAACCCTGCAAGGGGCCGGGGGGGCTAAAGTGAGAAAGGGGGAAGGACTGGAGAGGGACTTACAGTAGTAAGGGTGAGGAGAGAGGGAGGGAATAAAGTTATAAGGTCTGGGGGGGTTATTATGTGCAAATGCAATTTCAGAGAGGAAGTTGTGAAAAGAGAAGAGTATATGAAGGATATGAAGCAGTAGATGAGGGTTGCAGGGAGGGGTTAAAATTAAGTGCATGAACAATTTACAGAGAGGAAGTTGAATAAGGCAGAGGATAAGGAGTGGGTGGTGGAGGAGTTGCGGATCTGAAGGGGGAGTGCATTCCAGATTTTCTGGAAGTTATAGGAGAAGACGGTTTGACCAGCCGATGTAGACCATCAAGGGATAGTCAAGGACCGGCAGTCAATAGATCTGAGGTGGCAGAGACTAATGGAGGGACAGAGAGGACAGCAGAGAGGTAGGAGGGCAGAGAACCAAATCAGAATTTGGGACCAATTTGGCACAGTGCTGGAGGCACCTATTTGCAAGAGACGGGAGAGCCAGGGAGTGATAGAGTAGTGATGAGTGAGACTAGAACAGTCTAGGGCAAAACGACAGAAGGAGTTGAAAATGGTATCCAGTCTGGCCAGGGTCATCTGGGGGCGGCACAGTAGACTACATCACAGCAGTCAAAAATTGGGAGGATCATCTTTTGGTCAAGTTCACGCCTTGCCGGGAGAGGGAGGCAGTTCCAGTTCCTGTATAAAACGCCTAACTTGGGGCGCAACTTTTTCAGGATGGTGTTGATGTGTCCAGAGAAGCTTAGGTGTTGGTCTAACCAGACACCCAGATATCTAAATTAGGAGGTGTCCTCAAGAATAGTACGAGTGTGTGGAAGAAGGGAGTGGATTAAAGCCTAGAGAGTCTCTGCCTGGAGCCGAAGGTCATGGAGACTTATCGTCTTGGCATTAAGGAAGAATTGATGTGAGCTAAACCAAAGCTGGACCTTGTTGAAGTCATGCTGGAGTCTGGTAGCAACATCGGCAGTGGAGAGGCCTGAGGTGAAAATGACTGTATTGTCTGCATACATGTGGATGGAGGCTGATGTAAAGACAGATGGGAGGTCATGTAGGAATATGGAGAAGAGTATTGGACCTAACACTGAGCCTTGGGGTGCTCCAGTGTTAATAGGGAGGGCGGGGTAGGTGCTGCCTGTCTATGGCATAGGTGAGGCTAGGGTGCCCCACACCATGGGATTCAATCAGTGGTTGAAAAACTGGTGCAGAGCTCAGGGATTTGGCTTCATTGGAGACGGGAGGTTCACCTGGAGGGATGCAGGCCTATACTGGCATGATGGTCTGCATCTGTCCAGGAGGGGAACCAGGATCCTAGGTGATAGGTTTAAATACTTCATTGACAAGTGTTTAAACTAGCCAAGGGGGGAGGCACTGGAAGGAGCATGGAAATCCTAGCCCCCCCCCAAATATCAGGGTACTAAGTGAGGTAGACACCAACATAGAGATGCCAATAGGGAGAAGTGCAGGGGTAAATGGAGAAAGTGACAAATGCAATAAGGACAGGGATGGGGCAAAAAGGGGTAAGGCCATCAAGAAATGGAGGGTAATGAGTACCAACGTCCGTAGTCTGGGCAACAAGCTCCTTGAACTGTTGGCCTTGATGGAAGAGGGATGCCTGGATATTGTAGCAGTCACAGAAACATGGTACACAGAGAACCATGACTAGGATGTTAACATACCAGGGTACACAACCTACAGGAGAGATAGGGAGGGCAGAAGGGGGGGGAGTTGCTCTCTATGTAAGGGAAGGGATAAAAGCAACTGAACAAAAGAGTAAACAGGGAGGAGAGAAGGCACTGTGGGTCACCTTAGAGACTGGAAATGGCATCACAATCTGCACAGGGGTTGTATACAGACCCCCATGTCAGGGGAAGGGAATGGACAAGGATGTGATAGAAGGCATACTTAGGATGGCAGAGAAAGGGGAGACACTGTTGATGGAGGACCTTAACATGCCAGATGTTAACTGGAGCACCTTTTCGGCAGCCACATCCAAAAGCAGGGCCATTCTTGATGCCCTTCAGGTGGCATGCCTCAAACAGCTAGTTTTGGAACCCACTCATGAGGGAGCAATCTTAGACCTCGTACTCTCAAAAGGGGACAGTGAAAGGATCTCAGATCTAGAAGTGGATAGCCATCTGGGGACAAGTGACCATCAAACAGTATGGTTCACGATAAACTCTGCTACAGAGTCAAGCCATACAAAAGTGAGGGTTCTGGACTTCAGGAGGGCTGACTTTGACAAGATGGGAGAGTACCTTAGAAAAGCACAAGCAAACAGGCTAGAAGAAGGGGTGGAGCAACAATGGGCAAATATCAAAACTGCCATCAGAGAGGCAACAAGCCTTTGTGTGAAGCAAATAAACAAATCAAAATGAAAGAAAAAGCCACTACGGTTCTCAAAAGAGGTGGCGGTGAAGGTTAGGGAGAAAAAGATAGCATTTAGGAAACATAAGGAAACACAGAAGGAGCAGGACAGAGAACTGTACCAGTTAAGGCAGAAGGAAGCAGGGAGGGTAGTCGGAATAGTAAAGGCACAAACTGAGGAAAAGATAGCTAACTTGGTTAAAAGGGGGATAAAACCTTTTATAGGTATATCTGGGAGCGTAGAAAGACAAAGGGAGGGATAGTGAGGCTGAATAGAATGGATGGTGGGTGGACAGAGAGTGACAGTGATAAAGCAGGGATACTGAATGAATACTTCTGTTCAGTATTCACAAAAGAGGAAGTGGGGGAGGTGCCTAATCCAATTAGCAGAAGCACTCTGGAGAGGGGGATTGATCCTAGTCCTTTCACAGAAGAAAGGGTTCTGAAAGAACTCCTAAAACTGAAGGTGGACAAAGCAATGGGGTCAGATGGAATTCACCCAATAATTCTAAAAGAATTAAGCAGAGAACTAGTGACACCACTGACTACGCTTTTTAACAAATCATGGGAGGATGGTGTGGTACCTGAGGACTGGAAGAAGGCAGATGTGATTCCCCTTCACAAAAGTGGGACCAAGACAGAGGCAGCAAACTACAGACCTGTCAGTTTGACCTCTGTGGTAGGGAAAGTGATGGAATCACATCTGAAGGAAAGAATTGTTGAGTACCTAGAGGCCAGTGGGGCACAGGACCCAAGGCAGCATGGGTTCACAGCGGGAAGGTCATGTCAGACGAATCTAATTGATTTCTTTGACTGGGTGACCAAAGTAGTAGACCAGGGAGGGGCTGTGGACATGGCCTGCCAAGACTTTAGCAAGGCATTTGACACAGTCCCACACAAAATATTAGTAGTCAAATTAACCAGCCTGGGAGTGGGTCCCAAGGTGGTAGCCTGGGTAAAACATTGGCTGAACAACAGGACACAGAAGGTAAATGTAAATGGAATCCACTCTGAAGAAAGAGGGGTTACTAGTGGGGTACCACAGTGTTCAGTACTGGGTCCAGTCCTTTTTTAATGTCTTTATAATTGACATTGCAGAGGGACTGGAAGGAAAAGTATGCCTCTTTGCAGATGACACAAAGATCTGCAACAGGGTTGATACACAAGGAGGTGTGGAAAGGATGAGAAGGGACTTGACAAGGTTGGAGGAATTATCAGAAGTATGGCAGCTTGGATTCAATGCAAAGAAGAGCAAAGTAATGCACCTGGGAAACAAAAACCCAGGGGAAGATTACACAATGGGGGGGGGGAGGAGGTAGTAACAACAACAAAAATGGAAAGAGACCTAGGGGTAATCATATCAGATGACCTTAAGGTTGGCATGCAATGCGAGAAGGCGGTAGGGAGGGCTGAGGGGATACTGGAATGCATAGGGAGAGGTATCACCAGCAGAAAACAGGAAGTTGTTATCCCCCCTGTACAGACAGTTGGTGAGACTCCATCTGGAGTACTGCATCCAGTTCTGGAAACCCCTTCTCCACAAGGACATAGATAGGATGGAGGCAGTTCAGAGGAGGGCAACTGAAATGGTGCAGGGTCTGCAAGAGAAGCCATACGAGGAGAGACTAAAGGAGTTTAATATGTATACCCTTGAGGAAAGGAGGGAAGAGGGGGGACATGATAGAAATGTTTAAGTACCTCAGTGGAATCAACAAGGTCCAAGAGGGTAGCATCTATCAGAAAAAAAGATGTGCAAGAACAAGGGGACACAATTTGAAGATAGAGGGGGGACGGCTCAGGGGCAATGTGAGGAAATATTTTTTCACAGAGAGGGTGGTGGACGCATGGAACAGCCTTCCTGAGGAGGTTGTGTGGTCTAAAACTGTGGGAGAATTCAAAAATGCATAGGACAGACATAAGGCAATTTTTGTGGGGGGTAGGAAGAAATAGGCTGTTGGTTAAGTAGGATCCGCATCGTATCCTCTAGGTAGGGAAATGGGCAGACTAGGTGGACCAAACGGACCTTATCTGCCGTCAAAGTCTATGTTTCTATGAATCTGCTATTGTGACTGACTGGGTCTGACCTATGAGATAGGATTTGAACCAGTTGGTTGCCAGACTAGGTGGGCCAAGCGGTCCTTATCTGCCGTCAAAGTCTATGTTTCTATGTTTCAGATTGGATAAACCAGCTGAGGAGAGGGTACTTATTAGTAATGCATGGGAGATGGTATTGAAAGCTTTGGCTAAATCGACAAAGATGGCGGAGGTGATATGCCTGCTGATCATTGCTGAGAGGATGAAATCAGTGAGCCTGATCAGGGTGGAGGTAGTGGGAGTGTTTTTTTCTAAAGCCAGATTGGAAGGGAGTAAAGAAATTTGTGTCAGAGAGATGAGCAGAAAATTGGTTGAGGACCAAATGCTCTTGCAATTTTGCAGGGGTGGGAAGAAGGGAAATAGGATGATAATTGCCCGGGGTAGAAGGCTCACCTCCCTTGGGTAAAAGAAGAACGACAGCATGTTTCCAGTTAGCCAGGAGATCAGCCAAGTCAAATGAAAGGTTGAGGAGCTCTGTGAGGGGGGCAGCAATGGCCTGGGCCAAGAGATATAACAATTTGGGGTGTAGCCCGTCAGGAGAGCTACCTTTGGAAGGGTTCAGTGCGAGAAGGGCTTTGAGGGTGTCGGAAAGGGCAGTTTAAGAGAAGGAGAAGCTGTGTGTCTGGGAGGGTGGGTGGTGGGAATCATTGGGGGAAAGGCAGTACTAATTGCAGGGGTAGATGCTAAGAGGGCAGAAGCGCAAGAGGTGAAATAATTGTTGAATTCATGTGCCACACTTGGATGATCTGTTAATAGGGAATTGTTTAGTTTAAGAGTGGGGTGAGGGGGAGTATTGGGAGGGGAGAAGAGAGAGTGGACAACCTTCCAAAATTTAGAGGAGGAGTTAATATTAGCTGGAAAAGTAGAGTTAAAGTATTCAGCTTTTGCCAAATGAGTGGCCTTGGTACATTTGTTATGCAGAAAATGATATGCATTGTAATTTTTTTGTAGCATAGAGGCTTTGTGTTGCTTCCAGGCCCAGGCCTGATCCCTTGCTCTTTGACAAGCAATAAGCTCAGAGGAGATCAAGGGGAGGTGATTTCCTCTGACACAGACACGACGAATAGGGGCATAACAGTTCCAAATGTCAAGGAATTTGGTTTGAAGAAATCTGCGTCAGAGTCTATATCGGTCACCAAAGCAATAGGGGCCCAATTTGCATGGGCAAGGTCTAGGAGAAGAGGGACGAGGTTTAGTGAGTTGCATGACTGGGTTAGAAGGGTCTTGGAAGGGGCCTTAAACCAGTGAACTTTACGCACCAGAACAGTCATGCGGTGGTCACTTAATACATCAGGGAGTACCCCTAATTTAACAACTCTATGCGGATGGGAAGTCACGGCCCAGTCGATCAAGGAGTGATTATTTGTTTTGTCATTTAACCTAGTGGGTTTGGAAATGAGTTGGCTCATATTGTGGGCAGCAATGTCATTTTGCAGTTTGTTGATGGAGGGGGATAGCCAGTTTGAGTTAAAATCACCCACAATATAAACCTCACCTGTGGAGGTATGTGAGACTATAGAGTCAATAAGTTCAATAATGGTTGAGGAGTGAAAGTCGGGGCGACAGTAGGTGACTGCCACGAATATAGGGAGAGAGAAGGGTAGGGATAGCTGGAGAATAAGCAATTCATAGACATTAGTCACAGTCATAGTAAGTGTGGTGGTATATTGAATGGCTGATGAGACATAGATAGCTACGCCTCCTCCTCTCCCAGCCCGGTCTTGCCGGATAATAGAGAACTCTGGGATGGTGAGGGATGCGCCTGCAATTCTGTTATTTAGTCAGGTTTCTGATATGATAATGACATCAGGGGCAAGTGAAACAACTAAGGGTTGAAGCAAGTCAATTTTAGGAAGCAGGTTGCAGACGTTTAGGTGGATAATTTTTAGACCACTGGGGATGCTAGTAAAGTTAGAAGGGGACGAGGCTAGGTTTGGGGAGGAAGGTCCCATAGTGACAGGAAAGCCTGGGCCAGGGTTGGGATTTATATCACCAGTCGATAAAAGAATGAGTGCAATGATAAAAAAGTGCAGTTTTGCACTCTTAAACCAGGGTGTCGACCACCTGGCACGAGCAGTTATGTGGGAGGAATAGTGTGCAGGGGGTGGGGCTGAAGGTAGAGATGATATAGAAGTGTGAAGTAAGGGGAGTAGAGAGGATGTAGGTGCCAGGGCGTATAGGACAGTGCTCCCAGGTAACTAGGAAAGGGGAGTAGAAGGTATTACGGTTTAGGACAGCGGGGAAAAGGGAGCTGTTGGAGTCTGGTGGTGATGTGGATGAGGGGGAAGGGGACAGGGTAAAGATGGGAAAGGGGAGGGCAATAAATATAAGGAGCAGGGAGTTGCAAGCCATAATAGGAGCAGGAAGACAAGCTTCTCTGAAAACTTGTTAGGTATTGAAGATCTTGTGAATGAAAGGCTTGGAAGATGTGGCTAAGGGATTAAGATGCCCCTAGTGGAGACTTAGGATAATGTGCTAATGAGAGAATGGGCACTTTGTTATTCACAACCAAGCGAGGACAGGTGGTAGCTACAACTTATATAAGAAATGCCTGGATAGGGTAGGAGGGTGGGGAGCCTGCACACAGCACCGGTGGGAAGAGCGAGCAGGAGAAGCTGAGGGGCTACCAGCAGCCTGAAGGCACTGCCTAGCAGGGAACATAGCGTCCTGTTCAGGGGCGGGTGGACAGTGCTAGAGGGGGAAGAGAGGAAAAACTAGTGAGCAAATATAGCGCCGCTTGAGCCTCAGCATTAAGCTAAAATGGTGGGCGGGCAAATGGACAAAGGAGACCAGTTTAGAGAGATGAGAGACAGCAGACAGACAGAGTAGAAACAAAAGGAGCAGAGATATGACGCTCAGCGGGAGACTATTCAGTCTGTACAGCAGAGGTGCCAGAAGGCAGACAAAGCAATATTTACAATAGGCAGATTAAAATCCTCACGGAAAAGCTGTAATTACTAATGCTTTGGGGACAGGTACAAATGAAAGACAGCATAACCGACAGGCATAAAAGGCATTAACAGTTTTTTAATTAACTGCTGGCAGAAATTCAAACACATTTAAAAATCAGTAATACAGTTCTCTTTTGGATATGACACGAACCTGCAGTATGATTCGGTCAGGATGCTTAGAATTGAGAGAAGGAGTGAAGCAGCCAGTAGTGTAGGAGGTCCTGAAGTGCCAGGAATTCAAGTTACAAGGAAAGAAATCGTACCTCTGAAGAGTGAGCAGAGAAGCTGAAGAGCTACCAGCGGCCTGAAGGCACCGCCAAGCTGGGAGTATAGCACCTTGTTCAGGGCCGGGGGGACAGCACTCTGAAGAGTGAGCAGGAGAAGCTGAGGGGCTACTGGAGGCCTGAAGGCACCACCAAGCTGGGAGCATAGTGCCCTGTTCAGGAGTGGGCAGACAATGCTCTGAAGAGTGAGTGGGAGAAGCTGAGGGGCTACTGGCGGCCTGATGGCACCGCCAAGTTGGGAGCATAGTATCCTGTTCAGGGGCAGGCAGACAGCGCTAGAGGAATTAAGCTGCGTGACGAGACTGGGCCTTGAATCTGTTTACTCAGTACCAACCCAAATAAGCATTTGTCAATGCCAAATGTTTGCTTGCTGGCATTGGCAGTGGCAGTGTAGAAGTTACAGAGCTGCGTAATAGGAATGGCAGTGAAGTATTGAACTGAAGCCAACCCCACCACCACCCTGCAGAAAGTGACAGGCATTGGGGTGTGCGTTTGGGTCGTCAGGCATAACGGCCACGCCATTTCACCACACCCCACTCTGCAGAGACTGACAAGTGGCACGTGTTCAGTGGGGTCTTTGGCCCTTATGCGCACCCCATCTCATTAGGAAATACGGTGAGATGGGCGCAATATAGGAGAATGGGTGAAGTTTAAATAAGAGTCCAAGGCATACCTCGATGCCTGTCAGTGACTGCAGGGTGTGGAATCTTATGAGCATCACAGGCAAGAATCCCAAGTCACACCCCTGATTCCTGTCATTCTCTAGAGGGTTGGGCGATTTAGTTGAAAAGCCTAATACCTCAGGCATTCGTTGGTATTTTCACTCCAAATTTTCAACATGTTTGTTTTGTGACCCCACCTCATGAACAGGGGGAATATCAGTTTGGTAGCTGAAAGCGGCTTATGCAGAGTGACTACGGCATTTAGCACCACAGGTGCAAAAATATTCCGAACAGGATGTAAAAAATGACAGCTGTACTCTGTCATGAGGAGGTGTAAAAATGGCTATGTTGCAAATGTGTATTAAAAATATTTAAAAAAATAGTGAAGTCACGAGCGTACATAGAAACTGCAACGCACACCCGTAATATAATTAGGTTGAGGATTTTTATAGCAGATTGTCAACTCAGGCATTTTGGTGCCTCCGATCATGAACAGTGTCACTGTGATTTTCGTTATCTGTGCCGAACAATGATTTCCCACAGCGACCACGCATCTGCACTGAAAGTGTGAAAACACACTGACCATGTTGTGAAAATGGCAGCTGTACTGTTCATAAGGAAGTGTGGAAAATGCCACTAGTGAAAATCTGGACTGAAAATATTACAAAGTCATGAACTAACGAGGATCGTGGAAACTGCACAATGCTCACTCATAACAGTCATTTATGGACTTTTGTCACCAACTTTTCAACATAGCCATTTAAGACCTCTGCTCATGAACAGTGTAACTGTGATTTTCTTTAATCTGCGCTAAACATTGCTTTCGCGACACCAACAGCACCATTGTGCGCTACATGCATGATAACACATTTTGGGTGACATATGGAAAATTGCAGCTGTACTGTTCATAAGGAAGTTTAATAAAATGGACATGTTGAAAATCTAGAGTGAAAATATTAAATTTGCAAACGCTTTGAGAACATGCATAGGAAATGTGCAACTGACGCTCAGAAAAGTCATTTTTAGAATTTTTCACCAAGTTTTCAACATAGCCATTTTAGGCCTCTGCTCATGAACAGTGTCACTGTGGTTTTGTTAATGTGTCCATACATTGAGTTTGCACACCGACTAGCCATTCACGCTACAAGTGGAAACACGTTTTGGGCAGGATGTAAAATGACAGCTGTACTGCTCATAAGGAGGTGTGGAAAATGGCAATGTTGAAAATCTGGAGTGGAAATATTGAAAATTCGCAAACCCACGAAGGCATGTGGGACCTGTGCAACGACACTGAAAAAACAGTCATCTTTAGGAATTCTTTCACCAAATTTTCAACATTGCCATTTTAAGATCTTTGCTCATGAACAGTGACACTGTGATTTTCTTAATGTGTTCCATACACTGAGTTCACTACAACGACTAAGCCATTTATGCGCTACATGGGCAGAAACATTTTGGGTGAGATGTGAAAATGACAGCTGTACTACTCATAAGAAGGTGTGGAAAGTGGCAATGCTGAAAATCTGGGGGGAAATATTGAAAATTGCAGAACCTATGAGCGCACGAGGAACCGCGCAACGCACGCTCAGAAACAGTCATTTTAGGAATTTTTTCATCAAATTTTCAACATAGCCATTTCAAGACATCTGCTCATGAACAGTGTCACTGTGATTTTCTTAGTTTGTCCCGTACATTGATTTCGCACACTGACTGCGCCATTCTGCGCTACATGGGTGGAAACACATTTTGGGTGAGATGTGAAAAATGACAGCTGTACTACTCATAAGAAGGTATGGTGAAATAGCAATATTGAAAATCTGGAGTGAAAATATTGAAATTTCGCGAACTTACGAGCCTGCGTAGGAACTGCGCAACGCACGCTGTTAAACAGTAATTTTGGATTTTGCACACTAATTTTCAACATGGGGTTTGGGCTCTTCTCGCGAATGATGTCACTATCATGGCAGTATTCAGGCCCGAAGGGTGATTTCGCAGTCACTGCACAGTCACTGTGAGAATCACCCTTCAGGCCCAATCAACGTCATGACAGTGACATCATTCTTGAGAAGGTCTCAAAACCCATGTTAAATTTGATGCAAAATCAAAAATGGCTGAGATGTATAATAAGTTGAAACCCCTATCTAGCCCATTATACAGCTTACCGGCATTTCCTCAGTTTGCGGTCGGCTTTGAAGAGTGCAGACGTGTTCCCGGTCCACCAAGATCGCTGCGCCGGAGTCCGGAGGTAAGTATGGGGTGAGGGGGTTTGGGAGGCTTAGTGCGCAGTGGGTGGGTGCGGGTTGTGGGGGGTCGGAGGCGCACCTCTGGACGTTTTGTCTTACAGGTTAAACAAATAAAAAAAGACGTCGTGGGACTGTTTGCCACGCTGGGGTGGGCTCCCAGCGTGGCACAAGGACTTTGAAGCGTTCAGCCAGCGAGGATTGGGCACCTGTAATAAGCAAAAGGAAAAAACCAAAAAAAAAAACTCTCATGGGACCGTTTGCCACACTGGGGTGGGCTCCCAGCGTGGCACAAGAACTTTGGGGGTCTTCAGCCGACGAGGATTGGGAACCCGCTGGCAAAATCACTTCGATGCATGCTGGTGGGCTCCCAGCGTGCACCAAATACTGGGGAGGAGGCGATGCAGCTCAGCCGACGGGGATTGGGCACCCTGTTGGCTATACACTGCGTGCGGGGGCACGCACGCCTGTGGCTGGGGGGGGAGCTGCGCGTGAGCAGCTTCTTATCGCTGCTCACTCAAGCGTAGCTCCCCCTTTCAACTGTATGCCACTGCATTTTGGAGCGTGTCATAGACAGCTCCCAAATTCATTGGCTTACAGGGGCCGCGCCTGCCAGGACACTGCCTGAATTGGAGGAGGAGGTGACACACCTCCGAAATCTCCGATGATGGCACTATGTTTCTTGCACATGCGTGCAAGCAAACATAAAAAGGATAGACAATATGTGTTTTTAGGGGAATTCAATTTAAGGTATTGCTGAACCTTGGAAATACAGTGGTGTATCCCTCCTCTATAGTATTTTTCAGTCATTGGTAAAAGAAAAAAGAAATAGATGCGAGTCCTGTTCAAATTCTGGCCCAGTTTATGCCCAGTAAAGCCAAGTGAGTGGCTTGGCAAAGATACACTAAAAAGAGGTGCACCTCCCCCCCACACACACACATTCAATTGTAATGGCAACTGACCTGCAGCACTGCCCAGAATGAGGGTAGGCATGACCCAGGAAACTCCTGTGTCAAGGGGTATATGGTGTAGCTGCTCATTGGGAGACCTTTTGAACTCAACAGTATGGGTTGCTTGACTGCAGGATGGAGTGGTGGATGTGGGTACCTTGGATAACGGAATAAACACACTGAACCACTGGAATTGAGGCATTTGACTCTACTGGAAGGTGAGGCCAAAGTTCAGTTAGACAGGTAACTCAGGCACAAGGACCCCAATTCATAAGATGAAATTGGAATAGATGCTTTTTTCCCAGTACAATGATCCAAGATTAGGGTGCAGCTTATAGTGGATAGCATTAATAGGCACTGAGAAATCAAGATGCCGGTTAAGGCAGATCCCAAGGTACTTAAAGGAGGGAACATTTTCAATCTTAGTACCATCAAAGGTATTAAACAGTTGGAGAGAATAAAGTCTGGCTAGCCTCTGACGGGTGCCAAAAGTCAAGAGATTGTTTTTTTGGCATTGAGGGAGACTTGAACCAGTGTTGAATGTTGTCAAATTACTGCAGCTGGGAGGAAAAGTCATGGGTAGAGGAGCTAGAAGCAAGAAGAACTGTCATCAGCGTACATATGAATGGACACAGAGGAACAGACAGCTGGGAGGTCATTAAGAAAATGGAAAAGAGAATAGGACCCAGGACAGACCCTTGAGGGACACCTGAGCTAAAGGGAAGTGGAGATGAAATGGATTTCCCTATCCGGACAGCTTGAGACCTTCCTTCTTAGTGTATGAATTAAACCAACTGACTGAAGAGTCAGAGAGGCCTGCTGCTTTAAGTTTGTCCAGAAGGAGGGGATGCACCACAGTGTCAAAAACTTTAGCAAGATCAACAAAAATCGCAGAAGTATTCAGTCCTTGATCCATACCGGACAGTAGGGTGTCAGTGAGGCGAAGTGGGGAGGTGGAAGTGGAGTGGGACTTCCTTAAGCCAGGCTGGAAAGGTGTGAAAAAGGAGGGGTTGTCAAGAAAGGAAGTGAGCTGAGGGAGAGAAAATGTGTTCCTGTAACTTTGTCAAGGTGGGGAGGAGAGATATTAGATGGAAGATACCAGAAGAGGTGGGATCACCAAATTTGTGAAGAGGCATGACAGCAGCCTGTTTCCAAATATCAGGAACAGTGTCAGAGGTAGAGGAAAGATTAGGGAGAAGAGTAATGGGCAGAACAGTGACAGGAGCTGAGAGAAGGAGAAGCTTAGAGTCAAGGTCATCTGGGCTACCTCCATTTAGGGGATTAAGAGCAAAGAGAGCCTTACGTGAAACAGCGGGAGAGACAGAAGAGAAGGAAAAAGAAAGGAGAGGAAGGCAGAGAGATGGAAGAAGGCAGTAAGAGGAGAAAGGGATTAGTAGGTGTTAAAAGGCATAGCAAGAACAGAAGGGTCAGATATCAGGGAGTCACCAACCTTGAGAATAGAAGAGGGAGACTGGGTCTGAGGGGTGAAAAGGGACTGGATAATCTTCCAGAGCTTGGAGGGATTATTAATGTTGTTTTGGAATGTGGAGGCAAAATACTCAGACTTTGCAAGTATGAAGGCCTTGGTACAGGCGTTGTGAAGGTGTCTCTAATAGGTCAATGAAGATTGGGAGCCAGTGATTTTAAAAGTGCATCAGGAAAGGTCTCTGTTGCGGAGACAAGTATCTCAGCCAAAATCCAGGGAAGATGTGAAGCACGCATGCTTGATTTTCACAGGGGTGCATGACGATCCCATACAACCAAAAATTTAGACTGAAAATAATTTAGGGCAGAATTTATATTACTGGCTGCAGAGATGGGGGACCAATCAATTGACCAAATATCAGTCAGGAGAGAGAGAGAGGTCAAGTCAAGTGATTTAAAAGAACAAAGATATATGAATTGGGGGGGGGGGCTTTAGGATGATGTAGCTTACACACGCAGTAAACCATATGATGATCACTGAAGGCATCAGGAAGGTATGCCTGCGCCAACGACATGGTGTGGATGAGAAGTGAGGACTGGTCTAACAGAGAGTAGTTTAAGGATTTCAAATTTAATTGAATGGATTCAGAAATAAAATTGGGTCAGATGCAGTGACTTGACATTGTGGGAGAATTTATTTGTGTAAGCCCCCTCCCCTTTGAGAGGGGCTTATGCTCACCTTAGGAACCCCCGTCCCCTTTCCCTGGAGATTTAGGTTTTTAGTACTCTGGCTGAAGTAATTCTTGCTGGCCACTGCTTGGGGGCAGCAGCTAATTAGGATATAAATAGTGGAGATCAGACAGAGAGTTAGGAGGAGTCTTTGGAGAGAGGAGAAGAGACCGGTGGGCACTGCAGCAGGGCAGTGTGAAGTGAGGGTCCCTCCCTTTGATAGGCACGTCCGTCAGTTCAGCGGTGAAGCATTTGGTTCCTGGGTCAAGGCTTCCGAGGGCCATGGTAGGTAGCCACAGTTGCAGTCGTTTTGTGGTTCCAGGTTCCTGGGGTGCTGGGGTGGAAAGCAATCTCAGGTAGAGTAGGGTAGGCCCCGGGGGATGGCTATGGGACACAGGTCAGTGGTTTAGCTCCCTGGGCTGTCAGGGCTGCAGCAGTAATGGCAGTGCTTCTGCAGAGGATATGGGCTGGTGGAAGCAGCCTCCTCCTTTTCCAGTGGCAGGGTGGCTCAGGAGTAAGTGAAGGGGCTGGGGAACCCTTTGCCAGATTTGGGGGTCTATTTGGAGGGACAGGCCCCAGGCAGCAGATGAACTTGCCCGGGTGGGTTCTCCAGGGTATGGAGGCCCTTTAGACTCCCCATGCCGGTTAGCTGTTAGCAAGCACCGGCAGATTTGTGAGGGAGACGTAGCTGTGTGGCCAGCAGAACTACCCGTGTTAATGGGAGGCCTTGCAGTGGCAGCCAGACGTCTGAGAGGCTGCAGAGGTTCTGAGTGGGCCTGGGTAAGCATTGCAGGCAGGATAAGGTCTATGAGCTTCAGGATGGGTGAGAGATATGGTGGCAGCTAGGGTATTAGCAGGCTGCACCATCCATGTCCCTTGGGCTGGAAAAGAGAGCCAGGGAATGGGTTAGGGAGAAGCTCCCAGAGACAGTGTGAGGGAGTGCCTCACTGGGTAAAGTAGGGCCCTAAAGAGAATAATGTGAAGCTTTAAGGAAGGTACTTACTGGTGCCGGAGGGATCATTTAGTTTTGGAGCTTCATGGTCCAAGTTAATCATCAGAGTCTTTGTACCTGGTCACAAGAACTGCCGCAGATTTGTGCTGTAAGAAATCTTTCTCTGCGTAGATATTGTCCGCAAGTAGGTCGCTCTCCAAAGGGAGCCTGTTTAAAGTTTAGCCCTATGGAGCTGTATTTATAAGCAATGGTGATCCCTGAGCCCTACTAATCATTTGGGGCTCAGGTGAATAAAATTGACTGGGGAAAGAAATTTGGAGTCCCAGATTGATTTGTGATTAAGGATGCTAATGAAATAATAATCCTTAAGTTTTAAAACCCCTATGAGTTTTCTTCCAGAGGTTCTTTGCATTAGAGTTCCTGCATTCCACTGGAACCCAGGGCCAATGGAGGCCAAGAGGCTGAAGCAAGGAAAAGATTTGGAGCAGCGCCCCCCCCTCCCTTTTTTGGGTTTCTGGAATGTTCGAGCCATTGCAGTCCAGAGAAGCCTTGGGACCAGGTGAACTGAAGATGCCCCAAGGTAAGCTGCATTTATTCCATAAATATTTGTCAAGAAAGTTTGGTGAGATTTCTGTGCTGTGGGCTCCCTTCCCCTGGAACAGCAATACCCCTAGATGTTATGGGGAAGGAGGAGTGCTAAATTTGCATTAGGGGAGAGCCAGTTTAAATGAAAGTCACCAAGTACAAGCAGCTCAACACTTGAAGAGTTAGAACAGATAGAAGAAAGAAGTTCGGTGACTAAAGCAGAGGATGAACTAGGGCAGCGGTAAACACCGGCAATGAAGATGGGGATAGAGAAGGGAAGTTTAATGAGGAGCATCTCATGGGAAGAGAGGGAGGAGACAGCAACAACAGTCCTAAATTGGAACCTGGTGGATATACAGACTGCAACATCACCACCTCTTTTAGAGCGATCTTGCCTGACTAAGGTGTAGCCAGGTATTGTTACAGTGGAATTCTGGACCTTAGAGCCCAGAACCAGGTTTCAGATAAAACTAGCACATCCAGCCGAAGGTTAAATATATTAGGTATTAACTGGTCAATTTTAGGGGAAATGCTACAGATGTTTAAATGAGCCACCCTCAAACCTTTAGGAAGTTTCAAATGTGAAGGTGTATACATATAGAGGTTGACGGCAGATAAGGACTGCAAGGCCCATCCAGTCTGCCCATTTCTTTTTCTACCTTATAAATGTGCCATCGGCCTTTGCTCTGTCAATGGCCTATCTATTCATACTCATCTGTACTGCTCCCTTATGCCTATCCCATGCCTGTTTGAAGCCCTGCACTGTATTCATAGCCACCACTTCCCGAGGTAGGCCGTTCCATGCATCCACCACTCTTTCTGTAAAAAATAATTTCCTCACATTCCCCCTTAATCAGCCTCCCTCTAATCTCATGCTGTGTCCTCTTGCCCTGCTATTTTTCTTATATTGAAACATGTTAGACTCTTTTACCTTGTTAATGCCCTTAAGGTGTTTGAATGTTTCGCTCATATCACCTCTCTCCCTCCTTTGCTCAAGGGTATACATATTGAGCTCCGTTAATATGTTCTCATATGTTTTCTGATGCAGTCTCTGCACCAGTTTGGTTGCCCTTCTCTAGACTGCCTCAATTTGGTTAATGTCCTTGTGAAGGTGTGGCTTCCAGTACTGAATGCAGTACTCCAGATGAGGCCTAACCAGTGTCTTGTAAAGAGGGATTATTACCTCCCTCTTACGACTTGTGATACCTCTATTAATACACCCTACATACATATGCAATATCGCTTATACAATAAACACTGTTACCATATCCACACAGCAATGCATGAACATACTGCATGTGGCATTACCCACACAGAAGATACTGTATCCTCACAATGCCTGGTGAGCAGGTGTAAACCTGCTGTCATTGCAGCATTCACAAAGTAGTAGCAACTTTGCACAGAGAGGTGAATAATACAGTCATGGCTGCAGGGGGTCGGGTGCTGCTCTAGATAAGAAAAAGCCGGGGTATTGAATTAAAATTAATTTGTGAGACTGTGAGTCGCTGACAGACTCATAATTAGAAAAAAATTAACATGCTTTTAATTTAGCTGAAGAGAGCATGATTGGGCATGAAACTACCAGTGCATTGGTAAATTAAGACTTTTTTACTCAACTTTTGGAATAAAATTGATTGGTACCAAAAAGCAATTATAAGCCTCCAGGAAAGAAAGTGACTGCATATTTTGAAGGTCAGGATATTTTTTTTTTTTTTAATTCTTCCGGTGGGACTGTGCCCACAAAGTTCTCATTCATTCGTACCTCATCAACCTGGCCATCTCTACTCTACCGCTTTTCTACTATGTCCCTCTCACACGCACCACTGCTTTATTTCTCCCAATCCATCCTCCTGCTCCTCACACGTCATCAGCTCCACTGTGCCTCTCTCATCCCTAAATACTGGTCTGGGTCCCTCCCCTCCTGCTTATCCATTCTTATCTCCCCATCCCCCCACCTCCTACTCCTTTCTCTCCAGGGAACTGCACACCTTCTCTGTTCTCTACTCACACTCCTCAGCTGGAAAATCTGCTTTCTTATCCAGTCTCCCCTCACTCTGGAATCATCTACCATCCTCCGTCTGTCTACCTCCCTCACTTCCCTCTGTTGGACTCCAGCTAAAACTTCTCCACCCCCCCCCCCCCTTTCTTGCTTGCCCTGTTCCTAAACCCTTCCTCTCACATATGAGTTCTGGCTTAGCAGCCCATGATCCGGGTTCCTCCACACTTTTGAGTTTACCTCATTTGCACACTCATTTTGTTTCAGCATGCCATTTACTTGACTTCCTGATGCAGTTTTTGGCATTACTGTCTGTATTGCACAATGACTTATGCACTTTATGTCATTGTTTCTTAAATATCATCCTGGTTTGTATTTCTTTGTAAATGTGTTTTCCCTTTCCCTTCCCCTGGTTCGTACCTGAAAATGACCCTTGGCTCAGTATCCCTCTCCCTGTCAACAGTTTTCAAATAAATAAATATTCCCCGGCGTGACTGTATTTTAAACACTAGGGCCCAGATATTCAAAAGGGTTGCACATGGCGCAACAGTGTTGTGCCATACGCAACCCACTGATGTGCCTCGGCACGATATTCAAATGGGAATTGCACCTGGCACAAATCCCAATGCGCTGGAGCGCATCAGTAATGTCTGCAGGCGCAGGTGGGGGGGGGGCACGCCCATGCATACTCTGCACATCCCGATATTCAGCCCGGGATGTACTAAGCCATGCATGCACAACCCCTACTTGCGCCACACAAAGTTGATCCAAAAAAAAAAAAGAGAAGCAATGGCCGGCCCCCCACAGGTGAGCTGCTGCGTTGCAGGGTGCAACACAGTAGCTGCCACCTGTCGGTGGCCACCCACGCACCTGCAGCACCTCCGTGGTGGCACCCCCCCCCATGATGCCCGATCGTGGGCATTGATATGAAATAATAAAATACAATATTCCTGATGGTCCAGTGGACCACTGTCAGCCTGATCATGGGCTTAAGTAATATTATAAAGTTTTTTATATCCCTGGTGGAACAGTGGACTGCTGTCAGCCTGATTGTGGGCTTAAGTAAATTAATGAAGAATCCTTTATCCCTGGTGGTCCAGTGGACCGCTGTCAGCCTGATCATGGGCTTAAGTAAATTAATGAAGAATCCTATATCCCTGGTGGTCCAGTGGACCGCTGCCAGCCCGAAGTTCTTTTTCACAGAAAGGGTGGTGGATGCATGGGACGGCCTACCTCAGGAAATGGTGGATATGAATACAGTGCAGGGCTTAAAATAGGCATGGTATAGGCATAAGGGAGCAATACAGATGAGTATAAATAGATAGGCCATTGACAGAGCAAAGGCTGATGGCAAATTTATAAGGTAGAAAAAGAAATGGGCAGACTGGATGGGCCTTGCAGTCATCATCTGCTATCAACCTCTATGTTTCTATGTTTCTATGTTTCACTCCTGGTGGCCCACATAAGTAAAAACAGAAAACCCAGTACCCACCAGCGTGGCAGGCCTTTGGTGCTCTGCACAACTGGAAATTAAAAACTCCGCTCCTGCTGACACAACAGATCTCTACTGGTGTCAAGCCGGAACAGAAAACCCAGCATCCCCTGGCATGGCAGGCCTCTCCTGTTGTCCCACAGGCTATGCTGGCCTTAGCTACTATCCTAGGGCCCCGTGCAAACCTCCCTCCTGGGGCCCCATATCATAAATTGGTGAGCTCCCAAGGAACATCCTTATCCCTACCAAGACCTCCCTATATTTTCATTTTCAGCTAGTTTTGTGTCATATTTGCACTTTCTCAGAATTTAAATGTAATCTCTAAGCAACGACGAGATGCACACATCAACAATAAATTCTGGAGAAACTTGGACAAAGACATAGGACCAGAAAGAAAGGAGGTCAACTTGCCATCTGAGGCTTTCTGGGTGCCTTTCTCCTCCTGTGGCCATGTGCTAATGCACAGTTCATACCAATCTGCTGCCAGTTCTGCCCACAAGAGCTGGAACAGAAAACCCAGCATCCATCAGCATGGTAGGTCCCTTCTGGTGTCACGCACAAGTGGGAATGGAAAGGCTGGTATCCACCAGCATGGTGAGCCTCCCCTAGTGTTCTGTGCAGGCGTGGGAATGGAAACCCCAACATCCCCTGGATGGGTTGCGCAATGGTTGAGTCACTGATACTGAGAGGGCTCTGGAAATTGCCCTGACTTGAGGCAATAAAAAAAGCAGTTTTCATGGCTCTCCTTGCCTGTGTCCTGGACTCCAATTGACCTTCAGACCATCACCATCATCAGACAGGCGGGCACTGTCTATTATAGAGTGCTGAATGAGGAAGCGTCCATGAAGGTTCTCCAGCAGCACAAGAAGAGCGTGAGTAGTGATGCTTAAAAACATAAAACTACCTGCCACAGCTGCCCACTAATTAAATAAATCATATGACGGATTTGTGCTTTTGTATGGTATTTAAAGTATTGTACATGTTGTGTTAAAAAGCTTTATTATTCGGCATGGTGCCATTACAGTTTTTAGAAAAACAAATACAAAAAGACATAAATACATAGAAGAAAAATTTATAAAGTTTAAAAGGCAAATGGTTTACTCTTCCTAATTTTTCTTATAGTATAGAAACAAGCATTTGTCAACGTCGAATGTTGTTTTGTTGACATTGGCATCGGTAGCACAGGAGTTGAACAGATGCATAATAGGAATGGCAGTGAAGCATGAAAGTGACGTCAACTCCACATCACCCTACAGAGAGTGACAGGCACTGAGGTGTGCCTTTGGGCATCGGCCATAACATTAATGGCATTTCAGCTCACCCTACCCTGCAGTGTGACAAATGTTGTTTTGTGCCTTGGGGTCCTCGGGCCTTGCGCTCACCCCAATCGGCCATTACGCTCATGGTATTTTACCTCACCCTATCCTGCAGACACCGACAAGTGCTGACATGTGCCTTGGGGTGTTCGGCTTTACAGTCACCCCAGTTCATAAGGGCATACGCTGAAATGAGTGCAGCACAAGAGAATGGGGTGAACTGTGGGGCCAAAGAGTCCAAGACACACCTCGATGCCTGTCAGTGGCTTGAGGGTGGGGAAGGGGATGGTATGGCATGAGCTTGATAGCTGGCAATGCAAAGGCATACCCCTGACGCCTGTCAGTCTGTACAGGATGGGACGTTATGGTTAGAAACCCTAATGCCCCGGCTGTTTGTTGGTATTTGCACTACAAATTTGCAACTTGCCATTTTTGTGACCCCCACCACATGAAAATGTTTGGGACCTCTGCTCATGAATAGTAGCACTGTGATTTTGTTAATCTGTGCCGAACGTTGATTTCTCACAGCGACCATGCCATTCTGCACCAGATGTGGGAAAAGACCATTCAGGCAGGATGTGAAAAATTACAGCTGTACCATTCATAGATAGGTGTGAAGAGATGGCACTGCTGAAAATCTTGAGTGAACATATTAAAAATGCTTGAATTTATGAACATACATAGAAACTGCTCAATACATACTCGTAACACAGTCATTTAGTGGAACTATTTCACCAAATTTTCAACATAGGCATTTTTGGACCTCTGCTCATGAACACTGTCACTATAATTTTCTTCATCTGTCCTGTTCGATGATTTCCTACAGCGACCACGCCATTGTGTGCCAGTTGTGCGAAAACACATTTTGGGCAGGATGTGGAAAATGACAGCTGTACAGTTCATAAGGAGGTGTGTAAAACTGACAATGTTGTAAATGTTGAGTGAAAATATTACAAAATCTCGAAGTTATGAGTGCACGTGGAAACTGCGCAACGCATGCTTGTAACATACTTATTTTGTGGACTTTTGTCACCAAATTTTCAATGCACACTCTTAACACAGTCATTTAGTGGAATTATTTCACCAAATTTTCAACATAGGCATTTTTGGACCTCTGCACGTGAACGCTGTCTCTATGATTTTCTTCATCTGTCCTGATCGTTGATTTCCCACAGTGGCCGCGCCATTGTGCGAAAACACATTTTGGGCAGGAGGTGTGAAAAACTGACAGTGTTGTAAATCTTTAGTGAAAATATTACAAAATCTCAAAGTTGCGAGTGCACGTGGAAACTTCGCAACGCATGCGGAAACTGCGCAATGCACGCTTGTACATACTCATTTTGTGGACTTTTGTCACCAAATTTTCAATATAGGAATTTTAGAACCTCTGCTCATGAACAGTGTCACTGTGATTTTCTTAATCTGTCCCAAACACTGATTTCCCACAGCGATCGTGCTATTCTGCGCTGGTAGTGCGAAAACACATTTTGGACAGGATGTGAAAAATAACAGCTGTACTTTTCATAAGGAAGTGTGGAAAAATGCCAATGTTGAAAATCTGGAGTGAAAATATTACAGATTTGCGAAGTTATGAGCGTGCATGGAAACTGCGCAACGCACGCTTGTAAAACAGTCATTTTTTAATTTTTTCACCAGATTTGCAACATAGGCTTTTTGAGAGCCCATCTCATGAACAGTGGCACTGTCATTTCATTAATTGGTCCTGAAAGGTGATTTCGCACGGTGACAATGAAATCAACTTCCGGGACCAAATAACACCACAACAGTGACTGAATTCATGAGGAGGGGTCCCAATAACCCCATGTTGAAAATTTGGTGCCAACATTCTGAAAAATTACCAAGATATGCACCAAAGTTGAAAAATCCCTATTTATGCCATTATACAGTTTACCGCCATTTCTTCAGTTCGCAGTCGGCTTTGAAGAGTGCAGACATGTTCCCAGACTACTGAACATCTTGGTGTTGGGCTCTGGAGGTAAGTATGGGGTGGGGGTGTGGGGAGACAGGGTCGCAGAGGGTTGGAGGGTTGGAGGCGGGTTGGGGGAGGGGCGGCGGACTCGATAAGGGACCGTTTTCTGGTTTACAGGGTAAAAAAAATAATTGCTGGACAGTTTTGTTTTACAGGTGCAACTGGCATGCTGGAGTGGGCTCCCAGCATGCCACCTGTTGGGGGGGCTGTAGCTGACGGGGATTAGGCACCCCTGCTGGCCATACAGAGGTGGGGGGGGTCACATGAGCCAAGAAGATTGAGCACCCGTTGGCAAATTACCTCAAGAGGGACATGCTGATGGGGATTGGGCACCCCGTCAGTGAGTGGAAGTGGAAGTCGCATAAGCCGAGGGATTGGGAACTCTATGGCACACAAAATGGGGTACATCATGCCGACGGGACTGGCACCCCCATCAGCTTTCACAAATAAAATGCAGCGTCTGTCCCTCAGCTTCTCTGGGGACTGAGAAGCTGATGGGGAAGCTGCAGCCATGTTGCTTGCCCAGAGCAGGCAGGCAGTAATTGACTGCTGCAATCAGGGACCGCTGCGTTGCGCTCCCTGATTGCAGCAGTTAATTTCTTAGAAGGTTGTGGAATGTTTTTTCAACTGCTGTCATAGACAGTGTGCTTTGCCATTTACGCCACAGAGCCCGGCCTCAAAAAGCAGTGGCGCCATTGGCTGCACCAGGACTGGACCTCCAAAACCTGCTTCTCAACTGAAGCAACCACAATATGTTGTCTGCGCTGCGCGCGCAAGACAACATAAAAATTAGTTACATTGTTGATAATACCAGGATCTTTCATGGTAAAAAGGAAATTCAATGTTTTTTTTCCCCGCAGCCTCAGTTAGGGTTTAGAGAATGCTAATGATCCAGTTTTTATGAGTATTGAGATACAGAGAACATTTCAAAACAACATGTTTCGGGTTATCAGGACCTCCCACTTGGTAGGTACAGACAGATTCTACAGCTTTCAAGATTTTAGCACATCTTGCATAGAGGATGTTGCTAGGGAATGTTTCAAATTTGTGAGACATATACGCATTTCTTTGTCTTTCTCCAAGATAATATCTGAGTGATACAGTATCTGAAACCAAATTTGGCTTCGTTGAGTGCATACAAGTATTGTATACAGAGTGCTCGGGGGGCATCGATAATACATTTTGCTAGGGGAGTCTTGAGATCTAAGGTTGACCTGGGTGTTCAGCAAGAAAATTAACCCCACTGTTTGCCTTTGTCCACTTACAAATTCTGTAAATGACTAAAGCCTTTCTGTGTGTCTGCTTATCCTTGATACACCCTAAGTCCAGGCAGATGCTGTGTCTCAGACCTCAACCCACTTCTCTTTTCATTGCCGGGGGGAAACTGTCAGCTTTATTTCTAGCCCCATAATTATTTTACACTTTACAGACCTTCTGTGATGCCTTTAGTATCACTGGTACTTAAGATTTACTCTTGATAATTAATTTTGTCATTTGTCCCAAATTCTGAAATGCCCTGTCCCTGATCTGCTTGAAATTACACTTGACTAATTACATTTCACTGTCATTACTGTACCATTGTATATGCTCCGTTTGACAATTCTGCACTCCTCGTTGTCAAAGGTAGTTGTGTATCGCTTGAGTTAGGCATTGGCGTCAGCCTATATTGTATAATTTGAGTGCTGTTTGTACTGTGCCTGCCTAATGTCGTTTTGTATCAAGATGTATTGTATTTTGCCTTCTCTATTTTGTAATGCTTTTTGTATTGTAGCCTCCAGGGTCATACCTGACAATAGCCATTTGTCTAGTGTACCTACATGGTCAACAAAATCTAAATAAGTATATCAATTTACTAGACTGGAGGTTGAGAGGTATGCTTAGAACTAGAAGCTGGTGCTGCATCACTATATTACCCTTGGGCACAGCACCAGTGAGTGAGACCATGTACGTCAAATAAACATGGCTATATCTGCACACATTGGGTTTGCAGTTGTAATCAGGACCAACGGTACTGAGCAGCACCAAGGTATGGAACTGTCATTTTTGTATAGTAAAAGGCACAAATACTGTACATGCTAAACAATGCACATGCAGATGCTGCACATTACAGATACATGCATGCAAGGAGGCAGTATCGCACAGTGGTTTAAGTCTCTGAGCTGCAAATCTGGAGACCTGGGTTTGAATCCCACAGCCCCCACTTGCATACTGTGTGACCCTAAGCAAGTCACAGCTTCCCTGTGCTCCCAGGTTGCACCTGTAAACAAGATTTCAGCTTAGTGTGTCTCACCTGGTTAAACAATTAGAAAAAAAATAAAATAAAAAATAAACAAGCATAGCTGACACAATACACGAACACAGAATTTGAACCTGATCAGTTTCTGCACTAGGACTTCTGGAGTTGGCATGATCTATTCAACATTTGAAGTAATGTTTCCAAGCTGCATTCAGACCTCAAAGTCTCAGCTGGAACTTTCCAAGTTATCAGCAATATAGAACTTCAAATCTTGATGAAACTCTGCCACTAACATCAGCAATGACAGCAGAATTACGCAACATACTTGAGAAAGAAATTTGTGTGGATTTAAGGAAAGGCCTGAGGCCTGTTAATTATGTGAGCCCATAGCCTAATGGTTAGAGCACTGGAATGGCATACCAAGGGTCTGAGGTTCAGTTCCCAATGGGCCACACTTTTCCTTTCTCATTTCCATCCTTGATTTAAAATATGCCTGGCAGGGGCTGAACTGCACTGAGAAGTGGTCGGTTTGTATTTCTCATAGTGCAGAAATTGTAGTGTGACCAAAAGAAACATCCCACACTGGGGATCAAACCCAAGCTCCCTATCCACTATTGCTTCATATCCTGCTGTATCATTGTACAAAGGCTCCTTAACAGGAAATACATGCTATGGCAAAGGAAATTCAGCACTGAGTGCAGAACCCCCCCATACACACACATATAGTTGCAGTGAATTTAGTAATGAATCAGTCAGTCAATTTGAAGTAATGTTCCCAAGTTGCGTTCAAATCTCAAAGTCTCAGCTGGAAATGTTCAAGTTATCAGCAGTGTAGACTGTCACATCTTACTGAAACTATATCACTAACATCAGCAAGGGCATCTAACAGTCTTTCTCATACTTCAGAAATTGTAGTGAGAATGAAAAAAATGTCCCAAAATTGGGATCAAACCTAGACACCCTACCCGCTACTGCTTGATACAGTCAGTTTGAAGTAATGTTCCTAAACTGCATTCAAACCTCCAAATTTCAGCTGGAAAGTTTCAAGTTATCCGCAACATAGAACTTCACATCTTGCTGAAACTTTATCACTAACATCAACAATGACATCAAACAATTTCTCTCATCCTACAGAAACTGAATAAGAAGGAAAAAAAGTCCTACCCTGAAGATTGAACCCAGGCCCCCTATGTATAACTGCTTGATAGTCTGTGGCTTTACCACTGTGCTAAATTTCATTTACAGGAAATGCATACTGTGGCAAAGGACATTCAACACTGGGCACAGACCCCCACAACAGTTGCAGTGGATTTAGCAGTAGAGAAAGGGGACATTTTTTTTGACTTGGAAAGGCACAGTAAGTCAAAGCTTGTTTCCAGGTGTGACCTGGGAGCACAAGAAAGGTAAGTGACTTTGCTCAGTGTCACACAGTACGAAATTGGGGGCTGTGGGATTCAAAACCCAGGTCTCCAGGTTTGCAGCTAAGTGCCCTAAACCACAGCACCATACTGCCTCCCAGTACACCAGTCTGTCAAGTTTGAAGTAATGTTTCCTAAGTTATATTCAAGCCTGAAAGTCTCAGCTAGAACGTTTCAAGTTATCAGAACTTAAAACTTTGTTGAAACTCTATCACTAACATCAGCAAGGACATCTAACACTACCTCTCGTACTACAGAAATTGTAGTGAGAATGAAAAAGTAACCCACACTAGGGATCAAACACAGGCCCCCTTCCTACTGCTGCTTGTTAGCCTGTAGCTCTACCATAGAAACATAGAATTGGATGGCAGACAAGAACTGCTTGGCTCACCTAGTCTGCCCATTTTCCCTGCCTGTTTCATATACTACAGATCCTAAATTATCTGTGGCTGGTGTACCTTCTCTTTCCTATCACTAGCATTCCTTTATACCTGTCCCATGCATTTTTAAATTCCACTACCATTTTTTCCTCCACAACCTCTGCCAGGAGGCTGTTCCATGGATCCACCACACTTTCCATGAAAACATACCTTCTAACGTTTCCCTTGAGTCTCCCCCCAAGTCCCATATAATGTCCTCTTTTTCTTCAACATCTTCTTTCATGAAAGATGCTACTCTCTTGTACCTTATTTATACCCTTGAGGTATTTGAAAGTCTTTATCATATCCACCCTCTCCCTCCTCTCTTCCTGGGAATACATATTGAGATCCTCTAGTTTCCCCTTATATGATTTCAGGTGCAGCCCCTACACCATTTTTGTCACCCTTCTCTGAATCGCTTCTACCTTATCTCCTTCCTGAGATGTGGCCTCCAGAACTGGACACAGTACTCTAAATGAGGTCTCACCAATGTTTTATACTACAAGGGCATCACCACCTCCATCTTTCTGCTGGAGATACCTCTCCCTATGTACCGTAACATTCCACTGGCTCTCCTCACAGACTTCTCACATTGTTTGGTAACTTTTAGGTCATCAGATATGATTACTCCCAGGTCCCTTTCCTGTTCAGTGGCTGTCAGTACCTCCCCCCATCGTATACTCCTCCCGTGCATTTCTGTGCCCCAAGTGCATGATCTTGCTCTTTTTTACATTGAATCTTAGCTGCCACACCACTGACCACTCCTCAAGCTTGCTTAGGTTCCTTTTCATTTTCTCTACCCTTCCTGGCATGTCAGCCTTGTTACAGATCTTAGTGTCATCTGCAAAGAGACATACCTTCCCTTCTAGTCCTTCTGCAATGTCACTTATAAAGATATTAAAGAGGACTGGTCCAAGCATTGATCCCTGTGGGACACTGCTGGTCACTCACCTCTCTTCAGATTGAACTCTGTTCACCACCGCCTTCTGTGTCCTATTGCACAGACAATTTTTGACCCAGTTTACCACCCTGGGGCCCACTCCCAGGCTGCCCAGCTGATTTACAAGCCTCCTATGTGAAATGGTATCAAAGGCTTGCTGAAATCCAGGTAGGCCATGTCCACCGCCTCTCCGTGATCTATCTCCCTAGTCATCAAGTCAAAAAAATCTATCAGATTGGTTTGATAAGATCTTCCCACTGTGAAGCCACACTGCCTTGGATCCTGTGCCATCACCCTTTCTTTTAGTAGTGATTCCATTTGTTTCCCCACCACCGAGGTCAGACTGACTGACCCGTAATTGCCTGCCTCCTCCCTGCTCTCACTTTTGTGAGGGGGGGACTACATTCACCCTCCTCCAGTCCTTTGGTAGCACCCGGTTCCAGTGGTCTGTTTGAATAGGGTTATTAGTGGTGCTGCCAGCTCCTCTCTGAGTTCTCTTAATACTCTGGGATGTATCCCATCTGGCCCTATTGCCTTGTCCACTTTCAGATTAGTGAGTTCCTTTAGGACTTTCTCCTCCGTAAATGGACTGGTGTCTACCTCCCTCCCAGTGGTGCTTTTGTCACCTAACTGTGGTCCCTCCCCTTTCCCCTCCCCTTCCACTGTGAATACTGAACAAAAATACTTGTTCAGTATTTCTGCTTTTTCTTGATCCCCCTTTGCACACTACCCTCCTTCCCTTTTTAGTCTCACCCACTCTTTGTCTTTTTTATTTCTTTAACATATCTGAAAATGTTCTTGTCCCTTTTGTTATTGCCTGGACTATTTTGTCTTATGTTTGTGCCTTTTCACTCCTGACCGCTTTCCTCGCCTACCTCTGCTTTTCCAGATACAGTTCCCTGTCTTCTTCTTCCCTCTGTGCTTCCTCGTACCTCCTGAATGCCCCCCTTTTTGTCCTTACCTTCTCGGCCACTTCCTTTGAGAACCATAGTGTTTTGTTTTTTTCTTTCGCTTTGTTTTGCTTATTGCCTGATGCAATAGCTTGTTGCCTCTGCTATGGCTCCCTTGAGATTTTCCCATTGTTCCCCCACACCCAGTGTTGGGTAAGTTACTTTTTCTATTACTTTTGGAAACTTGTTCCAGAACGCTCTGTGCTGTCACTAGCAAGGATGGAGAAGTACTAGAAAAAGTAATGCACCTTACAGTTACAATTACTTATGTCTTTTTATACAAAAAAAATGTAACTGTAACTGATTACATTTATTTGAAAGTAGCTAGTTACTAACCTATTACTGTCAAAAAATGTAATCTGTTATAGTTATTTGTTATTTTTTTATAAAAGAAATAAGTAACTATAATGTAAGGGTGTTACTTTCTAGTACTTCTCCATCCTGTAATGTACTGCACAAGCTCCTGAAACAAGTTTCCAAACGCAATAGAAAAGTAATAGAAAAAGTAACTTACCCAACACTGTCCACACCCCCTTTTTCCTCCTTCGCTGCAGGTGATTTCCTAAAACATTCCCCCATCTTTGCAAAGTCAGCCCGCCTGAAATCCAGGACCTTTGCTTTCATGTGGTTTGACTCTTCCACTGTTCTCATGTTGAACCACATCATACTGTGATCACTTGATCCCAGGTGGCTCCCCACTTTTAACTCAGTAATTCTGTCCTTGCTGGTAAGTACTGTCGCCAGCCCACTCCTGTGGGGTGGGATTTCTCTCTGTGTCACAGCAAATCCCTCCGGTGATGGGGGAGGGTCAGGGACATCCTTTCTCTGTCCTTCTAGGACGCTTGCTGTTTCACAACTGAACGTATGCCATAGAATCCCAGGGTACCCTTCTCTTCATGCGAGGGGGTACAAATGCAGTCTCAAATCTGTGTTCCTGGGGTAGAACCCTCTTGACCACTGCACATCGAACCCAGAAAGTCACAGGCGTGTATAGGCTTCAGAGGGACCCTATACACCCTATTGTGTGTATTTCCAGGAGATTGCAAGCTCCTGGTTTGTCTGGTCTGACTTTGGCCGGTTGACAATTGCAGACATTGTGAGGATCACCAAGGGTATGGGACCAATCTACTGTGGTTTGGACCTGGGTCCAACACGTCTCCTTGTGGGATGTGTTGAGGTCATTAGCCAGGTCCTGGCTGAGATAGTCTGGTGTTCATTGAAGACAGGGGTGTTTCCTGACCCTCTGAAGGAGGCAGTAGTGGTACCTCTCCTAAAGAAATCCTCCCTTGACCCCGACTGCTTAGTTAATTACAGACCTGTCTCTAACTTTCCCTTTGTGGGTAAGGTTATTGAGAAGGTGGTTGCTTTGCAACTGGATGATCATTTAACCATCCATGATGTTTGTGATCCTCTCCAGTCCGGATTTAGGAAGAGGCATAGTACTGAGATAGCACTTATTTGGGTACTTAACGATCTCCTACTAGCAAGGGATTGAGAGAGCCATTCTATCTTGGATCTCCTTGATCTCTCTGAAGCATTTGATACTGTGGACCATGGTGTGTTGTTGGAGCACCTGCAGATGCTCTGTGGACTGTCTGGTACAGTCCTCAGATGGTTTTAATCCTTCCTCATGCTGAGAGTGGTGTCGGGGATTTATTTCTTGGCCCTGCTCCCCCTGTCCTGTGGGGTTCTGCAGTACTCCATACTATCACCCATGTTGTTTGCAGTGTGTATGCTGCCATTGGGAGACATTATAAGGCAGTATGGTCTGGGTTTCATTGCTATGCAGATGATACTCAGCTATACATGTCCTTTGTGCCCGAGAAAGGGGGTGCTGTCTCGATCTTTAATAGTTGCCGCTCCGAGATCCAGGACTGGATGAGTGCCAACTGGCTGAGGTTGAACCTGGATAAAATTGAGGTGTTGGTGGTGGACCCAGGTCACCAAGGCATGGGGTTGTTGGCTGGACAACCGTCTGGGCTTTGGCTTGGTGGGAACCAGCTGTTTACCTCAGACTGAGTGTGAAATCTGGGCATTGTTTTTGATAGTGGCCTGACATTAAAAGCTCAGGTATCTACTGTCGTTAAGACCTCTTTTTACCATCCAAGGATCATCGCCCGGATCAAGCACCTGGTCCTGTCCAATGACCTTCCAACTTTAATCCATGCCTTTGTGACCTCCTGCCTTGACTACTGCAATGCCCTGTACCTAGGGTTACCGGGGGTTGATATCCGCCACTTTCAGCTGGTGCAGAATGCGGTGCCCAGGTTGTTGACTGGCTTACCAAGATTTTGCCATGTCACACCTGTGCTCTGCAGTCAACACTGGCTGCCTGTTCAGTGGCGGATCACCTTCAAGGTCGGGTTACTGACCTATAATGCCCTACATGGACAGGAACTGCGGTACTTTTAAGATCTTCTCTGCCCATATTGCCTCCTCTGCTCACTCCATTCCTGCAATGAGGGACTGCTAGAGGTACCCAGGGTTCAACTTAAGACCTCAGGGGCCCGATCTTTTGCTTTTATGGCCCCTACCCTGTAGAATTCTCTACTTCATCGGGTTGGAGAGTGCTCGACCGTCGAAAGCTTTAAATCCACTCTCAAAACCCATCTTTTTGGAATCGCTTTTCCTGACCCTGATTAGTCTGTTATCTGGCTTTAACACTGTAGAATTTTTATTATTTGTTTGTTTTTATGGGCTTTTACCTTATACAAATGCTTTGATTGGCAATGGAATGGCACTTTCTAAAAATAATGATTGATTGATGATTTCCCCAGAAAGGCAGAGCTCGGTTCAAACCCTTACAGACTCCTCTTGAGACCCTTCTTATCTCCTCCCCTCCTTTCATCACAAAGTCCCTAGTGGTACTTCACTTTTGGTAGTGTTTAGCCTTAAAACAGTCACACAGGCATGGAATCATTTGAACAACTTTTACCAAGGCAGCACACACACAAACGACATAGGCAGAATTATTTTAAAAATAAGCCAAAGGCTTTACCAATTAAATTAATAAGAAAACAGTAAAGAACATCAAGACAAATAATTTTAGATGTTGGTTACAGGATATTGAAAATACAATGGAAAATATACATAAAAACCTACAGTTTACAACTCTGAGATTAATGTTCAAACTTGAGTCCTTAGTTGTGGAATTTTGAAAGTGCAAAGTGTCCTTTGAAGTGTGGTAGTTGAACTCTTGGATCTCAGTGATCCAGGAGAAATTGTCTCTGCTCAAGACAGGCAGGGTCCCAAATGCAACAAATGCAAATGGCTTCAAGCAAAGAGGCAAAATGTAAATGGCTCAGAAACCCCTCTGCATCCTTGTTTTAAAGAGGTTTTAAAAGTGCAGGTCCAGTGGATAGTGGCTGGCCCTGCAACTGACTAGCATTCTGTTTCTATGGATAAAACAATCAGAGTTTAGTATTTTATTACAATATCACAGATATGAGGTTCTGAATAAAAAAAAAAAATACTCAGAGGTCAGCCAGCTTAAACCAGATTTCTGGGGGAACACTCCAGCCACCCTGCTGGGAGATAGTAGTAGTTAAACTGCACTTGAATCCAGTCATTTACTTAATAGGGTGGCCCATTTCAGCTGGTAACAAGCTTAAGTCACTGTAGCCTTGTAGATACAATAGGAAGACATACATTCTGGCTCCCGGGAATGCTGTGGTCCATTCAAACATGAATGGGCCTGCCTGCATGCCAGCTCTGCTTAATTATTTCTTTTGTCTTCTTTTAAATAATTTAACTCTAGCTCTGGCTAGTAGTAAACAGTTTTCCTGCCCAGTAACAAGAAACTCACTTCATGCTATAGGGCCCATGTACTTATACCCATGATCCCTTGCATTTACACTGGCCACTATGGGCATCTCTCATGCATTATATACATAAAATAATATAAAACATGACCAAAACAATAAGATATGGCCTTATCTCACTACAAGTACCAGGTCCAAAGACGCTGACTCTCACGTGGGCTCTGTCACTAGCTGTCTAAGGCATGCCCTCTGCAGGGCATCCAGGATATCTCTGCCCCTGGCAGTGGCTGCAGCCTGAGTGCTCCAATCTACATATGGCAGACTGAAGTCTCCCACCAGCAGCAACTTCCCATTTGCTGCCCCTTTGTGGATGGCTTCTAGAAGTATCCTGTCCCACTCTTCCTCCTATGCAGAAGGTATGTAGATCACATCAGTGAGAATGGCAGTGCCATTTCCTGTCTCCAGGGTGAGCCTTAGTTCCTCCACCTTTCCCTGCATTCCCTGTATCTCAGTTGCCTTAATTCCTTCCCTGACACAAATAGCCACTTCTTCTCCCTTTTTACCCACCTATCCTTTCTGAAAAGAGTGTAACCTGGTATGGCTATATCCCAGTCATGGTTCGCCATGAACCATCTCTTGGTAACTGCGACAATGTCCAGGTCTGCCTCAGCCATCAAAGCCACTAGGTCTGGGATTTTGTTTCCCAGGCTGCGGGCATTTGTGCACATGGCCTTCCAATTTTTACTGCCTCCCTTCTTAATACCTCCCCTCCTACCCCAATGTCTTTCCTCCATATCCCTCTTGTCCTTGCTCCCATTCTGCTTCATCTCTGCCATTTTATCTATTTTGGTTTTAGGTATCTTTCGCAATTTCTCAACCTTAGGGTCCTCTGTGCTGACTGCTTCATTCTGTGGGGGGACTGTTTGCTTCTCCCTGCTTACTTCTCCCTCCCCCCCTTGGCTAGTTTAAATGTTTGCTGATTAAATATTTAAACCGCTCGCTGCAGATCCTGGTCCCCCTCGAATAGATGCAGGCCATCACTCCTGTATAGGCCTGCATCCCTCCAGGTGGAACCCCAGTCCCCAATGAAGTCAAATCCCTCTACTCCACACCAGTCCTTCAGCCATGCATTGAATCTCTTGGTGCAGAGTATCCTGTTCTCCCCCTTGCCCTCGATGGGCAACACCCCCGAAAAGATTACAGACTGTGCCACCTGTCTAAGACCCCTCCCCAACTCCCTAAACTGCTCTTGCACTGCCCTACCCTCACCACTTGCTAGGTCATTTGTCCCCAGGTGGACAATGACATCTAGATCACCCTCCCATTCTGCTGCCCTAGTGATCCTTAGGATGCACTGTCCATCCCTGCAAGCCGTGGTGCTGGGTAAGCATTTGACCTCTCTCCCTCACACCCTCCCCTCCTGCCCCCAAACCAATCCTCATAATGATAGAGTCCCCCACCAGGAGATCCTTTCTCCTCCTCCGGGGTCCTCTGTCTCCCCTCTGGGTCTCCACCATGGAGGACCCCCACATCCTCCTTGGTTACCACTGCAGGTGCCTCTTTTGGACAGTCCAGCCCTGCCAGAGCAGTATAGGAGCTATTGAGTGGAACAGGAGGTGGGATGTGTCTCTGCCTCACTGTTCTCACCGTTCCCAAGCCCACCACCATCATCCAGTCACTCCTCTTCATTGGCAACTGTTGAGGCAGTGGGGGGGACTTGGTGGTCCCTGGGTGGGGGAGGAGGTCTCCCAAATCCAAGCCAACTCAGCCTGGGGATGAGCAACCTCCACCCTGAACCCAGAGAGGTGCCTGCAGATAAGGCAGCACTGCAGCCTCCTGAAAGTCTCCCTGAAGACTGCCACCCCACCGCTGCTGCATTGCACAACTCCCATCATGTCTTTTGAATGTTCTTGTACTGCTGTACAAGGGCTCTGTGATAGGAAATGCATGCTCTGGCAAAGAAAATTTAGCAATGAGTGCAGACCCCCCCCCCCCCACACACACACAGCTGCAGTGGATTTAGTAATGAACCTGTAAGTCAATTTGAAGTAATGTTCCCAAGTTACATTCAAACCTCTAAGTCGCCGCTGAAAATGTTCAAGTTATCAGCAATATAGAACATCACATCTGCCTGAAACTGTATTGCTAACATCAGCAATGACATCAAGCAACTTCTCTCATACTACAGAAACTGAGTAAGAAAGAAAGAAAGAAAGAAAAAGTCCCACCCTGGGGATTGAACCCAGACTCTCTGTCCACTACTACTTGGTAGTCTGTAGCTTTCCCTTTGTAGTAAAATTCATTGACAGAAAATTAATGTTGTGGCAAAGGACATCAAACACTGAGTGCAGACAACCTCCCCCAACAGCTGCACTGGATTTAGTAGTGCACCAGTCTGTAAATTTGAAGTAATGTTTCCCAAGTTGCATTCAAACCCGAAAGTTTCAGAAGGAACTTTTCAAGTTATCAGCAATATAGTGCCTCAAACTTTGTTGAAACTGCATCACTAACATTAGCAAGGGCATCTAACAATTTCTCTCATACTTCAGAAATTGTAGTGAGAAGGAAAAAATCTTCTACACTGGGGATCAAATCCAGTCTTGTGAAGGCCTGAAATCCTATGCCAGGACCTAAAACCCCTATCACTGACATCATGCAGCTGAATCATTCACACTGAACATACCTTTGAACTTGACTAAATGCAAAAAAGAGTACCCATGATCACAATAGGCGTCTACAGCTATGCTGCTGTTGGTGCCTAAAATTGTTAACATGATGGTGTGCCACGAAAGGGGAGTCATGACAGCATCACTGTCATGACATCTCAGCACACTGTTACTTGTACTTGACATTTATAGTTCGAGACTGGGAACAGAACAGTGCGGGGGGAGCTGCTGGCATACAGAGTCAGGTATTGTACATACTGTTTGCAACATTACTAAAGGAAATGAAAACTGTAAAAATTATTTTAAAAGTTGTAAAATGAACCTACAAATGCACCTCAGCCATCTAAAACCATAGAGTTTCTACACCCCAGCCTATTGCTTTGGTTTTGACCATGGAAACCAGGATTTTTTTAAAACTTTGCCCCGATTAAAACAGATAGCTACACTCCTGGGAACATGATCTTATTCTTTCACATTCTCAAGGATCTCAATAAAATTAAACATACAGAGGTGTTTCATCTGGTGTCCTCCAGTGGGTAAGGAGTATGTATGAATTAGTACATGTTTGCATGCACCCTTTTTATTGCTGCGTATAAAGCAGGGGGGATGGACACGAAGGAAACTTCAGAAGAAAGCCGCACATTGAGTAACAGTGTTCACGGAAGTCAGTAGCGTAGTTTCATGAAAACAAGTGCTGGCCAATGCCAATCGTGTTTGCTTGCTTGTATTTGCTGTATAGTTGTTTAGAAATTTTGCAAAATATCTGGAAATATATGACCATATAATGGCCGTGACTGCACAGTAGTTAAAATCAGAAAACAGGCTTTAATAGAGAAATTGTCACAACTGGAAACGAAGAGGTTCCCAAACAGCATTGTTGTTTTCTTAGATTGTGGTCCTGAATTTTCCAGACATAGTACCATCTTATTACACTATCACATGAACATGACACGTGGCATTTATCAAATATCACCTGGAATGGGATTTGAGGAACAAAACAAGCATTTGTCAATGCCAAATGTTGTCTTGTTGGCATTGGCATTGGTAGTGCAGAAGTTATAGAGAGATGCATGATAGGAATGGCAGTGAAGTATTGAAGTGACGCCAACCCCACCTCACCCTGCAGAGACTGACAGGCATTGAGGTGTGCCTTTGGGTTGTCAGCCATAACACTCATGCCATTTCACCTCACCCTACTCTGCAGACTCCGTCAAGTGTCGCGTTGTGCCTTGGGGTGATTGGGCCTTATGCTCACCCCATTCCATAAGGAAATACCTTGAGATGGGTGCAGTATAGGAGAATGGGGTGAACTTTGGGGCTGAAGAGTCCAAGGCACACCTTGATGCCTGTCACAAGCTGCAGGGTGAGGGTGGGGGTGGAATGGCAGACCACTATAGCCAACAATCCAAAGTCACACCCATGATGCCTGTCAGTCTCTACAGGGTGGGACGTTATAGTTAGAAACCTTAATGCCCAGGGCGTTTGTTGGTATTTGCACTCCAAATTTTCAACATGGGCTTTTTGTGACCCCACCTCATGAAAGCATTTGGGACCTCCACTCATGAACAGTGGCACTGTGATTTTGTTAATGTGTCCCGAATGTTGATTTCCCACAGCAACCGTGCCATTCTGCGCCAGATGTGCGGAAACACATTTTGGGCAGGATGTGAAAAATTACAGCTGTGCCATTCATAAGGACATGTGAAGAAATGGCAATGTTGAAAATATGGAGTGAAAATATTAAAAATTCTCGAAGTTACGAGCTTGCATGGAAACTGCGCAACGCATGCTCATAACACAGTCATTTTGTGGAATCTGTTCACCAGATTTTCAACATAGGCATTTTGGGACGTCTGTTCATGAACAGTGTCACTTTTATTTTCTTAATCTGTCCTAAATATTGATTTCCCACAGCAACCGCGTCATTATGCACCAGATGTGCGATAACACATTTCAGGCAGGATGTGAAAAATGACAGCTGTACTGTTCATAAGGAGGTGTGAAAAAATGGCAATGTTGAAAATCTGGAATGAAAATATTAAAAATTCTCAAAGTTACCAACGTGCATGGAAACTGCGCAATGCATGTTTGTAACACAGTCACTTTGTGGAACTGTTTCACCAAATTTGCAACATAGTCTTTTTGGGAGCCCATCTCATGAACAGTGACACTGTCATTTCATTAATTGGTCCCAAAAGGTGATTCCACACAGTGAATGCAAAATTACCTTTCGGGACTGAACAAAGAAATGACAGTGGCTGAGTTCATGAGGTGGGGTCCCAAGAACCCCATGTTGAAAATTTGGAGCCAAAAGTCACAAAAATGGCCGAGATATCCACCTAAGTTGAACCTTCCCCCCCATTGATGCCATTATACAGCTTACTGGCATTTCTTCAGTTCGCAGTTGGCTATGAAGAGTGCAGACGTGTTCCTGCTCCACCGAAGATCAACGTGCTAGACTCCGGAGGTAAGTATGGGGTGAGGGGGTGTGGGGAGGTTGGGTGCACAGAGGGTAGGTGTGGGTTGGGGAAGGGGACCCGATGGTGAGGGACCGTTTTCTTTGTTTCAGGTTATAATAATAAAAAAAAAAAAAAAGAACACCGTGGACCATTTTCTTTTTTTACATGTGTAATGAAAATGTTAGGCGCACTGGGGTGGGATCCTAGTGTGTCCCATGAGTTTGGGGGGTGATGTTAGCCACACTGGGGTGGGCTCCCAGTGTGGTACACCATGGGGGTGGGGTGGGGGTAGGAAAATGCTGACGAGATCAATTTTGAACACAGAGGCACACTGGGGTGGGCTCCCAGTGTGCCACACAATCTTGGGGGGTTAATCATGCCAACAGAGGGATTGGGCACCCCCAAAGTTGGCCTGCTGGGGATTGTGAGAGGCGAACGTTGACAGCCGCCACCATGTTTATTGAAATGTTACACCAGGCAAGGCATGCCCTGCAATGACTGGGAGCTCCCTCACTGCAGTGATGAAATTGTTTCAGGTTGGTGGCACAGTGCAGTGCTGTCATAGATAGCTTGCTATTTAATTTGTGCCACAGAGCCCAGCCCAAAAAAGCAGTGGCACTATTGGCCACAACATGACCACACCTCCAAAACCTGCTACTCCACTCCAAGCTACCACAATATGTTGTCTGCGCTGTGCATGCAAGACAACATAAAAATGACACCTGCCATGTTCATGAGGAATGGTAAAAAGAAGAAAAGACTGTTTTTGGCATGGGTTTAAAATGTAAACAAAATTATAACGTTATGAGTAAATGTTGCAAAATGTCATTTTTTTATATAACTTTTTCACATTTTGACTCTAAATTTTCAACCTTTTTACCTTGCCTTATGAACATGACAGTAAAAACAGATTTTGTGCAGGATTTAAAACATAACAGCTATCATGTTCATGAGGTGGGGTAAAAATGTTGCAAAGCTGGGATCAAAATCTCTCAAAACACCAAAGTTATGAGTTGTTCACAGTGACCACCCAGTCCCCAGAGAAAACAGTGGAGATTTCCTAAAATGTCTGAACATTAAGTGTAACTAACCTTATGGGAGGTGTGTTCACTGCTCTAATACCCATTGGCTAAAGGAGGTACATAACACTCCAACTGACACAAAGATTTGGGTCTGCATGAAAATTAATTACCGGCATTTCACTCTTTGACAATTTGGTCCATTCAGAACTTGGGACACGTTCCAGTAAAGCTCATGTTTCCCACTGTAAAGTGAGTTATTAATGGTATCCAGTGAAAAGGATGACTGAGATTGGATTCTAGAACTCTGAGCTGAGTGACTGTGTTTGAGAAGAGCTCCCAAAGCTAAGTACTTTTTGATATAATTTTCAGTTTAAAAATTGTTTTGTTTTATGTAAATTTAGGTGATTGTGAAAGACAACCCTGTAGGCTCCAGGAAGATATAAAATTTGTGCGGTAGATATTCGTTGGAAGTCAGAAGGATCAACACATTTATTTAGTGTGATCTTTCTACTCTGATGTGGTTAATTTTAATACTATAGTTTAAACCCTTTCTGAATGTGCCTTTGGTGGTGTCTGATATTGAGAACCTAAGTGTCATTTGTGGGTATCCTGTCTGTTTTGGTAGGTACTTTATTTCCTCTGTTAAACAACTGAGTATACCTATTGCCTAATACTTTATAGTACATTGTATCTTTTTGCTCAGTCTCTAATTTTTCTCTTCTTTCTCCAATGTTTTAGAGCTGTTTAGTTATTGTGGCAGAGGTGTGGTACTGTGTTCTTTCTTGTAGTTCAAGGTGCTTTTGGAACTGCTGATTTCTATTGGTTTAAACAATTACATTTTTCTTTTCTATTTTAAAAAAAGCTACATCAACTTGATATGTTGTCACCTGTTTGTTGTTGCTAAGTAGCAGATGTTTTTGCATTGTGCTCTGATTCTGTGATAGAATCTGTATTAGTAGAAGGTAGATTATTGTGATTGTAGTTACCTTTTGATTGTAAGGATAAGAGCTTAGATAGAAGTGTATGTATTTTCAAATATTATAGGGGAACAGTGGCAGGATTTTTAGGACAGTAAATTAATTAAAAGGGAACTAGGAGAGCTTCAGTAGCAGACAAGTAGTGGAATTGCAGTATAATGTGGGGAGTGGTGCAATGCAGTGGCTGTGGGGCAGCCATATTCAGGCAGACCTTCTGGACACTGAGGTGCTGCCCTATCTGCATGCATCTATCTGGACTACGGGATGAGGTAGCCAGACTCAGAGTGGAAGTAAACTGGATCAGGAGTACCATCACCTATCCAGGGACCACCCAGTCCAATGCAACTGCCTCAAAGGATGCCGAGAACGAGAGCACTTGGATGACAGTGGGCTCAGGGAGGGTTAGAGCAGTCAGGCAGAGGCACATCCCAGATCCTATTCCACTCAAGAACTCATATGCCACACTGGCAAATGAGGACAACCAAATACAGGTACCCAGAGTAGTGGAAGGAAAGGATGTGGAGGTTAGCCAAGGAGGTGACCTCAGCAGGGAAAGTAGTGGACCCCAGAGGAGGGAGGAAGCGAATCCTGGTGGGGGACTCCATCATAAGAGGGATCCAGCTAGGAACACAGGAGGGGGAGGACAGGGAGGTGAGGTGCCTACCAGGTGCCATGGCATGGAGGGATGGAAGGAAGATCCTGGGGATCACTGGGAAGGCAAGAGCGGAGGGTGAGCTGGATGTCATTATCCACCTAGGTACTAATGACCTGGCAAATGGGGAGCCAAAGGAAGTTCAGGAAGAGTTTAGGAAACTGGGAAGGGGTCTCAAGCAAGTAGCTACTTCTGTCACTTTCTCAGAAGTACTACCTGTGAGAGGCAAGGGACAGCATAGGAGTGCATGCACCAGGAACTTTAACTCATGGTTGAAGAACTGGTGCTGTGAGGAAGGGTTTGGATTCATTGGTGACTGGGGACCCACCTGGAGGGATGGAGGTTTGTTCAAGCCTGACGGCCTGCATCCATCCTGGAGGGAATCAAGCACTCAATGATAAGTTTAAATGCTACATTATTGAAGCATTTAAACTAGCAAAGGGGTGGCAGGCCAGCAAGGAGGTACCTACTTGCTCACCCCCACAGCTAGCAGTGGAACCAGTGAACCAGAGGAGTGGCTATCTCTGCAAAGCAGTGTGCAAAAGATGGAGATTAGTGCCCAAGAGGTGGATAAGCAGAAAAGGGGCAAAATTCAGCAGACGGGCAGACAGCAAGGAGAACCAGGGATAAATGACAACCAAGGAAGGGGCTTGAGTAGAACAGTGAGACAGTCTAGGGAGGTCAAATCATGGAAAGCCATGTGTGCAAATGCCAGGAGCCTTAGCAACAAGATGGAAGATCTGGAGGCTGTCATGGTGCAGTCAGACCTGGACATTGTGGCCATCACTGAAACCTGGTGTAATGATAACCACGACTGGGAGATGGCCATACCTGGCTACAACATATTCAGAAGAGACAGAGCAGGCAGGAAGGGAGGAGGAGTGGCACTCTATGTGAAAAATGACCAGAGATCCAGGAGGAACAAAATGGGGGAGAGATACTGTGGGTTAAGCTGGAAAGGAAAATGGGGACAGCCATTCGCACAGGTGTGGTCTATAGACCACCAGCCCAAGAGGAAGAAACAGATAGGGAGCTGATGCTAGCCATCCAAAGGATGGCAGACAAGGGTGAGGTAGTACTGGTTGGAGACTTCAATATTCCAGACGTGGACTGGAGCATTCCAGCAGCAGCATCAACTAGAGCAAATTTATCCTGGACTCCCTTCAGGGTGCCTTCCTCAAGCAACTGGTCATGGAACCAACTCGGCAGAAGGCAATACTGACCTTGTGCTACAAACAGGGACAGTGTGATGGGGTAACAGTGGGGGAGCACCTGGGAAACAGTGACCACCAGTCATTGTGGTTTGAAATCACAGAAAGAGCAGAACCAAACCACACAAAAACGTATCCTGGATTTTAGGGGGCAGACTTTGGGAAAATGGGAGATACTTGAAAGAGGCATCAAGGAATGGGACAGGAATCAGGGGTTGAGGAACAGTGGGCAGTATTTAAAATGAGGATTACAAGAACAACAGAATTATGTATTAAGCAGGTTAGCAAGAGGAACAGGAAGAGGAGACCATTATGGTTTTCCAAAGAGGTAGCAAAAAAGTGAAGGCCAAAAGATTGCATTCAGGCAATACAAAAGACACAGGCAGAGGGATAGGGAGAAGTACCAGGAGAAGCAAAGGAGGCAGGGAGGTCAGTAGGGAAGCCAAACTCAGACAGAAGAACACATTGCAAAATCAGTGGGTAGAGGGACAAAACCTTTACAGGTACATAAGTGAAAAAGAAAAGACAAAGGTAGGGATAGTGAGACTGAAGAGGAGGATGGGGGCGTGGAGGATGACAACAGTAAAGCTGACATACTGAACAGGTATTTCTGCTCAGTCTTTACTAAGGAAGAGGAGGGTAATGGGTCTGAAGGGAGTACAAGGGTGAGAATGGTGCAGAAATGGGCACAAGTCCCTTTACACGAAAGGGTCCTGAAGGAACTGGAAGTAATAAGAGTTGATAAAGCAATGGGCCAGATGGGGTGCACCCTAGGGTCCTTAAAGAACTAAGAGAGGGTGGCTGAACCTCTGGCTATCCTGTTTAGCCGATCACTGGAAACAGGGAGGTACCCAAAGACTGGAGGACAGCAGATGTAGTCCCCTTATACAAAAGTGGGAACAAGAGGAAGCAGGGAACTACAGACCAGTCAGCAGCCTCACCTCGGTAGTGGGGAAGATCATGGAAGCACTACTGAAGGAGAGATTGGTGGAACATCTGGTTGTCAATGGACTACAGGACCCAAGGCAACATGGTTTCACCAGGGGAGGTCATGTCAGACCAACCTCATTGAATTTTTGACTGGGTGACTGGGAGGTGGATCAGGGAGGGCAGTGGACATGGCCTATCTGGACTTCAGCAAGGCCTTTGACACTGTGCCACATAAAGACTATTACACAAACTGGGGAATATGGGTGTGGGCAGGACAGTAGTGTGGTGGGTAGGTAACTGGCTGGGTGGCAGGATACAGAGGGTGGTGGTAAATGGCTGTCACTCCACAGAGGAAGAGTGACCAGTGGGGTACCACAGGGATCAGTGCTGGGACCGGTCCTATTCAACATCTTCATCAGTGACATGGCGCAGGACCTAGAAGGCAGAATTTCACTGTTAGCTGATGACACAAAGCTCTGTAACAGAGTAGACCACCAGAGGTGTAGACAGAATGAGAAGCGACCTGCAGAAACTTGAAGAATGGTCAGGGTTTGGCAGTTGAAATTCAATGCAAAGAAGTGCAAGATAATGCATATGGGGCACAAAACCCGGCACAATATATCAGTTGGGGGTGAGGATATAGCATGCACCAAGCAGGAAGGGATCTTGGGGTTATCATCTCTGATGACCTCAAGGTAGAAACAGTGTGACAAGGCAGCAGGTAAAGCAAATAGGATGCTGGGATGTATAGGCAGGGCATTACCAGCAGGAAAAGGAGGTCATAATTCCGCTATACAAGACACTAGTGAGGCCCCACCTGGAGTACAGTGTACAGTTCTGGAGACCATACCTACGTAAGGACATAGACAGGGTAGAGAAGGTTCAGAGGAGGGCAACAAAGATGGTGCATGGATTGCATCACAAGTCCTATGAAGACAGGTTGAAGGAACTGAACATGTACTCCCTGGAGGAAGGAGGGAGAGGGATATGATAGAGACATACAAGTATCTTACAGGGAGGAACAGGGTGCAAGAAAACACTATTTTAAGTGAAAAAGATGTTCCAGGACTAGAGGGCATGGGATGAAGTTGGAGGAGGACGATTCAGAGGAAACATGAGAAAGAATTTCTTCACAGAGCAGGGTGGTGGACAAGTGGAACACCCTGCCAGAGGAAGTGGTGGGGGCTGAAACAATCATGGGATTTAAGAATGCATGGGATAGACATAAAGGAATTCTGGAGGTTGGGGTAAGGTGCAACAGACTTCTAGAAAACAAACTGAACTTACAAGCTCAAATGGGCAGACTGGGTGGGCCATAGGCCCTTATCTGCCGACACTGTCTATGTATCTATGTATCTATGAGATTGAACGACACAAATCTGAGTGTCAATCTCAGTGCCTGTAAGGTCAGCAACCCTGAAAGGGTAGTGATCGGGAAGTGCAGGCTGAAGGGAAGAACAACAGAATACAGGAAGAGGATGGAAGGTACGAGGGGTGGCAAGGAGAGAAGCTCCCAAGCTGGCTGTGTGGCATGGTGTGTAGGATGGCTGACTCTGGTGAGGACAAGCACAATATTTTGTCCTTTACTAAACTGGTGTTTTTTTTTCCCCTGGTTCTCCCCCTCCCCGATATGCACTCCCCGCCGAAGTTTGTTGTTTTCAGTAAGAGGGGTGTGTGTGGGGGGGGGGGCAAAGCCCCTGCTTAAATAGTAGAGGAGAGTTTCCTCGCTGCGAATGTACATTGCCATTTTTATTTTTGGTGATATACATTCACCCTAAAGGCGATCACCCATTATCACATAGAACCATCATTAATAGAGAGAGGCGTGTCCAAAAATATAAATAAAATCTTGCTGCCATATTTCATATATGTGGGAGAGAGGGAATGAATTATCGCAGTGCAAATTGCCGGTAACTAATTGATGTGACACCAAGACTTTGATCAAGGGGCCAGCCCGGTGGTGCTGAGGGTTCAGGCACTAGATGCCACACCTCACACCATGCTGGTGACCCGGGTTCGGGAAATGGACTCTGGTCATTCTGGGGTCAGCCGGGGGAGGTAAGGGTTGAGCGTCCATAGGACTGCTCTCCTTCCTTGGGGAGGGGGGAATGTGTCGAGCGCTGTTGTAACAGTCGCCAGCACACAAGGAGTATGCCCCACATCCAGGGTGCCAGGCTGCCTCCATGGAGGTAGAGACGGCCATTGTGCTCATTGCACGGATGGGGGCATGGGAGAAAAAGTGGAGGAAAAAACGGGGCCCGACAGGACCAGTGATGGCCTGATTGCCCTCACAGCATCCCCCAATTCTGGATTACTGCCTCTGGGGAATGGGAGTAAGCCGGCACTCCCAGACCCCGGCCCCACCACAGGGGGAAAGCCGAAGGGGAATGCTGGGGGTTGCAGGGCAGGGCGATCAGGGCCAGAGGATGTACCCCTCTGTAGGGGTGGGGGTCATAGCCCTTATTGGGTCTGCAGGGAGGATAAAGAGATCTAATTAAAAAAAAAGGTTTTGATCAAGGAATTCATCAATTGCCAGACATTAGGAGTGTTATACTACATTAAATCTTGTCTTTCCTGGCCAAAAATTGTAAAAAAAAAATGTCTACGTGATCTCATTTATATTGGACAAACGGAGGGAATTAAGAAAGAGAACTGGGGAACAGAAGTGCAACATAAGAACTGCGAATTCAAGTTCTCCCATAGCATGGCACTTTAAAGCAGCTGGACATATAATCCCAAGCATTAGGCTTTTTGAACTAGAGAAGGTTACTCTTAACCATAGAGGGGACAACCTGGGACAGAAGCTACTGACTAGAGAAGCATTTTACACTGAGTTGTTTAAATCCACCAATAAAAATATGAAGTAAATGAGGGACTAGACTAACCAACTACCTATAATTTAATCTGATATTTCTCTATTTCTTTCAGATATGCCATTTCTATCCTTTCTCTTCCCCTGAGTAATGAGCGTTGCCTCACTCAAGTCTTTCTGTGACAGCAAGACTGAATAAGTATGACCATATTGTTCCCTCCATTTATACATATGTCACTGTTTCTTTATAACTTTGTTGTTTGAGATTTTGACCCCAAATTTTCAACATAATCTTTTTATTATCCCACTTTATGATCAAGACAGGTGTATATTTGTTAGACCCATACAAAAGTTGATTTCATGGAGTAACTGTGAAGCATGTTTTGGAGGGGATGTGAAAAATTACACCTGTCAAGTTCATGAGATGGGGTAAGAAAATGTTTTTTGAAAATGTCATGTCAAAATCTTGAAAAATGTTGAAGTTATGATTAAAAGTTCAAACTGCAGCAAAATAAATTTTGTGGACATACCTGTTTTTTCAATTCAGGGTCAGGCGAGGTAGCTGAAGCATCAGCAGTCACTTAGGGGATTGCATTATGGGACTCTGGTGAGGTAAGTTATGGATGGGGTTGTGGGTGATTGGTGCTGAGAGGAGGATCAGAGGGGCTAGAAGATTTCACTGGAGTGTTTGTTTTTTCAGGTTAAAAAAAGACAAATGATGATGGATTTTGTTCTTAATTTTGAAGACCCAACAGTGAGGATGGGTTACCCCAGCAGTAGTGTGTGCGTGTTTGGTGGCACTAAAGTGTTGGCCCCCCAGTGCCATACAGTAGTTGGGGTATATTGTTTAGTGGCACCAGGGGTTGGAACTTCCGGTTTTAGAGTATGGTGATGGGGTGTTTTGTATAGTGATATCAGGGGTTGGGCACCCCGCTGCCACACTATGGGGGGGAGGTTAGTGTAGCGATAGTGGAGTTTGGGTATACCAGTGTCAGACTGTAATGGGATAATGTATTTAGCAATGGCAGACTGTGGTGGGGGGGTGTCAGAACAGCAGTTAATTGCCCTTTCCCACTGATGCTGCCAACGTTTGCGTCTGGTATTGGGCAGTGGCTTGGGGGAAGACTAAATTGCTGTGCTCCACTCCTCGGAGCCAGTAAAGAATGTAAAGTGCTCCCTCCCTGCTCTGCCAATGCACACCGCAGTGCATTGGGTGGTAGGTGAATGAGTACAGCAAATATTGCTGAGCAGCAAGGTCACAGAACCAGTGCAGCCAGTATGGAGGGAAGGAGACATAAAAATTGCTGCCGAGTAGCATGGCAACCCACATACAAGAACAAGCTGTGGCTACGGTGCAACATCTCTGCCATTCTCATGAGGCGGAGAAACAAAGACCAGTACAGCACCGGATAAGTGGATCAAACAACACAGGACATGTTGCCTGTAGAAACTACAAGCTGCACAAAATAGCTCCTGCCTTGCATTTTCCAGACTTCTGACTGACCAAGTACTTCATAGCAGAAAGCAGCATGAAGTTAGAAACCAGGTGGAACTGGGGTGGAGATTAGTGATTCTGAAACCATTATAGCCGGAGGATGGCCACGCCCCCTAAAGCCCTCTCACAGCTCAAAGTAATCACAATGGGCCCTATTCACAAGAGGTGCAGATGGGATACATGCTGCGTAACCCCTGTGCATAGCCCACCCGCACCTGGCCACACACACTGCGCCCCGTGGGTGCTATTCAGTGACCCCACTACGCCCCCCCATGCATCTAAAATCCCAGCTGAACATGCAGCTCCATGCGGGGGCAGCCTGGGGGCCGGCTTGGGGGGCATGTCCACACTCTGCGCCATTCACTATGGTGCGGGTGCCTTGCACTGAGGGGGCAATGGTTAAGCCTTCTGAAGGTAGCCGTAAGTGATATGTGCCCCCTCCAGCGATGCCACCACTGGTCGTGGCTGGGATGGTGGGGTCAATGGACCCCACACTGTGGCCGCCCCTGTCATTGAGGCACATTGAGAGGGCTGGGGGATAGTCATCTGGGGGTCCCCCACCCCTTGGTGCTGTAGGTGCATTCGCATCTGCTGCCAACATGGTGCCCCAAGGGTGAAGAGGATTCAGCAAGGGACCCAGGATGGGCAGCCGATTGGCTGCCTGCCTGTGTCCACAGTTCTGCACCTGCCCACCCCTGTGAACCTGCGTCCAGGGGGTGGGGCCACGTAAGACAGCCGGACGGGGACCAGTGTTTGTGATTGCGGTCCCCATGCAGATCTCCCATGGGTATGGAACTGCAGGAGGGGATATGTGCCTTTCACGCATACCCCCTCCCACGTTTGTGAATAGGCCCCAATATGTTTGCTAGCATTTGGCAAGCAAACATAAAAAAGAGACAGAGCACAACAAACCAGATGCTGTGTAGTTTTTTTAGGGCAGGTAAAGATAACCAGACGCTAGCTTTCCAGGCACTTTGAGGCTCCCTGCCTCTTCAACACGAAGGTCGAGCTTATAGTGCTTCCAGTCATTTTAAGCCATCCATTAATCACATGACCCAGTTTAAACAATGTGTTTAGTTAAAAAAAATGTTAGAAAAGACATGTTACATAAAGTCATTATATAAGGAATAAACTATGCCCTACTGTACATATTGAGTGTTCGACTATCGAAGGGTTCTAGTGATGTTTACAAACCACGTTGACCTTGCTGTTTATTTTTGTCACCAGAACCCTGAGATATCTTAGTACCCTTATTTATGCAAATAAATTGTATCGTTTATTCATTATAATTCATTTCATATAAACATGTGTAACCCCCCTGTTCCTTGGGATTACTAGAATCCGATCAGTGTCTGTGTTAGGTAGGGAACGCAGCCAGTGAATATCTAGTTAAATGGATTTTTACCTGCTCCCTCTCTGTTTATTTGGTTTCAGCTGAGAGCAGAGAGGTGATATCATTTAGAACTCTCACAGCAACATAAGCCACACAGCTTGTGTGAGAGTGGGGGAGATTAGAATTCTGAAGTTAGTTCAGTGTAGGAGCTCACTGAGTGAGCAGTGTCTGTATTTCTCACCCTAGTGGGGAACTTCTTTTGCCTGACTTGTGAAGCAGTGGAAACCATCTTCAGGGGTTCCTGTGCTTTTATCCCATGTGGGATGAGGGGGACTGCAGAGGATTTGAGGGGCAATCTCCTGATCCAACCTTGAAGTTTTTGTGAAGCTGCCTTTGCTGCACAAACTGTGAGTAGATTCTGTCTGAGTTACCCAGGATATGCACCTGCCTTTTTCTGTGGGGTGACTCTGATAAAGGGACCCTTTCACCCAGCTTCTGTGAGGATTTTCTCAAGAAGATTTGTGTTTTAAAGTTTGCTGACAACAGTGGATGTCCCATATGCGACTTGCCCTTTGTTCGGGACTTTAACCTTACACCCTTGTGGTGTTCCTGATGTTAAATGTGCTAAACATTTCAAGACAGCATTATTTTCTACAGTTTCACTACTAGTGAGGTGTAACTCTGAAAGAATGGCGAGGTATGGACATGGAAGCAAAAGGTGGGAGACCCCCCCATCTGGAGTGACCAGTTCAGCACTTCAGGTTCTGTAAAGGCACCTGTTTTCTGCCAGTGCATGTGGCCAATGCCTAAAGACGTTTACCCCTTGTATGTGGGTGTTCTGCTAGTTTTGAGCCTTGAGTGCTCCGTTATGGCCAGGGTGCCACATTCCTTTCCTATGCCATATGAGAACTGTTCTAAGTACTGGCCTAGAGCTTTTTCCAGAATAGTTTGTGTGTTTTCACAGTGGCTAGTTCCACAATTTTCCAGATGTCAAATCCTGTGCCATATGAGAACTGTTCTAAGTACTGGCCTAGTGCCATTTCGAGAAGAGAATCTGTGTGTTCACCATAGCTAGTTCCACACTCCAGATGTTTAACCCTGTGCTATATGGGAGGTTCAAATTTCCGTTTCTACAGATGTGTTCTGCCTTGCCTTGTGTCACGGAGTGTAAACCCTGGGGGGTCCATCTTTGCTTTTGTGTTTCCAACTTTGTTTCAGAATAAAGCCACGCTCTAGAATCCCAGCCTGGTATGGACAATCTAGTTACTGCTTCCTGTGTGGATTTACTGGGTACCTCTGTCCAGAGATAGCAAACCTAGCATAGCCCTTAGCAAACATTCTCTCCTCAGGACCTGGGTTTTGGTATTAGGTCTGTTTGTACCTAGTACACATACACTTTGTGTTTTCTTCATTGCAATTGCTTTGTACCCCCACCCCCTCTCTTTTCCCCCCTAGACAGAAAAAGTAAGGGAGGTGTACTTATTATTTAAATAAGGGGCCAGTGGGAGGTTTACACATGCATTCAAAAAAGTAATAGAATTTATTTAAGAGAATGAAACCATAGACTGGATTGCCAAAAAGTGGATTGAAAAATGATGGTTACTGTGTTGAGATTAGGAGACTCTAAATATCTTATTTGTAAGACTTTGGTGATTTTTGAAAATGTCTTTGGTGTGTGGAAGAAAGGGGACAGAAACTGCAATCTGAAGGAAGAGTGTGTTGTGAGGTATTTAGAATGCAGTCCTGGAGATAAGAATAAAACAAGAGGAAGAACATTCATTGATCAATACCAAATGTTTGCTTACTTGCATTTGCTGTGCAGTTGTTAGGCATAGATAGCACAGCAGTTAAAATTAACAAATTAATAGCATTAGTTATAACAGTGAAATTGCAATGCTTGGGAAATGAAGAGGCTCACTCATAACGTTGTTTTCTTAGACAATGATTTGAATTTTCAAGACAGTAGTTTTTAATTACCCCAGCATATAAATATGACAGGTATCATTTATCAAATGCAACCCAAAATGTGATTTTGCAGATGTATTGTGAAACCAGGTTTTGGAGAGGGATTTGAAAATGACACCATCATGTTTATCTGATGGGGTAAAAACATGAATATATTGAAAATGTGGGTTCAAAAAGTAAAAAAAAAATGCAGTGTTATGCGTAAACATTGAAAAATGTCAATGTTTGTTCATAGTTTTTTGAGATTTTGACCCTAAATGTTCAACATAGTCTTTTTGTGACATCACCTTATGAATATGACAGGTGTCATTTATGAGATCCTGGCCAAAATATCATTTTGCAGCACAAGTGTCAAAAGTCGTTTAGGGCAGGATATGAAAAATGACACCTGTCATGTTTCTGAGGTGGGGTAAAAATGGCTATGTTAAAAATGTGGGCTCAAAATCTGGATAAATAGTATAGTTATGAGTAAACATTGAAGAGTGTCTACATTTCTTCAAAACTTTTTTATTTGATATTTTGACACCAAAATTTCAACATAGTGTTTCACCACCTTATGAATATACTGTACAGAAACATGGCTAAAATGTTCAGCGGTGCACGCAAGTGCAATGTTTGTGCTGTACCTACATCAGCACTTACACTGGTCCCTTAGCATGCCGTATTCAGAGGCATTGTGCTGGCACTAAAACCTATGAATATAGGCAAGGCCCTTGGAATTCTGCGGTTCTGCGGTTGTGGAATTTGCCGCAGAATTTGCATCATGCCACAGAATATATATATATAGTGCCACAGAATTCATTGTTTTGGGGGAATTTTCATATAAATATACTGTTTTTCCATAGTGTCAGGCTTTCTTTCCCACCTTGTTTATCCTGAAGCCCCTCCTCTATGCTCAGCATACGATGTCATCGATGACATCACATCATATTTAGCCAATGACAGGACTGCATTCTGCCAGAGAAATGAATAAATCATGCCTCAGAAATCAGAAAATGCTGCCACAGAAGTCAAGGAGCCCTGCCGCAGAAATCAGACAATTCTGCCGTAGAACACCAGGGGCCCTGAATATAGGGCAGACTGTGTGCATGCACATGACAGGTGATTGTGCAGCACAGTGCAGCAGCACAGCTCTGAATATAGCACTGAGGACAGCGCTGAACACAAGGGGGAGAGCAGTGATGCAGCCATGACTAGAGTATGGGGTACAGAGCTGCACATTGGGGTTGGCTGTGGGTGAGAGAGGAGGGCAACAGTGACAGACACACAATACAGTAGCATATGTATCAAAAATATATTTTAATATATGAAATAGGCAACAGACCAAATAACACAAAAATAAATGGTATCCAGTGATATGGGCAAAGCAAATTGAGAGACTCAAAATTGAGCAATTCAGTTTGTGTGCCTGAAGGAATAGTTAGTGTGAGGGGATAGCGAAGGCAGGGAATAGCGAGCGCAGAGCGATAGAATAGTGAGGGCGAGTGATGGGGGAGGGTATAGTCCTGTGGGTGAAATACAGGAAGGAAGCCTGCTGTTGCTGAGCCGATCGCCTGAAGTGGTGGATATGGCCACTGCTTGGGACGGGCATGGTGCCGGGTTCGGGACTGCCTCTGGGTAAAAGTTTTTTAAATTGTTTTAAAGGTGTTGGAATTTGTTTTTGGTTTTCATTCTGCATCCTCCGGTTCCCGACTGGGTTGCCCCCAGCCGTGGTATCCCCTGAATACTGTAGCCCCCCTCTCGTGTAATTCCCTGACCTCCAGTGTCTGCCCCCCCTGAGTTGATTATATTATTAGAAGGGTGCAGGGGGCTCACCACTGCAATTGGGGGTGGGGGTCGTAGCCCCCTGCATTAAACGTTAGCATATTTTGTCCATTTTTTGTATTTTGTACTTGTGTGAGTGTTTTGACAATTGCTGTATTGCTTAGGTGCCGAATTTGTGTTCCGCAAAATGGACTCGCTCTCATGCGAGTCGCTGAAAAATAATTGCATTTATGACATGGAACCAAAGTAAACAGCACCAATAATAATAGTGGGCAGGGAAACAAAAACACAGGGGCATCCCTAAACAAAGTGGAGAAAACAATGCCAGAGGGACACCCATTCCCCTTCCTGTGCTGGTCCCAAACCATGGTGCCGATGCCTCTGGTGGTGGTGGTAGTGGCAGCTGCGGTTGGTGCTGTATCGCTGCAGCAAGGTTCTTCACAGCCGTTGTTGTCTCATTGACTTGCCTCAAAAGGAGCTGAGAAGGTGGCATTGCCTCCGGAGGAGGTCATCCCTGCCTTGCCCGGTTGGTGGCCACCGGCTTGACAGAAACCTGGAGAAACCAAGACAAAGAACTCAGCCCTTGGGGCACACAGGACAAGAGACACAGGACTGGCAAGATGTGCAGCAGAGGGATACATCCGGCTGACACCTGGCCTGCCATACCACACATAGGTGGAGGGTGTCAAGCAGCCAAAACAGGATGGGCAAGGTATACAAGAGACAGCATGGAGGACCCCACAGTAGAGGACTGCACATACAATGGATGTGCCATGCTGCTACACAGAAGGACATAGCCATGCAAGGCACAAGTGACTCAGGTGGGCATGCCACAGGTGGAACTGCAGCATTAGCTACAGCTGTGCAATGCCAGGATACAAGAGACTGTAGAATGGCCAGGGATATGGGCATCCACATGCACCCTGTGACCTGCACACATGCCATGCTGCACATAGCACACAACAGGTGTGCAGGACTACAGACAGCAAGGACCCACCCCTGTCAGCTGCAGGGTCTGGCCCAGCTATAAATGTGTGACACAGAGCTCATCTGTCCATGGACAGCACCAGGATGCCACACTGTGTGCAGCAACCAGAGTTCCACACAAGCTCCATGCTGTTGTACACAGGTGGGGCTCTGTATGCACCCTCCTGGGTGGCATTCACTGGAATAGGATACAGACCCACCTGGCAGTGCCCTCCCCACCCGGAAGATGGCATCAAAGCCACAAGTACAGGGTTGCCACACATACCACGTAGTTACAGAACATTGGCCCTACATAGCCCCAGTCAAGTCTGAATGTAAGCATGTCTCCCCAGGAACAGTGGAGTAATTATACCCAGTGCATTGCTGTGTTGGTGAGACACCACAGCGTCTGCATAACAATGTCTATCACATATGGTACACTACATGCACTGCCCACCAATAGCCCCATCATCAGTAGACCCCATGCCACATGTGCCGGGCTTCAGTGAGCTGCAAAAGCATGACACACAGTGCATACGGCACTGGAGATCATATCACTGCATGTAGACTGCCACAGACAAACAAGCAGAACACGCTAGTGTACCAGTACTAAAGTGGCCAATGCCAACCACCTGCTAACAGCCACTCATACACAGTCCCAAGCAAATGGCAACACAGACCAGACTGACACTGATAGGGTCACAGCCGGGGTTGTGATCACTACTACCAGACCGCTGTATCACCCCGGGCCGTGTCACAAGGGCACACCACTGCCACCACCCAGTGAAAGACATGCCCTGGCATGACAGCCAGACACAAAGCACCATGCCAGCAGCACATAGGTGCACAGCAGTAGATTGCACAGACCATGACACATCGCAGTGGCACAGGTGGGCCAATGCCCCAAGTGATGGATGACTGTACCCCATCACAACCAGTAGGCCCACACAGGCATGCACCCTGTGTTGTGAGCCACACAGGGACATCCATTTCCGACCACAGAGGTGTGCAGCATACTGTAGACATGGGTGGTGGAAGACTGTAAACAGTGGTGTGGCCAAGGATGTAAGGGGTGAAGTCCTCCCCTCCTTCATTGGGGATATCCACAACCATATTGCAGCAGGCGTGGAATACTGGTGTACCTTCCATCCACCCCCAACAGCATCACTCTGTGCCCATGCCCCCAGGCCATGCCCGTAGTGTACAGTGGTACACTCTGCCCACTGAGTCATAACCCAGTGAGCAATTGCCCCTGCTCACTCCCATCAACAAGACCAAGGCTATCACTCAACAACTCTGCCAGCAACCTGCATGTCACAGAGAGAGTGCCATGCAGGGAACACTGTGTACAGCACACGCTGCAGTGTCAGGGCACACTCCACCAGTGTGATACATATCTATGGTTGCAACAACAGTTAGAACCAGGTCCTAACACGTTATGAACATGGTAGGACCATGGCCATAGCAGCTCAATCTGTTCCGGCATTCTGGCGTTCTGGCTCCTCTAAGTGTACACATGCAGTCTCAGGTGTGACATGCAGAGCAAAGTACTCACATGGATCCCCTTCCCATAACTGGCTTCTTCACTCCCTGTCAGGGCCTGGTAATCTGGACCTGTCCTCCTCATGGCTTGGCTGTTCCTGATGACCCGTGCCCCTGGTAGGGGACAATTGTCCACTGAGGTCTGTAGAGGAGGGAAAGGGAGGTGTGATCAGAATCCTGCAATGGAACACAATGCACCGTTCAGTACACGCAACACCGTATAACTGCCCAGACACCTGCACTGTGCACCAGCCATCACATGTGCATGACACGGGTGGACCAATCCAAGCAGGTCTACAGTGGACCTGTAGGACCACCATGGCATAACACACATGCAAGCCATGGCCCAGGCACAGCAGGTATGATACCACCCCCTGTGGGAGGTGAATCTTACACAGTGTAAACCAGCCCATGTCATGCCTTACCCTGACAGTCCCCAGCCACTGTAGAACAGATCCATTCTTGTCGGCCCAGACCCTCTTAAACCATAGTATGCATGAGTATATACATGGTGCAGCAGGTCACAGATGACAGGGACTGGCACTACATTCCCGTGCAATGGCTGGGGGGACAGGGAACAGTAGTTGTGGCCCTGCACAGTGTCTCCTGCATGTCTGGAACATCTTGCACAGTATGTATGCTGTACCTGACAGATGCTTACCAGTATCCATAAGGCATAGGATGAGCAGTGTGCCAACCCAAATGGTGGGCACATCTACGTCCTGATTAGTGACATCTAACAGCACAGCTTACATGTAGGACACTTGTGTTTGCTTCCTGGGGCATACGTGGCAACGAGTGGTGACGTGTCCAGGTCACCATACCCGGTGGACAGACCCCGCATATATGGCATGGCACTATCCATGGGCCTACCATGCACCCTGTCCTTGCCCCCATGTAACTGTGGTGATCCACAACCGTGCAGCCCAATCAGGTACACCCCTCATGCAACCATGGCATGTCCTGCCTTATACAGGGCACAGGGACATCCTGTGGACCATGGGGCACAGACACTTGCATGCGTACAGGCAGGTCCTGCAGTGGAGCATGTCCCATAGCACTCAAGGAAACAATGAAGGCACCCATGTACTGTGCACAGTGTCTCGATGGCAGTTGCCCCATTAAACACTACCATGACACAGGCCTGCACACAGGCAGTTATACACACAATACACGCAGCCATCTGTACTCACCGGGCCTAGGCACAGTGCCACCATCCACCATCGCCCACAGAATGTGAGATACTGGTGGTGTCCCCCACTGGTGGCTAGAATGTTCTGGTGGCCAGGAAAGAGTGTAGCCATCACCTTGAGCTCTACGGACAATGCATGGCTGTGCTGGGTGTCTGTCCAGAGCTGGTCATGCAGTAGCTCATACAGATGGCTGAGCATGGGGCCCATTGAGACTGTACTGGCCCATCATCTGGACATCACTGAGGACTTCATATGTGACTCTTGGACAGTACTGTCTGTGTGCAGCATAGCACATCCTTGGCCTAAGTCTGGTCCCAGGGTGGGCACTGGACCTCTCCTCATCCTCTAGGACCTGCTGCATGAGAGATACCATGTGTGCTACCAGAGCAAAAAACTCCAGCACTACCCACTGTAAGAACACAGACATAGGCCAACTATAGTATCAAACCATTCACAAAATGTTATAACCAAAGTATGCAAAAAAGCCTTTTACCAAAGGACACGAGGTAGAACCCACTACCTCCAATCGTTTTCACCCAAAAGTGTCATCAGGGAGTAACAGTCACACAAGGATGACATCATTTTGAACACATTGTTTAAAGTGACATTGGCATAAAAACATATAAGTACATGCATATACCTTCAACTCTAATATACGAATACCAACACCTAAACAATGTAAGAAACCTTGTGAAAAAACAAATAAATGAAATTAGTGATGAGTAATATTTTGTTGCATCATACAAAAATGTTTACATTCAATAAATTGCATGTAGCTGTAACTATATCTCATTATGGTTCCATGTCATAACGGTGATCGCGGAAAGGCGATCACCATTTGGGCAAGTGTACATCACCGAAAACCAATTTTGGCGATGTACTGCACTCGGCCAATATCAAGAGGGCACCAGAGACTTAGATTTTTTTTTTATGCAGGGGGTGTGTGTGCCCCCTGCAGCCCCCTACTAAAGGATTCTCAACCCCAAGGGGTGTGCAAAAGAAAAAAAATCCCAGACCAGTGCAAAAAAATGAGCACTCCCACAACCGAACCTGCCACCCTCCCAACCCTAGCCTGCCACCAACCCACCACACCACACCACATGGCCAGCTTGGCAGCCCACCATGGCACTACATCCCACAAACCCTCCTCCTCCCCTTCTGCCTGTGACGTATGTGGTCCCCCCCACGCCGTGTATACATAGTGACATCCTGTTGCTATATTCTCACAAACTCCCTATCCATTCACCCTCGCTGCTCGGTAGCCCTGTGCACAGGTGCCGTGATTGAGTTGCCCTTTTTGAAAGTACTCATTCGCTGTTGCCATCATCACAGGCTACCCTCATTATATATCAGAAAAATGTATTCAAGACAAAAGGTAAATTTTTCAAGAAGAAATATTGATTCAAGCATGATGGAACCAGTTGACACACCTATTCCTAATGACATATCAGAGTCTGAGAACAATCCAGTTAACATGTTAAAAAGACCATCTACTTTTATGCCTCCTTATAATCCTGCAGTACTAACTTTTGAAAAAGCTGTTTGTATGGAGTTAGATTGTAATTATAGTGGCATTATCAACTTGGACTTTGTGAACATTACATCAGCTGAAAAGGCAGCAATTACAGAACTTCAGAACAACCCCCATTTAGTTATCAAACCTGCAGTGGGGTTCTGTAGTTCTAATGGAGACAGAGGCATATGTACAGGAAGTCTATAGGCAACTTGCAAATATGGACTTCTATGTGGGTTTGAAATCTGATTTGACTAGTACCTTTAAAAATGAGATTGATGCTTATTTGCCGAGTATTTTTAATGCAGGCATTTTCACAGGAGATTATGGATTACTTGACAGTGAAATTTCCCGTCAAACAAACCATCTATATTCTGCCAAAATTCCACAAAACTTTGGTAGATCCCCCAGGGCACCCTATTGCTTCAGGTATCGGCTCACTCACTGATCCTTTGTCCAGATATGTTGTTGAGCATGTCCGTTTTCTTGTCCCAAGATTACTATCCTATATTGGGGACACTACGCAAATATTGGGTGTCCTGGGGGATCTCCAAATGGAGCAACATTGGTTACTGGTTACAATGGACATTGAGTCATTGTACACCAACGTTCCACATGATGATAGTTTAGCTGCCTTACATTTTTGGTTAGAGTCTGCTACTACCTATCAACTACCTTTTGTGGATTTTCTATGCATATTTGCAGAATTGGTTCTCACCAAAAACACCTTCCTCTTTCAGGGCCAACAATTTCTTCAGATTAAAGGAACAGCTATGGGGGCAACGTTTGCCCCCACTTTTCCTAATGTGTACCTTTCAGTTTATTCAGTTTCAGTTTATTCTTATATTTCACCAGGATGGGGCACTAGGCAAAAGCCTATTTTCAGGGCCGTCCTGTTTACAATGTTACAACACATAACAGGTAGGGACAAATACATAGTTACAAACCCATGTAGAAACTATAAATATGAACACAGACAATATAAAAATTCATCTAAAGTTCAATGATGACAAGTACACTTCAATGAATAAGAGTCCAGTAAGGCAGACTTGAAGGATAGATAAGTTGGCTTGTTACATACAGTGGGGGGAAATGAGTTCCATTTGATTGCAGCAGTGTAATCAAATCTCATTTTGCCATACTTGGCTTTTATGTACAGAACCTTCAAACCCTTCCCTCTAACATCATGTAATGAGTAACTTGTAACATTCAGGACCATTGTATCTTTAAGATAATCAGGGACAGATCCATTTGCATTTTTATAAAGGAAATTACTTATGATTCTGTCCCTTCTAATTTCTAGTGAGACCCAGTTTAGTTGAGATAAATTACAATGGTGATAGGTCATATAAGGGCCTTTAAGACCCAAAACAAATCTGGCTAATTTATATTGCAATCTGTCTAGTTTTTGTAAGTTGTTTACACTTGTGTTTCTATAAACCACACACCCATAGTCGATCAATGGGAGCATGACTGAGTTAACCAGTACCTTGGCCTCTGGGAGAGGGAGGTGGTCTATAACAGAGACAAAAATTCATATTATGATCTCCTTGACATATGGCATTGATATATTGATGACGTATTGTTAGTGTGGCATGGGAGTGATTCTGAACTGCTGTAGTTTGTTTAATATTTAGAAAAATCTAACCCTAATCTTAAATTGTCTGTGCAGTACAGGTACGACAGTACTCAGTTTCTTGATTTGAAGATATCCAAAGCAATGGATGGAACTGTTGTTACGGAACTCTTTAGAAAAAGTACTGACAGGAGTAGTCTGATGCACGCCAGCAGTTGTCACCCTCATCACACTATTAAAGCAGCAATGCTACGAAATCAGGAAGTGACCTATCATAATTCCGTTTTTTGGCTGTAAGCATGCGGCCAAAGTTACAGTTTCCATATCTGTAAATGTTTTTTTCCAGTCGTCTTTAGTTTTTTAGATATTTACAATTTATTTGAAGTGTTGTAGTGCTACAACAAATATGGCGGCTGACTAATTTCAGCTGCGCTTTTTCTTCAGATCGCATCACATCTTTTGACAACAGCAGAGGGACCCTCTGCTGACCATTCCCAATGTCCCTGCAAGTCATAAACATGTGCAGTTGGCAGCAGAGGGGGTTCCAGTGCAACATGCTTAGTGGCAGAAATGTAAACAAAAGCAGACAATAACTGAGCAAATTACTCAGCAATAGTACAATGCCAGCGAGAAAGAGTACCAGGTATATGATTAGCAGGGCACAGGGAATAAACTGTCAAAAAAGCACAATTTTTTTTTTCGTAGTACTGCTGCTTTGATAATATTCCATTGTCCCAGTTTATGCATGTAAAAAGGAACTGTTCTGAGCTGGAGGCTGCCGCCGACAAAATATCTGGTCCTAAAAACCTATGTGTTCTAAATCTTCCGGCAGCCTAAGGGTTACGGAACAAGGGCAAAGAAGCTACAGAGCAGGTTTTTGGCACGTGGGTATAGTCGGCGTCTTATTAGCCAGGTACAAAATAAGGTCCATAACATTCCTAGACAGGATTTGTTACCGTATAAACAAAAAAACAATAGGCAGCTTGCTGGAGGAAATTTTATCACAAAATATGCTGGTATGATAAGGAACTGTCTCGAGAAGCACTGGCATATCTTGGCTATGGAACCAGCGTTATTGGAGATGGTTCAAAATCAGACTAGAATAACTTTCAGAAGAGGCTTAAATTTAAGGGATATGATGGCTCATAGTTTTTTGCCGACCACAAGCACGTAGATGCAGGGGTGGTTGCTTTGTGCACCGAAAGATAGTTTTCAATGTGGCAGATGTGTTCACTGTTCAGTGACTGATAAATCTTAATCTTTTACATTTGTCAATAATAACAGAGATTTTACTATGGGACAATTTATAAATTGCAGTACTACCGGGATAGTTTATTTAGCTACCTATGTCTGTGGTGCTTTCTATGTCGGCAAGACTAAAAGGATGTTCAAAGTACGTGTAGGAGAACATTTGAGCTCAGTCAGAACTCATGACATGCACAATGCTCTTTTTTGCCATCTCAGTTCTGTTAGAGGAATAGAAAGACATGGTTTTACTTTCTGTGGAATAGAGAAAGTAAAGTTGGGACCTAGAGGGGGAAACATTGAGACCCTTCTAAGTAAAAAGGAGGCATTTTGGATATGTTGGGTGCAAGGAATGCACCACCTCCCGTTTGGACTACTGCAATTCCCTCTACTTTGGGCTTCCTGGGGTTGATATCTGCTGCTTGCAGCTAGTGCAGAACTCAGCGGCCCGGCTGTTAATAGGGACCTCACGTTCTTCCCATATTATACCGGTGCTGCGGGATCTGCACTGGCTGCCGGTTCAGTGGCAGTTCACCTTTAAAGTCGGATTACTGACATACAAAGCCCTACACAGCTTGGGCCCTGATTACCTGAAAGATCTTCTGGTGCCTTACCTTCCAATGCAACCACTCCGCTCAGCCAACGAGGGGTTGCTAGAGATTCCGAGGGTAGTTTTAAAATCTTCTGGCACCCGCGCTTTTAGTTTTGTGGCGCCGACCCTCTGGAATTCTCTACCCCGTTGGATTAGAGAGTGCATGACGGTGGAGGGTTTTAAAAAGGGCCTAAAATCCTTTCTATGGAAAAAGGCATTTGGTGATGACATAGATATTAACTAATGCTGTATATTTTAGCTTGGATTTTAATTCGTTTTATGATGTTTTTATGACTGTTATTTTGTAATGTGCCTTGATTTTAGAAAGGTGCAAAAGAAATAAAGTTTATTATTATATTATTATTACTATCTCAATGAGGGGTTTGAACTTTCAGTCTTCCTTAAAAAATTAGTATTATCCTGAAAAAGGAATACAATCAGATGGAAGTAAATGTTTTATTTCGTAAAGATTCTTTTTCCCAGTAAAGAAGGAATATACTGCTTTTCATGTTTATGCAGGCTATAGTGAATAGTATGTTTATCTATATTTATTCATGCATTGTCTATTTATATATATATTTATGAATAAGCCTTCATAGAAACATAGAAACATAGAAGTTGACGGCAGATAAGGACCGCAAGGCCCATCCAGTCTGCCCATTTCTTTTTCTACCTTATAAATGTGCCATCGGCCTTTGCTCTGTCAGTGACCTATCTATTCATAGTCATTTGTATTGCTCCCTTATGCCTATCCCATGCCTGTTTGAAGCCCTGCACTGTATTCATAGCCACCACTTCTTGTGGTAAGCTATTCCATGCATCTACCACCCTTTCTGTGAAAAAGAATTTCCTCACATTCCCCCTTAATTGGCCTCCCTCTAATCTCATGCTGTGTCCTCTTGTCCTGCTATTTGTCTTATATTTAAACATGTTAGACTCTTTCACCTTGTTTATGCCCTTAAGGTGTTTAAATGTCTCGATCATATCACCTCTCTCCCTCCTTTGCTCAAGGGTATACATATTGAGCTCCGTTAATCTGTCCTCATATGTCTTCTGATGCAGTCCCTGCACCATTTTGGTTGCCCTTCTCTGGACTGCCTCAATTTGGTTAATGTCCTTGTGAAGGTGTGGCCTCCAATACTGCACGCAGTACTCCAGATGGGGCCTAACCAATGTCTTGTACAGAGGGATTATTACCTCCCTCTTACGACTTGTGATACCCCTACTAATACACCCTAACACCCCCCTAGCCTTACCTACTGCTTTAGAGGTCTGCTTGGATGATTTTAGGTCATCAGTGATGATGATGCCAAGTCTCTTTCTTCCTTTGTGACTGCTAGCAACTCCCCTCCCAGCCTATAAGTGGCTTCAGGGTTTCTCTTCCCTATGTGCATGATTTTGCACTTCTTTGCATTAAATCCCAGTTGCCACTCTTCTGACCATTTTGCTAGTTTATCCAGATCTCTTCTCATTCTGCCCACCCCATCTGGATCATCTACTCTGTTGCAGATCTTGGTGTCATCTGCAAACAGACAAGCCTTACCCTCTAGTCCATCTGCGAGGTCACTAATGAAGATGTTGAATAGGACTGGCCCCAGGACTGATCCCTGAGGTACCCCACTTGTGACTTGCATCTCTTCTGACTGTTTACCATTTACCACCACTCTCTGTTTTCTGCCAGTCAACCAGTTTGCCACCCAGTTGACCAACTTCTGACCCACCCCGAGCCTACCTAGCTTATTTATCAATCTTCTATGTGGAACAGTGTCAAAAGCTTTTCTGAAGTCAAGGTAGGTGACATCAACTGCTCCCCTTGGTCCACTACTCTGGTTACCCAGTCAAAGAAATCTATGAGATTAGTTTGACAGGACCTTCCTTGTAAACCCATGCTGTCTTGGATCCTGTGCCCTATGGGATTCCAGGTGTTGCACTATCCTTTCCTTAAGGAGTGCCTCCATAATCTTGCCCACTACTGAGGTAAGACTGACTGGTCTGTAGTTCCCCACCTCCTCCCTGCTACCACTCTTGTGGAGCGGGATCACATGAGCCCTTCTCCAGTCTTCTGGGACCTCTCCTGTGCTCAGAGACTCACTAAACAATTCTGCTAATGGCTCTGCTAGTTCCTCCTTTAGCTCCTTAAGTACCCTGGGATGTATGCCATCAGGTTCCATTGCCTTATCCACCCTGAGCTTAGCAAGCTCTTGTAGGACCCTTTCTTTTGTGAAGGGAGTAGTGCTCACCTCCCTCCCCCCTGTGTCCATGATGCTGAGCTGTGGGCCCTGCCCTACCTTCTCTTCAGTAAATACTGAGCAAAAGTATCTATTTAGGATAGATGCCTTTACAGGGTCCTCCTCCTCACATGCTCCCTTTTCTCCATTAAGCTTAGCAATACCCCCTCTGGACTTTCTCCTTTCACTAATGTATCTATAGAAAGTCTTATCACCTTCTTTTACTGTTCGTGCTAGTGTTTCCTCAGTTTGGGACTTTGCCTGCCTTACTGCCTTACCTGCTTCCCTTAGGGCAGTTTGGTATGCCTCCCTATCTTCATCCCGCTGTGTTCCCTTATATTTCCTGACGGCCAGCCTTTTGGTTCTGACCTTTTCTGCTACTGTATTTGAGAACCAAAGTGGTTTCTTCTTCTTTGCACTTCCTTTTCTGTCTAACACAATGGGATGTTGCTGCAAGTATTGTATCCTTAATGCTTGCCCACTTTGCCTGTACCTCCTCACCTGTGTTTCTTTTGCCAGGGCTAGCTTAACTCTGTTGGCCATCTTATCAAAGTCAGCTCCTCTGAAGTCCCATATTTTTGCCTTGGAATGGGATGATTTAGATGTAGTAGCCAAATTGAACCATACCATGTGATGGTCACTGGCCCCAGGTGACCTTCTACCTGGAGATCTGTGATCCCTTCTTTGTTAGTCAGTACTAGATCTAGGATAGCCCTGTCTCTTGTGGGTTGCTGTACCAGTTTTTGAGGCCCTCCCCGCAGGGAATCCACTATGAGTCTAGTTCTGGCAGATGTTCCTGCTGGTATTGACCAATCTGTATCTGGCATGTTGAAGTCTCCCATTATCAGAACCTCCCCTTTAGCTGTCATGTTTTGTATATCTTCTAACAGTAATGTGTCTATGTCCTCCCTCTGGTCTGGGGGCCTGTAGACAACCCCAGTTCTTATGGCTGTCCCATTTCCTGTTTCCAAGGTGACCCACAGTTCTTCTGGCTCCTTATGTGTATTCTGAATTTCTGTAGCTTTGATATTTTCATTAACATACAGGGCCACTCCTCCCCTTTTGCACCTCGGTCTCTTCTGAACAATACATAGCCAGGTACTGAAGTCTCCCGGTGTGGTTACTGGTAAACCACGTCTCACTAATTGCTACTAGGTCCAGTTTAGCCTCTGACATTATTGCCTGCAGGTCTGGGATCTTATTTCCCAGGCTGTGAGCATTTGTGTACATGATTTTCCATTGGCCAGATTTTGGTGTGTTAGTTGTTGGGTGAAGTTTGGCATTACCCGTGCATCGTGATGGGGAGACAAACCTTTTTTCTACTCTGGTGATGCAAATGAACGGCAAACACGCTGAATTCCTGTTTGACCACTAGCTGAGGGGGAGGGTGTTCTTCTCATTCGACGGAGTGGTGCTGCACCCTCTCCCATTTGCTAGTTTAAATATTCTGCAAAGACGTCAAACTTCTGCCCTAATGCACTGACTCTCTTTAGTCAGATGCAGTCCATCAAATTTAAAGAACTTTCGCTCCCAGAACTGTTGCCAGTTCCCTACAAATCTGTGTCCTTTTTCCTGGCACCAGTCCTTGAGCCACGTGTTTAGCTCCCCTATCTCCCCTTCTCTGACCTTCCGTCCATCTGCTCCCTTCTCCCAGACTGGCAGGATCTCAGAGAAGGAGATGCTGGACGAAATAGATAATAGTTTGTCACCCAGCTTAGTCAGGTGTTCCTTGGTCTCCACAACTGACCGGCTGGCGAGATCATTAGTCCCTATGTGTACTAGGACATCAATGTTTTCTCCTGCTTTGTGAACAATTTTAGCAATGCGGTCAGTGTCTCTCCATGCTGATGTACCTGGGAGACATCTGACCATCACCCCTGGCTGGAGATGGGTATCAACTCCCCGAATCATGGAGTCTCCTATGATCAGAAGTTTTTTGGATTTCCTTTGTGCTTGTTTAGTTTTGGTTCCTTATTTGGGTGAGTATTGTTGTACTAGCTCCTGTGCTGCAGTGTCCTGCTCTGCAGTGTCTTCTGCCTCTTTATTTGATTTCAGAGATAGAGGCAGATACCTGTTTGTAGTGTTTATATGTTTTTTGGAGGTAATGTGTTGGAGAGCAGAGAGTGATGGGGTACCTGATTTGCTCCTCCTAACCACCTGCCAACCTCCTGGACCAACTACCCTCTGCGGTTGAGGTTTTTCTGTTGGATGCTGGGGAAATGGCGGGTGGTTCTTATAATGTATTTCCTCTTCAATATGAAATTTGAGGCGTGCAATCTCTGCCCATGCTGCCCGGAGCTGAGCCCTAAGATCTCCAAAGGCCTGGCATGTAGGACAGTGTCCTAAATCCTGTAAGACTGTCCTTCTGAAAATTGTTCCACAATACCTGCAGTTAATGAAATCCATTCCAAATAAGTTGCTGGGTTTGTAACCTAGTCAGAGTAATTAGAAGGAAAAAAAGGAAAAAATGCAAGTAATGGTTTAATTGTGCTTTGTTTAACTTGTTATAACAAGTTAAATTACTAGTGCCCTGTAAATGAGATCACCTTGTGGAGGCCCCACTGATCCGCCCCTTCCTGCTCTGCCACAGGAAATGTCACAACTGTGGTACCCTATAAAAGGAGTGTAGCGTGGGGTGATTGGGGATGGGGTGGGTGGCTGGGCCCTTCCCCTGCCTAAAAAGAAGAACCACGGACGAAAGAACAAGGAGGTAAGAGCAGAAACAATCAGTCAACAACAAATGCAGTAACCCTGAAAGCTTATCCTAATGTTAGATAAAACTGTAAAACCTGTAAAGCACCACCTGTAATAATTTCAGAGAAGATATACCCTGTAAGAAACACTTTGCTCCAGAGAAAAATAAAGCAGTAACAGAAGATATACCTTGCAAAAGACGATTTGAATCAGAAGATTACAGCAGTAATCTGTTAGCACACACCTGTAGGCACACCTTGTAATAATGCAGAAGAAGGTATACCAGCAACAACAATTTGAATCAGAGAAAAAATAAAGCAATGAAATGTTAGCAACAAACAGTAGCAATCCCTGTGAGTAAAAAATAAAAACACCACCACACAGTAAATCTGCTTAGCCAAACTAAGTCAATCCTTCTCCCTTGCTCTGGTAAGTTTCTCTACTCTGCCTTTCAAGCAGTCTTAGAAGGAAAGAGCTCAGGTGAAGCTAGGTGCCTTGGCCAGCAAACCAAGTCTTTCTCCTTGCCTGATATAGCTGTTGTCACTCAGTGTATATATATTTGATTTATTTGATCAAGTACCTTGCTTGACGCTTCCTTTTGTTGCACATACATTTGGAGCCCGATATTCAGAAATGCGCCTGGCACTGGTGCAAGTGGTGGTGCAGCGCAACTGAGTTGCACTGGAGCAACTAAGGGATATATTCAAAAGAGATGAGCCATTGCGCATCCCTTCTGACTATATCAGGTAATGCACACTGCACAAATACAATGCACTGGGCAACCACCCCCAGACAGGGCTGAATACCAGGAATGGGAATTGTACCAGCGCAACAGAGATACACCGTGCACAAATTCCTGATATGCAACCACCATTATGCAAATGAGCCATAATGCATGCAAGCTGCAAATGGGACCATTTGCATGTCATTATGGTCTTATTTGCATGAGTTGTGCAGGGCTGGCCGGTTAGATGCATCTGGCACCCTGCACATCATGTGGTGCCATCAGAGGAGGTCTACTGGTGCCCCCCCTTCACCTAACCCTGAGCACTGTGAATGTGTCCCATGACATGCCGTGGTAGTTCGGTGGTTCCTCCCATACCTCCCATCACCATATGTTAGTAAATATAATAGCCCTGGTGGTTCATTGGTACCCCCACCCTGCCCATAGCTCCGATCACCGTCATGTAATAAACATAATAGCCTTGGTGGTCCAGTGGTCCCCCCCACCCTGCCTGTACCTTTGTTCACTGTCATTTAATAAACATAATAGCCCTGGTGGTCCAGTGATTCCCCTCACCCTGCCCGTACCTCCGGTAGGCTGGTATATCTGATCCAGCAATCCCTGGTAGTCTAGTGGTACCTCCAACCCCGCTGGTAACCCCGATCTCTGGTAATGGTGACCACAACAATTCCCTGGTGGTCCAGTGGCACCCCCCACCCCTAAACCCACACAGGATCCCCAGCCACTCAGCCCCCCCATCAGCAGGCAGCAAACCGGCCGCATACCTCCGTGGTTGCCCACTGAATGACAGCATCGGTAGCAACTGCAATCCCATTGGACCACACTGTGGACCAATGGGCTTGCAGTGCATTCTGTAATACTCATTCACAAATATGTGAATGGAGTCATTCATTCACATATGAATGAGTACTACAGTATACACTGCCAACATATTGGTCCACAGTGTGGTCCAGTGGGATTGCAGCTGCTACTCTACACTGTCATTCGGCAGGCAACTGCGGAGGTATGTGGGTGGGTTTGCTGCCTGATGAAGGGGGGGAGCTGGATAGGCTGGGGGTCCCATGTGGGTTGTAGGGTGTGGGGTGCCACTGGACCATTAGGGAATTGTTGTGGTCACCATTATGGGCGATCGGGGTTACTGGCAGGGTGGGGGGGTTACCACTAAACAACCAGGAATTGCTGGATCAGATTATGAGCAGATCAGAGGTATGGGCAGGGTGGGGGAGCCACTAAACCAGCAGGGCTATTATGTTTCTTAAATGATAAATGACGGTGATCGGAGGCACGGCAGGGTGGGAGGAACCACTGGTCCACCAGGGCTATTAATTATATTATAGTACGGCGATCAGAGGTATGGGAGGTTAGGGGGGAGCCACTAGACTACCAGGGACCATGTGGGTGCTTGTGCATGGTGTTCTGGGGGGGGTAGCCATCGATGGCTGGTGGCTGCTGTGTTGCGCACTGCAATACAGCAGCATGCCTGTGGGTGGAGGGCACTTCAGCTGTTTTTTACAGGCCCAGCTTTGTGCTCATGTATGTGGCACATCTCTGGGTTGTGCCAGCAGATGCGCTGCACGTCCCAGGCTGAATATCGGAATGTGCCACATATGCATGGGAACGCCCCCCGGAGATGCGCCACATACATTATCTTTGCACCCCGGTGCATCGGGAACTGTGCTGCGCAATACCTACTTCTGAATATTGCCCCGGGGTGCAGTTCTGGGGTTGCGCTGGTGCAACTCAGTTGTGCCATGTGCAAACCCTTTGAATATCTAGCCCTTTGTCTTATATATAATGAGATATAGTTACAGCTATATGCAGTTTATTGAATGTAAACATTTTTGCATGACGCAACAATATTACCCATCACTAATTTCATTCATTTGTCTTTTCACAAGATTTTTTTATATTATTTAGGTGTCGGTATTCATATATTAGATTTGAAAGTATATACATGTACATAAATGTTTAATTGTTATTTTCTATGTCAATGTCACTTTAAACAATGTGTTCAAAATGATGGCATCCTTGTGTGACTGCCACTCCTTGACACATTTTGGCAAAACCGGTTGGAGGTAGTGGGTCCTGCCTTGTGTCCTTTGGTAAGAGTTTTTTTTGCGCACTTTGGTAATAAATTTTATGAATGGTTTGTTACTATATTTGGACTGTGTCTGTGTACTTACAGTGGGTAGTGCTGGAGTTTTTTGCTCTGGTAGCACACATCATATCCCTCGTGCAGCAGGTCCTAGAGGATGAGGGAGAGGTCCAGTGCTCACTCTGGAACCAGACATAGGCCAAGGATGTGCCATGCTGCACACAGACAGTACTGTCCAAGAGTCACATATGAAGTCCTCAGTGATGACCAGATGATGGGCCAGTACAGGCTCAATGGGCCCCATGCTGAGCCATCTGTATGAGCTACTGCATGACCAGCTCTGGTCAGACACCCCTGCTTTTACACATTTTTACTCTCGCTCTCTTTATATTATATATATATATATATATATATATATTTTTTTTTTTTCATAGAGGCTAGACCAGATGAGATGCAATATCTCATTTGCAATGTGGTCCTGCTTTGACACATTTTTTATACTGTATTTACCCAGAATATTAGAGGTGAGATGCACTATTTCCTTTTCAGTGAGGTTCTGCTATAGGTTCCTGCTGTTGCGCATTTTTACAATATATTTACCCAGGATAGCCCAGCTAACTGTGATACGAGATATCTCTTTTTCAGTGGGGTCCTGCTTTTATACATTTTTACACTGTATTTACCCAGGAGTGCACAGTGAAGATGCAGTATTTCATTTTCAGTGGGGATGGGCTCAGCTTTTACCCATTTTTACAATATACTTACCCCGGATAGCCCAGCAGTCAGGCAATGTCTCATTTTCAGTGGGATGCAGCTTTTATAATGTAGCTAAAAACAAGCTAAAAGCTTGTGTTTTGTTTTTTATTGGGTTCACCACAACATAACCCAGACAGACCATCTTAGGGTAGCTGGTTCATTCCACTGGGGTGTCATACAGACTAGGCACACTGATGAGTCCTAGTAGGACAAAACGTGTGTTTGTGTCTTCTGTTGGCACCCTTTGCAAACTGTGTGAGAGGCCTTTCAGAGCCATGCATTTCTGCTAAAAGTTGAACCAGCATAATATTCTGTGGTGATCTGCATATACAGCTCATGATGCTTTGCATTGTGGGGGCATGTGTGATTTAGTATTTCTTTTATCATGTACTTTTCCCAGGATAGACCAACATAGATGCACATTTTTCAGCAGGGCTTTACAAGGTTCATGATAATACGCGTGAACAGATTTGCACCATGTATTTATCCATGATAGACCAGATAAGATGCAATATTTCATTTACAATGGGGTCCTGCTTTGACATGTTTACAAACTGTATTTACCAAGGACAGCAGAGGTGAGATGCACTACCTTGTTTTAGTGGGGTCCTGCTTTTACTATGCAGTTTTTTTCCAGGACAGATCAGCTTAGATGCATTATATCTTTGGGGCTGGCAGTATAGCCTTGAGGTTAGCGTAACAAGCTGTGAATGAGCTTGATATGTCCAGCAGACAGAAATGGGTTTGATTCCCCTAACCTCCACTTGCATACTGTGTGACTCTGAGCAAGTCACTTAACCTCCCCAGTGCTCCCGGGTCACCCCTAAAAACAAGTACTTGTGCCTAATGGGCCTCTTACCCAGTTAACAAAGAATAAATAAAAAGAATATTCCTTTCAGTGAGGTTCTGCTGTAGGGTCTTGCTTTTACACAGTTTTACAATATATTTACCCAGGATAGCCGTACTGGGATGAAATATTTCATTTTCAATTAGGTCCTGCTTTGACACATTTTTATACTGTATTTACTCAGGATCGCACACCTCATATGCATTATCCCATTTTCAATGGGGTCCTGCTATTACCCACTTTTGTGCTATATTAACCTAGGATAGCACAGTGGAAATGCAGTATCTCGTTTTTGATGGGGTCCAGCTTTTCCAATGTATTTTTCCCAGACTGAGCAGCATAAATGCACATTTCAGTGGGGTTCTGCTGTACTGGGGTCCTGCTTTATACATTTCTACTATATTTTTCCTCAGGATATACTAGATGAGATGCAGTACCTGATTTTCAGTGGGGTCCTGCTTTTACACATTTTTTGCCATATATTTACCCAGGAGAGCCAAGCACAGATGCAATATCTCATTATGTTTGCATGCGTGCATGTGCAGCAAACATTTTGTTACAAAAATGGCGTTTCAGAGGTGTGTCAGTGTTGGGTCCAATGTAGTTCAGGCTGCACTGGGCTCGACAATGACAGGCCAGCGCTCAGCGAAGCTGATCATGACACTGTTCAGTGCTTGCAGGGCAGAACCTTCTTGTAGTTGAAAGGCATGAGCTGCCCCTATCAGACAGCTGCTTGATCCTTTCATCTGCATGAAACTGTCCAGCAAGCAGATGAACAGTGTCATGAGCAGCTTTGAGCTCCCCCAAACTTCCTCGTGCCCTGTTCATAGAAAAAGAGACACTCCCACTGACAAGTATCCCTCCCACCTCCCGATCCTTCTCCGTACCCTGTCCATGACAATTAAATACCTTCCCACTGCCAAGTATCCTGCTCACCTCCCAGTCCTTCTCCATGCCCTGTCTGTGACAATTAAATACCCTCACACTGCCAGGTATCCCACCTACCTCTGGATAATTCCCCCATGCTCCATCTGTAACAATTAAATACCTTCCCACTGCCAGGTATCCCGCCCACCTCTGGATAATTCCCCCATGCTCCGTCTGTGACAATTAAATACCCTCCCACTGCCAACTATCCCACTCACCTCCCAATTCTTGCCCTGTGCCCGCTCTGTAACCCTATAAAAAAAAAAGAAAATGGTCCAATGATGACTTCTGTCCCATGCCCTCAGCCTCCCTACCCCAACCCCCTCTCTGCACTTACCATCCCAACCACATACTTACCTATCTGACCCAGTGCTGCTCCTTCTCAGATGTCCTGCTTCTTCTGAGCTCCACCAGTAAGTGACTGAAAATAAGGTAAGTTTGGTTAATGGCTTTTGGATGTGTTTGAACTTGTCTCAAAACTTTGTCATTTCTTAATATATTAATCACCCCACCTCATGATCCAGGTAGGTGACATTTTTCGAATCCACCCCCAATGTGTTTTCTCAGTCACTTTGTGACATCATGTTTTAGGTGGGATTTAAACATTTTAACCTGTCTTGAGCATATGGTGGGGTAATAAAAAGACAATGTTGAAATTATGGGGTAAAAATCTCAAAAAACAACAAAGTTATGAAGCAACATTGAAATTCTTCATTCTCTGCTCATATCTTTACCATTTTTCGAGATTTTGACTCCAAATGTTCACCATAGCCTTTTTTGCAACACCACATGAATAAGGCAGGTGCAATTTTTCAAATCCCCTCTGAAACATGTTTTCATAGTCACTCTGTGAAATCACCTCTCAGACAGGATTTTAAAGATTCCACTTGTCTCATTAATAAGGTGGGGATAATAAAAAGACTATGTTGAAAATGTGGGGTCAAAATCTAAAAAAAATGACAAAGTTATGAAGAAATGTTGAAATTCTTAAGTGTTTACTCCTACCTTTCCTACCTCACCAGACTGATTATCTGACCCAGTGCTGCTCCTCCTCAGATGTCCTGCTTCTTCTGATCTCCACCGGGAAAAGGGTCAAATTAGATGCCACAAACCTCTGTGTCAAGCAGGTCAGTAAAAAACAGGAAAAAAAGGAAGCCACGATGGTATAGCAGACAAGTGACAGAGAAGGTTAGGGCAAAGAGGTGGGCGTTCAGGAGATACAAGCAGATGCAAAGGGAGGAAGATAGGGTCATATACCAAAAAAAGCAGAAGGAAGCAGGATTGGTGGTCAGGAAAGTGAAGGCAAGGACAAAAGAGAAAATAGCTAACTCAGTCAAGGAGGGGAATAAAACATTTTTCCAGTATGTGAGAGGAGAAAATCGAAAGGGGGGGTGGATAGTCAGGCTAAAGGACAAAGGCAGGGGGTTGGTGGAAGAGGACCAAGAGAAAGCAGACATATTAAACAGCTATTTCTGTTCTGTGTTCATGATAGATGGTGAAGTGAAGGGAAGTTGAATCAGGGAAAAGGGGTGTTAGTGGCGGAGGGGGTGGACACCAGTCCATTCCAGGGAGATGAAGTTCTGAGGGAACTAGAGGGGCTGAAGTTGGACAAGGCCAAGGGCCCAGATGGGGTACACCCCAGAGTATTGAGGGAGCACCTGCAACTGCTTTATTTAATCCCCTCATCTAGCCTGCTCTTCTATAATCTTCTCCTACATTATCTGTCCCCACTCCTTACCCTTCACCCCTCCACTCTACACTAAAACATCCTTGCTTACTGTCTTTCTTTCTCACTGCTGTTCTCCACTCACTACCCCCTCCATTTCCCTGTCATCTATTACTCACCCCCTCACCTAGCAAACCTTCACTTTCCTTGACCTTCCTAGCTGCCACACACACTCTTCCAACTCGTTCTTCTCTTCTGTATAGCATTGTATACCACCCACTTTCCGTAGCCTGCCCCACTTCCTTCCTTCCTTCCTTCCTCTTATTCTTTTCACACTTTAACTCTCTTCTGCTCGCCTTCTTCCTGTCACCTGCCTAACTATCCTCTCTTGACTTATACCCCCTGCATTTCCCATCTCTTACCTAATACCTTCTACATACTTTGCATATCCTACCCAGGGTGAATTGTACAAACAGGAATGCATTGTACAATGCTCGTGCTAACTTGTTTTGGTCACATAGACCTTTGATAATGACAATGCCTCTGGCTGCATCTTAATCCTTCCTTTTTACACCACATTTATACATTTGTCTGTTAAGTGTACCTATGTTAATAATCTTGTACTGTATCTGTCTTGGTCTCTTGACATGGAACCTATGTAAAAGAGTCTCGGGCTCAAAGGTGTTGAATTCTGAAATCTCAATTAAGTAAAATACTAGTGGAGCCACTGACTAGCCTCTTCAACAGGTCCTTGGAAACGCGAGAGGTTTCCGATGACTGGAAGAGGGCGGATGTAGTCCCCCACCACAAGGGAGGGGACAAGAAGGAAGCAAGCAACTATAGACCTGTGAACTTTACATCGGTGGTGGGAAAGCTCATGGAAAAACTGCTAAAGAAAAGAATCATTCGCTACCTTGAAGCCAACGGCCTGCAGAACCATCAGCAACATGAGTTCATGGAGGACAGGTCAAGTCAAACGAACTTGATAGAGTTCTTTGATTGGGTCACCAGGGTACTGGATTGGGGGTACTGTGGACATTGCAAACCTTGACTTTAGCAAGGCATTTGACACTGTGCCACACAGAAGACTCTTGCACAAAATGAGATGCCTAGGGCTGGGTCCAGTGGCAAAGGATAGTTGTAAATGGGGTGCCTTCCAAGAAGGACATGGTCATCAGTGGGGTACCACAGGGGTCAGTGCTGGGGCTGCTCCTGTTTAACATCTTTAAAGGGGACATAGCAGAAGAGCTGGAGGGGAAGGTATGTCTATTCTCAGACAATACGAAGATCTGCAATAGAGTTGATTCCCCAGAGGGGGGTGAAAAAATGCACAAAGATCTGCATAAACTGGAGGAGTGGTCAGGGGAGTGATAGCTGTCCTTCATTACAACAAAGTGCAAGATCATGCACTTAGGGAGAAAAAAAATGGGGTAGAGTACAGCATTGGGGGGGGGCAAGTCCTAGAGGCAATCAAGCTAGAAAGGGACCTTGGTTCAATCATTTCACAGGACCTCAAGGTGGCAAAGTAATGTGAGAGGGCAGTGGTGAGGGCCAGTAGAATGTTGGGATGTACTGGTAGGGGGATCATTAGCAGGAAGAGAGAGGTCATAATGCCATCGTACAAGCAGTTAGTGAGGCCACACCTCGAGTATGGGGGTCCAGTTCTGGAGACCATTCCTCAGGAAGGATGTAGATAGAGTGGAGAAGGTCCACAGGAAAGCAACAAAAATGATGAAGGGTCTTAATCAGTTGTCATATGAAGACAGAAAGGCTGAGGGACCTTAACATGTGCTTCCTGCAGCAAAGAAGGGGAAAGAGGAGACATGATTGCGACCTTCAAGTGCCTCAGGGATATAGACAGAGTACCTGTGAGTGACATTTTCCAGCTGAAGAGGCACTCAAAAATCAGGGGTCATGATATGCAGATAGAGGGAGGTAGGTTCAAAGGAAACATTAGAAAATTCTACTTCACGGAGAGGGTGGTAGACAGCTGCATACCTCTCAACTGCTATGAATTTCACATAGCACTATAATTTTCACACTCAAATTTACCCTTGCCCCGCAAAGGTTTACTGATGTTCTCACTAATGTTAGAGGTATTTCTGGAAACATAAATTATTAAATCACTGAACTAAGTTGATAGAAACATTCCCTATTGCTAACTAGATGGGGCCCACTGTTTGCAGACATATTTTTGTTTAAAATAACAAGGTGCTATACATTTACATTCTGGCCCTTTGCTGTGATTTTTGAAGGCCAGTGCTATGATTTTTAGTGCTGAGAAGTTGAGAGGTATGGACAGCTGGAACAGACTCCCAGAGGAGGTGTTGGGGGTGAGGACAGTGTGGGATTCAAAACAGTGTGGGACAGGCACAAGGGTATTATCAACCTAGGAAGGGGGAATGCTAACAAAGAAAGCTAGCATCTTAGGTTTGGCTTTCAGATAGCATAATTGGGCAGATTGGGTGGGACTGGCGGACCGTTTCTGCCGACACATTCTATGTTCTTATGATTGTGACCCCTCATTTTCAACATAGCCCTTTTTGTACCCCATGACATGAACAAGAAGAGCCATTTTTCAAATCCTGCCCAAAACATCTTTTCAAAAATGACATTTTGGACAGTTGTTCCTAAATGAGACCTGTCATGTTCATAAGATGGTGAAATGAAAAGATTGTTGAACATCTGAGGTCAAAATTGAAAAAAAAAAAAACAAAGCAAAATTATGAACAAACATTGACATTTTTCAATGTGCATTCATAACTTTGTGATATTTTTGCTTTTTAACCCATATTTTCAACATACTCTTGTTTTTTACCCCCAATCGAATGAACATGCCAGGTGTCATTATCTAATTCCCTCTCTAAAACCTGTTTTTACAGTCATTCCACAAAACAATATTTTGGGTCGCATTTCATATATGGCAGCTGTCATGTTCATATGCTGGGGCAAAAAAAAGGCTAGTATTTTGAAAATTCAAAGTCACAATCTAAGAAAGCAACAATGTAATATGTGGACCTCTTCATTTCCCAGTCATGTCAGTTTCACTGTTATAACTTGTATTATTTAATCTGTTAATTATTGCCTCTGTACTATCATTGCCAAACATCTACACAGCCAATACAAGCAAACTAACATTGGGCATTGACAAATGATTGTTTTTAATGCTATCCTGCCTTTTCACATTATGAGACTGTATTTACCCAGGACAGCACAGCTGAGATGCAACATCTCATTTTCTTGGGGGTCCTGCTTTTACCCATTTTTACAATGTATTTACCCAGGATGTGCTAGCTGAGGGGGAATATCTCATTTTCAGTAGGCTCCAGCCAGCTGAAAGGGAATGTCTCAATTGCAATAGGCTCCTGTATTTTGATCACAAATGTCCAACATTGCCTTTTATGGACTCACATGTTTTCATTTCATTTGATTTGATAACTGGGTAAAAAGCAACTGGGCCACGTGGCCCTTTTATAGGCTTGACCCGGTGAGGGTCAGAGACTCTCAAAACATTTATGACAAGACATTATAACAGACTAAAAGCCGAAATACAATCAACACAATAAAATATGGCAAACTACAAGAACAAAATAAAAACAGCAAAAGAGCAGCACATTCATATGCAAGTGCATACTGACTGTTGATATAACATTTGTTTCAAATGCTTCTTAAACTGATATAAGCAAATTGCATTTTGTAGGTCAGCTGATAAAATTTGACAGTCAAATTAAATTCCGAGAACATAATGGTCTCGTAGCACTTTGCTGTGTAAAACAATGATACATTGGATTTATATTCATATGGTGAATTGTCTTATAAACTAAACATGCAGTCTGTAATATAGCTCTACTGCAGAGCGTAACCATCCCAGTCTGCTGTAGAGGCTGCAGTGATGTTCCCTGAATTTTGCCCTCAGGGCAAATCAACATATTGAATTATACAAACTGTTTCTTTGATGCTTGATTTTCTCAGAAACACCTCCCCAGACTAAACTGCCATAGTCTAGTATTGGCATTAGACATGCCATCGCTATTGTCCCTCTAGCCTCATCAGTAAGAAAAGGTCTTGTTACATTTTATGATCAAGACAGGCGGAATTGTTTAAATCCCATATGAAAGGTGATTTGTGGAGCAACTGCAAGAACATGTTTCAGAGGGGATTTGAAAAATGACACATGTTGTGTTCATGAGGTGGCGTAACCCAAGGGCAATTTTCAAAATTTGCAGTCTGATCTACAAAAATAAAATTATGAGTAAACATTGGAAAAATTCAGCAGTATCTTCATAGAAACATAGAAGCTGATGGCAGAAAAGGACTGCAAGGCCCATCCAGTCTGCCCAATTCTTTTTCTAACTTATGAATGTGCCATAGGCCTTTGCTCTGTCAATGGCCTATCTATTCATACTCATCTGTATTGCTCCCTTTTGCCTATCTCATGCCTGTTTGAAGTTCTATACTGTATTCATACCCACCACTTCCTGAGGTAGGCCGTTCCATGTATCCACCACCCTTTCTGTGAAAAAGAACTTCCTCACATTACCCCTTAATCGGCCTCCCTCTAATTTCATGCTGTGTCCTCTAGTCCTGCTATTTTTCTTATATTGAAACATGCTAGACTCTTTCACCTTGTTGTTCGAATGTTTCAAACATATCACTTCTCTCCCTCCTTTGCTCTAGGGTATACATATTGAGTTCAGTTAATCTGTCCTCATATGTTTTCTGATGCAGTCCCTGCACCATGTTGGTTGCCCTTCTCTGGACTGCCTCAATTTGGTTAATGTCCTTGTGAAGGTGTGGCCTCTAGTACCGCACGCAGTACTCCAGATGGGACCTAACCAGCGTCTTGTAAAGAAGGATTATTACCTCCCTCTTCCTACTTGTGATACCCCTACTAATGCACCCCAACATCCCTCTAGCCTTACCTACTGCTTTAGAGGTCTGCTTGGATGATTTCAGGTCATCGGTGATGATGACACCCAAGTCTCTTTCTTCCCTTGTGATTGTCAGCAACTCCCCTCCCAGCCTATAGGTGGCTTCAGGGTTTCTGTTCCCTATGTGCATGATCTTGCACTTCTTTGCGCTAAACCCCAGTTGCCACTCTTCCGACCATTTTGCTAGTTTATCCAGATCTCTTCTCTTTCTGCCCACACCATCTGGATCATCTGCTCTGTTGCAGATCTTGGTGTCATCTGCAAACAGACAAACCTTACCCTCCAGTCCATCTGCAATGTCACTGATGAAGATATTGAAGAGAATTGGCCCCAGGACTGATCCATGTGGTACCCCACTTGTGACTTGCATCTCTTCTGACTGTATACCATTTACCACCACTCTCTGTTTTCTGCCCATCAACCAGTTTGCCACCCAGTTGACCAACTTCTGACCCACCCCGAGCCTACCTAGCTTATTTATCAATCTTCTATGTGGAACAGTATTGAAAGCTTTGCTGAAGTCAAGGTAGGCAACATAAACTGCTCCCCCTTGGTCCACCACTCTGGTTACCCAGTCAAAGATCTATGAGATAAGTTTGACAGGACCTTCCTTTTGTAAACCCATACTGTCTTGGATCTTGTGCTCCTATGGATTCCAGGTATTGCACTAACCTTTCCTTAAGGAGTGCCTCCATAATCTTGCCCACTACTGAGGTAAGACTGACTGGTCTGTAGTTCCCTGCCTCCTCCCTGCTACCAGTCTTGCGGAGCGGGATCATATGAGCCCTTCTCCAGTCTTCTGGGACCTCTCCTGTGCTCAGAGACTCACTAAACAGTTCTGATAATGGCTCTGCTAGTCCCACCCTTAGCTCCTTTAGTACCCTGCAATGTATGCCATCAGGTCCCATTGCCTTGTCCACCCTGAGCTTATCGAGCTCTTGTAGGACCCTTTCTTTTGTGAAGGGACTAGTGCACACTTCCTTCCCCCCTGTGTCCATGGTGCAGAGCTGTGGGTCCTGCCGTACCTTCTCTTCAGTAAATACTGAGCAGAATTATCTGTTTAGGATAGATGCTTTTACATGGTCCTCCTACTCGCATGGCCTCTTATCCCCTTTGATCTTAGCAATAACCCCTCTGGACTTTCTCCTTTCACTAACGTATCTATAGAAAGTCTTGTCACCTTCTTTTACTGTTCGTGCCAGTGTTTCCTCAGTTTTGGCATTTGCCTGCCTTACTGCCTTCCCTGCTTCCCTTAGGGAAGTTTGGTATGCCTCCCTATCTTCATCCTGCTGTGTTCCCTTATATTTCCTGAAGGCCAGCCTTTTGGCTCTGACCTTTTCTGCTACTGTGCTTGAAAACCAAAGTGGTTTTCTTCTTCTTTTGCACTTCCTTTTCTCACTAACACAATGGGATGTTGCTTCAAGTATTGCATCTTTAATGCTTACCCACTTTGCCTGTACCCCCTCACTTGTATTTTTTTTTGCCAGGGCTAATTTAACTCTGTTGGCCATCTTATCAAAGTCAGCTCCTCTGAAGTCCCATATTTTTGCCATGGAATGGGTTGATTTTGTTCTAGTGGCCAAATTGAACCATACCATGTGATGGTCATTGGCCCCCAGGTGACCTTCTACCTGGAGATCTATGATCCTTTCCCTGTTAGTCAGTACTAGATCTAGGATAGCCCTGTCTCTTGTGGGTTGTTGTACATAACTTAGTTGTTTTTCACATTTTCACCCCATATTCTCAAAATATTTTTTTATGGCCCCTCCTTATGATCAATACAGGTGGAATTTTTTTAAATCCTGTCTGAAAGGTGATTTTGCAGAGCATCTGTGAAAACATGTTTTGGAGGGGATATGAAAAATGACACTTGTTATGTTCATGAGGTGGGGTACCACGAGGAGTGTGCTGAATGTACAAATGAAAAAGTTCTGAGTAAATATTGAAACACTTCAGTGTTTCTTCATAACATTGTTTTTTTGTTTGACATTTTGACCTTAAATTTTCAATATAGTCTTTTTATGACCCCCACCTTATGATCAAGACAGATGAAAGTTTTTATATCCTACCCAAAAGGTGATTTCGCAGAGCAAGTGTGAAAACAAGTTTTAGGGGGGATTTGAACAAGCATTTGTCAATGCCAAATGTTGACTTGCTGGCATTGGCATTGGTAGTTCACAAGTTAGAGAGATGCATAATAGAAATGGCAGTGAAGTATTGAACTGACGCCAACCCCACCCCCACCCTGCAGAGACTGACAGGCATTGGGGTGTGCCTCTGGGTTTTCAGCCATAATGCTCATGCCATTTCACCTCATCCTACCCTGCAGACACTGACAGATGTCATGGTGTGCCTTGGAGTTTTTGGGCCTTATACTCACCCCATTCCATAAGGAAATATGCTGAGATAGGTGCAGTATAGGAGAATGGGGTGAACGCTGGGGCCAAAGTCCCCAAGGCACACCTCAGTGCCTGTCACTGGCTGCAGGGTGAGGGTGGAATGGCATGAACATTACAGCAGACAATCCCAAGTCACACACCTGTCGGTCTCTACAGAGTAGGGCGTTATGGTTGGCAATCCTAACGTCCAGCCATTTGTTGGTATTTTTGCTCCAAATTTTCAAAATGGGTTTTTTGTGACCCACCTCATGAACAGTGGCACTATCATTTCATTACTCAATCCCGAAAGGTGGTTTTGCACAGCGACTGAGCCATTTGGCACCACAGGTATGAAAATGCATTTCTGGCAGGATGTGAAAAATGACAGCTATACTGTTCATGAGATGGTGTGAAAAAATGGCAATGTTGAAAATCTGGAGTGAAAATATGAAAAATTGGTGAAGTTACAAACATGCTTAGAAACTGCACAGCGCACGCCTGTAACGCAATCATTTTTTTGGAATTTTTCACCAGATTTTCAACATGGGCATTTGTGAACCTCTTCTCATGAACAGTAACACTGAGATTTTGTTAATCTGTACTGAAAGTTGATTTCCCACAGCGACTGCGTCATTCTGCACCACAGGTGTGAAAACACATTTCAGGAAGGATGTGAAAAATGACAGCTATACTGTTCATAAAGTGCTGTGAAAAAATGGTAACATTGAAAATCTGGAGAGAAAATATTAAAAATTGGCTACGTTTTGAGCATGTGTAGAAACTGCGCAACACATGCTCGTGACGCAGTTTTTTTTGGGTTTTTTTTTTCACTAGATTTAGTAACATGGGCTTTTGGGACCTCCCCTTATGAACAGTGGCACTGTCATTTCAATAATCAATCCCAAAAGGTGATTCCATGCAGTGACTAAGAAATCACTTTTCAGGATGGAGAAACTAAATGACAGTGACATGTTCATGAGGTGGGGTCCCAAAAACCCCATGTTGAAAATTTGGGGCCAAAATTCCAAAAAATGTCTAAGATATCAACCTAAGTTGAAACCCTCATTGCCTCCCATTATAAAGCTTCCTGTCATTTCTTCAGTTCGCAGTTCGGCTTTGAAGAGTGCAGACGTGTTCTGGTTCAGAGAAGATCACGGCTCCCAACCTCCGGCGGGTAAGTATGGGTGAGAGGGGTCCGGGGAGGTAGGTCCGCAGATGGAGGGTGGGGTTTGGGGAGGGTGATGAGGGAGACAACGGTGGACCGTTATCTTGTTTGCAAGGAAAAAAAAAAGACCACAAGGGAAGGTTTTCTTCATTTACAGGTTGCTCAAAAAAAAAAAAAAAATTGGCATACTGGGGTGGGCTCCCAGTGTGCTACAATTCTTGGGGGGGGATGCTGACATGGGGATTGGGCATCCCAATGTCAGCAAGGCATATGGACAGGTTGGGGGGGGAGTGCATCCGACACCGGGAGTAGGCACCCCAGTGTTGGAAAGGAAAGGGGAAACTGTTTAACTGGGAAATACACACTAAGGGGGATGCCAACATGGGGATTGGGCACCTGATGTCAGCTTTTCAGGAGTGTGTGGTGGATGGCAGGAGCCGCCATGTTACGGTGTGCCACATAATTTTGGGGGGGGACATATTGACATGGAGATAGGGCACTCCAATGTCGGCTTTCTGGGGATTGTGTGGCAGATGGCAGGAGCCATCTGCCTTACCCTCCAAATTGCTCCTAAGTGACATTGAAATCACTGACAAGCAAGAAATATTAAATGCCTTCAATGACCATTTCACTACAGCTGGCCTAGCCTTTGACTCTTCACCTGCAAATCTCTTGAGATCATCATTAAACCTTCAATCCACTGTGGGCCAAAAGGCTGCCTCAACATTCTCCTTCGAACCAATATCCTTAAAAGAAGTAGAAGACCTCCTGTCCAATTTAGACACATCTAAGAGTGCAGGTGCAGACTCCTTGGATCCCTACTTTCTTAAAGTAGCACTGCATGCCTTAGCTGCCCCCCTCACTCATCTCTTCAATCTTTTCCTAGCTACTGGTTCCATCCCCTCTATATGGAAGACAGCTCAAGTAGTTCCACTACTTAAATCAGGTGATCCCATGGACCTTAACAATTACAGGCCCATTTCCATCTTACTGGTATTGTCCAAGATGCTTGAAAAATTAGTAAACTCACAGTTAAGGGCCTAGCTGGACACCAACAACCTCCTAAATCCAGCACAATCTGGGTTTAGATCAATGCATAGCACCATCTCTGCCTTAGCCAAAGTCACTAACGATTGGCAGACTGCCTTGGATAAAAAGAATAGTACCTGTGCTGTGTTCCTGGATTTGAGTAAAGCATTTGGTACAGTGGATCATGATTCATTAATCTCCTCTCTTAGCTCTGTAGGTCTTGATTCACTCTCTCTCATTTGGTTTAGGTGTTATCTCTCTGGAAGGTTACAACTGGTAAAAAATGAAAATTACCTATCTACCTCTAAACCACTGCTAAGAGGCGTACCGCAAGGCTCTATCCTGTGCCCCATCTTCTGCCATTTATATTAATAACATTGATCCCAACCTCTCCCAATCTAACATTCACCTGTTTGCTGATGATACTGTATTATATGTCAGCAATCCCTCACCATCAAAAGCCTGTGAACTGTTACAGTCAGAATTCTCCATCCTACAACACAACCTATTGGAAAAAAAACTACTTCTAAATGCCAAAAAAACAAAAGCTATGTTCTTTGCCACCAAGAGTTGCTCTTCCATTACCCCATCATTCACCACCCCACATTTATCCACCTTATTTGGAGAAAATTTGGAATTTGTGGATAAATTCAAATATCTTGGAGTCTGGATTGACAATAAGCTTGACTACTCTGTACACGTTGAAGAACTACTAAAAAAGTTGAGACAAAGACTTGGCCTATTTTTCAGAATAAAATACTACCTTACCAGAGACTCCAAACAAAGATTAATCCAGGCATCATTCCTATCCCTCATTGACTATGCTGATTTCCTCTACGGCCATTGCTCCCTCTCCCTCTTAAATAAGCTGGACACCCTGTATCATAGAGCCATTAGATTTATTACAGACCTTCCTCCAACACCATCATTGCTCTCTTTATATGGCAGTCAATTGGACATCCCTACAGCACAGAAGAAAAAAGAATGCTGCAATCTGGATCTTTAAAGCTTTATCAGACAAACTCCCCTCCTATATCTCAGACTGTTTCACCCGAATCACATCCAGGCCATACACCTTAAGGATCAATAAGCTCATTATACTAAAGATTCCCAATACCTGCACCCGGTTTGGGAGGGCTGCTATCAGCTATTCCCTAGCATTTATTTGGAACTCACTCCAAAAATCTATGAATACCCTCTTACCCTTATTGTCCTTCAAAAAATTATACACCACCCTATTCCCAGAACTGTGCAACTGCTTCCATAAGGCCTAGTCTCCCACCCAACCTCCACCCCTCCCTTCTGTAATCCACTATGTTTAGTTTCCTTCTTCTACCCAGTCAGTTATCATACTTCATATAAAAAGCCTATAGAAGCCCTACTATCTGAATATTATCCTTCTATATTGAATGTCTCTTCATTTTACAGGTTTAAGTTATTGTTACTGTGCCTTATATATCTGTACATTTTTGTATATATCTCTCATCTATTTGATTGTATTACTGTTATGTTATTCTCATGTCTTTGTACAATACTTGTATCCTTCTTTGTATGACCACTCAGGTCCATCTTGTAAATGAGCTACGCTCAATGATGTTCGCCTGAATAAATAAAGATTTTGATTGATTGATTGATTGATATTTATTGAAATGTTTCACCAGGAAATGCATGTAATGGAGGCATTTCATCTGCCACTGCAATAACGAGCCTGTCTCTGATTGCAGCGGCAGATTCATTTTAACTCTTTGGCTCGCTCTGAAACTGCTGCAATCGGCAGCATGCTGACTGATTGACGGCTGAGGGACACACCCACTAAAGCATCCCATGCATTGACCAACACTGTCACACCTCTGAAATGTGCTATTACCACAAGATGTTGCTTGTGCATGCGCGCATGCCAACATAAAAATGACACATCCCTTGTTTATGAGGTGGGGTTTCAAAAAGGTTATGTGTAAAAGTTTGGCCAAAAATACTAAAAAATGACAGAGTTATGAGTAAAAGTTCAAAACACATTTACAAATCATTAACCAAACTTATAACATGGGTTCCTAATATACTGTCTTCTGATTCATCCAAACAGGTCACCTGACCATTGATTAATCTCTGATATACCCACAGTTGCATGTTCACATGGCTTTATTTCACTTATTCCTTTAGGTAAAACTGTAACAAAACATTGCCCATGTTATAAGAGGATTAACCCACTCCAGCATATGGGTTTACTGAGCATTAATCCACGCCTGGGTGGTTGAAATCACTCAGCTTCACCTCATGATTCCAACCCCCCCAGGCGTGGATTAATGCTCAGTAAATCCATACCCTGGAGTGGGTTAATCCCTCCTTATCTTGTTTTAGTCAGTTCCTGGTTGGCATAGGAAGCAGTAGTATGTGCAGTGGTGAAGAGAAAGACCTAGTAGGTAAGTGAGGGATGCAGGGGGTGGCAGGTGCTGAGAGAATGGAGTCAAGGTGTTGGGGTCGGATGATCGGAAGAAGAGAACACATCAAGGGACCATTTTCTCTTTTACAGGGGTTGAAAGATGATAAGGGACCATTTTTTCCTTGCAGGCACTGACACTGAGAATTGGGCACCCCAGTGTCAGGTTGTTATTTGGCAGCACCAGGAGTGGGCACCCTGGTGCTCCATGCTATTTGGAGGACTGTACTGGAGGATACTGGCAGCTTGGTTGGACACCTGCTGCTGGAGCAGGAGGCTGTATTTTGTTCAACATGATGGGGGAGTTGGGAAAGATGGGTGGGGCCAGACAGCATGCAGAGGGAGGGAGAGGAGGGGGTTTTATATTTTTGCATACCAGGATGTGGAACGAAGGGTAGGGGCAGGACAGCATGCAGAGGGAGGGAATGGAAGGATTTTTTTGTTTTGCACACCAAGATGGGAACAGAGGATGGGGTGAGACAGCACATAGAAGGAGGGATGGAGGCAGAAGGGAGGGAGGGAGGGAGTTTGTATTGGGGATGGGGAACTGAGGATGAGGGCACAGCAGCATTCAGAGGGATAGAGCGGAAGGGTTATTCTTTCTTACAGGCTGCTGCTTATGCTTGTTAGCTGGCTGATCGTCTGAAAAGGTCTGATTTGTGTGGCTGCAATGTTTCAAATGTGAGGAGTTTCAACCCATCAGCTAGCTAACCATCATCATTAGCCTTGTCACCACTAGAGTTTTAATTGCACACATCCTGCAGGCTCAGCTCCACTATACGCTGGCAGCACATACCTCCCCAGCCCCTTCACTGCTGGAGCTGCACCAGTATGTTTTGATTGTGCATGCCCTGTGATCTCTGTGCCAATGGACTGGATCTTTCTAAGCTGGAAGGTGGCCAGGGCATAGAGAAGATGGGTGTTGTACTGGACCTGCCCGTTGATGTAATTATGGGTAATGACTTTGACAGTCAGGCCAACATTGCGTGTGTGTCACTACCTTTAAAAAGGCTAGGGAACTAGCTCCTGAGGACACAGAGGGAGGCAGTGCAACTATAAGCAACCTCTCCTTCAGCAGCCAGGGAAGTTGTAGCTGAAGAATAACCTGGGAGCAGCAGTTTTGAGCTATAGCTGCAGACTGATGAGAGCACAGCCATGGGTGGCTCTCCCACAGGAGAGTGTGTTTTAAGGAAGGTCGGGTATGCAGAGTTGGGGAGAACTCAGCAACCTGACCAATTCCTACAGAAAGTAAGGGGGTTGGCCACCAGGGTGGAAGGTGATTCTCAGGGTTCAGGGAAAAGGGAGGTTTACTGGGAGAATGGCCTCCTATATTGTGAGTGTGTTCCAAAGGGAGGACCGGAGGAATGGGTGCTCCAGTAGATAGGAGTTCCTAGGAAATATAGGCAGAAGCATCTGGCCTTAGCCCATGATATACCCTTTTCCAGAGACTTAGGAATCAGCTGTACAAAAAGACAGTGGGCAAACAATTTTTACTGGCCTAGTATACTGCCTGACTTGTCAGCAGTGCCAGAGGGTGGGAAAGGTTGGGGAAAAGGCTAAGGTGGTTTTGATTCCCTTCCCTATAACTGAAGAGTAAGTTTGGTAACTTGCATTGTGCGGCCACTCAGCACTCAAAGTCGCACAGCAAGAGGTACATTTTCGTGGTGTTGGATTATGCCAGGAGGTACCCAGAGGCCATTCCCTTGTACTTCATTTAGGTGGAAAAAGTGGCCAACAAACTCGTGGGGGTATTTAGCCAGGTGGATTTTCCCCAGGAGATTCTGTTGGACCAGAGCACCAATTTCATGTCTGCCCCAATGGCTAGCCTTTGGCAGAAGTGTGGGGTGAGGCAGCTAAGAGCTTTCCCATACCACCCCTAAACTAACAGCTGGTCAAGCAGTTAAATGTGCTGCTTAAGACTATTTTAAGGACATTCACTGACCAACATGCAAGAGAGTGGGTCAAGTACTTGCCTCATCTTTTGTTCACATATAGGGAAGTCTCCCAGGAGTCCACAGGTTTCTCATCATTCAAGCTCCTGTTCGTCCATAGGGTAAGGGGTGCCCTTCGATTTGGTAAAGGATGAGTGGGAGGGTGAGCTTGTTCCCCAAGGGGAATCTGTATTGGAGTATGTCCTGAATTTCAGGTCACAGCTCAAAACGCTCATGGGGTTTGCCCAGGAACACCTAGGCACTGCAGAACAGAAACATTAGATGTGGTATGACGGTGGGACCAGAGCCCTGAAGAATGAAATCGGGCAATAAGTGATGGTACTTATCCTCATCTGACAGAATAAATTAAAGGCAGCTTGGGAGGGTCCTTACTTAGTGGTCTGGAGGGTGAATTATGTTAATTATGTGCAAAGCCCCTGGAATTCTGCGGTTCTGCGGTTGCAGAATTTGCCCCAGAATTTGCATCATGCCGCAGAATATATATAGTGCCGCAGAATTCATTGTTTTTGGTGAATTTTCATATAAATATACTGTTTTTTCATAGTGTCAGGCTTTCTTTCTCAGCTCGTTTATCCTGAAGCCCCTCCTCTATGCTCAGCATATGATGTCATCGATGACATCACAACATATTTAGCCAATGACAGGACTGTATTCTGCCAGATAAATGAATAAATCATGCTGCAGAAATCAGAAAATGCTGCCGCAGAAGTCAAGGAGCCCTGCCGCAGAAGTCAGAAAATTCTGCCGCAGAACACCAGGGGCCCTGATTATGTGGTAGAACTACCTAACAGGGGGTGCAAGCAGAGAATCTACCATGTAAACATGATGATGTCCTCCCATGACCAGGACAAGATGGTCTTGGCAATGTGTAGCTATTCATAGGAGGAAGCAAAAGCAGACCTGCTGGTTGATCTCCTGGGAGAGATTAAGGGAGAATCCTCATTGGATGCTGTCACCTTCATGGAGCAGTTGACACCTGCCCAAGCTGCCAAAATGTGTGGGGTGCTGCATACATTTGGGGAAATGTTCACAGGGAAGCCAGGATATACCACACTGGCAGAGAATCACTTGAATACAGGGTCCCTGGCCTCACTAAGGCAGTCAACCTATAGCGTCCCCAAGGAAGTGAAACATGCCACTGAGGGGAAGATCAAGGAAATGCTATATCCTAGGATAGTCCAGCAATCCAGTAGTCCCTCAGCATCCCCAGTGGTACTGATCCCAAAGAAAGATGGAACCACAAGGTTCTGCATTGACTACTGCAAGCTCAACAGCTATATGGAATAAGACACATACCCCACTCTTAGGACAGATGAAGTCCTAGAGACATTAGGGAGCTGTGTACCTGACCACCATTGACCTGACAAAGAGCTATTGGCAGGTACCCTGACCCCTGAAGCCAGCGAGATGTCAGCCTTCGTCACTCCATTTGGCCTATTCAAGTTTCAAGTAATGCCATTTGGAATGAATAATGTGCCAACCACCTTTCAATGGTGCATGGACCGCATTCTGTCAGGGGCAGGAGATTTTGTTCTGGTGTACATAGATGACATTGTCATCTGCAGTCAGACATGGGAGGATCATGGCAGGCACATGATCATGGTGCTTCGCCAACTGAAGACTTCAGGGCTGAGACTCAAGGTGGAGAAATGCCAGATGGAGATGGCAGAGGTGACATACCATGGGCACAGTAATGAGATCTGGTACATCCAATGTGAGCTAGTGAAAATTGAGTCCATACAATGATGGGCCACACCCACAGTGAAGTGAAAAGTATGGGACTTCCTAGGGACAGCAGGATACTATTGAAAGTTTGTGCTAAATCAAAGTAGCATGACCAAACCCCTGTCTCATCTCACAAAGAAGAAAAGCCCAGAAAAAGTTCAGTGGAGGGATCACTGAGAAACAGCATTCTGCCAGTTGAAGGATGCACTGTGTCAGGCACCTGTGCTTGTGAACTCTAACAATTCTCTAAGATTTATTGTGCAGGTGGATGCATCCGATCATGGCATTTGCACTGTTCTGAGTCAGATAATGCACATGGGGAGGAATACTCAGTCATGTAGCTGAGGAGGAAGCTGCTCCCCAGAGAGGAACCCTATGCAACAAACGAGAAAGAATATCTGGGTATTGCCCGAGTTCTGCAGAGCAGCAGCCATATTTGTATGGGAGGAAGTTCAGCAGCCATATTTGTATGGGAGAAAGTTCACACTTGTCAAGGACCATAACCCCCTCACATGGCTCCATAGGACCAGCGGGCAAAACCCCACATTTTAAGATGGGGCCAGGAGCTGCAGTCCTATAATATGGACACCAGGCACCACAGTGAGCCACGCCATGGCAATTCTGATGGCTTGTCTGGGTAGTGACTAGTGGCCCAGTAAAGAAAAGGAAGCGCTTCAAAGAATGAATGACTTGTGGAAACAGAGAAAACTGAGAGCATAGCAGGCAGAGCAAACCTGCTAATATGACAAACAAACATTATTTAGAGTTGCTAAAAATGTGTCTTAATTTTTTTCAGGGGATGGAGTTGTAACAACCTGTGATGTGTTTTTACTGTGTGTGTGTTTATTTTATCATTTTTTTTAAACTAAGTAAACTTTATTGGTTTATTGTACAATATAACACAGCAAACAGCCATACAGAGGACGAGACATTACTACTAATCAAACAACAGATACTGACCTGAGTAAGCATGCGTACATTGTTGTCAGATGATACCGTGTTCTAGTACCGACCCAGTTGGGGGGGTGGCCAGTTTGGAGGAGGTGAAGGTGTAGGCCATGTGTGCTGTGTGCAGTGGTGTGTGGGTGCCCTTACAAGGGGAGGGGAAAGGGGTTGGGTAAGGGCAGAGCTGGATGTTGTGGCATGCCTAGTACCTCATCCTGACATCACAGGGATGCAGGGAGACCTATGCATTTAGTAGTAGGGCTTCCAGGGGTGCCCATCTGTGCTGGTAGAGTGCGAGGGTCCGTCTCATATGGCTGATGGATTTTTCCATGCACAGGGCATCTAGTATAGAGTTGTGCCATTCTGCATAGGTTGGGATCTGTTCGTCCATCCAGTGTTTGAGAATCAGTTTTTTGACCATAGCAGAGATGAGCGAGATATGAAATCACCTAGATCCTAGTAATGTGTTGATATCCGCTCCTATGAGGCAGGTTGTCAGGGTGAAGGTGTGCTCCAGCCCCGGGAGTGGGTTCACGCGTGCCTCCCTCTCCCTCCAGAGTGGGTTGGCTTTGGGGCAATCCCACAGTATGTACTTGAGGGTGCCCCTGTGGAACTTGCATCTTGTGCAGAGATCATTGTCGAGTCTCCCAGTTCTGTATAGTTTGACTGGGGTATAGTAAAGGTTGTAGTTGATTTTGAATTGCATGAGTTTTAGTGCCTTCGAACTTCAGGTAGTGGACACTCTGCCACATGTTGGAGGTCACCATGCATGGATCCAGCTCTGGGAACTCCCTGAGCCAGTAGGGGCCAGATGCATTCGATGCAGGTGTGTGTATATGGCAATTAGTGCTTTATACAGGTTTGAGATGGCATGCCTTTGAGGTGCCAGCTCCTGGAGCTCGTCCCAGGGCTCAAAATCAATTGTTTTCCAGGGTCTTGGACCTAGAGTGGTTGATACTAGGTGTTGCAGTTGGTAGTGGGAGAAGGCTGGTATATGGGCCGGGGCCACCCTCTGTGCTAGTAGTTGGAGGGAGGCCAGATTTCTATTCTCCAGTAAGGAGCCCAGTGTGTCCAGGCCCATGTTTATCAACCACTGGCAGGGAATCATTACTTGTTATATCTTGAAGTTGGGGTTTTAGCCAGTGGTTGGGTCAGGTGTGTTTATCATTATTATGTTTGCTTGCACGCATGTGCAAGAAACATAGTGCCATCATCGGAGATTTCGGAGGTGTGTCACCTCCTTGTCCAATTCAGTCAGTATGCTGGCAGGCGTGGCCCCTGTAAGCCAATGCATTTTGGAGCTGTCTATGACACGCTCCAAAATGCAGTGGCATACAGTTGAAAGGGGGAGCTACGCTTGAGTGAGCAGCGATAAGATAAGGCTGCTCACGCGCAGCTCCCCCCCCACAGACGCAGGCATGCGCCTCGCACGCGCACGCACTGTGTAGCTGGACGGGTGCCCAACCCGCTGGCTGTGCTGCTGCCTCCACCTCCCCACCCCAAACGCTACAAAATGCCACGCTGGGGCCCACCCCAGCGTGGCAACTAATCATATAGCTGACGGGGGTGCCCAATCCCCATCGGCTCCACTGTCCTCCCCCACCCAGTAGTGAGTGCCACGCTGGGAGCCCACCCCAGCGTGGCAAGCAATTCGTAGGCCAACGGGGGTGCCCAATCCCCCATCGGCTGAACGGCCGCCCCACCCAACGTCCTTGTGCCACGCTGGGAGCCCACCCCAGCGCGGCAACGCCCCACATCGCCCTTTTTTTTTTTTTTTCACCTGTGAAGAAAAACGTCCTACGGTGAGTCTCCCCGCCCCTCCCACAACCCGCACTCCACCCACCGCGCACTCGAGCCTCCTACCCTCACTCCCCATACTTACCTCCGGACCTCGGCACGACGATCTTCGTGGACTGGGAACACGTCTGCACTCTTCAAAGGCGACCGCGAACTGAGGAAATGCCGGTAAGCTGTATAATGGGCTAGATAGGGGGTTTCAACTTTATTGCATATCTCAGGCATTTTTTTGAATTTTGGCACCAAATTTTCAACATGGGGTTTTTGGGACCCCTTCTCATGATTGATATCACTATCATGGCGTTATTCGGGCCCAAAGGGTGATTTCGCGCAGTGACTGCGAAATCACCCTTCGGACCCAAATAACACCATGACAGTGACATCAATCAAGAGAAGGGATCTCAATAACCCCATGTTGAAAATTTGGTGCCAAAATTCCCAAAAATGACTGTTTTACGAGCGTGTGTTGCGCAGTTCCTACGCAGGCTCGTAAGTGCGCGAATTTTCAATATTTTCACTCCAGATTTTCAACATTGACATTTTACCACACCTTCTTATGAGTAGTACAGCTGTCATTTTCACATCTCATCCAAAATGTATTTCCACCCATATAGCGCACAATGCGGTCGATTATCTGAAAATCAATATCTGGACAAATTAAGAAAATCACAGTGACACTGTTCATGAGTAGACATCTTAAAAATGGCTATGTTGAAAATTTAGTGAAAAAAGTCCTAAAATGAGCTGCTTTACGGCGTGCATATTGCGAGTCTACGCTCTGTAAGGGCGTGGACTCAATAATATTTTCACTCCAGATTTTCAACATTGCCATTTTACCACACCTCTTATGATGAGTACAGCTGGACGCTTTTCACATCTCACCCAAATGTGTTTCTGCCCATGTAGCGACAATGGCTAGTTGGTGTGCGAGGTCAATGTACAGGACAAATTAAGAAAATCACAGTGACACTGTTCATGAGCAGAGGTCTTAAAATGGCTATGTTGAGAATTTGGTGAAAAAATTCCTAAAAATGACTTTTACGAGCGTGCGTTGCACAGTTCCTATGCATACTCGTAAGTTTGCAAATTTAATATTTTCACTCCAGATTTTCAACATGTCCATTTTATTAAACTTCCTTATGAACAGTACAGCTGCAATTTTTCATATGTCGCCCCAAAATGTGTTTTCGCACATGCAGCGCACAATGGTGCTGTTGGTGTCGAAAGCAATGTTTAGGACAGATTAAGAAAATCACAGTTACACTGTTCATGAGCAGAGGTCTTAAAATGGCTATGTTGAAAATTTGGTGACAAAAGTCCATAAAATGACTGTGTTACGAGTGAGCATTGCACAGTTTCCACGCCCTCGTTAGTTCATGACTTGTAATATTTTCAGTCCAGATTTTCACCAGTGGCATTTTTCCACACTTCCTGCGAGCAGTACAGCTGCCATTTTCAATACGGCCGGCGGTGTTTTCACACTTTCAGTGCAGAGATGCGGGTCGTTGTGGGAAATCATTGTTCGGCACAGATAAAGAAAATCACAGTGACACTGTTCATGATCAGAGGCACCAAAATGCCTGAGTTGACAATCTGCTGTAAGAAATCCCCAACCTAATTATATTATGGGTGTGCGTTGCACAGTTTCTATGTAAGCTCGTGACTTCACCATTTTTTTAAATATTTTTACTACACATTTGCAACATAGCCATTTTTTACACCTCCCCATGAAAGAGTACAGCTGTCATTTTTTACATATTGTTCGGAATGTTTTTGCACCTGTGGTGCTAAATGCCGTAGTCACTGTGCATAAGCAGCTTTCGGCTAGCAAATTGATATTCCCCCTGTTCATGAGGTGGGGTCACAAAACAAACATGTTGAAAATTTGGAGTGAAAATACCAACGAATGCCTGGGGTATTAGGCTTTTCAACTATAACGCCCGACCCTATAGAGAATGACAGGCATCAGGGGTGTGACTTGGGATTCTTGCCTGTGATGCTCATACCATTCCACACCCTGCAGTCACTGAGAGGCATTGAGGTATGCCTTGGACTCTTCGGCCCCAAAGTTCACCCCATTCTCCTATACCGCACCCATCTCACCATACTTCCTGATGGAATGGGGTGTGCATAAGGTCCAAAGATCCCAAGGCACACCGTGACACTTGTCAGTGTCTGCAGGGTGGGGTGTGGTGAAATGGTGTGGCCATTATGCCTGATGACCCAAAGGCACACCCCAATGCCTGTCCGTATCTGCAGGGTGGTGGCGGGGTGGCTTCAGTTCAATACTTCACTGCCATTCCTATTATGCAGCTGTCTAACTCCTACACTACCAATCCCAATGCCAGCAAGCAAACATTCGGCATTGACAAATGCTTGTTTTCATCTTGCCTCTGTAAAGGAAGCTGATAAATACAGTCATGGGTTCTCACAGAGGTTGGATGCGAACAGCAACAGTTTTTGTGTTCTGGTTAGACATCCAAGACTGAGCCCTTCTCAACTAAACTGTGGCTGTTTTAGGGAGACTTCAAAGGATTGTGTTGCTTTCATAATCAAAAAGACATGTTTTGAAGGTAAACAGCACAAAGCAAAATGAGACAGTTTCATGGTGGAGGAACCAGGCAGGAGAACAAAAGGACTGAAGTTGCAATCCACATAACCGAGCTAGGAACAATGTAACTAATTTGGATCGGTTCTCAAGAAGGATGGTCTGCAGAGAAACAAAGAAATAGCAGGACTTATGATGTCAGAAAAGCATGTATGATGATGATGATGACATAAAGTGGGCCAGTCTGCAAAATGTAGTTCTGTCTATGTCTGGCCCTGAGAGAGATCAGTTATGTTGGGATTCTGAATGAGAAACATCAAGGGTTCGAGTCAGTCATAACTCATGGAGTTCCCAGTTGGGGTAAGCTTCTTCTCTACTTAGGATTTAAATAAATGTTTGCTGTGTGATCACTATCTTTTTCAAAAGTCTTTCTTTTTATCCCTGTATTGAATATTATTTTTATATATTGTGTGCATTATGTGGCTGAGTCATTTTAGGTATAGACAACCTGGGTAACTTGGCAAGGCTGTGCTCCATCTTCAAAGAGGCAGGATACAGTCACAGCACCATATCTAAGCAAACGTTTTCTCTGCTGTAACAGAAGGAGTGGGTCATTTGCCCTTTGCTAACGAACACTGTACTGTGTGTGAGTAGAGGCCTTGTTGGGATTCAGACCTAGATACCCTGAGTGAGGCTGCAGTGAGTGGAGGCACCATACCAAGTTAACCCTTTCAGGTGTCTGAGGGATTGCAAAACCAGTAATGGACTTCACAGGCTGAGTTCTGGGAGTGAACCAGTCTATCTCTGTAAGCACCAACCCCCCCTGTCGAAGAAGCTGGCAGCATAAAGTGCCAAGGGAGCTAGAGTTTGGTTACATTTACCAGACCTAATAAACTGCACAGCATCCCGTTCTTTGTGCTCTCTCTCTCTCTTTTTTTGTTTTCATAGGATGTACATGACTAACCTACTGTCACTTTTACCCTTAAATTAATATGGTACTAGGTTATTAGTGAAGTGAGATTATATAAGATGATTAAGAGAGGGGCATAGCACAAACATTTCATATAGCTAATGACCGCAGAACATCAGTTTTATCTTGAGGATAACAAATGGGTATAGTACAGCTTTTTTCTCTTGAGAATATCTAGTGAGTGTTTCTTTTTCTATCTAGAGGATATGTAATGAGTGCAGTACGCTTTTTACAGATTATATTAAATAGATGCGCTATCTTTTTTTTAGTATGTACCGTATATAATAAGTGCAGCACAGCTGTTTTATCCAGAGTATATTTAATGAGTGCAGTACCTCGGTTTTATCTAGAGAACATCTAATTAGCATTTAGCCCAGCACCATTTATTTAGCTACAGGATATCTACAGTAATGAGTGCAATACAGCTGTTTATCCAAAGAATATCTAATGAGTATAGCAGAGCTGTTTTATCTAGATTTATTTAGTTAGTTTTTGCTTACCTGGTAAATGCACTAGACATTTAATGCCTATTGTCAGGCACAATCCGGGAGAGCGCAAGTACGAGCACAAAACTGGTACGCTATTAAAGATACTGTAGTAGTAGTACAATACAGATCAAAGAACAAATACAAAAATTATAGGAGAATATAACATCACATCACTATTAAGGAATAGTACAAGTATTGTGCAATTACAAAGCAAGGTATAAGAAGCATTTGATTTTAAGTTCTTTGCACAGACTGACTTTAACTCAATAAGTAACATAACTTATCAGACAGCAGCAACTTAACATTGGGGATCCATAACCCACCATAGGACATATTGCATAACTTCTCAGACAGCAGCAACTTAACATTGGGGGTCCATAACCCACCATAGGACATACTGCATAACTTCTCAGACAGCAGCAACTTAACATTGGGGATCCATAACCCACCATAGGACATATTGCATAACTTCTCAGACAGCAGTTACTTAACGTTGGGGATCCATAACCCACCATAGGACATATTGCATAACTTAGGTAGCAGCAATTTAACATGAGGGATACATAACCTAAAACAGAACATATTGTGTATGCACTGGTACAAGCATTCCGAGTTTGCAGATATTGTTTTAGTAGTCCATAAGATATTACATGGAACTGTGCACTGTGCAGCCCCAGAGGAAGAGAGTTCCACTAAGTGGGAGCAAAACGGAGCATGCTAGCTGACCCACATTAGTGGAACACTTAGGGATGAATAATATACAGTAGCTTTATCATGGGACCAGAGTGGTTAAGTGCAATAAAGGGGCTTCACTAAGTTAGTCAAAGAAGCAGGGGCCAGATATTCAAAGCTTAGCATGCTGCACAAAGTGATAGTGCCAGTTAGAGAAGGAAATGCAAGACCTCCTGATTCCTCACTGCCCGTCGCAGGCTCTCCATTCGACCGAGGGCTGTCTCCTGGTGGTTCCCAAGGCTAGACTGCAGCAATCTGGGAACTGAGCATTCTTGGCTGCCATGCCAGCCCTGTAGAACTCTTTACCTAGACATCTGCGGGAGGCACCCTTGGTGGAAGCCTTTAAAATAGGGTTGAAAATGCTGCTATTTGAGAAGCCATTTAATTTAGTTTGAACATTTCCTTTCTGATTTATTAACTAAGTGAATTATTGACTGTTGGAGGTGTTTTTAGAATTATGATGCATTATTTTACTGTTTGTATCATTAATGTATAGTATATTGTTGATTGGATGGGGTGGAATTTACATAGTCTCTGCTGCATGAGCTGTACGATGTGAGTCTGTGTTATGTATGTTTTAATATTGTTAAGCGCTTCGAGCCTATGGGAAGGAGTGCTATATAAATAAAGTTCTTATCCTATCCTATCCTATCCTAAAGTCCCATATTCAAAGGGCAGCACATGCTAAAACCGTTAGTGCGCACTCATAAATAAAATGTATGCAGCATGCAAATATGGGGGCGGAACCATGCATACCAATGCAGTGTGATAGTCAGCATGTTAGCGCTATGCAATGGGGTTAGCACAGGTCACGTAATGCTGCACCATTCTTACCTCTAAAAAGGCCAACTTAAACCCTGGCAAACCCTAGAGGTGGATGGAGACACTGCAGTCAACACTGCAAGATGGTGTTCATGGCAGCACCCATTGTGTACATGCTGCAGTGGGCTCTACATGAGTAGGAGAGGACAGATGCCCACCCTGGGCCTATATGTAGGCCTCAAAGGTGCCATACTGCACACAGACAAGTATTAGCCATGAGTCACATACAAAGTCATCAGTAAGAACCAGTTTGTGGGCTGGTACAGGCTCAGCGGGCCCATACTCAGGCAGCTATGTAAGCTTCTGCATGACCAGCTCTAGTCAGACACCCAGTGCAGCCCCGTGTTATCTATTGAGCTCAAGGTGATGGCTGTAATGTGCTTCCTGTCCACAGGAATATTCCAGACACTGGTGGGGAATATTAGCGGTATTTCGCAGTCCCCCACTTTGCACCTGTTGGAACAGTTCCTAGGTGCTCTGCTGGACTGTGCTGGTAAGTTTATTGTATTCCCCACCACCTTGGCAGAGTGAACAGCAACCATGCAGCAGTTCCATTGGGTTGCACACCTACCAGCTGTACTTGGTGCCACTGACTGCACCAATGTTGCCATCCGGGCACCTTCTGGTGATGGAGTGGACACCTATCTCAATAGGAAAGGGTAGCACTCCATCAATTGCCAGGTGGTTTGTGATGCAACACAGTGCATCAGCAATGTCCTGGCATAGTCCCCAAAGCAGCACTCATATGGCACAACTCCATACTGTGTTGGAGGTTTAAAAGTGGGGACATCCCTAGTGGCCACCTTGTCAGTGAGTATACCCAGCAGCCCCCCCCCCACTCACAGCCCCATATGGGACATGATGATGTAGACCAATGTATGTACAATAGGCCCTGGATATGTTAAGGTTAATGGCCAGACTGGATGGACCAGTGGTTGTTGCCTGTCATCATTGTCCATGTGTCTGTTCTGTTATGAGACATTAATCTATTCCTTCACCTTCACATGGGGCAGTGCCTATCCCTTGTGACCCTGGCTCCTCACATCTATCCTCTGCCCCGCATCCATTGCAGAGGATCGCTACAATGCAGCACACACTACCACATGCAACATCATTGAGCGTATTTTTGCCATGCTCAAGATGCAGCTCCAGTGCCTTGACCATTCTGGTAGTGCCCACAGTATATCCCTCACAAGGGCTGTGCCATGTTCCTTGCCTGTTGTATACCACACAGCATGATGTTCAACTGTGGGATATGCACGCCAGCCACAGAGGTACAATCTGCATTGGACATGGAGCCAGTGGACCAGGGAATACCGGAGCAGCTCACCAGGCATAATCCAAGAATGGCCAGGAGGAGTACAGAGCCAGCATCATATATGACATTTATGGAAATGGCAGGTAAGTACAGATCACACAGGACATGGGAAGATGGTTAAGTAATGTATTATGACACAGAGTGAGCACCAGCAACCACAACAATAATGCAAATGGTGTAGTGTGCCAGACAAGGGGGTAAAATGGTGGGCGTAACACAAATGCTATGCTACCAGGCAAGGGGAGGTGCAAATAGGGTACACAAGCAGACATTCATGGTCACAAGTAGGCCTAAGTGGTGTCAACAGAGGTAAATGCCATCCAAGCGGGGGTGGGGTGGAGTGCATGCCAAAACAGGCCAACCATGCATAGGGGTAGCACATGGGAACTCACTAGGCCATGTAGGGTGGGGGGGCAGCAGAGAGCTCTACAGGGATACCCACCAGCCAGGCAAAGTGGGGACTGTACACGAAGCCATCATTGCTGGGGTCAGACAGCCTGGACCTCGACACAGGGCAGCTGGATATGTTGCAGGAGTACAGCGGGGGTACTATCGAAGCCCTGGTGGCTGGGGGTGGCCATATGCTTTCTACGTCTGCCCCCTGGCTACCACTCTAGGTATGGACACACTGCCTGCATAGCTCCCTGTATGGTGGGGGTGTGTGGACCTCAACCATGGTATGGGGTATGTCCATGACGATAGTATCACCCGGCTCCAGGTATGGGTCCTCAGGGTACCACACCTGGGAGGTTCAGGTTGTGACCTGGAGAGCACAGTGTGTTCAGTGACCTGGAAGACCCAGGTGTACTGAATGTTCATATCCTGGCACCATGTGACATTGACATACTCCTAGGTGTCTGTTGTGGGGTGGTGCTACTCATACTAGAAAGGCTGATTGACCCTCGCACTGCCTGCCACCATGGCTGCAGCCTCCTGCACAGCACCACACAGGCCCTGCAGGACCACCACAAACTCAGCATGTGGTGCTTCTGCCCACTGCTTGGCATGCTGCATGTCTTCATACATAATTTGGCAGAGGCATGTCACGCCCTTATACAGCATAGGTGGAGGTGTGTCAGCTCCCACTGCACAGCACTCTGTCCCTCCACAGAAGACATCAACAGCTGCCTGTTCTCAGTTGCATCCTGCTGTCTCCAGGAACTGCTCAGTGGGACATGATGGGGCTATACCTGTGGTTGTTGTAGGACTGGGGCTGCACCGAGAGAGGTGTGGTGGCCCATAGTGGGTGCAGCGATCTGGCTATGTGTGGCCCATTGTGATGGTCACGGGGCAGCAGGGCCATGGAGATGCCGCAGTGGCTGGGCCTGCTGTGTTGGCAGGGGGTGATAGAATGGTAGTCGTGCTGGTGGGGTCCTGGGGTGGCACATCAATGGCTGTGCCAGAGACAGAGGTGGGCAGCATCCCTGTTTTGCTGGGCCACGTAGTGACTGTGGCTGGGCCCCAGTGGTGTGGTTGCTGGCAGTGGGGTATGACCTGTCCTGTTTGGGACAGGCTTCACCTGCTCCAAGCTCTCAATGTAGGTTTCGTCATCATCGTTGACCACTGCTGTGGCTTCCTCGCTGCTGTCCTCTGAGTGGTATAGATGGGTGGGCAGTGGGAACCGCACATATCAAGGTGGTCTTGTGTCATCTTTCTCTGTGTCTGACTCTGTGGGCTGTGCTGTAGGGAGACGAGAGGGGAAGTATATAGTACGCACGGGAGAGGGCGGTGTATAGGCTGACGTGGCATGCATGCCCCAGTGTGTGGTGTGATGCATTAACACATTGTTTGCAGTGCAAAGCCCACACCCCACAGGGAGAGGCACACCTCTACACTAGTAACACACATGCCACCACCATGGGGAACACAGTTCATCACCAGAGTCCACACGCCCCATCACCAATGTACGCACACACCACACACATGTACATATGTCCAGCACCATTGTGTGCACACACACCCACCTGTGAACGCACACCTAGAACAGGTGGGCACACATCTCAATACCAGGGAATAAACATGCAGCACCAGAGCACAAACACTCTCCAGCTGACCAGGCACACTCCACCACCCCAGGGTGCAACATCCCAGACCCAGAGGACACACGGGCAGCACCACATGGGGTACTGTTGTGGGCATGCACACAGATGGCCACTCACTGGGTGACTTGGACATAGTAGTGCTGCCTACACCCCATGCGCTACCTAGCCCTGGGCTCGTCATGCACCCATACCACTAGACACCCACGCTGGCACACATGGCCTACGGGGGGGGTCACACAGACACATGGCTGGCAGGTCCCACTTGGCTTTCATATCCACCACCTGGCACACCAGTCACCTCCATGGGCCATAGTGTGGATGCTATGGCCTCCTCTGCTGGGTCCAGGGACCATGCAGCCTCTGTTGCTCATGGTCCCCTGCCTGTGGCATGCAGCTCCCTGCACTCCATTGCCATGGCCTCCTTTGTACATCTCTTCAAGTCCTTCAGCATGCCTGTTCTATCCACCCGATGGCAGTCACCTCTTCTGTGATCTTGTCCCAGGCCCGCTGGACACAGGCAAGGTGCTTTTGCAGTGGAACAAGACATGTTCCCTGGCCTGGTATGCCTGTGTCAGCACCTGCAACTCCTCTGCACTGAAGCGGTGAGCCCAGAGTCCGTCAGACTCCTCCATGGTACCTGCCAGACAAAGCGGGTACAAAACAGGTGGCCGGGGTGTACAGGCAGCAGCACACCACTGAATGCATCACAGGTTGCCCCCCCCCCACCACAGATGAATCTTGTGAATGTCTGCCCTCCCACAACCCAAGGCCTACCAACAGTGGACCTGCCATGCACGCACTCAGCTATATAGTGATGGTGTCAGGCAGGGGTGGACAAGGGCATGGATCACATACCCCCAGTCCACCAACATGGTCGTATGTCTGTGCGAGGATGACCCTGCCAGCAGTGGGCAGCATGGACAGGGGGCCCCTCTCAGACATGGCAACACCAGTACTAACAAATGAGGGCACCAGCAGAGTGCTTTGCCAAATGCCCCCAGTATAGCTGCACACATCGTATACATAGGGCACAATGCACAGCAGTCCCTGGCCTCTACCCGAGCATGATCCTACCACCCTGCTGGCAGGACTGCAACCGGCATCATGCATCCCCAGTTAGAGTACTACATGATGGGCAACTCCCCCACAGAACAGAATACACCTGGTGGATGGGATGTGATGGGCCCCACCGTAGGACAGTCTTTGTAGTAGGGCCCCCACAGCTGCGTAATATGTCCTGTAATGTACAATGCATGGTGCACATGTCCATGGACAGTGTATCCATGGTGGTACTGCACATACATGGGGAGAGCACCCTCAATGTCTACCACAGTGCACCATGGAAGGTTTCAGAACACTGCAGACCCTGGTCCAGAAACACAGTGGAAATGCACCAATACTGCTACGCCATGCAATCCGTAGCGTAATAGCAGATGTGCCATGTTCCCCTGATGTGTACAGCATGGCATAGGGCCACATGCAGGTTCTGTTGGTCCATGACAGGCCTGCATGGCTGTTGGGACATTTGTCCATCCTGTGACTCCAGGGACATGTGCCGTACATGATGCCCAGTAGATGTGCTACCCATGCCTAGTGCATGGACTGCTTTCAGAGCTCCCAGAAGTCCTATAGATTACTGAGTGTCACAGATGTCTACATGGGCATATGTCCCATATAGGCACATTGGTACATGGAACAGTGGGCGTAGCATCGGAATGAATGTCCACTACAAGAACACATGCACAGCACCCCAGGGTACATGGACATTGCCAAAACATTCTGTGAGCACTTGATATGCCACTTTAATCTGGGGGGGGGGGGCATGCTGAGACTAAGACATACACAAAGTCCACTGCACACACCTTACAGTCCAGAGTATTCCACAGCACACTTACTTCTGTTTGTCTTTATTTCCAGTGTTGTCTAGGTGGCGCATTGTGCACCTCTAAATAGCCAGTTGCAATTTAGCATGCTAATGTATGCAGCACTGCCAATAATGACTGCTACTGTGGCCATTTGCCCACGGACTACCCAATGACCTCATTCGCATACCATGACTGAATATTGCAGCTTTGTCTGCTGTGCTAACATGGTTTGCACCTGCCCACCAGTTTGTGTGGCTCGAGCGGTTGCACACCCTGTGGCCACTGCGCAGGCATGATGGCATGTCCCACATATGATGTCATCGGGCTGTGCAACCCTGCGCACACCAGTCCTGTGCAAGGGTGTAGCTCTGTGCAGTAGAGCGTATGCATCACATGTGCATGCGCGTTCTGTGCACTTGTCAACCCATGCTGGCTGCCTGTCCCCAGCCCTGCTCCAACCCCAGACATGCATGTTGCACACTGTAATGACGCATTGTGCAGCACTACAATCATAATGTATCGTGTAAATACATCACAGGGCCTCACACAGGAAGCAGTGGTGCAGCAGCCTGTGCAGCACAGATGATGAGGCAGCAGCCATGAATGCATGACAACGATGAGCTGTCATGCGGCATGACCACAAGTGGTCAGCTCTTGAGGAGGGCAAGCTGGCCGACCAGGAAGTAGCCAGAGAGTAAGAGCTGCTGGAAGAAGTGTCAGTGATGGACAGGCCCTGGTGCAAAGTCTAAACCTAGGTGGGCTGTAACCTGACCCACAGAACAGAAGTCACTCACTCACACTGGGAATCAGTGTAGGCACTGCTTCAGCGACCTGCAGCAGAGGGAAGTGTGCAGGCTTGCGAACTGTGGGTCATGATTACTAGTGGCACAGTGCCCAGGCCAGATAAGTATGGTTGAGTGTCAACTGGTGTGTGTACAGGCATGTGTGCAGGCCTGTGGCGGGGGTACACTGTGTTAGGGCAACCCCCAAGGAACTGTGCAAGCCACATGTGTACCCCTGGCTTTCCCCTGTGTACACAGGGACATGCCCTGCCACGTGGTCCACCAGATGTATACCAGTGGTCAGCCTTACTGATCTGCACTTGTCCTGTGCATGACCAGATCTGTTATGGATGCCTGAGGGGTGCACAGATCATCTCCACATGGCAGGGGATGACACATGGCCATGGTGGCAGGGGGCAAGCGTGACAGCCATCTGTATAATGCCATGGCTAGGCTGGAAAGGAGAGAGACCTGCCAAAGTGGCATGTCACTGCCATTCACCACATATGGCCAGAACAATGCCAACATGCATCATCCATGTGCCTATCCAGGGTGCTGTACCCAGTGGGAAGTGGCACTGTCCCCTGGCCACGTGGAACAAAGTATATGCAGTACACCACAGTGCCACTGGCCTGCATGTGCCAGGTACAACTTCGGGTGGTACATGCCTGAGCAGGGGTATGGCCATGTAAAGAACACTGTGCGGGCATGCACCACAGCAGCCTGGGCCCCTGGTGGCAACACCGGTGTGCACAGTCTCCTCCGTTGTGTGTTACCAGGTGCACCAGACATATCCATGCAGATGGTGCTGGCATGGAGTGTGAGGCTACCATGGATTGTCACTGGTACTGTGGCCAGCAGGCTGTGGACAGTACATGGGGTGGCATGCATTGCGGCTGTCCCTATCCTATTGGGGGAGCCATTATGTCTTTGTGCACGTCATGTATGCCAGTGTGTGGCACCATTGTCAGTGCTGCAGATGATGCGCAGCTATGCCCAACCTATCCTCCACGCATGACATTTGGGGCACCTGGGCCACGGTGCGGGTGGATGCACAGTTCTGTTGTGTAGCGTGTACTAGTTGAAGCACTATGTACCACCACAGGGGTCTGATCACAACTCTCTTTTCATCCCCTACAGATCTCACCACACAGGGACAGGAGGAGCAGGTGCAGGGCAGGTGGAGCAAGAGAGTGTCCCAGGAGTAGCTGTCAGGCCATAATAGGGTCCATGGCTGTGCTGCAGAGAGGAGATGACCTGGCGGCTAGGCTGCTGTGTGCACAGCACCTGGTGTTACATGTGAACATGCATAGGTGCCAGCACAGAATGTGAAATAGTGGCCCTGGCCCAGCAGCCTAGCATCCCATGGTGTCCCCTTTGGCTAAATGGGACTAAGGTGGTTTGCACCTGCCACCTCCACATGGACTGTCTGGGTGGCTTGGGCACCACACCATGTGCATCGCAGCATGGGGGCTGGTGGTACAGGGGATGGCAGTGCCCCCCCGGGCATGCAGCCACAGGTGCTCATGGTCATGTCCCACCGGGGCATGGCACCAGCGGCACCTGTACCCTGTGTAAATGATGTACCACCTCTTTGGCAGCCATGGGTGGGGGGGACCACTGGCGGGAGTGTAGAGATATGCACTAGCCATGTTCATCCTCACAGGGCAGTCCAGGGTTGCTGATGGCTCTGGGAAGGGCCCACATGCCTACCATGCCTGATGCAGAGGCATGTGTCCTGTCTGCCATATGTGCACACCTCGGTGCCTGTGCTTGCACCTGTGTCAGGTTCCGCTGTTTGGGTCACCGTGCAGTGTGTAGCCCTGTAGGGGTGTCAGGTGCTGGACACCCACCTTGCATGGGGGCAATGGGCAACTGGTGCCACTGCACTGCAACTGGCTTTGTGCACTGCATGGTGATGCTCAGCCATGTCACAGACATGCTGCCCCTGTCACTGTCCCATGCCACGGCCCCCATTGTGTGGTTGAGAGTACCATGTGCTGGAGGTCAGCTACCATGGGGGCTGGTGACAGTGCACACTGGGTATGGTGGACTGTCTTACAGATGGAAGACACCTACCCTCCTGTGGCCAAGATGGTGGATGGGGGTGGCAGCAGTGGCAGTCATCTGTTTGTGTCTCTTCGGTACACTACCATGGCCAGATGTGTGCCAGAGAAGCCTACCATGGTAGTCCCCCAGTGCTGCCAGACTATCTGGTGCTACATGTGGTGTGCAGCATGCCCCAGTGGCATGCTGTGGGGCTGTGGTAGTGGCATGGTGTATCATATAGTGACGCCTCTGGTGGGTGGTGGGTGTCAGGGACCATGCATGCACACATCAGGCAACAGCAACAGTGGAGACCACATGAAACAGTGCCAACTTGGCTATGGTGATACCAATGCATACAGGCCCACCAGCCATACAGTGGCCACACCGGGGCCGTGTGACCAGTGTCCTACACAGGTCCTGTAGTGGCTGACGTACCCATGGTTGATGTAGGGCTGGCGGCACACTGTGCTACCATACTGCTCTGCCTGCACTGTTACAGTGGCTACAGTAGACCATCTGCATCAGTCAGATATGGTCTGGGTGCCACGTGCGGTGACTGTCAGGGTATATAGGGTCACCATGTAGCCACCAGGGGTGCCCACATGGACATGTCCGGGTCATCCGGTGGCAAATCTGGCCACACTCTACCTAAGTTACACCAGTGATGATGGTGATGTCTGCCATGTCCAGACACAATGCACTGAACACCAGTGTTGTGCTGACAGGTGCACAGTGTGTGTTGCATCCACCCACATATACCACCACGGCAATCCCATGCACCATGGGGTCTGCACACAGTGTTACCCACCATTCCCAACTGTATGCAATTGTGTTATGTGCCCAATGTGTGTGTGCCTCTGCCTTTTCCCAGCTGCGACCCAGAGAGAATCCTGATTGTCCATGTCCAGCACACCAGGATTTGCCAGGGTGCAGGAGGCCTGGTCAGTGGCTGTGAGGTGTGCAGGCAACCCTCCATGCCCCCAGCATATGACACAACCCTGCATACCTTGGCATGGTGCTACTGATGCGTGTTCCACTGTCGTACCTCTGCCATGCCCCGTGATGGTGTGTGTGTGTATGTATGCCATGGCCGGGCCACCACATGTGCTGTACAATACAGCTATGGCCATGCCGTCTTCCAGTGTAGGGGTCCACAGTGCTGCTCGTGGTGAGCAGGTCCACTCCATTGTGAATGACAACCAGCCATCCTCCCTGTGTGTCATTGTGGTACATGTTTTGGCTGGATATACAGTGGGAGTGTGCTATGGGCAGAACGTCAGTCTCCATTCTGTGTGCACAACTGGCTGAGTTCTTTTTCTTTCTGTCCATAGGTATATGGCAGAGCCCTGACCAATGCAGGCAGCTAGAGACCTTTGAGAGTTGGGATGACTTCCTCAGGCAGTTGGTGAGGCAGCCGCACCTCAATTTACGTAGGCTGGAGGAAATTAGTGAAGCAGTCCAGGCAGTGGTGACAATGGCCCCACACCATGACCCAGCAGTGCCTTCTGCACCAACTGCACCTCCACCAGCACCGTGAGGCTGATAGGAGCACAGCCACCTTTTTGATGACCCACATCTGGACTCACCCTACTCCGTGTTGCTACCCCACCACTGTTTACCCTCCCCTTTACCCTTTGTTCATCTGGCCTGTTGCCATTTGGTATCAATAAAGTTTATTTTTGTTAATAATGCAGCTGTGCTGTGTGTCTGTCCTTGGTGCCCTCTCTGCCTAGCCACAGCCACCCTGGTTGTGCAGCTTCATACCCACTGTCCTGAACAGGGCTGTGCCTTTGCATGCCCCCTTCATGGTTGCGCTGTCTTGAGTGCTCCGTGCAGCACTGCACCATTGTTCTGCACTGTGTGTACTACACACATTTGCACTGTGCTATGTCTTCCCTGTGTTCAGACAGCATAGTGCTGGTGCAACGCCTCTGAATATAGCAATCTGTGGACCCATCACAGGCACTAACAGCAGCACAGTGCAAAGTTTGTGCCCATACTAACGTTTAAATATCTGGCCACAGGTGTTTGGGATCTTAGGAGTTTATCCATAGAACATCTAAGGACAAAGGAGCACCTAGCCTCAGGTGAAAGCCAACATAGACCAGAGTATAATAAACAGTGCACTGTAAGACGATTAGTAGTTAGAACAAAGAGTCAAGTATTGTTATTGGTGCTATCCCATTCAGTCATTACCTTTAGAAATACCAAAATTGGACAGCAGATCATGTTACAGGCAGACACGTTTTAGGGTAAGGTTATAGAAAATTCTGTATGCAAGGCTAATTTGTAGTTAACACATTTGCAAATAGTTCAGATACTGTATGGTGAGAACTTCAATGAGGGATCTAATGTGACCCTGAAGTACTTAAAGTGGGTGATCTTAACCAACTGAGACCCATCAATACAAGAATTAGAAAGTAGACCTATGGCCTATATAAAAATAAATGGCTCAGTTTCTGAACCTATTGCACTGCAATTCAGCACCAGGCCGGGGTGTCCCTTATCTCCCTTGCTATTTGTGAAATATTTGGCTCAGGCTGTCCGCCAAAATGATAACATCAGGGGCCTGAACACAGATGGCTACCATCACGAATTGGTATTGTATGCCGATGATTTATTAATTTATATGTCATCCCTGGAACAATCTCTTCCTGCATTATGGCAAACATTGACTCAGTCTGGCAAATTGGCAGTCTGTAAAGTTAATACTACTAAAATGGAAGTCCTCCAACGACACTGTTCCCCCTCTATAGAAACTAGAGGAGCATACCCACGCCGTTGGGACTTACCTTCTTTGAAATACTTGGGCATTAAATTAGCAAAAGATCCATCCCAACTATACTCTCATAATCATGAGCCCTTACTCAAACAGCTAACTCTAGATATGGAAGGATGGAAGGTTATTTCACTCCCACTGGTTCTGCAGGTGGATGCAGTCCGAATGAATCTTAGACTGCATTTTTTATACTTAGCACAAACCCCTCCTGTCTCTCTTCTGGACCAGTTTTTTCTGGAGTTGAATAAAAAGATTTCCCACTATGTTTGGGACTACCAACATCCATGCATCAGATTCTAACTTTAACACCTTCATAAAAAGCTGGGGGGGCTTCCCTATCAGACTTACATAGTTATTACCAAGCAGCTCAAGGAAGAATAAAATTTTTATGACTCCAGAATCAGTATGGAGTTCGGTGGAAGGAGCTAGAGATGAGGGAGGAAAATTGACATTATTTGGATCGTATCCTATTCGCTGTTCCAAGAATTCCACTATGAGAAGTCACTTTAAACCCCTATACTGATAATACATTAAAATGCTGGAGATCACTGTTATCATCCAAGTCTTTAGCCAAATTGAGACAGCGTTTGAATTCCCTTCCATACACTTGCTCATTTCATCCGGCTCAGCTAGATCTTGGATTTCACCATTTGGAGAGAATGGGTCTTCATCTAGTCATATATTATTACAAAAACAATCACCTATTATCCTTCGAAGAGAGAATGTGGCAACATGAAATTAGACCACAGGACTGATTCAGATGTGTACAAGCCATACACTTTATTAAGTCCCTGACCCCACAACTCAGGAGTGAAGATCAGACACCTCAGATACCTGACATTTTGTGGAGGGCACTGGAGAGCTGGGTGGCATTGCCCCATATGATTTCTTATATATGTAACCTCCCCCCACCGGCCCCCCTTTGTTTCTGTCAGCAGGGCTGCTCCTCTCACATCTAGGCGCCATGAGAGGGGTGGGGGTAGTCACTGTTAATTTATCTTTTGTAGAACTGTGTGTGTGGACCCATAATTTCTACTTCTGAGCCTGCCATCCTTCAGAGAGGCACACCAAGTGTGGCAACTACCTGGCTCACACCTGGGGGGACCATTTAGCATGGCCATCAACCTGGGTCCTTGGGAGAAAGTGGTTGCTCAGCATTGTGCTAGGTTTGTACTTCTGGACAGGGGCACCCAAGTAAATCCAGACGCTGGAAGCAATAACTGAAATGTCCAAACCAGGAATGGGATTCTAGAGTGTGGCTTTTATTCTCATAACACAGAGAATAACAAAGCAAAGATGGACCCCCACAGGGCTATACTCGCTGGTAATGCAGATTACAGAGGTACAGAGCACACATCTTCACTACTAACCCTCAGGTTCTGAATGGATCTGGGCACACATGGCCCGAACTGGTACATTTCTCCTCTATTCCTTGACATGGCACCCCGGCCAGTACTAGGACACTTTTCCATATGGCATGGAGGTTGATGCTGGCTCCCTAAACCACCCATGAGCACTTTCTAGCTCTAAGGGAAAAATCCACAATCCCACATCTGGGTGCTTTCTTCAGACACTGGCCAAGTGCGTGAAAGAAAACCATAGGTGCCCAAACTGAACCCAGAGAGGTAGACCTAGTTACTCCAGATGGGGGGTCTCCCACCTCTTACTCCCAAATCTATACTCGGCCATTCATTTGGTTATAATACCATTCTTCGAACTACTGTTTGTAGATGCCATTTCAAAATGTTTAGCACATTTGACATTCTACATCTCTGGAGGTGTCCTGACTTTAAAAGTACTGTAAGTGGCTGTGACTTTACCCTAGACCCCCACTGTTGCAGATGCTTCTAAGCCATACAAAAATTAAAAGTTCTGTACTTGGCAAGTCTTCCTTTGACCCCACAGTAGGCAGACACTTTTACTCTAAACTCTGTCTCGGTGAGCATTGTCTCTATTTCAGAGTAGAACTCACCAAAGGTATGCAGGTGCTCCAAGGCTTCTTCCCACAAATGTCTCAGGTACTCACAAACAACTTGATTCTCAGGCAGCTTCTCCCTGTTCAGGCTGACACAGGGGATTGCCCCTGAATTCCTGGAATTCCCTCTCCCATCCCTCCAGGGATGAGGCACTGGAACAACACTAGGAACAGTCTCTAACACTTTACTCTGGTCTCTTCTGTGTTCCTCTCTACGGTGAGAACACACAAACCAGTTGTCTGAGGTAGCGCTATATGAGAGCTTGGCTCTGAGGGGCTGCCAACTGCAGTATTCCTCACAATCTCAAGTCTTCATGCAGACTGCTCTCTCAAGACTGACTTGAATTTCCCAATGTTCTACTGTTAACCCCCTGCAGCTAGCATTCCATTGTGGCTTATGCTGCTGCGAGAATTCTATGGTGACATCATCACTCCAGCTCAGCAGAAACTGAAAACAGAGTGAGACAGTGTGAAACCCATTTAACTGGCATCTCACAAGCTGCCTTTCCCTGCCTGCCATTGGTTCTAAGCGGGATTCTAGTAACCCCAGGGAACAAGGGGGTTACATATATACGCTGCCATAGTGTTCCCAAGATGGGATTCTCTGAATCCTTTGAAACGCACTTGGGAAGCAGACTTGGGCCTTCCCTTGGAGGACTATCTGGAAGAGACATCTTCAATACTTACATACAATAACAAGTTCATATACCTGGAGAGAGTTTTCATGGAAGATGGCACTCAGATATTTCAAAACACCAGTTATCCAAGCACGGGTATAGCCAGGAATTTTAAACTTGTATTCAAAATTGATGCACTGTTCCCTCCCATTATGTTAACATAAACCAAAATATGTGCTGCCATGCTACACCAACAATAGCTCCCCCCACCATTTGCCATGTCCGAGTTCAAATAATCAGTTTCTTCCTGTAATCCTCCTTCCTTTGTTCTTCTGCCTGCCTGGTAAGTTGTTCTTGTTTGTGTATTTGGCTGGTGGCATCAAGTGCCCCATAGTGAACAATAAAGGCAAAAGGGCTCAGCGCGATACAAACGGTGTGACTCACAGTGTCCTTGCTTTCCTCTTTTTGTTGCCCCTGCCTGATTTGTTGCCTCTGTCTGAATTTTTTTTTACTGTACTCTGCTGAGTACAGTGCGTATGCCTGCCAACACCCCTGTATCCAAGTGAAGTACCTCCTGGGTCGAGGGACACTTTGCTGGAGGGGATGTGATCACTCACCAGCAACACATGGCCATGTTTTCTGGAGCTGCCCTGCACTCCAGCTTTTCTTTCAGGAGTTGCAGGATGCTTTGACAGAATGAGTTTCCATTCCAGTACAGTTTAATGTAGATTTTTTCCTTTTTTCTAACATGATGTCGGCTTCCGGAGCCCCACGAATAGGAAATTTCTTAATATTTGCCTTTTGACAGTAAAAAAAAGCAATAACTAAGAGATGGCTCACATCTGCTATCCCCACTATTAAACAATGGCAAGATCATATGATAGGTGTATACAAGATGGAGTGTATCACTGCCATGCTAAATCATCATTCTGATAGCTCTGAAATATTCTGGAGACAATGGGTGATGTATATCATGGCACATCGGAGGGATTTTGTCCCATGAAGGGAAAGCTACAAAACCTAAGGGGCAGCTGGACCTCATACTATTAATCACTTCCTGGCATACTAGTTAAATCTTTCTTTATTGGGAGTTGTGCAGCTTCTCACTTGTATTTTTTTCCCTGTGTGACCTAGAGAATGCATGATAGGTGTGTGTGTATATATATATATATATATATATATATATATATATATATATATATATATATATATACACACACACACACACACACACACATATATATACACACACACACACACACACACACACACACATATATACATACACACACACACACACACACACACACACACACACACACACACACACACACACACACACACACACACACACACACACACACACACACACACATATATATACACACACACATACACACACACACACACATATATATATATATATATATATATATATATATATGCACACATACATACTTTACAAGATAGTGCCTTTATTTTGTTTGAATGAATCCTAAGGCTAGAGCTAAATAACAGATTTGGTTTCTTTAGTAGTTAGGAGCAATTGATTGGTTTGGAAAGAGCCTTGCATCTCACAGAAGTCTAAGTTTAGTTGATTATTTAGCTCAGTCAGGCAACACGAAGCATAGTACAATACTGTGTCGTCAGCACATAAAATGGATGAGCAGAGAGCAGCAGCTTGAGGAAGATTATTAAGAGAGAGAGTGAAGCACCGAGGGCCCAGGATAGACCCCTGAGGGATGCCAACGTTAGTGACAGTAAGGTCAGAGAAAGAGTAATCAATTTTAACAAATTGCTTCATGTTTCAAAGGTAGCTACTAAACCAAGACAGAGCAGAGGAAGAAAATCCTTGGGTTAGTAGTTTATAGCAGAGTACAGAGTGATTGAGAAGGTCAAGTCCTTTGATTAAATCAACAAATACAGTGCACATAAACTGGCCTTTGTCCATTACAGTACTAACGTCACTTGTTAATTTATCAAGAGCAGTAGATTTACCATGGTGCTTCCTGAAGCCATACTGTGTAGGAGACAGAAGACTGCTTATATACGAAGTTGGTAAGCTGAGTGTATTCCAGTTTACTGAAAATCTGCAATAGTGCCATTGTTGTCAGTTATTCCAGGGTTACTCTTTGTATAGACAAGAACAAAGCTGGCAAATTTTGAGATGTCAGGGATGGAGCCTGAAGTCAGGGAAAGACCAAATATATGGGTTACAGGAGTAGACAGAGAGGGAGAGGCAGTCTGTGAAGCTTAGGCCCCAAGGCATCAGAAAGCCTTAGTAGTGAAGGGTATTGATGACAGCAACTTAAGGTGCTGTCTGTGAGTAACCTCTGCCAGGCAGATCTGAGGGTGACAAGCCAATATGAGCAGACTAGTATGAAAGCAGAGCAATAATATTTGATAGATTAGTGGAGGGGCTAGTATAGGAAGGCAGATAAGCAGTGAAAGCATTAGCAATGGTGGCTGGATTAGTACAGTGCACCTTATTTCAGATCATGTCTTTCATTGGACGATTACATTTAACCTCACTAGCCCTTTAATGTAACTCCAAAAACAGCAGGAGTCACCAGCAGAGGCAATAAGATTTTTACAGTTGGTACGCTTTCTTAACTCAAAAGCCTTCTCGCAGGAATTCCTCAACATCCAGTATGCTTCAAGAGCCAGTGGTAAGACAGGAAGCCTTATACCTCGATCAACATTCATCCCTTGTTTTTTTTGGAATAGTAACTCTCTGGTTATTCATTTGGTTGACACCTCTCATTCTCCGTCTAATGGTACTGTAAGTGCATGCCTATCTTGGATAGCAGAGAAATCAAGTCAAGAAGTGTAAGAGAGCAGGGGTGACATCTGTGTCCTGAAATAGTTACTATCAATCTGTTAGGGACAGATCAGCTGTAAGGCTGTCTGGGTACCTTTCATAGGTCCCTTAGCAGAACTTCTCCTGAAGGTAACTAGAAGAAGTAGCCTTCCAGACACAAAAGTTCAGAGAGTAATCATTAACAGTCAGGAAATACCCCACAGACTTGATTCTAGTACTCTTGTTTGTCAAGATCCAATCTATCAGAGTATGATGAACTTCTGTACTAGATAGCCTAGCGGGGTTAGAGATTAGCTGGGCTAGATTTAGTTTTTACGTTCGCTTGTGCACATGCGCAAGGAACGTTTTGGGAGAGTAGCACAATTTGGAGGTGTTCCTCTTCCTTGCAATCCAGTGCTCCATTGAGCAGGCGTGGTGGTCCTGCACCAATGGGTGCGGGAGCTGTGTATGACAGCGGTGGTCTGTGCTTCAAAGAAAACCACCGCTGTCATACCGAGCATCGCATCATGCCACCCCCCCTCACGTCACATGCCTTCCCCACGTCACGCCACCTCCCCCTCAAAGCTTTGGTGCCACACTGGGAGCCCACCCCAGCGTGGCAAACATTGTTTGCCGACGGGGTGCCCAATCCTCACGGCCCATGGCCCCTGGGTTATCCTGCTGCCACACCGGGAGCCCACCCAGCATGGCAAATGTGAAGTGTAGTTTGCCCACGGCGGTGCTCAATCCCCGCCGGCCTCGGCCCCCGTGTAGTTTGCTGACGGGTGCCCAATCCCCGCTGGCTCCTCGGAGACCCCCAGCCATCTTCTGCCATGCTGGGAGCCCATTCCAGTGTGGCAAATGTCCCACATTGTCTGTTTTTTTTTTTTTCATGTAAATCGAAAACGGTCCCACAGCGCATCTCCCAGTCCCCCCTCCCACAACCCGCACCCACCCATTGCGCACACAGCCTCCCCACATCCCCCTTACCCTATACTTACCTCCAGAGCTCGGCGCGATGATCTTCGGTGGACCGAGAACACGTCTGCACTCTTCAAAGCCGACCGCGAACTGAGGAAATGCCGGTAAGCTGTATAATGGGCTAGATAGGGGGCTTCAACTTTATTGCATATCTCAGGTTCTTTGAATTTTGCACTAATTTCAACATGGAGTTTTGGGACCCTTCTCATGAATGCTGCTCACTGTCATGGAGAGACTGGGCCCTAAGGGTGATTTCGCAGTCACCGCGTGAAATCACCCTTCGGCCTGAATAGCGCCATGGCAGTGACATCACTCGTGAGAAGGCAACAAAACCCCATGCTGAAAATTTGCAGTAAAATTCCAAAATGACTGTTTTACGAGCGGCATGTTGTTTCAGTTCCTACGCACGTCAGAGGGTTTGCGAATTTTCAATATTTCTACTCCAGATTTGGAACATTGCCATTTTACCCACACCTTCTCATGAGTAGTACAGCTGTCATTTTTCACATCTCACCCATAATGTGTTTTCCGTCCATGTAGTACACAATGGCGCAGTCGGTGTGAAAAACTCAATGTATGACACATTAAGAAAAATCACAGGACACTGTTCATTAACAGAGGTCTTAAAATGGCTGTGTTGAAAATTTGGTGACAAAATTTTTAAAATGACTGTTTTATGAGTGTTCATTGCGCAGTTCCTATGCACGTCAGAAGTTTAATGAATTTTCAATATTTTCACTCTACATTTTCAACATTGCCATTTTACCACACCTCCTTATGAGCAGTGCAGCTGTCATTTTCACATCTTGCCCAAAACGTGTTCCCATGCATGTAGCACAATGGCACAGTCGCTGTGTGAACTCAGTGTATGGGACACATTAAGAAAATCACAGTGTCACTGTTCATGAGCAGAGATCTTAAAATGGCTATGTTGAAATTGATGAACAAATTCTAAAAATAATTGTTTTATGAGCGTGCGTTGTGCAGTTCCTACGCATCGCACTCGTAAGTTTGCGAATTTTCAATATTTTCACTCCAGATTTTCAACATTGCCATTTTACCACACCTCCTTATGAGCAGTACAGCTGTCATTTTTCACATCCTGCCCAAAACATGTTTCCGCCCATGTAGTGCACAATGGCACAGTCGGTGTGCAAAATCAATGTATGGCACACAGTAAGACAATCACAGTGACACTGTTCATTAGCAGAAGTTTTAAAATGCCAGTGTTGACAATTTGGTGCAAAAATTCCTAACAATGACCGTTTTATGAGCATGCATTGCACAGTTCCCACGCACGCTCGTAGGTTTGCGAATTTTCAATATTTCCACTCCAGATTTTCAACATTGCCATTTTACCACACTTCCTTATGAGCAGTACAGCTGTCGTTTTTCACATCCTGCCCAAAACGTGTTTCCGCCTATGTAGCGCACAATGGGGGTAACAAAAAGGTCATGCTGAAAATTTATTGTGCCAATACCAGCAATCGCACAGGGCATTACGGTAAAGCACCATACGTGCCAAACACCACTGCAAATACCTGCAAGCGAACGTTCAGCATTGACAAATGCTTGTTCTTATTAGGGAGTCGAAGGTTTTAGTTTTGCTCCCAAGCCAATCAAGATTTAAGTCTCCTATGACAAATCTTTATTTGTAAGATACTGTAAGGCATGGTCAAATACTGTAGGTGATTCAAGTCACAGGCACCACCCCTTTGGGGCATGCAGAGAACGTTGTTTTTTCATGCTTCATATTAAAGCGTAGTGTGTGGAAGTTTGCATGGGGATTTAATGGCTAGGTTATAAAGCTGTCAGGTTAAAATGTTTCCTATAGTGTATCAGGAGGCCATCTCCCTCACTTGATAATACTGACAGTGATCACATGCTGTTAGGGGGTAGAGATAGATGGTACCGCAAGGGAACAAGCATTTTCAATGCCAAACATGTTAGCTTGCATGCTGCTACAAGTTACAACAGCAGTTGAGGTCCTGCTTTGACACATTTTACACTGCATTTTACTCAGGGTAGCATAAGTAAGACGCAGTATCTTGTTTTCAGTGGGGTCCTGTTTTTTTTTTTTAATTCTCCGCAGAGATGTTTCTCAGTCTGGTGTCATCCTATGGCACCCCCAAGCCTCGTCACTGACCTCCTCATGGACTTACAGGTTATCCACCACTTACCCAGGACCAAAAATGTGGTGGGTAGCTGGCTGTGTTCCGTGTGTGAGAGCCTGTAGGGCGTGCCACCTGCTGTTCTCCCCTGGGGTGGCTGAATACAAAGAGGGTGTAATGCATACGTGCAGTGGCACACATGCGTGACAGGCATCTAGCAACAACCCTTCCCTTCCTGGTGTTCCTGGCTGTGCTGCTGACTAGTTACCAGTGGGAACGGTGTCCTCCCCCTTTCCAAGGAAGGAGAACCGTCCCTGGAATGCTCAAGCTTTCCTCACTTGGCCAGCCCCCATGGTCCACGCTCGTTCCTGAACTCACACTGCCAACATAGCAAGCAGTAGCACTACTGCTGTGCTATAGAATCAGCTTGGGGTCCTGCTTTTACCCATTTTTACACCTTATTTACCCAGGATAGCACAGTGGAGATGCAATACCTCATTTTCAGTGCTGTCCTGCTTGTACCCATTGTTATACTGTATTTACCCAGGATAGCACTGTGGAGATGCAATATCTCATTTTCAGTGGGATCTTGCTTGTACCCATTTTTACACTGTATTTACCCAGGATAGCACAGTGGAGATGCAATATCTCATTTTCAGTGGGGGTCCTGCTTGTACCCATTGTTACACTGTATTTACCCAGGATGGCACAGTTGAGATGCAATATCTCATTTTCAGTGGGGTCCTGCTTGTACCCATTTTTACACTGTCTTTACCCAGAATAGCACAGTGGAGATGCAATATCTCATGTTCAGTGTGGCCCCAGTTTTTACCCATTTTTACACTTTATTTACCCATGACAGACCAGCTAAGACGCAACTGGAGGTGTGCAAAAGTCGCAAATTCCAGTTTCGCAGAACTTCTGCGAAATTTCAGACATTTCTGAAAATTTTTCCGCACTTCCGCCATTGGTAAGATCAGAATCTTCTGAACCTGTTCGGTGGATTTTCACCCTGTTCCATTGACATTTTTGTCTGAACTGCAGAATAATACATTAACCTGTGGAATTTATTCTCTCCGAAGTTTAAAGTATTATTTGGTAATTCAGCCCCACCCCATGATCACCAGCCCCCTGTAAATTCCCCTGGCCCTGAGATCTAGTGGCTCCCCACCTGTTGATCACCATCCTCATGCAAAACAAATCCCAAGTGTCTAGTGGACTCCCACCAGCCGATTGCCACCCCAAGTAAAAAAAATACAGTACCAGGTGTCTAATGGTCCCCCCACATGCCGATCGCTGGCCCCATTTAAAAATAATCCCATTCCCTGGTGCCTAGTGGTCCTCCCACCTGCTGATTGCCAGCCCCATATAAAGAAAAATACCTGGTGTCTAGTGGTCCCTCCACCCGCCGATCACCGGCCCCATATAAAAAAGAAATCCCTGGTATCTAGTGGTCCCCTCCCACTTGCCAATCACTGGGGCCAAGTAATAAAATCTCTGGTGTCTAGTGGCCCCCCCTCCCTATCCCCAGTCCCCTTAGTAAAATTACCTTTATTCCTGGTGTCTAGTGAACCCCCACCCTGGCAGGTAGCCCCCTACCACCCCACTGCCCCCCATCCCAACCCCGAGCAGGTGACCAGTACAGCCCTCCTCTCTCCTCCATGGCTGACCACCCACTAAGCTGTCAATCATTGAGTGCGTGCTTGAACAAGCATTGACATTTCAGCTCCTGCTCACTGGTGGTATCACACTCTGTGGGGCAGCAGACAAGAGTGGAGGGCTGTTCTGGTGACTGGCCATCCTGACCCCTGTTGGCCACCAGAATATCCCTCCGCTCTTGTCTACTACTCCAGAGAGTTAATGATACTACTAGTGAGCAGCAGCTGTCAATGAATGAGCACAAGCTTGTACAAACATGGGCTCATTCTTCGACAACTCAGTGGCTGGCCAGCTGTGTAGGAGAGAGGAGGGCTGTGATGGCCATCCACTCTGGGTAGGGATGGGGGGACCAGATTGGTGGGGACTGCCAGGGTGTGGGGTGGGGGTCCACTAGACACCAAGGAATGAGGAAAATATTTTATTAAGGGGATGGGGATAGGGAGGGTGGTCCACTAGATGCCAGGGAGGGAACATTATAAAAAAAAACTTTTACATTGGGCCAGCAACTGGCATGTTGAGAGGCCCACAATACACCAGGGATTTTATTACTGGGGGCTGGTGATCGGCGGCGGGTGTAAGGGGACCACATTAACCCATTGTTGATACATCTATTTCACCATTTTAAGGTGGAATTTTCACAAAAGTTGCCAAAATGATTTCCAAACACTTGCAGAAGTAAAAGTCTGACTTTCACGGAAATTCCGCCATTGGAATTTGTTTTTTGCACATCTCTAGAGGCGGCATCTCATTTTCAGTGGGCTCCAACATTTTGACCCCAAATTTCCAACATAATCTTTTTATGACCTGACGTTATGATCAAGATAGATGGGACTTTATAAATCCCATCCAACCGATGATTTGAGGAGCAACTGTGAAAACATGTTTTAAAGGGATTTGAAAAATTACACCTGTCATGTTCATTGGGGGGGGGGGGGGGTAACCCAGGGGATATGCTGAAAATTTGGGGCCAAAACGTACAACAATAAAGTTATGAATAAAAGCTGGAGAAATTCAATGTATCTTAACAACTTAGTTGTTTTTTCACATTTTGATCCCAAATGTTAAACATAGCCTTCTTATAACCCCATGTTTGATCAAGCCAGGTGTAATTTTTTTTTTAAATCCCATCTGAACGGCAATTTGGTGCAGCAATTGCAAATACATATCGATACCTGTTATGTTCATGGGGTGGTGTAACACAATGGCGATGTTGAAAATTGGGGCGCAAAATGTGCAAAACATAATAAAGGTTTGAGCAAATGTTGGGAAAAAAGTGTTTCTTCATCACTTTGTTGCTTTTTTTGACATTTTGACCCCAAATTTTCAATATACTCTCTATTTTTATGACCCCACATTATGATCGAGACAGATGGAGTTTTTTAAATCTCATCCCAAAGGTGATTTCGCAAACTGACTGTGAAAACATGTACCAAAAGGGCTATGTTGCACATTTGGGGATAAAATCTGCAAAAATCACCAAGTAATCAGTTTATTTTGAAAAAAAAAATAACGTTTCCTCATAACTTCATTGTTTTTTGACATTTTGACTCCAACTATCCAACATTGTGTTTTTATGACCTCACTTTATAAACAAGACAGGTGGAATTTTTTAAATACCACCTGAAAGGTGATTTCTCAGAAACATTTTGGGGGGGGGGGTGAGGATTTTAAACATTTCTCCTACCTTGTTGATGAGGTCAAGTTCCAAAAAGATGATGTTGAAAATTTTGACTAAAAATATTAAAACATGATAAAGTTATGAGTAAAGTTAAAAATGCATTAAAAGCCATTAACCAAACTGTTGGAAGCAGGAGAATGTCCCAGTCATTGTCGGAGCAGGACCAGATAATTTAGTGAGGGGTGTTTGAGGGGTGTGGGGGTGGGTACTGAGACAGGGGTCTGGGGTCTGAATGGTCTGGGGGAGGCAGATGACACGGGACAAGATGATGAGTGACAGTTCTTCTTTTTCAGGGCTATGGTACTTGTTCATCGGTGGCACTGAGGGTGAGTACCACAGTTTCACATCATCTTTTGTGGGGGAGGTTAGCCAGCATGGGGGGGTGGGCACCCCAGTGTCACTCAGACTGTTTGGAGGAGGGGGAGACCAAGGCTGGGTTGGCCAGAAGGTGGATACCAGCAGTGGGGTTGGGCTCCTGCTGCCGAAGATATGTAAACACTTGTGAGGGGGAAGCCAGGTCAGGTGGGAGAGGGGATACTGCCAGCGGTGTTGAGCACCTGCTGCCACTGATATGTAAACACTTTGGGGGATAGTGCCAGGTCAGGCAGGAGAGGTGGATACCAGCAGTGGGTTAGGTACCCGCTGCCAGTGATATTACAAATGTGATGGGGAGGGGAATCCAGCGGTGGGGTTGAATGAGCCTGCTGCCAGTTAGACATTAAAAGGTGGATTGGGTAGGGTGGGGGTAATACAGTGACAGAGGCAGCAATGGAAGGCGGGTTTAGTGCTGGTGATCACGTCCAGTCTGTATGCTAATGGCAGCAAACTTCATATGATAAGATAGGCTGCATCCTTTCATATATAAGTTTCTATTCATCAGCAAGCTGACTAACGTAATTAGCAGTCTGCTTCTAATTTGCTACGTATAGCCTAGCCTCCCCAATGCTGAACTGCACTGGCCCCAACACAGCCACACCTGAAAAAGCCCTACAGTGCTTGCATGCTGTCAATATGATTGCTGCGCATGAGTGCAAGCAAACATAAGAAGTCACTGGAAGCCAGCTGCATTATCCTTCTCCCAGCTTGCCTGCTTTTCTGGTGAAAATGGTAGTTTACTCACATGGTGAAGGTGATTGTGGGGGTATACATCTCTGAGGCACTCCAATGTGTAAGGTATGTGGAGTGCCTCAGAGATTATCCCCCACAATACTGTTTAGGTTACATTGGCAACTTTATCAAACTTCTCTTTCTATCATCACTAAAGTATTTCCTTGCAAGAAATGTGGTGTGAGTGGACAAAAGCCTTTCTAAAGATAGCCTAAGGACACCACATCCACATGGGGACTGGAGACAGACAATGCCAGAGATGAACTCCAAAGCCAAATGTGTCAAAAACTTTAGAGTTAGTCCCTAAAGCCTCAGCAAGGCTACTAGTTAAATAGGACACTCACCAGCAGGACATCACCCCTGAAGTCAGTAGATATACTGTAAAGGAATATCGATCATGCCTTGGTAAGACCAGAACAGTGTGCTGCATCTGGAGAACCATCGCTACCTGTTACCTAGTCCCTCCCCCCCAAGTGAGCCTGACTGACAAAGAACAGTACAAATCATGACCAACACACAGGCTGGAGGACTGAGAGCAGAGGAGCAGGCAGGGCTTGTAAACCTTAGAGTGCAGGACACATGACAGGCAGCACCCATCAAGTTACCTGCAGGAGAAGAGCCAGCAAGAATGGAGAGCCCTGAAGGGACAGTGGTGAGAGGCTCAAGGGAAACAAAGAACTTGTAGGAGACAGACCCAGCCACATTAACTGAAGCTGCACAGGGCAAAAATAAGGCATACGTGGAACTACAGCAGACAGAAGGAGAAGCTGATAACACAACACCTGATGGAAAGTCGCTGTTAGCAGGGGTGATCTCTGCTTTCCAGAAGTCAGACTCTTTGGTTTTTACTTTTTTCACCAAGTAAAACTGTGAATCCAGCATACCAGCCTCAGACTCCAAAGCATCAGCTGTACTAGTTAGAACAAGCATTTGTCAATGCCGAATGTTGTTTCGCTGGCATTGGCTTTGGTAGTGCCAGAGGCAGAGATGCATAATAGGAATTGCAATGAAGTATTGAAGTGATGCCAACCCAGCCCTCACCCTGTAGACAGCAACAGGCATTGGGGTGTGCCTTTGGGTCATCAGCTATAACGCTCATGCCATTATACATCACCCTACCCTGTAGACACTGACAAGTGTCGTGGTGTGCTTTGGGGTCTTTAGGCGTTATACTTACCCCATTCCATAAGGAAATACGCTGACGTGGGTGCAGTATAGGAGAATGGGGTGAATTTTGTGGCTGAACAGTGCAAGGCACACCACGATGCCTGTGAGTGGCTGCAGGGTAGGGGTGGAGGTGCAAAGGCACGAGCATTACATCCGGTGATCCCAAGTCACAGCCCTGACGCCTGTCAGTCTGTACTGGGCGGGATGCTACAGTTGGAAACCCTGATATCATAGGGGTGTGGTGGTATTTTCACTCCAGATTTCCAACATGGGCTGTTTGAGAGGCCACCTCAAGAGAAGCGGCATAATCAGTTTGTGAGCTGAAAGGTGGTTTTGCTCAGCGGCTATGCAAAATGACAGCTGTACTGTTGATAAGGAGGTGTGAAAAAATGCCAGTGTTGAAAATCTGGCATGAAAATACTGCAAATTTGTGAAGTTACAAGGGTGCATGGAAACTGCGCAATGCATGCTTGCAACACATTCATTTTATGGACTTTCGGCAGCAAATTTTCAACATAGGCATTTTAGGACCTCTGCTCATGAACAGTGTCACCGTCATTTCCTCACACTGTCCCAAAAACCGATTTCGCACAGCGATCATGCACTTCTGCACCGGACATGCGAAAATACATTTTGGCCAGGATATGTAAAATGACAGCTGTATTGTTCATAAGGAGGTGTGGATAAATTCCAATTTTGAAAATCTGGAGTGAGCATATTACAAATTCACGAAGTTACGAGCGTGCATGCAAACTGTGCAATGCACACTCGGAAAACACTCATTTTATGGACGTTCATCACCAAATTTTCAACATAGACATTTTAGGACCTCTGCTAATGAACAGTGTCACTGTCATTTTCATAATGTATCTCAAAGACAGATTTCCCACAGCAACCGCGCTATTCTGCGCCAGAAGTGCGAAAACACATTTCTGCCAGGAGGTGAAAAATGACTGCTGTACTGTTCGTAAGGAGGTGCAGAACAATGGCAATGTTGGAACTCTGGAGTGAAAATATTATAAATTCATGAACTTACGAGTGTGCATGCAAACTGCACAACGCACGCTCGTAACACAGTCATTTTATGGAGTATCGTCACCAAATATTCACCATAGGCATTTTAGGACCTCTGCTCATGAACAGTGCCACTGTCAGTTTCATAATGTGTCCTGAACATTGAATTCCCACAGCGACCATGCTATTCTGTGCTGGAAGTGCAAAAACACATTTCGGCCAGGATGTAAAAAATTACAGCTGTACTGTTCACAAGGAGGTGTGGAAAAATGCCACTGTTGAAAATCTGGCGTCAAAATATTGCAAATTCGAGAAGTTACAAGTAGTGCGTGGAAACTGCTCAATCGTATCGTCAGAACAGTCATTTTGGGGGATTTTCCCCACCAAACTTGGTAACATAGTCATTTTTGAGAACGCCACTCATGATTCTGGCACTGTCATGGCATTAATTGGTCCCGAAAGGTGATTCCACACAGTGACTGCAAAATCACCTTTCAGGATCGACTAACACCATGACAGTGAAAGAATTCATGAGGAGGGGTCCCAAAAATCCCATGTTGAAAATTTTGTGCTAAAATTCCAAAAAATGCCTGAGATATGCATCAAAGTTGAAAAAACCCTATTTATTCAATTATACAGCTTACTGGCATTTCCTCAGTTCACGGTCGGCTTTGAAGAGTGCAGACGTGTTCCCGGTCCACCGAAGATCATCACGCCAGACTCTGGAGGTAAGCATGGGGTGGGTGTGCGAAGGCAGGGTGCGCAGTGGGTGGGTGTGGGTTGTGGGAGGGGGCAGGGAGACGGCGAAGGACAATTTTTGTTTTACAGGGTTTAAAAAAAGAAAAAGAAAAAGACGTTGCAGGACGGTTTCCAGTTTTTCAGGTGGGATTTCCCCAGCATGCCACCTCAGTGTTTGTGGGTGGGGGTGCTTTAGCTGACTGAGGATTGGGCACCCCCATCGGCACATAAGAAATGGGGGGGAGGGTGCATGATGCCGACTGGAGTGGGCTCCCCCATCGGCAAAGAACAAACTGTTGGGGGGGGAGCATGATGCTGAGGGGGATTGGGCACCCCCATCGGCAATCAACAAAAGGAGGGGAGGAACACATTTTGCCAATGGAGAGTTGGCTCCCCCATCGGCATTGTGACAGGCAGCAGCGGCGTCAGTCACTGCCGCCATGCTGCCTGCACCACGGGGGGCGTGTAATGGTCACGCTGCATGAGAGCTTCGCTCTCATTGCAGTGGACCTTTTCTTTGTTGTGATGGCCACATTAGGCAAGCATGAGGTCAGTGCCTCCTGCTGCCTGATTGGGGAACGGGGGACACACCTGATGCGTGCCCTGCATTCACCCAACAGTGACCGCGCCTCCAAATCTGCTACTATCGCAATATGTTGGCTGCGCAAGAGCGAGCCAACATAAAAATGAAAGAGAATCAAGGTATAACTCCCGCTAAGCTGTTTACTTCTCCAGGCATGAGTGAGGGGCCAGGGGGTAACATGTCTATTGATGGAGAAACCAATACCGGGACACCTAAAATAAGGGCTACCTTGACTAGGGGGCAGAAAGTGACATATCAAATGTAGACCCTAAGAAGATAATTGCACCTGCCCTAACTACTGTGACACGCAAAGGTCAGGAGGGAGGAAACTCTCTTTCTACCTTGAATTATGAAAATACAAGCATGTCAGTGTTAAACTCAGACAAGCAAGTAGAAACAAAGTTCTCAGTAACTAAGAACAGTACTAGAAATCTCCCTTCAGAGGAGTTCACTACGCCACAGAGGACTTGGACATGAAACATCATTTAAAAGAGAAAATTCAGAGGCTCTTTCTAAATCTGCATTGTTGAGCATTATTTTACATGAAATGTGCCAAGAAGGTTCCAGGAGGTAAATAGAAAAATCAAACGAGTGCAGAAGAACATCACTTGTACAGAGTAGAAATAAAGATTATAAGCCAAAGAGTTTCAGAAGTAAAGGACTATTTACTCCAACTGGAGGCAAAATCAACTACGAACAGCAAAGAACATGAAGAACTGACAGAGAAAATAGAGGACACAGACTGGGGGTCTCACAGAAATAATTTGAAATTCATAAATATCCCACAAGGCTCCGAGGAGAGAGTCATTTCTTTTAGGCAGGACTGGTTAGTTGACTCAAGTGAAAGAGACCTGAAAGAGGGTGGACTACAGCTTGAGAGAGCACACAGGACCCCTGCACAACCAGTTACTTCAAAACAAAAATGCCCTAGAGTCATATAGGACACCTACTTAACCAGTTACTTCAAAACAAAAGTGCCCCAGAGTCAGATATGTAACATTTTTTAAGATCTGAAGAAAGAGAGGAAGTGTTTCAGAAATCAAAAAAGTCTAGACTTTATATTAATAGGCAACAAGTTCTGGTGTTTCCAGATTTGGGGCCGAATACCTACAAAAAAGACACCAATTTAACCCCTTAAAGGCTCTTTTATGGGAGAACAAAATGCAGTTTTAACACCTTGTGCCAAACACTCTCCAGATAATATTTAAAGGAAAGCAGACTTTTTTTGACAACGTACCAGAAGCAAAAACATATATAAGAGGCATAATTGGCCTCAAAATCCCTAGCGAAGCAGCAAGACCTTCAGGTCCTAATCTTTCTAAACAAAAGCAGCAAGATGACTATACAGCGGTTCACAGAGATCAGGAGGCTACACAGCAGAGGCCAGACAATGTGATATCAGTCCATTTAGAGCCCCCTGAATGAGAGATGCAGTAGGCCCAAGCAGAACCTCTGGCAACAGCAGCGTCATCAGCTAACTGGTCTCATGTATCTGACTCAGTAGACATAACTTAAAATGTGGATGCATTTGTTTCCCTTTTCAGCAGCCGACTAATATTTATATTTAAAGTTGGGAGGGGGCCTTGAGGCATCAAGGTGTAGTGCTGATAAATGTTGCAGTTTATGTTTCCGTCATTATTTTAGTTTCTCTCTTTTTATGTTTGCTTTCGCGCATGCTCAAGAAACATTTTGTGGCAGCTTGCTGGAGTAGCAGGTTGTGGAGGTGCAGCAGTGTTGTGGGCAATGCCACCACTGCTTTTTTTGGCTTGTCTCTGTGGCACCAATGAATGAGCATGCTGTCTATGAAAGCAGTTGAGAAGTGTGCCACCAACTTGAAAGAAATCCACCACTGCAATGAGAGACAGGCTCGTCATTGCAGTGGCAGATCTGACACACCTCCATTACATGCCACGCCTGGTAAAACATTTCAATAAACATGGTGGCCGCTCCTGCCATCCACCTCTCACAGTCCCTAGAAAGCTGACATTGGGGGTGCCCAATCCCCCTGTCAACATGCCCCCTCTCCAGTTCATTTACCGACAGGGGTGCCCAGTCCCCATCGGCATACTGTCCCACTTGTTTTATTTGTCCGCCAAGGGGGGGTACCCGATCCCCCTCAGCATCATATCCCCCCCAACACAGACATGATTTCTTTGCTGACAAGGTGCCCAATCCCCATTGGTTTCAGTCCCCCCTGCCAAATAACAACACAGGTGGCACACTGGGGCCCATCCCAGTGTGTCCAAGCTCTTCAACAAAAAAAAAAAAAATCTTCTTGTATGTTCCATTTCCCGTGCAAAACAGAAAACAGTCCTGGTGGTCCACGCCCCTTCCCAACTCACACCCACCCTCTGCACACCCCACCTCCCACACCCCGCCTCACCCCTATACTTACATCCAGAGCCCAGCGAATGATCTTTGGTGGAGCAGGAGATGTCTGAACTTCAAAAGCCGACTGCGAAACTGGAAGGAACTCACGTGTAAGCTGTATAAATGCATCAATGGGGGGAGAAGTTCGACTTAGGTGGCTGTCTTGGCCATTTTTTTGACTTTTAGCTCCAAATTTTCAACATGGGGTTCTTGGGACCCCACCTCATGAACTCAATCACTGTCATTTCGTTATTCGGTCCCGAAAGGTAATTTTGTGGTCACTGCGTGGAATCACCTTTCAGGACTGATTAACAAAATGACAGTGTCACTGTTCATGAGGTGGACTCCCAAAAAGCCTATGTGGCAAATTTGGTGAAAAAATTCCCTAAAATGACTGTGACGAGCGTGCACTGCATAGTTCCCACTCACACTTGTAACTTAGAGAATCTCTAATATTTTCACTCCAGATTTTCAACATTGACATTTTTCCACACCTCCTTATGAACAGTACAGCTGTCATTTTTCACATCCTGCCCAAAATGTGTTTTCACACATCTGGCGCACAATGGGGAGGTCTCTGTGGGAAATCAATGTTTGGAACAGATTAAGAAAATCACAGTAAAAGTGTTCATAAGGAGAGGTCCCAAATAGCCCATGTTGCAAATTTGGTGAAAAAATTCCAAAAAATGACTACGTTACCAGCGTGCGTTGAGCAGTTTCTACGCACGCTCATAACTTTGCCAATTTTTTATATTTTCACTCCAGATTTTCAGCATTGCCGTTTTTGCACACTGCCTTATGAACATTATATTTAATTTTTTATTTATTTATTTTTGAAAGTCGGATTTACAACCTTTGAGTCAGGGACTCATTTACAAAGGCACCTCATTGCAGGGAGGGTAGACATGGTTACAGTGTGAGATACAACAGTGGTAACATACAGGTGCAATACAGATAACAAAACAATACAATATAACAGTGGGGGGAAACAGGGGTGAGGAAAAGAAAAAAAAAGGGGGGCATTGTCTAGGCTATGGGCCAGAAACAGGGAGGGACCCCAACATTAGGTGGATTAAGGGCAACTACAGCTTCGGGCACCAAAGAGGTGGTTATGGAAAGCAACTTTAAAGGGACCAATTTTGGTAGTCTTAGTGACAGAGGGTGGGAGGGAGTTGAACCATGTGGGGGTGCAGTAGTGGAAAGACCTTTGGGCTAGGGATATCTTCGTATGGGGCACCAGAAAGGTAGCCTTAACTGAGCTACAGGTGGCAACAGATGGGGATGCAAGCCACAGGGATGCAGTGACCCTTGGGGGGGGGAAGAGTCCTAGCAGGGATTTTTTGGCAAGTAAGCAGGTTTGGTAGTGTAGGCGCTCCTCCAAGGTGAGCAGGTTGGCGGTGGAATAGAGCAGGCAAGTATGGGTGCGGAGGGATGCACCTGTCAGAAGCCTGCAGGCCTTGTTTATCGAGGTCTGGATTCTGGTGAGGGCAGTATTGTCAGCCACAGCATAGATAGGTAGGCCATAGTCCACTAGGGACAGGACGGAGGAGTTGATGGCCAGTCAGAGAGCGGTTTGGGGGAGGCAATCTCTGTGGCGATAGAGAAGGCCAATCCGAGAGTTTATGGCTGAGGACAGGGTATTGATGTGGGTGTGGAATGTAAGAGCTGAGTCGAAGGTGATGCCCAGGTACCTGTAGGATGACACCTGCTCGAGAGGGTGAGCATTACTGGGGAGAATGCAGAGGGGGGCATTTTTGGCCTTATTCTGGTGATGCGAAAAAAGCATAGATTAGTTTTTTTTGAGGTTAATGACCAGCCAGTGGTCAAGGAACCACTGTTTGGCTTGGTTGAATGTGTGCTGCAGGGATTCCTGTAGAGATGGGGGGTCAGGGTGGGAGGCAAGGAGAACCGCATCATCACCATAGAGTACCATATTGCCCGAGCAGGAGCTGGGGAGGGTGCTGAGAAATAGGCTGAACAGAACGGGGCCCAGGATGGAACCCTGGGGAACCCCCGAGTGAACGGGCAGGGTATTGGACAGGGTGCCATTTACCTTCACGTGCTATGATCTGGTAGAGAGGTAACTGGTGAACCAAGCCAGTGGGCTGGGGGAGAAGCCAAGTTGGTGGAGGGAGTCAAGTAGAAGGGGGTGACAGACAGTGTCAAAGGCCTTGAAGAGGTCAATGAACACTGCACCCGCAACATGACCAGAGTCAACAGCAGAGTGGAGGTGCTGGGAGAACTCCAGGAGGGCTGTAGTGGTGCTGTGTCCAGGGTGGAATCCATGTTGTTCCAGACACAACAGGTCATATTTGGCCAGATACTTGGAGAGCTGAGAATGACCACTATTTTTTCTAGTGCTCCGGAGAGAGGGGAGAGAATGAAGATGGGCCTGAAATTGTCAGGGGAGGTTCCATCTCCACTCTTATGGATAGGGGTGATTTCTGCAATTTTCCAGGCACTGGGAAATTGACCAAGATATAGTGACCAGTTTAAAAGGTTGGTGAGATGGGCTAGCACAGTATCTAGGACTAATGGGAGAATCCTGGAGTCCAGCGGATCACAGCTGGGGTTATTGCTAGCTAAGGCTTTTTGCAGATGAGGTCTGGCTTCAAGGGGTGATATGGCATGCAGGTAGAAAGGGGGGGCAATCTGAGGTGGGGGGGCGGAGGCAGGGATAGGGTCGAAAAAGTAGTTGGGGAGGACAGAGCTTAGATCTGAGAAAGCCATATTGAGGCACTCAGCTATGCAGGGAGGATCAGTAGTGACGGTACCATCTATGGAGAGTAGTGATGGTGGGGGAGCGGGTCTTTCCATTGAGCTCTTTCATATTGTCCCAGAAGGCACGGGATGAGCCCCAAGTGGATTCAAGGGTGGCTTGATAATATTTGGCCTTAGCCTGCCTTATAGCCCAGGTGCACTTGTTACATGCTGCATTATAGGCTTGTCTGTCAGCCAGTTTGCCTGTCTTGACAGCAATATGCCAGAGATTATCTCTTTGTTTCAGTGTTTGGATGAGGGATGGGGAGATCCATGGGGCATTGTGTTTCTTCGTACGGATTCTGTTCAGGGGGGTGAAAAGGGTCACAGGCCTTGCTGAAGGCACTGGAGAAATAGGCTAGGGCAGAGTCAATATCTGTTGTGAGTAGGACTGGGGACCAGTCAAGCTGGGCTAGGTGCGTTTTTAGCTTTCTGAGACCCCCGGGGCAAAAGCACCAGTGCGAGGTGACCTGGGACACTGGTTTTGGTGTGGGGGATGACCAGTGACAGAGGACAGGAGGGTGGTCACTAAGAGAGTCTGGTAGTATATTAATATCCCTGATTTTATGGGGGCGGTTCGACAGAATTACATCTAGGAGGGTGCTGGAGCTGCCTGACTGGTTAAATCTAGTGGGTGAGGTAACTAGTTGGGACATATCTAGGGCAGCGAAGGAGTCCCTGATATGGGGGGCAGTGGTACTCAGCCAATTGACATTAAGGTCACCTAGGGTGAGCTGCTCCACCTTGTGTGGGAGTGTAGTGAGGTAATCAATGAGGGAGTGGACAGCTGGTCCCTGGTCCCTCAGGGGTACAGTATGTAAGAGACTGTGAGAAAAAGAGGACCCCTGGCTGGGTCCGGAGTAACCTTAAGAGTGAGGGCTTGGGCACTAAAACCAAGCTTGGGGGCAGGGAGAACATGGCCTAAAAGTGTGTCACTCATAAAGAATGCACACCCACTGCCACGTTTGCCTATACAGTCTTCCCTGAACAGAGTGTAGACAGGAAGGGAGATAACCAAGTCAGGAGTTTTTCTCAAGAGCCAGGTCTCGACTAGTGCTATAATATCAGGATGGTGTTGTACAGTCCAGCACTGGAGAGCAGCGGATTTTTTTAGGAGGCTGCAAATATTCATGGGTGCAATGCTGAGGCCAGTACCAGAGTGGGGTGTGGGGTGGCTAGTTGACAACAGCCTGGGATTGGGGTGTATGTTCCTGGAGAGCAGAAGGAGTAGAGCAATTAATCTGATGAGTGGTCTGTGGTGACCAGGACCCTTAGCCAGGTACCGATGTGAGGTCCTACTAGTGGGGGTACAAGGGATGGGTAGGGAGCGGAGGGTAGGTATGGCAAGGAAGGGGTAGGCCCAGAGTGTCCCAGGGGGGAGTGGTTGGAGGTGGGTGCCATGGAGAAATAGGGGTGTCCAGGATGGGGGGGATTGGCTGCTGTGGGGTGGTAGGGGGAACAATACAGTTGTCATTTTTCACATCCTGCCAAAACATGTTTCACATCGCTGGCCTGGTGGCGCTGAGGGTTGAAGCACTGGACGCCACACCTCGCTCCATGCTGGTGACCCAGGTTCAGGAGTGGACTCGGGTCACCAGTGGGTCGGCCGGGGGGAGATAGGCTTGAGCGTCCAACAACAGCTCACCTTCTCCAGGGAAGGTTGCAGCCACTGCAGAACACTTGTCTGACTCCGAGCGGAGGCTCGGAGTACTACAAGCCCCGATTGCAGGGGAATGAATGTCCGCTTTACAGTGCGGGTGTCGGCACTTGTTGCCTTGATGTCATAGAGCTACGCACTGTAGGGGAGGGAAGAAAAGAGAGAAAACACCTGCTGGCTCTGGGAAGACGGACTTCCCAGAGCATGCCTCCAATGTGTCCCAGTCACCAGGGCCACCATCTCGGCCTGACGAGATGTAGGATTACGGAGCGATAGACCCCACCTCATCCCCACTCGGGGGGGAAAACCGAAGCTCCATGGAGGAAGAGAGGTGAGTCCTGGTGGGTGCGAGGTAGGAGGATGACTCAATGGATGACCTGAAAGGGTCGGGGCCAGCAGACAGTAGGGAGAGATAAACAGTAATTAAAAAAAAAAAAAAATACATGTTTCACATCCTGCCCAAAACATGTTTTCGCACCTGTGGCACACAATGGGCATGGTCGCTGTGCGAAAACAACTTTGGGGACAGAGTAACAAAATCACAGTGTCACTGTTCATAAGGAGAGGTCACAAAAAGCCCATGTTGAAAACTTGGAGTGAAAATTCCATGAAATGCCCAGGGCATTAGGGTTTCCAACCATAATGCCCTACCCTGTAGGGACTGACAGATGTCGGGGGTGTGTCTTGGGATTCTCAACAGTAATGCTCATGCCATTCCACCCCCACCCTCACCCTGCAGCCAGTGACAGGCATTGAGGTGTGCCTTGGACTCTTCAGCCCCAAAGTTCACCCCATTCTCCTATACTGCACCCATTTCAGCATATTTCCTTATGGAAGGGGGTGAGTGTAAAGCCTGAAGACCCCAAGGCACACCTCGACACTTGTCGGTGTCTGTAGGGTAGGGTGAGGTGGAATGGTGTGAACGTTATGGGTGACAAAGCAAAGGCACACCCCAATGCCTGTCCATCTCTGCATGGTGGGGTTGGGGTTGACATCAGTTCAATACTTCACTGCCATTCATATTCTGCATCTGTCTAACTCTTGCACTTCCACTGCTAATGCCAGCAAGCAAACATTTGGCATTGACAAATGCTTGTTTAAGAGTGTGACTAATAAAATAAAGGTATACATTTTTTTGGGCTACAATTTTTTTCCAGAAAAGACTAACTAAGCCTGGCACAGACACACTAAGAAATAGGAAATTAAAGAAATTAAAGAAAAGTTTGTATGGCATTAATATGTGAAATAATCTACTACATACTTGGAGGTCAGATTTTAACTCAGGACTATCTTGAGCACAAAGGGGTATTTTTTGCTGAACCTGCAAAAATCTGTGAGCTCTGTTTCGGGGTTTAGTTCAGTTGTGGGTAAGGAGGAGGGGGAGATGGGGGGGGAATGTGAAACTGAAGAAGAAATTTGAATGGGTAATCATAATACTAAATATGTTGTTCATACTTTTGTAAGAATTGTCTTGAGAGCTATTTTTGCTATACGGTCAATAGAGGTAACTTGTAATAGCTTGATTTTACCTAATGACAAGACTTAAAATGGTAATATGGAACACTAATGGTTTGAGCAGCCTGGTTAATTGGAAAAGAACAGTTAAATATGCACAAAAAATAATATTCATGTTTTGCTCCTCCAGGAGAAGCACTTAGCACAAATATAAGCAGCAAATCTAATTAAAGGGAAGCAAAGGAACACCATTCAATGTGTTAAATTCCAAATCATATGTAACTTCCATCCTGTGTAAGAAAATTCTACAAATTAAAACTGAAAAAAAAACAAAAAACACACATTTTGACCTGTAGGGTAGGTTTACCGTTATAAATTTTAACTACAAAATTGTCACTTACTTATAAGGTGGTAACCATTTATGCACCTTGTTAATGCATGTAGTGCCTTTTTCAGTTAATTTGTTTTAAAATTAATGGAATTTAAATAGCTCTACCTTATAGGGAGGGTTATAACTCTACCTTATAGGGTGGGCTATAACTTAAAGAGCTAGTGTACTGCCTAAACCTAATATTAGATTTTAAAAGCAGCCAACCATTACCTTTTACAGCTGAGGTTTTCTTTTCCCTTTGTTTAATTAGAAGATTGCTTACCTGATGTTAAAAGGTTTTATGTGTGGAACAGAACTCTGCTAGCAGCTGACATACCTAGCTTTATTGCCCCCCCCCCCACATCACCAGCACTGTGACCTCACTGACTGTGGCATCACTCCTGCTTAGGAACAGCAGTTCAGTGACTGCCAGGTCATTCCCCTGAGATGTCATTGTCAGTGGGAGCACAATGCTGATGATGTAGTGGAGGGCAGTACAGCTAGATTTATTTATTTTTGTTTGTTTTTGATAACCGGGTAAGCTCACAATATGTCAGCCTCCAGGCTAAGAACTGTTTCACAGATTCAGCACAATACTATCACATAGAAGACTTTCTGATGGGCAAAAAGAAAAATACTTCAGAAATACAATGTTTCAACGGACTACTTCTTAAAATGTGTATTATTTTCTTGTCTGCCTGTTTTGGCCCCACTAGCTCTTTAATATTAGACCCTGCTTTGCAGAGTAATACAGATGTGTTCTGTTGAGCAGGATGCAAGAGCTAGCACTGGGGGATATATGGAGAATTAAAAACCCAGGAACTAGAGCTTTTTTATTTTTTTCCTACAAGCTTACGACATATTCATGGATTGACCTTTTTTGGTGTCTTAAACCATATTTCATGACAGTGGATGTTGCATATGAATCTATAACTCTCTCTGACCAGGCATTCGCCCTTAAGCCTTATTCTAGTGTTTAGGGACACCAGCAGGCAAAGGTCCTGGAAATTAGATTTGTTACAATTGAAAGGTTCAGCTTTTCAAGAACTAATAAAAAAATAAACAGATTTTTTTTTTAAGAATAATAGAACAGGTGAGACAACAGAAACACACTTTGGGACATGTATAAAGCATACATTCAGGGTGTAATAACAGCATGTACAACCAAGAAAAGGAGAAAACTGAAAAATTAAGAGAAAAGGAAGAAGAAATTAAAAGGGCTCAGATTTTATATACTCAAAGTAAGACAGTTAAAAAAATGGAAGCATGAGTATAACAACATACAAAATGAAAAATGAGAAAGGCTAATGATGTTTTCCCAAACTAAATGTTTTTTTTCAACTGGAAAGAAGCGGGATTCTTTTAGCCTATTTATCGCAAAAGGAGAAATCTGAGATGGTTATTTAAGCAATAAGGCGTGACAGGGTGTGTGTTATTGTCTAATAACGTCACTCCTGGGGTGGGTTGAAGCACGAGGTGAAGCCGAGTGCTTCCACCACTCCAGGAGTGATGTCATTAAACAATAACACACACACCCTGGAGTGCCTTATTGCTATTATACAATGGCTCTTTTTTTTTTTTTAAAAAGAAAAAAAATGAGAAAAACATCTTTTGGGCTTTTTTCCTTCATTTTTTCTGTGTGGAGGCATATGTTTAAAGAAAAAAGTCCACTATAGCTTTCCACCAGTAGGCAGAGCTGCTCTCTACATAATGATGCTTTCCTAGGGCTGTACGTCTCCTCCATGTTGTTTCACAGATGTTTCTGCAGTGAGGGTTTACAGTGACACCCCCCCCCCCAACGTTTCCCGAGCTGTCACAATCTTGGTACTGAAAGGGAGAAGGAAAAGCTTTTTCCTTGTTGTTATGATGTTGAGTTTCGTTCTACTTTGTAGGATTTTTTTTAAGTAGAAAATGATGTTTGGCGAGCGGGCAGGTGGCTGAGCTCGAGCATCCCTCTACTGTGCTATGTGAACCACGGAGCAGGACGTAATGGCAGTTGAAGGTACGACTTCTGCTTTTTGAAAGTTGCAGGCAGAGTAACAGGGGGCAGACAGGGAGAGAACATTTGTGGTTTGATGGCACTCTCTTTGTGGTTAACGGATGAGTGGGCACATGCTCACTCTGAAAGGCTTTAGCCGCAGGCTGGGGCACTCAGCAGAAAAACTTAAAAAAAAAAATAAACAGTGGGTTCTTTCTTTACTTGAGGAGCGATGGATTATGAAGAGGACAAGAAAAGGAACAGGATGAATGAAGGATGTAGCACATGTGTCGGTTTGTATTTGGGGAGGGGGCACACATCATAGCTGAAGGCTTTTAGTGCAGTCATAAGCTGTGGAGCGGTGGTACGATTTGTCACTGTTATGTGGGTCATGTATGTGTCCCTAAACTTCATACAGTGATGTTATTGTCCATTAACATCACTGTCCAAGGCACACACTGACCGATCAGGACACCAGAAATTTATTTGCCATTGTATAATTCTTTTTGTTAGCTAGTTAGTTACTTCAAAAGTTTTGCAAGAAAAGACATACTGAGCTGGTAACAGCTCATTTCCAGATGTGTTCTAGGCGGAGGGGTTGGGGGGCAGAGGTACACTAAGAACAATAAATACAATTAATGCAAATAGGTAAGTAAGCATTACAAGTAACAATTGTGCAAGGACAGAAATTCTGTATGAGCAAAGTACAGTACAATATTGTAAACTGTTGGAGGATAACATTTACAATATGCAGAAGACAATACTGGGTTCGGGGAGTGGGCTAGTGGTTGTGGGAATGGGAGGGTGGTCATGGGGAAAGTTCTAGTGTGGGTGCAGAGCAAAGGGTGAGCAGTGGTAGGAGGATGATGGACAGCAGCCCAGGGTTCAGTATCAAGGCAACAGCAACAGTGAGTAGTGAATTTCTGGAGGAGAGATTTAAGTGCTGAGAAGATGCAGAGTGGATGGCAGTGGGGAGAGAACACCAAAGTTTAAGGAACCAGAAGAAGAAAACAGCTTTGCCAGCAGTAGATTTCTTTGAGGGGACTGTGAAAAAGTGGACGCCAGAATTATGAAAGGTGTAGGAAGTGGTAGGAAGGGAAGTGAGGAGGGAAGCAAAGTAGGAGTGGAGTGACACAAGCCAGTATTTAAACATAAAGGAAGCACAGTGGGCAAGGCTTCTAGACTCAAAGATGTGGAAGAAACGAGAGGAGTACAGAGAGCAGTGGTGGGTGCAGGGGCGGGGGGGACAATCCAGGGTTGTGACAAAAGGAGTGAAAGGGGATCCAATCTGGCCAGGACTTGGGAGCAGCACTGTATGTGATGTCACCATTGTAAAAGATGGGGAGTATCATCTTTGAGATGATCTCTCTATGGGCGACAGGTGGAATACTCTATTCATGTAAAGTGCAAATCTGGGGTGAAGTTTCTGGTGGATGGCACCCATGTGCACAAAGAAATCAAAGTGCCTGTCCAGTCAGACCCCAAGGTACTTAAATGAGGAGACATCCTCAAACACTACACCATCAAGGGTATGTAAGGAAGGGGGAGGGTGAGCTTGTGAGCCTTTGCCAAGTGCCAAAGGTCACAGAGACCATTTTCTTGGCATTAAGAGAGAGCAGATTTGCCAGGAACCAGTGCTAGAGGTTAGTAAATTCCAGCTGGAACTTAGCAGTGAGGTCAGGGGCAGAGGAGCCAGAGGCAATGAGTACCATGTTGTCTACATACATGTGGATGGATTCAAAGGAGCAGGCAGGGGAGAGGTCAATAGGGAAGATGGAAATGAGTACAGGGCCAAGGACAGATCCTTGGGGCACACCTGAAGTGATGGGAAGTTGGGGTGGAAGGGGGGAGATGGACTCTCCAATCCAGACAACTCGAGACCTGCCCTTAAGGTAGTAGCAGACACACCCAACTAAGGAGCCAGAGTGTTCTGCTGCCCTTGAGCTTGTCCAGGAGAAAGGGGTGGGCAACAGTGTCAAAGGCATTTGCCAAGTCAACAAAAGATGGCAGAGGTGACTAGGCCCTGAGCCATGCCAGATAGAATGGAATCAGTGTGGAGGGGTTGTGGGATAGCAGATGGACCAGGCACCGAACTTCAGGTTCAACACACAATCTCTGTGTGATGTTTATTCAAAATACAAGAAATAAGCTTCAGCAATAACATATTCCTTCTTCAGTACATCGGTTTGCACCAACAGACTTTGTAACATGGCATAAATAAGCACAGAGAAAAGAGAATTGATTGGGGGAAACTAACCACATGACTGCTTTTCAACCGTGCATTAATTCCTTAGATATGCACAGTGGAATACCCAAACCAGCCACAAAACCTCTGACTGTAATAAAATACTAGAATTGCCCACTCACCCACCCAGTGGACACTGGAGCCACGGCAAGCGTTGTACAGTTAAATACTGTGAAGAAAAAATGGAGAACTGCATAACCACATTCACAATTTGCGGTGTCCAAGGCATAAGAGATTATGTCTACAAGTATTTTGAGGTAAACGTACCAACTGTCAGCAGCTGTAGGAGAGATGAGTGGTGGAAGCAGAGCGGTGAAGAGGAGTATAGCGAGGAGTTCAGCTGCACGTCATACAGCGATCTGAAGGTCATGTCTGATGCTGTTGTATGTGCTTCTGCAAAAAAGAAACAGAAATGCAAAAACATTGAGTGCGCAGTCAAAGTAGGACATATATAAAAAGCAGGGAGGCATCTCAAAATGTCGAAGCAGCAGCTAGATGAGTTGGAGAGAAAAAAATGCGAGGCCAACACGCATAAAACAACAGCATGGGCCTGTAATGTATTCTCCGACTGACTGCGAGCAAATAATCGCAGTATCGATATAAGCACAGTTTCAGTAACCACACTAGTAGAGCTGTTAAGAAAATGTTATGGCACAGTCAGAAGTGAGGAGGGTGACACGTACAGCAGCAGCTTGTTTATCTCACTGCTTGCAGGACTGAATCGCTACATTAATAGCGTTGAGGTCAGTTGGAAAATTAACATAGCAAAAGATGTTGAATTCAGAGGAGCGAACAATGTATTTGTCACTGTATTAAAAGAGTACCGCCATGCAGGCAGGGGCACAGCATTCCATCATCCTCGAATCACAGATGGTGATCTTGAATTAATCCATATGTGTCAAAAACTAAATCCAGAGTCTCCGTATGGCATGGTACGGAGGCTCTGGTTCGAAATGCAGCTAGGGCTTGTGAGGAGAGGAAGGAAGGGCCTAAGAAATTTGAAGAACTCATCATTTATTGTTAAAGTAGATGAGTTTGGCAGAGAGTTCGTATTTGTTGCATTCAATGAGGCTACTAAAAATCATTCTGATGTGAACAAGGTGAACTAACAGGCATATCGTGGCATCGTGTACTCCATGGCAGACACCAAGAATTGCCCAGTATCTATTTTTAAAGAATATTGTTCCCGGTGTCCTCCCAATGTTACAGCATTCTACCTGCACCCCATAAAAATGCCTGAGGAGTCCCTGAGGAATAAAGAAATCTGGTATTCAAGACAGCCAATGGGGAGAAATTACTTAGGCACTATGATGGCACAAATTTTGGTGGATGCCGAATTGTTACAGTGATATGTTAACCATTCTGTCCACTCTACGGCCATACATATCCTGTCAGAGGCTGGTCTCACATCTCAAGAAATTATGTCCATGACAGGACACAGGTGCGAGACCAGTCTCCAAAATTACTGGCCAACCACAGTGTCTGACCGGCACAAGTGGTCACAAATTCTAACTGGCCATAGAGGAGTGAAAGAAACACACACAGGAAGCAGCAGCTGTACAGAAATCATGAGAGGAGAACACAGAAACAGCATGGCTGACAACATACCTACTGAGGCATATGCTGGGAAACCAGAGATCAGTGTGAAGAAGAGGATCCGCGAGGAGCCGCAGCCTTTGAGCACACAGGCATCTTGGCACAGTACTCTGATGATAGCAGCTCATGTCAACGGGAGATAAAGGAGTGCCCATCACTGACAATACCATAGAAGAAAATGCCAAGGAGATGATAGCACAGAAAGGAATAGTAAGCAGAGCGCAACCCCTCCACCAAGTAATACAGCAGAGGAGATCTACTTCAATAATCCCTTCCAGATGTCTAGATTTAATATCAACAACACCGTGAATTTCCACTATCGTGGAAACACACCAAAGTAAGTCAGGTCGGAGAACGGCCATCTGAAAGTGCAGCAAGGAGAGAAGAGAACCACATGGAGGTGGCAAGACAGGCAACATGAGAAGAATAGGTCAGATAGCATAGCAGAAACCTAAATCATAGTTATATCGTTGTAGTAAAATAGAAGTTAAAGATTTAAAATGTTATGTAACTGTTGAGCATGCCATAATCATTAGCAGTATACAGTTACTCATGCTGTAGAACGATGCAAATTAGTAGGTCACCCACAATGCATACTAGAAAGCCATGTTAACAGTTGAAAGAGCAAGGTGAATAAAAAATGTTCTGCCATCTACAAAAATGTAAAGAAGCAAGAGAAGGCAATAAAAATGTATATTAATCAAAGCACAGTGGAAAAAAAATCTAAGTTTATTAGTAGCTATGTAAAAAAGTGTTGGCTAAGAAACAACATGTGTAATCCTGTTAACATGTTGTCATATAAACAGACACTATAACTCTCGAACTTGTCTCGTATTTATGTTATAGGTATAAAACGATCAGTACCATTATAACCTATTTATTCATCCATGTTACAAAGTGCATTAGGGCACTCGAAAGAAGGCATTTACAAGGAATTAATGCATGGTTGGGTGGTTGGAGCACTCGGCCTTCAGTCTCGTACACCAATCCCCCCAGCCATGCATTAATTCCTTGTAAATGACTCCTTTCTTGTACCTTAATGCTTACATGAATGTCCTTTCTCTGCACTTAGCCAGAACCTACTGACACTAATCTGTGATCTAACCACTTTTCAGCAAAAACCTTTCATCCCTATGAGGGCCCAGTTTGTTTGGGTAGTGGGGGCTCAAAAAGAAAAAAAAACAAAACAAGCTAAAAACAAAGAACCTCAATGCAGAATTACTGAAAAAAAGGTTACCCCAAAGCGCATTGGCAACAAATCAAGTTTAAAAGAAATACAATATCACACATACTTCCATAATGTAAAGCATCATGGGATATATGCAAATCACCATGAAATTTCAGACTTGTTCAGCTTACAGCAATTTACATGCATTTTAAATAGCACAACTAACTTAATTTCTATAATAGTTCACCTAGTACTTTTTACCATTATCAAAAACACCTAGTGCCATGGTATTTTCAACATTTACAGGTTTCATAAACATAAGGTATATTATGACATAGTGCTATTACATACTAAATCCAACAATGATAAACACAAAGGGCTGGATATTCAAAAGGGTTGCGCCATGCGCAATAGGGTTGCGCCTGGGCAAGTCTGAAATTGCGCCATTCTGCCATATTCAGCAGGAGGCAGCTATGCCTCAAGTCAAGCTGAGCAACAGCGAATGCTAATGAAGACATGCTCAACCGAGGGGAGGAACCAGTATAAACTCACAGCCCATATTCAGCGGGCTGTGCAGAGTTGTCGCGGGCGCAACCCCAACCTCGCGCCTGCACAACTTTGAGCAAAAAAAAGGAGTAAGTCCAGGGCCACCCACAGGTGAGCTGCCGCATTGCAGGGTGCAACACAGCAGCTGCCACCTGTGGGTGGCCCCTAACTTACCCTGTGCCCCTGCAGCCCAATCATGGGCATGTAGTAAACCCCTCCCCGACTGGCCGATCGTGGGCATAAGTGGTAACCCCCAACTGGCCCGATTGCGGGCATAAGTGAACAACCCCTCCCCGACTGGCCCCGATCGCGGGCATGTAGTAAAACCCCCACCCCAACTGGCCCAATCATGGGCAAACCCATAGTAATCCCCACCCCCACTAGCCCGATCGCGGGCAGAACAGAGTTCAACTCCCCAAGAACATATCTCTGGTGGTCCAGTGGACCGTGAAGCCCGATCGGGGCATTAAAGTCCATCACCCCCAAGGTCCACATACCCTGGTGATCTAGTGGCCCCCAGCCCACCCACCCATGGAGCATCACCACCCCCGCCCCGTCAGCTGGCGGAGCGGCAGCATCCCACCTCCGCTCCTCGCACACTCGATCGACTGTTTCAGTAGGGCTGCGACGCATTGTTCAGAGTACAGTGCACTTGATGGGTAGTCCAGAAGAGATGAAGTCCAGATATGTGAATGAATGAATTCATTCATATATCTGACTGTCTTGTACTGGATATGGGCTGCACGCCCATTGGCTCTTGCTCTGAACCAGTGGGTGTGCAGTCCCACTGAGCAGCCAGCTGGCAAGACGGCAGGTGGGTGGGATTGCCGCCAGCCGGCTGACGGGGAGCAGGGTGGTGGGGCTCCGTGGGTGGGGGCCCACTAGATCACTAGGGTATGTGGACCTTGGGGGTGGTGGACTCTAATGCCCATGATCGGGTCATGTCCACTGGACCCCACCAGGGATATGTTCTTGGGGGTTGAACTCTGTTCTGCCCTGCCATCGGGCTAGTGGAGGGTGGGGGATTACTATGGGTTTGCCTGTGATTGAGCCAGTCGGGGTGGGGTTTTACTACATGCCCGTGATCAGGCCAGTTGGGGGAAGTCGGGTTATTTACCTTATGCCCGCGATCGGGCCAGTCGGGGAGGGGATTACAACAGTTATGCCCATGATCGGCTGCAGGAGGCGTTATCCCGATGGCTGCTGCCCGGCAGGGCACCAGGCACAAAGTCCTCAGGGATCGGCGCACCTGCATGCTAATGGCATGCAGGGGCTATAAATAGATGCAAATGCCCCCAGCGCTTGCATGAATTATGGCTATTTGCATGTCACCTGTTGAATATCGGAAATTTACGTATGGCGCAATGGAACTGCGCACACGCATCTTGAGATACTCCCTCTGACCATTTCTTAGGTGGCACAAGTTCACTGCGCCATGCACGATGGCTGTGGCGGGGTGATATTCAAAGGAGTTGCTCAATAGCGCAACTCCGTTGAATAGCGCCCCGGCCACACCCCAGCACAACTATTTTGTGCAGCGCAAGAGCTTGCGCCACAGAATGGCGCAGTTTGAATATCCAGCCCAACCTGTTTCACATGTGCTTGGAGGTCACCACAATAACCTCCCTGTACGAGGACCTGAGAGGGAAAAGGAAAATTAAAGAGGACACTATAGCATAGTCAAGAAAGGGAAGGGGGTGCCCATAGGTGGCCAACCTTATGGACTAGAAATGGTAAAGGATAGATTAGGCTAAGAAACAGAAGAACTTTTGCAACAGATTTAAGAAAAGGTCAGTCCTCAACAGTGGCAGGTGTTTCCTGTCACATATCCCCCACCTTAAGAGGGAAGCAGTTATTGCAGACTGCTTACCACCTTCCTGTTCCAGGAAGGGATGGAGCTTCCACCCATCCATCTTCAGAAGCTACATCTCAGGGTCCCTATTAACGATAAACATTCCATCTTAAACATAGTGGATATCATCATTCTTTATTCTGAGGCATTAACACATTTCTCAACAGAGACTAACGGTACCTTCCCATCTCCTTTTAGGGAAAGTCTGTCATATTTCTTAACCAAAAATCTGGACGTCTGTAATGTCCAGTACCATAGCAAGACTTTCTCTGTGGTGAGTAATTGCCTGCTCCAACCCCACCAGACATGTTGGTTTTAAGCAGGGGCCCAGTCCTAGGGTCAACCCCTCTACATAAACCCACTATGACTCTTGATTCATTTCATTTCTTATAGATATAGACATCTGAAGGTAGACACTCAAAGTGTTACCCCAGCACAGGTTCCAATCCATTTTCCACCCACTTCTCCTTTGTAGGTTTTCACTTAGAAAAGAAAAAAAACACACATACCACCTCAGACTCCTTGCCTGCCCTTGGGTACCTCTCTCTTTGACATCAGGCCCGCCCCTGACCAAACATGCTACACTTTTGCCTACAGAAAGGGACCACTGCAGAGCCACATCTGGCCTTGTCTGCAACTAACTTGACCCATCTGTCTTACACAAAGTGTCTGCAGGAATATGGAAGGAGCAATAGTAGTTTCTACTCTCCTATTTCGACCTTTTATAACCTATGACCCCAAATCATTGGTCATCTTATCCCCAGGCAAGTTTCTACAGAAACCTACAGGAAGCCAAAGAACCTCCCATGCTGAATACCCTGCAACGTTAAACAGCAGGTTCCTAAACCTTTTAACCCCTCCTACCCTGTACTAACTATATACTGTTCATCCTGAAATTTGTCTGAAGCTGGCTTATGTTGTCTCTCTCCATTTATGGTTGTATAATAAATGCTTAGACATCTTTGTGTTTTTAAGTCTGTAACCATTGTTGATTTTATATGTATGTTACCCTACATCCTTTGATGTGGAACCTCCGTAAATGAGCAGTTCCTGCTCAAAGGTATTTGAAATCCTAGAGTGTAATAAAATAAAAAAATAAAAAACTCTGCTAAACATCCTTTTAATCACTGTGCTGTTTCAGCCATCTGTTACCATCTAGTACCTTATGAACTATGTGAGAGTTTTCCCTTTTTCCAAGGGTGACTTTTTTAAATGACTTCTACCCTCTTTAACCGTAACATACTGTAACAGTTTGGCAACATTAGCATTTTAGCATGCCCCAGTCAATACTGTTAATAGATTTTTTTCAATTGTTTAACCAGGTAGATGCATCAATACAAGAAAAAGTCCCTTCAGCCTCATAGGCTTCCTCTTGCTTGCTTGGAGTCTTCAACCCCAGCACAATAATACTAGGCACAGTCTTACCTGGGGTCTCACATTCAAGTTCCATACTTGCATCTCCGACCTCCAACAGGTAACATGGGCAAAAAAAGAATATCCTGCTTAGTGAGGGGGTCCTCCTCCAGCTGGGCCAGTGAAAAATTGTCCTCCTATTCTTTACCCAAATTCTCCAACAGGGACCTCTTGAGCACCTGGCACCAGTGTTCCACCTCTCTGGGTAGTCGGTCTGCCTCCAGCCATTGCCTGCTCATCCAGTGGATCATTCTTATCAGGGTCTACACCTCCTGGGTGTTGTCTCTCGCACCTCCAGTCTGCCTTGATCTGCATCTCTTCATTATCTTCAGGCTTGGCCTTCCTCCGAGCCCCCAGGTCCAGTCCAGACAGTAGCTTCTCTCCATCTGTCAGCCATGGTTCTGGTCAGAACTCTACTGACTTTCTTTTCCAGGTTCTCCTCTGGCATCTCCTGGTGCATCGGTCCACCTGGGATATCTGGGCAATATCCACCAGAAAACATCCCTCTTCGGCCAGTCCAGACAGTTCCAGCAAGTTATCCCACTTCTTACACCATGTTTGTGGATAAGTTATGGGATAACAGATGGACCAGACACGAAACTTCAGGTTCACCACACAATTTCTGTGTGATGTTTATTCAAAATACATGAAATAAGCTTTAGCAATAGCATATTCTTTCTTCAGCACATCAGTTTGCAGTAACAAACTATGAATGTCTTTTCTTTGCACTTAGCCAGCACCCTCAGACACTGATCTGTAATCTAACCACTTTTTAATGAAAACCCTTTATCCCTATATGGGCCCCACTTGCTTGGGTAGTGGGGGCTCAAAATGGAAAAAAAAACAAACAAGCTAAAAACAAAGAACCTTGATGTAGAATCACTGAAAAAGGGTTACCCCAAAGTGCACTGGCTACAAATCAAGTTTCAAAAAAATACAATATCATGCATACTTCCATAATGTAAAGCATCATGGGATATATGCAAATCACCATGACATTTCAGACTTGTTTAGTTTACAGCAATTTACATGCATTTTAAGTAGCACAATTAACTTAATTTCTATAATAGTTCACCTAGTACTTTTTACCATTATCAAAAACACCTAGTGCCATGGTATTGTCAACATTTACAGCTTTCATAAACATAAGATATATTATGACATAGTGCTATTACATACTAAATCCAACAATGATAAACACAACCTGTTTTACATACGCTTGGAGATCATCACAATAACCTACCTGTATGAGGACCTGAGAGGGAAAAGGAAAATTAAAGAGGACACTATAATATAGTCAAGAAGGGGAAGGGGTGCCCATAGGTAGCCAACCTTATGGATTAGAAAGTGTAAAGGATAGATTAGGCTAAGAAATGGAAGAACTTTTGCAGTAGATTTAAGAAAAGGTCGGTCCTCAAGAATGGCAGGAGCTCCCTGTCACAATCAGTAAACCACAGGAGGGAGGTGGAGATGAAGTGGGATTTCTGGAAGCCAGACTGGAAAGGAGTGAAGAAGGTGATAAACTCAAGAAAAGGGAAGAGCTGGGATAGCACAAGGTGTCCCTGGAGCTTGGCCAGGGTGGGGAGGAGGGAGTTACGGTGGTAGTTGCCAGGAGAGGTGGAAAAACTGCCTTTGGGAAGGGTGATAACTGTAGCCTGCTTCCAAAAACCAGGGAAAGAGGCTAAGGAGAAAGAGAGGTTAAGAAGGAAGGTAATAGGTAGTGTAATAGCAGGGGTGGAGAGGTGCAGGAGTTTGGGGTCTAGGCCATTAGGGCTCACACCCTTCTGGTGGTTTAGAGTCAGGAAGACCTTAAGGGATGCAGAGGGTGAGGTAGAAGAGAAGAAAGCATGGGATGGGGTAGTGGGAAAGGGACCTGGGTGTAGCCATATCAGATGACCTTAAGGTGGGCTAACAATGTGAGAAGACAGTAAGGAGGGCTGGCAGGATACTGGGATGCATAGGAAGAGGCATTACCAGTAGAAAACAGAAAATTGTTATCCCTCTGTACAGACAGCTGGTGAGACCCCATCTGGAGTACTCTGTGCAGTTCTGGAGACCCCATCTCGGCAAGCACATAGACAGGATGGAGGCTGTCCAGAGGAGGGCAGTTAAAATGGTGCAGTCTACACCAGAAGACATATGAAGAGAGAGAGAGAGAGAGATTAAAGGAGCTGAATATGTATACCCTTGAGGAGAGGAGGGAGAGAGGGGACATGACAGAAACTTTTAAGTACCTCAAGGGAATCAACAACGTCCAAGAGGGTAGCATCCTTCAGAAAAAGAGATGTGCAAGACCAAGGGAGCACAATTTCAAGATAGAGGGTGGATGGCTCAGAGGTAATGTGAGGAAGTATTTTTTCATGGAGTGGGTTGTGGATAGATGGAACAGCCTTTCTGAGTAGGTAGTGGAGTCAAAAACAGTGGGGGAATTCAAGAATACATGGGACCGACATAAGGTAATTCTAGTAGGAGGTAGGAAGAAATAGTCTGTTAGTTAACTAAGATCTGCAGCTTAGCCATTAGGTAGAGAAATGGGCAGACTAGGTGGGCCAAGCTGTCCTTATCTGCTTTCAAATTATATGTTTCTATGTGGGGAGAATGGGGAAAGGAGGGAGCAGGCACAGAAGATGAAGGAGTTAAAACCTGAGGTGACAGAAGTGGGGTCAGAAATAGGAATTTCACCTATTTCTGACCCATCTTCTGTCACTTCATCTTTTAAGTCCTTGACCTCATGTGCCCACTTAATCCTCCCCCCCACCTTCCTCGCTCCTTCCCACTACCCCACCCTATCCTTTCTACTCCTCTCCTAACTCTCCTTCAGCATCCCATAAGGTCTTCCTGACTCTAAATGCTTCAGTACTGTCCACCCTAGGTCCTTTAGTCACATCCAAGGTCTTTGAGCAATTCAAAACTTCCTTTCTTGAAATAGCCCTCATCCAAAACCTACCTCTAACTCCAGTTTTTTTAATCCCCTATTATACACTCTGGGCCGGATATTCAAACTGCGCTATTTTGTGGCGCAAGCCCTTACACTGCCAAAAATAGTTACAGGGATTAATGGCTAGCGACATTCAAAGGAGTTACGCGGCTGGAGCAACTCCTTTGAATATCACCCCCCGGCCACAGCCACTGTGCATGGTGCAGTGGAACTTGCGCCACCGCAAGTGGTCAGAGTGGGGCATTCAACCTGCGGTGGTGCAAGTACCATTGCTCCATGTGCAAATTTCCGATATTCAAAAGGTAACATGCAAATGGGGCCATAATTCATGCAAGGTGCAGGGGGGGCCATTTGCATTGGTTTATGGCCCCATTTGCATGCCATTAGCATGCAGGTGCGCCGATCCCCGAGGACTTGCACCTGGCGCTCTGCCAGGCAGCAGCCATTGGGACGACGCCCCCTGCAGTCGATCGCGGGCAATATTGTAAAATCCCCCCCGACTGGCCCGATCACGGGCTGTAGATGTTAACCCCCACCAGACGTATCCATGGTAGTCAGTGGACGCTTCAGCCCGATCGGCGGGCTGTAGATGTTAAACCCCGAACATATCCCTGGTGATCCCAATGTCCTCCCACCCACCACCCACGAAGCCCACCGCTCCCCGGCAGCCAGCGGCAGCGTCACCGCCTGCACGCCCCGCCCCTCGCCGACGGCCTGCCCGGTAGAACCTACCGCCAGTGGTGCAGAGCAAGAGCCAATGGGCATGCAGCCTACCACCCGTATAAAGCAGTCAGATAAGTGAATAATTCATTCATTCACATATCTAGACGATATCGATAGGCTGCATGCCCATTAGGCTCTTGCTCGCACCAAGTGCTCTACGGGCAGTCATCGCGGGCGGCGGGCGGCAGGTGGGTGCTGGCGCTGCCGGGGTGTGGGGTGGTGCTTCGTGGGTGGGTGGGGTGGGGTGGGGACACTGGGTCACCAGGGATCGATCGGGGTTTAAACATCTACAGCCCGCGATCGGGCTTAGCGTCCACTGGACCACCAGGATATGTTCTGGAGATTGCAGCCCGCAATCGGGCTGGTGGGGGTTATTTAAGCATTTGCCCGCGATCAGGCCAGTTGGGGGAGGATTTTATGCTTTGCCCGCGATCAGGCCAGTTGGGGGTGGGGATTATTATTACCTGCCCGCGATCGGGCTGCGGGGAAAGGGGAGTAGGTTGAGGGCCAGCACAGGTGGCAGCTGCTGTGTTGCACCTGCAATGTGGCAGCTCACCTGTGGTGGCCCTCAACTTACTTCATTTTTTTGGCTCAAAGTTGTGCAGGCGCAGGTTGGGGTTGCGCCTGCAAACTCTGCACAGCCGCTGAATATCAGGCCGTGCAGTTTATGCATGGTTCCTCCCCTCCAGTTCAGCATGCATTCATTAGCATTGCGCTGTTGCTCAGCATGTTTTCAGTGGCGCAACTGCCTCCTGCTGAATATCGCAGAATGGCTTACTTCGACTTGGCAGAAGAATCGCCAAGTATGGCGCAACCTCTTTGAATATCCCACTCCTCTTGTGTAGTTGATTTAAGTAATTCTTCAGATTTGGAAATGAATCATTAAACTTATCAGCAATCTGTCTTTTGTTAACAAATTCCCTAACTCCATCAATTATCATATTAACTTGAGTATTTGTTTGTGGTTTGACCAACTCAGTCATTGATTTCCAAAACATCTTTCCATCAGAAAATGTTTGAGTTTATTGGGTTTTATGTCTTCTTTGATTTTTTTTATTTCTTTTTTGGATCTGTTTCTCAGATTTCTGTATTGTTGCTAAGTACTTAATTGGCAGGGGCCAGATATTCAAAGCTTTGCCCCGGGGCAAAATTAGCACTGCACGGTGGGCAAGGTTAGCCTGGAACCATGTTCAAAGAAATAGCCCTGGGGTAAATGAGTTGAATATAGTGTGCAAACGAAGGTGTGCAAACAGGGCTTAGAGTGCAGTGCAACAATAGCCTGGCAAATAAGACAGCATTGAATATAGCAACCGAGAGCAGTGTAAATTGCAACAACGGCCCAGTGCACACAGAGGTCGAGTGAGTGAAGGCTGAACAATGTGAGCAATGTGTGTGCTAGCAAAACAGTGGAGCACAACAACAGCAAACAGTGCAGGTCAAATATTGCAGAACCACATAATGGAACATTACAATCTTGCATGGCGCTAACACATTTGCGTGGCGCTGACACGTTTGCCTGGCGTAATCCTGTTTCCCAGCACTAAAGTTTGCTATATTTAAAACTGCCATGCAAATGAGCCTATTCAGCAATCCAAAGGCAAACAGCCACATTAGCATCTCATTACAGCCTGCTTAGAATGTGGATTACCCGGCGCTATAACATGGTGCACACAGCTCCACCTGTAGGTCCGACTGGAATTACGGGATGGTAGCCACTTTCCTATTTGTGCTCACAGCTCCACCTGTAGGTCCGACTGGGATTACAGGTTGGTTGCCACATTCATTGTGTGCTCACAGCCTACAGAACATTAGCTGCGGTCTTGGTTTGGACACAGATGCAAAGACTAATGTGGCCCAGTGGAGCAGCACTACAGGAACGGGTGGTTATGCTGCATGCCAGAAGCAAATCGTTGTTCCCCCACGGTGTTCAACAGATGGTACAGTACCATAGTAGGTGATACTGTGAGGTACACAGCAATGCCTCCGGTGTGTCAGGCAACAGTGACTGGTGCCATCTACACAGTGACATGCACAGCTGGAAGGTGTGGTCTGACAGTGGACACCACAGTCATACTGTCCTGTGACCCTCATGTGCTGCACCAGTGGCATGGGATCCCCACACTACCATACACATGGTTGTCCGTGTGTGCGAGGATCATGGACAGGTGTAGGGTATGTGCCCTGGGGGGGGCACACATATCACCTTACTGGCACACTGCTGTCAAGGGCATTACCGTCAGTGGAACTTGTGCACTGTGTGGATGGCCCCAGCCGTGTGGCAGTATCCACTATGTTGTGCAGCCTGGCCACCTGTACACCCTCCCCACAACACCCTCCTTTCCCCCAGTGCAGCAAGTGTCCGCTGGATTGTGTTGGTGTACCCCAATGGGGAACTGGAGGTGTGTGCTGCATGGATGCACTGCCATGGTGTCCACTGGGTGCTGGGGCACCAACTAATGCCTGGCAGGGATAGGACCGGTGCCAGATAACAGTGACACGTGTGGTGCCGTGTGTGTGCAGCATGTCACGGCCATGTATGTTTTCTGTACATTGTTTTGTATCACTTTATTCACTGGGTAAACACACTGGGCCAAGGCTCAGTGTTAGGAATGACCTGGAGACACTAACTGTGTGGCTGAGATGCAACAGTGTACAATACAGACATACAATGCACAACAGCACACAATACACAAATATCACATTAGGTACACATTACAGTACATTACAATACATTACAAATAGTTTGTTGCAAGTGGTGTTCTAGCTCAGTTGTATCATTTACATGAGTGTGCACTTCACAGCACTGTTGAGGCACTGCATTCCACAGGTTGTATGCCTGTGCATATGGAGTGGCCCGGGGTGGCCTTCCGCACACACTGCCTCCTCATTGGCTGCATACAGCCTTGTTTCCTGTTCCAGCTGTGTCAATGCCCCTCATCCTGGGTTTGTCTGGAATTAAGACTACCTTTTCATAGGCAATAACTAGCACCACACTAGGTGTTACACAATTGCACTTTGTGCCGTGCTACAGCTTTGAATATAGCGCTGCACATGTATGCGTGGTCCCGCCCCTCACTTTGCCCCATGCATACATTATCTTGCTGCGACGGCACTAACGGGTTGCACCAGCGCTATTTGGTCTTTTGAACAATGCAAGCCGGCGCTATTCAAGCTCAATTCCAGCACAATTGGTTTGCACCAGGAGCAAAGCTTTGAATATCTGGCACCAGATGCTTTATAACTTTTCCGAGCCTCTCTCTGATTCACTTTATTACATCCAGATTTAACAATCTATTTACATTCCCTAACCCTCCTAGTGGTGAAAGGTGCATGTTTATCCAAAACCTGAGGCCAGGGGCCAGATATTCAAAACTTTGCGCGAGGCACAAACCTTCTGCGCTTGGTTTGGCGGGTCCACTATATTAAAAAGACAAAATAGCGTGGGCAAACTGCATTAGCGTCGGGCAAAAGTGTAATAGAATCATAGAAACATAGACTTTGATGGCAGATAAGGACTGCTCACCTAGTCAGCCCATTTCCCTATCTATTAGATAAGCTGCAGATCCTAGTTAACCAACAGCCTATTTCTTCCTACCCCCCACAAGAATTGCCTTATGTATTTCCCATGCATTATTGAATTGACCCACTGTTTTTGACCCCACAATCTCTTCAGGAAAGCCTTCCCATGCGTCCACCACCCACTCTGTGAAAAAATACTTCCTCACATTGCCTCTCAGCCATCCCCTCTCTATCTTCAAATGTGTCCCCTTGTTCTTGCACATCTCTTTTTCTGAAAGATGCTACCCTCTTGAACTTTGTTGATTCCCTTGAGGTACTTAAAGTTTCTAGCATGTCCCCCCCTCCTTTCCTCAAGGGTATACATATTAAGCTCCTTTAATCTCTCCGCATATGGCTTCTGTTGCAGACCCTGCATCATTTTAGTTGCCCTCCTCTGGACTGCCTCCATCCTGTCTATGTCCTTGCGGAGGTGGGGTCTCCAGAACTGGATGCAGTACTCCAGATGGGATCTCCCCAACTGTCTGCACAGAGAGATAACTTCCTGTTTTCTACTATTGATGCCTCTCCCTATACATCCCAGTATCCCCCCAGCCATCCCTACTGCCTTCTCGCATTGCTTGCTAGCCTTTAGGTCATCTGATATGATTACCCCCAGGTCCCTTTCAATTTTTGATGTTGTTACAACCCCCCCCCCCATTGTGTACTCTTCCCCTGGGTTTTTGTTTCCCAAGTGCATTACTTTGCACTTCTTTGCGTTGAATCCTAGCTGCCATACTTCTGACCATTCCTCCAACCTTGCCAAGTCCCTTCTCATCCTTTCCACCCCCCTTGTGTATCAACCCTGTTGCAGATCGTTGTGTCGTCTGCAAAAAGGCATACTTTTCCTTCTAGTCCCTCTGCAATGTCACTTATAAAGACATTAAAAAGGACCGGACCCAGTACTGAACCCTGCAGTACCCCACTAGTCGCCCCCCTTTCTTCAGAGTGGACTCTGTTAACTATTACCTTCTGTGTCCTGTTGTCCAGCCAATGTTTTACCCAGGCTACCACCCTGGGACCCACTCCCAGGCTGGCTAATTTGTTTATTAATCTTTTGTGTGGGACTGTGTCAAATGCCTTGCTAAAGTCTAGGTAGGCCATATCCACAGCCCGTCCCTGGTCTACTACTTTGATCACACAGTCAAAGAAATCGATTAGATTCTTCTGACATGACCTTCCCGTTTTTGAATCCATGCTGGCTTGGGTCCTGTGCCCCACTGGCCCCTAGGTATTCAAGAATTATTTCCTTCAGAAGTGATTCCATCATTTTCCCTACCACTGAGGTCAAACTGTCAGGTCTGTAGTTTCCTGCCTCTGTCTTCCTCCCACTTTTGTGAAGGGGAACCACATCTGCCCTCCTCCAGTCCTCAGGTACTAGACCATCCTCCCATGATTTGTTAAAAAGGGTAGTCAGTGGTGTTACTAGTTCTTCCCTTAGTTCTTTTAGAATTCTGGGGTGAATCCCGTCAGGCCCCATTGATTTGTCCACCTTCAGTTTTAGGAGTTCTTTAGAACCCTTTCTTCTGTAAAAGGACTGGGATCGACCCACGTATCCAGAGTGCTTCTATTGATTGGATTAGGTACCTCTCCCTCTTCTTCTTTTGTGAATACTGAGCAGATGTATTTGTTCAGTATCCCTGCTTTTTCAAAGTCCCTCTCTGACCACCCACCATTCCCTTTATTGCTCCTCACAATCCCTCCCTTTGTCTTTCTTTGCTCCCTAATGTACCTATAAAAGGTTTTATCCCCCTTCTTAACTGAGTTAGCTATCTTTTCCTCAGTTTGGGCCTTCCCCACTTCCTTCTGCTTTAACTGGTACAGTTGTCTGTCCTGCTCCTTCTGTGTTTCCTTATACTTCCTTATACATCCTTATACTTCCAAATGCTATATTTTTCTCCCTAACCTTCCCCGCCACCTCTTTTGAGAACCATAGTATTTTTTTCTTTTGTTTATTTGCTTCACACAAAGGCTTGTTGCCTCTGTGATGGCAGTTTTGGTGTTTCTCCATTGTTGCTCCACCCCTCCCTCTTGCCTGTTTGCTAGTGCTTTTCTGAGGCACTCTCCCATTTTGACAAAGTCAGCCCTCCTGAAGTCCAGTATCCTCAATTTTGTATGGCTTGACCCTGCAGCTGAGTTTATCGTGAACCACACTGTTTGCTGGTCATTTGTCCCCAGATGGCTACCCATTTCTAGATCTGAGACCCTCTTTCCATCCCCATTTGAGAGTACCAGGTCTAAGATTGCTCCTTCCCAAGTGGGTTCCAACACTAGCTGTCTGAGGCATTGAGAATGGCCCTGCTCTTGGATGTGCCTGCAGCAAAGGTGCTCCAGTTAACATCTGGCATATCTCCCCTTTCTCTGCCATTCTAAGGATGCCTTCTATCATTTCCTTGTCCATTTCCTCCTCCTGAGATGGGGGTCTGTATACAACCCCTGTACGGATTGTGGTGCCATTTCCAATCTCCAAGGTGACCTACAGTGTCTCCTCTCCTCCCTGTTTACCCTTTTGTTCCATTGCTTTGATCCCTTCCCTTACATAGAGAGCTACTCCTCCTCTTCTACCCTCCCTCTCCCTCCTGAAGACTGTGTACCCTGGTATGTTGACATCCCAGTCATGGTTCTGGGTACCATGTTTCTGTAACTGCCACGATATCCAGGCATCCCTCTTCCACCAAGGGAACTTGTTACCTAGACTATGGGCATTGGTACTCATTACCCTCCATTTTTTGATGGCCTTACCCCTTTTTGCCCCATCTCTGTCCTTACTGCCTTTGTCTTTTTCTCCATTTACCCCTGCCCTTCTCCCTATCAACATCTCTGTCTTGGTGTTTACCTCACTAACTACCCTGATTTTCTGGGGGAGCTAGGATTTCTCTGATCCTTTTTAGTGCACCCGCCCTTAGCTAGTTTAAATGCTTGCCAATGAAGCATTTAAACCTATCACCTAGGATCCTGGTTCCCCTCCTGGACAGATGCAGACCATCGCACCAGTATAGGCCTTCATCCCTCCAGGTGAACCCCCAGTCCCCAGTGAAGCCAAACCCCTGAGCTCTGCACCAGTTTTTCAACCATTGATTGAATGCCATAGTGTGGAGCACCCTAGCCTCACCCATGCCATAGACAGGCAGCACCTCCGAGATGGTTACCGTGCATGCTACTTGTCTAAGGCCCTTCCCCAACTCCACAAACTCCTCCTCCACTGTTCTGATCCCTTTTTCAGCCAGGTGATTTGTCTCTAGGTGGACAATGACTTCCAGCTCCCTCCACCATGAAACTGCTCTCTCGATCCTGGGGTTTCTCGCCCTGTCCCCTCCAAGCCAAGACACCAGGCAGGCACTTACCTCCCTCTCCCTTTCCCTCCCTCCCCCAGTTCTACCCTCCTAACAATGGAGTCCCGCAACAGGAGTAGTTTCCTTCCCCTGTGGGGTCCCATGCTACCCTCCTGTGGGTCTCCTTTGTGGAGGTTCCCAGCATCCTCCTTGGTCTCCACTGTGGGTGCCTCCATAGAGGAACCACACTCTGCCAGAATGGCATATGAATTGTGGAGAGGTACAACTGGTGGGATGCGCTTCTGTTCCACCACCCTCACCCTCCCTAAGCCCACTGTGGTCCAACTGCACTTCTTTCTTGGCAACCTCTGAGGCAGCAGCAGTGGCCATGGTGGTTCCTGGGTGGGAGATGAGGGTCCGCTGAATCCTGGTCAACTCAGCCTGGAGATGAGCAATCTCCTCCCTCAGCCCAGAGTGATGCCTTCAGATGGGACAACACCACAACCTCCAGAACATCTCCCAGAAGACTGCTGCTCCACAGCCACTGCACTGCACCACTACCATCATGTCTTACTGTGGCCCTTTAACTGTTGTTTTGTATACTTACACTTTCCTCTCTCTGTTTATTTTTATTTTTTTATTTTTATATATTGTGTTTTTTCCCTGCTTTCCTACTGCCTCCGTGCCCTTAAAGCTCCTGATCTTCCTGTTCTGGGACAGGAAGTTTCTATATTTCTCAGTCTCCTTCTTACTTGCTCGGAGTCAGATCTCCAGCAGCTGGGGGGGGTGGAGATGGAGAGCTACTCTTTTTCTTCTGGGATGGTGAGTCTTTTGTGCCTCTGTGATCACTCCCTTCCTGCTCCCCAATGGGAAGTTTCTGTTGTCAGTTAAATCCTATGCCTATAAAAGTAGAACTGGCTATGGGTGGTGGGGGTGGGGTGGGGTAGAGGGAAGGAATGGAGGGCTATATAGTCCCAGTAGAGTAGTAAAGTTCTAACAGCACCTCCTTCCTCTTGCTGTTCTCTGCCAAAAGCTTTCTAGGGCAGTTTTTAAATGCAAAACACCTGGCTTCATTCTGCCTAAGCCACTCCCCCTAATTCATAGTTTCCTTCTTCACCTAGCTAACTGTACATATAACAATTCACTTCACCCAACTCAGACAAACACACTAACTCTTTTTGTTTGTTTTTACCCTAAATTGAAGGTCCCAGTAGTAGAGTTCTAGTTCTTTAGTCCCAGCAGAGTAGTAAAATTCTAACAGCACCTCCTTCCTCTTGCTGTTCTCCACCAAAAGCTTTCTACGGTGGTTTTTAAATCCAAAATACCTGGCTTTATTCTGCCTAAGCTACTCCCCCTAATTCACAGTTTCCTTCTTCACCTAACTAACTGTACAGATAACAATTCACTTCACACAACTCAGACAAACACACTAACTCTTTTTGTTTGTTTTTACCCTAAATTGAAGGTCCCAGTAAAGTAGTAAAATTCTAACAGCACCTCCTTCCTCTTGCTGTTCTCTGCCAAAAGCATGTATGCAAAGGGAAAAAAAAGGAGGCATGTACATGAATACAGGTGCAATGCTATATTCAGTGCATTAGCGCTGTGAAAAGTATTTTTGCATGACTTAGCATGACACTTTGCATGGTGCAAATTACCACCCAGGAAAAAGTAGTCTTAACTCTGGGCAAACCAAGGTCAGGGGACGTGGACACAGCAGTAACAGGGAACAAGGACGTCCGCAGTCAATAAGGAAGCAGTGTGGGTAGACTGCCTCCCTAGGCCACTCTATATGCACAGGCACCCAAACTGTGGAATACAATGCAGTTATATTGTTTAGAAGCCAACCAGCCAGTCAGTGATAGAACTTTGCTGAAACAGCACCTGCAGCAGTAATGGTGTGTAATGTGACAATATGTTGCACAGTGTGAATTGTGTGTTGTGCTAATGGTCTGTGTTTAGTGTACTCTATCATCCCAGCTGCACGTCATGGCTCTGGGAGGTGTCTGGCACTGTGCCTCGGCCCAGTGTACTTACCAGGACAACAAGGTGATAAATAGGGGGTACATGATGGGCACGAGTGTGATATGGAAAATATTTTCACTCCTTTAGAGTGACCTCTGGAGATTCACGACTGGCAAAGCCTCTCTGAGCAAGTCACTTAACTTTCTTGTGCTCCCAGGTTGCACCTGTAAACAAGCTTTCAACTTAATGTGTCTCTCCTGGTAAAACAAAGATAAAAAAAAATGTATATGTCACACATGCAGCACTGGGGGCATGGAGAGTGTTGAGGGGAGGGTGTACAGGTGGCCAGTCTGCACCACATACTGGGTGCTGACACAAGGCTGGGACAATCCATGCAGTGCAAATTATCCAGTGTAGGGAATACCCCAACACCAGTGTGCCTGTCTGATGGTATGTGCCCCCTCAGCCACATACCACACATTTGTATAGACACCACAGCACACACAGCCAGCCATGTATATGTCACTGTGAGTATCCCATGCCAGTGGTGCAGCATCTGTGGGCTGCACAACAGCATAACAGTAATGTCCACTGTCAGTACACTCTGCAAGATGGGATTGTCACTGTGTAAAGTGCAGCAGTCATTGATGCCCTACACACCATAGGCATTGCTGTGTCCCTCACACTACTGGCCTCCTTGTTACTGTAGTGTCTGCTGTGCACTGCAGCAGGAACTACAGTTTGACAATTGCATACAGCACCACCACCTGTGCCTGTGCTGTGTAGTCCCCATGGGGCACAATATTCTATGCGGTTCTGTGCAAATGTAGCTTGCAGCTACCAACATGCACTTCCAGACTGACCTACAGGTGGAACTGTGGGCAGACCCAGTCAGCCCCTGTACTTCCAGACTGACCTACAGGTGGAGCTGTGGGACCCTGCAATAGCCCTGGGCAAACTGCATGCAAATCAGGACATAATGAAATGCTAATCTGGATGCTTGCCCACAGACTGCCTAAGTAGGCTCATTTGCATGTCACTTTTGAATATAGCAAATTTTTGCCCCAGGCAAACATGATAACGCAGTGCAAATGGCTTAGCAGCAGTCAAAACCTGCACAAATGTGTTTGCCTGATAACGTCTGTCTTCGGAACATGTACATTTCTGCAGAATTTCACATGTGCTGGTGCTTGCAGCTTTACTGAATCTACTCCATTGCTAGCACAAACATTGGCCACATAGTTCACCTCTACCTTCTTTCATGTCACTGTGCACTGTGCAGCTGTTGTGGTTTGCACTTTCTGGTTGCTATATTCAGAGCTGTCTTATTTCCCGGGCTATTTTTGCACTGCACTGCACTCCCAGCCCAGTTTGCCCAGCTTCCTTAGCACGCTATATTCAGCAGGTTTAGCACCGCGGCTATCCCTTTTGAATATAGCAGGCTATTGGTTCTGGCCTAATTTAGCCCTGGGGCAAAGTTTTGAATGTCTGGCCCCTGGTTTATAATTCGCTGAAAAAGTTCCAAGGTCCTATTTACCTCTGTTATATCATTTGACTGTGACCAATTTATGTTAGACAGATCAGTTTTAAAGTTATTCTCAAAACTATCACATAACCTCCTAAATGTTAACAGTCTTGAAAGTTTTATAGGCCTTTTATTACTCCATGTACAGAATATTGCAGTGTCGCTCACACACTCTGGCAGAGGTCCGTGAACTGTAATATTTATTCTGTCATTAGTCAAAATCCAATCTATCAGCTTGTCTTCATCAGTTTTATTGTGTCTAATTGTTTCAGTTATTTGATCCACATTTACTCTTAATACATTTATTTTATATGTCTCATTATTTGCCCCCAACCAACTTAGATTTACACTACCCAATAACAATAATTCTCCAGATTTCTTATTAACCAGGATATCTATTAACTCATTGAATCCTTTTCCACAATTTTTGAAGAGATATAAAGATTCCACCTAGCCATAATTACTTAGTGTTCCCCAGTTTTATTATGGCCATAAGTACTTTACACAAGGCCTCTGTTTTTACCTTTTCATCTCTAATACCTCTATCTGTTCCATCAAATAATCGGGTTATAAACCATGTTGCACCTGGAAACAAGTTTCGGCTCAGTGTGCCTTTCCCGGTTACCAAACTTTAAATCAATCAATCAATAAATTAACAAATAAATATATAGAATGCAACCCTCCCCCCTTTTGTTAGTCGTATCATAAAGAATTATCCTATATCCAGGCAGGGAAATTTCTGAATCTGAGATTTTTTTTCTGTTAGCCATGATTCGCTGATATTCATTATTTCAGGAGCAATATGTACTCATCCAGGCTTCAAATTCAACCCACTTTGAAGTTAGACAATATGGGACAGATATTCAAAGCTTTGCACCTGGTGCAAACCGATTGCACCGGAATTACGCTGGAATAGCACCAGCTTGTGATATTCAAAAGACCAAATAGTGCTGATGCAACCCGTTAACACCGGCACAGCAAGATAATGTATGCATGGGGCAAAATGAGGGGTGGATACATGCGCAGTGCTATATTCAAAGCTGTAGCTTGGCACAAGGTGCAATTGTGCAACACGTAGAATGGCACTAGTTACCGCCAATGAAATGGTAGTCTTAATTCCAGGCACTAATGGGAATGGGGAGGGAATCAGGGGTGGAGGAACAGTGGACAATATTTAAAACAGGGATTATAAGAGCACCAGAATTATGCATTAAGCAGGTTAGCAAGTGGAAAAGAAAGAGGAGGCCATTATGGTTTTCCAAGGAGGTAGCGGAGAAAGTGAAAGTCAAACAGATTGCATTCAGGCAATACAAAAAGATGCAGGCAGAAGGGGATAGGGAGAAGTACCAGGAGAAGCAAAGGGAGTCAGGGAGGTCAGTAAGTGAAGTCAAAGCTCAGACACAAGAGTGCATCGCAAAATCAGTGGGTAGAGGGGACAAAACCTTTTAGAGGTACATAAGTGAAACAAGCATTTGTCAATGCCGAATGTTGGCTTGCTGACATTGGCATTGGTAGTGCAGGAGTTAGAGAGATGCATAATAGGAATGGCAGTGAAGTATTGAACTGATGCCAACCCACCTCCATGCAGCAGAGACTGACAGGCATTGGGGTGTCCCTTTGGGTGTTGGCCATTGTGCTCATGCTATTTCACCTCTCCTTATCCTACAGACACCGACAAGTGTCGTGGTGTGCATTGGGGTCTTCGGGCTTCACGCTCACCCCATTCCATAAGGAAATACACTGAGATGGGTGCAGTATAGGACAGTGGGGTGAACTCTGGAGCCAAAGCGTCCAAGGCACATCTTGATGATTGTCACTGGCTGCAGGGTGGGGTTGGGGGTGGAATGGCGTGAGCATTACGTCCGACAATCGCAAGTCACACCCCTGACACCCGTCAGTCTCTACAGGGTAGGGTGTTACAGTTGGAAACCCTAACGCCCGCGGCATTTTCACTCCAATATTTCAATATGGACTTTTTGTGACCCTACCTCATGAACAGTGGCACTATCAGTTCGTTAGCCGAAAGGTGATTTTTGCACAGCGACTGTGCCATTTGGTGCCACAGGTGCGAAAACACATTTTGCACAGGATGTGAAAAATGACAGCTGTACTTTTCATGAGGAGGTACAAAAAAATGGCAATGTTGAAAATCTGGAGTGAAAATATCACAAATGCACGATGGTACGAGCGTGCATGCAATCTGCCAATGCACGCTTGTAACACAGTCATTTTATGGAATATCATCACCAGATTTTCAGCATAGGCATTTTAGGACCTCTGCTCATGAAATGTGTCACTGTCATTTTCATAATCTGGCCCAAACACTGATTTCCCACAGCGACTGCGCTATTGTGCACTGGAAGTGCGGAAACACATTTCGGGCAGGATGAGGAAAATGACAGCTCTGCTGTCCACAAGGAGGCGTACAAAAATGACAATGCTGAAAATCTAGCATTAAAATATTGCGAATGCACGAAGTTACGAGCCCGCGTAGTAACTGCACAATGCACGCTCGTAAAACAGGCATTTGTTGGATTTTTTCCACCAGATTTGGAACATAGCTTTTTGAGAGGCCACCTCATGAACACCAGCACGGTCATTTCGTTAATGGGTCCCGAAAGGTGATTTCACGCAGTGACTGTGAAATCACCTTTTGAGGCTGATTTATGCCATGACAGTGATAGAATTCATGAGGAGGGGCCCCAAAAACCCCATGTTGAAAATTTGTTGCCAAAATTCCAACAAATGCCCGAGATATGCAGCAAAGTTGAAAAAACTCTTTTCATTCCATTATACAGCTTACCGGCATTTCCTCAGTTCACGGTCGGCTTTGAAGAGTGCAGACGTGTTCCCAGTCCAATCAAGATCATCGCACCGACTGAGGTAAGTATGGGGTGAGGGGTGGGAGGCAGGGTGCGAGTGGGTGGGTGCGGGTGGGGAAGGAGACTACAGGACCGTTTTTTGTTACAGGGAAGGAAAAAAAACCTAACATCACGCAGGACAGTTTTTCTTTTCAGGGAACTTGGCATGCTGGGGTGGGCTCCAGGCGTGCCATAACTGTTTTGGGGGAGGTTGCTGCAGCCGGCGGTGGGATTGGGCACCCTGGTGGCAGACAATGGGAGTAATTTATGCCAACGGGATTGAGCAACCCCGCTGGCACACAATGACAGCGGGGAGGCAAGAGCCGAGGATAAATTTCCGCAGCATACAAGAAATGCGGGGGCTGATTATGCCGATGGGGGAGGGCTTCCGCGGCGGCACACAATGAAAGTGAGGGAAGGCAAGAACTGAGGGGATTGGGCACCGGCGTATGGAAGTGGGGGCTGTTGTATGCCAACGGGAGCGCGGTCCCCGTCCGGCAAATTTCCCTGCTGCCACAGAAAGCCGGCTGGGGGATTGGGCACCCCTGAAGTCGGCCACCATGCTGCTAATGTGACGAGCACGCAGGAAGGGTCCGCTGTGTCTGACAAGCTTTGCTCGGATTGCAGCGGACCTTTCCTTAGATGTGCTCACCACATTAGCATGCATGGTGTGGCGCCAGCATGCAGGCTGATTGGGGAATGAGGGATGCACCTACTGATGCATGCCCTGCATTCGCCCAACAGCGTCCACGCCTCCAAATCTGCACTGCCCCATGATGTTGACTTGCACACAAGCGTGGCAAGCCAACATAAAAAGAAGGGCAAAGGGAGGGTTAGTGAGATTGAAGGGGAGGACGGGGGTGGCATGGAAGATGACACCAGTGAAGCTGACATACTGAACTGATATTTCTGCTCAGTCTTTACTGAGAAAGAGGAGGGTAATGGGCCTGGAGAGAGTACAAGAGGTGGGAATGGTGCAGAAATGGACACAAGTTCCTTTACACTGGAAAGGGTCCTAAAGGAACTGGAAGGAATAAGAGTCAATAAAGCAATGGGGCCAGATGGGGTGCACCCCAGGGTCCTAAAGGGAACTAAGAGAGGTGGTGGCTGAACTTCTGGTAATCTTGTTCAGCCAATCACTGGAAATAGGGGAGGTACCCAAAGACTAGAGAACAGCAGATGTGGTCCCCTTATACAAAAGTGGGAACAATGAGTAAGTGGGGAACTACAGACCAGTCAGCCTCACCTTGGTAGTGGGGAAGATCATGGAAGCACTACTGAAGGAGAGATTGGTGGAACATCTGGTTGTCAATGGACTACAGGACCCAAGGCAGCATGGTTTCACCGGGGGAAGGTCATGCCAGGTCAGCCTTATTGAATTTTTTGACTGGGTGACTAGGGAGGTGGATCAGGGGAGGGCAGTGGACATGGCCTACCTGGACTTCAGCAAGGCCTTTGACACTGTGCCACATAGAAGACTATTGCACAAACTGGGGAATATGGGTGTGGGCAGGACAGTAGTGCGGTTAGTGGGTAATTGTCTGGACAGCAGGACACAGAGGATGGTGGTAAATGGCTGTCACTCCACCAAGGGAATAGTGACCAGTGGGGTACCACAGGGATTGGTGCTGGGACCGGTCCCATTCAACGTCTTCATCAGTGACATTTCACAGGACCTAGAAGGCTGAATTTCCCAGTTCACTGATGACATGAAGCTCTGTAACAAAATGGACATGCCAGAGGGTGTAGACAGAATGAGGAGGGACCTGCAGAAGCTTGAAGAATGGTCAAGGGTTTGGCAGTTGAAATTCAATGCTAAGAAGTGCAAGATAATGCATATGGGGCACAAAAACCCTGGAACAACATATCAGTGGGGGTGAGGATATAGCATGCACCAAGCAGGAAAGGGACCTTGGGTTATCATCTCCGATGACCTTAAGGTAGGGAAAAAGTGTGACAAGGCAGCAGGTAAAGCAAATAGGATGCTGGGATGCATAGGCAGGGACATCACAAGCAGTAAAAGGGAGGTCATAATTCCACTATACAAGACACTAGTGAGGCCCCACCTGGAGTACAGTGTACAATTCTGGAGGCCTTACCTATGTAAGGACATAGGCAGGGTACAGACGGTTTAGAGGAGGGCAACAAAGATGGTACAGAGATTGCATCACAAGTCCTATGAGGACAGGCTGAAAGACCTGAATGTGTACTCCCTGGAGGAGAGGAGAGGAAGGAGAGAGAGGATATGATAGAGACATACAAGTACCTTGCAGGGAGGAACAGGGTGCAGGAATACACTATTTTCCAGTGAAAAAGATGTTCCAGAACTAGAGGACATGGGATGAAGTTGGAGGGAGAGCAATTCAGAGGAAATGTGAGGAAGAATTTCTTCACAGAAAGGGTGGTAGACAAGTGGAACACCCTACCAGAGAGAGTGGTGGGGGATAAAAACAATTACGGGATTTAAGAATGCATGGGACAGACATAAGGGAATTCTGGAGGTCAGGGAAAAGGAGCAACAGACTTCTAGAAAAACATAAAGGGAACTTACCCATTCAAATGGGCAGACTGGGTGGGCCACAGGCCCTTATCTGCCGACAGAGTCTATATATCTATGTATCTATGTACACTATTACAACAGAGTGCAAAGGCACTGTAATAAAAAAAAAAAGTTTTAAGCTTTTGTTACAAAAAAAGTTATACAAGCAACCATTTGTTTGAATGCCTAGACCAATTGTACTGCAATGTCTTCTTTGCATATGAAAGAGACTCCTCATCTTATACAGCTGACTCTGCCTTAATCTTCTACAAAACCAAATGTACTTTTCCGAGTGGCGATTGTGCCATTCATACTCATGCCACAGTGCTTATGCTGCTGTGCAGCACAGGCTTTTGAACCCTGCTTCCCCACCTCAGTTGGTGACGTTCCCTTGCTCTGCCTCCATTGGCTCCAGTCTGGCCTCCTGCAAACTGGACACATGCGGAGAAGAGATCCATCTTATTTGCTCCTTCTTTGTCTTTGTATTATATTTGCCTGTGCATGCATGCACGAAGCAAACATATTGCGAGAGTAGAGTGGTAGGCTTCAGAGGCATGGTACTGTTGCATCCAATGCAGCTCAGGCTGCAGGAGGGTCAGCGGTGACAGGTCAGTGGTCACTAAGGTTCATCATGAGGCTGTTCTGCTGGGTGATGTGCTGAAACTTCACGTAGTTGAAAGGAGGCAGACGCACCTATCAGACAGTGGCTGCATCTGTTCATCTACATGACAGCACCCAGCAGCCAGTCGAGCAGTCATACTTGGCCGGCTTCTTGTCCTCTTTTTTTTCTTTCACCAGTTTGGATTTGTTATCTCCCAATGGAAAGCTCTTGCATGAACACTGGTAAGGTATAGCATGTACTAAATTGCAATGATGTTAAAACATAGATCAGTCACACACCCTCGAACCACATCTGTGATGTCCTTAAAACTCACTGTCACCATCCTCCACTCCCACCCTCCACTCCCAGACCCCTGTAGTAAAGAAGAAGCTCCCAGTCCTTTGTTCTCTGTAGTATCCTGACCTACCCCCCCCCGCCAATGCTTCACCCTCTATTACCCTCATGGTGTACACCCACTCCCTTTCTCTGTGTACTCTCCCACCCCTACCCTCCATTCCTGGCTCGGTGTAATCAAAAAACCAACAACCTTTCCTTCCCTCCCTGTCCATGCTGTCCTACCTTGATCTTTCTTTTTCCCTATACATATATGAGTGGTGGGTTGAATTTCGCAGTTGGGTCTAAAGGAGGTAAGCTTGTTCAACCCAGTCACCGCTGTCCTGATCAATCAAATCACTACAGACTTGAGAAAAAGATCAAAGTGGAAAAAACAAGAACAATTGAAAGCCTTGGCTTCTTCTTGCAATCACCTCTGGAGTGGAGCCCTGCCCACTGGCCAGCACCAGGGATGCAGAGAAGAGGCAGTCAAACAGTAAGAATTAGATGGAGCACTGCCTGCTCAAGTGACCAGAAAAGAGCGGTGAGTCTAGAAGCCTTAGTCCCTATTATTAAAAATGCAATTAAGTACTTTGATTGACCTAAAGATGTTAGGTGGGGAGGCACTAGCTGTAGCTCAACTTAATTTATCTGACATCTCAACCCTTCCCCCGTTACCATTAGTAGGGAGTCAGGCAGAGACGGCTCTCAGTTTAACACTTGTATCCTCCACTAGTCCTCATGTAGAAGATGCTTATTGCCCAGAGGCTCTGTCCCACATACTAACCTGAATTTTTGCACATTAACTTTATCTTATTCTTAATGTAATGATAACTTCAGTGATGGAAGACTTTGTGAGCAGAAAAGCACATTGTTTCTTCACACTGGTGTTATTCAGAGCTGTTTCACTGTAGTGATGATGGAACCCACATTTTGTCTTTTTTTCATTAATTTGACGGACAGTGCCCAACATTTTGGGTGAAGAAAGGTTGAAAGGTATATCATATGTGGGCTGTAGTGACTGCCTGCCTAAAACAGAACTTTAATTTTGTAATTTGAACGGGGTGCCTGCTTTTTTTAGAAGGGTAAGTGGGTGGCTCAGTCACAGAGACTGGTAAAAGATTTGTAAGGAGATGGAAGTACAATTTTCTTTTTAGTTGTGTAATTTACATCTGTGTTGGATACTTGTGCTGACCTATGTGACAATGCCTAGACCTACTTATAAGCTGGGGGCAAAAGCTACCATGAACTTCTAATTGGAAGGCTTAGCCTGGAGTTCAATGGACAAGTAGCCAGCCACTCCCACTTCCTGAGATATGTAAATAGTTCCTCTCAGCCTCCTTCTGAAGCACTTTTTTCTTTGTTGGCCGGAGGCTTGCTCTGTTTGTTCTCTGAGCTAGCTGGGGCCTTTCCCTGGAGCCTGCACGTGCCCCCCCCCCACCTTGCTACATGCTGTTTGTCTCTGCTGGACTCTGCGTTTGTTGTTCTCCTGTTTCTGGTTTGTATTTGCCTTCAGCTGTATGCTTCTTTCTGTCCTTACTCCTTGTTTTCTGTTTGTGTGTTTTTTGTTTAAGGCCTTGTTCCCTGTTCTCCATGTTTCTGTGTTTTGCTTTTGTCTTTTGGGGGTTTGTTCTAAGCTTCTAACATACTGTTACTCCAGAGCTCATACTATTTGCTTTCAGTTACTCACAACTCTCAAATTACTTGCAATGCAACTGCAACCATTGCCTGTGTGTTTCAGCTCAACCATAGCTGCTTCCATGTTGTAGACTTAATTGTCTTCACCTGACTCAGGCTTACTCTGAACCCTGGCTATGCAGCTCAATCATGCTCTCTCAACTCATTCTACTTACCTCATTGCAGCAGTTTCATTGCACTGCCTGGTGACTGCTGCTTTCAGAGCATTGTGCCTCCTTTATTTATGATTATTGCAGTTTTACAACTCAGTGTACTTAATACAGATGTTGCTTCTATGTTCATAGACCCTGTTATACTACGAGGTCAGTTAAGGCTACTGCTGATGCTGTAACTTAGTTTCAATACCTGCATGTGGGACTCGGCCCTTACATCACTTTCTTGTTTTTCCTATGGCGGGGACTTGGAGGTGTATGGGGAGTCGTGGCCCTGTGTGGCTAATTATTTCTGAATCCTGTCTCTGCCACCGACAAATCCTCAGGGTATGTATCACCTCTATTGGCTTTTTGGATGCCTAGCTGGCTTGCCCCACTATTCACAGTGCTGTTTCATGGCTACTATGTTTTGCAGACCTGCATGCAGGTCCACCTATTACTACTCAGTTTACTGACCTATGTGCAGGTCCACTCTTGCTTACGCAATCGTTGCTTCATGCCTACCGCATCCCCTCTGCTTCAGCCTCTGGGATGTCTGCTGTACTCAATCTGCATTCGACCTTGCAAGGTCTCAGCACTCAATGCTCATTAAGGTTTCAGCATATCAGTGCTCATTCAGCTGCTCACCAGCTTTTCAGCTTTCTATCAGTTTTTGGGGCATGTCAGCTATACCATTCTGGTGCAGGGTCCCTGCAGCCAACAGTCTCATTCTGATTTAGTCCGCATCTTGAGCTTGCCCGACTTGGGGTGGGGTCCTTCTCACCTGGCCCATAGCTGGGAATGTCCTTGCTCTGGGCTTGGCTTTAGCTGTTCACTACATGACAGCAACTCCTGATGTAGAATTCAAGACTAGCATGAAGGGTGGAAAAAGTTACCTCCTTTGGCTCTAGTGTTCCATTATAACGGCTATCCATTGACTTTAGTGGTTTCCCTAGTAATGCATCTTCACCACATTCTCCCTATGACTGCCTCTGGTTCACCTGGTTTGAGTTTAGGGTGAGTAGGCCAGGTGCGTGCCTCAGTAGTTGTTGCTTTCCTCCTGCCACCTTGGTTGCCTATCGTGTTGCACAGTTCTCTCACAAACTTCCATGGCAGTCCCGCTAGAGGGTTTGAGTGAGAACCTTCCTCCAAACTGGAATATTTTCCACCTCCCTTTAATTGGGTTTTCCAAATTGCAACTGCAGAGCCGTCACCAAATAAAATATCCCAAGCCGGGAGGGAGGGCGACCTAGGCCTTGGATCCCCAGAGATTTCCTCCTCAGAGTTTTTTTTCTCTCCTCCGTTGCCTCAGGTCACAATAGTTAGTTAGCATAGTAGTGTCCCCTAGTTCCTTTAGGTAGGTTCTGCTGTTGGATGGAGGTGGATGGTGTCTCTGCCGTTCCCTCTCTCCTTAGAGGATCCCCTCATTCTCAACGCAAATCATCAGAATCATGCCACGCAAACCTGGGCATTTTCATTACGTTATCAAACTGTCTATGCTTATCTACTACTATGTCACATTTACTGCTTGCTTATATGCGTTGTACCTCATTCTTTTTGGGATCCTTCCTAAGGTACCTTTAGCCATGGGAATTGTCCCATGGCACCTCTAGGGGTGGAACCCTTTTCAAGGGTTCCTTGCCTTTGGTACCCCTATAGGGTGATAATTCCTCTGGACTAGAAATTGCAAATGGCCAAAACCAAACTAACACAGTTGCACAAGCATAACACTACACTGGCTGCATAAGCCATTGAATTGGAAGGCTTAGCCTGGAGTTCAGTGGACAAGCAGCCAGCCACTCCCACTTTCTGAGCTATATAAGCAGTTCCTCTCAGCCTCCTTCTGAAGCACTTTTTTTCCTTTGCCCCACCATCCTCCCCTCCTCCTCCTCCAGTGGCAGCACATCTGTCCTTGGGATCCTTCCTAAGGTACCATTAGCCACAGGAATTGTCCCGTGGCACCTCTAGGGGTGAAACCTTCTTCGAGGGTTCCTTGCCTTTAGTACCCCTACAGGGTGGTAATTCCTCCGGACTAGAGATTGCGAACAGCCAAAATCAAACTAACACAGTTGCACAAGCATAACACTATACTGGCTGTGTAGGCTGTTGAATAAGGCTGTGGTTTGCTGGTCTGTGAGTGCAACAAGAACTGGTACAGTAAGTTAAGTTTAAGATCAAGCAGTGCAGTTATCTGTCACCTGTAGTGGCACAATTTACTGATGATGTGAATAAATGTGGACTAAATCATTGTGACTACTTTCTTTCCCAATACACTTCTTACACTTGTGACAAAGTGAGCCTTAAGTGGGTGGTCACATATTTTAAAGGTAACATACACTTTTTTTTGACATTTTTTAAAATTAGAGATTTGGACATGTGTGAAGCCTGTTTAATAGCCCTAACACAATACAGTTTCTGTTTGTTTTGAAAAAGTCTATTTTTCCCTTATTTAGATCCCTTGTATATGCTGCCTTTTTTCTGCCCAGTTGTCCTTTCATTCTTTTGCAAATGTGGCTTAGGAACAAGAGAAGGCAAATTGTAAACCTCCCATTAATGCTTGCGACTGTAGAATGAGGTTTTCAATATACTGTACCTCCTGCCAAAGCAATCGGCAGGAAAGCCCTAACAAGGGCTTCTTTTGACCACACCTCATGAACCAGGAAGGTGACATTTTTCAGATCCCCCCAATATATGTTTATGTACTTGCTTTGCAAAATTGCGATGCTAATGGAATTTAAGAAAGGTCACTTGTCTTCATCATAAGGTGGGGTCATAAAAAGACTATGTTGAACATTTAGGTTTAAAATCTCAAAAAACAACAATAATTAAGAAACATTGAAAGTCTTCAAGGTTTGCTCATAACTTTGCTATTTTTCCAGAATTTGACCCTAAATTTTCATCATTTCATTTCATTTTTATTTTATACTGGAAAGGCATGTGGACAGATTGTTTTCACAAGCTTCCAGTTAACAAGTTGTAAGAGAGGCAGATATATACACTTTGTACATACACATGGTTCTAAATAGACAAAATAAGACAGAGAAATGTACAAAGCATCGCAGTTGCATACACTGAAAGACAATTTCATACATTGTGAGGAAAAGAAAAAAAACAGCTAATGAACAGTAGCCACAATATTAACAGCAAGTATATACAATGTGTAGAAATATACATAAGTAAACACAGTGGGAGAAGGCATAGCCTTTTTATTAGACATGTTGAACAAGGCGGGTGTCATTTTTCAAATCCCCTCCAAAACATGATTTTGTAGTCGCTCCACAAAGTCACCTTTTGGATGGGATTAAAAAAAAATTCCCTGTCTTGACTGTAAGGTGCAGTTATAAAGAGACTATGTAGAAAATTTGGGATAACAAAACTGTCACAATGACACCATAGAAGCAAACATGATATCCCAACTCTCCTCCAACCTCAACTCCCCCTGCTTCTTCACCCCTTTCCAGTCTGGTTTTAGGAAGCACCACTCCACTACCACCTCCCCCTCAGGCTCACGGACTCCATCCTTACCAGGATGAACAGTGGCCTTATTTATTTATTTATTTATATATGTATTTATGTATTCATTCATTCATTCATTCATTTATTCCAGTTTTGAAATGACACCTTTGAGCTGGGGAGCAATGTTTACAAAGGTTCCAGGTCATGAATTACATAGAACAAAGGTTCCAAGTTAAGGATTACATGGAACAATACAACTGGTTACAAGCAAAGTAAAAATAAATGACAATCAAACAGATTGTTGAGCGACAAATAGTTGCAAAAGTGCAGGTTTAATACAATTATCTTAAACATGGATGTGAGGGTGGAGAGGCAGATTAAGAGGTATCCAGTTGGGAGGATTAAGAGGTACAGAGTTAGAAGGACGAGAGTGCAGAGTAGAGGTAGACTAGCAGCTTTTGTTGGCAATGTCAAGGTAGAGGGTGGGGGAGGAGGATTTAGTAAAAGAATTGCTTAGAAATAGTAGGTAAACTGCCTGCTAAGGGCAATGTCTGGGGGATGGGGGGGGGCTAAGGGTAGGTAGGAGGGATTAGAGATTGAATGTTAGAGAGGAACTGAATGTGGGTACAAGTGTTTCATGAAGGGCAGGCACACTGAGTTTTCCCTCTTAAGAGGAGGCAGAGCTCTCTTTTGAAGATCCTAATTATTTTTCACAGTTAAGGAGGGGAGGCCGGTAGGTCATTAAGATACAGCGACTATTGGTAGGATAGCACTCACTGGGTAAATGAGGTTCACCTAAAAGGGACTAGGAGCACGCCTTTAGCTGCACTTCTTGTAGACTTAGCAGGTAAGTCTCACTGGAAAATGCCTGCCGTGGATGCAAGGGAGTGGTCCAGCAAGTCCTTTTTCCTAATTAGGCAGGCCTGGTAGTTTATCCTCAGATGTAGTGGTAGTCCCCCGATACTGAGTAAAGGGTATATGTATAAGTCAAGGGATCTGCACCCAAGACCAGCCTGCAGGCCTTGTTTAAAAGTGTTTTTATTCTTTTCAGGGCTGTGTCAGAACCAGCACTATAGAGTACTAGCCCGTAATCAATTACTGATAATACCAAACTCATGGCAACAAGGTTCAGTGACTCCAGTGACATTGCTGGTCTATGGTGATACAGGATACTGAGTTTGACGTTAGCAGTTTTCACAACATGGTCATGTGGGTGGAAAAGGACAGGGTGTCGTCTAGGTAGATTCCCAGGTATCTGAAGTTACTTACTTGCTCAGGTGTGACACCTTTACTGCTGATGATGGTCAAAGGGCCAGATCTTTTCTTATTGTAGGGTGTGGAAAAAAGCATAACCTTTGTCTTTTTATGATTAAAAATGAGTTTGTTCTTTGTAAACCAAGAGTCAAGCTTTAGGAAGCTGTCTTGAAGTGCTGTGGTTATTTCAGACAGCTGTTTTCCCCCAGACGGAGACAACTGCCTCATCAGCGTATAATAATTTTTGCGGGGCAGGCAGAAGGAAGTGTGTTTATGAAAAGGCTGAATAGCAAAGGGCCAAGAAGTGATCCTTGAGGGATGCCCATTGATACTTCCTTTGGGTCAGAGGCTGTCCCACTGATCCGTACACACTGATGTCTATGTGACAGGTAGCTGCTGAACCAAGAAACAGTTTCATCGGAGAGGCCAAAGGTCGATAGGTTTGTTAACACGATATGATGGTTCACTATGTCAAAGGCTTTTGTGAGGTCCACGAAGATGGACCCCACTGACATCCCATTGTCAAGGGCGTCATAGAGGTGAGTGGTGAGGTCAATGAGTGAAGTCATTGTGCTATAGTTTTTACAGAATCTATGCTGTTATTGACAAAGAAGTGTGTATTTATTTAGATATTCAGTTAACTGATCTGAAACAACCCACATCACCTCTGCCATCTTCTTCGACCTTGCTAAGACCTTTGACATTGTCTCCCATCCCCTCCTTCTAGCCAAACTCTCTGCAGTAGGGCTTTCAGACTCTGCTGCAAACTGGTTCCATGCCTACCTAGTGGGAAGGACTCAGTCCATTGAATTGCTGACTCCCCATCAACACTGGATTCTCCTAGGGCTCTGTACTAGGCCTCCTCCTATTCTCAATCTTCCTTAATGAAATTCCCACTGTCTGCTCTGCCACTTCTATCCACATGTATGCAGATGATGCTGTCCTGTATACCTTTGGTCCCTCCCCTCCTGATGTGGTGTCCAGACTACAGCATGACTTTGATAAGGTTCAGCTCTGATTACACACAATTCAATAATTTCTGAATGCCAAGAAGATGGCCTCCATGACCTTTGGCACAAGGCAGAGACCCTCTCAGCTCCCCTCCCTTCTCTCTTTCCACACCCTAGATGGGACTCCGCTAGAGGACACCGTATCCTTTAGATACCTTGGGTCTGGTTAGACCAGCATCTTGACTTTTCTGAACACGTGGATGCCATACTCAAAAAACTGCACCCCAAGCTAGGTGCCTTGTAGAGAAATTGAGAATGCATTCCACTGCCTGCCTGGCGTGCCCTGGTCCATAAAATGATCCTACTAGTTTTGGACTATGGTGATGTAGTCTACAGTGCCACTCCCAAGACTTTCCTAACCAGACTGGACACTCTCTACCATTCCTTCTGTTGGTTCACCCTTGACTGCCCTTCTTGCACCCACCACTGTGATCTCTATCAATCTCTTTCCTTCCTCTCTTAGTTTTTTTTGTTGCATTATTTCTTACTCCCCTATGTGCTCCACATCAGCCACTCCTTCAGGCTTGCCAAGGCTTCCTCCTATCCATCTGCCCTCCGAGCCTCCATTCTCAGATGGTAGCCATCCCCAGGGTGACCCGGTGTAAACCTTTGCCGGATGGGTCCTACTCCTCTGAGGGGGAAGGCGCCAGCTGGGGGGGCAGACCAGTGCAACACTTGGCCCCAGGGTGCTGCTGAGGTGGAAGTCTCGGCAGGACATGGATGGCATCAGAGAGCCGGGCAGCTGTCATCCGGCTGAACACAGAGAGGTATTTCCGCTTTTCTAGTGTTGTTCCCTCCTGTGTGTGTGTGTCTGTAGTGCTCCTGGTCTCCAACAGAGGCCGCTGCAGTGTGACGCCATCCCACTACTCACCCCAGGAGAGGAGAGCAGTCCTATGGACGCTCGATCCTCTCCTGCCCCTGCCGGCCTCCCCGAGTCCTTTCCCGAACCCGGGTCGCCGGCATAGTTCGAGGTAAGGCACCAGCACCTCAACCCTCTGCACCACCAGGCCGGTACCTTCCTCTCTCTTGATGACAGATGCCATTCCCACGGTGCCAATTTATTATGTAAATTCTGGTCTGGTTCTCTCCCCTGTTACCTCTCCTCCTGTCTATCTTTCCCACACCCATACCCACTCCCTCCGAAACGATGACACTCGGATCTTGGCTGTCCCTCCTAGAGCCACTACTGCTGATCAAGCTGCATTTTCTCACCATTTCCTCAAACTATGGAATCCCCCCCCCCATTCATCACACCTCCTCTCCACCTGCCCTCTCCTCCCTCCTATAAAATTTCTTCTCCTCTACTTGCAACTGATTTTTTTTTTTTACTGATAACATTTTAAAACCAGTTCATAATAGCAATAATGCACTCTAGGTTGTGGTATATCATGGGATATCACCTCTTCTCTGGTGTTGGACACACTCAGCCTGCAGCCTCATGTCCAACCACCTAAAGCATGATGATATCCCATGATGTACCACACCCTGTCATGCATTATTGTTTAAATATACAACAGAATTTGAGTAACACGTTATAATCTTTAAACAAAATGCACAAAACATGCTGACCCATTGGCATAGTAGCAGGGTTGCTGCTCATGATGCCGGTGATTCTGGGTCAGAAGTGAGACCAGTGCATCAGGGGCCAGATGGTGGGGAAAGGTTGTTTCAAAGGGTGCTTTCCTCTTCCAGGGAGGGAAGGCCTCAGAGTGCCCACAGCTGGCAGTGAAGCTGGAGCTGTGAGTGGGATGGGATAGACTGCCCGGCTATGGAGCACCAGCATACCTTTTGAGCCCTTGCCACAAGTGTCCCATGAAGGTGGGGGCTACAGAAAATGGAAATATGCCAGAGAGCTTCATCAACAAAAGAAAAACGGTCCTTTGTTGACTTTCTTGCCCCCCCCTCCCCCAACCCACGCCCTCTTGGGCCTCACTGAATCGACAGCCTACCACCTCCTGAAACTATGTTGCCCTGCAAGAAGTCATTGCGAAGGACTGCCCAATACCCCACAATGTAGAGGGAAATCCATGATCAGAGCAGATATAATTCATAATGAGAATAAAATGCTGGGTCCGAGAGGGAGCCTTGTGTAGAGGAAGGGCCATACTGGAGAGAATGCACAAAAAGAATATACTGCATTGGGAAAAACCACTACAGCATAAAGAGGACATGAAAAAAAAAAAAAGAGGCTTGACCTCCCTGAGTCCTTACTTTAGGTGCAGTGAGCGTCAAAGAACCAGCAGCGTGACAGCTCTGTGGATGGATACACTTGAAAATTTTCAAAGTTACATAACCTCCCCTTTAATAAATAGAACATAGTAACTTATGCAGGTCCCATCTGTGTGTCAAAGATAACCATTTCAACCTTTTGTGGAGTGTAAGCAACGAGTGTCAAGAGGACCCTAAAATAAATTATGCTGCCCAATTGTACAATGTATCAATGTTGCTGTGCAGAGCTTGGGAGGCACTGTCTTAAAGCACCATCCAAGAATGAATCCACCATGCAGGACTGTACATAGTTAATACAGCCAGTTTTTGGGCTGTATACCCTGGCTTGTCCAGGTTTTTCTCTTGGTTTCTTTTTTTCTCTTCTTTTTATTTATATTTCTTTTTCTTCTTTTGCTGTTATGCTTTGTCAATTGTAAATTTAAAATTAATAAAGAAATATTGAGCAAAAAAAAGAATGAATCCACCATGCCGTTCAATCTTATTTCATTCTATTTCTTTATTACTTCATAACCAAAGAGCTACCCACTCCTAGCCCAAACATTTGCCTCCACCTCAGCTTCATCAGGGAAAAGGTGGCCATTTAGTAAAAACTTTAAAAGGCACAGTCAGCCATGCATACGATGCACCATCGCTTCTTTAAGCTGTTCATCAATCAAGCACTATTATGTATCAACAATCTCTCAGTGTCAGTGGCTCAAGAGGTAGCACACTCGCCTCTGAGACCTGGAGATCAGAGGGCTGTGGGTTCAATTCCCACACCTGGCACTTGGGTTAATATCCCAATACGGACACTGTAGTGCAGCATGAGGGGGTGCTGCACTTCTGAGGTGCCGTCATTTGGATGAGATGTTAAACCGAGGTCCCATCTGCCTGGACTGGTGGTAGTTCAGATGGATGTTAAAGATCCCATGGCACTTATCGAAAAGAGTAGGAGAATTTCCCCAGTATCCTGGCCAAATTTCCCCCCACTCACTGAAAATACCACCAATAGCTTAATCTGGTTCAATTTCAATTGGTTACCATCTGTATTCCCCCGCCCCGTCGCCCCTGAAAAAGGGACTTCTAGTCTCAGTGGGCTTACCAGGTCAATAAAATAAATAAATAAAATAAAAAAGCCACAATTACTGAGACAAAGGAAACCTATGACTTACTTCATACACAGCGCTTTAAATCACTTGCTCACCTGCTTTTTCCGAATATGCTCATCACACATCAATCTAGTTGAAAGCCATATATAATTAAAACAGTTCCTTGTGTGTATATGATGTTACTATTACATACTAAGTCTTTTTTTAACAGTTTTATTTCATTAGACATGCATATTACACAGTGTATAGTGAAGAGTCTTGTTACAGCTTGAAAGGAACTCATGTAGTTGTTTTATGATACATTTAAGGGGAATACTCAGCTGCCCAGAAGAATTACTACAGGACCCTGAGGTCTCGATTTAGCAATCCTCAAAGTCAAACAATTTTTTAAGTGACTTACTTAGTTGTAGTGTTATTTATGATCTGGTTGATACTGCGACCTCCACTGCTCGCCGTGGCTCTGTACTGTAGTTCCCAGAGTTGTCCGCAGTCAGCCCTCTGATGACATGGCTTACAAAGTATGCTGCGAGGAATGACTGTGTGCAGGCACCTCTGGTGATGGAATACTACTGTTATAGAATGCATGATCATACTTATTCTACTGGTACCGATTGCATAGAATGAGCACTATCTAGAAAAATAGCAAAGTTATGAGAAAACATGGAAGAATTTCAACTTTGCTTCATAACCGAGTAGCAGATGTAGTGGCTAAACATCCCCCTGTCCAGCCACAAACCATAATTTTACACCCAATTAGCCCTCTCTACTCCATTCCCAGCCCTAGAATCCTCCTCAGTGGGCTGGGGTCATGACTTTTACAAGTCTGTAATTTCATGAAAAGTTACATCCTCCAATGACCCACATCCTGTGCAGGCAGGGATCCAATTTTTATGTTTGCTCGCATGCATGTGCAAGAAACATAGTGCCACCATATCAGTTTTTGTAGGTGTGGCAACCCCTCTTCCAATGCCCTGAGCATTTTTACAGCTGCGGACGCACAGCACCAATGAATGTCCCAGCTGTCTACGACAGCAGTTCAGATGCAGTGACGTACAGTTGAAGACAAATGACCACTACAATTAGCTGTGGTAAGGTGTAGGCAATTTGCATACTGCTGTGCTGTCAGCAGTATGCAAACTGCCTACATGTCACCACTGCTGACTGTAGCAATCGTTGTATGCACACCCCCATTTGTTGTGTGTTGAGGGGGTGCCCAATCCCCCCCGGCTCATGCACACTCCCCCCAATCACACTGTATGTCTGACGGGTGTGCCCAATCCCTGTCGGCTCCAGTGCCCTCCCCAAAAAAAATTCTACGTGCCACGCTGGGAGCCCACCACAGTGTGGCAAAAGTCCAGCATTCTCATGTGTTCCCCCCACACACTTTATGGCCACCGGGGGTGCCCAATCCCCATTGGCTCCACTGCCTTCCAACTTCTAGGTGCCAGCCGGAGAGCCCACCCCAGCATGGCAAAATTCTACGCCATCTTTGAAGTAAAACCTGTAACAAAGAAGAACGCCCTCGTTGACTCTCTTGCCCCCTTCCCCCAGCCCGCACCCACCCTCTGCGTGCCACACCTTCCCACACCCCCTCACCCCATACTTACCTCCAGAGACAAGTGCGACATTCTTTGGTGGAGCAGGAAGACATCTGCACTCTTTTCAAAGCCGATCGCGAACTGAAGAAATGCCAGTAAGCTGTATAATGGCATAAATAGGGTTTTTTTCAACTTTGGTGCATATCTCAGTCATTTTTTTGAATTTTTACACCAGATTTTCAACATGGGGTTCTTGGGACCCCACCTCATCAATTCAGTGACTGTCATTTGGTTATTCAGTCCCGAAAGGTGATTTTGCGGTCACTGTCAGGAATCACCATTCGGGACTGATTAATGAAACGACAGTGTCGCTAATCATGAGGTGGGTTCTCAAAAAGCCTATGTTGCAAATTTGGGGAAACAATTCCCAAAAATGACTGTGTTATGAGCGTGCATTGTGCAGTTTCCATGCACCCTTGCAAATTCATGAGTTTGTAATATTTTCACTCCAGATTTTCAACACTGGCATTTTTTCACATCTCCTTATGAGCAGTTCAGCTGTCATTTTTCACATCCTGGTCAAAATGTGTTTTCACACTTCCAGCTCAGAATAGCATGGCCACTGTGGGAAATCAGTGTTCAGTACAGATTAAGAAAATCACAGTGACACTGTACATGAGCAGAGGTCCTAAAATGCCTATTTTGAAAATTTGGTCACAAAAGTCCATAAAATGATTGTGTAACAAGCGTGCATTGCGCAGTTTCTATGCACCCTCATAACTTCACAAATTTGTAATATTTTCACTCCAGATTTTCAACACTGGCAGTTTTCTACACATCCTTATGAACAGTACAGCTGTCATTTTTCACATCCTGGCAGAAATGTGTTTTTGCACTTCCGGCACAGAATAGCACAGTCGCTGTGGGAAATCAGTGTTTGGGACAGATTAAGAAAATCACAGTAACACTGTTCATGAATGGAGGTCCCAAAATGCCTACATTGAAAATCTGGTGCAAAATATCCCCCAAATAATTGCATTACGGGTGTGCGTTGCGTAGTTTATATGCCCTCTCGTGACTTTACCAGTTTTTTTATGTTTTCAATCCAGATTTTCAACATTACCATTTTTTACACCTCCTCATGAACAGTACAGCTGTCATTTTTCACATCATGTTCGAAATGTGTTTTCACACCTGTGGCGCCAAATGGCGCAGTCACTGTGCAAAATCACCTTCCGGCTAACAAACTGATAGTGTCACTGTTCATGTGGTGGGGTCACAAAAAGCCCATGTTGAAAACTTAGAGTAAAAACACCAAGAAACACCTAGGGCCTTAGGGTTTCCAACCATAACGCCTTACCCTGTAGGGTCTGACAGGTGTCCACCCTACCCTGTAGGGACTGACAGGTGTCAGGGGTGTGACTTGGAATTGTCGACAGTAATGCTCACGCCATTCCACCTAACCCCCCCCCCCCGCAGCCAGTGACAGACATCGAGGTGCACTTTGGACTATTTGGCCCCAGAATTCACACCATTCTCCTATACTGCACCCATTTCAGCGCATTTGCTTATGAAATGAGGTGAGTGTAAAGCCTGAACAACCCAAAGCACACCTCGACACTTGTCAGTGTCTGCGGGGTAGGGTGAGCTGAAATGTTGTGACCGTTATGGGTGACGCACCAAAGGCACGCCCCAATGCCTGTCCATCTCTGCAGGGTGGGGGTGGGGGTGGAGTTGGCGTCAGTTCAATACATCTCTTCCATTCCTATACTGCGTCTGCCTAACTCCTGCACTTCCACTGCTAATGCCAGCAAGCAAACATTCGGCATTGACAAATGCTTGTTTTTTTTAGTTTATCATTTTTTTTTTTATTTTTTAACATGTTTTCATACTTTTTTCTGTCAAGGTCTTTTTGAGTCCCACCCTGACAAACTATCAGTGTGATCTTTTAAAATGCCCTCCAAATGGGTGTTTTCGGTGAACACTGGTGTGCACTGAAAACACCCATTTCAGGGGGATTTGAACATTAACACCCACAGTGTTCATCAGTGTGTGGCTACAAAAGATCTAGACAGAAAAAAGAATGAGAAAACAAATATATCAAAAAACACAAAAACATTAGGACTTAAAGAAAAATCCATTTGAATTAATGGGCACACACATCCCATTCATTTCAAATGATATGTTTCTTACAGTCATAACTTTTTTTTTTAATATTTCCCTACTTTTTTCAGTCAAGATATTCTTTAGCTACACTGTGATGAACACTATGAGTGTCAGTGTTCAAATCCCACCAAAAAGGGTGTTTGTGGCATATGCCAGAGGACTCCACAAACACCCAGTTTGAAAGGGGGGATTTGAAAGTCGACACCTATAGGGTTCATTAGGATGGGGCTAAAAATGATCTCATCAGAAAAAAGTAGATAACAATATTAAAAGACGAAAAAAGTTATCAATGAAAGAAAACACCCATTAAAATGAATGGGCCATTAAAATGTATGGGCCCTTTTCATTTCAATGCGGTTAGCTGTCAGAGAAGCATTGCTTCAAGGACATTGAGGATTCAACATCCAGGGACAAGAGGAGTTGCTACAAGGAACACAGGTGGGTGCTACTGGGGGGAGGTGGGTGGCAGGGTGCACAAGGGTTGGAAAAGGCATTTTCTTTTTGTTGTTTTTTTAAGAGCAATACTGAGCCAGACTTTTATAGGCCACTGCTCCGGGCAGTAAAGTGTACTGGTGGCTGGACTGGATATGCCAGACCACTAGGCTGGATAGGTGGTGGTGAATGTACAGAAATGGGGGGGGGGGCTGTGCTCATATGCAAAATATGCATCTGAATGTTGCTGGGTGTTAGATATTTTGACTTGCAGATTTGGCAAAAATATTAGTGTGACATAAAAGAGATTAAAAGCAACAGTTGGAAAGTAAGTTTGAGAGGAATGCGTTGCAACTATTTCACTTATTTGCACCCTATTTAGCATCTTTAAGGCTGTAATTTACAGGTTTTTTGGACATCTCTACAGCAATTTAAATGAAATATACAAACAATAGCATTGGGGTAATTAGCATTGTTTTAACATGTTTGTTTTTCTTGCATGGGGTATTTTTGAGGTGTCATGCTTGTTTATTTTTCGGCTTACAATGCGGGTCTGGGTTGCCAGCCAGCTGATCATGACGCCACTCAGCTGCTTGCTGGGTGGTGTTATGCAGATGAAAGGACTGAGCCACTCTTTTTTTATTATTATTCTTTGGTCACTGGGTGAGGCCTGCTATGCACAAGTGCCTGTTTTCAGGGGTGACCCAGTAGCACTGGGAGGTTAGGTGACTTGCTCAGAGTCGCACAGTATGCATGTGGAGGTTGTGGGAATCAAACCCAGGGCTGCTAGATATGCCAAGCTCATTCACAGCTCATTACTCTAATCTCTAGGCTATACTGCCAGCCAATGGCTCTGTGATAGAAGCGGCTTGCTCCTTTCAACTACATAAAGTTTTTTCCCATGTAGCAAAGAACAGTGTCACAATCACACCGTACTTGCTGATCATTTGGCTGTTACTGCTTAGCCCACTGTAGTTATGTCAGTGTCAGTGGCTCAGTAGGTAGCACACTCGCCTCTGAGGCCGGGAGATCAGAGGGCTGTGGGTTCAGTTCCCACATCTGGCACTTGGGTTAATATCCCAGTACTGACACTGTAATGCAGCATGAGAGGGGTGCTGCATTTCTGAGGTGCCGTCTTTCGGATGAGACGTTAAACCGAGGTACCATCTGCCTGGATTGGTGGTAGTTCAGGTGGATGTTAAAGATCCCATGGCACTTATTGAAAAGAGTAGGGGAATTTCCCTGGTGTCCTGGCCAAATTTCCCTCATTCACTAAAAATACCACCAACAGCTTAATCTGGTTCAAGGTCAGTTGGCATTCATCTGTATCCCCCTCCCCCGGGTCGTGCCTGAAAATAGGCAGGATTTGTCTAGTGCACTTACCCGGTCAACAAAAGCTAAATAAAAAATAAATATTTTAATAATATGTGCAAGCACACATAGAAATGGCAACAAAAAAAAAATAGGAAACATCTAGTGTGCATGCTCAGAGACTTCTTTTTTGTTGTTTATTTTTTTAATTATTTTTTTGGAAAAAAGGGTTGAATTTGGAGTCTCCAAAATAATTTCCATGCTAAATTCAAAACCCAAATTGTGTGGTAATTGGGACGGGGTGTTGGTAAGCACCTTGATCTTCAAATCTGAAAAAAAAAAAACTTAAAAGAAAAAATTATGAGTCATTGCAAAAACACTTCCAAAAAACATAAGTCTGAAAAAAACATGAAGGATTCATAGATGTGAACTTTCTAATGAACTGAATTGAATGAGATTATAGGAGCGTAGGAGGGTCCATTACCCTACATTCATGTATAAATGCTGTAGAAATTCGGTACCTGCCTATTTACTTGAAAAAGTACAGCATAGAAGTATAAGAAATTCACTTAGATCTGCAGGTGGGGTAGAATTTCTACCACCTAAAAAAATTGGAAGTGGGCAGATCCCATGTTTTTCAGTTTGGGCTGAAAATATTGGAATGATTTGACATCATATGTAAGATCTACAGTGGGCAAAATAAGCTTGAGTAAAATATAAAAGTGGTATCTCAAACAAGCGATGTGGAACACATCATGTTAATCAATATTAGATACAGGTTAATGTTTTTGATCTTGTGATGTACATAAAATCTTATAGGTATGTCTTTTTGCATCAAAACCCATGTGGATATCTGCGATGTAGATCAGAACTGAACAGTCTTCATATTTCATGCAGTATGTATTATGTATATGTTTTACAACAGTAATCTTTGATTCTGACTCTAATATTACTAGTTATGAATAATTTACTGTCCTATAAGATGCTTTTATAGTGAAACCCAATATGTGAAAATTGTAACTTTTATGTAATTTGTGCAATAAGGGTCTCATTGGAAATTAGCTTGGCTCAGATGAGTTTCCGGTTCATGTTTCATGAAAAATGTTTACTACTACTACATGAACTGCACATGTGCTAGGACTTCTGTCACTCACAACTTTACCATCATTTCACATTTTAAGCCTGCATTTGGGTGATGGGCTACATATTGCAACCCCCACAACCACCTAGGTGTCAACTACCAAACCTGACCAATGGGTCTTTCACACTGCGTAGGGCCCATAGGGCTCTGCATAATGCAAGCTATAGGTCCAGCACTGTGCCCAAGAGATCTGTTTCTTTGCACAGGGCCCACAGGGTCCTGCACAATGCAAGCTATAGGTCTGGGGCACTGTGCCTACCAGATCTGCTGCTTTGCATAGTACCTGCAGGGCCCTGCACAATGCAAGCTACAGGTCCAACACTGTACCCAGCAAATCTTCTGCTTTGCAGAGGGTCTGCAGGGCCCTGCATAAAGTAAGTTACAGGTCTGGCCCCATACCCACTAGGTCTGCTACTTCACTTCACATAGGGCCCACTGAGCCCTGTGAAAAAGCAAGATACAGGTCCATACCGCTCCCCAGTGGGCCTACTGCTTTGTGTAACTAATGCCAGTACAGTCCTGAACAAAACAAGCTACTTGTCCAGCGCTGTGCCTCAAGGGTCTGCTACATTCAGATCCTGAGAAAAGCAAGCTACAGGTCCAGTACTGTGCCTGAGAGGAGCTAAATGCGTCTGCTATTATATATCTTTCTCAAAGAATAAGAAAATAAATAGCAACAGACTACATGAATGCATCTGTTAGGGTTGAATAACAAAATACTGTAAAAGGTAGGGAAAGAATAAGCTGGGGGGAAAAGTCTGTGGAGCCTTGGTGAATCTGTGGTGTGCTGTTCTTCTGGGTTTGAACAATCACATGACAGAGTGTTGGCATTACCCTAACTTTGGCACTGTCTTGTCAGACAAACAAATTCTGACACAGCAATGCTTGGATAGTGAGTACCGAACTTAAGGGTTAACGCCATCCCTGCATTGTGCGATTCCTCAAACCCTGAGGAACAGCACACCATAACTTTTTCCCCTTTTTATTTACCCTACTTTTTAAGTTTTGTGCTTCAAAACCCTAACAGATGCATGAAAGACAGAGAGAGAGAGAGAGAGAGAGAGATATCGATAGACAGCTAGATAGACAGTGAGATAGAGAGACAGTTAGAGAGATAGATAGATAGATAGATAGATAAACAGAAAGACAGATAGACAGAAAGACAGAAATAAATAGATGATAGATAGATAGATAGATAGATAGATAGATAGATAGATAGATAGATAGATAGATAGAGAGATATATAGATAGATGGATAGACAGGCAGACAGATGGATGAGATAGATAGATAGACAGACAGGCAAAAGGACAGAAAGACAGACAGATAAATAGATGATAGATGGAAGATAGATAGACAGACAGACAGACGATGAGAGAGATGAGATAGATAGATAGATAGATAGATAGAGAGACAGATAGACAGAAAGACAGACAAATAAATAGATGATAGATGGAAGATAGACAGGGAGACAGACAGAAAGACAGATAAATAGATGATAGATGGAAGATAGATAGACAGACAGATAAATAGATGATAGATGGAAGACAGATAGATAGACAGACAGACGGATGAGAGAGAGAGATAGATAGAGAGACAGATAGACAGATAGACAGAAAGACAGACAGATAAATAGATGATAGATGGAAGATAGATAGATAGATAGATAGATAGATAGACAGACAGACAGACAGATGAGAGAGAGAGAGATAGATAGATAGATAGATAGACAGACAGACAGACAGGGCCCCCTACAACATTTTTCTGATTGAATTTACAAGGTACCAGTTATGTGGTTGTAAGGTAGGGCGATGACTTGTGCACTCTGAAAATGTGGGCCAAAATGGTGAAGTTATGGCCAAATGAAAACAACTGAACAAAAAAAAATATATGCGTATTATGAGACTTATGTTTTATGTTATCTACAGATAGAGGAGTGCATCATGGGACACAGAGGAATCACAACATGGAGCAGTGATGACTCCCAATGTGGTAGTGAAGTGTGAGCACCAGTGTGTGTGTGTGTGTGTGTGTGTGTGTGGGAGGGGTGACATTGGTGTTAGAAGTTCTTTTTTTTTTTCATTGTAGGGTGAGTGGAGAAGTGGGGATATTGGCTACCAGGCAGGTTGCAGATTGTGCAGTCAGAAGGGGGGATGCCAGTATTGGGGCTGAGCACCCATTGCCAGTCACTTCACTGATCAGGCAGGTGGAAGGGGAATACCAGTGGGAGGGGGGTTGGGGCACCCGCCACCAGTCACTTTGCAGGTCAGGAGGGAGGAGGGATACTGGCAGTGGGGTAGAGTGCCTAACGCTGGCCACTTTGAAGATCAGGTTGATGGGAGGAGGGATGCCAGTGGCAGGGCTGGGCACCTGCCACTGGTCACTCTGGAGACTGGGCAGGTGGGAGGGGGGACATCAGCAGTGAGGTTGGGCATGCACCGCTTGTGCATTTGAAGATAATGCAGGCAGGAAGGGGAATTATTATGGTGGTGTTGGTCACACATCACCAGTTTTCTTTTAAAGATCAGGCAGGTAGGAGAGGGGTACCAGTGGCAGGGTTGGGCACACACAGCTGGTTTGTTTAAATGGGAGGGCCATTTTCATGACTAAAACTGCACACAAAGACAGTTTTGAGTCTCCAAATGAAGCCCCTGCGTAAAATTGATGTACATCAGTTTTGCAAAAATTCCATTATGAACAGGACATTGAAAAATGTTCTATGCAAGCACAAAAATGGCACTATTTTCTAAATAATTTAAAAACTACACATTTTTAGTAAAACCACCTATCAAAGAGTCATCCTTGGGCCAAACTCTAACAAAGTTAGTCTTTAATCGGCAGACTGGGTGGGCTAAGTGGCCCTTATCAGCAGTCAGAGTCTATGGCCCTGATTCTAGTACATTTACGCCTGGCGTAACAGCACTTGTGCCAAGTAGAATGGCACATGCAGCAACCTACGCCAGCAGTTGCGACATGCATGATTCTATAATGTGGCCTGCGACATGGCACAGGCCACTTGCACCGAACAGCAGTTTCGTCGGCAGTTGCACCATAAACCCCTGCAACATGGCTTAGGGGGTTTACGGCAGCAGTTGCATCCCATTTCAGAAGGGCAGCAACAAAGTCCCCAATGTTGGGATTCTACAAGAACCCCCGGAGGAGAACCGGCAATGTAAGTTACACCAGCATTTAGCTGGTGTAACCTATAGACGACCCACGGGGTTCTGTAGACCTGCCAGCTGCCCAGCAATCAGTCCTCAGATGCCCTCCCCCCTTGCCCAGTATACCGCAGTGGGTGCCCTGCAGGACTGCCCACACCCCCAGCCCCCCAAAGTGTACATCAGAGCGCCAGGGCCGTCACACCCCACCCCTGACCCCATTGCGACTGCCCCGCAGGGTGATGCAGTCATCCTCACCCATGCCCGGACCCGAGTCACAACCACAATGCAGCATATACCCAGCCCTGGTAGTCTAGTGCACACCCGGATTAACCATAGGGCAGACTGGGCAGTTGCCCAGGGCCACGAGTCCTAGGTTTTCTGAGCAGGCCCTGAGTTCCTTTTTTTGTTCTAAGTCGCTTGTATTTCTTTTCTGCAACCCAGCTGTCTGCAACATATGTGAACTGTGGGGGGCGGAGGAGGGGGCCCATGTCGTCATGCCGCCACACCACCACGCTACCCATATCCCGACTTGTACCTCTCCAAGGGGCATCTATTATTTATTTCTAAATTCAATAAAAAGTAGATGTGCCCGCCAGCCCTGTCCATAACCAGTACCTTCAGTCAGCCTCCAGTTTCTTGTCCCGAGTCTGGCTCTATCCACGCCTGCAAGAAGGATCCACGACTGCAGTGAGGACAGGTGGTGACGGTTGACATTCAGCAACAGAATGCAGCTTAACACTGCACAAGAGAAGCACATTTAATTTCAGTGGCTCCTGTGCCATACTTTGTTTCCTTGCGGACAATTGCACTTGCGGACTCTGTCAGCCATGCATACATCATCAGACGTGATGATGTAAGACCCAGCCACCAATTAGAGCTGCCTGCTGGGTTCATTTCTGTTTTTGGCACCTCTGCCCACTCTGCCCTTAACTTTTCTGTCCCCCAACCCCCGGGCCGTGGACTGTGTTTAAATGGAGCTTCTCCGGCGCTCTGGAACAACTACTGCCAAGGAGAGTTTCAGAGCACCGGAGAGAAAATCACCAGAGAAGTTGCTGACTAGCCAGCTAGAGTTATTCTGCCATCCGCCGCAGATTGACTGCCTCTCCAGTTCCCTCGCTGGAGTCGTCTACCAGGATTTCACTCATCACGATCGCATCTGCCATTTGCTGCTGCTAGCTGTGCAAGACAAGAAATGTAATTCTTTTTTTTATTGAAAAAATAAACTGTCTTGCCAGCAGCACAGTAGCACAACAGAGTCTGGGAGCAGCAGCAACAAGTGAGTGCCAGCAATCATTGACAGACAAAATGAACCAACAGAGAGAGAGAAGGAAAATGGCATCCAGTTATAACTCCTTTGCTTGAGGTAGGGTCTGGAAGAGGATTTATATTTTACAGGCTTACAGCATAACTTGGTGAGGTGACCTATAGTATATGCAAACTTTGATTAAGTTCATAATCTTGGTCATTGTGCTGTATTTTTTTTGTTTGCTTTGCCATAGTTAAATTGTGGTCATTGGGTCTGGTTGGGTTTTTAGATGCTGATTTTGGTTCTTAATTTTAACATGCCTTCTGTAAGAAGCCCCTTCTCTCACACACACACTGCTCAGTACAGTATGTAATAGTTATATATGCTGGTGGGGATGGGTGTAAACTGTGAAAAAATGCAGGGGCCACTACTGATTATATAGCCTGAGGAGGAGGAGGAGGACTGTGTTGGTCTGGGGTTTTAGATGTTCTGTGCTCAATTTTGGTGCTTAATTTTAACATAAAGCACACTTCTATTAAGTACTCACTCCCCCGGGGGCCCCTTCTCACACGCGCACACACACACACACACACACACACACACTACAGCCCTCGATATGCTAGTTATTTATGCTGGTGAGGTGTCTGAGGGGTGCAGTAGGCTAACAAAATGTGGGAGCCAATACTAGAAGTGTAAGTGTGTCGTTGTCTAGAAAAATTAATGCTAGAAGTAAGTGTGTAGTTGTGTCTTGAAAATGTAATAATGCTCGAAGTGTAAGTGTGTAGTTATGTCTAATAAACATGTTGGTTTTTTTAATTATAACTCCTAGTGTTCTGTTTGGTCTTGTGTGTATCACATCATAGTAACTAATTCCTTAAATGTTTTCTTCCCTGGTAACTCATACTGCCTTCATCTGTGGCTGTAACTTCCAAACCAGTTTCTTTCATTCACTTCCATTTATCCATCCTGAACTCTACAGGTCTGTGCCCACTCCCAGGTGGGAGACTTTGGGGGGTCAGGATTGCTCACAGCCACAGGGCAGGCTACCGTCTGATCAGGCAGTGGGATGTTGGCATGGAGGGACCAGCAATGCATTGTTGTGCTTTAGTGCTGAAACTCTGTGGGAATGTATTCCAGCCATCCAACATTAAACTAGTATTTCCACCACAAGAATGGCATGCAGAATAGCTGGAAACCATGCCAAATGCATTTTAAGACATCGAAAACCGATCAGCTGTAAGAGGCCTACACGGCCACCTGAAACCCCGGCTAGTTGGTTAAGTCACAGGGGGCCACACAATTCCAAGTGCCCAGGGCACCATAATTTGTTAATCCAGCCCTGGTCTAGTGGCCCCCCACCCAGCTGTGCCAGTCCACCCAGCACCCCCCACCCATCTCCAGCTGGCAACTGGCACAGCCCACCTCTCACTTCCACATCCAGCCACCAACTGAGTTCAGCTGAAGCGTGTACAGTAAAGACATGCTCAGAAATTAGAGGTGAGAAGAGAGTGGGAGGGAGTGAAGGGCAAAAGAGAAACTAGGTGTGGGAGAAGAGGAATTGGAGGTGGGGACAGAGTATGGAGCAGAGGGGGAAGAAAGGATGGCAGCTACAAGAAGATGGCAGAAAGTGTAAGGAGGCAGTGCTAGCAGAGACGGGGTGGGGGAGGCTGGAAGGGTTATCCTGGGAGCAAGTTAGAGGAAGCAGTCACAGGAGGCTCCAGCTAAGAGGTGTTGACAACGAGTGCGCTTAAAAACGCCTAGTGTGACAATGTTGGAAATATCTGATGGAAGAGATTTGAACCAGCCAGGGGCTCTAACTGTATATGAGCATTGACCTTGTGTGGTCCGGCATCAGGGGACAGAAAATGTTTGTCACTCTGATCTTCTGATTAGGTGGGAGATATGGTAAGGGATAAGCAAAGATTGAGCTCCGGAGGGTATAAGACCCATTGAGGTCTTCTTAGCAAGGATACAGGTCTGGTACTTGAATCTCCCAGTTAGCTGAAGTCATTCTGCTTGCTTATAAATACCACAAGTGTGGGCAAGGCAGGTGGTTGCGGTGATGAGACAATAGGCCTTGTTGAGGGCTATGATTATGCACCGAAGTGCAGAGTTGGTAGTTGATCCATAAATAACAAGCCCATAGTCAATGACTGAGATAACTGAGCTCTGTATAGCAAGATTTAGGGCCTCAGTCGTAAAACAGCGCCTATGCTTATATAAGAGCCCAAGATGGGTATTCGCAGTTTTGGCAACTTGATCAATATGATTGGTGTAGGCTAATGAGCAGTCTAGGGTCACACCCAGATATTTAAAAAGATACACCTGCTCCAGAGTTGTGCCAGCACTGTTGCTGATTTTTAGTTCTTGGTCTTAATGCTTGTGGTGAGTTCCATGGAACAACATTGTTTTTTGTTTTTTTTGTAATTAAGGATGAGTTTGTGAGATTTAAAATCAGGTTTCAACCTCCGTGAAACTATTCTGTAGTTGGGACTACAGAAAGGATGGGTCAGGGTGGGAGGTGTAGATTACTGCATTGACTGCATGCGATAGCATCCTGTCCTGGCAAGAGGCTGGGAGATTGTTTAAAAATATGTTGAAAAGCAAGGGTCCCAGGATGGATCCTTGTGGGACTCCAGACCGGACCGGTAGAGAGAGAGAGAGAGAGAGAGATTTGCCAATCCTGATCTGCTGGAAGCCATCACTGAGATAACTTTGAAACCATCGGGTGGTATCTGAGGAGAGTCCAAGGAGAGATAGTTGTTCGATCAACAGGGTGTGGTGAACGGTGTCGAACATCTTTGTCAGATCAATGAAAGTGGCTCCAATCAGTTGTCCAAAGTCAAGTGCATTATAGATGTAGGATGTAAATTCAAGGAGGGCGGTGGTGGTGCTGTGCCCTTTCCGAAAACCGTGTTGTTTGGAACATTGCAAGTTGTATTTTACCAGGTAATTAACAAGCTGCTCTGCAACTATCTACTCCAAAGCTTTTTGGGGGGGGGGGAATGGAGATTGGCCTGTAGTTGCCAGTTAGGGTCTTATCGCCGCTCTTGTGGATTGGGGTCACTACCGCAGCTTTCCATTTTAGGGGGAACTGAGAAAGCATAAGGGAGTGGTTAAGGATTTTGGTAAGTGGGGACAGGACTACTTCAATAGTGAGGGCGAGCAGTTTCAAATCAAGAGTGTTGCTACTGAATCTGGCTTTTCCCAAGACTTTTAGTAGGTGTTTTTTTGCTAGACTCTCGGGGATTGCTTTAAAGTTGAACAGTGGATGCCCCTGTGTGTTACCTGTTTTGTCAGTGGGTGAAGTATCCGGGGTGGGAGAAAAGAAATTTGAGTGTAACACTAAAGTAAGGTCCGAGAAGGTAGAGTCGAAGGCATTTGCAGTGGTAGCTTGGTCTAGGGTGGAGGTGCCATCGATGTTTAGCATTGTGGTGCCCCTTTAGGGTCTTTCCCTGTAACTTCAGAGAGGTTGCTCCAGAATTTCTTCCCGTCTTTCCAAGTGCTGGCCAGGGCGCACTTGTAATAGTTGGCTTTCTCGAGTTGGATGACTCTAGTGCAGGTGTTTCTGGCTGTTCTGTATGCCTGGGTGCCAGATGCCTTGGCTCGATACCAGAAGAGGTCCCAGATCTTCATTTGTTTAAGAGGTTCAGGAGTGATCCAAGGGTTGGAGACACCCTTGAGCTCATGTTTTTTGAATGGGGCATGGGCACTGCAGGAAGAGTTGAAACTGAAGATAAAGTACTCCGGCGCAGCATCCACATCAGGAGCTGTGTCAATAGGTGTCCAGTCGTACTCCTGGAGGAGAGTTTTGAGGTACTCTAGACAACCAGGGGCTAGTATGCGGCAAGTTATGGTCTTTGAAGGGGGTTTGGTAATTTTTTTAGACCAAGTGCAGAGGACTGGGGAATGGTCACTTAAGGAGTCGGAGAGAACTTCTGTTTTGGTGATGTGATCCAGGCAATTGGTAAGCACCCAATCAAACAGTGTGCTAGTCCCTGTTCTATAATTCACTCCGGTAGGTGAGTTTACCATTTGCGAGAAATTGGCTGTGAAGAGAGAGCGTCCTTATAGTTATTTGCATTTGTGGCCAGTCATTTGACATTGAAATCCCCAAGCATGATTAATTCCATGTTATGATTTAGGAGGTTGATGCAGTCAAGGAGGGGTTGAAGACCCTGATTAGTCAGCTTGGGTGGTATGTAGACTGAGGCAACAGTTAAGACCTTTTTGTGCGCACCGAGCAGCACCTTGGTGGAAGAATCTGAATGTCATTCCCCGAGGAGGGTGTGGACAGAATATGTCCCATAAGGGACTCTTATGTACAGCGCACAGCCCCCTCCTTTTTTTGATTGCCTGACCTGTCTGTAAACAGCATAACCAGGAATAAAAATCATTGAGTCCAGGATCTTTGGGGACAGCCATGTCTTGATCACCAATGGGATGTCTGGGTTGTGCTGGGAGACCCAGGCAGTAAGGATATCTATATTTGTGATGAGACTGCAGATGTTTATATTGGCCAAGCAGCGTGTCCCAGTCTTGCAGGTACCCCTAGTACCAAGCAGCGGGGGGCCAGAATTACAGTGAATGTTGCCAGAGGTGAGCAGTAGCAACAAGATTAGGCATTGTTAAGAAGGTTTTGAGGAAATTCCTATTTGGCAGTAGGACCCTTTTTTTAGAGGGACAGTTTATAACAGATTGTTCAGTAGTGCAGTATCCAGTTAATAAAAGTGGTGAGCTAATAAGTAAGGGAGTATGAGCAGTCTGTGGGAGAAAAAAAAACAGAGATGAGGTCTAGGTGGGAGCTGACAAGCAAGAAACTGGGCATAGTGGTTTGTGGATGTCACACGTAAGGACTGAATGGATTCATTAACAAAGGCTGGAGACAGGTTATGAGTGGGTTGACCTTCCCAGCCAAAGTGTGAGAGTTGGGTATGTAGGGTAAGCAAACTTAGCAGCATACAAATTGGTCCCATTTTGGAGCCTAAACATTGCCTAAAAGAAGTAGAGCACAGGCTTACTGTGGAGGTCCTTTAGGAGATAGGAAGTGTCTAAAACTTGAGTAGCCAATGTAGATGAAAGTTGAAGAAAGAGGGTGGGATTTAGCTGTATTTAATAGAGATTGGGGCCAAGGAGGGTGGGGGGGACAAAAGCCCGCTAGTACTGGTGTCTAGCACAGAGAGAGATAAGGGGAAACAGAGAGAGAAAAATAAAATAAAAAATCAGCAGGGTCCAAGGCCAGTGAGGGGACAGCCAATCAGAATGCAGCAGTCCCAGCGACCAGCCAATCAGGGTAATCCAGCAAAAGGCACCTGGAAATTGAAATTTCAGCAGGCAGAGTTGGTCTGTACCTGCAGAAAGGCTTCCCGGGGAGGCAGCAGTGGTAGCGGGCACGGCGCTAGTGGAAATTGCACTGCTCCGAGGAGTCAATGCCCGTTCAAGGGCAAGGCTGCTGCAGAAAGGCTTCCCAGGGAGGCAGCAGTGGTAGCGGGCAGTGGCGGCAGTGGAGGCCATGCCACTCCAAGGAGTCAACGGCCGTTCAATGGCAAGGCTGCTGCAGAAAGGCTTCCCGGAGAGACAGCAGTGGTAGCGGTTGGTAGCAGTAGTGGAGGCTGCGCTGCTCTGAGGAGTCAATGCCCTGTTCAAGGGCAAGATTGCAGAAAGGCTTCATGGGGAGGCAGCAGTGGTAGTGGGTGGTGGCAGTAGTGGAAGCTGAGCCACTCCAAGGAGTCAATGCCAGTTCAAGGGCAAGGTTGCAGAAAGGCTTCCCGGGGAGACAGCAGTGGTAGCGATTGGTGGCAGTAGTACTGCAACGCTCCGAGGAGTCAATGCCCGTTCGAGGGCAAGGTTGCAGAAAGGCTTCCTGGGGAGGCAGCAGTGGTAGCGGGTAGTGGAGATAGTTGAAGCCGCGCCACTCCGAGGAGTCAATGCCCGTTCAAGGGCAAGGCTTCTGCAGACAGGCTACCTGGGGAGGCAGCAGTGGTAGCGGGCAGCAGCAGTAGTGGAAGCCGTGCCACTACAAGGAGTCAACGCCCGTTCAAGGGCAAGACTGCTGCAGAAAGGCTTCCCAGGGAGGCAGCAAATCTAAAGTGTTAAGAGTTGCAATATACATGTTCCTACTTTTATGTGGGAACATTCACCAAAACCTGGGTCCCCCAAATAGCTATTGTTTAAATGCAGACATCTTGACTGGCAGAGAGTTCAGCATAGTACACCTCAGGAGCAAAAGTATTGTTCCAACTATGGATCAAATTACATAATGGAATTTCTTCTATAAACCAGACCTTATAATTGTATCGAAATCATGGTTAAACCCCAAAGTCTCAGATACATATATTTAGTATTAATAACTATCAAATATGGCACAGAGGCTGCGACAAAAAAAAGCAGACCATTTGTTGATTTACAGGCAAACCAGCATGGTTGCAACAGAAGACAATCCACCAATTAGGACTGAAGGACTGGAAATCCTTAGCTTAGAAATGAGGCTACCCTATGCTCAACCTTTATTACTAGACGGGTTGTACTGTTCCCCCAAAGCTGGTTTGAATGTATTTTAAGAACTCCAGGAAACACTGCATGCTTATAAATCCAGCTATGAATTATTAATAGTGGATAACTTTCATGTCAATTGGCTGATGACTGGTCTCTCGTTCTCATAGCTTACAAGATCTCCAGGTGAATCTAGGCATGGTACAATTCATTAATGAACCTACCAGAATTAATTATAAATGCCCACCTCCTCCAACACAATTGATTTAAGCAAAAATGCACAACAAGGTGTGTCGTGCTGGGATAATGTCACGCCTTGGGTGGTGGAGCATGATACCACAGGCCAAGTGTGTCCAACACCTAAGAATTGATGTTATCCTCGCACAACACGCACCACTGGAGTGCATTATTGTGATTACACAATGGAACTCCCAGAACAACACACACCCATGGAGTGCATTATTGTGATTATACAATGGTTCTCCCAGAACAACACACACCCATGGAGTGCATTATTGTGATTATACAATGAATCTCCCAGCACAACACCCCCCCCAGGAGTGCATTATTCCAGTTCTATAATGGTTCTTTTTTATATTAAAAAAGTTGAATAAAAAGTTTAAATTACATTTTATCTTTATTTTTGTAATGGAAGGTATATCTAATGAAAAAAGTGCAGAATTTCTGATTTGTCCAGTAGGTAGTGCTAGTGATGGTGTTATGTTACCCTGTGTGTCTCTGTTTCTGTGTGGACTTCCCCCCATTTCTCTTTCTCGCTCTTGCGCTGATACTCTTCCCCCCCCCCAGTTTGTGTTCTGTTTCTCTCCCCAATTTTGTCCTTCTGTTTGGAGACCGGAGCTGTGCCCTGCTGTCCTCTGCTTCACTGTGGTGAGTGCAGTTCATGGTAGCTGTCCTGACTGAGTTTACGCTGTACTCACACTCGCACTGTACTTTCTCTCCTCACTGACTCACAGTTCACACAGTGATGGTTTGCCCTCTTTGGTTCTCCCAGTAGAGCTGGTGTTTGCACCGGGAGAAAGAAGAATCATGAAGACTCCTGAAGACCTGGTTGGTAAGCCAGCACATTCTACCACGAGATGTAGCAGGTAGCATGGAGTGAAGCCGATCTCAGTTTCAGCAGAAAGGGCAGCAGTGAAGTTGATCGCAGTGTTGGCTTTGTTTACATTTTGTGTAAATAAAAAAAAGAACGAAGGTGCAAAGTTGTGCAATTTTGTATCACGTTGAACACATGACCTGTGTTAAGGATGGCTCGGGGCTCACATTGAGGCAGTGGGAGGAAGAATTCATGTTTAAAAACATTTGTGAAGTACTGGCAAACTACACAGTGGCTGTGCCAAGCATGGGTATCTTGGGCATTGTGTGCAATGATTTCTTTTACATTAGATGTGGTCTTGTGTGTGCCAGTGCCAGACAAGATCCAAGATACTGGACTTTGGAAAATAACAAAATGAGTTGGCTACTTCCAGACTCCTTTCGAGATCACTAAACCATCTTTTGCCTTTGGGCCAAAGAACAGAGTCTGCAAAACATAAACATCATCACTTGGAGAATTTTTAAACATTTTGATTATATATCAATCATGGTGGACCTGGAAACGATCGGATGCAGCTGAACCTTATTCCAGTGACTTCAGATGATGCCTGGTCTTTTTTTCACCAAGAATTGATGGTTATGTGCACTAAGCATTCACCTGAGAGGAAAAAAGCAAACCAAATGTAACAATGATCCCTGGTACAACTCAAAACTATTTAAACTGAAAAAAACAAAATGACAAGTTGTACGTGTGCTAAGAGTGCTCATACATTAGCTAACTGGACTAACTCTTGTCAAGCACAAAACTTATAAACGAAGGAAATATAACAAACAAAGGAAGAGCATTATAACAAGGTTGCTGACGATACTGGAACTCATCACCCAAAGGAGTTCTGGGAGATAATAAAAAAAAAAAACATAAAAACCAGGGTAAATCAGAAATCCCAGACTAATTTGACACTGAGGGACAGCAAAGTGCATTGGGTCTTATGGTAGGAGAAAAATTCAACAAATGTTTAGTAAATACGAATACTGAGGAACTGAATAAAAACTCTGGGTGAATACGAAATGGCTCTACTCTTACTGAACAAAACGTTGTTACCACTAGTGTCTTTAAATTGTCAGAAATTAAGATTGATGAAGTAAGGAAAGAATGAATAAGTTGAGACACCTCAAAAGCAATTGGCCAGGATAATATCCACACCCTGAGCTCAATTTTCAAAACCCTGGAGACTGGCAAAAGTAGCGCTAAACTCCCACATGCGACAAACTCCCCTGCTGTGGACTCTGCATCATATTTTGGAACAACAGAGGTCCCAGCACCAAAGTCCTCAGAGTTGCCAAAAGCCGCACCTTGCGTGAATCTGATGTCACATCCAAGGGGAATGATGGCGACTGCTGCCATCCCCTGCCCAGTGCCTGGCCAGCCCATGAAGAACTACAAGGGAGTCCAGAACAGGGAGGACCATCAGGAATGAGGCCACAGACACACCTGCTGAGGGGCCCTTACCACCTGGCTCTGAGGGGAGCCCAGATGCAGCCCTGCCAATTACCCTTGTGTCCCACCACTCCTCACCCAGGGCATTCCTCTGCCACCACCTGCAGCCTCTGGCCGATGGGGGCCCAGTGCAGTACTCATGTCCCACTCACCTGATTGCCACTAGGGCCAGCCTGTATGGAGGTGGACTCACTCACTGGCCACTGCAGCCAGCAGCAAGGAGGGTGTGGTCATCAGGGGGTCATGCCTGGACACTTCCCACCCACCCCCAGCAACTGGCGGAAGGGTCGATGGCTATGTGGCACTCCAACATTCTGGCACTGACAGGTGTCCTGTGGTTTATACAGGGGTGTTCGACCAGCTCATGGTTGGTTTAATCAAGGCTGGGGACTGCGGCCACAGTGGGGCTCTGAAAATCCCAATTTAGGGGATACTGCATCTCCACTGTGGCACAAGCCCCATTCCACCATGGTGCACCCCAATTCTGGATGCAGGGGTGGCGCAGGGCCACTTCGGCACAGGGGCTCCTTTTTTGATGCAGTCTGGATTCAAAAATCAGGATTGCCACAGGTGTTGACCCAAGGTGTCTTCTATCATTTCTCTTTAACGTAGGCATCTTTTGTCAAAACCTGGGGCTTTGAAAACAGAGCACACTATTGCTAAAATATATTGCCCCCGTAATTGCCTTTCCTTTAACCTCTACTTTAGTTTGTCAATAACCACAGGAGAATTTCCCTTGGCATGGAAAACTGGCAACATTATTTCACTATTTAAATTGGGATCCAAAACTAACATAAATAACTATGCCCAATCTCATTATGACCTTTTCTGTCTAACTCTTTTTGAGAAACTAGTATGTGCCCAGTTGAAAACTTTTCTGGTTAACAGTATCATTTTAAACAACTTGCAATTGGGGTTCCACTGAAAACAAGAATAGTTGAGTACCTAGAGGTCAGTGGAGCACAGGATACAAGGCAGCATGGGTTCACAGCAGGAAGGTCATGTCAGACGAATCTAATAGATTTCTTTGACTGGGTGACCAAAGTAGTAGACCAGGGAGGGGCTGTGGACATGGCCTACCTAGACTTTAGCAAGGCATTTGACACAGTCCCACACAAAAGATTATTAGTCAAATTAACCAGCCTGGGAGTGGGTCCCAGGGTGGTAGCCTGGGTAAAACACTGGCTGGACAACAGGACACAGAAGGTAATTGTAAATGGAGTCCACTCTGAAGAAAGGGCGGTTACTAGTGGGTACCGCAGAGGGTTCAGATTGGGTCCAGTCCTTTTAATGTCTTCATCAGTGACATTGCAGAGGGACTGGAAGGAAAAGTATGCCTTTTGCAGATGACACAAAGATCTGCAACAGGGTTGATACACAAGGAGGCGTGGAAAGGATGAAAAGGGACTTGGCAAGGTTGGAGGAATGGTCAGACGTATGGCAGCTAGGATTCAATGCAAAGAAAAGTGCAAAATAATGCACCTGGGAAGCAAGAACCCAGGGGAAGAATACACAATGGGTGGGGAGGTAGTAACAACAACAAAACAGGAAAGGGACCTGGGGTAATCATATCAGATGACCTTAAGGTTAGCAAGCAATGTGAGAAGGCAGTAGGGAGGGCGGGGTATACTGGGATGTATAGGGAGAGGCATCAGCAGCAGAAAACAGGAAGTTGTTATCCCTCTGTACAGACAGTTGGTGAGACCCATCTGGAATACTGTGTCCAGTTCTGGAGACCCCATCTCCACAAGGACATAGACAGGATAGAGGCAGTCCAGAGGAGGGCAACTAAAATGGTGCAGGGTCTGCAAGAGAAGCCGTATGAGGAGAGACTAAAGGAGCTTAATATGTATACCCTTGAGGAAAGAAGGGAGAGGGGGGACATGATAGAAACTTTCAAGTACCTCAAGGGAATCAACAAAGTCCAAGAGGGTAGCATCTTTCAGAAAAAGAGACTTGCAAGAACAAGGGGACACAATTTAAAGATAGGAGGGCGGTTCAGGGGCAATGTGAGGAAGTATTATTTCACAGAGAGGATAGTGGATGCATGGAACAGCCTTCCTGAGGAAGTTGTGGGGTCTAAAACTGTGGGAGAATTCAAGAATGCATGGGACAGACATAAGGCAATTCTTGTGGGGGGCAGGAAGATATAGGCTGTTGGTTAACTAGGATCTGCGGCCTATCCTGTAGGTAGGGAAATGGGCAGACTAGATGGGCCTAGCGGTCCTTATCTGCCGTCAAAGTCTATGTTTCTATGTTTCATAGCACCGCGTCAGCCTTAATCAGGATGTTTGGGGATGTGCAGGAGGCTTTGGACAGGAGAAAGTCAATGGATGTGATTATTATAGATCTGTCCAAAGCATTTGATGCCTTTGACCACAACATTCTCCTGTCCCAGCTAAAATCTCTGGGCCTGACATCTGTCTCACTGAAATGGTTCGAGGGGTACCTTTAGGGTCGACAACAACTGGTCTCCAGTAAAAATATTGATTCTAGTGTCACTAAAACTATTAGCAGTATCCCTGACCAATCACAGCACTTCCTTCAGTTGTGCATGAGTTACTCTTATTGCCATAAGAGTGCCTCACTCACTGAGCAGTTGTTTTTTTTATTTAATAAAGTTAGCAATCTATAATAATTTTATGGGCCCGGTTGGAGGGCCTCTTAAGGCTGTAAGAGTGTCACTTCTTGTGTCCTTAGGATTACAGAACTGATCACCTTGGTTTCACAGTCCTGTGGTCCTAAGAACGCACAAGGCAACACTCTTATAGCCCTAAGAGGCCCTCCAACAGGACCCATAGACTTACATATCAGGAGTTCCACAGGGCTCAGTTTTGGGCTCATTGTATTTCAACAGTTATATGAAAAATCTTTTTCTCAATAACCCTAATAACCAAATGTCATCTTTATGCCAACAATACAGTTATATATACTTCAGGAAATATGTGGATCAAATTGAGCAGGCTTTTCAAATGGCATTTGATCAGGTACCGCTTTGTTCTGAAAGCAACAAAATCCCACACCCTTTTATTTAAACGAGACTCTCTAAAACAGGGCTAACTAATGCAACATTAAAGATTTTAACCTTTGGAAGCATAGTACTGGAACAGGTACAGTTATATAGTTATTTGGAACTTTGGTTGGATGCAAGATGTAAATGAATACGCATATAAATAATACAGAGGCAAATTCGGACAGAAAATTAGGTGTGCTGTGTAGGATCAAAAAATGTCTGCCGATGGAGGCACAAAGACCTGTCATAAATACTATGATTGTGCTGGTTCTGGACTATGAGGATGTTCTGGTTCTGGGGCATTGGAGAGGGAGCAGGCAAAATTGGATGTGATGTATAACAGGTTTGCCCACTTTATCCTCGATGCCCCATCCCCCCCTCCAAGAACACACCATTGTCATATGTATTCTGAGCAGGGATGGCTTAGACTGCAGGAACAAAAGGAGCTCCACACTTAGATATATGCACCAGTGTTATAAGGACGAAGTGCCAGGATTTATAATAAATAGTTCGGAACCAGGAAAGATTAAGGAGTGCTTCAGAACAGCTGCCAGTGCACAATACACTCTGCCCCAAAGAAGGTCTAACATAGGGAGATCTTTTTTCTATTATAGACCAAACATTTGGATTTGATTCCTTACTCTTTGAGGCTGTCTAATGGCGAAATAGTTTTTAGCAAGATTAAAAAGTGGTTCATGGATGCTGTAAAAATACCCTTACTATGCTGCCTCATTTAGGATGTGGGCTAAAAAAAATAGTCTTAAATGTGTTCCTTTTCACTCAGGCTGTTCTTATATGGGAAACCATGTTTGCCTAAACTTAGCATGAATACTCAAATATGATGATAGACTGTTTGCACTATTACTATTTATTACAAATATTTCTTTGTGTATTTGCTTGATGAGATTTTACTGTAATATGATCTGAGTAATAAATGCTTTTGCACTATATATGTGTAGGATAAGCAGGATCCCATTGCAAATTAATCTTAACTCAACTGGGTAATCCGTATTTATGATAGAAATGTTATGAATAAAAGTATTTTTTTATTTCATATATATATTTTTTGATTATATATATATATATATACATATATACACAGTATATAAATGTATATATATATATATGTGTGTATTATACAGGTGTGGTTGCACCTGTATAATAGACATGAGTAAGCACTTTAATAATTTTGCCCCTGTTCACCTGATATATGTGAAATCTAGAAAGCTCAGTCTTTGTGTCAGGATCTCTTGATCCTGAAAATTTCATGTAGATTGGTTTAGTGGGGGCAACGTTACAGAGGTGCACAAAATGTTAAAATCATCATTTTTAAGATCCCCCCCTCCCCCAATAACTGAAAAATATGATGATCTGAAACCTGGAACGTACAGGTTTGATAGAGTTTGGCCCAAGGTGCATGCTTTTGTTGTTTTTACCTCTCACAGTTAAGTAGTTAAAGTATTTAAGAAAAACACTATGTTTGTCAGCATCAGCAGTTTAAAAAATTAAAGTTCTAAGGATAGCTGAATTTTTGTGAAAGCATGATGTCCTGTTGTCATATTTTGCTGTGTGTTGTATCATATACTGTAGTGTGTCATATAGCAGAACACCACAGTATATGATACGACACATATAATAGAAAAAGCAACCCCGAGATGTAAGAACCTTTTCCTTAGGGATCTATGTGATAACGGCAATCGCTGATGGGTGATCGCTGTTAGGGCGACAGCACATCACCAAAAAAATATTTCGGCGATGTACTCCCCAGTGCACAGCAAAATGGCGAAGGGGAGTTGGGATTTTTCGTTATGTGGGGGGCTGTGCCCACCACCCCCCCACAGGCATTGCCTCCCCACTGCCCCACTTAAGGATTCTCAACTCCATGGGGGTGCATGTCAGGGGTGCAACTGTGGCAAAAATAAATTTCAGGCTGGGCACAACAAAAAGTACCTGCACCCGGACCCAAACCCAGCACCATTCCCGATCAGACCTGAACCCACCCACCATGCCACAGTGGCAGCTCACCGTGGTGCCACCCCTTACAAGCCCTCCATCCCCTCCCACTCCCACGCTCAGCGTGCTCGCTCCCCCCCCGGGAGTGTAAGCATGCAGCGACAGGATGTCACTATTTTGCGCACCCCCCCAATCTGGTCGCCCACCTTCCCCAGTCGCCCTGATGACAGGTGCCGCGACTGAGTCACCCTTTTGGTAGGTGCCCAATCGCAGTCGCCAAAGTCATGGGATACCTTTCCTTAGTGGCTAGAAGTCCCTCCCCCTACCTGATCATCCCCCCATGTATAGCACTGCTTTCCCTGGTGTCCAGTGGTCTCTCTCTCCCCCCCCCACCTGATCACCTGCCCAATATGAAATAAACTTTTCCCTGGTGGCTAGCTGTCCCTCCCCCCACTTGATCACCCTCTCATTATGTCCTGCTGTCGTATTTCGATTATGTGTATCGTATCATATACTTTGGTGTTTTGTTTAGCAGAACACCACAGTATATAAAATGAGACACATAACTAAAATGCTAGCCTGTTATGTAATAATGTTTTTCCTGGTGGCTAATGGTCCCTCCCCCAACCCGATCACCCACTGGGTATGTAATTAAATAGCGGACCCTCTCCTCATCCCTGTAAGTGTAAAATGTCAGCCAGTACTGTACGCCCCCATCCAATGTATTAACGTCAGCTAGTACTGTGCAACCCTACCGGCCCATTGTTTTATTTATAGTTGCTGACATTGGGGGCCCCAATCCCCATATCAGCTTTACAAGCCAACCCTCTCCAGCAGTGTGGGATAATTGGAAGCCCACCCTTAGTGTCTCAAAGTAGCTTTCCCTGAAAAAAAAAAAAAAAAACAGTCCACACATCTTTTTTTTTTTTTTTTTACCTGAAATAAAGAAAGTGGTCCCTCGTCATCACCGCCATCCTCCCATCCTGACCCTCCCACTGAGCCCCCCCCTTATCCTATACTTACCAGTCGAGGTTGAATACTGTCATCCTCTGTGGACCGAGACATGTCTGCACTCATCAATGCCAAACCATGAACTGAGGAATACAAGTAAGTGCTGTATAATGTATTTCAATGGCGTTTTGAACTTAGGTTCATAACTTGGTCATTTATTTGGAATTTTGCAACACATTTTCAACATGGTCTTTTTGGGACCCCACCTCATGAACACTGTCAGTGAAATTTTGCTACTCGGTCCTGGAAGGTGATTTCGCGGTCGCTGTGCAAAATCACCTTTCAGGCCTGATAAAAGAAATTTCACCACCAGTGTTCATGAGGTGGGGTCCAAAAAAGGTCATGTTGAAAATATGGTGAAAAAAAAATCCTAAAAATTACCAAATTATGAGTGTATGTTGAAATTTTTCTGTGCACATGCATAACTTTGGCAATTTTCAATATTTTGGCTGCAAATTTTCAACATAGACATTTTTTCACACCACTTAATGAACATTACAGCTGTCATATTTCACATCCTGGCTGAAACCTGTTTTTGTACCAGTGGCATGGAATGGCGTTTCGGCGGCGATTTGAAAATTTTCACATACATGAGGAGGGGTCATAAGAAGATAATGTTGAAAGTCTGGGGTCAAAGTATTAAAAAACAAAGAATTTATTTATTTATTTCAGATTCAGATTAATACCTTTGAGCCAAAAGGGCTCATTTACAAAGGTTCCAAGTCAGAGTAAAACAAAACAGGACATGAATACAGGTAGTTTTGTATATGGTACCATATACAGATCAGATTACACAGAGGTTGAGGTTACATAGGCAACAGTTATAGACAATGGAATAATTGCAGATAAGGTAGACAGGATACACTGGTGCATTGTGTCACAGGAAAGTGCTACGGAAAGGCTGTCATCGGCACCCTGAGGTTCGGCACAGTGTTTTAGTGATAACGTTACAACTGGGGCATTCGATATTCTAGGCAAAGATGGAGCAGAAATAGCAGCCAGGGGGGGCTTTGTTTGGGGTACAGCCAGGGGTTGTTAATGGGGGGTGGAGGATAGTGGGGAAATATAGTCAGTTAGGTGAGGCATGTTGCATCCAGGGGCTGAGGAAGAGTGTGTATACTAGCGGGCATACCTAGGTGATAAGGGATAGGGTGAGGCAGGAGTGGAAGGGGACAGGGTTTATGGTGGAGAGGAGAATGGACCATGCCAAACAGGGAGATAAATGGGTGAGACTGTCAGGGTGATAGCATGGAGGTCGTGCATAGGAAAAGGGACAGGGAGTAAAACCAGGTCATAGGTTAGGGACAGCAGCTGCAGGTCACATTACATGCCGGTAAGACTATAGCCCTCGTTTGAAGTAGCTGAGCGAGGTGCATTCAATTAGGGTGATGGGTAGCTCATTGTACCACCTGGGTCCTCGGAAAGACAGTGATTTCTGAGCCAGCTTGGTACATTTGAATGGCACCTGGAGGCTCCATTTGATCGCACTCCTTGTGTTTTTAGCGGATTGAGCAGCTTTAAAGAGGCTGCAGGTAGACTCAGGCATGAGCCCTAGTACTGATTATTTGGCCAGCAGGCAGATCTGGTACTGTGCCCTGAGGAGAAGAGGGAGCCACCCTGACTTGTTGTATAGTGAGCATGTGTGGGTCAGGTGTTCTGCCCCTAGGATCAGAAGGCAGGCCTTGTTAAGGAGTGTTTTTACTCTCTTGAGGGCAGTGTCAGAACCCACTGCATAGATGGGCAGCCCATAGTCAACTGTGGCTAGGACCAAGCTGCTTGTGGCAAGCTTCAGGGAAGCAGGAGGTATGGAGTGTCTGTGACGATAGGGGACACCCAGTTTTATGTTTGTGGTTTTAACAACATGATCAACGTCGGTGTTGAAACTTAGTGTTTTATCAAGGTGGACTCCCAAGTACTTGAAAGTGGGGACTTGTTCCAGGGCATCACCTTTGTAGTTCCGTATCAATAGTGGGCCATGTCTCTTCTTGCTCTGTGCTATGGAAAAGAGCATGCTTTTGGTCTTTTTGTGGTTGAGAAGGAGTCTATTCTGGGAGAGCCATGATTCGAGTTTAAGGAAGTGAAGCTGTCTTGCAGTTCAGTGGTGATTGTTGAAATGTCTTTACTAGTAATAGAGATGATGGCATCATCGGCACAGAGCAAGGTGTGTGCTGGGCAGATGGAGGGGAGAGCATTAATGAAGAGGTTGAAGAGGACAGGGCCAAGGATAGACCCTTTGGGGACTCCAATATTCACCTCCCTGGGTTCCGAGTGGGTGCCGCCGATATTATCGCATTGTGTTCTGTGGCTAAGATAACTGTTAAACCAGGGACTGTGTCTGTGGACAGGCCAACAGACAGCAGACAGTTTAAAAGAAACTGGTGGTTGATGGTATCAAATGTCTTTGTGAGGTCTATGAAGATAAACCCCACTACCAACCCTTTATACAGGGAGTCATAGAGAAGGGAGGTGAACTCAACCAGAGCAGTGATGGTTGAGTGTTTTTTTTACAGAAGCCATGCTGCTGGGTACAGAGTAGGCAGCATTTGTTTTTCCCAATTGTTTAACCAGGAGAGACACACACTAAGCTGAAAGCTTGTTTACATGTGTGACCTGGGAGCACAAGGAAGTTGAGACTTGCTCAGGGTCACACAGTATGCAAGTGGGGGCTGTGGGATTCAAACCCAGGTCTCCAGATTTACAGCTCAGAGCCTTAAACCACTGTGCTATACTGCCAGGTACTCTGTGAGTTGATTGCAAACCATTCGTTCCAAGGCCTTTATTAGGTAACGTTGTTTGCAGGGATGTCTGTTACACCACTGGGGACCACATTGCCTTACCATGCCAGTGAGCTGAGTTCGGGTGTGCACTCAGTGAGCCAGATTAATGTGACAAGGCTGATGGGGAAGGTGCTGCACCATGTTACACAAGGCCCAGCCTGGGTAGAGAACGGAGCAGTGTTTTGGCACAGATGCCACACCCTGTGGTGGGTCAGGGAGCCTTACCCACAAGATATTGACATGCATGCCGGGGCCTGCTGTGCCCATGCACTGGGTCAGATCTGTCTCCAATAATGTATTTACCTCATTTTGTGCAGGTCCCAAATGAATATACAATTCCACTATCAGAAAAAGAAGTGAAATTCATTACAAATATATATATATTTTAATGCAGCAATTAGGGTTGAAGAATCCAAAGCGCACAAAGAAGAGAAATGAAAAAACATTAGGAATTTGAGTCTCCTCTCTCCAGAGTATTGAAGAATCAGCAGTGGGGTCTTACTTGGGGTTGTCAATCCTGACTCCTACTCCCTCCCTTGAGCAAATGAGATCAGATGTGATCTCTTTTCCTCGCACAGGGCCCTGCGTGAAGTAAGCTGACACATTCTGTTGACAACATGTGGCAAGCCATGCTTCTCTACTTTTGAAGAGTGTATCTTTTTGAGACACTGGCTTGCAGCTGTGCCTTGTATTTTGGGCAGGAGGCTATGGGCTCAGGGAAGGGGGTGGGAATTAGGGTTGACAACTCCAAGTAAAACCCCACCACTGATTCACCAACACTCCTGAGATTTAAATCCCTAATGTTTTTTCATTTCCCTTCTTTGTGTGCTTTGTGTTCTTCAATCGTAATGTCTGCATTAACGTATTTTTTGCAATGAAAATATATATATATATATTCATGGCAAAAACTCCATTTAATGCATCAGTTAGGGTTGTTCCACAGCAACAAAAGCGAGGAATTCGACGTGTAGTTCCCACCCCTTTGCACCTTCATTCGGGCCCCCACCAACAGGGCATTGGGGAGTTAGGTCGCCGGTCCTAACTCACCCCATCCCATGTGTAAACAAGCTGAGATGGTGCAGTATAGAGAATGGGTGAGAGTTAGACCGATAACCCAACGCACACCCCCGATGCCTGTTGGTGGGGGCGGGTGGTGGGCAGTGGCAAGAGAACCCAACATCGAATTTCCTCGCTTTTGTTGCCGTGGAACAACCCAACTGATACATTAAACTGAGTTTTCGCCATGAATTTCCCTTATTTTTGAGAATGTGCACTATAATTAGTGAAGTAACGGTAACGCAAATGCAAGTGCAAACGGTAACGCACATGGTGACGCAAACGTAAACAATAACGCAAATGGTAATAGAAAAGCAAGGGCAAATGTTAATGAAAACAGAAATGCAAGTGCATACGGAAATGCAAATTATAACATGCACGGTCACGGTAACGCAATTGGAAATGCAAACAATTACGGTAACAGCAACGATGACGCCAAAGGAAAAAGAAACCAAATGCAATTGGAAGTGTGTACACAAACGCAAATGGAAATGCACATGGTGACGCAAAAGGAAATGCAAACAAAAACAGTAATGGAAAAGCAAATGTTAACAGTAATGCAAGCGCAAACGAAAATGCAAGAGGTAACGCACAAGGTGGCATAGACGGGAACGCTAACGCAAACGGTTACAGAAACGCAAGTGGAAACACTAAGTGTAACAGTAATGAAAATGCACACCCTTTTTTTCCCCAAAAGCTGCATTGAGAAACACAGTGAATGCAAAGAATGTATGCATAATAATGGGCCTCGGAGCAGAAAATGAACACGTGGAATACTATCAATCAATCAAGCAATCAAAACTTTATTTATAAAAAGGCGCCTTTCTAAAAACCAAGGCGCCTGCATATCTCATAATAAGACAATATTAATAAAACAATAAATTAACCACACTAATAATATATTAAAAGTCATTACATGCTTGTTTAAAAAGATATGTTTTAAGTGCTCCCTTAAAAGTTTCGAATAAATTGCTTATATCTCAGAAACCGTACGACGTAGAAAAATAATTAAAATTTTATATAATTTATGACTTTCCTGGCTAGTTTTGCACTCAGCCCCTTAGTGGGGGGCTAAGCATTTTTCTGACAAAAAGTCCGTATCTCGAAGCGTTTCCGAGATAAGGGCCCCAAAAGGCGCAGCAAATGCCGTAATGTTAGCCTATGGGAAAAATCGTCAACTTCGGAGTACTGTAACTTTACAGCCTTGTAATATTTTGTCACCAAACCACCAAAAGGCACATCTGTGGAATCTTGGCTTTCTTTCCTCCAAATTTCAGCCCAAAAGACCAAACCGTTCTTTTGCAGCTGGGTGGCAAAGATTTCCTATTCTTTTGGGCATAGTGTCTCAAAGTAGTGTCGCAAATCACAAAAGTGTCGCAAGTGCAACACTAGTTTGTGACACTACAGTTTACAAAAATTTCAAAAACATATTTCTGGGGTGTTTAACCCCACAAAAAAGACATGGCTAGCATCTTCAGGGCTCGACTAGGTGAACACAAAAATAATTGTGGCCCTAGAGGGTACCAAATTTAAATGCTAAGCATTTCTGTGACCAGTAACTGAAAAAAAATGGCTGACTCACGACACTAGAGGGTCATCTGCGACACTAAAAATGGCATTTGCGACACTGTCAAACGTTTTAACTTTTCCCATTGACCGTAATGGGAAACTTATTTTTTGAATAACTTTTGAACCGTTTAATATTTTTTCACAAAATCTTTAAAAGACACATCAGCAACCAAGGCTGCATGTTCCTTGAAGGTTTCATAATGGTCGCGCAAACCGTACAACCTGTAGGCATGAGCAAAAAAGCATAAATATGACTTTCTATTGTGCTTTATAGCTGTGCAACCGTATATTTAACCATTACAAAACTGGGCAGATCCAGAGATCTATAGTACCACTCCATATCTGCAAAATTTCAGGTAAATCCATTGTATGGTGGCAAAGTTATTAAGCTGCAAAATTTCACACTTTAACCTTAAATGGGGTACCCAACCCTAACAATAGTGGCACTACTGTGCCACTATAATGTATATGTGTGTGTGTATGTGTATATATGTGTGCGTGAAGACAAAGAACCTCTGTGCGTAAACACTGAGGCAAGGGTTACCCCAAAGGGCATTTGGCTGGGAAGCCAAGTTTCAAGAAAATACAAAATCACACATGCCCCCACAGTGCAAAGCATCATGGGCTGCATATGCAAATCACCACAGAATGTTATGCTGGTCCAACTTTAAGCAGAATTGCATGGTGCCAAAAGGCCTCTCACACAGTTTGCAAAGGGTACTAACAGAAGACATAGACACGTGTTTCGTCCTACCAGGACTCATCAGTATGCCTCGTCTGTTTGACACCCCAGTGGAATGGACCAGCTACCCCTAAGGCAGCGTGCCTGGGATATATTGTGGTGAACCCATTAAAATAAAAACTATTTAAAGACAAAAGAACCTCTGTAGTAAACACTGGAGGTAGGGTGTTATATGTGTATATATATGTATATATATATATATATATGTATATATATATATATATATATATATATATATATATATATATATATATATATATATATGTGTGTATATATATGTGTGTGTGTGTGTGTGTGTGTGTGTGTGTGTGTGTTTATATATGTATATATAAAATTGGTAACGGAAAGGCACACTGAGCCAAGACTCGTTTCCAGGTGCGACTTGGGGTGGTAGGGCAGATAAAGTACAAAGCAACAAGTGATCACAATGGTACAATGTCAAGTGCAGTGAGCAAGAATGCAGGTGTGTGTGTATAGATATATAGATACAGATACAGATACAGATACAGATATAGATATATATATATAGATATATAGTTATAGATACAGATATAGAGATATATAGTTTTATATACAGATACAGATATACAGATATAGATATGCAATTATCTCGTGAGGTAGCTCCAGATGTGCATGATACCTGGTTTGGAATGTTGTTGTTATTGCACACATGTACAAGTAGTGCAGCCACCAGTGCACAGTGGCAATAGCAACATTTCTGCCCAGATAACATGCTTTTCTGGAGCTACCTCATGGGATAATCGATGTATATCATGGGGTCCCCAACTTTATTGGCTTGCTCTGCCTATGTCAGTACAAGAAAAAGTGAAGTGCAGAAAGAAATTAGGAGTTCCCACATGTGTGTGTGTGTGTGTGTGTATATGTCTTTTGTAAAAAAACATGCTGTGTTATGCAAACAGATGATCTTTTTACAGATTCTTTCATTTCCACTATATTGATAATGCAAAGCTGAGACTTATACTTTTATGGTCAAAGGGGCAGTTCAGCTGTTTGATGTTCTGCCCGCAGGGAGTCAGTTCATGAGAAAAGCAAGGGTTGTGGCCACTGTGCGGATAACATAGCTACTGTGCGGATAACATAGCTACTGTGCGGATAACATGTTATTTGCACAGGAGCTACATCTCCAGTGACAATAATAGCTTTTATCATTTAAATGCATACATTAATGCACTAGTTAGGGTTCAACGTACTGCCACAAAAGCAAGGAAATGTGGTGGCTTTCCAAACCTAACCCCCCCCCCCCAAAGCAGCAAAAGGAGAAAAACATTAGAATTTTTGGTCTCTGGAGTCTTGGCGAATCAGTGGTGGGGTCTTCCTCGGGGTTGTCAACCCTAATGCCCGCCCTACTCCCTGAGCAAACAGTGTCAGATGTGATCTCCTTTATCACACAGGGCCCACAGGGCCCTGCACGAAGAAAGCAACAATAGACTGTAGTGGCAACGTATGACAAGACATGCTTCTCTACCGTTGAAGAGTGTATCACCATGAGGCACCTGTTTTGGGCTGGGGGTGAAGGGGGAAGCATTAGGGTTGGCAACCCCAAGAAAGACCCCACTGTGACCACTAATTCACCAAGACTCTGGAGACCAAAGACCATCATGTCTTTTTCCTTTTGCTGCTTAGGTGGGATGGAGGTGCAGAGTTAGGGTTGAAAACCTTAACGTCACATTTCCCTACGTCTGCAGCATTAAATTAAACTGCAATTGGTGCATTAGTGACGTTTTTTATAAAAAAAAATGTCCTTTCCTTTTGAGATAGTGGAATCATATCCTCATTTATGCAAGTCCCAAAGGGCCGTGCATTAACAGGCCAAGGGAAGACTCCAATCACCTACAGAAGTGCAGGACCCTTTGTGGGTCCTGCACTCTGTACAGCAACAGATGTCAAGAATTCATGGGGCTGTCTAGTGAGCTGTGTGCAGGGCTCTGTGGTCCCTGTGCTTCCTTGTGGCTATGGATAAAAACACACAAGGCAAAGAGTCCATCTGTCAGACAAGGCACAAGGCCCTCTGCCACCACAGGTGTAGATGTGCAGGGCCCTATGCCAAAATGACAGTTGTCTTCACTACATGGTACCCAGGTCCATGCGGACAACCCTGTAGCTTTCATTCACTGACTGGGGATGTCACATAACAGCGCCACCCCCCCATCCTCACCATATCCATCTGGATCACTGAGCTCACCCCCTAAACTCAGCTCACCGGCATGGTATCACAAAATATACCTGCTAGGGTCAAGATTAGCACTACACACAAAGTTTCATAACAATTATATATATTACCAAGCATTTGTCAATATCGAATGTTTGCTTGCTGTCATTAGCATTGGAAGTGCAGGAGTTAGACAGATGCAGAGTAGGAATGGCAGTGAAGTATTGAAGTGATGCCAACCCCACCCCCACCCTGCTAAGATGCACAGGCATTGGTGTGTACCTTTGAGCTGTCACCCATAACGCTCATACCATTTCATCTCACCCTAACCTGCAGACATTGACAAGTGTCAAGATGTGCCTTGGAGTGTTCAGGCTTTACACTCACCCAATTCCATAAGAAAATACACTGAAATGGATCCAGTATAGGAGAATGGGATGAACTTTGGGGCCAAAGAGTCCAAGGCACACCTCAATGCCTGTTACTGGCTGCAGGTTGGGGGTGCGGGCAGAATAGCATGATCAATACTGGTGACAATCTCAGGTTACACCCCTGATGCCTGTCAGTCCCTACAGAGTAAGGTGTTATGGTCAGAAACCCTAATGACCTGGGAATTTCTTGGTATTTTCACTCCAAGTTTTCAACATAGGCTTTTTGTGACCTCACCGCATGAACAGTGAAACTATCAGTTTGTTAGCCGAAAAGTGATTTTGCACAGTGACTGTGCCATTTAGTGCCACAAGTGGGAAAACACATTTCGAACAGGATGTGAAAAATGACAGCTGTACTGTTCATGAGGAAGTGTAAAAAAATGGTAATGTTGAAAATCTGGTGTGAAAATATAAAAAAATTGGTGAAGTCAAGCGCGTGTATAGAAACTGCTCAATGCACACCCATAATACAATTATTTTGAGGATTTTGCATACCAGATTTTCAACATAGGCATTTTGGGATCTACGCTTGTGATTTTCTTAATCTGTCCCAAATGTTGATTTCGCGCAACGACCACGCCCATTGTGTACCACAGGTTCGAAAACATGTTTCAGGCAGGATGTGAAAAATGACAGCTATACTGTTCATAAGTCGGTGTGCAAAAATGGCAATGCTGAAAATGTGGAGTAAAAATATTAAAAAAAACAGCAAAGTTATGAGTGTGTGTAAAAACTGCGCAACGCACACTAGTAACGCAGTCATTTTTTTGAATTTGTTCACCAAATTTGCAACATGGGCTTTTTGGGACCTCTCCTTATGAACACTGTCACTGTGATTAATCTGTCCCGAACATTGATTTCACATAGTGACTGCGCCATTGTGCGCCAGATGTGCGAAAACACATTTTGGTCAGGATGTGAAAAATTACAGTTGTACTGTTCATAAGGAGGTGTGGAAAAATGGCAATGTTGAAAATCTGGAGTGAAAATTCTTGAAGTTATGAGCTTGCGTGGGAACTGTGCAATGCATGCTCATAACAATCATTTTTTTGAATTTTTTCACCAAATTTGCAACATAAGCTTTTTGGGAGCCCACCTCATGAACAGTGACACTGTCATTTTGTTAATTGGTTCTAGAAGGTGATTCCACGCAGTGACCGTGAAATCACCTTTCAGGACCAAATAATGACATGACAGTGACTAAGTTCATGAGGTGGCATCCCAAGAACCCCATGTTGAAATTTTTGGGCCAAAAGTCACAATAATGGTGGAGATATCCACCTAAGTTGAAAACCCCACATTGATGCCATTATACAGCTTACCAGCATTTCTTCAGTTCATGGTCGGCTTTGAAGAGGGCAGACGTGTTTTCGCTCAACAAAGATGGGCTCCAGAGGTATGTATGGGAAGATGGGGTGGAGGGAGTTGGGGTACGTTGAGGGTGGGGTGCGGGTTGTGGGTGGGGCACCGAGACAACAAAGGACTGTTCTTGTTTACAGGGTTAAAAAAAAAACTTTGCGAGAAGGTTTCCTTTTCTGCAGGGACATTTGGCACACTGGAGTGGACTCCCAGTGTGCCACCTGGGTGTTTTGGGGGAACTGGAGCTGACAGGGATTGGGCACCCCATCGGCAAAGAAAAAGAGTCTGTGTTTGGGAGGGGATGATGTCAAGGGGGATTGGGCACCCCCTCAGCAGACAAACTACAGGGACATCATGCCATCGGGGATTGGGCTCCCCCATCGGCAAATGAAATGGGAAGGGGGCATGCCAACAGGGGGATTGGGCACCCCCAAAGTTGGTTTTTGCAGGACTGTGAGAGGCAGATGGCTACAGTCGCCATCATGTTTATTGAAATGTTATACCAGGCAAGGCATGCCCTGCAATAAGGTGGGTGCTCCCTCATTGCAGTGGTGAAATCTTTTCAAGTTGTTGGTACGCTTGCAGACTACTGTCACAGCAAGCTGTGCCTTCATTGGTGACACACAGATGAGCCCCAAAAAGCAGTAGCGGCATTGGCCACAACACTGCTGCACCTCCACAACCTACTTCTCCAGCAAGTTGTCACAATATGTTTCTTGCACATGCGCACAAGCAAACATAAAAAATGACACCGTTAACATTTATGAGGTGGGGTGTAGAAAACTTGCTACATTGAAGGTCTGGAGTCAAAATATTGAAAATTACCAAAGTTATGAGTAAACACTGAAATATTGCAACATTCACACCTAACCTGTGTATTTTACCATATTTGTACAACAAATTTTCAGTATAGCCTTCTTATTACCCCACCTCATGAATCTGGCAGGTGAAAATTTTGAAATCCCCACAAAAACATCATTTCCTGCCACCAAAATGTCATTCTGTGCCACAGGTGCAAAAACACATTTTGGCCAGGATTTGAAAAATTACAGCTATCACAATTATGAGGTGATGTGAGAAAATGGCTATGTTGAAAATTTGGAGTCAAAATGTTTAAAATTACCAAAGTTATGAACTAGTACAGAAAAATTTCAACATACACTCATAACTTTGTAATGTTTACATACTTTGACTGCAAATTTTCAAACATAGCCTTCGTATGACCCCACCTCATGAACAAGGGTAGTAAAAATTTTCAAATCCCGCCCAAACGGAGATTTTGGAAAGTGATAGCAAAATCCCCTTTCAGACCAGATTTGCATGATTTTGCCACCACTGGTCATGAGGTGGGGTCCCAAAAAGGCCCTGTTGAAAATCTGAGGTCAAAATATGCAAAAATGACAAAGTTATGAATCAAAGTTCAAATCTCATTGAAATACATTAGACTGGACTTACCTTATTTTCTGACATTGCAGCTGCCAGTTTCAGCAGCAAGACATGTCTTCAGTCAGAGAGTAGATCTATGCATTGGGACATGTTCAGATGAGTGAGGTGAGTGGGGATGTGGGGTGGTGGGTGCTCAGTGGGAAATTGGGAGAGGTGGGTGGGTGGGTGGGTGGGGACTGTGGAGGGTCAGATCAGCAGGGACCATTTTCTTTTTACAGATTTAAAAAAAAAAAAAAGAGGGGCCAGCCCGGTGGCACTGAAGGCTGAGGCACCAGATGCCACACCTCATACCACGCCGGCGACCCGGGTTCGGGAGTGAGCACGGGTCTCTGTGGGTTGGCAGGGGAGGAGATGAATCGAGCATCTGAAGGACTGCTCTTCCTCTCCAGGAAGGGGGGTCCACATTGGTCAGCATCCGACTGACCCCTGGCAGAGGCTGGGGGTCGGGGATGCATGCCACACACTGGGAGGAGCTAAGGGCAGACATCTGGATGTGGACGCAGGCACGCCCACTGCCGCTGACATCCTTGCATGTCCTCGTCTCCAGGGGAAACTAAAGAAAAAAGAGGAAAAACGGCACTGGTCGTGGCGGCTTGATGGTCGTTCGGCGGAGCGCTCTGATCCGTGGGCTCACTGAAACTGGATCCTGTGTCAGCAGAGATAGAGGAGGTCTCTCCTCTGCCCCACTGCGGGGGTATATGGCAAGACCCACTGTGGGATCTGAAGCGATCCAGATGGTGGCCGGAGGAAGGGGATGCCTGGACGTGATTGTAGACCGGAGTGCCTAGGTGAGAAACAACTACTAACAAAAAAAAAAATAAAATAAAGAGGGATGGTTTCCTTTATAGAAGGGGAACATTCAGACACTGGTGACTGGGCACTATAGTGTCAGGATAGTGTTCAGCAGCACCAGGGGTGGGCACCATGGTGCCACCAGACATATAAATGATATAGGGATGGACAACCTAGAGGGAAGGGGGTGAATGAAGTGGTACCAGGGTGGACACCCCAGTCTGCTTATACAATTAAAAAAATGAAACATGGGAAAGGGGGTGGGTGACCTGGAGGGAAGGGGGAGAAGGAAGCAGTACTAGGGGTGGGCACCCCGGTCCGATAGATAGATAGATAGATAGATAGATAGATAGATAGATAGATAGATAGATAGATATCTGCTGGGACAGATTACAGACTCACTAGACTGCTTGCTGTCACTGCTTCAACTGTAGCCAGCAGCACGACTCTAGCTGTGGCTTCAGAATTCAAGAAAGTCCTGTTGTTCTCATATTGAGAACATGAGTGAATGGCTCCTCTCACCATGCAGGTCATGGGACATGTTCAGGTGAGTGAGGGTGTGTGGGTTGGAGAGTGCTGAGTGGGAGGTCGGGTGGGGGTGTGTGGAAGGGTCAGATCAATGAGGGACCATTTTGTTTTTACAGGTAAAAAAACACTGAAGGACAGTTTTCTTTATTTCAAGGTTTACTCTGAAACTGGGGATTAAGCACCCTAGTGTCAGACTACTGTTCCGTAGCACTGGGGGTGAGCACCCCAATGCCACCATGTGCATAGCAGAAATGGGGTTGCAGGTGACCTGGGGTGAGGGGGTTCAAGAGAAGTGGTACCGGGGGGTGGTCACCCCAATCCAGAAGCGGGGGCAACCTGGAGGGGAGTGTGATAAAGAAGAGGTACTAGGGGTGGGGAATCTGGTCCACTTCAGAAAATAGATAGACTGATAGATAGACAGACAGACAGACAGACAGACAGAGAGACAGAGAGAACAGGGGAATGCTGTCTCACTGCTCAAACTGACGCCAGCAGCACAACTCCAGCTGCAGCTTCAGCATTCAAGAATGTCCCGCTGTTCTCATACAGAGAACATGGGTGAAGGCTCCTCTTGCTAAGCAGGACATCCTGGATTTTGGGGTGCCCAGAAAAGGTACTTCTGGCATTTTTTTTTTAAACACAAAACAAAAGAACCTAGCTAAACGGTCCTGTTCAGCTAGGTTCAGGTGTTTGTTGTTTTTTTTTTTTTTTTAAATATAGCATTTTCATGTATTTTTAATGCTTGTGAGTTTAAAAAAATTGCAGCCGTTATGATCAGTATTTTTTCCACACGATAGGTAAATCATGAAAATAAACAGTCATGAATGATTTTTTTTTTTGTTCATTTTACTGTTCGCATTTCTCAGTTAACTAAAAAATGCCTATAATTCTGGAACCATATGGTATTTTTTTACAAAACTTCTGAATGGCACACCCTTGGCATGGGTCCCTTGAACCCTGAACATTTCATGAAAACATTCCACACTGTCTAGGTTGCACAGTAGTTGAAAACAAAAAATACTCATTAAATATAGGGAAACCAAACCTGTTTTTATGTTTGCTTGCACGCATGTGCAAGAAACATAGTGCCATCATCCGAGATTTCAGAGGTGTGTCACCCCCTTTTCCAATTCAGTCAGTGTGTTGGTAGGCGCGCCTGTAAGCCAATGCATGCTGGATCTGTCTTGACAAGCTCAAAATGCAGTGGCATACAGTTCGAAGGGAGCTACGCTGATGAGCTGATGATAGATATAACCATGCGCAGCTCCCCTACACACACTGCGCTGGCGTGCTTTTCTGCCGCGCACACTGTGTAGCGTTAGGTGCCCAATCCCCTGTCAGGCTGTGCTGCGCTTCCCCGCCCCCAAAGTTTCTGAATGCCAGCTGGTGCCCACCCCAGCGGGCAACTCATGATATACCCAACGGGGTGCCCAATCCCCCATCGGCTCCACTGTCCTCACCCCCCGAGTACTGGGTGCCACGCTGGGAACCCACCCCAGTGTGGCAATAGATGCTTTGGCCAACGGGGGTGCCCAATCCCCCATCGGCTGAATGCCCCCCCAACCATTGTTGTGCCACGCTGGGAGCCCACCCCAGCGTGGCAAACGTCCCGCATCGTCATTGAAAAAAAAAGAAAATCTGTAAAGAAAAATGGTCCCACGTAGTCTCCATGGCCCCCTCCCACAACTCGCACCCACCCACTGCGCACCGCCTCCCACCCCTCACTCCATACTTACTCCGGACCTCGGGCGACGATCTTGGTGGACCAGGAACACGTCTGCACTCTTCAAAGCCGACCGCGAACTGAGGAATGCGGTAAGCTGTATAATGGGCTAGATAGGGTTTTTCAACTTTGTTGCATATCTCAGGCATTTTTGAATTTTGCACCAAATTTTCAACGTGGGTTTTTGGGACCCCTTCTCATGAGTGATGTCACTGTCATGGCGTTATTCGGGCCAGAAGGGTGATTTACGTGAGTCAGCGCAAAATCACCTTTTGGGACTGATTAACAAACGACACTGCCACTGTTCATAAGGTGGGCTCTCAAGAAGCCTATTTTGAAAATTTGGTGGAAAACATTTCAAAACCCCTGGCGTTGCATTACAGTTCCTACGTGATTGTGTAAGTTCGCTGGATTTTCAATATTTTCAGTCCAGATTTTCAACATTGCCATTTTACCACACCTCCTTATGAGCAGTACAGCTGTCATTTTTCACATCTTGCCCAAAATGTGTTTCCTCCCATGTAACGCACAATGGCGCAGTCGATGTGCGAAATCAATGTATGGGACACATTAAGAAAATCACAGTGACACTGTTCATGAGCAGAGGTCTTAAAATGGCTAAGTTGAAAATTTGGTGAAAAATTCCTAAAATGACTGTTTTATTTATGCTATGCTGCACAGTTCCTATGCATGCTCATAAGTTTGCGAATTTAATATTTTCACTCCAGATTTTCAACATTGCCATTTTATTACACTTCATTATGAACAGTACAGCTGCCATTTTTCATATGCCACCCAAACTATGTTTCCGCAATGTAGCGCACAATGGTGCTGTTGGTGTGTGAAAGCAATGTTTGGGACAAATTAAGAAAATCACAGTTACGCTGTTCATGAGCTGAGGTCTTAAAATGGCTATGTTGAAAATTTGGTGACAAAAGTCCATAAAATGACTGTGTTACGAGTGAGCATTGCGCAGTTTCCACGCACCCTCGCAAGTTCATGACTTTGTAATATTTTAAGTCCAGATTTTCACCAGTGGCATTTTTCCACACTGCCTTATTTACAGTACTGCTGTCATTTTTCACAACATGGCCGAAGTGTGTTTTCACACTTTCAGCGCAGAGATGCATGGTCGCTGTGGGAAATCATTGTTCGGGACAGATAAAGAAAATCACAGTGACACTGTTCATGATCAGAGGCACCAAAATCCCTGAGTTGACAATCTGCTGTAAAAAATCCCCAACCTAATTATATTACAGGTGAATTTTAGGTTTCTATATACGCTAAGTGACTTCACCATTTTTAAATATTTTACTGAAGATTTGCAACATTGCCATTTTACATCTCCACAAACAGTACAGCTGTCATTTTTACATCCTGTTAGGAATGTTTTGCATCTGTGGTGCTAAATGCATTAGTCGCTGTGCATAAGCAGCTTCGCTAGAAACTGATATTCCCCTGTTCATTAGGTAGGGTCACAAAAACATGTTGAACATTTGGAGTGAAAATACCAACTAATGCCTGAGGTATTAGGGTTTCCAACCAACGCCCAACCCTGTAGAGAATGACAGGCATCAGGGGTGTGACTTGGGATTCTTGCCTGTAATGCTCATACCATTCCACACCCTGCAGCCAGTGAGATTGTCGAGGTATGCCTTGGACTCTTGACCCCAAAGTTCACCTCTTTTCCTATATCGCACCCATCTCACTATTTCCTAATGGAATGGGGTGCGCATAAGGGCCAAAGACCCCAAGGAACACCGTGACACTTGCCAGTGTCTGCAGGGTGGGGTGTACTGAAATGGCGTGGCCGTTATGCCTGACGACCCAAAGGCACACCCCAATGCCTGTTACTCTCTGCAGGGTGGTGGTGGGGTTGGCTTCAGTTCAATACTTCACTGCCATTCCTATTACGCAGCTCTGTAACTTCTACACTACCACTGCCAATGCAAGCAAGCAAACATTTGGCATTGACAAATGCTTGTTTTTCTGGTTTTTGGCATGCCATATCTTGAAAACCGAACAAGGCACTTTCAAGAAACTTGTCACATCTTGAGAGCCTGACAGTCTGACTGTGCAGCCAAATTTTGGACTATTTTGCCAAACAGCACCAAAGATATTAAGGTGTGAAATTGGAGTTTAACACTGAACAGCCTACTTAGCACTAACAATAGGAGTGCTACTGTGCTCCTATACTCCATGAGGTACCCAATGGCCAGACTCAAAGTATGCCATTTATCATGTGTGAAGGGGCAGGACCATAACTCATGAGTGGCAGAGCCACAAGTGAGGTATGAAATCTGAGTGAGGCCACTGTGTGTCTAATTTATACAATGGACTGTAAATTATAAATCATAGCAAGCAAAGGAAGTGAATACCTGTACCTGGGATCGTTGGGCCATGGCTTAAGTTACAAGTAAGGCAGATAGTGTTTCTGGAAGCCGGCACCAAACTAAGACTTGGGACTGGTATTGTACTTTATAATCTCCTTTAGAAAAAAGACACAATACCTTGCTTAGACATGTGCTGCCTCAGACCTATATCACACAAAAAACTGACAGAAATACACTTCTCATAGCCAGCAGCTGTCATCCTAGACAGGCAATCAGGGGTATCCTGAAGGGACTGCTCATCAGAACAAAACGTAACTGTGGTCAAAATGAAATGTGCAATAAAAGAGCTGATGAACTAGAATGCAGACTATAAAACAGAGGTTACAACTGAGATATTGTGTGTAGAGTCAGAACAGAGGTAGACGGGAGTCCCAGGGAGATCTTATTACAAGAAAAAACACCAACTGAACAAACTGACAAAAGTACAAATTTTACAACCACTTTCACACCTCATTCTAAAGAAGTTGGGCAGATTATCAGAAAGAACTGGCAAACTGTAAGCAATGATTCAGGACTGATGGACCTCAGAGATACTCCAGGACAACTTGTTTACAGGAGGGGGAAAGATAAAAAGATTTTGTGGTCCATTCCATGCAACCATTAGATGGCAGGCCTAGAATATGGTTACCCCAGCAATCAGGGGGTTGTTGAAAGTGTGGTAACTGTAAATTCTGTCAATATATCAACACCACTAAAACCTTCAAAAATTACAGAACAGGTAGAGATGTACACATCAGGGGATCAAATACATGTGCAACAGAGAGGGTTATTTATCAATTTGTTCATGTGGATGTTTCTATATAGGGAAAACAAAATTACAATTCAAGATAAGAACAGGAGAGCACATGAGGGCAGTAGATCATGGGGATGAAAGAAATGCTCTGTATGGGCTCTATTCACAAATGTCTACGTGCAACATACAGGTGGCACATTGGCATTCCAACACCCAAACGCCACATGGTGGTGCTCTGTGTACCCCCAACAGCATTCACAAATGGAGTGCAAGCCCCTTGCATGAGCAATCCCTATGCCAGCCTCACGGCTCCATGCTGGGGGTGGGATGGGGGCATGATGGGGGGTACCTGCTCCAGTGCGTATTCACAGAGGCAGATATGTGCTGCACCAGCTCCAGACAGCTGTGCGAGGAGGGGACCCTGCTGCAACTATCCTGGGCAGTTACGCACTGCCCCCCCAATTGACACCAGCAAGTGGCACTGGCAGCAGGACCCCTGCCACACTGTTGCCCCAGCCCACCATGCTGTTTGGGTGGGATGGGGGTGGACATATGGGCAAATTCCCCGTGGAGGTACATCGTGAGGTATGTACTCTCCTAGTAGCCCATGCCCGGCTGTGGAAGGGATCCACCATGGGAGCCAGGACAAACGTCCCATTGTATGCCACCCTGAATCTCACACCCAGCCCCTGAGCTACCACATTTCCCACTGCAGAGCTGTGGGATGGAGGGCGGGACCACAGACAGGCAGACATAGAAACATAGAAGTTGACGGCAGATAAGGACCGCAAGGCCCATCCAGTCTGCCCATTTCTTTTTCTACCTTATAAATGTGCCATCGGCCTTTGCTCTGTCAGTGGCCTATCTAGTCATACTCATTTGTATTGCTCCCTTATGCCTGTCCCATGCCTGTTTGAAGCCCTGCACTGTATTCATAGCCACCACTTCTTGAGGTAGGCCGTTCCATGCATCCACCACCCTTTCAGAGAAAAATAATTTCCTCACATTCCCCCTTAATCGGCCCCCCTCTAATCTCATGCTGTGTCCTCTTGTCCTGCTATTTTTCTCATATTTAAACATGTTAGACTCTTTCACCTTGTTAATGCCCTTAAGGTATTTGAATGCCTCAATCATATCACCTCTCTCCTCCTTTGCTCAAGGGTATACATATTGAGCTCTGTTAATCTGTCCTCATATGTCTTCTGATGCAGTCCCTGCACCATTTTGGTTGCCCTTCTCTGGACTGCCTCAATTTGGTTAATGTCCTTGTGAAGGTGTGGCCTCCAATACTGCACGCAGTACTCCAGATGGGGCCTAACCAGTGTCTTGTAAAGAGGGATTATTACCTCCCTCTTACGACTTGTGATACCTCTACTAATACACTCTAACACCCCCTAGCCTTACCTACTGCTTTAGAGTTCTGCTTGGATGATTTCAGGTCATCAGTGATGATGATGCCCAAGTCTCTTTCTTCCTTTGTGACTGCCAGCAACTCCCCTCCCAGCCTATAGGTGGCTTCAGGGTTTCTCTTCCCTATGTGCACGATCTTGCACTTCTTTGCATTAAATCCCAGTTGCCACTCTTCTGACCATTTTGCTAGTTTATCCAGATCTCTTCTCATTCTGCCCACCCCATCTGGATCATCTACTCTGCTGCAGATCTTGGTGTCGTCTGCAAACAGACAAGCCTTACCCTCTAGTCCATCTGCAAGGTCACTAATGAAGATGTTGAAGAGGACTGGCCCCAGGACTGATCCCTGAGGTACCCCACTTGTGACTTGCATCTCTTCTGACTGTATACCATTTACCACCACTCTCTGTTTTCTGCTCGTCAACCAGTTTGCCACCCAGTTGACCAACTTCTGACCCACCCCAAGCCTACCCAGCTTACTTATCCATCTTCTATGTGGAACAGTGTCAAAAGCTTTGCTGAAGTTGAGGTAGGCGACATCAACTGCTCCCCCTTGGTCCACCACTCTGGTTACCCAGTCAAAGAAATCTGAGATTAGTTTGACCGGACCTTCCTTTTGTAAACCCATGCTGTCTTGGATCCTGTGCCCCTATGGATTCCAGGTGTTGCACTATCCTTTCCTTAAGGAGTGCCTCCATAATCTTGCCCACTACTGAGGTAAGACTGACTGGTCTGTAGTTGCCTGCCTCCTCCCTGCTACCACTCTTGTGGAGCGGGATCACATGAGCCCTTCTCCAGTCTTCTGGGACCTCTCCTGTGCTCAGAGACTCACTAAACAGTTCTGCTAATGGCTCTGCTAGTTCCACCTTTAGCTCCTTAAGTACCCTGGGATGTATGCCATCAGGTCCCATTGCCTTATCCACCCTGAGCTTAGCAAGCTCTTGTAGGACCCTTTCTTTTGTGAAGGGAGTAGTGCTCACCTCCCTCCCCTGTGTCCATGGTGCTGAGCTGTGGGCCCTGCCCTACCTTCTCTTCAGTAAATGCTGAGCAAAAGTATCTATTTAGGATAGATGCTTTTACATGGTCCTCCTCTTCACATGCTCCCTTTTCTCCATTAAGCTTAGCAATACCCTCTGGACTTTCTCCTTTCACTAATGTATCTATAGAAAGTCTTGTCACCTTCTTTTACTGTTCGTGCTAGTGTTTCCTCAGTTTGGGACTTTGCCTGCCTTACTGCCTTCCCTGCTTCCCTTAGGGCAGTTTGGTATGCCTCCCTATCTTCATCCTGCTGTGTTCCCCTTATATTTCCTGAAGGCCAGCCTTTTGGCTTGGACCTTTTCTACTACTGTATTTGAGAACCAAAGTGGTTTCCTTCTTCTTTTGCACTTATTTTTCTGTCTAACACAATGGGATGTTACTTCAAGTATTGCATCCTTAATGCTTTCCCACTTTGCCTGTACCCCCTCACCTGTGTTTCTTTTTGCCAGGGCTAGCTTAACTCTGTTGGCCATCTTATCAAAATCAGCTACTCTGAAGTCCCATATTTTTGCCTTGGAATGGTATGATTTAGATGTAGTAGCCAAATTGAACCATACCATGTGATGGTCACTGGCCCCCAGGTGACCTTCTACCTGGATATCTGTGATCCCTTCCCTGTTAGTCAGTACTAGATCTAGGATAGCCCTGTCTCTTGTGGGTTGTTGTAGCAGTTGTTTGAGGCCCTCCCCCCTGCAGGGAATCCACTATGTGTCTAGTTCTGGCAGATGTTCCTGCTGGTATTGACCAATCTGTATCCGGCATGTTGAAGTCTCCCATTATCAGAACCTCCCCTTTAGCTGTCATGTTTTATATGTCCTCTAACAGTAATGTGTCTATGTCCTCCTCCTGGTCTGGGGGCCTGCAGACAACCCCAGTTTTTATGGCTGTCCCATTTCCTGTTTCCAGGGTGACCCACAGTTCTTCTGGCTCCTTATGTGTATTCTGAATTTCTGTAGCTTTCATATTTTCATTAACATACAGGACCTCCTCCCCTTGCACCTCGATTGGCTTCAAGACAATACATAGCCAGGTACTGAAGTCTCTCAGTGTGGCTACTGGTAAACCACGTCTCACTAATTGCTACTATGTCCAGTTTTGCCTCTGACATTATTGCCTGCAGGTCTGGGATCTTATTTCCCAGGCTGTGAGCAATTGTGTACATGATTTTCCATTGGGCAGATTTCAGTGTGTTAGTTGTTGGGTGAGGTTTGGCATTACCCCTGTGCGTCGTATGGGGAGACAAACCTTTTTTCTTACCTGGTGATGCAAATGAACTGCAAACATGCTGAATCCCTGTTTGACCACTAGCTGAGGGGGGAGGGGTGTTCTTCCCATCCGACATATGGGGTGCTGAACCCCTCTCCCCATTTGCTAGTTTAAATATTCTGCAAAGACGACAAACTTCTGCCCCAATGCACCGACTCCCTCCTTAGTCAGATGCAGTCCATCAGATTTAAAGAACTTTTGCTCCCAGAACTGTTGCCAGTTCCCTACAAATCTGTGTCCTTTTTTCTGGCACCAGCCCTTGAGCCACGTGTTTAGCTCCCCTATCTCACCTTCTCTGACCTTCCGTCCATCTGCCCCCCTCTCCCAGACTGGCAGGATCTCAGAGAAGGAGATGCCGGATGAAATGGATGATAGTTTGTCACCCAGCCTGGTCAGGTGTTCCTTGGTCTCCACAACTGACCGGCTGGCGGTCGGCGGTCATGAATGTTGACTAGTGAATGCCTGAGCTGGGGTGTGGTGCTGCATGTGCAGGATATACGAGTTTCACGTGTAAGTCCCACCCATCCGTGAACAGAGCCCTATATGCGTATTCAAAGAGCTACAAATAGGGTGGAACACAGGTTTACTTTGACTGAAATACACAAGACTGCCAAAAACAGGAGGGGGTGATTACGATAACCTTTTGCTCAAAACGTGGCTAATATTGGATCTTTGCTATGAAGGCTGTGGATAGCCCAGAATTAATTTAATTTTAATCTTTGGTAACCGGGTAAGGCCCACTAGGCAAAAGTGCCTGTTTTCAGGGGTGACCTGGGAGCACTGGGCGGTTAAGTGACTTGCTCAGAGTCACACAGTATGCAAGTGAAGGTTGTGAGAATCAAATTCAGGTCTGGTCTGCTGGATGTACCAAGCTTGTTCACCCCTCATTCGTCTAACCTCTAGGCTACACTGCCAGCCCAATAAAAGAATTCAATAAAAGCCCAATAAAAGATTAAATAAAAGAATGGGGATTACACCATTTATATAACAAATACTGAAGGTTTGTTTCAGCATTTAGGGTATAACAACTGATCAGAAAAAACCTTTCCACTAAGAGTGATTCCATCCTTGTGTTTCACCGCCCTCCTCCCAAATACAACACCCTCCTTTTAGTATACTGATCATGACCCTGCAGAGGTTATTTTGCTTATTGTGTTTAAATTACTTGTAATCAATGGATGAATTATGGGACTTTCTGTGTAGACTATGATGTTTCGTATAGTTATGATAAGAGAAAATGTTTTTATTTTCATGTCTCTATTTAGGTTCAAGGCTCAGCGTGTCCCAAAGTATTCCAGGGAAACTGTGAGTTTTACAACCTGATTGAATATGTGACAATGGGAGACAGTGGGTACACTGGATCTGGCTAGAAGCCTTGTAGGGGTCACTGTTCCTGGGGCCTTCAGGTCTCACCTGGACACACCTCTGAGGTGGCCAACCTGGGTTCACTAGTGGACAGGAGAAGAAATGGTGTGGTGCCTCCACCTGGGATAGTGACATGGAATACCTGTCGATAAACTGCAGGTTACCACCCCCCAGGAAAATACAGTAACTGCCCCCACAGTACCTTCCCTATACAGTAAATGCACACAGTTTACAATATGCAGCACTATTAAATTGTAATATAAACCAACTTTCAGTTTTATTAAGGGGGTAGGGTAGAAAAAGGGGGGAAAACAGCACAACAATAATAAATGCAATGGCACTTGGTACCCCACACTGTCCCTCACCACCCACCTGTGGGTGCACCCGGCATTTCCCCTAAACAGCCATTAGAGAAACAGCTAATTGGTTGCAGTGGGTACCACATTGGAGGTGCTGAGATGCTTGGAGGCTGGGAGGATAACAGTCTTTAACCTGATCAAGGTACTTACCTTGGGGCCCAATAAACTATAAACTCAACAACTTTTAACTTTAGTACCTGGGCATAGCTCAAAGCTTGGCACAGTCCTGCCCAGGACATAACCCCCTTTTTCTAACTAGCTAGCTAGCTCAAATAGGAACTCCTCTGAGCCACAGCCCAGAGGTACTTACAGTTTGATACTTCAAAGGGGGGTTTTCAGAAACTGGTTCCACATGGTTCCAGGCCACTATCAGAGGTCGTTGGTGGTGCACCACAGTAGCGGGATGCAGGAAAGCAGCAGTTGGTTGATGAGATGAAGAACGCTGGACTTCACCTGTCAGGACTTTCAAAGCTTCACCTCTAAGGCCTTTTTATGCAGTGTTCACTTGACAGACCTCTCAACATCTTCCTCTTCAGTTATCTCTCCACTGGTCTAAAGGACAGAGCAGGCTGAAAATCCCCTAGACTTTCTGCAGGCCCACAGCTTCTCTGGAGCAAGTTGGACAGTGGGCTCTGGCACAGTGTCTAGCACCGGCACCCACAACTTCTCTGGCTAGCAGCAGTATCAAAAACACTTGCCTCTCCAAAGGGGAACACAGTTTGCTCAGTCTCTCTATTCTTTGGCTGCAAACTTCTCTATTTCCAGGCTGCTGATTAACCAGTAGCAACTCACAACAGCAGATTCAAGTCTTACCTAGGAAACACAATCTGTGGATTGCCTTTCTTCCCTGCTTACACAATTTTTGACAGAAGCTTGCCTCTCTCTTTAGCGCTGGGGCCAGACAGGCCATGAGTAGGAAAACAGGCTTTTGGGCTGATTAGTCCACAGCTTTCTCTCCTGTCGGATTGTCTGGGGGAATCCACCCTTCTGGCAGGCTTTCACTGCCATTTATCCCTTTTCTCAACCCCCCCACCAATTGTCTGCTTACTTCCCGGGCATTTCTGGTGCCCTATGACATTAACCAGTGGCCTCCTTGATGCAGTGAACTTATGGGGGCCACCATATTTGTTTACTTTTAACTGCCTTTGAAACTCAGCCCCATAAATGTAATCATAAGCCCATTCAGGGGCTAAAACTTACACACCCTGGCTCTGCTTGCCTGGGGGGGATCCAGGACACTTTTTATTTGCTTAGTGGGAGCCCCCAGTTGCCCACCAGGGCTCCTGAATCCAGAGGTGCCCATTTTGGGCCCTTTAACTGCCCAGCTTACATTGGAGCCGTGGCTTCTTTAAATTTACCCCCGAGCTGGCTGCGCATGCACAAGTGGTGCATGGTGGCCATATTGTCTGTTTGCTTGTTTGTTTTTTTTTTAGTCCTCTTCATGGTGTCTCACCGGACTGTATGAGAGGATCCCCTGGTGCCCTGAGGTGCAGAACACAAATTTGACCTCAGTGCCCTTTTCTGCAACAGCCAAAGAATGGGAGATTGTCGGTGGCTGCAGCCATGAAGTTCCAGTGGGCGTCATGGCCCGAATCCCCACCAGAGCCACTGCAGGACTCCACGGGGCTGTAGCCCAATTAAGATAAGCCCCCCTCCCTATTTGGGGGGGTTACACTCTCCCCCGGAATGCGAACTGTCATCACAACTATTGCACAAGTTCCATCCATTGCATATCTGGAAGAAAATACAAATAGGTAACAGCAACAAAACTGACTGTTCCATCTAGACAATCTCAGTCGGACTATGCTAGCTTCAAATTTCAAATTCACATAATAAATAGAACAGATTAACAACATTTCCATTAACAGTGCTAACTAGACACTTGGTTCCTGTCTAACCAACATGTCCAGATTTTCATATTCCCACATTGCTTTCCGAGTTATTGAACACAATATGGGGTAGCGAGTGGGGAGTGACAGATGCCACGGCACACTACATATATAGGCAGGTTAGTGGGGGCACCAGGTGAATCATAACTGAATTTTAAGAGGGGCTTGATTGGCCTTTTGGACCACCTCAAATGGACTTCTTAGCTTTCATGGATAATTTAGGATGTCCATTCTTCCTTCCTGGGAGGAGCAAAGTCTCTGCAGCATGACTCTATTCGAGTACCACATTTGTTTCTTGTTCATTTGGTTTGGGTACTATGTTTCTTGTTCAATTGGTTCGGGTACTATGTCTGTTTCTTGTGCATTCTCTACCAGATCTGCTGCATGCTCTTACTCAGATGAAGGTTCAAAAGGCTCTGCTCAGGATTTAGTGGTGTAGTTGGAGACTATGGCATCCACCACTCGTCAGCATTATTTAACAGTTGGGGAATGTCCACTGTAGAATAATACCTCACAAGGTCATCTTCCTCATCGGAAGAGTCTAGGTCATTGGGAGCTGGGTCCAATGCAGGCCTTTGGAAGGCCCAGTTAGACCAGTATTCAGGTCTGATGCAGGCCTTATGGAAGGCCTGGGTGAACCAGTATCCAGTTGAGGATCAGGCCAAGTAGTCTGTTTGGTGTGGCTGCGGGAACCCTGGTTTTCATTCTTTGAGGTTACATGGGGCCTGGTTCTAGCTCAGGAACATCTTATTGTCCAATGGGTAGCAAATGGTTGCGGTGCACCATTTTACATCTCTGAGGCTCCCCTTCTGGGCAAACTCTGTACACTGGCAAGTCCACAAATTTTTTCAGTGACCACATGAGGGATGGTGCCCCACCAATCTGCAGTTTTATGCTTTCCAGGCAACCCCAAATTCTGGAGCAAAACTCTGTCTCCAGGGAGCAGCTCATGAGCTCTTACATGTTTATCATAATGGGTCTCATTTGTCAAGTTTCTTTTGTTAGACAATTCTGTGGCCAATCGGTAAGCATCATCCAACTGCTGCTTCTGTCTTTGGATATATTTGGTGTAGCTATCACCATCGGATGACACTTCAAATGCAAGGTCTACTGGCAGTTGGGCCTCTCGTCCAAACATAAGCAAATATGGGGATTGCCCCATGGCATTATTACGAGTGCAATTGTAGGCATGGACCAGCATACTCATTTATTGGCTCCAGTTAGCTTTCTATCGAGGATTCAATGTGCCCAACATCTCTAATAGAGTCCTATAGAATCTTTTGGGTTGAGGGTCACCCTGTGCGTGATAGGGAGTAGTTCTGGACTTCTTAATTCCCCACAACAACAGCAATTCTTTGAGTCAGCTTTCAAAATCCTTACTCTGGTCAGAATGGATTCTCTTGGGAAGTCCATCATGAACAAAGTATTTTTCAACCAGAATCTTAGATAGAGGTGGCCACTTGGTCTTTGGCTGGAAAAGCTTGGTCATAATGGGAATAGTGGTTGGTCACTATCAGGATGTTAATTATATTCTTTTGATCTGGTTCTAAACTCAAAAAACACACTAAGTCCATAGGGGCAATGGTCGTAATGTTCACCAATGGAGCTGCTTGAGAAGGCAGTGTTTTCTGCTGGATACATCTCATACACTGTTCACAATAGTTCACCTCTGTATTCATTCTGAGCCAGTAAAACTTGCTTCTGACTGAGTCCAACATGCTGTCCACCCCCAAATGTTCCATCTCGTCATGCAAAGCTTTAAGGACCATCTTTTGGAACTTCACTGGTAGTAATAACTGTTTGAGATTTGAGCCAGCATTGGTCTGGGATTACCTGTAAATCACACCATTATGCACTTTCAATTTACTCCATTCTCTCAGTAACAGGGAGGTGTCAGGATGATTACTTTTACAAGTTCTGGGCTGCTTCCTCGTTGGAGAGGAGTGACAATGTCTCTGATTACAGGATCTTCCTTTTGCTGTTTCTGCCAGTCTTGCAGGCTCATCTGTGGCAATGAGGATTTACCGAGAGAGACAACATTACAATAGGCCATTGGTATGCAGTCTGAGGCGGCACACAAGCTATCGACCAGGCGATGGGTGGTGTTGAAGTCTGGTGCCTCTTCTGGATCATATCTTTTACACAAAGCTTTAACAGCAGTTTCAGGAATCTGAACCCATTCTTGCCCTGCCAACTCTGGGTGGAGTTGTCTAAAAAGTATGTCTGCATCAAGCTCCTCCCGGGACAATACTCCACACAGTAGTCATATATCGAAAGGCCTGACAACCAGCGATGACCTGCAGCACCCAAATTTGCTGTGGTCTGCACATAGGTGAGGTGCTTGTTGTCAGTGCAGACCATAGTGTGGGCCCCATACAAGTATTCATGGAACTGATCCACAATGGCCCATTTAAGTGCTTAAATCTCTCCAGCTTGTGGCCTGGGTAATTCTGTTCTGAAGGTGATAAACTGTGACTGGCATATGCTATCAGTCACAGACCTTGTGGATGTTCGTGATACAACACTGGTCCCAATCCACTAAGACTGGCATCCGTATGCAGCACATGTGACTTACTGGGATCTGCATAGGGCAACACAGGGGCATGGGTCAATTGTCTAATTATCTCTTCAAAGGCCTTGTCACAAGCTTTGGTCCATCTGGGCCCAAACAATTCATGCATTCTATAGCAAATCTTCCCAGACTTCGATACCCACTTGGTCTTCTGATTGGCAGGAGGATACCCTTGGGTTAGGTCTTGCAAAGGCTTGATCTTGGTGTAGTCTTTAATATACCTGCGGTATTAACTGGTGAATCTCAATAAACTTTGCAGTTTTCTCAAACAGGTGGGTTTAGGCAAGATAGTGACTGCCTGGACATATTCGGGATCAGTACTGATGTCATCTTTGGACACAATATGGCCAATATATTTGACTGAGGCCTTGAAGAACTGGCACTTGTCAGCCGATAGCTTAAGACCATACTCCTCTAGTCAATCAAGCACTTTAAACAACTGGGCCTCATGCTCCTCCAGGGTCTTCCCAAACATGATAATATCATCCAAATACTCTAGGCACTCCACTACGTTCATGTCACCCATGGCCCTCTCCATTGGCCATTGGAAAGTGGCGGGCACCCCTGAAACCCCCTGTTGCATTCGGAGAAACTCATAGAATCCCAGTGGGCAAATGAATGCAGTCTTTTCTCAGTCTTGTTCAGCCATAGGAATCTGGTACTAGCCAGATTTCAAGTCCATCACATTGAACCATTGACTTGTGTTCAAGCAATCTAGGATGTCTCTCATTCTTGGCATAGTGTATTGGTCAGCTATCATCCTCCTGTTTAACGTTTGATAATCCACATACATCCTGACAGCCCCATTCTTTTTTCTGACCACAACAATAGGAGATGCATAGGGGCTCCTGGATTCTTGAATGATACCTGCAGCCAACATCTCCTGCAAGCGCTTTCGGACATCGTCTATGTCAGCCGGGACCAACTGTCTTGACCTTTCCTGAAAAGGCTTCTCATCTGTGACCTGAATGTGATGCTCCACACTCTTGGCACACCCCACATCCCATTCATTCAGGGAAAAATCTCTGTTGACTGTGCCAACTTATTTTGGATTCTATTCTGACACTGTATGGGTGAGGATGGGTCTCTAATCTCGAACAATGAAGGATCAAATTGGCCATGGGCCCTGCTTTCCCTCTTGTGTGGTTGTATGGTTAAATCAGCACAGCAAACCAGGGCCAAGGTCTGGTCCCTCTGGATAGTCACTGGATGGTCAGTTACATTCATCACATGTACAGTTACTTGTCTGATGTAGACCTGGGCTTTAGCTGGTAGTATGCTAGGTTTAATTACAAGCCCCTTTGGCAGACCAGCTTGCTGTAAGCTGTCCAACATCAGCAGCTGATTATTGCAGGGTCTCTTGAGTTGCACTACCTCAGCAACTGTGCACTCGGCTTTTGGGGGGATAATACCACTTCTGAAGGTTCTTGACGCCACATGACCCCTACAGCCTCATTCTCAGGTGAGAAAATGGCCTTGTGATTGTAGGCCTGTCTAACAAGACCATGGAGAGATATGAATACTTTCCCTTGACGCGCATCAAACTCTACACAGCTGACTCAGGCAGTGTAACATATGGGCATTGGTCCCTACGATGACCAAAATCTCTTCATACATGCTTGTTAGTGGGCACACCAGGGTGCATGACTCGATGGCACTGGAAGTTCCAGCAACATTCACTGGGAAGGACAGCCAAATATGAATCAACCCCAAATAAGGGTATGAGGCATCACTGAGGCCCCACACATCCAAGTCTTCCAATGGCTCCAACTTTTTATGTGAGAGTTACTTATCATAATAGTTCTTGAACACTATAGTAACTTGGGAGCCACTATCTAAAAGTACTCGTTGGGCAGTCCATCCACTCGGGCTTCCATCTCTGCAATGGGGCCCATGATCTTGCCCCAATCCCTTAACACTTGAACTGTAGAGTTGGAAGCTTTAGCTTTGACACTGGTGACTGATGAGCAGCTAGTTCATAGGGCCCCAGGGTGCTGTTCTACTGGGGCCCACTGGAGTTTAACAGTTTAAAGGTGCTTGCAGCCAGTTTCTCTTGGATTAATCGATCTACAATCCTCTGGAAATTCATTTTGGATGTACACTCATGTTGGACATGCCCATCTTCCCCACACTGGTAGCAGTATACATCAGTTCAATATACTAACAGTCAAGAGGTTCCAGCTGGGGAGCTCCTTGGGTGCCCCTTCTCCCTAGCAGGTGCCATAGATGATTGCAGGGTGAGGTGATTCATGGAATCTCCTACCATCTTCCTTAACTCCATCAACTGAGCACGGACTTCTTCCAGTGAAATTGTATCTGAAGCTTGTCGCCCAGGGCCCGAGGGGGGGGTGATGCAACCTTAATTGACACCAGCATGATGGATACTGGAGGCTCAGGTTCCCTGGAGGTGAGGCTGGGTTTAACCACTTGACACACTACACTTTTCAGTTTTTGAATCAGTTTCTGAAGCTCTGTGGTCTCCATGGTGCCCCCACTGTCTGACACTTGGTTCACTAGCAGCAGCAGTAGTAGTAGATGAGTGTCCCATTGCTCATCTTGTTCCTCCGCTTCTCTAACCTCCTGCAGCAGGGCTCGGTGGGAGGTGGATCACTCAGCCTCTCTTTTAAGCATAACTTTAACAACAGTAACTCTGAGAATTCGGCAGCCTTCGACACTTGTTCTAGACACACTTTGTTCAAGTCTTTGGAGTCTATCTCACCCTTTCAATATACTTTCTGCTTACCCTCTCCAGTCTATGGAGGTATGCTGAGAGGGGCTCCCACTGGCGCTGTTCAGTTGTTTTAAACTTCCAGTACAAATCATCACAGGACTCCATACTCCCAAATACACTGTCTAGAGCAGCCAGCTACTCATCTACTTTGACCTATGGATCTGTGGCATGCAAGGACTGAATTGCATCAAAAATGGGCCCTTTCAAGCCCTCTACCAACCTCTTTTGTTTCTCGGCCTCAGAACACTGCCACTCTTGAAGCATGGGGACAGCATAATCAATCCAAGTTTCACAATCATCTTCTCCAGCAGGCATGGGGAGGGTGCCAGAGAAAACTCTTAAATGTCTGTAGTAGTCTGAACTAGCAGGGTGGGTTAGCCCAGGTTCCTCAGAGGTTGTTCCCAGAGGCACCAGAATCCACACATCCTGTAAAGTCTTTCCTTCACTAGTCAGAAGAGACTCTAGCTTGGTGTTGAAGTACCCCCTCCTGCATTGGGGTAGGGGGACGAGGGAGGGGAAGAAGGTTTCGGGCAGGTAGGATTCCCATTACTTATCACCACCCAGATCTCTTGGGACACCTCTAGCGTCACTGTAGTAGGCACATTTACAGTTTTTAAGTCTTTCTCATTTTCTTTTTTCCTTTTTTTGGTTTTTGCCATTCCAGGCCGTCGATGTCTGCCCTGGTCATGGACCCCCGTACTTCACCCCGATTATGCCTGCACTCCCCAGTCACCCCAAGCTTCCAGAGGGTGGGGTTGCGGCATCGTCCCTCTATCGGTGCCACAATACCAGTATCTAGTCGGGGAGCCAGCTTCAGAGGATAATTGAGGCTGGGTCAGGGCTTCATGGAGATGGCCCGGGTTGAGATTTTCTCCCCTGTAGGCAGGGGTGGGGATGTGCAGTGATGACCAGCGTCCACCCTGCCCCTGAGTTGGGTAGGCGTTGGTGCTAACGACAAACCCAACCTCCGCTGGGTGTCGCTGCTGCACCGAACACACACTTCCCCCTCCCCCGGAGAAGGAGAGTGGTCTAGGGATGCTCGATCCTTCTCCCCCCTCAGCCGGCCCTCCGACAACCTGGGTCCATTCCCGAACCCGGGTCACCGGCACCGCAAGTGGAAGTCCAACCGTTGTGCCAGCGGGCCAGCATGTCTTTCTCATTTTCAACAATTATGTTTCTAAAATAAGTAACTGGTTCTCTCTTCGCTCTCTTAATCTTCATGCTCCCACAATCCTTCAGGGCCCCCTCCAGCACTCCCAAAGTAAACTCCTCACCTCGCTTTTCAGCCTTGTTCTTTATCAAGAGCACTTTCTGGAGGACAATCCCTCAAACACTCACCAGTTCTCTACCTCTTGGAATGCCATTTTCCCTTTTGAAACAATTTGGGGGGGTGGCGGCTCAAAATGTTCAGATTTCAAATGTGTGGGGTGGCCACTGGGGCAGTAAATCCCAGTGGTGCCTCCACTTTGTAACAGCCTCTTCACTCACCTTAGCTGTTCCTGGGGCCCTCAGGTCTCACCTGGACACAACTACAAGGGGGCCGACCTGGGTTCACTAGTGGACAGGAAAAGGAATGGCATGGTGCTTCCACCTGGGATGGTGATATGGGATACCTGTGGATAAACTGCAGGTTACTACCCCCCAGAAAAATATAGTAACTGCCCCCACAGTACCTTTCCCATACATGTAACTCCCCCCTTGGGGGCTTACCTTAATTTCCCCTTGTCTTCCTGTAGTCTCCAGTTTCTGCTTCCAGGTGTCCCCTGCATCCCCATTTTCCACCACCACAGCCCAGATCCATTAGTGTCCATAAATCCTCCGCAGATCAGCCCTGTGTTAAATTTCAGCCCATTTTGGGCTTAAATCCTGGATTGTGAGCCACTGGCATGTCCCTGGTGCCGACGGCTCTCGCGCATGCACATAGAAATGCTTGATGTGCTCACCGCCATTTGCAGTCAAAACTGGGGAGTATGTCAGTGGTCCCGGTGCCCCTCCTGAGCTAAATGGGGACTGGTGACCTCAGTGAGGCTAAGGAGGAGCCTCTGGAATAAATAAATAAATAACTAAAGAGTTGGTCCGGCTGGTATTAACCAATCCAGATATGGATTGGTCAATACCAGATGGAGCATCTGCCAGAACTAAGCACATACTGGATTCCCTGCAGGGGGAGGGCCTCAAACAATTAGTAAAACAACCCACAAGAGGCAGGGCTATCCTGGATCTAGTACTGACTAACGGGGAAAGGATCACAGATCTCCAGGTAGAAGGTCACCTGGGGGTCAGTGAACATCACATGATATGGTTCAATTTGACCACTAGAACTAAATCATCCCATTCCAAGGCAAAAATATGGGACTTCAGAGGAGCTGACTTTGATAAGATGACCAGCAGAATTAAGCTAGCCCTGGCAAGAAGAAATACAGGTGAGGGGGTACAGGCAATGTGGGCAACCATTAAGCTTGCAATACTTGAAGCAACATCCCATTGTGTTAGGGAGAAAAGCAAGGACAAAAGAAGGAGGAAACCACTTTGGTTCTCAAAAACAGTTGCAGAAAAGATCAGTGCCAAAAGGTTGGCCTTCAGGAAATATAAGGGAACACAGTGGGACGAAGATAGGGCGGTATACCAATCTTCCCTAAGGGAAACAGGGAGGGTAGTAAGGCAGGCAAAGGTCCAAACCAAGGAAATACTAGCATGAACAGTAAAAGAAGGGGACAAGACTTTCTATAGATACATTAGTGAAAAGAAGTCCAGAGGGGGTATTGCTAAGATGAAAGGGGATAAGGGGGAGTGTGTGGAGGAGGACCAAGGAAAAGCATCTATCCTAAATAGATACTTCTGCTCAGAATTTACTGAGGAGAAGGTAGGGAAAGGCCCACTGCTCAGCACCATGGACACAGGGGGGAAGGAGGTGTGCACAAGTTCCTTCACAAAAGAAAGGGTCCTACAAGAGCTTACTAAGCTCAGGGTGGACAAGGCAATGGGACCTGATGGCATACATCCCAGGGTACTAAAGGAGCTAAGGGTGGAACTAGCAGAGCCACTAGCAGAACTGTTTAGTGAGTCTCTGAGCACAGGAGAGGTCCCAGAAGACTGGAGAAGGGCTCGTGTGCAAGGACACTGGTTTTCCATTTTTATCGGTAACACCGGTAAAAATCACAGAATCCAGCTTGGTTTGCAGGTTTTTAATTCTTGTACCAGTGCCTCACGGAAATTGCATGTCACTGCACAGAATCCCTAAGATTTCAGCATCTTTTTTTTATTTTCTCTTTCTATGCCCCTTCTCATCACAGCATCAGTCTCCACTTTTCAGAGATTCCTAGGCTGTGTATCCCCTAGCTTCTCTCCAGGTAATGCTCGGGAGTTCCTGAGGGTCTGCCCCCATCCTGTCTGGGTTGCACCCCTCAGGCGGGAAGGGAGGGGACCCCAGGTCATCCCCTCCATAGTCCCTTAGTGTGCATCGGGCAGCCCAAGTTGGTCCCTTATGGATCCTGGTTATGAAGCCTGGGGCAGCCAGATCCCCTCTACCAGTGGCCGATGTGGGGTGATTGTTCCTGGTTTTCTGGTCTCTGTCCCTGAGGGCATCAGCACTCAAGGGGATCCAAGGAGGTAGGGCACATGGAGACATGCCACTGCTCCAGATGCCGGCCAGCATTCTCCCAATCTGCAGCCCCATTGCACCACCACACATGGTCACCCAGGTGGCAGTAAAGCAGCGGGACCTGCAGCCCACCCTGCCTAGAGGAGGACAGCAGCCTTCCGGGTGATCAATCCTACTCCCCTTGCCAGACCTCCAGCAACCCGAGTTCACTTCCAACACCGGGTTGCTGGCATTGCAAGCAGTCGCGCTACCGCAGCACCAACAGGCCGGCCCAGATTTCAGCATCTTAAAATGAATGCTGCTCTGCTTCACATTCTTTCTGCTTTGTTGCTTATAGAATCAGTAAGGAAACCACCCGCACTGCTTTGTTGTAACCAGCCATGCTTCACTTTAACCATCCATGTTTCCTACCAACCTCTCCATCAGCTGAGAGCTGCTTTGCTTCCAGAAACCACAGTTTTCATTTAATATGTGCCTAAACATCTTTTACTATTCATTTTACACTGGACGATACAAAATAAAATACAAGTATGAGCACACATGGGCAGGGCCACTGGAAAATTGTGGGAAAAGTAACCTGAAATTACAGAGATTTTTGCAAAAATTGTTGGGAAATTGTGGGAGTTCTACTATAGACCCCGAGTGCTTCACAATAAATCCTTTACTGTTTTCTGCAGCATATATTAGTCAGCATAAACTACTAAATGAATACACTGACAATTGAACATGTTTTAAATATGAAGAAAAATGCATGTTCCTAAAATGAATCCTAAATGGATAAGATGTGTTGCCTCTCTTCCAAAATTTAAAAACACCTGCCTCATACAGTGCTGAATAGATTCTATTTAGTGAGCCACAGAAAATCAATATTAAATAAATCCAGAATAAACACATTTTATCTGTTTCTGGATGTAGAATAATGAAGCCTAATCAAAAGCTATTTGCAGTGCTCTGTCAACTATTCACCCACTTTGGTGTATGAAAAAATAAGCACAGAGTGGCGAATAATTTGTTTTTAGTAAAATGTTGTAAAGCGTTTAATGTTCATAATTTGCACTGTAGGTACTCTGCACTATTATTGAAATCATATATTAAAAAACATTATATCTGGGTGTTGTTACAGCTGGCAGTATAGCCTAGTGGTTAGAGTAACAAACAGTGATTGAACTGGGTGCATCCAGTAGCCTTGGGTTTGATTCCCACAACCTCATCTTGCATACTGTGTGACTCCAAACAAGTCACTTAACCTCCTCAGTGCTCCTGGATCACCCCTGAAACCAGGCAGTTCTGCCTAGTGGGCCTTACCTGGTTTACAAAGAATATAACAAAAAAATACCAATACATGTTTACTACCGTAGACAGGGTACCCTGTAATTTACCTGATTTTTACTCGGGCTGCAATGACTTTGTATGGGTAAAGATAAATGTTCAAATACATTTTGTGTTTTATAAGCTTGTTTTTAGATTTTAGTCAGGTTTTTATTGTATTCTTTGCATGTGAGCATCTAGGTTGTAGATTTCTAACTGCAGTACCACTAGCCCTGTTTACGCTGCCGACTTTGCAGTACGTCAGCCAATGTGCTCGGGTTCATGCGCTGCACAGTCAGCAGTGTAAACACTGTTGGGAGTGCATCAACTGCCTGTCGGATCATTTTTTGGATACGACTCAGTTGTGGAATCAGTAGCGGAGTGAGCATAGTATATGGTGGTGTGAACGCTTTGGTGCGCTCGCTCTGCTACAATGCTGTTTCCCATCAGCTGCCAGGTGAATTCACAACCCCTCCTCAGAGTGACCTGAAGTGCTGTGAGGGCGGGCTGTGTAAAGCGGAATTGAGCCGGTGCATCCCAGTGCATCGGGAAGGGAGTGGCGCACATGCCACAGTGCTGCCACTGTGTAAGCATGGCTACTGTTACCAACTAGCTTATTCAAGTTTATAATCAGCATGGCCATTCAAACTCCTCAGTTATTTGAATGAAAACTAGTCTGAATGAAGGTATGTTCACAAGGAAGAAACTGCCTTACCACTTCCAAAACAGCTTCACAGTTAGCAGCCCATTTAGGTGAATGGGGTCATTTGCACCTTTTCTCTCACCTGCTGTTTCAGTCTCTGTGGCAACAAAAAGTTTTCTGATAGACTATTTCAGCAAAAATAAGTCCAGTTGGGCTGGGCAGTGTGGGCAGGAGTCTTGGGTTTAAAGTTTAACTGCTGTGTATCTAACCCTTTATTTATTTATTTTATTTAAACATTTGGTAACCAGGAAAGGCACGCTGAGCTGAGGCTCAATTCCAGGTGAGACCCAGGGAGAAGGAGCAGTGGAAATGCAGACAATAAATACACAGAATTAGTCAACAGAACAATAGCAGCTAATTGCAATCAATGTAACACAGCAGTGAGAGCAAAAAAAATATAGGACATGTGATGAATCTCTAGAGGTGAACTATACAATAGTAAGTGCTCTGCATAATGAATCTTTAATAAGTGCTGGGGAAGAATTGTAGGAAGGTAAAGTCAGTAGAAGTTGTGGGTTTAGCTCAGTTGTGGCAGCAACATAAAGGTGGAGGAAGGAGACATAGCTGTTGCTTGCAGCTGGAGTGAGAGAGTGAATTTCTGACAGCAGGGGTAAGTTTGTCCCACAAGTAAGGAAGCCGGTAGGAGAAAGCAGCTTTGCCTGCTGGGGAAGAGGGTCGGGGCAGGGTGAAGCATCTTTCAGTTCTGTGTCTGAGTTCATAGGGGGATAGAGAGTCTGAGAATAAAGAGTCTTCAAGATAGGAGGAGAGCAAATTAAACCTATACTTAGATACAAGGTTGAGGGCATGTATATAGCGCCTGTGAGATAAGTGGCTTAGTTTGAGGATGGAGTAAAGACTGCAGTGGTGGGAGCGTAGGGGGACGTTTGTAGTGAAGCTTTTGATCAGCTGATGCAACTACTCTCTCATTGCATGATTAAAACCAAAAAAGAGCTTAGTATCAGCACACTTGGAGAATCGGGGGGGGGGGGGGTCAGTTGGGTGTCCTTAACTGCATTTATTTAAATGTGTGTATCAGGGAAGTTGAACTGTTAGTCTTGCTGACCTAGAAGTCTCAATGGATACCTGCTGATCTGTGTCTTTGTGTGGGAGCAACCAATCTGGCAGGGTCTTGCAACACTGTGTGGTCACCCACATTATCAAGGCAGCCCCCATAACCCACTGAAATATGCTTCTCTCAGGTCAGCACACAGTGCCTCTGCTTCGTATTCTAAACCCCACCAGCCCAGGGCAGGGGAGTCTGGATCAAATCAGCTCACAAACCCAGATCTCCCACTTGCTAGTGTTGCAAATCCCAAGCCTGCACAACTGTTTTGTTACGTTTGCTTGCACGCATGCGCAAGAAACATTATGTGGCAGCTTAGGAGAGAAGCGGGTTGTGGAGGTGCGGCAGTGTGGCAGCCAACGGAGGTATTGCATTTGGGGGTTTGGCAGTGGTGGACCAATGGAGACACAGTGTGCTGATGACACTGGCTTCCAAAAGTGCCAACAACTTGTAACATTTTCACTGCAGCAATGAGGGGTCACCTCGTCGTTGCAGCCTCAGCCATTCCACTGCAATGAGGGAGCGACCCGTCATTGCAGGGCGGAACGTTACCTAATGTAATGTTGTTTGTGAACATGGCAGCGGCTTGCCGCCACCTTCCCAAACAATATTGTTCAGCCCCCACTGCCGAGGGGGTGCCGAATCCCCCTCGGCAGCATGCACCCCCCCAAAAACAATCTTTGTTTCTGTCAGGAGGCCCCTAACTCTCATCGCCTTCAGTCCCCATCCCAGTTTGATGTGTTGGGGAGCCCACTCCAGTCAGTATAATGTCCCCCCAAAAAGTAGGTCTGTGCTGAGGTTGTGCTCAATCCCCTCGACTCTTGCACCCCTCCAGATGTGCCACGGGTGCCCAATCCTCGTCAGCTACAGTCACCCCCAAAACAAACACTTCGTTGGCATGCTGGGAGCCCATCCCAGCATGCCAAATCTCCCTGTTAAAAAAAAAAAAGTCCTGTGGTTTTCTCTTTTTTTTTGTTCCTGTAAACAGAAAATGGTCCTTCGTGGTCTGTCCTGCTGCCTCCCCCACCGCGCCCACCCTCTATGCATCCTGCCTCCCCACACCCCAGCTCACTCCATACTTATCTCCTGAGCCCAGCGCGACGATCTTTGGTGGGCCGGGAACACGTCTGCACTCTTCAAAGCCAACCTCGAACTGAAGAAATGCCGGTAAGCTGTATAATGGCATAAATAGGGGTTTTTCAACTTTGGTGCATATCTCAGGCATTTTGGGAATTTTGGCACCAAATTTTCAACATGGGGTTATTGGGACCTCTCCTCATGAATTCAGTCACTGTCATGGCGTTTTTCAGTCCCGAAAGGTGATTTCTTGGTCACTATGCGGAATCACCTTTTGGAACCGATTAACCAAACGACAGTGCCAGTGTTCATGAGGTAGGATCTCAAAAAGCCTATATTGCAGATTTGGTGGGAAAAATCCAAGAAATGACTGTTTTACGAGCGTGCATTGTGCAGTTGCTACGCACGCTTGTAACTTTGCGAATTTGCAATATTTTCAGATCTTCAACATTGCCATTTTTCTGCATTTCCTTATGAACAGTACAGCTGTCATTTTTCACATCCTGGTCGAAATGTGTTTTCGCACTTCCGGCGCCGAATAGCCTGATCTCTGTGTGAAATCAGTGTTCGGGACACATTAAGAAAATCACAGTGACACTGTTCATTAGCAGACGTCCTAAAATGCCTATGTTGAAAATTTGGTGACGAAAGTCCATAAAATTACTGTGTTACGAGTGTGCGTTGCACGGTTTCCACTCACACTCGTAACTTCGCACATTTGTAATATTTTCACTTCAGATTTTCAACATTGCCATTTTCTACCCTCCTATGAACAGTACAGCTATTTTTCACATCCTGACTGAAATATGTTTTCGCACTTCTGGCGCAGAATAGCGTGGTCGCTGTGGGAAATCAGTGTTCGGGACACACTGAGAAAATCACAGTGACACTGTTCATTAGCAGAGGTCCTAAAATGCTTATGTTGAAATTTGGTGACAAAAGTCCATAAAATGACTGTATTACGCGCATGCATTGTGCAGTTTCCATGTATGCTTGGAAGTGCGAGTATTTTTAATATTCCCACTACAGATTTTCAACATTGCCATCTCTTTACACCTCCCTATGGATGGTACAGCTGTCATTCTTCACATCCTGCCCAATCTGTGCTTTCGTACATGTGGCACAGAATGGCACTGTCACTGTTGGAACTCAATGTTCGGGACACATTGACAAAATCACACTGCCACTCTTCATGAGAAGAGGTCCCAAATGCTTTCATGAGGTGGGGTCACAAAGGCCATGTTGAAAATTTGTAGTGCAAATACCAACAAATGCCTGAGGCGTTAGGGTTTCTAACCATAACGTCCTACCCTGTACAGACTGACAGGCATTGGTGTGTGCCTTTGGATTGCAGAATGTACTGCTCATGCCATCTCCCCCCCCCCAGCTACTGACAGGCATCGAGGTGTACCTTGGACTCTTTGGCCCCAGACTTCACCCCTTTCTCCTATGCTGCACCCATTTCAGCGTATGTCCTTATGGAATGGGGTGACTGTAAAGCCAAACACCCTAAGGCACACCTCAAGTCATGTCGGTGTCTGCAGAATAGGGTGAGGTGACATGGCATGACCGTCATGGGCGACGACCCAAACACTTACCCCAATGCCTGTCCATCTCTATAGGATGGAGGTGGGGTTGGTGTGAACTTCAATACTTTACTGCCATTCCTATTCTGCATCTGTCTAACTCCTGCATTTCCAATGCTAATACCAGCAAGCAAACATTCGGCATTGACAAATGCTTTTGAATTTTGGGAGTGTTCTTTTTAAGCTGGGTGGGTGAGCTGTGATCTACTGACTGTGCAAGAGCTGGCAGTTCTCCATGCTGTTGTTGTTAGTTGTGTGCCCCTGAGTAAGGGGGACTTAGGTTCTGAGTACCCCTGAATTGCTGCATGACTGGGTGCTGTTGTTACCCTACCTGCCACAGCCTTATACCAGTGTGGGAGGGTGGGGTGCTGCAACAGCACCCAGGCTACACTGCACACTCAGAGGAGCACGGCAGGTAAACTGCCAGATACTGTACGATGTCCGTGGGCAGAGTGGGACTGCTGCTGTTTGCTTCTTGTTTTCCCTAAATGAGTTTTCAGAGTTGGGGGCCTTAGCATCTGTACGGCCTTGAATTTGCTGTATGGCCCAATTGCTGTTGACACTCTACCTGCCACTGTATAATGCCATTAGAGGTGAGTGGATTGGTGCAAATACACCCAAGCCAAAAAAGTGTACTCAAGGACACACAGAAGTTAAGACCCCAGGGGATGTAGGATGCTGGTGGGCAGAGTGGTGCTCAATTTGCATCTGAGCTCAGACAGGAAAACCGAGAGACACCCTTTTCATGGAGACCAAGTAAAAAATCATCCACATGTTTGGGAGATGCATGATTTTCCATTTGCAGGTCCTCCACTAATCACTTGTGGATTTTTTAAGTGAAGACACTTTATTTCAAAGAAGCAAATCCAGGCAGGTTTTTTTTTTTTTTGCTCCTCCTACCCCCTGGCCATCCACTCCTTCAGGCCTGCCAAGGCCCCCTACCACTGCTGCTGAGTCCCGACCACCATCCACTGCCCCTTATTGCCGTGCTACTAGGTAACCTGAAATAACCCTTCATCAGGTGGGCCTCTACTCCTGTGGGAGGCTACCGGGGAGGAGAATCATCCCTAAGGGCTGCCTGTGTATCCCAGGCATGGCAGGGGTTGGAATGGACATGTATGTCTGGGGCTTCGGGTGTATGGAGGGACCAGCAGCTGTCCTCCAGTTGGCTAGCTGGTGTTATCCCATTTTCTTGGGAGCATGACGGGCCACATGATATCAAGGCACAAGCAGATGTCTTTCATGCTCCCTCCTGCAGTGAGGGTTGATGTGTTGCCATGCCTCTAGCCTCCACCAGAGGCCATCAAACGGTGAGCCGTGAACCCACCCTTCCTCCCAGAAGAAGGCGAGTGGTCATTGGACACTCAAGCCTTCACCCTCCTGCCAGCCCTCCAACACTCAAGTCCATTCCTGAACTCAGGTCAGTGGTGTCACAGGCAGAAATCTAATTCATGCAGTTAGATGATGGATAGGAAAAAACAAAGGTGGTCCACCTTAGTGGTGATGGTTCAGATTAATTCACATCTGAGTTCTAGCAAGCAAAGAGACCAAGTAATTTGTAAAAACTTGTGCATGTGGGGTGTAGGGGTTGAAGGAAGAGTACAGTGCTGTCACTACTGCCATCACCCCTGAGGGATGTGAACTGCATTGTTGCTACTGTCGTCACACCCGAGAGGCAGGGGCCGTAGTGCTTCTGCTATCACCACCGGTGGATGGGGAACATAGTACTGCTGCTGTCCCACCTGAGGGATGGGGCCAATAGTGCTGATACTGCCATCACACCTGAGGAATGGGGAACATTAGTACTGCTGCCATCACACCTAAGGGATGGGGGCCGCGGTGCTGCTGCTTCCATCACACCTGGGGGGGCTGTAGTGCTGTTGCTGCTGCCATCACACCAGAGGGATGGGGGCTGTGAAGCTGTTGGTGCTGCCATCGCACCTGAGGGCTGGGGGCTGTAGTGCTGCTGCTGCCATCACATCTTGTACCTTAAATAACTTTAAATTGGTACAAGAATGGATGGATGTACAACAGTGGAGGACAACATTTCTAAAATGCATGTTAGCAGAGTTAAAAATTGTTAAATAAAGTACACAAAACCAAACACCGGTAACACTGAATTTTGGCTTAGCAGACACCGGTGACAATATCATTTTTTACAATGTGCAAAATGGAATTTGCCCTTTCTCAATCACAGTAAACCAGTGTCCTTGCTCATGTGATCCTGCTCCACAAGAGTGGCAGCAGGAAGGAGGCAGGGAGCTACAGACCAGTCAGTCTTACCTCAATAGTGGGCAAGATTATGGAGACACTCCTTAAGGAAAGGATAGTGCAATACCTGGAATCTATAGGAGCACAGGATCCAAGACAGTATGGGTTTACAACAGGAAGGTCCTGTCAAACTAATCTCATAGATTTCTTTGACTGGGTAACCAGAGTGGTGGACCAAGGGGGTGCAGTTGATGTCGCCAACCTTGACTTTGGCAAAACTTTCTATACTGTTCCACATAGAAGATTGATTAATAAGCTGGGTAGGCTCGGGGTGGGTCAGAAGTTGGTCAACTGGGTGGCAAACTGGTTGGCGGGCAGAAAACCGAGAGTGGTGGTTAACAGTATACAGTCAGAAGAGATGCAAATCACAAGTGGAGTACCTCAGGGATCAGTCCTGGGGCCAGTCCTCTTCAATATCTTCATCAGTGATGTTGCAGATGGACTGGAGGGTAAGGTTTGCCTGTTTGCAGATGATGCCAAGATCTGCAACAGAGTAGATGATCCAGATGGGGTAGGCAGAATGAGAAGGGATCTGGAAAAACTGGCAAAATGGTCTGAAGAGTGGCAACTGGGGTTTAACACAAAGTGGTGCAAGAACATGCACATAGGGAAGAGAAACCCTAAAGCTACTTATAGGTTTGGAGGGGAGTTGCTGGCAATCACAAGGGAAGAAAGAGATTCGGGCATCATCATCACTGATGACCAGAAAACATCCAAGCAGACCACTAAGACAATAGGTAAGGCTAGAGGGATGTTGGGGTGTACTAGTAGAGGTATCACAAGTCGGAAGAGGGAGGTAATAATCCCTCTTTACAAGACACTGGTTAGGCCCCATCTGGGAGTACTGTGTGCAGTACTGGAGGCCTCACCTGCACAAGGACATTAACAAACTGGAGGCAGTCCAGAGAAGGGTAACCAAAATGGGGCAGGGAATGCATCAGAAAACATAAGAGGATAGATTAATGGAGCTCAATATGTATACCCTAGAGCAAAGGAGGGAGAGAGGTGATATGATTGAAGCATTCAAATATCTTAAAGTGATGTTCTGACCTGGCACTATAAGGTATTGGGCTTCATAGCCCAATACCTTATAGCAGCGTGAAATGACAGGTGCAAACATTTTAATTTTAAAGTGCTTACTTTTTGCTGTGGAAGGGATCATAACTGGTGCCAAAACCTCAGCCAGCCGATCCCTTCCAGCTTCCTGGTGTCCCCGCTCTGCTCCAACTCCACCCCCGCACACTCAGAATTTGTGATGTGTAGCCAGGGAGAGCACGAGGGCGAGCCTCATACAAGTCAATTGGGGGTTATTTTTAATGCCGGTTTTTAGTCATTTTAAACAGTCCTAGAGAAAAACTAAAGCAGTCACTTAACTAGTAGGGTCCATCTTAGTTAAGCGATTGCTTTGGATTTTCTCTAGGACTATTTAAAATGACTAAAAAACGGCTTTAAAAATAGCCTCCATAGACTTGTATGGGGCTTGCCTCCACACTCTCCCTGGTCACACATCACAAATCCTGAGAGTGCGGGGGTGGAGTTGGAGCAGAGCGGGGGCACCAGGAAGCTGGAAGGGATTGGCTGGCCGAGGCTTCAGCGTCAGTTACGATCCCCTTCCACAGCAAAAAGTAAGCACTTTTAAATAGAAATTTTGCCACCAGTCAGCTCAGGATGATATAAGGTATTGGGCTATGAAACCCAATACATTATTGGAAATTTCCTTTAAGGGCATTATCCAGGTGAAGGAGTCCAACATGTTTCAATATAAGAACAAGCATTTCTCAATATCAAATGCTGTCTTGCTGGCATTGGCATTGGTAGTGCAGGAGTTAGAGAGATGCAGAATAGGAATGGCAGTGAAGTATTGAACTGACATCAACCCCACTCCCACCCTGCAGAGACTGACAGGCTTTGGGGTGTGACTTTGGGTTGTTGGCCATAACGCTCACACCATTTCACCTCGCCCTACCCTGCAGACACTGACAAGCGTCGTGGTGTGCTTTGGGGTCTTCGGCCTTATGCTCACCCTATTCCATAAGGACATACGCTGAGATGGGTGCAGTATAGGAGAATGGGGTGAACTTTGAGGCCAAAGACTACAAGGCACACCTCAATGCCTGTCACTGGCTGCAGGGTGGGGGTGGAATGGCGTGAGCATTACAGCCGACGATTCCAAGTCACACTGCTAACACCTGTCAGTCTCTACAGGGTGGGGCATCACGGTTGGAAACCCTAATGCTCCTGGCATTTGTTTTTGGTATTTTCACTCTAAATTTTCAACATGGGCTTTTTGTGACCCCGCCTCATGAACAGTGGTACTATCAGTTCATTAGCCAAAAGGTGATTTTGCACAGCGACTGCGCCATTTGGTGTCACAGGTGCGAAAACACATTTCGGGCAGGATGTGAAAAATAACACCTGTACTTTTCATGAGGAGGTTTAAAAAAATGGCAATGTGGAAAATCTAGAGTGTAAAATATGAAAAACTGGTGAAATCACGAGTGTGTGTAGAAACTACCCAATGCATGCTCGTAACGCAATTATTTTGGGATTTTTTTAACCACATTTTCTTCATAGGCATTTTGGGACCTCCCCTCATGAACAGTGGCACTGTGATTTTATTATGTCCCGAAAGTTGATTTCCCACAGCGACCACGCCATTGTGCGCCACAGGTGCGAAAACACATTTCAGGCAGAATGTGAAAAATGACAGCTGTTCTGTTCATAAGTAGGTATGAAAAAATGACAATAATGAAAATCTGGAGTGAAAATGTTAAAAATTGTCAAAGTTACGAGCGTGCATGGAAACTGCTCAACACATACTCGTAACAGTGTCATTTTTTGGACTTTTTTCACCACTTTTGCAACATGGGATTTTTGGGACCCTGACTCATGAACAGTCGCACTGTCATTTCATTAATCAGTCCCGAAAGGTGATTCTGCGTAGTGACCGCAAAATCCCCTTTTGGGACAGAGTAACGAGATGACAGTGCATGTGTTCATGCGGTGGGGTCCCAAGAACCCCATGTTGAAAATCTGGTACCAAAATTCCCAAAATATCTGAGATATCCACCTAAGTTGAAACCCCCCATTGCCTGTCATTATAAAGCTTGCCGCATTTTGTTCCGTTCCCAGTCGGCTTTTGAAGAGCTCAAACGTGTTCCCACTCCACAGAAGATCGCAGCGCCAGCTCTCCGGAGGTAAGTATGGGGTGAGGGGGGTGTAGGGAGGTGGGTGTGCAGAGGGTGGGTGCAGATTGGGGAGGGGTCGTGGCGGGACAACGAGTGACCTTTTTTTTTACGTAAAAAAAAAAGAAACTGGACTTCAGGGGATGGTTTTCTTTATTTACAGGTAAAAAAAATGATTTTGGACACACAGGAGTGGGTTTCCAGTGTGCCACGAGTTTGGGGGACATGCTGCCTACAGGATTGGGCACCCCATTGGCAAAGAAAATGTGTGTGTGGGGGGGAGAACATGATGCCAATGGGGATTGGGCACCTCGTCAGCAAACAAACTGAACTGGTGGGGGGGGGGGACACACTGACACGGGGGTTGGGCACTCCTGATGTCAGCTTTGTGGGGATTGTGTGGTGGACAGCAGAAGCAGCCATATTTATTGGAATGTTTCACCAGGAAATGCACATAATGGAGCCTTGTTATCTGACGCTCCAATTAGGAAACTGCACCTCATTGGAGCGGCAGATTTCTTTCAACTCCGTGGCTCTCATTGAAACTGCTGTCATTGCTAGCATACTTGCTAATTGGTGGCTGAGGGACGCATCCCCTAAGGCATTCCTTGCATTCGCCATCACGGACATACCTCTGAATATTCTACTACAGCAAGATGTTGCTTGCGCACGTGCAAGACAAGATAAAAATAGCAGGACAAGAGGACAAAGCATGAGATTAGAGAGAGGCTGATTAAAGGGTAATGTGAGGAAGATCTTTTTCACAGGAAGGGTGGTGGAAGCATGGAACGGCCTACCTCAGGAAGAGGTGGATATGAATACAGTGCAGGGCTTCAAACAGGCTTGAGATAGGCATAAGGGAGCAATACAGATGAGTATGAATAGATAGGCCATTGACAGAGTAAAGGCCTATGGCACATTCATAAGGTAGAAAAATGGGCAGACTGGATGGACCTTGCAGTCCTTATCTGCTGCCAACTTCTATGCTTCTATGTTTGAGCGAGGGCTCAAATTGGGGCTCATGACTATTAACGAGCCCCATATTAATATTAATGAGGTGCTGTCTGCTGCCTGGGAGTACTATGTTTTGGCGGCAGCAACAGGCTCAGTAGGTGGAATAAACATATAAAAATGGACTCATGTAACAGGGCACAGTTGGGGGTATCGTACAGTGGGAAAATTGTCAATAAAAAGCACATTGCCTGGTTGCACCAGAACTTAAAAGGTGGGACATTGTTAGACTGTATAAAAACTGGTCTATAGCAGCCACCATCTTTGCAGACAGCCAGCCAATCACAAGCCTGGATTGCAACCAAAGACTTGTGGGAGAGTGCCACAGACTTTTGGGAGATAAATCAGGGATTATTTCTGGTGCCTAATTCCAGCCAATGAAGAAACTGGGACTGTAAATGACAGCTTAGTTAGCCAATCAGATTTCTTGAACTCTGCCCTTTATTTAAGAGGGATTGCTTGACATGAGATAGATTCAGTTAGGACTCCAGCTTGAGACATCGAGAAGAGAGGAGCCTGTGGGGCTCTGTCTGCTTTTTCACAGGAGAGGCCTGTATTGCCTCCTGTGAGCCAGTCTCAGGTCCAAAAGAGGATCGAGTGCCTGGGAACTGCCTGGCAGCAGACCTAAAGAGGTTCCCCAGCAAGTTGCTGAGGAGAAACTGGCCAGAAACCAAAAATGGAGAAGCTTGTTGCTCCTCAGACTTGTTGCCTGTGGCCTACCTCGTGGACCAAGAAGTTGAACCAAGGACTCCTGCACAATTGCAGGAGCCATTCAAGAGCCAGAGGAAGTTTGCCATTAACCAGCTGGAGATTTCACCAGCACTTAAACAGAATTTTTCAACAAGTCAAGTTTCCTTTTCCTGGGTCCATGTCACCAGAGGCCCAAGCAGACTGTTTCTGCACCACACAGCACACCGGCTTGGCGAAAGACCAGATTTGGGGAGTCAGCCTCTGCACCACAGATTGATGCAGGTTACGTCCACCTTGTGAGAAAGGCCGTGAAGTGGAGGTGAGTTGTGCTGGTCCCAGTCCCCACCAGAAAACCTAGCCAATGAAAGATCTTCATGTCACCAGTGCCTTGTTTCAGCATCTGGGTACAGTGAGTAAAACCAGAGAACTGATAAGTCAGGGACCAAAATATTTAACAAAGCAACCAAGCCTGTATCAGTATAGTAATTTATTTATTTACTTATTTATTTCAGTTCTAGGATTACAATTACCTTTGAGCCCAGGGCTCTTTTACAGAGGTTTCACATTAAAGTAAAGTAATCTTTTGCCTTAATTCATGCCCCTCCCTTGTTAACCTCCCCTAAATAAATCTGTTTACTGTTTCATGTTAAACTGGGTCATGAGTATATCATTAATGGGTTTACAGCAATAAGATATTGGCTAAGTGTTCAAGCAGTGTATGTTTGCTTTGAAATTGTCTTTTACAGGATAGTCCAGGGGACAAGCCAGAGATCAAGACCCTGTTGGTAAATGGGATGAGCGTGAGCATATCATTAATGCTGGTCATTGTCTGTATTTACCCTCATAAAGGTTGCAGCTGTAAAACAAAGTGTAAAGGGTCACTAGTTGGGGTTGTGGGTAGTTATAGCTTCCCAGGGGGCTGTGCCAATCTTACTAGTTACCCACATAAGTATTACTCTGGGTGGAGGCACCATAATCGTACTACTACCACTTGTAGGGGCTCGCCATTACCAGGTAGCTACAAACCCAGGCCCCTTAACCTGCAGTTAGAGAAGCAGACGGGTAGTAGCCCTTGGTATAATGGTGCCAGGGTTACATACAGTAAACACACACAGTTTGCAATAAGCAGCACTACTAAACTGTAATATAAACCAACTTTCAGTTTTATTAAGGAGATGGGGTGAAAATATGGGAGAAAACAGCTCAACAGTAATAAATGCAGTGTCACTTGGTACCCCACACAGTGCCTACCTCCCACCTGCAGGTGCACCTGGCTTTTCTCCCCTTTGTCTGTTCACTGTAGGCAGTACCATCTTCCCGAACACCTCCTCCAGGCACTCCAGCCACTGAGAAGCCAACCTGCAGCCCCGGCTCACGGATCCCCCCCCCTCAACTCAGGTACAGGCATTGACATCAGAGGATCTACAGTGATTGTTTTTCTGCTCTCTGGATTCCAGTTTGTGCACAATGCTCTGTAACCCACTCTCTGGTTACTTTAAGACAATATATGTAGCCCATTGTTCCCTTGCACAGTGTACCGGAGCTTTAAGGACAATCTTAAGCATCTCTTTCTATCTGTCTGAACTCAGGACAGGCTGTTTCGAGCCAGTACATTTGTGCGTAGCTAATTTTAGTGCGTGTAGTGCTGTATGCTGTTCTGTGTGTAACTAATTCATTATAGAGTGTGTAGTGCCGTTTACTGCTTTGAGCTTTTACAGTGTGTGTACTGAAATTTAACTTGTATTACCTGGGGTGCTCCCGAGTTCTGTGGGCTCCATTTGCTCCTTTGTCATCAGTCTCTGCAACCCCCCTCCCCCGACTCCTGTTTCCCACCCTGACCTCTGGAGATCCTTTGTGTTTACTGTGACCCCTTAATCCCCCATAGCCTACTTAATCCTCCCTTTGTTTGTTCACTTTAGGCAGCTGCCAACTTCTGGAGGGCCTCTCCAGGCACTCCAGCCACAAAGATGCCGGCCTGCAATCCCAGCTCACGGACTCCCTCCCCAACGCAGGTACGAGCATTGACATCAGAGGACCTGCTGAGCCCGCCCCCCAACCCTGGGCGGGCATTACCCTTGTAGGTCAGCTCTTACCACATGGTATGCTATGCAATCAGCCCAATTGGCTTATTATCACCCCAATTCTTCGCCTGCTCCCTATACAGCTTGGCCACTAAGGGGCCCTGCTACCCAGCCTCCACCGTTCAGAACTCTAATATAATTTACTTTACCTTCCTGTACTCTGGTAGACCATTCCCCTCCCCCCATCCAATTCCCAAAACCCTGGTTCATTTCTAACCTCCCCACCAGCCTCCTTCTCACTCCGTGGGTTTCAAACCTCAGGCCCCAAGTGCCTGCCATCCTGGAGCCTACAGTCCTGACCAGTAAGCCATCTTCACAGTAGCATTTAGTCATTGCTGCTTATCCTATTTTAGTATCAAAACCATCCCCTTCCTTACTGGGCCTATAGTAAAATAATCAATCTTCTACATACCCTTAAAACAACTGCAAGCAGTATACACAGTCATAAATAAGATAAGACCTTTTTAAATACTTATATTAGATAATTACTGCCTCCTTGGGTTTTGAACCCTAGCTCTTAGGTGCATACCCCCCTGTTGTCTGCAGCAGTAACCTATAGGCCATCCAGCAGTAGCAATTGTTTCCAGCTGCTCACCCTATTGCTATGCCCCCCCTGACTTTTCTTGTGTAACCCCCCTACAAATGGGGGTTCCCAAAAAGTCTTCCTTGAGGTTGCCTAAATGCTCACCGCCAGGCTGGTGTCCAGCATTTTAGCAGTTTAAATGTGATTACCAGAGCCTGTATAGCCTCTGTGTACTGTCTTTTTAAGAGCTGCCTGATTGCAGCTTAAGTAATTGGAGTGGGAGCTCTGTTGAAAGATGTAACTATTTACTGAAAATCATTTAGCGTGATAATGATAATGTATTTTGTCTAACCTGCTTTCTTTGTAGCAAGGACTGTTTTGTTTCCACTATCTTGGTCCTGGACTGCAAATTGGACCAAACAGTACTGGTGGGACCTAAAATGTAGCCGGACTACAGGAGCTGTCTGAATTCAAAATCTGTAGTAACTGTAGTTTGGAGCTTTTTTGCGCCTTTTTTGCAACTGAAGGGGGAGCTCTTGCTTTGACTGACAGCCAAATCAGCCAACCAGATTTTTGGGATCTTGGGGAAGTCCCGGGCTGCTTGCAGTTTTCAGTTAGTTCTGAGCTGGGAAGTGAAATGAGAGGAGTTGAAGTGATTCTAAGCAGCAATCCTGAGTGGATTTGCATGGGAAAACTGTGAAAGGGCTGAGAGTTTGGCCTGCATATCTGCCTGCTGCTCCTGAGAGGGAGAGAAGAGAATTATTTTGGACTAAATCCAAGTTTGTGTGACTAAAGTAAGTTACTGAAGTGGGCCAGGCTTAACCTGAAGAAGACCGAAGATTTTGCTGAATGTGATCAGCCTGTCAGGAGTTCCAGCTACCCCTAAGCTCCTGGTGTGTGCAGAGACTTTGCTATTGTGACCGGGGAGCGCTTCTCCTGGTACAGTAGAATTCCCTTACATGTAAATGTGCTATGAGCTGCTAGTGGGTCGTGAGTTAGTCTCCCACGGTGTGAATTGTGTTCTGCTTGCTGGAAGCTGTATCCAGCCCAAAATGGACTGCATCCAAATTTGTCTCCATGCGATCTGGGCCTTGCCAGACTGGCCCAGCCAGACTACCCACTGGACAGAGAAGCCATCGACGAGAGACCTGCCTGTGGATCAGCCCCCTGCTCCACGCTTGAACAGGATCAACACCTCTGCGACTCATGTGGGCCCTGCTTCTCCTGGCATTCCAGACCAACCACCTGCAGTCTCGATTTTCGTCCAGCCTGTGTCCAGTCTTGGGTATTGTGAGTAAATACCAGGGTAGCTCCCTGCAACAACAGCTTAATCTGAGTGTGTCATCTGATTGTCTTGTTGTTTCATTTCCTTTATGAACTGAGCCCTCTGGCTCCAGATTACAAATGTTGTGTACTGTGCATGTTGTGTTTTCCATCACAGGGCCCCAACCAGCTGCAACCCCATGCAACGGTCCTGGCTAGCCCATCTCTTCTCCACCTGGGTACCCAGAGGCGGACTGTGTGGGAATACTCAAAGCACATGCATAACTGCTTGATTGATATAACCATTAAGCTAATTAACCTGATTTGGCCCCTCCCTTGTTCAAGTCCCCTGAATAAATCAGACCTAACTTTTTCTGCATGTAATCTGACTGTGGTTCCAGTTTGTGCTCAAAGTACTGTACTGTTGCTAATTGCTGTGCATAACCTTGTTTTACAGGGGGTCCCCAGGGTCGAGCCAGAGGAACCAGCCCTGGTGGTAAGTGCAAACAGTGAGGGTACAAGTGTGGTGTACCAGGGGTATTGTGAAAGTGATTATTGTACAGTGTTCAGGCCACTAGAGGGGAAAGAGGGGGATTACAGTGTCCCGGAGGGCTGTTCCCAGGTTAGCTTGATCACTACCAACCCTGATCTCCTGGTGGAGGCACCCATTTCAGAACTCAGGCCCCTTAACCTGCTACTAGCCAAGCAGGCAGGGGTAGTAGCCCTTGGGATAGCACCACCTAGGGGTTACATCTTGGAGGTTCACCACTGGGATTTTGTGTCTTCTAGTGGCCAAATTTGCAAATTGCTGTTAAAAATAAATGGCTACCCCTACAGAAGTGGCTGTATACCAGTTGGTGGGTGGTGTACTGGGCAGGAGATTGACCCCCAAAATGCAATACTTATCCTGGATATTCCCCTGGGTACCAATAAAGACTCTGTAAAAGGAGTACTTTCCAAAGTTGAATGTTTACAAAACCCTGTGGTGATGGTGGGTCGACAGGCTAATCAGCTTGCCTAAAGTTTCATGGCGTTAGTAGAGTGTAAGGACCCAGTAGACAGTTCCAAAGTGCCACGGACTATCACCCCCGAAGGAGCCCTCACTGCCTGAAGAGTGATAACTAAAGACAGTAAAGACCCACTATCTGACACTTTTGAGGGGAAATTTGCTAAGTTGTTGCTGGAGGAAGGGAAAACTGTGGAGGACTTAAAGAAACTATTCCTGCCACCTGGGGGTGTTCCTCCCCCCAACACCCCCTCCAGCACCCGTTATTGCCCCTCCTTCTGTGCTCGTGCCAATGCTGGCTCCTATGTCTGTACCTGCCATTAGTCATGACTCTTAGCGAAGGTTGAAAATCTTCTCCGGCACCCTCCCCACCCGCGAAGGGGAGGATGATAGGGAGACCCGGATAGATTGCATTTCCCCTTTGTTACCTGAATGGCAGTGTGCGGAGGCTGAGAAATGGAAAGGATCATAGAAAGTCTGAGAGGTCCCGCCCTAGAAGCCATTAAATTTCTGAGGTCCACGAACCCTGATGCATCTGCCCAGAAGTACCAATCTGCACTCAAAGGCAATTTTGGGAGCACTGAGTCAGGGGAGAACTTGATGTGGAAATTTCAAGGTACAAAACAATGGCCAGGGGAAAGTTTGTCTGCATATGTTACTCATCTGGAAAGAGCGCTGCAGAAGGCTTACTGAAAAGGTGGGGTAGCCGCCAGTGGCTTTAACCATGTGAGGTTGGGGCACATATTGCAACATGAAAGCATTCTAAATTGCAGCTCCTTCAATTAAGGCTCCCAGATAGAAGGGGTGTCCCACTGAACTACTGTGACTTGATAAAAGAACTCCGGGAGGTTGAAGATGAAGAGGAGGATTGTAATTCTAGGGTGAGTGCAACCCAAGTGATCACGGCATCGGAAGGCCCTTCTGAAGTGGGGACCAATGAGGGTGTGCCGCCATGGGATGAACTGCTGAGGGTGTTCAGGGAAACAAAAAACAGTCTCTTTATGAAGGCCGCTCCTGCAAGTACAGGCACCGACCCTTATCCAACTGCATCTGCTATGGGGGTAGGGGAGTCCACCCAGGCATCTCCTGCTGACAGCAGCTCGAAACTCGATGTCTTGACTATGAAAGGAAGAAAATTGACGAGATGTCTCCAAATGCTCACCACACAGCAGACAGAGATGACACCAAGGTTTTCAGTTGGTAGTACCACCGCCCCAGCTCCCAGTGTGATGCCTCAGCCAGCCCAAATCCCAGAAAACATATTTTGCCATAATTGTGGGAAGGATGGGCACATGAAGAGAGAATGCCGGTCCACAAAAGACCTAGGTAAAGTTGTATACAGGCTTCAAGGAGAGCTTCAGAGAAAGAATCAGCGGTTGAGGAGTGCCCAAAATGACCACAGTGAGGGTTCAAGAAGTAGTAACTCAAATCCCTATGTGGCTAAATCATCTGTCCAGGCCCCTGCTGCTGTCCCTCCAGACTGGTCCAAAATAGTGGGCCCTTCAATGGAGACTACCATGGCTGTGAATGGTATTCCTACTCAGACTGTGCTGGACAGTGGGTTGCAAGTGACTATTGTATTTAAGGACTGGTATGACAAACATTTATCTGCTGTGCCCCTACAAACCCTGGAAGGCCTACATGTGTGGGGGCTAAGCGACAAGTCTCATCCCTACCTAGGATATATCTGCCTCTGGTTGTCATTTCCTGCAGATGTAACTGGTGTAGAGGAGCAAGTCGAGACACTGGCCTTAGTGTGTCCCCCTACTGGACTATATGATGGGGTTCCCCAGTTATTTGGGACCAACGCCCATATGCTTGGGAGACTGGCACAACTCTGTTGCAAGAAACAAGGGTGAAAGACTGGGAGGGTCCTAAGAATTCCCACTCTGATTAAGAGGGCCTATGATCTGCAGCAGAACCCCAAGGGAGTGGACCAGGATGAACCGTTAGGGGTCATGTGGAAGAAGGACCCCGATTCTTTGGTACTGGCCCCTAACGCCCAGTGTACCATTCAAGGGGAGGTCCCCCTACGCAAAGATGTCAAGAACAAAATACTGATGTTGGACGCGCCAGGCGATGGAAAATTGTCAGAAGGATTATTGGTTAAGCCCAGCATCTTGCCAGCTCATGCTCATGCTTATGCATGACGAGTGATGGTCCAGATTCATAATGTGTCAGATCGGGAGATCCAGGTGAACAGAGGATGCACCCTAGATACAGTACACTGCACAGACACTGCAGTGTTGCCCAGCAACAAGCCCCCTGGCAAGACAAATAGAGCGACTCCCGACTTGTTTGATTTTGGTGACTCCCTATTGCCAGCTAAATGGAAGACTAGAATTAGCCAGAAACTTGCCCAGAGAGTTCAAGTTTTTTCGTTGAAGGAATGGGACATGGGATGTGTCCAGGGTGTGGAGCATCACATATGCCTGCATGACGAAACGGCCATTTCGAGAGCAGTCTTGACGCCTAGCCCCTGCAGACATAGACGATATGAGAAGACACTTGCAGGAAATGCTCACGGCTTGTGTGATACAAGAATCCAGGAGCCCATATGCTTCTCCCATTGTGGTTGTGTGTAAGAAGAACAGATCTGTGAGAATGTGTGTTGATTATGGAACTCTGAATTGGCGGTCCATCCCGACCAATACACCATGCCCCGTATACAAGATGCTCTGGATTGTTTGAATGGGAGCAAATGGTTCTCGGTGTTGGATTTTCACAGTGGATATTACCAGATTCCAATGGCTCTGGAGGACCATGAGAAGACAGTCTTCATCTGTCCTTTGGGGTTCTATGAAATTCCTGAGAATGCCACAGGGAATATTGAGCACCCCAGCCACCTTCCAGCGACTGATGGAATGAGCGGTGGGAGACATGAATTTGCTGGAATGCCTGGTGTACTTGGACAATGTCATTGTGTTTGGGAGCTCCCTAGAGGAACATGAGCATCAACTGTTCAAATACTAGACCGACTGGAAGATTTCGGCCTCAAGTTGTCCATTAACAAGTGCCAGTTTTTCCAAACCTCTGTGAAGTATGTGGGGCACTTAGTGTCTACAGAGGGGATAGAGACTGATCATACAGTAGTAAAGTTGAAGCCTTGACTACTTGTCCCCAGCCTCACAATTTGAAAGAACTACAACGTTTCCTGGGATTCTGTGTCTACTACCGCCGGTTCATAAAGGACTATTCTAAAGTGATTAAAGTGATTCAGCCACTCTTGAATCTTACCCAGGGTTACCCTCCTACCAATCATAAATACAAAAAGGGGCCATCAAAGAACCAGACAAAGCATATTTCCACCCAGGTAAACTTTTTGGGTCCCATTGAATGCCTGACTGTGAAGGAGCTTGCCACGAAGTCATATACCAGCTCACCCATGCCCCCATCCTCGCTTATGCTGATCCCACCAAATCCTATGTGCTGCATACTGACGCCAGTCTGCAGGGTCTAGGAGCTGTACTGTATCAAGACCATGAGGATGGTTTGAGACCAGTGGCATTCGCCAGTAGGAGCTTGACCCTGTCAGAGCGAAACTACCCTGTGCACAAGTTGGAGTTCCTTGCATTAAAATAGGCAATTGTTGACCAGTTTCATGATTACCTCTATGGGGCAAAAATATTGGTGAGGACTGACAATAACCCATTGACCTATGTATAGGCTTCAGCTAAGTTAGACGCCACAGGGCACCAATGGCTTTCTGCATTGTCAACATATGATTATGCTGTCGACTACAGACCAGGCCGGAATCATATTGATGCTGATGCCCTATCACAGAGGCCCATTTCCAAGAGTGACTGAGTCAGGCTGTCTGAACCCGACATCCGAGCATTGTGCCAAAAGTTTGATAGAAATGAACAGATGTCTATGGACACAGCGGACTGCTTAGCAGATTGCTTGGGCCCCTCTGACACCTGCATACCGGCTGCGTATTGCCATTTTTCTGCTTTAGATATTAGTGCACTACCTCAGTTTGACAATGACAGCATTCAATGGGCTCAATCTCAAGATCCTATGATTCAGCCAGCCCTTGACACCCTTCATGCAGGAAAAGATGTGTCCAAGTTGCGTTCCTCTGATCTGCGAACCTCTTTATTGTTTAAAGAAGGCCCCAGGTTGAAGCTGCTTAATCAGTTGTTGTATAGAGAGACAGTAGATCAGGGTGGCCAAATAGACAAGCAACAACTGGTCCTGCCCACAACCTTCAAAGATTTAGTACTGAGGTCCCTCCACAATCATATGGGCCACCTTGGTGTCGACCAGACTCTTGACCTAGTAAGATTTCGATTCTACTGGCCCAAGATGGGGGCCGATGTTGAGCACCATGTAAGGACTTGTAGTCGCTTCCTGCAGAGAAAAGCCCTGCCTCAGAGGGCTTCCCCCCTTGTCAATATTACTACCAGTGCCCCAATGGAACTACTCTGCATAGACTTCTTGAGTTTAGAGCCTGATCAGCGAAACACTGGCAATGTGTTAGTGGTTACGGACCATTTCACATGGTATGCACAAGCTTTTCCCACCAAAGATCATAAAGCATCTACCGTGGCCAAGGTGCTAGCGAAAAATTTCTTCGTCCACTATGGTGCCCCCCAGTGAATTCATTCTGATCAGGGCCAGGACTTTGAGAGTCAGCTAATCAAAGAAATGCTCTCTCTATGGGGGATGCAAAAGTCAAGAACCACCACTTATCACCCGCAGGGGGATCCTCAACCAGAATGCTTTAACCGCACCCTGCTAGACATGCTAGGCACCCTCCACCCAATAGATGAGCATAAATGGAGCCAGCAGATTAGCACCTTGGTACATGCATACAATTGCATGAAGAATGATGCTACCGGGTTCTTTCCCTACCACCTCATGTTCGGGAGAGAGGCCCGGCTGCCTGTTGATGTCTGTTTTGGGGTTTCTCCCGATGGGTCCAAGCCTAAGATTACCTGCAATATGTACAAAAACTGAAAGCTCAATTGAACCATGCCCATCAACTGGCCCAGACAATGGCCGCCAAAAGAAATCTAGCCAACAAAGAGAGACGTGATCAAAAAGTAAAGGCTCAAGAGCTTAGGCCTGGAGACCGTGTGTTGCGAAATTTAGGATTGCATGGTAAACACAAAACTGCTGATTGATGGCACCATCTTCCCCATGTCGTAGTTGGAAAGTTGGATGATTTGCCAATGTACAAAGTGCGCCCAGAGAATAACTCCAAAGCTGTCAAGACAATGCACCTTAACCACTTGCTACCTATTGGTTAAGTTATAATTGAGGCTGAAACCACCAAGATTGATTACCCTGTACCAGTGACTCATGCTGCTGCAAGAAAAAAACAGAGTCAGCCTGCCCTCGTGGTTGCCGATTTAACACTTTCCCCACAGCAGGCCCAGAATGATAGTGACTGCCAGTCTAACTCAGATGACAGAGTGTGTGATAATGCCTATTACCCCTCATATGAACTGAGTCAGTTGTTTTGTGGAAATCCAAGCAGGCAGGGGTAGTAGCCCTTGGGATAGCACCACCTAGGGGTTACACTTGGTATATCAATCAATCAAGTGTTTATTTATAAAGCGCTATTCATAAAATATCAGAGCCCTTGTACAAAAAATATTAAAACAGATTAAAATAACCATAAAATAACCATAAAAGGCTAAACTACGAACACCATCAAGCAATTCATTCGAAGTTCTGAGAAAAAGCAAGATTAAAGAGATAAGTTTTCAGTGCGGTTTTAAAACTCTCCACAGTCAGACACTCCCTTATCCTATGAGGTAGAGAGTCCCACAGGGTCAGGGCTGCAAATGCAAATGCTCGGATCCCAGAGGTCTCCAAAAAAGCCCTAGGAACCTCTAGCAATCCCTCATCAGTGGAGCGGAGTGGGCAGAGAGGGCGGTAGGGACACAGAAACCCTTGCAGATAGCATGGTCCCTGTCCGGGTAGGGCTTTATAGGTCAGCAAGCTGACCTTGAAGGTCATCCATGCTGAATAGGCAGCCAGTGCAGATCGCACAACACAGGAGTGACATGTCTAGATCGAGAAAGATCAATCAACAGCCTGGCCGCCATGTTCTGCACCAGCTGCAAGGGCAGATATCAACCCCCAGTAGCCCTAGGTACAGGGAGCTGCAGTAGTCAAGGCATGTGGTCAGAAAGGCGTGAACTAACTTTGGAAGGTCAACAGGTGGAACAAGGTGCTTAATACGGGTGATATTCATCAGATGGTAAAAAGAGGACTTGACAACGGAGATAGATAGACAGACAGACAGAGTGAATGAGTGAAGCTCACCAGGATGAAACCCAGTTCTGCAACATTCTGTGGCAGAATTACTGCAGGAAACAGTGCAGTTCCAATGGAAGTTAATCCCTTCTGTCATGCAGGAAACTGGGACACTGTGCTTCATCCTGGAAGGCTTCACTAATAGATTTATTTAAATTTTTTTATTATAATTCAGAAACAACCTTTGAGTACAAACTCTTTTACAAAGGTTTTACGTCATAGATACAGTACAGACAATACAATAAGACAATAACTTGACAGAAATTAAAAAGCATTACAATCAGAATAAAAAGCAGGAACAATGGGTCAGTAAGTAACAAATAACTAAGTGTTACAGCAGTTGTTAGCAACATTGCAGCCCTTATAGGCCTTGTCTGGGGTGTCAGTTGATCAGGGGAGAGGGGTAGTGCAAGGTTGAGGGGGGGTGCATAAGAAAACAAGGTGAAGGGGGAGCATGAAGAGTGGGGAAGATAAGATTGTATGCGCCGAGGATTTGCCGAGATCAGGGGAGTGGGGAAGGGTTGCTTTGGTGGGCACTGTGGTAGAAAGGGAGGAAAGTGGGGGGAAACAGCTGGTGAGGGAGGTGAGATGTCAGCAGGTTGAACCGAGTGGAGGTGGAGGACAGCAAGGGGGAGGAGGGCAGGGGTGGAAGCAAGAGAGGGGGAATGACTCAGTTCATGCAGTTGCAGGTGCTCAGGCTCATAAGATGTAGCTTTAAATCTGCTTTAAAGGACCTCAAATTAGTTGTACTATGAGTAATTGCAGAGATTTTGTTGAGCTTGAGTGATGCTCAACATGAGAAGGAGCATTGTCCCTGAGGAGTCCTGCGATAGGGGACACTGAGTTGAGACTGGACTGTGCTCCTGGTATTAGAGTTAGCTACCTTTATCAGGTCTGAGATACACAGTGGGATCTGGGAGAGTAAGGCCTTTCTCCAGGATGCAGGTTTGGTACCTGATTCTGTTGGTGGGAGTGAGAAGGTTAGCTTGCTCATACAAGGTGCAGGTGTGAGTGAGGTGATCAGCATTAAGTAGCAGTCTACAAGCTTTGTTCAGGGCAGTGGCAATCCTTTTAAGGGCAGTGTCCATGGCAGCACCCGTACAGCTAAGCCATAACCAACCTTGGATAATATGTAGCTGTGAGACCGAGATCCTGAGGGCATTAGGTGTTAGGCTTTTCCTGTGCCTGAACAATACGCCCAGTTTGGTATTCATAGTCTTAACCACCTTGTCAACGTGCTGCATAAAAGAGAGAGTATCATCAATCATGTTGCCCAGGTATTTGAAGCACTTGTTTCAGTGGGTTAGCCAAGTTATTCATGACTGTCTCAGCTGGGGTCTCTTTTTTAGTTGGGGGCTGGATATCAGCATTGATTTCATTTTTTGTAGTTAAGAAGTAGCCTTGAGGGATAAATCAGGCTTCCAGGAGGCAGAAGGAGGCCTGCAAATCAGTTTTCAGATGCTAAGGATTACGGCATCATCAGCATAAAAAATTGTTTTACAGGAGCAGACATCCAGTAGATTATTCAGAAATAAGCTGAACAGCAAGGGACCAAGGATGGACCCTTACGGAATGCCCAAGGAGACTTCTTTTGTGGTAGACACCGAGAGCCCTCCTTTGGCTTGTTGTGACCATGAGAAAATGCTGGAACCAGCATATAGCATTGGGGGCAATTCAAAGATCATGCAGTTGTGTGAGGAGAAGAGGGTGGCGGACAGTATTGAATGCCTTTGTTAGATCAATAAAGACCGCTCCAACCAGTTTGCCCTCATCCATTGCCTTGTGAACATAACTGCAGAAGTCCGTAAGAGCAGTAGTAGTGCTGTGGTGCTTCCTGAATCCATGCTGCTGAGGACTTTGAAGTTGGTACTTGTGAATGCAGTCAGAGATTTGATTGGCCACAAGCTTCTCAAGGGCTTTAGAGAGGGGGGAGAGAGAGAATTGAGATGGACCTGTAGTTGGCAGTGAGAGTCTTTTCACGATTCTTGTGAACAGGGGTAACTAGTGCTTGCTTCTAGACATCGGGGAATTTTCCGAGCATGAGAGATTTATTGAAGCTATAGGAGATGGGAACTATTAATTCATCGATTGCTAGCGCAACCATTTTCATGTCAAGGTTGTCGCTGCCCAATCTAGTTTTGGATACTTCTATGTTAAATAGAAAACTGGGTGAAAAACCAGCACCGACACCAAGCACTTCTGTGCAAAACGTCAATCCAAGGGAGATTTTGTGCATCCTACAGGTATGTATATTTTTCTAATGGTTACATTTAACAGTATAACTCATTTTCTATGTTGGCGTGCTTGCGCAGCCAACATCTTGCGGTAGTGCAGATTTGGAGGCACGGTCACTGTTGGGCAAATGCAGGGCATGCATCAATAGGTGTGTCCCTCATTCCCCAATCAGCCTGCATGCCAGTGCCACACCACCCAGGCGAGCACATCTAAGGAAAGGTCTGCTGTAATGCGAGCAAAGCTCATCACATGCAGCGGCCCTCCTGACGTACTTACCTGGAAACACAAACACGGCAGCACACTGCCAGCCAAACCTCCGACTTCGGGGGTGCCCAATCCCCCTGTCAGCTTACCCTGCCCCCAATGCATGTGCCAATGGGGGAGCCCACTCCCCATCGGTATAAAGAACCCCTCCGTTTGTTATATGCTGAGGGGGTGCCCAATCCCCCTCGGCTCTTGCCCCCCCCCCACTTTCCTTGTGTGCTGATGGCGGTGCGCAATCCATTGGCATGAAGTAACCCCCCTTTGTTGTGTGCGATGGGGTGCCCAATCTCCCGTCGGCTACAGCTGCCCCCAAAAACAAGGCTCCGTGGCATGCTGGGAGTCCATCCCAGCGTGCCACATGCCCTGTAAACAGAAAATGGTTCCATGATTTTTTTTTTTTTTTTTGTACCTGTGGAAAAAGGAAACGGTCCCTCGACGGTCTCCCTGCCCACCTCTCACAACCCGCGCCTACCCACTGCACACCCTGCCTCCTCACACACACCCTCACCCCATACTTACCTGTGGAGTCTGGCACAACGATCTTCGTGAACCGGGAACACGCTCACACTCTTCAAAGCCGACCGCAAACTGAGGAAATGCCGGTAAGCTGTATAATGGAATAAATAGGGTTTTACAACTTTGATGCATATCTCAGGCATTGTTTAGGTTTGGCACCAAATTTTCAACATGGAATTTTGGGACCCCTCCTGTGAATTCTGTCACTGTCATGGCGTTATTGGTCCAGAGAGTGATTTTGCGGTCACTACATGGAATCACCTTTCAGGACCGAGTAACGAAAACCACAGTGCCACTGTTCATGAGGGAACTCTCAAAAGCCTATGTTGCAAATTTGGTGACAAACCCCAAAATGGCTATTTTACAACATGCTATGCGCTGTTTCTATGCACACTCATAACATCATGAATTTCTAATATTTTCACTCCAGATTTTCAAACTTGGCATTTTTTCACACCTCCTAATGAACAGTACAGCTGCCATTTTACATATCCTGCCCAAAATGTGTTTTCGCACGTCTGGTGCAGAATAGCACGGTTGCTGTGCGAAATCACTTTTTGGGACAGTTTGAGGAAATGATAGTGACACTGTTCATGAGCAGAGGTCCTGAAATGCCTATGTTGAAAATTTGGTACCGAAAGTCCATAAAATGACTGTGTTGCAAGCATGCATTGCGCAGTTTTCATGCACCCTTGTAACTTCGCAAATTTGCAATATTTCCATGCCAGGTTTTCAACACTGGCATTTTACACTCTTATGAACAGTACAGCTGTCATTTTACATCCTGCCCAAAAGTGTTTCCGCATCTGTGGCGCACAATGGCGTGGTCACTGTGGAAATCAACTTTGGGACAGATTAACAAAATTGCAGCGCCACTGTTCATAAGGGAGGTCCCAAAATGCCTATTTACAAATGTGGCTACCAAACTCCCAAAAATAATTGCTACAGACGGTGTTGTGCAGTTTGTATGCATGCTTATTGCTTCAAAATATTTCATATTGTCACTCCAGATTTTCAACGTTGCCATTTTTTTTACGCCTCCTCGTGAGCAATACACTTGTCATTCTCCATCCTGCCCAAAATATGTTTTCATCCCTCTGTCGCCAAATGGCACAGCTGCTGTGCAAAACCACTTTTCAGCTGACAAAGTGATTGTGCGCTTTTTCATGAAGTGGCCTGACAAGCAGCCCATGTTGAAAATGTGGAGGAAACTACCACCACATGCCTACGGTGCTAGGGTTTCCAACTGTAGCACCCACCTGGTACAGACTGACAGGCGTCAGGGTGTGACTTGGGATCATTGGATGTAATGCTCATGCCATTCCACCTCCCCACCCTGCAGCCACTGACAGGCATTGTGGTGTGCCTTGCACTGTTCGGCCAAAGTTCACCCCATGCTCCTATACTGCATCCACGTCCAGCGTATTTCCTTATGGAATTGGGTAAGTATAATACCCAAAGACCCCAAAGCACACCCGACATTTGTCAGTGTCTTCAGGGTAGGGTGAGGTACAATGGCATGAGCATAACAGCTGACAACCCAGAGGCAAACCCCAATTCCTGTCGCTCTCTACAGGGTGGGGATGGGGTTGGCATCACTTCAATACTTCACTGCCATTCCTATTATGTGTCTCTAGCTCCGGCACTGCTGATGACAATGCCAGCGCGACAACATTCGGCATTGACAAATGCTGGTTGTTTCTTCCTTCAGAAGCTGATGCCAGCTCAGTTTAAACAAGCATTTGTCAATGCCGAATGTTTGCTTGCTGGCATTGGCAGTGGTAGTGTAGAAGTTACAGAGCTGCATAATAGGAATGGCAGTGAAGTACTGAACTGAAGCCAACCCCACCACCACCCTGCAGAGAGTGACAGGCATTGGGGTGTGCCTTTGGGTCGTCAGACATAACGGCCACGCCATTTCACCACACCCCACCCTGTAGACACTGACAAGTGTCACAGTGTTCCTTGGGGTCTTTGGCCCTTATGCGCACCCCATTCCGTTAGGAAATACGGTGAGATGAGTGCGATATAGGAGAATGGGGTAAACTTTGGGGCCAAAGAGTCCAAGGCATGCCTCGATGCCTTTCACTGGCTGCAGGGTGTGGAATGGCATGAGCATTACAGGCAAGAATCCCAAGTCACACCCCTGATGCCTGTCATTCTCTACAGGGTTGGGCGTTATGGTTGGAAATCATAATACCTCAGGCATTCGTTGGTATTTTCACTCCAAATGTTCAACATGGTTTTGTGACCCACTTCATGAACAGGGGAATATCAGTTTGTTAGCCGAAGCTGCTTATGCACAGCGACTATGGCATTTAGCATCACAGATGCAAAAACATTCCGAACAGGATGTAAAAAATGACAGCTGTACTGTTCATGGGGAGGTGTAAAAAATGGCAATGTTGCAAATCTGCGTAAAAATATTTAAAAAAATGGTGAAGTCACGAGCTTACATAGAAACTGTGCAACGCACACCCGTAATATAATTAGGTTGGGGATTTTTTACAGCAGATTGTCAATTCAGGCATTTTGGTGCCTCCGATCATGAACAGTGTCACTGTGATTTTCTTTATCTGTCCCGAACAATGATTTCCCACAGCGACCACGCATCTCTGCGCTGAAAGTGTGAAAACACACTTCAGCCATGTTGTGAAAATGACAGCTGTACTGTAAATAAGGAAGTGTGGAAAAATGCCACTGGTGAAAATCTGGACCTAAAATATTACAAAGTCATGAACTTACGTAAGTGGAAACTGGCAATGCTCACTGTAACATAGTCATTTTATGGACTTTGTCACCAAATTTTCAACATAGCCATTTTAAGACCTCTGCTCATGAACAGTGTAACTGTGATTTTCTTAATCTGTCCCAAACATTGCTTTCGCACACCAACAGCACCATTGTGCGCTACATGTGCGAAAACACATTTTGGGCAGCATATGAAAAATGGCAGCTGTACTGTTCATAAGGAAGTGCAACAAAATGGCAATATTGAAAATCTGGAGTGAAAATATTAAATTCGCAAACTTATGAGCATGCATAGGAACTGCGCAACGCACGCTCATAAAACAGTCATTTTTAGAAATTTTTTCACCCAATTTTCAACATAGCCATTTTAAGACCTCTGCTCATGAACAGTGTCACTGTGATTTTCTTAATTTGCTCCATACATTGATTTCGCACAGCGACTGCGCCGTTGTGCGCTACATGGGTGGAAACACATTTTGGGCAAGATGTGAAAAATGACAGTTGTACAACTCATAAGGAGGTGTGGTAAAATGGCAATGTTGAAAATATGGAGTGAAAATATTGAAAATTCGCGAACTTATGAGCCTGTGTAGGAACTGCGAAACGCACACTCGTAAAACAGTCATTTTTTGGAATTTTTCCACCAAATTTTCAAAATAGACTTCTTGAGGCCACCTTATGAGCACTGGCAGTGTCATCTCATTAATCATTCTGGAAGGTGATTTTGCACAGTGACATCGAAATCACCCTTCGGCCTGAATAGCATATGACAGTGACAGCATTCATGAGAAGGGTCCCAAAATCCCAATATTGAAAATTTGGTGCAGAAATTCCAAAAAATGCCTGAGATATGCAATAAAGTTGAAAAAACCCTATCTATTCCATTATACAGCTTACCGGCATTTCCTCAGTTCGCGGTCGGCTTTGAAGAGTGCAGACGTGTTCCCGGTCCACCGAAGATCGTTGCGCTGAGGTCCGGAGGTAATTATGGGGTGAGGGGGGTGTGGGGTGGCAGGGTGTGCAGTGGGTGGGTGCGGGTTGTGGAAGGGGCCAGGAGACTACGTGGGACCATTTTTTCTTTACAGGTTTTTTTTTTTTCCAATGATGACGGGATATTTGCCGTGCTGGGTGGCTCCAGCATGGCACAAGGATGGTTGGGGGCATTCAGCCGAGGGGGATTGGGCACCCTGTCAGCCAAAGCATCTATTGCCACGCTGAGGTGGGATCCCAGCATGGCACCCAGTACTCGGGGACAGTGGAGCCGATGAGGATTGGGCACCCCGTCAGCTATATCATGAGTTGCCACGCTGGGGTGGGCACCAGCATGGCATTTGGAAGGCTTTGGGGGCGGGGGCGCAGCACAGCCATGGGGATTGGGCGCTATCGGCTATACAGTGTGTGCGTGCTTGAGGGTGCGCCTGCGTGTCTTGTGGCGTGTGTGTGTGTGTGTGTGTGGCGTGTGCGGTGCAGGGGAGCTGCACATGAGCAGGCAATATCTTATCGCTGCTCATGAAGCGTATCTCCCCCTTTCAACCGTATGCCACTGTATTTTGGAGCTGGTCATTGACAGCTCCAGCATGCATTGGCAGACTGGGGCCGCGCCTGCCAACACACTGACTGAATTGGAAGAGGGGGTGACACACCTCCAAAAACTCGGATGATGGCACTATGTTTCATGCAAGCAAACATAAATATGGCTGTGAGTTGAAACATGAAACTTTCAGATTTGTTAGAGTTTGGCATAAAGATGATAGGTAACTTTGCAAAGAAATGTGTAGTTTTATTAAGAAAAAAATGCCATTCCCTTACAGAAATATAGGTGTGTAGTGTACATGCAGAATGCATGCCACATGCTTAATTGTGCAATATTTGCATGCAGTTTGCATACACAAAGTGAACCTATGCAAACCAGGTCTAAAAGCAAATCAGATTTGCATGCTGCAAGCTTGACATGTGCGCATCAGGTAAGCTGGTGTGAACATCTTCTAAAAATTATACCAGGTTCGCATGTTTCATGCTTGGCATGAGTGCAGCAGTTAATCTGGTGGGAACATCATTTAAACATCACATCAGGTTCACATGCTGCATGCTTGCCATGTGTGCAGCAGCTAAGCTAGCGCAAATCTTATCTAAAAGCACTTCCGTTTCTATTGCCCATACTACTGCTAGCAATTAGTCATTAAAATACATTTTTATTTGAATTCCTGTAAAAATTAGATAAACTCAGATCCCTTTGCAACTTGTTTAATGGCTTTTGATTTTTGTCATTAAATCACCATTAATTTGTAAAGTATTGTTTGCTTATGGCATTAAATGCCTAGGATATAGCCAGTCAGCATCCCCATTCCAAATGTACAAAGAGGGTGTGTTGTGAAGCCTATCCTTTTTGTTTTGGACCATGCAAATCCCTTATGCATGTTTAGTGCTACAAATGTGTTTCTCCATGACTGTTTCATCTCACTTCCTTTCCCTTTGTCATTCTGTATTGAGCATATACACTATGGCCATGCTCAGCACTCTTTATACTGAGTAGGGTCTTTGAGGCATGCACCATACCTCACATTTTGTCACTGAAATGAGGGACATGGACACTCAAAATGAGGGACAATGAGGGACACTAACCCACATGACGATCAGCACACATCATGAAACATGGAGATACAGTACCTCAGAACACAGTGGAAACCATTGCATTAGCACCTGAGAATGAATTTCTACCATTAAGCAGGGGTGCCATTTAGGTAGGGCAGAGGGGGTCAGTTCCCCCCCCCCCCATATTTGTGCCTAGGTTGTTCTGATGATATGGCAATAATGGCTTTAAATTTTGACTTAATCTTTTCCACAATAAGTGCCCTCCTGGCCTGTGTGTGCTCACGCTGCAGGTACTCCACAGACTTGACTGTATCTGTATTGTGTTGTCCACTCCCTCCACCTATTAGTGGTGGCACAATCACATATGATGTGGATGAACTAATGCCAAGAAAGAGTGCATAAGCATTGCAAATGCGACATTGTCTTTCCCACCACAGAGTAGACAGACTGCACGCTACACCTTGGAGGAGTCAGTGAGCACTGAACTCTTAATAGCAGTGTTGTGGCAGCATATTTTTGTTGTTCTACTCTTAGTGAGTCCCCGTCTCCCCCGATGGCTGAAGGGGCAGAGGATGAGCTAGAAGCTAACTCAAGACTAGGCTACCTACTTACTCTATTAGGCTCGCCTTGCAAAAGAAAACAGTACAGACCCCCATGGCAGCAAGCTAGGTTTAGCAGCAGTAGTGACAGCAGTGAGGGTGGCCTTCTTAGGCCTTGATCAGTGCAGTGTGGCAGCAGCCACAGCAGCAATCAAACAAAAAGCAAACAACACAGGTTAGGTGGGTTCTGATGGTGCGGTGACTTGGTCGCAGACCATGTTGGGGACCTGTGATGGTCAGTTCTAGCATCGAGCTTCTGGTGAAGGAGAGGGGGAGCGGACTGAAAACAGTGGCCTTCATTATTCTCCAACTCACTATCAAAACGTATAAAAAATAACTGCAATCATTTCAAGGAGGTATACCCCAGCACTCTGACCTGTGGACATCATCTCTTAAAGACTCCTGCCTCTGGCTCCCTAGTACTCAAGTACTCAAGTAAGAGACTTTTTATTCATATCTCTACTTGGCAGGTTGTCTGTAGCAGCATGACAATATCCGCTACAGTGTGTGTGCATGGGGGGGGTGTGTGTGTGTGTGTGTGTGTGTGTGTGTGTGTGTGTGTGTGTGTGAAGTTATGCTACTTTTGTGTTTGTGCCTTAAGGTCTGTTTGTGTGGCAGCATTCAAAACTATGGAGAGAAAATAGTAGGACTACAGGCCAGACAGAAGTAATTAAGTGTTTTTGTGGGTAGGTTTGTGTAATGGGGGTGAGAAAAACATGTGTTTCCATTGGTATGTGTGCTACATTTCAACTGTGAAAATGAGATGAGGGAGTGAAGAAAAATGAAAAGGATAACAGTGGCTACAAGTATGCTGCATGCATGCAAATGTTTTCAGATACAGTTTGTATTGAAATACAAGCAATCCATATGTGTGCAAACAGTGTGGCTTAGTGTTTAAAGGCACTGAACTGCAAGACAGGAGACTTCGAGGCATGAAGACCTGGGTTTGAATCTCATCAACCCCCACTTGTGTAAGGTGTGATCCTGAGCAAGTCACTTAACTTTTATGTGTGCAGTTATCAGTGACCACTTGCTTTTTTTGCATGCACGCCACATGCATGTAGTCTTTCACAATTTAACAAAAGAATCATGGTTTCAATGCTTGCTTGCTGTACATATGCCATATGCATGCAATTGGTTCCACTTTAACATTGAAATCATACTTGCAGCACAAATACCACTTGGGTAGTTTTATGTGTGCAGCATGAAAACATTTCATGTACTTATTTCTGTAAAGGATTTTTGAGGCATGTGCAGTTCTTTTTTGTTTTCAGGTATTTTTTATAAATGGATTTTTGCAAAATTGACACGTCACTTTTGTGAGTAGGCACCCACTTTCCTGAGATAAGGCTCACACTTTTGTGAGATTTAGTGGTGATGAAAGTGGGAAAATAAGAGAACTTTACCATCAAAACAAGAATATGTGCTGGAAGTTCAATCTGTAATCTATGTGGTTGATAGTGTGGTGTAAGGTTGATTTTTCAGGATTTTTTTTATGTAAAAAAGGTTTTTAAATATTAATGAAGCTTAGCCATAGCAAGTGATGAAAAGGCTCTTCTTTTGTCGGTCCTGAGCCTGCTTTCGTGACTTGCAAAGCAACCTTCCTGAGTATTATCAGTCACAAAAGTGTGAAAAATAACAGAAAACTTTGCCATGCAACATGCATGAAAGAGTACTGTTTTCTGCACTAACTGAAGTCTTCACACAAGCTGCTTGAAAACCAAGATCGTCACACAGCTTACACCCTTTATGGCATGAATTGGAGTTTTCATGGAAGCTTCATGACTAGTGTTGTGCGAAATTGAGAAATTTCATTATGTGAAATATTTTGTGAAATTTACGCATTTCCTAAAATATTTTGCGGGTGCGAAATGTGAAATTTCACCAACAAATGTGAAATTTTGCCTGCAAATTGTGAAATTTTTACCCACAGAATGGCAAATATTGCTACCTAAAGGCAAACATTTTGTGGCATAATTTCGCAAGTTCACATCCCACTAGGTATTTCATGGCATGGCAGAATTTTGCAAAATATTTTGTGCAGCAAAATTGCAGATTTCATGGCAATTTCATGAACAAAATTTTATTTCACAACATCTCTATTCATGACCATTAAAGTTCTTCACATTATTTGTATGACAAAAGTGTCCTTTGTGGCATAAACTGGCTGCAGCCACCAGGTCCCCAGATCCAGTGGCTCACTAAGTGCCTCCCCTTTCCAACGCTGGGACCTCATTTAAAACAAGCATTTGTCAATGCCAAATGTTGTCTTGTTGCCGTTGGCATTGGTAGTGCAGGAGTTAGATAGATGCAGAATAGGGATGGCAGTGAAGTATGGAACTGATGTCAACCCCACCCCACCCTGCAGAGAGTGTCAGGCATTGAGATGTACCTTTGGGTCATCAATATAAAGCTCATGCCATTTCACCTCACCCTACTCTGCAGACTCTGATATGTGTCACATTGTGCCTTGGTGTCATCGGGCCTTATGCTCACCCCATTCCATAAGGAAGTACATTGAGATGGGTGCAGTATAGGAGAATGGGGTGAACTTTGAGGCTGAAGAGTCCAAGGCACACCTTGATGCCTGTCAGTGGCTGCAGGGTGGGGTTGGGGTGCAATGGTTTGAGCATTACAGCTGACAATTCAAAGGCACACCCCTGATGCCTGTTAGTCTGTATAGGGTGGGACTTTATGGTTAGAAACCCTAATGCCCCAGGTGTTTGTTGGTATTTCCACTCCAAATTTTCAACATGGCCTTTTTCTGACCCCACCTCAAGAAAGCATTTGGGACCTCTGTTCATGAACAGTGGTGCTGTGATTTTGTTAATCTGTCTGGAATGTTGATTTCCCACAGCGACCTCGCCATTCTGCATCACGTGTGAAAACACAGTTTGGGCAGGATGTGAAAAATGACAGCTGCACCATTCATAAGGAGGTGTGAAGAGATGGCAATTTTGAAAATCTGTAGTGTAAATATTAAACATTCTTGAAATTACGAGCGTGCTTGAAAACTGTGCATCGCACACTCGTAACACAGTCATTTTTTGGAATTCTATCACCAAATTTTTAACATAGGCATTTTAAGACCTTTCATGAACAGTGGCACTATGATTTTCTTACTCTGTCCCGAACATTGATTTCCCACTGCGACTGCGCCATTGTGCGCCACATGTGCAAAACCACATTTCGGGCAGGATGTGAAACATGACAGCTATACTGTTCATAAGGAGGTGTGCAAAAATGGCAATGCTGAAAATCTGGAGTAAAAATATAAAAAATTCTCAAAGTTACAACTGTGCATGGATACTGCGCATGCATGCTCGTAATATAGTCATTTTGTGGAATTTTGTCCCAATTCAGCATAGGCATTTTGGATCCTCTGCTCATGAACAGTGTTACTGTGATTTTCTTACTATGATTTCCCACTGCGACTGCGCCATTGTGCGCTAGATGTGTGAAACCACATTTCAGGCAGAATGTGAAAAATGACAGCTGTACTGTTCATAAGGAGGCGGCAAAATGGCAATGTTGAAAATCTGGAGTAAAAATATTAAAATGTTCAAAGTTGCAAGCATGCATGGAAACTGTGCAATGCATGCTCTTAACATAGTCATTTTTGGATTTTTCACCAAATTTTCAACATTGACTTTTTGGGAGCCCACCTCATGAACAGCAACACTGTTATTTCGTTAATAAGTCCCGAAAGGTGATTCCATGCAGTGACCATGAAATCACCTTTCGGGACTGAATAACAAGATGATAGTGACTGAATTCATGATGTGGGGTCCCAAGAACCCCATGTTGAAAATGTGGTGCCAAAATTCACAAAAATGGCTGAGATGTGCACCAAAGTTGAAAAAAAAAAAAAAACTTATGCCATTATACAGCTTACCGGCATTTCTTCAGTTCATGGTCGGCTTTGAAGAGTGCAGATGTGTTCCCGATCCACTGAAGATCATCGCACCAGGCTCCGGAGGTAAGATTGGGGTAAGGGATGTGTGGGGAGGTGGGGTATGCAGAGGGTGGGAGCAGGTTGGGGAAGGGGCACCAGACACGTCGAGGGACCGTTTTCTCATTTTTCAGGTAAAAACAAACAAAAAATCATAAAGACAACGCAGGTCATTTTTCTTATTTTGCAGGTGTGTTTTGGCACACTGGAGTGGGCTCCCAGTGTGCCACCTATACTTTTGGGAAGGGGGACCGAAGCCGATGGGGACTGGGCTCCCATCAGCACAGAAACGTATCTGGGGGGTGTATGATGCCGCAGGGGATTGGGCACCCACTCGGCATACAAATTAAATGATAAGGGGGGCATTATGCCGACAGGGATTGGGCTACCCCGGTCGGCAAACTGAACTGAGAAGGGGGTATGCTGACAGGGGGATTGGGCACCCCCAACATCGGCTTGATTGGGACTATGAGGCAGATGGCGACAGCACCTTCCGCCATCTTTTACTGAAATGTTACACCAGACAAGGCACGCCCTGCAATGAGGGGAGCTCCCTCATTGCAGCGACTAAATCATTTCAAGTTGGTGGCACACTTTTGCACTGCTGTCATAGGCAGCGTGCAGTCTAATTCGTGCCACGGAGCCCAGCCCAAAAAAGCAATGGCGCCACTGGCCACAACATGACCGCGCCTCCAAAACCTGCTATTCCAAGCTATCCCAATATGTTGCTTGCGCGTATGCAAGACAACATAAAAAAATGGTGGCAGGGAGTCCACCTCTGGTAGCTATGACAGTCCCCACCACTTGTCAACATCAGGAACCAATCCCCGATGTTAGACATTCATTACATTTTAATAACATCTATGGTTACCAGGAAGACATCTCCATTTGCCATGACCTTCCACTGACTTGAAAATCTGGGCAATAAAGTATGTGGATGACTGTAAAATGGTTGGTCTGTGTAATACTCCATCTAAAATTTCCTTAATCCAGGATAATCTAGATCGGTGATCCACAGACTGTGGCTGTAGAGCCTCATGTGGCTCTTAAGCAATAAGGCATGACAGGGGTGTGTTATAGTGGGATAATGGCCCACCTCTGATGGGTTGAAGCACGAGGCATAGCCGAGTGCTTCCACCACCTGAGAAGGGCCGTTAGCCCACCATAACACACCACTTGGAGTGCCTTATTGCAATTATGAAGTGGTACATTTTTAGTAAATTTAACACTTTTTTAAACATTTTACTTTTAACTGGTCCATTGTGCTGGGATAACAGCCCCGCTGAAAGCTGCTTTTGGCCAATCACCAGCCAGCATTCTTTCTACCCATTTCATAATTCAGCTTATCACCTGCGGCTGTTCCAGTAAGTGATGCAAATAGTTCCCGCACTCTACAGTATTAACCAAGCAGGATGCACTATAATACCGCTGCATTGTACACCAGCAAGCATTATTTTCAAAGTTTATTGCACATTTTCTTGCAAGCTGCACCCTGTCAGACTGTGCAAATGTTAACTAATGTTTAGTAAATGAAATAAATGAAATGAAAGAAAAGGTTTAGTAATTGAAATATTTTCTTTTACACTGGAGTGTGTTTGTTAAAATTTACTAGGAAGTGTATGTTGTGGCTCCTTGGCTAACATGACTGCTCATGCGGCTCCTGAGTCAGTCAGAACTGAGTATCACTGGTCTAGATAAACTCTCTATGGGTAAAACATTGGGATATGCACTCTTAATGTTAAAAACTGCTGTGTAATGCACTTTTGGCTTGCACGATACTTAAAATGACTATTTCGGTGGTGAGTTACTTAATAATCCAAAGAATGAAAGAGATCTAGGGGTTACTATTTCAGGTAACCTGACATTTAATAAACAGATTACTGAATTTATTAATGAAGCTAACAAAACATGGTGGGTAACGAAATGTAATATAAAATACCGAGATCCAGCTGTGTTATTGCCTTTAGCCTACGTTCGCCCTCATCTGGACTTTATCTCACAACTCTGGTGCCCATACTAGAATGGTGGGATTTCACGTATCGAAAAGATAAAACATAAAATTACAAAACAAATGAAGGGGCAACGAAATACAAATTATTGGGATAGGCTCAATTCCCGAAAACTGATGTCACTAGAAAACTAGACTTCGAGGTGACCTTTTATTTACATGGGATGTTCTTAAAGGAATTGTGTGATCTTACACTTTGGGCTTCATAGCCCGCTACCTTGGGTCGGCGATACCCCGCTGTGTAAAAATTTTTACTCACACATCAAACTTTGAGAAGGGATCGTAATTTGTTAAAACCGCGAGCTAGCTGACCCCTTTCCACTTCCTAGATTGCCTGCTCTGCCCCCGCGCTCCCCCATTTTGTGGCGTGTTACCAGGAAACACGAGGATATCTTATGCAACCTATGGGGCTTATTTTCAGAACCTTTTTTTATTTTTTTAACACTTTTATTACTTTTGATAAAGAAAGACATCGCTCAACTAATAAGGTCCCTATTAGTTGAGCGGTGTCTTTCTTTTTTATCAAAAGATAGCATAAAGTATTGAAGAAAGGTTCTGAAAATAAGCCCCATAAGCTTGCATGGGGCGTGTCCCCATGCTCTCCCTGGTACCATGTCACAAAACAGGGAAGCGCGGGGGCAGAGCAGGCAATCTAGGAAGTAGGAAGAGATCGGCTACCCCGTGGTTTTAACAAATTACGATCCCTTCCCAAAGTTTGATACACGAGTAAAAAAAATATATATTTTTACACAGTAGGGCTATCGCTGCCCCAGGGTAGCGGGTTATGAAGCCCAAAGTGTGATTTTGGAACATCACACATTTACTTTAAAGACCAACATTTAAACGTCTGAAATAGGTCTTGATTTTAAACAAACAATGGAAGAAACCAGAGGACATCCCCTACAGCTTGCATGTTCAAAGTTCATTACTGTAAAGTGAGGAAACTGTTAGGGCTGACAACCCAGGTTACACTCCGATGGCTGTTGGTGTATGGAGCGTGAGGGTAGGCGGAGTGTTAGGATTGGAAACTTTAGCAACACATTTCCCTACTTTTGATGGTAGAACCTTAAGTGATGCATTAACAAAGTTTTTTGCCAAGAATTTCTCTTTCTCTCTATACATATACATATATTTATATATACACATACGTGTGTGTGTGTGTGTGTGTGTGTGTGTGTGTGTGTGTGTATGTGTATGTGTGGTGTGTGTGTGTATAGGATACATGATGGGCAGGGTGTGATATGGAAAATATCTTCACTCCTGCAGAGTAAACTCTGGATACTCACAAGTGCCAAAAGCATGAGTGAGAGTATCCAGCACTCACGATGCAGGAGTGAAGATATTTTCCATAGCACGCGATCTGCCCATCATGTGTTCGATTTATACAATAGAGGTATGAGTTTCAGAAGTATTGTTATGATTTCATGTGTTCTGTTGCTGTTTTTATGTGTGAGTTTTTCTGAATGGGCTGGCTGGGTTAGAAACTCTGTGGGGAAAGCGGAGTGTATTTTGCAATGCTAAGTGAGTTAGCTTCAGGCAGCAGTGAGAAACAAACTGTTTTGTGAAACTGTGTCCTTTAGAATTCTGGCTGCAGTCAAGCTGAGTATCACAGTAATGGGCTGGGAGTGAGAGTGTGTGGGAAGCAGGTGAGAATGTTTTGCCATGGTAATTGAGTTAGCTGCAGGCAGCTGTGAGTCATCTCACTTTCAGCCGTGAGATAAATGTCAGTTCTTACATTTATCACACTCTGAGCCATGAGATAAATATCATCCCTTACATTTATCTCACTCTGGTGAAGATACATGTTTTTATCACACTCATTTATCCTTCACCCCTATTGTATAAATATATATATATATATATACACACACACACACATACACACACATATACATATATATACACATATATATATATACACACACACACACACACACACACATTTTATATATATATATATATATATATATATATATACACACACACACAGTATGTAATAGAGAATTCACTACAGGGTGTGCAGTCGTGCTCTAATATACGCACACCTTGGGTTTGTTGTGAGACAAAATGTCCAAATCTATGGTAAAAAACAGTGTTTCCCATGGGAAATGCTCTTCTCAAAGTTGAACTTTGCTGCCACCCATATGTGAGTTATCGACCAGGAAGAGTCTCTATACTAAAGAGTCAGCTGGAGGCGCAAGAAAAATAACTGCGGACGGCATTGTAATTCTTCTCCAACATAGCTTTATCCATATTTCATAAGGCCCATATGCTCGATGTTTCACCTGCAACATGTGTTGTGAGGCACAAAGCTGCAGGCTGAGTGCGTTTAACCACCCAAGGCATATATCAAAGCACAACCACAGGCCCTGAAGTGGATTATCTGCCTTATAAAATGTCCACAAGGTTCTGTGGGAACAAAAGTAGCAGGCTTGTGGTCATTGTGGAATAATGCATGGTCATGTGGTGTGTTTCATACAATCAGGAGACTGGATTTTCACAGATTTCTCTTAGCCATTTTATCAATATATTTATAAAATGGCAAGAAAAAAATCTAGACATGTCATTGGCTGAGAGATGTCATCTGACTGCATGAAATCTCTAAAAATGCACAGTCAGGTGCCCAATCTTATTTTACTTCCCAGGGGTATAAGGACACTTGGTCTTCAGTCTCGTGCCTTACTACATCCAGGGGTGTGCATTAAAATCCTATAATGCACAACCTGTTGTGGTTTAATACACATATATGTATATATGTGTGTGTGTATATATATATATATATATATATATATATATATATATATATATATATATAATATATAAAACCCATGACGGGGTGTGCAGTTATTAGAATTAATCAACACCTGGTGTGTTGTGAGGCACAAGGCCACAAGCCATGGTGTCCTCACAGTGCCCAGGGGGTGGATTAATCCCCAATAACCACACACCCTGGAATGGGTTATTGCACTTATAACATGAGGTATGGTCAAAACAAGAAGAAAACAATATAAAGGTGTTTGTTTAAAAGCCAAAAACATGACTGTATCCTGCCGCCTGGAAAAATAGTCCCCAACAAATAATGAGAATATGAGTGCTGTAATGCACATACAAATGTCAGAAATACTGTGCTGATATGATTTCTGACATTTATTGTGCATAATATTGTATCTGAGAGACATGCCTGTGCAGTGCAACATGCAAACATACACACACTGACACTGCCAGACTACTGCCATTGCCTTTTACTGTGCTGCTGCAGTATGAACGTCTTTCTCCCTAGGCACATAGTTAAGCAGCCATGTCTCTCTCTCTCTCTCTCGCTTGCTCCCAATGTCTCTGTGGCTATCTGTCTCACTCTCTCACCCCACACAAGAGAGAGAGGCACACAGAGACAATTGCACCAGCTGTCACTCAGGAAATTGCCTGGTATACTGACTCCTGCTCTTGCTCATCGGAGGATGGGGAACTGGCTTGTACAGAACTTGGTGCACTCAGAAAGTATGGGCGGTAGCGAATGGCACCATGAACTCACAGACACGGGACTTTGGCCACTGAGAGTGACACAGACATACGGCAGCTTGATGCACGCTTCAATTATATGTGCCGCTCCTGTTGTGTCTCCCTTTTTCTTCATCTTTTGCGTCCAGCTCTGGGTGAGCACTGCAAGGGGGAGTGAAGATTTTTGGAGCGGGTTGCAGTGGGCAACTGTGGGCGCGCATGTCTCTGTCTGTCTCTTATCCTCATCCACGTCTGTCTCTCTCTCTGTGTCTTGAGCTTGGAGTCACAGAAAGAGGGAGTGTGGTTTACAGGATTTGTACAGAGATAGACACACACGCACACACACACACACACACACACACACACACACACACACACACACAGAGGATATAGCCACAACTTTGTCTTCCATGTCCCACACACACTGTGTTGTGATGTCTCTCTCACCATCAAACAGCAACAGGTTGTCAGTGGGGAATGAAAGCGGGCCTAAGCTCTCTGCATATGCTCGCCCACATATCTGTGACTCGTCACTGTAGTTCTCACAAGAGGGAATACTGTGCCTAGTAGAGGGAAGGGGTGGGGGGCCACTTTATCTGTGTCACAAGTACTGGCGACCAAAGGGAAATCAGGAATGGGTGAAGGAAAGGGGAGGCACTGTGAGGCTCTGCCACTGGAGAACACAATCAAGCTGAACGGGGAATCTTTCTTGCTCGGTGAAACCTGGAGGCACACCCTGAGAACAACTGCCTCTCCCTCCTGTACTTTTAAAGGCTGCTGCTTCCAGCTGAAAGGGACTGCCTGACAGCTGAATGTGACCGGCTGTGCCCACTTAATGGTGCGGTTCTCAGAAGTCCGCAGGGTGGGTGAGGACAAGCACAGCAGGGAGGAGCACTGCTTAAGTAGTTAGTGGTGCTGCTGCTACACAGATGCAAAAAGTGGAACCTGGCGTGACTGTCACTATGCATATCATGGGGTAGGAGTGTTGAGAAGCTGTAGTGGCACAGGGCGATCGCTCGCCTAGCCACAGAAACAATGGCTTCCTCTATAACTGATTTCCCACTGCATTAACAAGAGCTAGACTGCTCCCTGATCTGTTCAGAGGGACTGATCACAACTTGCTGTGCATGACTGGGGAATTAACAAATGGTCAGGTGATTGCCCTGTAGCAATCATGTCTCTGCCTGCTCCTACCCTGTGTTCTACATATGTGTGTGTTTGTGTGTGTGTAGCTTCCCTTGGTGGGTAGAGTCTAAGGCTGGGTACAGTTCATGATCCGGGAGATAATTAGTTGCAAATGGTGATATAGTAATGAAAGGGTAAATCCTGAACTTCCTTGGAACCTGCTGCAGGTGGGAGGTTGCCAGGAGGTGGGCATATAAGGGAGGTAAGCAAGAGATGGGGGTGGGAGAAGGCCCATTGCCCACTCATGTCAGCCGCAGAATTTTTCCAGGTCATGGTGTGAAAAAAAAAAAAGCCTGTGGGAGGACGTGGCAGTGGCCATTGTTTGAGCCCCAAATGGGACCCCCATGTTATGCCCCCTGGTTGGGATTGGAGCAAGATGGCACATTGGGACTGTTGCTTGAGCGTAGAGTATGAGGTTGAACCAAATAGTAAAGCAGCAAGAGGGTTCTATTGGAAGCTTCCAGTCTTGAAGCCCCACGGGGAGGGAGGGAGAGAGAGAGAGAGAAAGAAGAGATGAGATATCTTGGCCACCCATTGGGGATATGTTGCCCGTAAGTCATGGGGACAGTCACCTGTGGGAAGCCATGAGAGGCCAAAATGAGAAGTGCCACAGTGTGCCAGTGAGATAGGACCAAGGATGGAGCTGGCAGCCCCAAAGTGAGAGGCCAATTAGTTCCATGGAGAAAAGAAGCCAGTGAGTGCTAGGAGAAGATGAGTTGTGGGGTCATATCAACCTGTAATACCAAGGGATCCTGTGATGCCTGAGCCATGGAGAGGTCCACATCATGCCCTGTGAAGTATATGGGAACTGTGTGAACTGTTTGTTTATGTGAACTGCTGCTAATGTTAGCTAAGGAATCACAGCAGTCCGAGATTGTATGTGCTGCCTACCTCAAAACCATTGATTTTTCTGCTCAATTGAGTGGCCATCAATTTGTTATTAAACGGGATCCTCAATGTTTGTTTTATAAAGTTGTGGTCTCCAGTTATTTAACGGAAGGTTACTGGAGCTAATGTTGATTGCTCTTTTCAGCACAGCACCAGATGAGCCGTGCGCCCTGGTGCGACTGTTACAACCTGGAAAACGTAAGCTATTTCTGGAGCAGTGTCTGCTGTAGTCCCCCTCCCCACAGACTTTACCACCATTCATACCCCTAGAAACCGGGGAGGGTGTGGGAGATATATATACTGTATATTATATATATATATGCACACATATCTATATATACACACACACTCTTATTTTCATTGCAGTCGAGAGCAGCTGAGCCATCTCCCCACCTCCATCTCAATTTCTTTGTCTCACTGTCTGTGAAATCAGCAGAAAATAAGACGCACTGAGTGAGAAGCTGAGTTTGTGATCAGAGAGGCATCATGCTGACAAAAGCTACATTTTTTGTGACAAAAAAAAAATCCTCTTCTTTTAATAGATTTTCTTCATTTCTGTCTTACACTGTAACCTTGACTCCCATACACTGATCTACAACTGAGATCAATAGATACCAACCCAGTACTGGCAGCCTACTATACGTGTACCATAACAACCTGATCTTCCCCCAAAGCTGAGCTCCTGTAACACCAGCTAGAATGCAGCAGTATCCCATGAGCAGATCCTCTGAATGTCCACCTCATCTGAAACATTTGGGTGACACAGCGTTTGAGGTGGCTGCACCCTCCTCTTGGAACTCTTTGGATCTCAGCATTAGTTCCGCTTGCAGAGAGAAGGGCTTTAATGGTGCTTTAGAAACAAATTTATTTGAACAAGTCGACAGCTTTAGCTAGGCTATTTACTTATATTTATATCTGTATTTATTGTTTATTTATTAATTAATGCTGTGCTGTAATATGATGTTCTGTTTCCCTGTGTTGCACCCGGAGCCTATTCCAAAGGGTGCCTTAGCAATAAACATTTTGCCTTGCCTCCAGTTCCTAAGGTTATACAAATGGCTTCATTGCCTTGTACATCCCCCACCTTTCACCAACAGTAAATAATTTACAGTGTGTAGGGAAGCATGCACTGTATTGCCCATGCTGTACCTGACTATACATGGTGCCTATCCACATTGTATTTCTTTCGTCAACAATAAATCCTTTACAGAGTGCAGGAAGAATGCACTGTACCTGACCCACCCACTGTATCTGACCCACCCTGTACTTGATAATGGGGTTAAAGAGAGGATTCATTATCCAGTGCTGTCCATCCCTCACCTTTCACCAACAATAAATTATTCACAGTATGTACGTAGGCATGCACTGTGCCAGTACACGCTATACCTAACAGCGCACTATGATTACCTGCATTGTACTCCACCAAAGCGATAAACAGAGGGCTTCACTCTTCAGGACTGTCCATCCTTAAAGGAAAACTGCACGTTCATATTTTCTAAATGTCAGTTGCTTCCATGTCAACAGACAACTCTTTTCATGTAGCTGTTACAGTGTGTGCAACTGCTTCTGTTAGTTTTCACACTTCATACTAGGCACTGTCACTCTCCTGGAAGGGTCCATTTCGTGGCTGTTGAAATCTCATTGTCCCCGAGAGCTGCATTAGCATATGAGAACATGATGTCAAATCAACCATTTATATCATGTATCTCTATGCTAAAATAACAAAGACCCTGCAAAAACTTTTTGGAAATGTATAAACCGAATGGCGTTTAAAGGGGAAAAAAACTGCATTACAACTCAGATAGCTTGTAAAACTCATTGAAGGTAAATGTGGTATTTCACACCTTCTTGCAGCTTGGTTCTTTTAAAACTACTTAAGCAGACAGGCATACTGGGGAGTTTAAAGGTTGATTACACATCACATTCTCATATGTTAATGCAGCTCTCAGAGACAATGAGATTTCAACAACCACGAAATGGACCCTCCCAGGAGAGTGACAGTGCCTAATATGAAGTGTGAAAACTAACAGAAGCAGTTGCATACATCTTTAACAACTACATGAAAAGAGTTGTCTGTTGACATGGAAGCAAATGGCATTTAGAAGATATGAGGGTGCAGTTTTCCTTTAACTATCCACCAGGGAAGCCTGCACTGTATCTGTCCACTGGTAAGGGAAAACAAAGGGATTCACTCCCAAGTGTTTCTGTTCCTTACCTTTCACCAAAAATAAATCCATTACAGAGTATAAAGAAGCCTGCACCTTGTCTGTCCACACTGTACTCCACCATGGGGTTAACAGGTCTGTCCCTCACTTTTCACAAATTCATCGTGGTGAGAAGTCTGCACTCTACCTGCTCACACTATATTTATCCCTGTGTATAAACAGAGGGTTTCACTCTCTAGTGCTGTCCACCCCACACCCTTTCACCAACAGTAAATTCATGGCAGACTGTAGGGAAGCCTGCAGTGTGCCTGCCCACACTATATCCAATGATGGGGATAAACTGAGGGCTTCACTCTCCAGTCCTAAACTCAGCCTCACAGACAGAGACTCCACAGGAGCAATTCATTCAGAGACTGACACATTTGCAGATAGTTTTACACCAGATGTTTCTAGTCCTTTCATGTCATTTCAGAAAGATTTGCTTTCACGCCTCTTGTATCCTGATTTTATTCTGTTTAACTGTGTGCCCAATGACAGGCACAAAAAAAAGAGCGAGAGAGCTGAAGAAGATGAAGCGCCACTCAGGCAAATGAGATAGGAACACTTGTTTGGAGTGTGCTGTGTGCAGTCCCCAGCTGCAAGGGAGGTTCTAATACTGGAGATTTGAGTAGAATAACAGTGAGGTAGCAGATGAGCTGGGAAGGAAGGGGTGGAATACTGGGGACTCCAGTGCAAGACGGTGGAACTGTCAGGCACGTTGTGGTTTTCAGATTCAGAAAAAGGGGTAATTAGCTATTACATAGATACATAGACAGTGTCGGCAGATAAGGGCCTATGGCCCACCCAGTCTGCCCATTTGAGCTTATAAGTTCAGTTTATGTTTTCCTAGAAGTCTGTTGCCTCTTACCCCTGACCTCCAGAATTCCTTTATGTCTATCCCATGCATTCTTAAATCCCATGATTGTTTCAGCCCCCACCACTTCCTCTGGCAGGGTGTTCCACTTGTCCACCACCTGTTCTGTGAAGAAATTCTTTCTCATGTTTCCTCTGAATCGTCCTCCCTCCAACTTCATCCCATGCCCTCTAGTCCTGGAACATCTTTTTCGCTTAAAAATAGTGTATTCCTGCACCCTGTTCCTCCCTGTGAGATACTTGTATGTCTCTATCATATCCCCTCTCCTCCAGGAGTACATGTTCAGTTCCTTCAACCTGTCTTCATAGGACTTGTGATGCAATCCATGCACCATCTTTGTTATTAGAACTGGATAACGGTATAAAAGAAACCAGCACCTCCCCCAAATACTACTGGCCATGAAAAGGACCAATGGCCATCAAGATTGCGGTATCTTGTACAATCCATTCCTTAATTAGTGCCGTTATTATCAGTGGTGGAAATGGGGTGGGAACCTAGAGGAGCTAAGTGCCAGGACTGAAATTTAAAGCCTGACTCAGTTCCAGGAGTAAAATTGGAGATGACAGCTCCTGTTCAAAATGAACCCTCCCAAAAGGCTTAAATCTGACTAAATAAAGAGTAAAATGCAACATATAATGGGAAATGTGTCCCCAGACCCTGTCAGGTATGTTTGATCCTGTATCAAAGGTGTTGAGTTACCCTGTGAATTTTTTTCATTTCCAGTACTTGCTATCGTGACAAATTTGGGCACCGGCTATGTTACATTAGGAATCCTGCTTATGAAATATGAGGTAGGTTTTCGACACCCTGCTGGACACAGGTCTTATTTTTGAACGTGCTTGAAAGCCCCTAGAAATTGCCGGCGATGGGGTTGTTAGGTGGACAGACCTGCATCCGATTCTTCAACTGCTACCAATTTTATGGCAGTCGGAAACACTTTTCAGCAACTTGGACAGGATTTTCTGAAGGGAACAATGCATGCTGCTTTTGTGTCTGAGTCCAGATTTGTATCAGGACAGCCCAGCTCACAAACTGCATCTCTTTTCCATTGGGGTCCTGATTCTACCCATTCTTTTCCACTGGGGACCTGATTCTACCCATGCTTTTCTACTGGGGACCTGATTCTACCTATGCTTTTCCACTGGGGACCTGAGTCTATCTATTTCCACAGCTGGGTAGACTGGAACACTAAGAGGCTAAGTGACTCAGCCAGTGTCACACAGTAAGTATTTGGCTCCATTGGGGGGTTAAACCTTCGATCACCCAGTTGCCAAGCCTGTGCTCTAACCACTAGACCCCACTGCCTCCACTAAGTTTCAAAGAATAAGTTGATTCAGGACAGAAATGTCTGATTTTGTACACTAATTTGACCAGAAGGATGGAAAATGTTATATCTAGCATTTCCAGACAGACTCAGATACAAGTCTGTTAATTAATTTTTTGGGCATGGTTCAGTGCTGTTTTGCAGGGAAAGCCATACACTTCCAAACTCTACAGTATTGCACCACAGTAGTGATGTCAAATGCAGTTGTACTACCACAGTAGCGATGTCACCACTGTGGTACAACAGCATTGATTCTTGTGTCTAATAAGATTCCTCATGCTTCCCTACACCACAGAATCATCATACCAAATGTATCAGTGAGACTTATATCACATGAAATGTTTTTAATTTTAACCTGTTTGCTGCTTCTGTTTACTTGACCACAGTTCAAGACAGCATTACAGACAGAGTAAAAAAAGCGTTAAAACAAACATTTACTATACACAATAATACATGGGAAACTGTACAAAACAAGTATTCTGCTGCCATCTAGGGGTGAGATGGCATCACACAGGCCTAAGCTCCAGGTTCGCTCTCAAGGTCTATGATGTCATCTCACCATTCAACGGGAACGCAGCCGTGTTGCATATGGTTACCCACACATTATTCTATATCTTGAAAAAATAGGCCAACGGATCCTGAAAGGATCCCTATGAAAATATGACTCTGGTATCCAAACGAGGACACAAGCTGCCACAGAACATATGCATACTAGACCAGACTAAACTTGGAGGTGTGTGTTTGTTAGACAGAGGGGTGAAAATCCCCTTTTTTTGGCTGCAAGTTTTTTGGCGGCCAAAACTGGATGCAGTTAGGATTAATCCCATCCCCTCTGCTCCTCTGAGGTGACGTCCTAGCTGTTTCCAGTGCTAAGCTTAAATCTTTTGGTGATCAAGGGTTTGCACGCATGGGAACTGCCTTGTGGAATAGGCTTCCTCCATCTTTTTGGGAGGCCCCCCTCAGTAGAGGCCTTCAGAGGGGCCTAAAGCACTTCCTGTTTCAGAAAACTTTCAGCTGTGTATAGTAAAGCTCCTGAGCTGATGCCACCTAATGTTGTATCAGAATGAATTAATGAAGTGCGTATTTGCACATATTTATGTTTGGACTGCTTTTATTTACATTGTATGATTTTCTTTTTATTTTCATATGTTTATATTTTATTATACAGTGCGCTGTGCCCCTGAGAATCAGCTCTTGACAAATAAGTGTTCAGTTACTTACATAAATATATATATATATTATATATAAATATATATACATATACAAAAATATCATTAAAAAATGGGTCACATATGCCAGTGTAATTGGAAGCAGCAGCTTGGGACTCAAACAGTTGTTTTATGAATAACCTTACTGTTCTGATCATCCTGGAAGCTGATCTCTGTGTTTCCATAGAGCCCATTAACTGCACCACGCCCCCAAACTCCACCCACCCTCCTTCTCCTAAGTGAGTGGGTAATTTGCAGGGCTTTTTCCTTTCCAAGTCTGAAAGAGACAATATAGAAATTGTGTGAGCTATGACACGTCAAATTGCAGTGCTTGAAAAATGAAATCCACCCACAGCAGGCCTGCAAAATGTTATCTGAATAGCCATGTTGACTCCACCGTCTGTCACAGTGCACTCCACACACTTCACAGCCAGAGTCACACAGCACGACTGCTAATTACCCAAGCACGCACCCCTTATCTATCTTTCTGTGTTTGGTTAAAAAATAATTCTGAATAACTATGAACAGCTTTTTTTTAGAGCTAGATCCTTAGCCTTTATAATTTCATTCTTTTTTTAAACAGACAGGAAGGATGTAGACCTGTAAGAGAGCCTACTCACATGCTGGAACATTTTAAATTTGAAAGGGACAATGAATCTATCTTCCTTCCTTCCTTCCTTCCTTCTACCTCAGTTTCAGCAATGAATTAAAATCTCTCTAGTCAACCCCAGAAGATAACCGGGACACCACACAAATAGGAAGTTGTTCAATCTGATGGTGGATAGTGGATTGTCCATTCCGTTGGATGGTGCAACTGTCTGGCAAATATGGATATCTGCTGTTTAACTTAAAAATCTAATGAAGGGGATAGCGGTATTCCCTAGCAGATATATAATGGAGTGGATCGTGACACTGTCCAGGGCATAGTCATTGGAATGGATAGTGGTACTAGCCAGGGTATATTTGATGGAGTGGATGATGGCACTATCCACGGGATATAGACTAGCCAGGGTATATTTGACTGAGTAGATAATGGCACTCTCAATGGGATATAGACTAGCCAGAGGATACTTGATGGAGTGGATAATGATGCCATCTATGGAATATAGACTAGCCAGGGGATATTTGATGGAGTAGATAATGGCACTATCCACGGGATATAGACTAGCCAGGGGATATTTGATGGAGTAGATAATGGCACTATCCAGGTGACATTCAATGGAGTGGATAGTGGCACTATCCAGGGATATTCAATGGAGTGGATAGTGACACTATCCAGGGATATTCACTGGTTTGCATAGTGACATTAACCAGGGATATTCATTGAAGTGGATAGTGGCCTATCAAGGAGGTATTCAGCTCAGTAGACACTGACACTCTACTGGGGATAGTTAATGTAGCAGACAATGGCACTATCAGGGATATTCTGCAGGTGGGCAGTGGTACTACCCATCCAACTTGAAGATTAAGTCCACACAATGTGTTTAAAAGGAAACTTGCCACAGATAACTGTGATCTGGGTCACACAGGGCTAGATTTTCAAAAGCCCCAGTTTTGCTGCATCCTTCTGGAGATGCAGCGAAACAGCAGCACCTAAGTTGTGACCAAAGTCATGCGGCATATTTTCTTATGTCCACACGACTTTGCGACAGTTGCCATGACTTGCTGCAGTTTGCATCAAATAACACGTGTGTCACTGTTTTTGATTCCTGAGCCAGTCTAAGTGCCACAAATCACAGTAACTGCACCTGAAAGTTAGGTCATTTGTTAAGTGGTCTACTTTTTGGGTACAAGCTTCAGTCATGCAGGGCCAGATTTACTGTTATGCAAAATACACCTGTGCGTAGGACACTGTGTTCTGTTGGGGGGTTCTGTATAAACAGGGCAAAAGTAAAGAAAGCACAGTGAAAACAGGTGCAACTAAAAGAGCACCAATCAAAAAGGTGACAGGCAAAAAGAACAAAACCAAATGTCACCCGAAAGTCGACCGCCAAAGCAGGGCACCACACACAATGTCCTGTGTCATCCATGCAGCACCCCCCTGTCATGGGGTGCTGCGCCACCACACCCTCCCAAATATATATAATCATCCCCTCCTACCCCGTATGGGTGAGGAGAGGAGTAATGTTTAGGGCGGCAGCAAGAGTGGGAGAGAGAAGCGTCCACATCGCCGTGCTCAAAGTTCCCATGCGCTGCAATTGATGGCACCCTCTTTGCAGCACCTTTGTTCCCCCACCATTTTATTGGTATACCCTTTGGGGGGCTGACTGCAGCTTCTAACTTTCTTTGCATTAGTGTAGCATTGTTTTTGTTCTTTTTTGCTGATATGGGCCAGGTAGTGACTCAGGAGTGGGGGAGTCCAACACAGTGTCGGCACCCACCAGTGAGTCTAGCCTGGATGCCACAGTCAAATAGCCCATTGTAGCTTTTTTCAGCGTTGTGTTTATGTTGTGCTGTCCTGCCCACCTTCCCATGGCCACCCACAATGCCATGATGCAGCACGTTCCTACACAGGATGATGAGCACCTGTGCCTGCATTAACATTTGCTTGGGTTTTGGCACCAGTCTGAAGCTGTCTGGTGCATGTGAGATAGTTGGGAGAGGGAGGGACAATGAGGACAGAGTGTGATCACATTGGGTCGAGAGTCAGTTTCATTGGTGGCAGAAGTGGAGATGGGAAGAGTGTGGTGAATGAGTTCATCAGAGAGTAATGCTCCTCACCAGAGGAGGGAGTTGAAAATTTAAAGACAACAGTGGTCAAATCATCAGAGGAGGGAATAGACAGTCAGTGCTGCCACTGCGGCATGCAGAGTAGTGATAATCGAGCGGTGGAGTCAGGTCATGGATAGGCACTAAGCAGGCTGTCAGTAAGGTAGTGGAGGAGGCAAGCCATGGCATTACACACTAGCAGGGCCATGCTGCCAGCAGACTAAAAACTGAGTCAATGAACAACTACAGGGTTAGTTCAAGGGGCAGTCGGGAGGCAAGGTGAGCGGTTCAAGCACCAAGTACTCGAGTGCTTGTTACTGACAACTGGACCGAGCAACAATCAGCCACCGAGCACACAGTCCTGGACAACGGCCAGAGTGGCAAGTAGAGGTCAGAACTGTGTTCTGCAGCAGGGCATTAGGCCTGACTTTGACCTGAAAAAAAGGTACTTTTTTTTTATACTTATTATCTGTACTCCTTACCTCCTTGGCTGGGGGTGTAACTATGGTTCCCTGTCAGCCTTCGACCTCCAGCACCCCACCGGCCGCAGCTCCAGTTCTCGACCTCCTTCCCCCTACACACAACCCAGCTCTCTACCCAGTGGGTATGTACCCCACACACTGGGGAGTTGCTGGTGAGCCGGACCGGGAGGGAGAATCCTGGTGCGTCCGGTGTGGCGCCAGTGGGCCGGGGCCTCATGCACGCCGGAGGATTCCTTTTTCACTCTTTTCTCCTCCCTCTCCTTGTTGTCGGCAGTGTGTGGGATGCCATCTAGGACGTTGCAGAGTGGGCGCTCACATGCTGCACATCTGACGTCTGCCCTGCCGTCCCACATTCTCCACACTACCGTGCACTGCCCCCCGGGCCACCACCAGGGGTCAGTCCTGTAGCAGCTCTTGTCCCCCACCTTCCCCAGGAGAGGAGAGCTGTCCTCCAGATGCTCAATCCTCTCCCTCTCGGCCAACCCCCAGCAACCCTAGCTCGCTCCTGACCCCAGTGTGGTTCGAGATGTGGCATCCAGTGCCTCAGCCCTCTGCACCACAGGGCAGGCCCTAAAGGTACGTGTTTTTAATTCATTTATCAGCAGCTACTGCCTGATGCATGCTTTTTAATGCTTGCCTACATTATTACCCGGCTCCACCACATTTGGTTTAACTCCTGACTATAGATATGAGTCCATACACAAACAAGCATTTGTCAATGCCGAATGTTTGCTTGCTGGCATTAGCAGTGGTAGGTAGAAGTTACAGAGCTGCATAACAGGAATGGCAGTGAAGTACTGAACTGAAGCCAACCCCACCACCACCCTGCAGAGAGTGACAGGCATTGAGGTGTGCCTTTGGGTCGTCAGGCATAACAGCCACGCCATTTCACCACACCCCACCCTGCAGACACTGACAAGTGTCGCGGTGTGCCTTTGGGGTCTTTGGCTCTTATGCCACCCATTCCATCAGGAAATATGTGAGGTGGTGGTATAGGAGAATGGGTGAACTTTGGGGCTGAAGAGTCCAAGCGCATACCCCGATGCCTCTCACTGGCTGCAGGGTGGAATGGTATGAGCATTACAGGCAAGAATCCCAAGTCACACCCCTGATGCCTGTCATTCTCTACGGGTGGGGCGTTATGGTTGGAAACCCCTAACACCTCAGGCATTCGTTGGTATTTTCACTCCAAATATTGAACATGGTTTTTTTGTGACCCCCACCTCATGAACAGTGGCAATATCAGTTTGTTAGCCGAAAGCTGCTTATGCACAGCAACTATGGCATTTAGCACCACAGGTGCAAAAACACATTCCGAACAGGATGTGAAAAATGACAGCTGTACTGTTCATGGGGAGGTGTAAAAAATGGCAATGTTGCAAATCTGCAGTAAAAATATTTAAAAAAATGGTGAAGTCACGAGCATGCATAGAAACTGTGCCACGCACACCCGTAATGTAATTAGTTTGGGGATTTTTTACAACAGATTATCAACACAGGCATTTTGTGACCTCCGATCATGAACAGTGTCACTGTGATTTTCTTTATCTGTCCCAAACAATGATTTCCCACAGCGACCATGCATCTCTGCGCTGAAAGTGTGAAAACACATTTCGGCCATGTTGTGAAAAATGACAGCTGTACTGTCCATAAGGAAGTGTGGAAAAATGCCACTGGTGAAAATCTGGACTGAAAATATTACAAAGTCATGAACTTACAAGGGTGCATGGAAACTGCGCAATGCTCACTCTTAACACAGTCATTTGTAGGAATTTTTCTAAACTTTCAACATAGCCATTTTAAGACCTCTGCTCATGGAACAGTGTCACTGTGATTTTCTTACTGTGTCCCATATATTGATTTCAAGACACCGACTGTGCACCATTGTGCGCATATGGCTGAAAACAGGTTTTGGGGCAAGATGAAAATGACAACTGTACTGCCTATAAGGAGGTGTGGTAAATGGCAATGTTGAAAATCTGGAGTGAAAATATTGAAAATTAAAACTTAAGAGCGTTGAGGAACTGCGCCAACGACGCTTAAAACAGTCATTGTTAGGAATTTTTCCACCAAATTTTCAATATAGGCTTTTGAGAGCCCACCTCCATGGACAGTGGCAGTGTCATTTCATTACTTGGTCCCAAAAGGTGATTTCACGGAGTGACTGCGAAATCACCCTTTGGGCCCGATTAATGCCATGACAGTGAGAGCATTCATGAGAAGGGGTCCCAAAAACCCCATGTTGAAAATTTGGTGCAAAAATTCCAAAAAATGCCTGAGATATGCAGCAAAGTTGAAAAAACCCTATCTATCCCATTATCAAATCAAAATCAAATCAAATCAAATCAAATCAAAATCTTTATTTAGTCAGGCGAACATCATTGAGCGTAGCTCATTTACAAGATGGACCTGAGTGGTCATACAAATAAGAGTACAAGTATTTTTACATAGACAAGAATAACATAAACAGTAGTACAATGACATAAAGTGATAATATACAACAATTTACGTATATACAAGGCACAGTAAAACCATTTAACCTGTGAGAAAAAGGAGACAATGGGTATAGCAGGCATAAATTATAGGGCCTAATTGGCTTTTATGAGAGTATATCAGGTGACTGGAAAATAGAAGTAGAACTAACATAATGAAACACAGAAAAGGGGGTGGGAGGGTAGGTAGGGTAGGGGATTAGGCCTTATAAAAGCAATTGCAGAGCTCTGGAAATAGGGTGGAGAATAATCTTTTGAAGGATGTTAAAGGTAAGAGGCTATTTAAGGCCATGGATTTTGGAGTGAGTTCCATGCAACTGCTAGTGAGTAGCTGATAGCGCCCTCCCAAACCGGTGCAGGCATTGGGGACCTTTAGTATGATGAGTTTACTGATCCTTAAGGTGTATGGCCTAGAAGTAATTCTGGAAAACAGTCTGTGATATAGGTGGGTAGTTTGCCTGATAAAGCTTTGAATATCCAGATTGCAGCATTCCTATTTCTTCTGTGTTGTAGTGATGTCCAGTTGACTGCCATATAAAGAGAGCAATGATGGGTGCTGGAGGGAAGGTCAGTAATAAATCTGATGGATCTATGATACAGGGTGTCCAGCTTATTTAAGAGGGGGAGTGAACAATGGCCATAGAGAAAGTCAGCATAATCAATGAGGGATAGGAATGATGCCTGGATTAATCTTTTTTTGGAGTCTCTGTTAAGGTAGTGTTTTATTCTAAAAAATAGACCAAGCCTTTGTCTCAGTTTTTTTAGTAGCTCTTCAATATGGACAGAATAGTCAAGCCTATTATCAATCCAGACTCCAAGGTATTTGAAGTTATCAACAAATTCCAGCTTCTCTCCAAGTAGGGTGGATAATTGTAGGGTGGTGGGTGATGGGGTAGTGGCAGAGCAACTCTTTGTGGCAAAGAACATAGCTTTTGTTTTTTTGGCATTTAGAAGTAGTTTTTTTTCCAGTAGATTGTGTTGCAGGATGGAGAATTCAGATTGTAACAGCTCACAGGCTTTAGGTAATGAGGGATTGCTGACATATAATACAGTATCATCAGCAAACAGATGAATCTTAGATTGAGTGAGGTTGGCATCGATATTATTAATATAAATGGCAAAGAGGATGGGGCCAAGAATAGAGCCTTGCGTACACCTCTTAGCAGTGGTTTTAAGGTGGATAGGTAATTTCCATTTTTTACCAGTTGTGACCTATCTGATAGGTAGCACTTAAACCAGTTGAGTGAGAGAGAATCCAGTCCTAGTGAGCTAAGGGAGGTGATTAATGATTCATGATCCACTGTGTCAAATGCTTTACTCAAATCCAGGAACACAGCACAGGTACTGTTCTTCTTATCCAAGGCAATCTGCCAATTGTTAGTTACTTTGGCTAGGGCAGAAATGATGCTATGCCTTGATCTAAATCCCGATTGTGCTGAATTTAGGAGGTTATTGTTATCCAGCTAGTCCCTTAATTGTGAGTTTACTAATTTTTCGAGCATCTTGGATAGTACTGATAGGATGGAAATGGGCCTGTAATTTTTGAGGTCCATGGGATCACCAGATTTAAGTAGTGAACTACTTGAGCTGTTTTCAAGTGGAGGAATGGATCCAGTAGTTAGGGAAAGATTGAAGAGATGAGTGAGGGGCAGATAAGACGTGTGATGCAATTTTAAGGAAGTAGGGATCCAGGAGTCTGTACCTGCACTCTTAGAAGTATCTAAATTAGAGAGGAGGTCTTCACTTCTTTCAAGGATATTGGGTTGAAGGAAAAGTTGAAGTAGCCTTTTGTCCCACAGTGGATTGAAGGTTCAAGGAAGATCTCAGGAGATTTGCAGGTGATGAGTCAAATGCTAGGCCAGCTGTGGTGAAGTGGTCATTGAAGGTATTTAGGATTTCTTGTTTGCCCGTAATTTCTGTATCATTTAGTAGCAGTTTGGAGGTTAAGGCAGGAGTAGAGTTTTGGCCCAGAATTCCTTTATAGTACCCCAGAGTCTGGTTGGGTTATTGTAGGAGGCATCAATTCAGCTCTATAGTAGGCAGCTTTGGCAGTTCTTATTTGTTTTGTACATGAATTCCTTTGCTTTTCTGAAATTTAGCCAGTCTCTGGTATCCTTTGTTTTTCTTGCCTTTTCCACAGTTTGTCTCTGGTTAACAAGGCTGCTTTAAGATCAGTAGTGAACCAAGGCAGGATCTTGCTTTAGTTCTGATACTGGTGATTGGTGCATGAATATTGAGAGCATTAGTGATAATGTCCTTTAAGGTCTGGAGAGCTGTTTCAACTGAGGTTGTAAGGTAGAAATCTTGCCAATATATTGTATTACTCAAGTCATGGAGGTATCCTGAGATGTTGAATTTTTTTGACCTTTGAGGACAAATTCTGCAGGACTGGGTGGTTTGAGTGTAGATCTTATGCCAGCTATAGGACAATGATCACTTACATCACTCGGTAGTACTCCTGCATGTGAATATAAGTGAGGCTTGTTTACCAACATAATATCCAGGAGTGAGCTGTTGCTAGAGTTTTTTAGGTTAACCCTGGTTGGGTCTTTAATTAGTTGTGTAAATCCATTGGTGTCACAAAAGGTTACCAAGGGTGCAGATACATTAGATAGCCAGTTTAAATTCAAATCACCAAGGATGATGGTATCTTCAGGGCCTAGATTGAGTATTGACCCTAGGTGAGATAGTAGTTTGAGGCCTGCAGAGGGGGGCCTATAGCAGCCAATCAATTTAAATGAAGACAAGTTACGAAGGGATATTTTGATTGACAAACATTCAAATTCCTTTGGTTCGGATGTATTGATGAGGCAGGTTGCAGAGATGATGTCCTTAATGTATATGGCCACCCCACCACCCCTGGAAGGGCGATCTGCTCTGAAGAGCTGATAGTTGGGAAGGTTTACAACACTGTCTTTTGTTGTAGGTCTGAGCCAAGATTCAGAGATGACCAGGAAGTCAGGTAGAGTATGTGCCACCCAAGCCTGTATTAAGGAGAACTTTTTTAAGAGGCTGCAAGCATTGAAATGTAGGAAGCTTAAGCCATTTATGGAGGATAGATCAGCAGGGGAAAAGAAACTTTCAATGGGGCCAGGATTTATTTCAATAGTACCAATGCAGATCAGAAGGCCTATAGCTACAGCATACAGCTTTCCAGCATTTCCTCAGTTCGCGGTCAGCTTTGAAGAGTGCAGATGTGTTCCCGGTCCACCGAAGATCGTTGCACCAGAGTCCGGAGGTATGGGGTGTGGGGGTGTGGGAGGCAGGTGTACAGTGGTGGGGCGGTGGGCTGGGTGAATGCCGAGGAAACGCTTGTTTACAGTTTTTTTTTTTTTTTTTAACAGGAAGACGATGTGGATCGCTTGCTCACGCTTGGGTGGACTCCCAGCGTGGCAGCTAGAAGGCTGTTTGGGGAGGCTGGAGCCGACGGGGGATTGGGCACCCCTGTCGGCCATACGGACTTGTGCCACGCTGGGGTGGGCTCCCAGCGTGGCAGCTGTAAGGCTGTTTGGGGGGGCTGGAGTCGACAGGGATTGGGTACCCGTCGGCCATACGGACTTGTGTGCTGTGCTGGAGTGGGCTCCCAGTGTGGCAGCTGTAAGAGCTGTTTGGGGGGTCTGGAGCCGATGGGGTATTGGGCACCCCGTCGCCCATCTGGATGTGTTGCCACGCTGGGTGGGCACCCAGCACGGCATCTGGAACTCTGTTTGGGGAAGCGCAGCACAGCTGATGGGGACTGGGCACCCCATCGGCTATAGCAGTGTGCATGGGGGGCGAGCACACAGGCGCGTACAAGAGGTGTAAGGGGAGTACGCAGGAGCAGGCGATATCTTATCGCTGCTCACCGAAGCATAGCTCCTCTTTCCAACTGTATGCCACTGCATTTTCAACTGCTGTCATAAACAGCTCCAGCAGTGATTGGAGAACTGCGACCGCTCTGAAAACACACTGACTGAATTGGAAGACGCTGACACACCTCAAAAAACTCAGATGATGGCACTATGTTTCTTGCACATGCTGCAAGCAAACATAAAACAAAGGGAATTGAATAGGCTTGTTTTGCTTTAGCTTAGCTACAGTAGCTTCTCCTTGTAACACGATAGTACATTTGGATAAAACGCCAGCTCAGCAGCAGCAGAGTTCAGAGTAATACACAGTCAATTGGTGATCGTCTGGAAAACATGGGATTTTGCATTGTTGGAGAAGGTGATTTTATTTATTACTACCTGACTACCTGTATTTTATTTTTTGTCAGTCTAAAATAAAAGTTTTTGAAGCTAGGTGGTTGATGCACAGGATCTGGTGCATGTGTTTTATTAGATATTTATTGAGTGGCTTCATTATGCGGGCACACTGTGTCTGTATAGGATGGGTCCTGCGTAGGTTATTGGCCAGCATTCCCACCAGTTGTCACTGACAATGGTGCCTATGCACGACTGTGTGGAAAGTGTGTGTAAATCTGTTGAAAATGCAGTACACAAAGCACCCGTAGTACGCGGTATGCATGAATGGCCATGCAGGACGCGTGGACCCAGAAGGTGGAATGAGAGGGGCTGTGTAGCGGGCCGCGCAGCACACACAGGTGGGCCAAGGACACGGATCCTCACCTTGGACCTCACACCATATAAGGGCATATGCACCACCCTGTTCAGCATTATGGAAGTGAATACTGTGGAGGAGCAGAACAGGTGGACAGCGCCACAGATGTGTCCGAACAAGGCAGTGCACATCCCCATGCACCAAATTTCACTGGTGACCAAGTAGTGTCTGTGGTCAGTGACATACAGATGCACTATTGCAAGCTGTACAGGGCACAGTCCCTGTCCACAGCTCTGGAGGTAAAGGCACGACTGTGGCTGGACATCCAGGCTGGTGTGAATGCCGCTTGTCCCGAAGCCCGGACACTGTTAACCATAAAGCACAAGTGGCGAGACCTGCATGCAGTGCTAAAAAAGAAACTCACTGCAGGCACACCAGGGCACCAGAGGCGGCCCACCCAGCAGCGATACACAAATAACACCACTTGAGAGGATGGTAGCGGAAACCCTCACAGTCGTCAGCGTCCATAGGAGGTGGAAGGCATAGACACCCTGGAGGTATGCAAGCACAAGCAAGGCATGGGTACCTTAGGAAGTGTAGCATGCATGGGCTAACAGCCACGTGTTTCACCCACAGACACAGGCACTGATAGACACATGACCACCTGGGCAACTCCAGCACAGCCAGGACACAACAGCACAGCATGTTGGATGCGATGATGCCAGGCAGGAGAAGGAAGGCATAGGTGGGTCACTGGTGCACACGCACCCCAGGGCCAGTCACAGCCAGCCTAATAACCCCATGTCCCCTACAGGTACTGAGTTGGAGATGGAGATGGACCAGGAAAGCATACTGGCAGCTCTGGATGAGGGACACAGGAGCCATCCGAGGTGGTGGACCAAGGTTGCAGCAGCCGGGTACACCAGCATACCCCAGAACAACAGGCATAAATCACCGAGACAGAGCAGTGGGCAGCACCACAGCCACTGGCACAGAACGGGCATACCAAAATGCCGTGGCAAGAGGAAGAAGGGTACCAACATGCCCTGTGGACAGTGGCAATGATGCACTGTTGACATGGGTGATGGGCCACCCACGTACAGCATGCACCCATGCCATCATGGCAGCACAGTACAGGGAGCTGCGGCAGCTGGAGAAGGACAGACTGGAGGTGCATTGATGCAACACAGAGGTGCTGATGGTCCTGACCAGTGAGGTGCAGGACATGTGACGTGGGTTTGACCTGCTGGCTGACCACCATTAGAGGCCCATGGACTACCTGGTCAGATGGGAGGGCCACATGGACAATCTGCCCACACTCCAAGCCACGTGGCACATGCCCACAAACAGTTGTCCCCCAGCACAGTCCCCCCGACCAGGATGAGGACACACAACCATGGGATATGGAGTGCACTCTGGTGGACGTGCCACAGGGCGCATGTACAGGCCACATACACACCACACAGCATGTGGAGTCACAGAGACATGACACAACCACCCACATGGGAGGACAGTAACATTCTCCATGACAGCGGCAGCACTGCAACTGATGATACCATGGAGGAGCAGCAGTCTGTGCCAACTCCCAAGTGCATGCACAGGTCAGGAGACTGGGCACACGGTCCTCAGCGCACGCCTACAAGCAAAGCCCTAAGGCACACAAGGGCAGTGACAGTGCACAAACACCACTCACCTGACAAGTATACCACATGTACAAAGTATATATACCCTGAACACAGTACATTCCACGCACACCCTGGACACAACGTGGCAGCCCTCAGCACACATCCCACATGGCATACACTGCAGCACAGTCACAGACACACACACATTGTACGGTTCAGTGGCTACCCCATTTGCAACACCCTATAATGCCCCCACTGCATGGCACCCGGCATGCTGCAAATCCGCACTACATTTCATGTGACCATGTGCCACACACCCACCCGAGCTGGCCACGCAGGCCCCTGCTTCCACCCCCCCAGAAGAGTGCACTCAGTGCATGGCTGCATCCAGACGTGGTCTGAAGACCCTTGGCCATGGTCCCACACACCTCTGCCACTCCATCTCCCCATTGAGCAGATGCACGTTCATCAGGGGGCCAGGACACATCCCCCCCCCCACTGCTACATTTCCCTACCTGTACACATACTGCTACAGCCCTTTATCTGTTCCAGGTCACCTGTACCTTTAGGTGTGGTAGGGGCCCGTGCTTCTGAACATTACCTGTGCAGGTATGCTACATGTGGATACTGATGCCTGAGTCCACGAACAGACTATTTAAGAAGGCACAACCTCTAAACAAACTAGAAGTGCGGCTAAAGGAGGCCTCCTGGTGCCATTTAAACATACAAAACTGGCCCAGAAATTCCTTTCCTCCCAGTACAATGAGCTGCCTACTGCCCTCACTGAATGCCCCAAGCTTAGCCACTTCATAACAGGGCTCTGTTCCCACTTACAATTGGTCAAGATCTGTAGATGCCCTACCTAATCACCATAATGTGTACCGCTGAATCCTACTGCACTCTCCCGCACTCCAACCAACCCTTCGTGGCAACCCCCACCTCCTCAGCACCTTTTCCCCCACCCCACCCTCAACACCCTCCCTCCCCACTACTCTCCTACACATAGGAACTACTCACACCCCTCCTTCTCCTCACCCCCACCCCACCCACATAAGCACACCCTCCTTCTGACGACTTTCCTCTTACATATGTCCCTCTGACTACATTTTATAGCACTATCTTTGCTACTAACTAACGACAAAGCCTGCATCTGGCCACTTCCTCCCCTAACACCCCTAACCTCATATTCCCTCACTAAGGTATATAATCGTCTTCACCTCTTTCCCTGTTTAAACAAGACTTTCACCCCTTGACTGTGCCCAGCACCTCCAAGAACCTAGACCACACACAAGTTGTGCTGCCAGTTGAAATGTATTATCTTATTGCATTTGTAACTCCTGTCTGTGTTATTGTACACCTGTGTCATTACTTAATGTAGTTATCTGGACTATGTGATATGCCAACTGTTAATACTGTCTGTATTTGTTTGTTATGTACTGTATGTTACTGACTTGGAACCTTTGAAAATGAGTCCTTGACTCAAAGGTATTATCCCAAACTGAAATAAATAAATTAATAAATAAAATATTGCAGTGTGAGGTGAAGGTGATGGCTGCAGCCTGCAACTGAGGGGAGCTCCATGGTGTCCGCGCCATAGGTCGGGTGTCTGGGGATGTCCCCTAGGAGACTATGGAGGGTGTCTGAGGACACCTACACAGACCGCCCCAGCAAGGAACCTTGTGGAGGCTGGATGGACATTTATGAGTATGTACCTCATCTGCAGAGTGTGCTGTGGGGATCTGTGGGGTGTGTCTGCTGTCCATGGTGCTAATGGCTGTTTCCTTTTTTGTCCCTCACAGGATCACCTAGGCGGCCTCTCTCACAAGCTGGTCCTGTAACATGTAGAGCAGCTGGATGGAGCCCCCTCTGTCATTTGGACACCGCCACATTGAAGGAGATGGCAGCAGGCCAAGCCAGGTTACCTTTCCTGAGGGTGGGCACTGACGATGTGCTGTACAAATCTGACACCTGTGTGATGTGGCGGGTGGTGGTGCCATCCAAGGTGGGTTTGGCATCCTGTGCCATGTCCATGCTGTACCCTGTTGTCATGGTCATCTCTGCTATGTTCCCCTTCCATGCACCTTCACACTGTGTTATTTTCCTTTTCAGCGCTACAGAGGACCCCTCTGCCCACTCGCGTTGCTCCCTCTGACCTGCACGGACTCATCGTCATTATGAGTGACAGCAGGGATACCCAGGAGAAGGAGAATGGAAGCTAAGTGTGTGCCACTGGTTGGACCATGGCTGCATGTCCCTTGGGAACGTGATGCACCTACATTGGTATGGACTGTTGTCCGCTGCCTGTTGGCCTGTTGCTGTGTAGTGTGCACTGTGTTATTCATTTTCTTGTTTTTGTTTTATGTTGTACCTTGTGGCTACACCTGCACTGTGTACCTGTGTTTGAGTAAAGTATTTCAGAGCAAATACCTGTGTGGTGGTTGTCTCTTGCATTGCAGGTGGTGGGATGGGGTTGGTTTGATGGGTTCTTGGGGGGCTGTGGGGCTGGGGCATCACAGGGGATGGGGGAGGAATGGATTGTTCTGCATATGTGCCATTTGTGGCACAGTGGGTGTTCCCTTGCTGGGTCACCTGTTGGTGGGTGTTGTGTATTCTTCAGGGGGTGGGCACTGTGCCATGTGGGGCATGCATGCTCCTGAGTCACTGTGCACCATCCAGGTGTTGCGTGTCAAGATCATTGTGCTGTGTCCCTTGTGTGTGCCACTGGCGTTGCATCTCACAGCAGCGCCTTGGCCATGCCATTCCATTGCATTATGATGCACCCGGGGGACACGCGGGTTTGAGGGACCACCAGTGGTCACTGGGTCAGCATCCTTCCGCAAGGTGTGCTTCACATAGCCTTGTGTGGGGGGGGATACCATGGCTTGTTGGGTCCCACTGGTGGCATCGTCTGTGCCTCAGGGGAGTTTCTATTCAACTAGAGTAAGCCCGCCCTGAGAGGGGTGGCTTATACCAATATGGTGACCAGTCTGTTTTTCATTTCTGAAAAGAAACAAATGGAAGCAGAATCAAACTACCAGCTACATCAGCCAGTTCTACAGAATGTGAGTAATCATAAGTTGTGTTTTCTAAACTAAGGACAATTTGAGGCCTAAAGAGGTTGTCAATGTCCCTTTAATTTATATGGTGAAAGGTGATGGACTGACAGTACTGGAAACTAAAACTTTTTTGATTATCCTTGGAGCCAAATATAGTGTAGACAAAGACAGTGAGGCTTTCACACACTGTGGTGAACATAGCACTGGTGAAGTGTGGTGCAGAGAACACTGAGAGACTGCAGCCTCTTGTTTATCATCCAGGTTTCACCCTGTGCAAGGCAAGCAAGCAATCGGGCCCACTGCTATCTGCCCCACACACCAGGGCCACATACGAGTGTAGGCAGCCAAGTGCACAACAGTCTCCTCCACTCTGTCTTACCATTACTCTTAAACTCTGACCGAACCATAAAGAGGATAAGACTCGTGAGAGAGAAATTCAGTCTATGCCTCCCTTAAGCAATGGCTTGAAGTCGCCCTAAAGCAAATGAGCTATACAAGTGGAAACACATCTGCAAGTGGCACCATCTAGAAGCGTGATGCAGCAATAATAGTTTTGTGCAGTGTTACAATTATAAAGTGGTGTGTCACCTGTGGTTTAGTCACATCTCCGTATGTGCCCAGTGGGTGGGGGTTCAAGGAAAACCAATGTCTTAAACTATACCGACAGAGGCAACAGGCTCACTTGAATGTAAAGGAACACTGAAGATCATTAAACAGAATCATATACCTTTTTCACACCATGCCACCTAGCAATACAGTGTCTTTCAGGTTTGCAAGCGATGGCTCAGTATTCAATAAAATCAGGTGCCGCAGGGATTAGCTTTTTACTCTACAACTCTATAAGGATCATTATCAATAAATAAATGAAGACTCAGCTTTTTTATTTATTATTTATTTATTTATTAAATTTTGGTGACCGGGTTGGCCCACGGAGCCCCGGAGGTCCCTTTTTCAGGGGCGACCTGGGATTACATACTGTAATAGGATATACAGAGCAGATATAGTCTCATCAATCATAGCAGAACTTACCATTTTAGAAGTTTATATAGAAAAATCTTGTCATTCTAATGCTTTATGAAGAACGCTCTAGTTTAGTACTCTGGGGAGAAGGATCAATGTATCACTCTAGTACTCTATGAGGAGCATCTTATCATTGTAGTATTCAGCCACTGCATGTTAGTGTACCCCAGGAAGCCCTGCTCCACATATGTCTACCAGGCTTTTGCATGTAAAGTATGAGTGCTTGGTATGGCCGTTAAGCGCTCTGAGTCAGCATGCCACTGACTGAGGGTTCTAGAGGTGGAGCCAGTTGCTTAACCAGACCAAAAAGCTGTGGTTCAGCCAGGCAAAGAAGCTGCAGCATCTTCCCACAGTCACTGATCGTTCCTGCTTAGTAACTCACTAGAAAAATCCTTGCGCATTATGTCAGTAGCTGTTCTGCACCAGTGCCCTTGAAGCCATGAAAGCAATAAAAGAAGCTGCAACAGTCAGGAACCATCAAAGGAACCCCCCTCCCCTCAAAAAAAACTGATAGCATAAGCTGTAACATGCAACTGTGAAGACTGAACCACTGCAGTTATAGGCATCTAGTGCTTACACCCTGCACGGAGGTTTAAGAAATAAATTATTTAATGGTGAACTGCCAATAGTTTTAAGAAGAACTAAGGCAAGACCAGGTTAGGGCAGGTGTGCAAATGTAGGACCCTCAAGTGAGGGCCGGTATCTGGAGGGACAACAAGTGTGTGTATTCCCTGGGTTGTTATTGCCACGATACAAAACACCTAGAGCCCCCTAGCCTGTATAAATAACTTGTGGTGTGGTCAAAATGGAAACAATTCTGTGATAACCTGAATGCATTTACTGTGAGGGAACATTCCTGGGTAGCGAGAGGAGCCTGCAAGGCACTGTGAGAAAGCCCTAAATCTACTGCAAAGATTGATTTAATGTCATCATGAAATTACCCAAAACCCCCTGGGTTGTATATGGTCCCAATCCTAATTTATTTGAAAATTGGTAACCGGGAGAGGCACACTGAGCTAAGGCCCGTTTCCGGCACAGGGTCATTATGTCACACAGCAGAATGCTGCAAAGCACAAGCGCGTTGCACGATTTCTGCCAGTTTTTGTTCTGTGGGTGGATCTGCCCCCCACACCACCCATTACGGGGGGCTGCGCCCCTGGACCCCCCACTAAAGATTCTCAACTTCGAGGGGGTCCAACTCAGAGAGTGTACAGGTCCGGGTTCACCAAAATGTCGTATGCTATTATGCATGTGACATTATGACCCGGTACGCTTGTTTTCCAGGTGGGACCCAAGGACAGAGAACAGGAAGCAGAAGCTCAGTACATAGTAAATAAAATATTTGTATAAAACTGTGTGACCCCACCACAAATTGGGGTTTACCTTGTTGTCTTCCTGTGCTCCTTCTATGCCCACTGCCAGGCTGATGTTCTGTCTTAGTGTGATCCTGTTCATTTACGTGAGAGTGCCATGGTGAGCCTACGTGCCTGTCCCTTTCAGAGACTAGCTAATATGTGTATAGTCAATGGTCTGAGCTGGGTCCGAGTGTTTTAGGGCTTGCGACCGGCCAGACACCGCTCTGTTTTGCTCCACTCTGCAGTTGATAATAGTGCAGAGGGAGCCTGTATGGAAACTGTACTTATTTACTGCTTACATGTTGTTATACTTGAATCAGAGAAGTTTGTCTAACCTGCTTACCTTGCAACTTGCCTGTTGGAATGGAGCCACCATTTTAGGTCTGGGACTCCCAATAATTAGACCAATAGGACTCAGGGGACCTAAAATGGATCCTGGCCAAAGTGTCTCCATGGGAAAGAAAATCAGTTTCAGGTTGGCGCCAACCAACCTGGAGGGGAGCCCTAATTGTGACGACAGGCTTCCCAGCCAACCTGGATCCTGTATTACAAGGAAATCCCCAATACGGCATGAGACAGTGGATCAGTTAATGTTGGAGCTTGAAGTGTGAACAGCTCAAGTTTTCGAGCAGCTGCTCCATGAATAGAGCATAGGGGAATCGGAGGGAACAGAACTAACTTGTCTGAGATTGCCTATAGCAGAAGTCAGACTTGTTCTGATTTAAGTCTGGAACCGCGGCAGAAGGAAGAAAGAAGTTTATCAGTACCACTTGCGTTTTGGATCAAAGATTTGCTCCTGTGAAGCGATCGGCCCAGATAGTGTGCGGGACAAATTTTGGATCGAAAGGTTTGCTCAGTGAATCTACTGTATTAGCAACCGGACTGTATCTGAACTGTACAAAGTTAGTGCTGCATATTTGAATGTGCTGAATGCATTTCGTGGGTCGAGACCTTCTTGCCTATGACAAAACCTGTTATGGCAGTTGGAGGCTTCACCAGCAAGAAACAAACAAACTTTGCCATTTTGCTCATCCTGCCTGGGCCTTTCCCAAACTGGCCCAGACCGATTGCCTTGCACCAGAGACTGTTTCGGCAAGAGACCGGCTTTGAGTATCCAGCCCCTGCGCAACAACTCACAGGTTGTGGCCACCTGGAGGGAAAGACTGTGAAGAGGAGGTGCGTCGTGTCAACCCTGCTTCCCCATGCTCATCAGTGAACACCACAAGGCCTCCATATCACCTGCCATCCTGCAGAAATCTGGTAGCGTGAATACACTTAGGGTTGCTCCCTGCAACTGGTATTTTAATCATCTGTGGTACCATCTGATTTCTTTAACTTACTGGGTTTTCAAAAGACTGAGCCAACCAGCTCAGATTACAAATAATCATCTGGTTGTTTTGCATTTGTAACCAGGGTGCGGGTGGGGTGTTAGTGCGCGGTGCCTCCATTTTTGTTACCCACTACCTGGCTAGCCTGGGTTCAGGGAGAAAACATTCGCTCAGTATCAGGGCTAGGTTTGCACTTCTGGTCAGGGGCACCCAAGTAATTCCGGACACAGGAAGCAATAACTGAAAATGTCCAAACCAGGAGTGGGATTCTAAAGTGGGGCTTTTATTCACTTCAACACAAGAATACAAAGCAAGATGGACCCCCACAGGGCTACACTCATGGGATATGCAGATCTAAAGAGGTCAGAACACATCTTCTTCAACACACAACAGCCCTCAGGTTCTGAACACATCTGGGCTCCCACGCCCGAACTGGTACTCTCACTCTTGGATTCCCTGGCGTGGCACTCGGCCAGCACTAGTACACTTTTCCATATGTCATGGACTTATTGATGGTGGCTCCCTCAACCACCCATGAGCGCTTCTAGCTCTAAAGGGAAAAACACATCCTTAATCTCATGTCTGGGTACTTTCTGCAGACACTGGCCAAGTGCCTGAGAAAAAGCTATAGGTGCCCAAAGTGAATCCGTAGAGGTAAATCTGGTTAATCCAGATGGGGGGTCTCCCACCTCATTCCCAAATCCATACCTGGCCATTCATTTAAGGTCAACACCTTTCCTTGAACTCTCTGTTTGTAGCTGCTATCTCGAAATGTATATCACATTTAACAATCTACTTTCCATGTAACTGGTGTCCTGACTTGCAACGTACTGTAAGTGGCTATGTCCATCCCTGTAGTCCCCCACTGTTTAGATGCATTTCAAGCCATACACACATCTCAAAGTACTGCACTGGGCTGTCCTTTCCTGACCTCTCAGAAGCAGATACTTTGACACAATTCTCTTGGTGAAAACAAAAGCTCTGCATCAGAGCAGACTCACCATGTTTCGTAGGTGCCCCAGAGCTTCTCACACAGAAAACACACATGTGGTACCTCAGTACAAATTCTCTAGTCAGGCAGCTTTCCCTCTTCCAGCAGAGCCAGGGGGTTGCTCCTAAAATGCTGGTCTTTTTTCCCTCCCATCCCTCCAGGGATGAGGCACTGGAACAAACCGGGGAATGGTCTCAACCACTTCTACTGGTTTCTTCTGTGTCCTTCTCTAGGGGGAGAACACACACCCTCTTCCTGTTGTAGCTATATTACAGAGCCAAGCTCTGAGGGGCTGCCAACTGCAGCACACCTCCTCCTTCCACTGAGTCTCCCACTAGACTGACTTTGAAAACCGCAACATTCTAACCTAACTCCCTGCTGCAGCATTCCACTGTGGCTTATGCTGCTGCAAGAATTCTAAGTGATGTCATCCCTTCCTGCTTAGCTGAGACTGAGGACAGAGTGAGGCAGTGTGAAACCCATTTAACTGGTGTCTCACAAGCTGCCTTTCCTTGCCTGCCACTCAATCTAAGTGGGATTCTAGTAACCCTGGGTAACGGGGGTTACACATGCTAACTGTCTTTCTTTCATCTGGGGCCTCAACATCAGCTGCAACACCAGCCACCCCTGGGCAATGCATCTGGCTATCCAACTTTTCATCCTGGGTACCCAGTGTTGTTGAACTGTATATCTGGGACTTGCATGCCAGAAAAATCTGATTTAAATCAGAGTACAAATCATTTGACTAAATTCATGCCCCTTCCTTGTTCATGACCCTTAAATACACCTGATTGACTTTTTCACATTTAACCTGGCTACTGTGCATATTAGTTGGGTTACATCACTGAAAGTGTGTAGTTGTCTTACTAATCTTATTTTACAGGGGTCTCCAGGGAAACTGCTGAAAGTCCAACCCTGGTGGTAAGTGTGAAGGGGTTGTGCATATTATTACTGCTGTATACTGACTGTGTATTTACTGCTGTGCCAGGTACTGAGCCACTAGGAGGGTTGGTGGGTGGTTATAGCTTCCCAGAGGGCTATAGCAGGATAGGCAGACACCCCCAATACCATTACTCTGGGTGGAGCCACCTAAATAATAAATCCAGGGCCCTCAATCTGTGCATAGAAATACAGGCAAGGGTAGTTACCTTCGAGATAGCACCACCTAGGGGTTACAAATGTAATAAGTGTAACTCCCCCTACAAATGGGGGTTCCCAAAAAGTCTTTCCTGAGCTTGCCTAAATGCTCACTGCCAGGCTGGTGTCCTGCGTTTTAGCAGTTTAAATGTGATTACCAGAGCCTGTATAACCTCTGTGTACTGTCTCTTTAGGAGCTGCCTGATTGCAGCCTAAGTAATCTGAGAGGGAGCTCTGTTGAAAGATGTAACTATTTGCTGAAAATCATTTAGAGTGATAATGATAAGGTAGTTTGTCTAACCTGCTTTCTTTGTAGCAAGGACTGTTTTGTTTGTCTCCACTATCTTGGTCCTGGACTGCAAATTGGACCAATCAGTTCTTCTGGGACCTAAAATGCAGCCGGACTACAGGAGCTGTCTGAAGTCAAAATCTGTAGGAATTGTAGTTTTTAACTTTCTGTGCCTTTTTTGCAACTGAAGGGGGAGCTCTTGCTTTGACTGACAGCCAAATCAGCCAACCAATCCTTTTGGATCTTGGGGAAGTCCCGGGCTGTTTTTAGTTTTCAGTTAGTTCTGAGCTGGGAAGTGAAATGAGAAGAACTCAAGTGTATTTTGGGCAGCAATCCCAAGTGGATTGGCATGGAAAAACTGGGAAAGGGCTGAGTTTTTGGCTTGCATGTCAGCCAGCTGCTCCCGACAGGGACAGAAGAGAATTATTTTGGACAAAATCCAAGTTTGTGTGACTAAAGTAAGCTACTGAAGTGGGCCAGGCTCAACCTGAAGAAGACCGAAGATTTTGTAGAATGCGATTGGCCTGTCAGGGGTTCCAGCTACCCCTAAGCTCCCGGTGTTAGCAGAGACTTTGTGATTGTGACTGGGGATTACGTTGCCTGGTACAGCAGAATTCCCGTACATGTAAATGTGCTATGAACTGCTAGTGGGTTGCGAGTTAGTTCTCCACTGTGTGAACTATGTTATGCTTGCTGGAAGCTGTATCCAGCCCAAAACGGACTGCATCCAAATTTTTCTCCATGCGGTCTGGGCCTTGCCAGACTGGTCCAGCCAGACTACCCACTGTACAGAGAAGTCATCGACGAGAGACCTGCCTGGGGATCAGCCCCCTGCTCCACGCTTCAACAGGAATCACGCCTCTGCGACTCATGTGGGTCCTGCTTCTCCTGGCATTCCAGATCAACTACCTGCAGTTTCAATTTTTATCCAGCCTGTGTCCAGTCTTGGGTATCGTGAGTAAATACCAGGGTAGCTCCCTGCAACAACAGCTTAATCTGAGTGTGTCATCTGATTGTCTTGTTGTTTCGTTTCCTTTACGAACTGAGCCCTCTGGCTCCGGATTACAAATATTGTGTACTGTGCATGTTGTGTTTTCCATCACAGGGCCCCAACCAGCTGCAACCCCAGGCAACAGTCCTGGCTAGCCCATCTCTTCTCCACCTGGGTACCCAGAAGTGTGACTGTATGGGGGACTCAAAGCGCATGCATAACTGCTTGATTGATATAACCTTTAAGCTAATTAACCTGATTTTGTCCCTTCTTTGTTCAAGTCTCCTGAATGAATCAGATCTAACTTTTTTCTGCATGTGGTTCCAGTTTGTGCTCAAAGTACTGTACTGTTGCTATTTGCTGTGCATAACCTTGTTTCACAGGGGGTCCCCAGGGTCGAGCCAGAGGAACCAGCCCTGGTGGTAAGTGCAGTGTGGGTACTTGTGTGGTGTACCAGGGGTATTGTGAAAGTGATTATTGTACTGTGTTCAGGCCACTAGAGGGGGAAAAAGAGGGGTTACAGTGTCCCGGAGGACTGTGCCCAGGTTAGCTTAACCACTACCAACCCTGACCTCCGGGTGGAGGCACCCGTTTCAGAACTCAGGCCCCTTAACCTGCTACTAGCCAAGCCGGCGGGGTAGTAGCCCTTGGGATAGCACCACCTAGGGGTTACATAAATAACAAGCAGACACAGGACAATATGGAACATCCACACAACTGCAATGAAAACAGCATCAAGACACTGCGTGCAAGTAAACAATTAATGACATACAGCCTTGCGATGTTTCGTGTCGGAATTTTGGCCTAATGATGGTTTGCCTTATGGGATGTTTGCTGTAATGCAGTGGCTACGACTACAAGTTAGTGATACAACTACCTTCTACATGCTTACCGTCCCACTAACGGTGGGTGCCGGGGTTGTTTTCCCTAGTTGTCATATTATGGAAAATGTCACTAGGCCGACAGGCTGCCACCAGGTGTCATTTTGTTGGGTATAATTGTGCCAGTTGTTGTGGATCCCAGTTAAAAAAATGGGTGAGAAACCTATAAGTCATGTGACTGTCTAACCCCATAGCGGAGGGAAGTGCAGAGGTGATGAGGAAATGAAATCAGTAGGCTGGTAGTGTAGACCCAGTTGGAGGCCCTGACATGGCCAGCAGGGGCTCCAGACCATGGAAACATCAGAAAGATGTGTAACAGGAGCAGGTGAGACAGGGAGGAGTTTCAACTGCTGCTGGAGATCCGGGGCAGATTCCAGAGTTAGGGAAGTCAATAGGAGAAGGAAGATTGCCCAGCTGGGGAGCAGGGGTGAGCAATGGGGAAAGAGCGATTAGACCCCGGAGCCACCGTCGGCAGTCAGAATTGTGAGCCGAAATTGACAGCAGTTGCAATTAGTTGTAATTGCAAGGAATTGCAGTTGCAATTAACAGCAGTTGTATTTTCTTTAAGTCGATGACTTGCCTCATGATTCCCCCTGTTTTAAAATGCTTGCATGCAGCCATGCACTCAAGAGTTATCTTGCCCATTTCATTTTTTTTTTTTTTTTTAATTGTGTGGGGTGGATGTTTTTAGCTTCTCGTCTCACTCCTCATTGCCAATCTTACCATCCATCCTCCAATGAGAGTGAGAGTAATGAGAGGGAGGAGCTGTACACATGCTCCAAATTGCTACACAGGGCAGAAGAGCAGTGAGTTGGGAAGCAGGCAGCAGCAGTGTTAATCGAGGTGTGCGAGCAGGGCAGGTGGTGAAGTGGTAGATGGAAGAAAACAACATGTAATTGATAAAATAAACATTTACGGTCTCCAGGAGGAGTGTAGGGTCTGAGGTCTCTCTGTCCACAAACCAGCATGACTGGGACAGATTAGTGGTGTGTGTGTGAAGAGGTGGAGGCACCAGGCCAGGCAGGCGGGTGGGTTGCGCCACGCACATGCTAGTGATTGAGGTTGTTGGTTGGGTCACGCCATCTCGGGAGGATCGGATCCAGACCAGGAGGAGATTTGATAAAGGAGCAAAGGGAACAAAGTGCCCGCCTTTGTAGAAGAACCACACCGAGAAAGGTACAGTAGTGAGTGACCAAGGAACTTAGTCCAGCTGCTGCAGTGTTTTTTTGAGGAGGGAGAGAGCAGAGGGAGACTAGTGACTGGGCTGGGAGAGACTAGAGAGAGAGTCTAGTGACTCAATGAGTGGCAACTGCTTGGTGAGACGGCAAGCTGCCACATGCAGCCAGGAGCAATAGTAGTAGTAGTAGTATCGGCCAAGGGCAGGCTGCATCAGACAGGAACAGAGAGAGAGAGCTAGCACTGTAGCAGAGGGGGTTTGCATTGTGGTGGTGTGGTGCTGCAGTGTCCAGCCCAGTGGTCAGTGTTGGGGCCTAGGGGACAAGTCAGACCACCGACAGGTGCTGCAAGAGGGCCTCAGGGTGAGGGCGAGGTGCTGTTGAGCAAGTGTGCCACAAGCAGGCGCAGGCGAGGTGAAGGCTAGCTAGGTTGCCTTAGCTGGCTGCTAGCAGCTCATTGATCGATCGAACAAGGAGGGAGGACTCAGTTGAAGGAGAGAGACAAGCCAGACCACATGTGTGTAGGCCCAGGGGTGACCATGTTTGCACCTGCTAGACTACAGTAGGCCTTAACTAGGCCATGCAGCATGTGCCCGGGTCCCATGAGCTGCAGAGTGCGGAGGAGAGGGAGGCAGGACGAGGTCGGTCAGGTGGGATGCTGCTGCCTGAGCCTTGCAGAGAGCAATTAGACTTAGAGGAGTGAGACAAAATGGAGACACAGAGAAGAAGACTTGAGAGTCGAGAACTCAGCTGAAGTCAACATATTCAAGCTGTCTGCCTTATTTTATATGGGACGACAATTGGTAAGTCACTGTCTCACAAAATGTGAATTAAATGCTTTAGCATTCAATTAGCAAGGTCGGTGCTGCTATTACTATAAGTAGAATCAGTGTAAGGGATTAAAGGGAATACATTTTTGTTTCTGACTTGAGGTTTTTGGAAATTGGGTGGTGGAATGGGGAAAAAAATTAAAAACACACAACATAATGACGGCAAAGTTTTTTGTATTGTAAGCAGAGTTTTCTATGAGTTAATGTTCTTTTAGGCTTGCTAAATGAGGTGGTTAAGGTTAAGAAGCTGCATACATAAAATGTCTGAAATATCAATATACCTTTATGCTTGCAAGACAAGAGTAGAAGTAGTAGTATCGAATAAAGATAGTGTGTGAAGTGGCAGGCTGGGCAGTGTGGCGTGCATGTGGTCATGTGCAATGAAGGGGTCAGTTGTGTTTTGTTGACAGTCTTAACCATAAATATTTCTTAGGATGGTGATGTATGTTATATGATTTGCTTTGTGGGGCGGGGGAGGGGTTGCGGTTGGTGTTGGCTTACCTGACTAGCTGGGTGGAGTTCTAACTCACTAGTCTGATTTATTTATTTATTTATTGAATTTTTGGTAACCAGGTAAGCCCACAAAGACAAGTCACAAGACAGTCCTTTTCAGGGATGACCTTGGAAGTGGCAATGTAGTACATTGACTTGGGGGCGGGGGTGGGGTTCTGTCAGTCTAAGAATGGTAGGACAGGAAGGAAAGGAATAGTTGTTAGTTGGGTTGGGTTATGGGTATATTCACCAGACACATTAGTTTGTTTAGCGAATATGAATAACCCCCAATTTATTGGGGTTTATTACAGATGCAGTGAATGAACCGTACTGCTCAGATAGAAAATTAGGTACATCTAGCAGGCAGACCTGGGTTTGATTCCCACAATCTCCAGTTCCATACTGTTTGACTCTGAACAAATCACTTAATCTCACCAGTGCTCCTGGGTTGCCCCTGAAAAACAGGCACATGGACCTTACCTGATTACCAAAGGAAAAAAAAAATAAATGTCAGTAATTAGGGCATGCGTCTGTGATGACATGCTTTTTGAGTGTCAGCTCAACAGTAGTTATTTTATCCTGTCTTGTATATTTTCTTTGTGTGTGTGTGTATTCATTAGCACAGTAAGTACCACTAGGTGTTACTTATATAATTATATATACATATTTTTATGACTTTCCTGTTGCATTTGAGACTGTTTATTACCAAATGCTGAGCTTTAAAGAGCAGCACATCAACCTGTGATATCTAGCATACTGACTTGTTATTGATCTGCTTTCTGCTAATAGAAACAGTACTGAACTTTGGCAGCCACAGCAGATAGTTAATGAGTTTATTTTATTCAGCCATTTATACAAGTTGAGAGGAGAGGAGTGGACTTTTCCTTATTGGCCTAGTGGACACATGAAACTACTCTGCCTTAATGGAAGTAGGAGAGCTTAAAGTGTAACAGTCAATAAAGCCTCACACCCAAGTGTGACGCTGATCACAATTTGCACTTGGTGTACAAAAACATTTTTTAATTACTGCTTACTGCACGATAGTATGTACTGGGCTAATTTGACTGACATGGACTTGTAAGATGCAGTTTCATGTAACCACACACACCAGAATCCCTGATGCTCACATCAGAGAAGAACTGCTGAGATGGGAGATGCATTCTTCAGTAGCCTGCATCCTGCGGTATACATGTGAATAATTTTGTAAGCCAAAATCAGATTTTGCTGATACTGCTGTGCTCATGGTGCTTAGTACAATCCTCTCTGACTTCACTGTACCCAGCCCGAGCCCCACAAGAACAGCTGTCCAGCAAATTGAAGACTTCAGCTTACAAAACACTGACATTCGCTGCAGGCTGGCTATGAAAGGCAGTTGAATCTCCCAGCTCTGCAGTTCTCTCTGAAGTCAGCATCATGGGATTCTGGGATGTCTGGTTACATGAAATGGCATCTTACAAGTCAAAGACATTTCTTAGACCGATTTATTTATTACACTGCAGTAATCTGTAAGTAAATAAAAGTGTTGCACACAAAGGCCTGATTAGGATTAGCCTCATACTTGGGTGTCAGTCAGGCTGTCAGATTATTATTGCTGACAGTTCCCCTTTAATACATAATGTGAACCTATTTCTTGAGCAGGTTTATATAATCACATGTACGTGCTGTTGCTCATGTGGTGGGACTTCACTGTATTCTTAATGGGACACTGGGTTTAGGAGGAACCTTTCACTAGTGTGTTTGTATACATTTTGCTGAATTGCTGGTGATTGCTGTATGTATTGCAGGTCCTAAAAGCCTGCCTCTTATGTTAATATCTATGTATTATGTAATATATGCTAATTAATGAAGTTAAAGTATGACAAACTACAACATAATAAAATTCAACGATGGCGAAAGTTGGAAAAAAAATTGGTTGGATTTTCTTTAGTTAGTTGAAGTCAGAAATTTCAAACTAGTTGAAAAAAATGAGTCGGAATGTGTGGTGAGTCAGTCATAATTGTTTTTTCAACTGACTCCGTCAACTGTGATGATCTCTGGAACTAAGGGAGCAGGAGGCAGGGGGTATTGAGGAGAGAGAAGAGATAAGATTAAAATGTGAATCAAACCAGTATTTGGATATGATGGAGGTACAGTGAGTCTGGCAATGTGATGGTAGGGGAGGATAGATGGGAGGAGTACAAGGAGCAGTGGTGAGTATTGGGGGGTGTAGCAAAGCAGCGGCAGTAGACATTACAGAGGGTGTCCAATCTGGCAAGAGAAGTGAAGGGGCAGTGCCATAGACCACATCTGCACAGTCAGAGACCGGGAGCTCTATTTTGGTAACGAGCTGCCTATGGACCTGTGGAGATAAGCAGTTTGTTGCAGTACAGGGCACTAAGCTTGGGGTGGAGTTTTTCATGGATGATCTCAATGTGGGCTGAGAGGTCAAGCCTGCTGTCAAGGACTCCATGTCATTTGGGCGAGGCAATTACAGCTGGTAGATTACTTGGATCAGAATGCTATTTTGTCTAAGTGTCAGTCTGGTTTCAGACAGGGATTTTCCATGGACACCGCACTCATTGACCTGGTAGATTTAATCTCAGCATCATTGAACAAGGGTAGGGAGGTGGCTATGGTGTTTGTGGATTTATCAAAGGCATTCGATACTGTGGACCATGAGATCATGGGAAGGAGTCTATTGGGCATTGGGGCTGATTCTGAAACCTGTCAATGGTTTCTGTCATATTTTCAAAATAGAACCCAACAAGTACAATTGGACAATGTTGTGTCTAACAAAGTTACAAATGGTAGGGGTGTGCCCCAAGGATTATTAGTGGGGCCGACTCAATTCGTAATTTAATACAGTTGCAAATTGTTTGGGGAATACTCACATTCATCTTTATGCAGACAACACAGTTCTTATTGCATCAGGTATAGATAAATTTGAGATGGACAGAAGCCTGCAGGAAGATTTTTCTACCCTTTGCCTTTGCCATTGGTTTTATGACTCCCATCTGGTGTTAAATGAGAAAAAGCCCAAAGCTATGATTTATGGGACTAAATGAGCCCATAAAAAGGGTAAGGAGATTTGTATCAGAACAGCTCAGGGTGAAGCCCTTGAGCAGGTTTCTGAATACAAATACCTGGGCATTTGGATGGACGAGAGTTTAGATTTTGATTTTCATATTGAGAAAACTGTTAATAGAATTGTATCACAAATAGGTGCCTTTAGGCACTCAAAGCATTGCATAAATTATAAAATGAGAGAATCAGTGATTAATCAACTATTGATCCCAATAGTGGACTATGGAGCCCATGTTTATGGACTTACAAACAAGTCAAATTTAAGGAAAATAAATAGATTACAAAATAAAATGGCACGTTTTGTATTAAAATGTGACTTTTTTACCCACCATTGTGAGACGTATGATAGGTTGGGGAGGAAAGATTTTGAGACCAAACGGGACAGAAAACGGATTTGTTTAGTATATAAAGTATTATATTCAGGTACTCCTGAATATTTAATTGAAAAATCACAAGAAAATGTCCAGAAGCATCGGCTCAGAACTCGGGGGACAAAACATTTTGTATGCCCCAAAATAAAAAATAAATATTGTGAACTGACCTTCTTAAATCAGCCTGGAATCATATTGCTTGTGAGGTTAAGGAACTAACTAAGCACCTATGATTTTTATGCAGCAAATGAATAAAAGACAATGAAATGGCTGTAAATGTTTATTTAAGACTGGGGAGGGGTAAATACTTAATGTGGGGTTTGGGTAATAACATATAGTCATTTGTAAATGTATGTTTTTAGATTGTGTTGTGTCTGTATATACTTACTGTTTCATTGTGATGTATTTAAACCAATTGCATTGTGATGCAATTAATCTGTGATGTATTTTTATAATTGTACACTGGGGATCATCTTGAGAACAGGTCCCTCGGACCTAATGATGGTGTATGTCAACTTCCTGTATAAAAATAAACCTTTTACTACTATTACAGCGAGATCAAATTGAGCGAATCAATTATAGTGAACACAATAACGGCGCATACAAACATGAGCGAAGTACGAAATGGTGACCCCAATAGGCAAATCATTACTATGCTACGTATAAGGATGGGTTATAATTTTACTGATGCTGCCATAGAGAGAGAGACAGCACAGTCACTGCGGATCAATCGTGGTGGTCTCTGTCCCCGACAAGATGCTACACATATCTCCCGCTCACCTGCAGGGCTCCCTGGGCAAAAACGCATATTGAAGGGCTCAGTGCTGTCGGTCACACAGAGGACCACTACAGGCATGCACTGTACATGTTATGTGGGGGGCTGCACCCCCACCCCCTCCCTCCCATTTTTAATATTCTTTTTTTTTTTTGACTGTTTATCTCCCCAAGAACCGGAACTCTCTCAAGCAATCCACACACCTGCCGCTTCTACTGCCTACTGTGACCATCTACCCCCTCAAAGGCGTTAGCGCTCCCGGCGGGCCCCTGGTCCAAACCTGCGGGGAGATCAAGCGGCGGAGGCAGAGACCCAGTGTTGGGCATGTGGCGGTCGAGGCACTGGGATGCCGTCACCTATCCGGCCCTTGGGGGTGTTACCCTTTTTTTTTTTTTTGCAGTGGTTTCCCCTCCCATGCATGGGCACACCCTGATGCTCTGGCACACGGCAACCCTGTAAGCGTAGACCACGCCAGTACATGCATGTCTGGCTTGCTACAGTACCTCCGGTCTCCACCGGGGGTCTCTTGGCCTCGCTGGCTACTCCCATCCCCTGTAAGCCAGGGAGGAGAGCTCCACGCTGGAGCTCAGTCCTTAACCCTTCCCCAGCCGACCCCCGGCGCCAGAGTCTGTTCCCGAACCCAGGTCGCCGGTGCAGCGTGAGGTGTGGCATCGAGCGCCTCAACCTTTAGTGTTAACGGGCCAGCCACATTTTTAATATTATTACACCACGCCACACTTGGATATCCATGGTCACCATATTTGTGCAATCGCTGTAGTTGTACTGTCGCACTTATTGTGCTCGCCCATATTGCCTTGCCCAATTTGATTCTCCCTTTTCGCGTCACCCATATTACATGATACCTAGTCAAGCCACACACCAAAGTATTTGAAGGACTACATCTCTTTCAGGGGGGGTGTCATCCAGTGTTACAAAAACAGGGAGGGTTGTTAATCCAGGCACTTAAACCTGATGGGACAACATCCCCCATCACGAATCAGTTTACCCCTGTGGGAAAGTGAATAAGCAGAAGCTTAGCTGCTAACATCTGAATTCTATGCCTATTCTGGATTTTGCACCAGTGTAGCAATGATGTAATAGAGGTAATATGCTCATGAGAGCAACATTAATAAACACCTGATTGAACCTTTACCTTTGTAGTGGAAAATCAGTTATTTCAGAATCAGTGCTGTTTGCTAACCCCAACTGATTTGTAGCCCTGCACTTAACTGAAGAAGGACCGTGACACTATAAAATCACTACAAGCACCAGTGGTCAAGTAAGTGGTTTGATGTTTGTGTCCCTCCCAGAAAATGACCTGAACCATCTAAACCCCTAGCCCGGGGAGGGGGCTTGCATTAGTATTGTATACCTCTTTGTATGCTACACCTCAGTAGTCTGCATTTTAGCACCCTAATATTATAATACTCTACAGGTAGTATAGCGCAGTGGTTTAAGGCTCTGAGCTGCAAATTTGGTGACATCCAGCAATCCAGACCTGGGTTTGAATCCCACAGCTTCCACTTGCATACTGTGCGACCCTGAGCAAGTCACTTAACTTCCCTGTGCTCCCAGGTTGCTCCTGTAAAAAAGCTTTCGGCTTAGTGTGCTACTCTTGGTTAAACAACTAAATAAACAAAACAACATCTTAGATCATGAACTGATTATTTTCACATTTTGGTCCACCTTAGAGTTCAATGCAGGGAGTTGTTCCAGTGACTTAGCAAAGCAAGGACAAATAGATAAAACAGAATCAACAGCTAGAAGACCACCTGTTGTTCACCAGGACAGATTACACTTCTTGAGATGATGGACCACATACTGCCGACTGAAGGACAAGAATCAGCAGCTTAAAGACCACAACTAGGCCAAACAGGACAAATTACCCATCTTGGGTTGACAGACAAAGCAATGTTGGCAAAGAACAAGAATCACTGGGTTGAAGACCACCTCTGGGACAATAGGGCAGTTTACCCTGCTTGGGTTGATGGACTACACAATGTGAAGAAACATTCCTCACTGGAATGCTGGTTGCCAGAATACCCTGAACTGGAATGCTGGAACACAGGAAACCCAAATTCCACTGAATATCAGATAAGCCCCATCTAATGGGCCAATGTGGCTCCTAGGCTGGCTTCTACACTTTTCTGATTTCAGTACTGGGGTGAAGACATTGCTGCCATTACTCACCCCGACTGTCTCACACCCTCTTCTAACTAACGACCACACAAGTAGGTGTTGGTCTGCAGGCATGTGATTTGACTGCTGCAGATTGCTAGGTGAGATGCCTGGAAGAGAACTCTAGAACACCACTGGGAGACTTTAGAATGCAATGGAACCTTGACAGAAAAGCCTAGACTGCTGCCAAAGAACCTAGAATGCTAAGGAGTAACTTTTAAAGGTCTCAGATTCTGCTTGTAAGAGTCAAGATCATTGCACAAAAGACTTAGAAGAATGCAACAGATTGTCTTTGGAATGCCTCGGAACCTGGACTAAGAAATCTGGATTGCTACAGAATGCAGCAGGATGAACACTATTGATATGGACTTACACTAGCAGCAGTGTCAGTGGCTCAGTAGGTAGCACACTCGCCTCTGAGGCCGGGAGATCAGAGGGCTGTGGGTTCAGTTCCCATTATCTGGCACTTGGGTTAATATCCCAGTACTGACACTGTAGTGCAGCATGAGTGGGGTGCTGCACTTCTGAGGTGCCGTCTTTCGAATAAGACGTTAAACCGAGGTCCCATCTGCCTGGATTGGTGGTAGTTCAGGTGGATGTTAAAGATCCCGTGGCACTTATCGAAAAGAGTAGGGGAATTTCCCCGGTGTCCTGGCCAAATTTCCCTCATTCACTTAAAATACCACCAACAGCTTAATTTGGTTCAATGCCAGTTGGCATTCATCTGTATCCCTCTCCCCCGGGTCGTGCCTGAAAATAGGCAGGATTTGTCTAGTGCCCTTACCTGGTCAACAAAAACTAAATAAATAAAATAAATGTTTACCCAGAGACTGCAGTCCTATTAAACAAAATGTTCACTGTCTCTTTAAATTAATGTCTCTTTAAATTAATGTCCCTTGTGTGGAATGAGCCCCTTTCACAAACTAGAAAAGATTGTGTTTATTCTTAAACAGAACAACCACTAGTATCTTCCAACCATTTCCAAAAATAATTTTTTATATTTTATAATGCTTGAAATTATATTTTGAAAACTGTAACAGTTGAACTATTAATCATAGAAACGTAACTTTTGTTTTTAAATGAAAGTTTCTAACCTGATCAACATTTACAGATCATGGTACAGTTCTATTGTGTCACAACATGTCTGTGCATGTTGATATGTTAAAAATTACAGGACTTAAAAAATTCAGTGAACCATTTTGGTTTTTTAGATCTATTATGTAATTTTTGATTTTTTTATATTGCTGTATGTTTGCTGCAGTACTATAATACCAATATATCTACTTTGCTGACTCCAATCTTTCATTAAAAAAAATTAAGCCTGTAGCCCCGATTGTTTCAAAGTTATCACATTTTAAAGACATTATTTTTTGAAAGGTCCAACTTTGGAACTGCAACACTGCCTAATGATCATTTAGATTAGACCAGTGCATTGGGAGAATTCCAGAGCGAAGGAAGGCTTAGATACTACTAAAAAGCCTGGTTGGGACAAGGGAGGAAGACAAGGGTGGAAGGATACCTTGGGTACAGCAGATCTTGAAGGGTCAGTATTTCCCCACCCACCTTAATTAATCTGAATGCACATACCGGAAGAAATGAAGAGACAGACAGCCACACACATGTCGCTTGTTAAAGTTTGTTTTATTAATTTTTATTGGAATGTATTAGCTGCTTTCAGTGACACACTTAGCAAAAACCTGAAAACAAATTCTACATTGACTTGAAGAAGAAACAATTTTATGAAGATAAACTGGATGCAATAATATGGACTTTACTTGAACAACAGTGTTATTGATATTTGAATATTGCTATGTATTTGAATGTAATGTTTTTAATTGGAGCACATCAATAAAGCTGAATTTTAAAAAAGAGATATTTATTTATTTGCTTTTATTTACCAGGTAAGCACACTAGATAACCAAGTGCCTATATGGGCCCCTATCATCTCTCTCCCCACACTTGATGAGGCTCTTGAATATTTCACTCAGGTCTTCCTGTCGGCATCCAAAAGCATGCCCCAATAAAAAAGCTCAGGGTACAGGGGAAATGCCATAAATGGCTGAGCCCGTACCTCAAGCATCTCATGCTCCTCCGGGATAGAGCATGGGGCAACTACAAATCCACTGGAAACCAGTCTGACTGGGAAAAGTATAGAGAGCTGAGAAATCAGTGTAAAAAGGCCGCGAAACAGGCCAAATCTCAATACTTAAATGAACTCCAAACCAGACACTTACGTGACCCCAAAAAATTCTGGGGCCACATAAACATACTCACCAAGGGCTCCTCAAATAGTTAAACAGACTCCATCCTGGTAGGGGGCTCACTGACCAATGCCCCATCAGTAATAGCAGAGGCTTTCAGTGACACCTTCTCTAACTCTAGTGGTCCTCCCCCCCCCCGTTCTCACCAGGCCTACTGATCACTCTGGCGAGACATGGATCAATCCCCGGCCTCAATTCCACTTAAAGCTGGTCAATCAGTCTGAGGTACTACCTCTACTACACAAAATTAACCCCTCTTCCTCGCTGGGCCATGACCGGCTTGAACCTCGCCTACTGAGGGCTGCCGCGCCGGCTATCATCCGTCCTATCACACTACTCATTAATAGATCACTTCAGGAAAGTATCGTCCCTAAAATATGGAAAGTAGCGACCGTTGTCCCCGTCTACAAAAGTAGGCCTCGAGACAAACTGGGAAATTATAGACCTATCTCCCTACTTAGTCCCCTTGGGAAAATCCAAGAAAGACTTGTCTCAAACCAGCTTCAAGAGTACCTTGAACAGCACCTCCTCATGGCTGATGTCCAGCATGGTTTTAGAAAGGGCCATTGTACTGATACCACCCTCATCCAGCTCACTACGGACATCCTTGCCTCTATGGACCAAGGCTTCCCAATGGGCGCCCTCTTCATCGACCTTTCTAAGGCTTTTGACTTGGTCAGTCATAACCTCCTCCTCTCAAAACTCCTACACTTAGGACTGGATCAACACTCATTTGCCTGGTTTGAGAGCTATCTAAGTGATCGGGCCCAAAAAGTCCGCTGGAAGGGAGTTCAGTCTGTACCCAGATCTGTTTCCTCAGGTGTGCCCCAGGGTTCAATCCTGGGTCCCCTTCTTTTCTCACTTTTCCTCAATAACATTGAGGGAAGCTGCCCCCACAGCAAACTCATTCTGTATGTGGATGACACTGTCAAATACTACAGTGACCCCCAAACTAGTGTCATCGCTACAAAACTGCAGAATAGTCTCTCAATTCTTGAGACCTGGTTCTCTGCAAACTCCCTTAAACTCAATGAGGAAAAACCAAAAGTCATACTGTTTGGTTCAAGACGGCTGGGACCTGACAGGAGCCAGCTGCTCCAGATCTGCACAAACCAAGGGAAAAGAGTCGAGGTCATGGCCAGTTTCAAATACCTTGGGGTCCACCTCAACCAAGAAATGACCTACTGATCCCATATCGACTCCATAATCAGGTCCACCCATCAAAAGCTTGGCCTTCTTTACCGTCTGGGGAATTCCCTATCCCTGGTTGCACGCTGGGCAATTGCCTCCTGCAATCTCCTCCCCCTCCATACTTATGGAGCTCCCCTACTGCAGTTCCTCCAGAGACGGAATTCACTAAACTTGCCGCATTTCCATACTGTGGCTCATTTCACACAAACTCCTCGCCTAGGAGGCATCATTGTGAGGCACTTAAAGAACTAAACTGGCCCACTCTCCAGCACAAGCTAGATTACCCAGTTGCTTGCCTTGCCTTCAAGTTCACTACCCTAGGTTCTCCCCCCCCATCTTAGTGGTCTGCTCTGCCCAAAAATACAAATTCGAAACCTGCGATCATCTGCAAATCATCCCCTTGACATCCCTAAGATAAGCTCCAACCAAGGCAAACACTGTTTCAAATATGCTGCCTCCTACCTATGGAACTCTCTCCCACCTAACCCGACTGTCTCAACCACCCTTAAGCAATTCAAGTCTGGATTTAAACTATATTTTCTCAACCTCAGTCTCTGTGGCTGTAACCGTTAGCTTCCTGGTCTAGGCCTCCTTACACTGCTCTGGCTTGAACCTCGCTTCATCCTGGATGTATCTCCTAAATTTATATCAATTTACTGTTGTTGACTACCTTCTCTACAATTTAGGGATGAAACTCGATGTCTAAAGAGTCTAACTGGAATTTCTGATTAGCTCTCCTGTATACTGTTTTCTATCCTACACCTGTGTATGTAATATAACTTCTGTAAATAATTGCTTGAGTCTGTTTACTTTCCCCTACAAACTGGGATTGAAACCTGATGTCATATGGTCCTGACTGTATCCTGATTTATCTCTCCTGTATACTGTTTGCTATGCAACTCTTGTGTATGTAATGTAAACACTGTAAATGGCTTGCGCTTGTATTGTATACCTTACCTTAACCCTGTATACTGTCGATAATCTCTATTTGTGTAATATATGTATCTAATGTAAAAAATTCTGTCTTTAAATGTCTATATCTGTAATTAACTCCGGGTCACCCCAGAAAAAGGGACCTCTAGTCTCAGTGGGCTTACCCGGTAACCAAAATCTAAATAAATATTTTCAGGTGCGACCCAGGAGATTATAAAGTACATTCAAGAAACAGCAGGCACAGCAAGTACAGGTACATTCAAGAACATTGGGCAAAAACAGGGTCCATACAAGAACGTCAGGTGTTTGCATTACAAGCAGAAGGTAGATAACAGCATGGTACAAGTATGAAAGGCAGTAGTCATCATACCAAGGCAGCAATTCCCTAAGGATAAGGGTAGCAGGTAAATTTTTTGGGATAAAAGCTTGCAAATCCAACCATTTAGAATCAACTTGGATAACACCGTTTTTATGTGTCAGTGCTATTCTATATATATCAATACTATCTGACCCTGCTTTGTGTATTATCAGTACATATTTTGTAGTTGTAACACAGCCAAAAACAGCAAATATATAGTGTAGACACTGTTTTTGTAACAATAGACTGTATCATTACTATTTTTTGTACTGATACATAACATTACATGACTGTTTTGAAAACATTTTAAAAATATTTTTCAGCTTTTTCTGAATTGTGGTATTACTGCTAGAGATGCAGTGAAGTTTTACTCCTTAAGAGAAATAAACACAAAGTCGCCTACTTCACGTCTGTTTAGGGCTACGCGAAGTCCCCATTGAAAAGGGCCACTTCGCCTTCAAAATGACTTCGCATTACCGACTTCGCGTTCACTTTACTTTATTTTCCAGAAAGGTGAAGTGTGTGAGAATTGAAACAGCCACACATCACATGACTCAAACTGCAAGTCACATGCTGCAGGCAGGAAGTTAATCAGGCGAGACAGTGAACTAGTTTCACTTTCCCCTTGCCAGGTACTGGAGAAAGAGCTATGAGAGAGAGAGGAGAGAGGAGAGGGGGAGAGAGATCGTTCAATTTGCTTATTTTTTGCAGTTTAGTGCCATATTTCTTGTTTTGAGTTGTGCCCCTTTTGATTTTCTTTAATTTTTGTTGTTTTGTTAGTAGTTGTTCTTAATAGTTTAATGTGTTTCTTTGTTTGGTAAAATGGAGAGAGGAGGTTTCATTTCGGGGGCACGTAGAGATCATCATGTCAGACCAAGGATGCACGGTGGTACCATGCACGTCAACCACAGGAATTTGTTCCCTGTGAGTGCTCCCCTCCCTGGAAGTGGAAATAGTGTTGCCATGATGCAAGCACCCCCGCCAGTGGCACCTAGCACTGCCCCCTCACCGCTGGCCATGGCTATGTCAGTTCAGCAGCAGCACCAGCAGCAGGAACAGTTACAGCAGCCACCGCAGCAGCAAGAAGAACAGCAGCAGGTTGTCCCCCACAAGTGTCCAGCAGCCTGTAATTGTAACATCTGGTGCCCCCCCACCACCTGTGCCAGGTCCACCATGCAGCTCTGTAGTGTGGCATTTTTTTTTTCCATCACTGCCTGGTGACCCCAGTGTTAAATGTAACATCTGTGGTGTACTGGTGTGGCATGGGCCCAGAGGTACTCATCTTGGGACAGGTGGGCAGCGTACTCACCTTGGAAACCAACACCATGCAGAGTGGGAGACCAAGGCAGCAGAAGTCTCCAGCAATGTACCTGCTGTGCAACAGGTGGCAGCACAGCCTCCGCCTGCATGTGGTGAGAAATGGAGAAGGGAGAGGGACCGAGTGGTTGCTCCAGTGGCACCTGCATGGGAGTACAACCCCTTATGTTCTGCTACACAGGTGGATCTTGGGCTGCTGTGGAGTCAGGTAGACCACCTGAGTAATGTGGTGGAGACCATGGAGCAGCCGATGGAAAGAATTGAGGGTAATCAGCTACAAATAGTGGCAATGCTGCAACTGCTGCCGAGTCATCACAACCTGGATGTGTAGTCTTTTTGTTTTCTGTACAACTTTCATTGTGTGTTCTGTCTTTCTTTTTACTGACCTTCTTCCCCCCAAAATTGTAAAAACACACCCCAAAAAATGATAAAAGAAAGGAACATAAAAAAATGCTGTCCTTCCCTTCCTTCCTTCTGTTCCTACCCACTAATCTTTTTACATACATTAAAAGTATATATTTTTTTTTTAGCAGTAATGTTTTCTTCCCGACATGCAGCTCTCTGCAAACATATATGATGGCTGACTTGCTCCGGTGTTGAGGGGTATTAATAATACCACGCAGTTCCATCGATTAAAGTAGGAGCAATCAGTATGTCTCTCAGTCACTATCCACAGCCGCTTAATAATCCACAGAGACTGCAGTAGGATAAATTCCCCAAAAGTTTATTTTACCAGCATACAGATACAGGTGTCCTTCACCAGTCACCACTCCCCACACAGAAGTAAGCTACTTGTATCAGTTGTTATCTGTATGCAGTTATGCCTCTCCACATTTCACCTCCCAACCCCCAACTAGACAAGGGATCTTGTGCTGCTTCCACCACCACCACCACCCCCCATTGCCCCCTCCCCCCCTCTTCCCGCCCTCCGAATGTTTCAAACCCTTTCTTGGGTTTATTTACAGCCAACCAGCTACCATTGGAGTAATCTCCTAACCACTTCTCAGACTTATCAACTTTAGTCTAACAACTGATCCTGGAGGTCGCTGCGGGTAGGGGGGTTTAAAACTGGTGCCTTTAATCCGGTTACTAAAAATCTTCTAGTTCTGTTATAATCCTTGTTCATAATTTGTCCAACTCTGATGTAATCTGCTCTTGTATGCCAATTGAGCAGGCTCTCTGTAACCATTGTATTGTGTATTGTTCTACTTGTCCACCCTGACGTGAAACCTTTGTAAAAGAGCTCACGCTCAAAGGTCTCTACGAAAGAATAAATAAATAAATAAATAGATAGTAAGCTGAACGATATTGTGCGGTACCCGCGCTTTGTCAAGGCTGAGGTGATAATTGGCATTACATCGTATTTAAAGTTTAATTAAAGTGATAGTGGTAAAAAGCACAGATATAAAGTGCAACAAGTTTGTGCAAACATGATCTGTTTTTTAGACACCTTTTACTAAATCTTACACTCCATTCTATCACATGTCACACAGTTTATAGACCTGCCTTTGTAGGTACAATACATATGAATATATGAAAATGCCAGCAGAAGCAGGTCTTACGGTCTATCGAGTCTGTTCGATTGGGCAGCTAGCCCCTCAACTTGTAGTTGCCCCACCTTCCCCATCACAACCCCCCCTACCCTGTCCCAACCCCTCTTAAAGCCGTCCAACGTTCTACAGGTTACCACCTCCTCGGTCAGAGCATTCCACCTGTCCACCACCCGTTCAGTGAAAAAATGTCTCCTGATTTCCCTCTTAAATCTTCCCCCTCCAATCTCAGCTTCTAAGCTGGAAAATCTCTTTTGTATTAGCCTTATTTATCCCCTTAAGGTATTTAAAGGTTTCAATCATATCTCCCCTATCTCTCCTCTCCTCCAGGGAGTACATGTTCAGCTCACCCAATCTATCCCTGTAGCACATTCCCTCCAATCCCTGGATTATTTTGGTCACCCCGCATTGCACCCCTCCAACAATTTGATGTCCTACTTCAGGAATGGGTGTCAGTACTGCACGCAGTACTCCTGACCAGAGATCTGTACAAGGGAAGGATTACCTCCCTATTTCTGGAGGAGATTCCCCTTGCTATACACCCCAGCATCCTATTGGCCTTTGCTGCCACCTTCCTGCACTGAGCTGAGTTGTTCATGCTGCCTGTTATAAGTACCCCCAGATCCTTTTCCTCCTCCTCTGTGCTTTCCAGCTGCACTCCTCCCAGCTGATGGCTTCTCCCCTGGTTCCCTGCTCCAAAATGCAGTACCTTGCACTTCTTGGTGTTGAACCCCAGCTGCCATGTTTCTGACCACTCCTGTAGTTTGGCCAGGTCCTCCTGCAGCCCCTTCCACCCTTTGATGTTATCTGCCACAGCTCCCTTCTTCGTATCATCAGCGAACAGACTAATCCTACTCTGGAACCCGTGTGAGATATCAGCTATGTATATCCCAAACAGCACTGGTCCCAGTACTGATCCCTGTGGCACCCTGCTTGTCACTTCCCTTGGTAATGAGAGTCCCCACCACCACCACCACACTCTGCTGCCTTCCATTCAGCCAGCTGATGATCCATCTGGACATCTTCATTCCCACCCCTATGTATTCCAGTTCCCCCCAACCTTCCATGCAGCACAGAATCAAAGGCCTTACTGAAGTCCAAATACAGGACATCCACCGCATGGCCCTTGTCCAGCTCCCTGGTCACCCAGTCATAATACTCAATTAGGATTTGTCTGGCAGAATCTGCCTGAGACAAACCCATGTTGTTGGCCTTCCTGGAGACCATTGTCCTCCAACAAGGTCACTAGTCTCTCCTTTAGGATTGTCTCCATGAGCTTCCCCACAATTGATGTGAGGCTCACTGGTCTGTAGTTGCCTGGTTCATCCCTAAGGCCGCTTTTGTGAATGGGCACCACTTGGGCCATCCTCCAGTCTTGTGGTACGCATCCTGTGCCCAGGGAAGTATTGAACAGGTCAGCCAGTGGTCCTGCCAGGATCTCCTCTAGCTCCCTGAGTACCCTAGTGTGAATGCCATCTGGTCCTGGTGCCTAGTCCACCCTCAGTGCCCTTAATCCTTCCAGAACCCTGTCCTCTGTATCCCTACATCAGTCACCCACTCCCCCCCACTACCAACTCCACCCTTCCCTTGGGGTATCTGCCCCCCCTTTCTCCTTCATGAACACAGAGCAGAAGTATTCATTTAATGCCTCAGCCTGATCCACCCCTTTTTCCACCCACCCTCTGTCCTTCCTAATCCTCACAACATGGTCCTTGTTCTTCCTTCTTTCTCTAATATATCTGAAGAAGTCCTTTTCTCCTTCCTTAATACCCTGAGCCAGCCTCAGCTCCCTTGAAGTCTTGGTTGCTCTGACTAGCCTGGTAACCTCCCTAGACTTCTTCGTACACTCATCCTTGTCAACCCCTCCACCCGATGTCTTGAGTTTCCAAGATGCCTTCCTCTTGGCTCTCACCCCCTCAAGAACCTCTCGAGTCAACCAACTGGGCTTCTTTGCTCTTTCCTTCTTACTCCTTGTCTTTGTACAAGTTCCAGTGGCCTCCATCAGCCCTTTTTTAATAATATCCCACTTCTGAGTAGCATTCTTGTCTGGTTGAATTCCTGCCAGAGACCTACCCCAAATTTCCCTAATCCTTTTAAAGTCCGCCCCTTTAAAGTCAATCACCCTGGTCTCCATACCCCAGTTTCCCTACCCATATTGAGTGTAAACCACACTGAGTGGTGGTCACTCCCAGCCAGAGGGTCCTCCACCCCCAGTTCTCTTACAGCCTTTCCATTTGAAAGTACCAGGTCCAGCGTCCTCTCCAACCTAGTAGTCTCATGTACCAACTGCTCCAGGAAGCTGTCCTGAAATGCTTCTAGTATGACCTGCTCCCTTGCACTCATGGTTGTTGGAGTGCTCCAATCCACCCCACGTAGGTTGTAGTCCCCCATCACCACTGTATTTCCCTTCCTACAGACCCATCTGATTTGCTCAGCTAGCTCTCTATCCAGGTCATCCTCTTGTGCTGCTGGTCTGTATACTACCCCCATTTTCAATGTCCTACCTTTGGAGTCCTGAAAATGCATCCATAAGGCATCTGGTCTGCCTTCCTCCCCTTCCTCCCTTATACACCTTATCCCTTCCTGTACATATAATGCCACATCCCCCTTTCCCCTTAGTCCTATCTTTCCTGAATACTCTATACTCTGGGATCATCATATTCCAGTCCTGGTACTGGGTGGCCCACGTTTCCATGATGGCCACAATGTCCACCTTCCCCACTGCCAGGACAGCCTGCAACTCATCTGACTTACTACCTAGGCTCCTCACATTCAGCATGACTACCCTCCACCCCATTTCCTTCCTTACCTTTCCCTGGTTTTCTCCTCCCCCCCCCGTGCTGCTACCCCGACTCCTACCCTGTTAACTTGGGGGGTAAGCTCATCTGGCTCCCCTCTCTGGGATCCCTGCCTACCAGCTGACCATGCACCACCACCCCCATCTAGTTTAAACCCACCTTTGCTGCTCTGTACCCCTCTATCCCCTGCTTCAGTACTCCCTTCCCCTCCTTGCTCAAATGTACCCTGTCCTCTGCATATAGATTGTTATTGGCCCAAGTCTCGCCCCAGCCACCCACTAACCCATACCCCTTGGAGTGACACCATTCCTCTAGCCATGTGTTGAACTCTCTAATCCTTCCTTTCCTCACTGTACTCGTGCAGAGCACTGGGAGCACCTCTGAGAATGCCACTGATTCCGCCAGCTCCTCACATAACCCTGCCAGCTCTTTGAGCCTCTCACTCACAACCTCGACCATCTCCCCTGCCAGGTCACTCATACCCACGTGCACCACAAAAATGCAGTTTCCTCCTACCCCTCCTTGCACACTTCAGAATTGATTGCCCTGCCTTCCCCGTTGTTAACCCAGGTATGGACTCTACCCAAATAAGACTCTACCTTTCCCTCTTACTGCCCCATCTTATCCCTTTTAGTATGGAATCCCCCAGCACTAATATCACCCCTCATTGTTCCTTGACCCGGCCCCCACCCTATTACCAAGGTACCTATCCCTGGTGGCCGCCACATTTGTATGTCTGCCCTGCCCCCACCCCTGACATGTGCCCCCTTCCCCTTCGACTCCCTCCTCCCAACCTGTCCCCTTCTCCATCACTGTTCCTTCTCTATTCTCCACATCCTCCTAACCTCCCTGGCCCCCACCTCCCTGTCCTCCCAACCAGCATTGCTTCTCTCCCTCCCCTGCTCGCTTTGACTGTCCCTCCAGCTGTGCTCCCCCATATCCATGTCCCTCTCATTCCCCCCTGTCCCTCTCCTGCCCTCCCGAGATCCTCCCCTTCTCTCCACCAATGTTGCCAGCACCTTACTTGATAGGGCCTCCCCCTTTTCAATTGTTCTGTGCCTTCCTTCATGCTTGCTTCTGCTATTTCCCCCGTGTGCTCTTCAGCTCCTTTTTCCTGATCTTCACCCCATTTAGCGCCTCTAGTGGGGCAAACCTATTTTTCTGTTCTAAGCCCACTGCTTGTAACCTGTGGTTACTAGTCTTCCCCTTGTTCCCTCCTCCCTTGCCCTCTGCGCAGGCTTTGTACCGTTATACTGTATCACCCTCCATTCTCCCAGGATTCTCTTGTGCCCGTTGCTGTCCTTATCCAGGATTCCTGTATCTCCTCTGGTGCTTTCCCCTATGCTCCTCCCCTTGCATTTGTGCTCACCAACTTTCCTCCAGTCCCCATCCCATTTTCCCCCTCCTACAGCTAAGTTTGCTCCTTGTTCCCCTGCAGCTCTCCTTTTGGCTGTGCCTTGTGCCACCACACAAACACATAGATCAATTACTATTATTTAATAGCATACCCCTTTATTATCTTTATTATCATCCTTTGCACTAATGTTTTACACTTTATATCTGTGCTTTTTACCACTGTCATTTTAATTAAACCTCTTAAATATGGTGTAATGCCAATGACCACCTCAGCCTTGAAAAAAGCGCGGGTACTGTGCAATATCGTTTGACTTACTAAGTGGGGAGTGGGAACTGGGGACTGGGGAGGGGCACCTGTACCTGTATGCTGGCAAAATAATCTTTTACATAGAACATAGAAACATAGAAGTTGACGGCAGATAAGGACCACAAGGCCCATCCAGTCTGCCCATTTCTTTTTCTACCTTATAAATGTGCTATCAGTCTTTGCTCTGTCAATGGCCTATCTATTCATACTCATCTGTATTGCTCCCTTATGCCTATCCCATGCCTGTTTGAAGCCCTGCACTGTATTCATATCCACCGCTTCCTGAGGTAGGCCATTCCATGCATCCACCACCCTTTCTGTGAAAAAGAACTTCCTCACATTACCCCTTAAACGGCCTCCCACTAATCTCATGCTGTGTCCTCTTGTCCTGCTATTTTTCTTATACTGAAACATGTTAGACTCTTTCACCTTGTTAATGCCCTTAAGGTGTTTGAATGTTTCGATCATATCACCTCTCTCCCTCCTTTGCTCTAGGGTATACATATTGAGCTCCGTTAATCTGTCCTCATATGTTTTCTGATGCAGTCCCTGCATCATTTTGGTTGCTGTTCTCTGGACTGCCTCAATTTGGTTAATGTACTTGTGAAGGTGCGGCCTCCAGCACTGCATGCAGTACTCTAGATGGGGCCTAACCAGTGTCTTGTAAAGAGGGATCATTACCTTCCTTTTCTAACATGTGATACCTCTACTAATACACCCTAACATCCCCTTAGCCTTACCTACTGCTTTAGTGGTCTGCTTGGATGATTTCAGATCATCGGTGATGATGATGCCCAAGTCTCTTTCTTCCCTTGTGACTGCCAGCAACTCAACTCCCAGCCTATAGGTAGCTTCAGGGTTTCTCTTCCCTATGTGCATGATCTTGCACTTCTTTGCATTAAACCCCAGTTGCCACTCTTTCAACCATTTTGCTAGTTTATCCAGATCTCTTCTCATTCTGCCCACCCCATCTGGATCATCTACTCTGTTGCAGATCTTGGTGTCATCTGCAAAAAGACAAACCTTACCCTCCAGTCCATCTGCAATGTCACTGATGAAGATATTGAAGAGGACTGGTCTCAGGAACTGATCCCGAGGGTACCCCACTTGTGACTTGCATCTCTTTTGACTGTATACCATTTTATCACCACTCTCTGTTTTCTGCCAGTCAACCAGTTTGCCACCCAGTTGAGCAACTTCCGACCCACCCCGAGCCTACCCAGCTTATTAATTAATCTTCTATGTGGAACAGTATCGAAAGCTTTGCTGAAGTCAAGATAGGTTACCCAGTCAAAGAAATCTATGAAATTAGTTTGACAGGACCTTCCTTTTGTAAACCTATGCTGCTTTGGATCCTGTGCTCCTATGGATTCCGGGTGTTGCACTATCCTTTTCTTAAGGAGTGCCTCCATAATCTTGCCCACTACGGAGGTAAGACTGACTGGTCTGTAGTTCCCTGCCTCCTCCCTGCTACCACTCTTGTGGAGTGGGATCACATGAGCCCTTCTCCAGTCTTCTGGGACCTCTGCTGTGCTCAGAGACTCACTAAACAGTTCTGATAATGGCTCTGCTAGTTCCACCCTTAGTTCTTTTAGTACCCTGGGATGTATGCCATCTGGTTCCATTGCCTTGTCTACCCTGAGCTTATTGAGCTCTTGTAGGACCCTTTCTTTTGTGAAGGGACTAGTGCTCACCTCCCTTCCCCATGTGTCCATGGTGCTGAGCTGTGGGCCCTGCCCTACCTTCTGTTCAGTAAATACTGAGCAGAAGTATCTATTTAGGATAGATACTTTTACATGGAACTCCTCCTCAAACGTCCCCTTATCTCCTTTGATCTTAGCAATACCCCCTCCGGACTTTCTCTTTTCACTAATGTATCTATAGAAGGTCTTGTCACCTTCTTTTACTGTTTGTGCTAGTGTTTCCTCGGTTTGGGACTTTGCCTGCCTTACTGCCTTCCCTGTTCCCTTAGGGAAGTTTGGTATGCCTACCTATCTTCATCCCGCTATGTTCCCTTATATTTCCTGAAGGCCAGCCTTTTGGCTCTGACCTTTTCTGCTACTTTTTTTGAGAACCAAAGTGGTTTCCTTCTTCTTTTGCACTTCCTTTTCTCTATAACACAATGGGATGTTGCTTCAAGTATTGCATCCTTAATGCTTGCCCACTTTGCCTGTACCACCTCACCTGTATTTCTTTTTGCCAGGCTAGCTTAATTCTGTTGGCCATCTTATCAAAGTCAGCTCCTCTGAAGTCCCATATTTTTGCCTTGGAATGGGATGATTTAGATGTAGTGGCCAAATTGAACCATACCATGTGATGGTCACTGGCCCCAAGGTGACCTTCTACCTGGAGATCTGTGATCCTTTCCCTGTTAGTCAGTACTTGATCTAGGATAGCCCTGTCTCTTGTGGGTTGTTGTACCAGTTGTTTGAGGCCCTCCCCCTGCAGGGAATCCACTATGTGTCTAGTTCTGGCAGATGTTCCTGCTGGTATTGACCAATCTGTATCTGGCATGTTGAAGTCTCCCATTATGAGAACCTCCCCTTTAGCTGTCATGTTTTGTATATCTTCTAACAGTAATGTGTCTATGTGCTCCCCGTGGTCTGGGGGCCTGTAGACAACCCCAGTTCTTATGGCTGTTCTGTTTCCAGGGTGACCCACAGTTCTTCTGGCTCCTTATGTGTATTCTGAATTTCTGTAGCTTTGATATTTTCATTGACATACAGGGCCACTCCACTCCCCTTTTTGCACCTCGGTCTCTTCTGAAAAGTACATAGCCAGGTACTGAAGTCTCCCAAGTGTGGTTACTGGTAAACCACGTCTCACTAATTGCTACTATGTCCAGTTTAGCCTCTGTCATTACTGTCTTCAAGTCTGAGATCTTGTTTCCCAGACTGCGAGCATTTGTGTACATGATTTTCCATTGGCCAGATTTCGGTGTGTTAGTTGTTGGGTGAGGTCTGGCTTTTCTCCTGTGCGTCGTATGGGGAGCCAGACCTTTTTCCTTACCTGATGATGCAAATGAACTGCAAACATGCTGAACTCTTGTTTGACCACTAGCTGAGGGGGGGGAGGGGTGTTCTTCCCATTCGACATTTGGGGTGCTGCACCCGCTCCCTATTTGCTAGTTTAAATATTCTGCAAAGACGTACCTGGGAGATATCTGACCATTACCCTGGCTGGAAATTATTTGGGGGATTTTTTTTAACCAAATTTTCAACACAGGCATTTTGGGTCCTCTGCTCATGAACAGTGGCACTGTGATTTTGTTAATCTGTCCTGAAAATTGATTTCCCACAGCGACCACGCCATTGTGCGCCAGATGTGTGAAAACTCATTTCGGACAGGATGTGAAAAATGACAGCTGTACTGTTCATAAGAAGGTGTGAAAAAATGGCAATGTTGAAAATCTGTAGTTTAAATATTAAAAATTGTCTAAGTAACGAGCGTGCATGGAATCTGCGCAATGCACGCTCGTAACACAGTCATTTTTTGGAATTTGTTCACCAATGTCGGTGCCAGTGTTCAGCAGTGTCAGTGGCTCAACAGGTAGCACATTTACCTCTGAGGCCGGGAGATCACAAAGCTGTGGGTTCTATCCCCACACCAGGCACTTGGGTTAATATCCCAGTACTGACACTGCAGTGCAGCATGAGGGTGGGGTGCTGCACTCCTGAAGTGCCGTCTTTCAGATGAGACATTAAAACCAAGGTCCCATCTGCTTAATCTGGTTCAAAGTCAGTTGGCATTCATCTGTATCCCCCTCCCCCGGGTCGTACCTGAAAATAGGCAGAATTTGTCTAGTGCACTTACCCGGTCAACAAAAACGAAATAAAAAATTTAGCAGCATAGGCTTTTTGGGACCCCATCTCATGAACAGTGGCACTGTCGTGTCATTAATTGGTCCTGAAAGGTGATTCCTAACAGTGACCGCAAAATCACCTTTCAGGACCGAATAACAAGATGACAGTGCATGTTTTTATGAGGTGGGGTCCCAAGAACCCCATGTTGAAAATTTGGAGCCAAAATTTAAAAAACAAATGGCTGAGATATCCACCTAAGTTGAGAGCCCCACTCACTGATGCCATTATACAGCTTACTCTCATTTCTTCATTTTGCAGTTCAGCTTTGAAGAGTCCAGATGTGTTCCTGCTCCACTGAAGATTGAAGCACCAGCCCTCCGGAGGGAAGTATGGGGTGAGGGTGTGTGTAGGGAGGTGGGGTGTGCAGAGGGTGGATGTGAGTTGGGGAGGGGGTGCCACGCACAGCGAGGGACCATTTTCTTTTTTTCAGGTTAAAAAAAAATGGACACCACGAGGTTTGTTAGGCACACTGGGGTGGGCTCCCAGTGTGCCATACAATGGGTGTGGGGAACATACGGACACTGTCGGCTTTGTGTGGTGGCACACTGGGTGGGCTCCCGTGTGTCAGCATAACAAGGGGTGGACATACACAGGATTGCACCCTGATAAGTCGGCTTTGTTTGAGGATTGTGTTGCCACCACCATGTTTATTGAAATGTTTCACCAGGAAAGGCATGTACGGGGAGGCGTGTCATCCCTGCTGCTGCATGACAAGCTTGTCTCTGATTGCAGCGACACATTTCTTTCAAGTTGGTGCATTAGTGCTAACATGCTGGCTAATTGGGGAATGTGGGACATACCTACTAAAGCGTGCCCTGCATTCACCAACAATGACACACCTCTCACTGTGATATTACTACCAGAAGATGTTGCTTGCACACGTGCAAGACAACATAAAAATGAAAGCGACTGCTGTAGTAAGAGTGGCTGTTACTCGACTCCAGTGGTCTCTTCGATTTCTGTGAATTGCAACAATAAGTGGCATGAAAAGCTTTAGAACATTTCGTGCCCATACATGTCAATGAAGCGCACAGTTTGATTTTAATTTACTGATGTTATAAAAGGTTGCTGGGGGTGTCTGCCTGGGGGGCTGTCACCCGGTTTAGGACACTGCTGTGTTTTTCTGTGGGTACACAGTCCTGGTGCCATAACCTTTTTACTTGACCGGACTGCATGGTATTATTATTAATACCCCTCAACACTGGAGTACGTCAGCTATCACATATGTTTGAGGTGTGCACTGCTGGGTAACCAACTGACAATGCGCACCTGCTCTTTGACCTATACAGTTTTATTCTGTTTTCAACTGTCCCTTATTTACTGACTTGTATGTATGATACCATTCCTTCCACAATTAATGTTCTTCTGCATATAAAAAGGTCATTAATGAAAGTTCAAATGTGATGACTTGCCACCTGGTCATTCATTAATTAATTAATATAAAGGTTTTTATTTTTTGCTTTTTATAGTTAGCCTGTTTTATAAGTGTGATAACCCACTCTAACCCATGGGTGTATCAAGGCATTAATGCACTTCCCAGCTGGAGTAAGTTACTTTGGCAAGCTTTTGTGCCTCGCATCACACCCAGGACGTGCATTAATGCCCTGACACACCCATGTTCTGTCGTGGTTTTTTTGTGGCATGCTTACTCCCACTTTTCAGATATGAAATAACAGTAGTGCTTCTTTTAGTCTTGTTCTGAACCGTTGTTCTAATCAGTATACCCAGCTGTTTTCGAACACCTACTGCTCCGTAATGTAATGGCGGTGTGGTGCTGTACCATGTCCTGCTGGATTACATGGTATTTCATTTTAGTCGCAACAAAAATTATTTGAAATGATAGATGTACAAAACCCGGTGTGAATACTGTTGAGAGCCTGCCGCAAGCAAGATTAAAAGTAGCGCTGTGTTTATTATGTCATATGTGAAACAACGTAGCCCAGCAGTCGTATATTGTGGAAATAAGGTATCATATAGACAAGTCAGATAATAACTACTACCAATCGAAAGTCACATAGGAAAGAACAGGTAAAAACTGTCAACAGATTATTGCGCTGCTTCGGTATGCAATGTAAGTTCTTTGGTACTGTTGAATGTGTTCAGTTTTCTTAGCATACCCACAACAACCACAATAAAAATACCCTACCATCACCCAACACAATTACTGTTCCCCCCCAAAAAAAATTACCATGATATGTGAATGTAGCTTGCTTATACTGCTATCTTGCTACATCATTCAGCATGCAGTATTAGTGTCCTGACTCCCGATGAAGAATAATCAAATGAGAACATGTTCTGAAAAGCCACAATTATCTCAGGATGCACTGATTAAAGAATGCACTGATTAAAGAATGCACCAACAGCCACAACTCTGCATAAGTGTGCCCACTTAAATGGCTGTTAAAATGTCACGAAAAGGCCCGACTCCTGATGAAGAATGATCAAATGAGAAAATGTTCTCAAAAGTCCCAATTATTTCAGGATGCACTGATTAAGGCATGCACCAACAGCCACAACGTTGGCGCCTGCTGCTGCTGTTGTCCTTCTGTTTTCTGCTGCTGCTGAGTGCTGACTGAGCTGATGCACAGTGTGTTTCCAAATGATGATAGCTACAGATGACCATGGGGTGAACCATAATTTGATGTCCTTCCTGGAGGACCATTAATCTGCTGCGTTGACTGAAACATATTGCCCTATGTGTGTATTCATGCCACCATTTTTATGCTTCCCTGGTCACAGATAATGACTCTGTAAAGTTTTTAACTAAAAAGTCAGCCTTGATACAAAAGTTAAGTAAATTTGCCCTGTCACTTCCTCGCAGCACTCACCATTGCATAGTCCTAGATAAAATGGGATGGTTGTCAACTAAACAAAAATATGAATATGCAATGGCTAAGTAATAGATAACGCACTCTTTGGTGTGCGGTTGCGCACTGATATACGCACGCCTTGGTGTGCGTTGTACGCACGAGCTCACAGGCCGAGTGCGTCAACCACCCAAGGCGTGCGTATATCAGAGCATGACAGCACACCATAGAGTGGGTTATCTATCTTATAAAATGGCAAAATTGTTTTGGAGGGGGGTAAAAGTGTAGGAGTGTGGTCGTGCTCTGATATACGCATGGTCATGTGATGTGTTTTATACAATCAGAACTTTGGATTTGGATATTGATTCTTTATCCATTTTATACATTTACTGTATTTATAGAATAGTTCAAACTGGTACACCTATCAGCTTATGGGGATATTTACAGCGTTTTGATTTGAGCATATCTTCTAGGGCTGGGGGGATGGGGCTATCTTGAGGCTCCCTTTAAGAAGAACTATGTGTGGACAGAGGGCTTTTTTCCTTTGTTGGTCCAAGTATTTGGAATGGTATACCCTTTACTATCAGGAATTTGTCTTCCTATGGATCCTTCTCAAACGCACTGTATTTGCGCTTTAAGACTTTTTTATAATTTAAATGTTTTAACTAACTGTCATATTATTTGTAATTCTGACATGGACATTTTTTTTCCCCTAACATTTCTTGTTATGTTATTGTATTTGTTATGTTTGACCTTGTGGATCACACCTGTAAAAGGATTATATTTCCAGTTGTGCTAACCCGTTAAACAAATAAACAAAACAAACAAACCACTGGTAAGTTACTGTACGTGTCACGCACAGTTTTTTTCCCCAGACCCAGACATGTACTTTCTATATATTAAATCATTTTTATGTTCACTAGCGCGCATGTGCAAGAAACATTATGTGGTAGCTTAGGAGAGAAGCGGATTGTGGAGGCGCGGCACTGTGACAGCCAACAGAGGCATTGCATTGGCTTGGCACTGGTGGACCAATGGAGGCACAGTGTGCTGATGACACTGGCTTCCAAAAGTGCCACCAACTTGTAACGTTTTTGCCGCAGCAATCAGGGGCTGCCTCGTCATTGCAGCATCAGCCATTCCGCTGCAATGAGGGAGCTACCCGTCATTGCAGGGTGGAGCGTTACCTTGTAATACTGTTTGTGAATATCATGCGCGTCTGCTGCTCACAAACAATTATTCAGCCCCACGCCGAGGGGTGCCCAATCCCCTCGGCAGCATGCCCCAAGACAGTCTTTGTTTGCTGATGGGGCCTCAATCCCTCATCCCAGTTTAATTTGCCAAGTGGAGCCCACTCCTTGTTGGCATAATGTCCCAGGTCCCAGTTTGATTTGCCGGCGGGAAGCCCACTCCCCATCGGCATAATGTCCCAAAAAAAGTATGTTTGTGCTGATGGGGTGCCCAATCCCCGTCAGCTACAGCTCCCCGAAAAAAAACACTTGGTTGGTACGCTGGGAGCCCAACCCATCATGCCAATGTCCATGTAAAAAAATGTCCTGCAATTTTTTTTTTTACCTGTAAAATCAGAAAATGGTCCCTCGTTGAGTCCGTGGCCCCACCCCCAACCCGTGCCCACCCTCTATGCACCCTGCCTCCCCACACCCCTCACCCCATACTTACCTCTGGTGCCCAGCGTAATGATCTTGGTAGACCGGGAACACGTCTGCACTCTTCAAAGCCTACCATGAACTGAAGAAATGCCGGTAAGCTGTATAATGGGATAAATAGGTTTTTTTCAACTTTGGTGCATGTCTCAGGCATTTTGGGGAATTTTGGCACCACATTTTCAACATGGGGTTATTGGGTCCCCTCCTCATGAATTCAGCCACCGTCATGGCATTATTCAGTCCCAAAAGGTGGTTTTGCAGTCACTGTGTGGAATCACATTTCGGGACCAATTAATGAAACGACAGTGCCAGTGTTCATGAGGTGGGCTCTCAAAAAGTCTATGTTGCAAATTTGGTGGAAAAAATTCCAAGAAATGACTGTTTTACAAGTGTGCATTGCACAGTTGCTACACATGCTCATAACTTCTTGAATTTACAATATTTTCACTCCAGATTTTCAACATGGCCATTTTCGGCACCTCCTTATGAACAGTACAGCTGTAATTTTTCACATCCTGGCCAAAATGTGTTTTTGCACTTCCGGCACAGAATAGCGTGGTTGCTGTGGGAAATCAGTGTTCGGGACACATTAAGAAAATCACAATGACACTGTTCATGAGCAGAGGTCCTAAAATGCCTATGTTGAAAATTTGGTGACAAAAGTCCATAAAATGACTTGAGCATACGTGGAAACTGCACGTAACACAAAGTGTGAGTATTTTTATGTTTGCTTGCACGCATGTGCAAGAAACATAGTGCCATCATCCAAGTTTTTGTAGGTATGGCACCCTGTCTTCCAATTCAGTCAGTGCGTTTGCAGGCGCGTCCACAGTTCACCAATGAATGCTGCAGCTGTCTATGACAGCAGTTGAAAATGCAGTGCCGTGCAGTTGAAAGGGAGAGCTCCACTTCAGTGAGCAGAGATAAGAGTGCGTGCTCATGCACTCACACACACACACACACACACACACACACACACACACACACACACACACACTGCATGCTCATGCATCCCTCCCCCCACACACACACTGTATGGCCAATGGGGGTGCCCAATCCCCCGTCGGCTCTGCTGCGCTCGCCCCCAACAGAGTTCCAGGTGCCACGCTGGGAGCCCACCCCAGCATGGCAACAGTCCATATGGCCGAATGGGGTTGCCCAATCCCCGTCGGCTACACTGTCCCAAGAGACTACGGGTGCCATACTGGGCCACCCCAGCGTGGCAACAGTCCATATGGCGATGGGGTGCCCAAATCCCCGTCGGCTCCATGCCCCCAAACAGCCTTCCAACTGCCACGCCGAGAGCTCACCCCAGCATGGCACAAGTCCCGCGTCATCTAAGGAAAAAAAAAACCTGCAGGAAAAAACCTTCCCTCGCTGACTGTCCTGACCCCCTTCCCCTGACCCGTGCCCACCCTCTGTGCACCCTGCCTCCCCACACCCCCCACCTCACCCCATACTTACCTCCAGAGTTTGGCACGACAATCTTCGGTGGACCGGGAATATGTTTGCACTCTTCAAAGCCGACTGCTAACTGAGGAAATGCCGGTAAGCTGTATAATGGAATAAGTAGGGTTTTTTCAACTTTGATGCATATCTCCAGCATTTTGGGGAATTTTTTCACCAAATTTTCAATATGGGGTTTTTGGGACTCCACCTCATGAATTCTGTCACTGTCATTTTGTTAATCGGGCCTGAAATGTGATTTTGCGGTCACTGCACGGAACCACCTTTTGGGACAGATTTATGAAATGACAGTGTCTCAGTTCATGAGGTAGGCCCCCAAAAACCATATGTTGAAATTTTGGTGAAATAATTCTTAAAAATGACTGTTTTATGAGCATGCGTTGCGCTGTTCCTAAGCACACTCGTAAGTTCTCGAATTTTCAATATTTTCACTCCAGATTTTCAACATTGCCATTTTACCACACCTCCTTATGAGCAGTACAGCTGTCATTTTTCACATCTTGTCCAAAATGTATTTCCGTGCATGTAGCGCACAATGGCGCAGTCTGTTTGTGATATCAATGTTTGGGACAAATTGAGAAGATTAGTGACACTGTTCATGAGCAGAGGTGTTAAAATGGCTATGTTAAAAATTTGGTGAAAAAATTCCACCAAATGACTGTTTTACGAGCATGCGTTCCGCTGTTTCTACGCACGTTCGTAAGTTCACAAATTTTCAATATTTTCACTCCAGATTTTCAATATTGTCATTTTACCACACCTCCTTATGAGAAGTACAGCTGTCATTTTTCACATCTTGCCAAAAATGTGTTTCCACGCATGTAGTGCACAATGGCACAGTCGGTGTGCGAAATCAATGTTCGAGACAGATTAAGAAAATCACAGTGACACTGTTCGTGAGCGGAGGTTCCAAAATGCCTGTGTTGACAATCTGCTGTAAAAATTCCCTAAACTAATTGCATTACGGGTGTGTGTTGTGCATTTTCTACGCACTCTCGTGATTTCACCAGTTCTTTTTAATATTTTCACTGCAGATTTTCAACATAGCCATTTTTTGCATCTCCCCATGAACAGTAGAGCTGTCATTTTTCACATCCTGTTCAAAATGTGTTTTCGCACCTGTGGTGCCAAATGGCGTAGTCGCTGTGCAAAATCAGCTTTCGGCTAATGAACTGATATTGCCACTGTTCATAAGGTGGGGATCACAAAAAAACCATATTGAAAATTTGGAGTGAAAATGCCAACGAACACCTGAGGCGTTAGGGTTTCCTACCATAACGCCCCACCCTGTAGAGATTGACAGGCATCAGGGGTGTGACTTGGGATTCTCGTCTATAATGCTCATACCATTCCACACGCTACAGCCAGTGAGAGGCATCAAGGTGCATCTTGGACTCTTCGGCCCCAAAGTTCACCCCATTCTCCTATACACACATCTCACCCGTATTTGCTGATGGAATGGAAAGGCATAAGGCCAAAGACCCCAAGGCACTCGTGACACTTGTTGGTGTCTGCAGGGTAGGGTGTGGTGAAATGGCATGGCCGTTATGCCTGATGACCCAAAGGCACACCCCAATGCCTGTCAGTCTCTACAGGGTGGTGGTGGGGTTGGCTTCAGTTCAATACTTCGCTGCCATTCCTATTATGCAGCTCTGTAACTCCTACACTACCAATGTCAATGCCAGCAAGCAAAGATTCGGTATTGACAAATGTTTGTTAATATTACCACTACAAATTTTCAACATTGCCATCTCTTCACACCTCCCTATGGATGGTACAGCTGTCATTCTTCACATTCTGCCCGATCTGTGTTTTCGTACATGTCGCAGAGAATGGCACGGTCGCTGTTTTACTCACAGTTTGGGACACATTGACAAAATCACACTGCCACTCTTCATGAGAAGAGGTCCCAAATGCTTTCATGAGGTGGGGTCACAAATAGGCCATGTTGAAAATTTGTAGTGCAAATACCTACAAACACCCGAGGCATTAGGGTTTCTAACCATAACATCCCACCCTGTACAGACTGACAGGCATCGGGGTGTGCCTTTGGATTGCCGACTGTACTGCTCATGCCATCCAACCCCCACCCCCCAGCCACTGACAGGCAAAGAAACATAGAAGTTGATGGCAGATAAGGACTGCAAGGCCCATCCAGTCTACCCATTTCTTTTTTACCTTATAAATGTGCCATCGGCCTTTGCTTTGTCAATGGCCTATCTATTCATACTCATTTGTGTTGCTCCCATATGCCTATACCATGCCTGTTTGAAGCCCTGCACTGTATTCATATCCACCACTTCCTGAGGTAGGCCGCTCCATGCATCCACCACCCTTTCTGTGAAAAAGAACTTCCTCACATTACCCCTTAATTGGCCTCCCTCTAATCTCATGCTGTGTCCTCTTGTCCTACTATTTTTCTTATATTGAAACATGTTAGACTCTTTCACCTTGTTAATGCCCTTAAGGTATTTGAATGTTTCGATCATATCACCTCTCTCCCTCCTTTGCTCTAAGTATACATATTGAGCTCTGTTAATCTGTCCTCATATGTTTTCTGATGCAGTCCCTGCACCATTTTGGTTGTCCTTCTCTGGACTGCCTCAATTTGGTTAATGTCCTTGTGAAGGTGTGGCCTCCAGTACTGCACGCAGTACTCCAGATGGGGCCAAACCAGTGTCTTGTAAAGAGGGATTATTACCTCCCTCTTCCGACATGTGATACCTCTACTAATACACCCTAACATCCCCCTAGCCTTACCTACTGCTTTAGTGGTCTGCTTGGATGATTTCAGGTCATCGGTGGTGATGATGATGCCCAAGTCTCTTCCTTCCCTTGTGACTGCCAGCAACTCCTCTCCCAGCCTATACGTGGCTTCAGGGTTTCTCTTCCTTATGTGCATGATCTTGCACTTCTTTGCATTAAACCCCAGATGCCACTCTTCCGACCATTTTGCTAGTTTATCCAGCTCTCGTCACATTCTGCCCACCCCATCTGGATCATCTACTCTGTTGCAGATCTTAATGTCATCTGAAAACAGACAAACCTTACTCTCCAGTCCATCTGCAATGTCACTGATGAAGATATTGAAGAGGACTGGCCCCAGGACTGATCCTTGAGGTACCCCACTTGTGACTTACATCTCTTCTGACTGTATACCGTTTACCACCACTTTCTGTTTTCTGCCCATCAACCAGTTTGCCACCCAGTTGACCAACTCTGACCCACCCCGAGCCTACCAGCTTATTAATCAATCTTCTATGTGGAACAGTATCGAAAGCTTTGCTAAAGTCAAGGTAGGTGACATCAACTGCTCCCCCTTGGTCCACCACTCTGGTTACCCAGTCAAAGAAATCTATGAGATTAGTTTGACAGGACTTTCCTTTTGTAAACCCATGCTGTCTTGGATCCTGTGCTCCTATGGATTCCAGGTGTTGCATTATCCTTTCCTTAAGGAGTGCCTCCACAAACATTCCCACTACTGAGGTAAGACTGACTGGTCTGTAGTTCCCTGCTACCACTCTTGTGGAGCGGGATCACATGAACCCTTCTCTAGTCTTCTGGGACCTCTTCTGTGCTCAGAGACTCACAAAACAGTTCTGATAATGGCTCTGCTAGTTCCACCCTTAGCTCCTTTAGTACCCTGAGATGTATGCCATCAGGTCCCATTGCCTTGTCCACCCTGAGCTTATCGAGCTCTTGTAGGACCCTTTCTTTTGTGAAGGGACTAGTGCTCACCTCCCTCCCCCCTGTGTCCATAGTGCTGAGCTGTGGGCCCTGCCCTACCTCCTGTTCAGTAAATACTGAGCAGAAGTATCTATTTAGGATAGATGCTTTTACATATGGTCCTCCTCATCACACGCCCTCTTATCTCATTTGATCTTAGTAATACCCCCTCTGGACTTTCTCTTTTCACTAATGTATCTATAGAAAGTCTTGTCACCTTCTTTTACTGTCTGTGCTAGTGTTTCCTCGGTTTGGGCCTTTGCCTGCCTTACTGCCTTCCCTGCTTCCCTTAGGGAAGTTTGGTATGCCTCCGCATCTTCATCCCGCTGCGTTCCCTTATATTTCCTGAAGGCCAGCCTTTGGGTTCTGACTTTTTTTGCTACTGTTCTTGAGACCCAAAGTGGTTTCGATCTTCTTTCACACTTCCTTTTCTCTCTAACACAATGGGATGTTTGCTTCAAGTATTGCATCCTTAATGCTTTCCCACTTTGACTGTACCCCCTCACTTGTATTTCTTTTTGCCAGGGCTAGGTTAGCTTTGTTGGTCATCTTATCAAAGTCAGCTCCTCTGAAGTCCCATATTTTTGCCTTGGAATGGGATGATTTAGTTGTAGTGGCCAAACTGAACCATACCATGTGATAGTCACTGGCCCCCAGGTGACCTTCTACCTGGAGATCTGTGATCCTTTCCCTGTTAGTCAGTACTTGATCTAGGATAGCCCTGTCTCTTGTGGGTTGTTGTACCAGTTGTTTGAGGCCCTCCCCCTGCAGGGAATCCACTGTGTGTCTAGTTCAGGCAAATGTTCCTGCTGGTATTGGCCAATCTGCACCTAGCATGTTGAAGGCTCCCATTATCAGAACCTCCCCTTTAGCTGTCATGTTTTGTATATCTTCTAACAGTAATGTGTCTGTGTCCTCCTCCTGGTCTGGGGGCCTGTAGACAACCCCAGTTCTTATGGCTGTCCCGTTTCCTGTTTCCAGGGTGACCTACAGTTCTTCTGGCTCCGTATGTGTATTCTGAATTTCTGTAGCTTTGATATTTTCATTGACATACAGGGCCACTCCACCCCACCCTCTTTGCACCTCGGTCTCTTCTGAACAGTACATAGCCAGGTACTGAAGTCTCCCAAGCGTGGTTACTGGTAAACCACGTCTCGTTAATTGCTACTATGCCCAGTTTAGCCTCTGTCATTATCGCCTGCAGGTCTGGAATCTTGTTTCCCAGACTGCGAGCATTTGTGCACATGATTTTCCATTGGCCAGATTTCAGTGTGTTAGTTGTTGGGTGAGGTTTGGCGTTTCCCCTGTATATCGTATGGGGAGCTGGACCTTTTTCCTTACCTGGTGATGCAAATCAACTGCAAACATGCTGAACTCCTGTTTGACCACTAGTTGGGGGGGGGGGGTGTTATTCCCATTCAACGTATGAGGTGCTGCACCCCTCTCCCCATTTGCTAGTGTAAATATTCTGCAAAGACGTCAAACTTCTGCCCCAATGCACTGACTCCCTCCTTAGTCAGATGCAGTCCATCAAATTTAAAACACTTTCGCTCCCAAAACTGTTGCCAGTTCCGTACAAATTTGTGTCCTTTTTCCTGGCACCAGCCCTTGAGCCACATGTTTAGCGCCCCTATCTCCCCTTCTCTGACCTTCCATCCATCTGCCCCCCTCTCCCAGACTGGCAGGATCCACAGAAGGAGATGCCAGATGAAATGTATTATAGTTTGTCACCCAGCCTGGTCAGGTGTTCCTTGGTCTCCACAACTGACCGGCTGGCGTGATCATTAGTCCCTATGTGTACCAGGACATCAATGTTTTCCCCTGCTTCCTAAACAATTTTAGCAATGCAGTCAGTGTCTTTCCACGCTGATGTACCCGGGGAGACATCTGACCATTACCCCGGCTGGAGATAGGTATCAACTCCCTGAATCATGGCGTCTCCTATGATCAGAAGTTTTTTGGATTTCCTTTTTGATTTTTTTTTGTTTTGGTTCCTGTTTTGGATGAGTTTTGTTGTGCTAGTTCCTGTGCTGCAGTGTTCTGCTCTGCAGTGTCCTCTGACCCTTTGTTTGATCTCAGAGATAGAGGCAGATACCTGTTTGTAGTTTTGATATGGTTTGTGGAGGTAATATGTTGGAGAGCACAGAGTGATGGGGCACCCGATTTGCCCCCTCTTAACCACCTGCCAGTCTCCTGGACCAACTACTCTCTGCAGTCAAGGTGCTTCTGTTGGATGTTGGGGAAATGCCGGGTGGTTTTTATAATATATTTCCTCTTGAATCAAGGTGTACCTTGGACTCTTCAGCCCCAGACTTCACCCCATTCTTCTATGCTGCACCCATTTCAACAAATGTCCTCATGGAATGGGGTGACTGTAAAGCCAAACACCCCAAGGCACACCTCAATATGTGTCGGTGTCTGCAGAATAGAGTGAGGTGACATGGCATGACCGTCATGGGTGATGACCCAAACGCTTACCCCAATGCCTGTCCATCTCTACAGGATGGAGGTGGGGTTGGCATGAAGTTCAATACTTCACTGCCATTCCTATTCTGCATCTGTCTAACTCCTTCATTTCCAATGCTAATACCAGCAAGCAAACATTCGACATTGACAAACGCTTGTTTTTTTTCTCTTTCAGGTTATAGAGTCCTATTTTGGTAGCGCACGTTTCAGCTTGTTGATGACTTTGGCTGTACAGAAACTGTCAAGCCATGAAAGGTAAGTATTTTTTATTGTGGGGCAGTGGGGTGGTTTGGGGCATCATTTGAAAACAAGTTTCAATAATGTTTTTGTCTTCTTTACAGGTTTTCTGTGTGTTCTCCAGATTCATACCAGTTGCATGTCTTCTGATTTGAATAAAGCACCAATGGCAGCACACAGCACCTAAGTGTTACCTGCAAACGGATGAAGAAATTATTCAGACTTATTTGCACTACCACATTCTGTTCCAAGTGTGGCTGTTCCTGTCTGTTATATCCAGCTTAAAATATCAAGCTATTAGTAAGCCAGTCCAAGACCAACTACCATGTTTAGTGTGTGTGACATGCGCTGGCACCCTGTCTTAAGTTATGTTACATGACATGTTATCATGTGACCAGGATAAAACACTGTAGAACCACAGCATGCTGAAGTACTCCAGTGACTAACAGATGTGCATGAAAAATATATTATCTGGCCTGTATGTCACCTCCATTGCATGCTTTACACCAGCTTGAAAGAATGAAAGACTAAAAAGAACAGATGAAATACGATCGATAGGTACCTGAAAATGATATCCTTTAGGTGGCCGTAGTACTACAGTAGTCCTGTCCTGTTACACTATTTGTAAATGGAACCTGTTAAAACAAAATGAAAATCAGTTGTCGATATTTGCTGACAAAGGCATCTGTAAAAAGATTGAGGAAGCATTCACAGAACAGTTCTAGGAAAAACCATTGTATGAGAAATTAGTACATACTCACTGTAAACTATTGATAATAAGATTCATGGTGCCTGTGGCTGTGAGTTCCTGCATTGGGCATGGACACAGGTACACATTTTCTGTCTCTCACTCTCATGAAGTTGGGTGTCTGTGGCTGGCTTCGGGTTCCTACATTGAGCACGGACACAGGTACACATTTTCTATCTCTCACTCTCATGAAGTTGGGTGTCTGTGGCTGGCTTCAGGTTCCTACATTGGGCATGGACACAGGTACACATTTTCTGTCTCTCACTCTCATGAAGTTGGGTGTCTGTGGCTGGCTTCGGGTTCCTACATTGGGCATGGACACAGGTACACATTTTCTGTCTCTCACTCTCATGAAGTTGGGTGTCTGTGGCTGGCTGTGGGTTCCTGCATTGGGCACGGACACAGGTACACATTTTCTGTCTCTCACTCTCATGAAGTTGGGTGTCTGTGGCTGGCTGTGGGTTCCTACATTGGGCACAGACACAGGTACACATTTTCTGTCTCTCACTCTCATGAAGTTGGGTGTCTGTGGCTGGCTTCGGGTTCCTACATTGGGCACGGACACAGGTACACATTTCTGTCTCTCCTCTCATGAAGTTGGGTGTCTGTGGCTGGCTGGGTTCCTACATTGGGCACGGACACAGGTACACATTTTCTGTCTCACTCCTCATGAAGTTGGGTGTCTGTGGCTGGCTTGTGGTTCCTACATTGGGCACGGACACAGGTACACATTTTCTGTCTCTCACTCTCATGAAGTTGGGTGTCTGTGGCTGGCTTAGGGTTCCTACATTGGGCATGGACACAGGTACACATTTTCTGTCTCTCACTCTCATGAAGTTGGGTGTCTGTGGCTGGCTTAGGGTTCCTACATTGGGCATGGACACAGGTACACATTTTCTGTCTCACTCTCAGGAAGACAGGTGCCTGTGGCTGGTTGCAGGTTCCTGCATTGGGCATGGACACAGGTACACATTTTCTGTCTCTCACTCTCATGAAGTTGGGTGTCTGTGGCTGGCTTTGGTTTCCTGCAATGGGCATGAGCACAGGTACACATTTTCTGTCTCTCACTCTCAGGAAGATGGGCAGCTGGATATGGTGAGTTACAGTCTTTCAGCGTCAGGATGGAGGAGGATATCTGTCATTTAATAAGCAGGATTTAAGTGGCCACAACAAGCTGACATTTGTGTTTATTAGGCTGACCGTGTTTGCTGATGACAGCACACATTCTGTTAAGTGTTCTCACAAAATCTACAAAGGGGAAGGTAAAATCGAATGATGGCTCATTATTTATATGTATCTGTCATATGGAATGAGAGTCAAGGACACTGTTTTTCTTTAATGAAAGGCAAAAAAAGTTACCATTACAGAAATGTGACTGCCTTGAAACCCGTTACGCTCTACCACTAACATCCTTCTCATCCTGGTCAAACAGGAAGCTGCAGTCACAGCCATCACGGTTGGAGTTGTGCCCACTAGGGAATTCTTTTTCCATGACTGAGTCATCAACCTCAATGGTACACCGTTTGACACTACCACCAGGATGGTCTACTTCGCCCACATCATCAGCACAATCATCATCATGACGAGGTACAAACACAGATGTGGTTGTTCGACTTGGTATGTGACCTTCATTCATTTTTATGCATGTCAGCATGCTGACATTTGTAGGTGATAGGTTAGTATGACGGTCACACACTATTGCCCCCCACAGAACTGAATACCCTCTCCAAACTGACACTGGAGGGTGGGCTGGTCAGGTACTTCAGTGCTACTGAAGTGAGCTCTGGCCATTCATTCACTTTGCCACTCCAGTACACCAGAGGACCGTCAAGCACTGGCAGATGCCTGTTTTCTTCCAAATAGGCGTCAACCATGATCTGTGCTGCACGCAGTCCTGATGAGTCATCCACCTGTTCACAGGATTCATTGAGGTCACAGATTCCTATTTGAGACAAAGCACCCCAAAGCGGGTTAATGGCAACCTAGTTTGCTGACACCCCCTCCTTGCCCCACAGCCACCTGACTGATTTAGCCGATCACTGGAAACAGGGGAGGTACCCAAAGACTGGAGGATAGCAGATGTAGTCCACTTATACAAAAGTGGGAACAAAGAGGAAGCAGGGAACTACAGACCAGTCAACCTCACCTTGGTAGTGGGGAAGATCATGGAAGCACTACTGAAGGAGAGATTGGTGGAACATCTGGTTGTCAATGGACTACAAGACCCAACAGCATGGTTTCACCAGGGGAGGTCATGTCAGACCAACCTCATTGAATTTTTGACTGGGTGACTAGAGGTGGATCAGGGAGGGCAGTGGACATGGCTTATCTGGACTTCAGCAAAGCCTTTGACACTGTGCCACATAGAAGACTATTGCACAAACTGGGGAATATGGGTGTGGGCAGGACAGTAGTGTGGTGGGTAGGTAACTGGCTGGGTGGCAGGACACAGAGGGTGATGGTAAATGGCTGTCACTCCACAGAGGGAAGAGTGACCAGTGAGGTACCACAGGGATCAGTGCTGGGACCGGTCCTATTCAATATCTTCATCAGTGACATTGCACAGGACCTAGAAGGCAGAATTTCACTGTTCGCTGATGACACAAAGCTCTGTAACAAGTAGACACACCAGAGGTGTAGACAGAATGAGAGGGACCTGCAGAAACTTGAAGAATGGTCAGGGTTTGACAGTTGAAATTCAATGCAAGGAAGTGCAAGATAATGCATATGGGGCACAAAAACCCTGGCACAATATATCGGTTGGGGGGTGAGGATATAGCATGCACCAAGCAGGAAAGGGATCTTGGGGTTATCATCTCTGATGACCTCAAGTCAGGGAAACAGTGTGACAAGGCAGCAGGTAAAGCAAATAGGATGCTGGGATGCATAGGCAGGGGCATCACCAGCAGAAAAAGGGAGGTCAAAATTCCACTATACACGACACTAGTGAGGCCCCACCTGGAGTACACTGTGCAGTTCTGGAGACCTTACCTACGTAAGGACATAGACAGGGTAGAGAAGGTTCAGAGGAGGGCAACAAAGATGGTGCATGGATTGCATCACAAGTCCTATGAGGACAGGTTGAAGGAACTGAACATGTACTCCCTAGAGGAGAGGAGGAGAGAGGGATATGATAGAAATACAAGTATCTTACAGGGAGGAACAGGGTGCAGAATACACTATTTTAAGCGAAAAGATGTTCCAGGACTAGAGGCATGGGATGAAGTTGGAGGAGGACCATTCAGGAGGAAACGTGAGGAAGAATTTCTTCACAGAACGGGTGGTGGACAAGTGGAACACCCTGCCAGAGGAAGTGGTGGGGACTGAAACAATCACGGGATTTAAGAATGCATGGGATAGACATAAAGGAATTCTGGAGGTCAGGGTTAAGGGGCAACAGACTTCTAGGAAAACATAAACTGAACTTACAAGCTCAAATGGGCAGACTAGGTGGGCCATGGGCCCTTATCTGCCGACACGGTCTATGTATCTATGTATGTTCTTACTCCATAGTGACTGTCAACCTTGTTATGCTGTGGTTTGCAGAACTTTGCACATGACTTCTGTGCCCCATGAACCAATCAGACCAGCTGTCCAGTCAGATTTTGAACCTCATCAGGCCCTCCCTCCAGTAAGGATGCAATGCCATGTTTATATCATGGGTCCAGCATTGTTGCCATTCCAAATTCTGCACTTTGCTGAATAGTGGCAATTGCGGTCTAATATTGTAAGCATGTATTTCAGTAATGCACTGCTTGACCCGTCTCCAGACACATCAAGGCTAGGCTGCAGATTCAACAAAGTCTGCCTCAGCACCTGCAGCAGTGGAGAGGCTTGACTAATGGTTGCAGTGTCACCACTCACTGCCTGTGTGGCATGTTCAAACGGCCTCAAAATTGATATCACTGAGTCCATGAGGTGCCACTGTTAAGTTGTCATAGACATTGAGGCCACTGAGCTGTCACGGCTAGTGTGCATTACTAGGTAGTCGGAGATGGCTTTGTACTGTTCATACAACCGCTCTGCCATGTAAAGTGAGTTCCAGCGTGTGACAGCTTCGAGCTTGAGGCGGTGCTGAGGGAGGCTGTTTTGAATCTGCAGCTGCCTAAGCTAGTCACAGGCCTTTCCAGAACATGCAGTGTGCACAGATGCGGTGTGCAACTATCAGCATTTGCTTGATGTCATGGTGCTGCAGAAACCCCTGTACCACAAGATTTAAACAGTGAGCCATGGAGGGAACCCTCACAAACCCATCATTGTTGATACATTTAATGACATTTGATTCATTATCACTAGCTATAAAGACGGCTTTTAGGGACAGGGGGTTCAGCCACTCATCAGTTTCTGTCAGTAGCAAGTCTAGCTGTTTTCACCTGTGTGGGACCCTGCAACACTGCGCATTGCAAACATTGCATGCTGTCTAATTCCCTGAAGGTTGCTACCATGACAGTCTGCCTTATTACACTGACTTCCAATCCCACCAGCACAGACAACCCCCGGTACCTGCTCCCAATGTGCAGCAATACACAGATAGGAACTACCCGCTGTTTTGCCACTTGTCCACATATTCATACTTAAGTGAATGAGGAATATTAAAGGGCATGTCTTACAGACTCTGTCACAGTCTGATATGACTCCCGGACAGCACGGGTGGAAAAGTAGGTCCTGGACAGGACTTTCCATTTGGGACAGGTGCGTGCTGCAAAACACCAGAATCTGGAATTCTCCACAAAGGAGAAGGGCAAAAGGTCAATTGCCAACATTTCCACTACAGCAGCATTCAGGTCATGTGACACCATATGATTTGGTGGTTATTTCATGTTCTGGGCAAAAAGACTGTGCAACGTGGGCTGCATTGTTACCCATTTTGTATGTGGCATGCCAAACGGCTCTGCTCTATGAAGTACCATGGGTGGGGTGCTTTTCCATTGTGCTGAGGGGTGCACAGGTGGCAAGTCAACAAATTATGTTATTTTTCCCTTTTTAAGCACAGGGGTTGATGTACTAGAAGTGCTGCGTAGACCACCACCACCGCTACTCTGACCACTACTTGACAATTTAACATCCTTCTCCTCCTCATGCCTGTAGTAATCCTCCAGTGTTATTTCACCACTACTACAGACATGGCTACTTGGGCTATTTACAGTCAAGAAAGGGGATATCATGCTTAGTAAGGTGGATGAGGGTGACCGCCCCACTATGACATTAACTCCCCTCTGGTGCAGAGTCCACAGTGCCATGTGCCTGCTCTTCAGATGTGCATGCTGTCCCCTGGTGCCCAGATGGCTACCCTTTTTACCACACCTCACATGTGCTTGGCAAAGCTGGCAGAATGCCACTGTTCCATCACTTGAATCTTGTACAAAAAAATTCCAAACTAGGGATTTTGATGCCTTACTTTTCACATGTCCCTGATACTGCATATTGGACTCCAGTTTTTTAGACACTGAAATGGGGAGTGTACTGCATGATTTCTGTTGCACACTTGGACTCTAGCGGACCATCACAGTCTATGGCTATTACTGGGTCATCATCCTTAATAGACACAGCTACATCACAGCTTTGAGGAGGGGGAGGTTTAATAACAGATTTTACACACAGCCACCTTTACTTTCTTTTTCTCCAGTTCCCAATTGGGGTCACTGAAATCATCATTATAATCACCATCCGCATCCACAGATTCAGCTTGGATGCTGTTCTGTGGAGAAGATGTTCCAAGTCCAACCACGGCCTCAGTAATGATCATCCACTATTTTTTCTTCAGCATTTGAATTGTTGGATGGCCTAGGCATAACCTCAACAGCACTGGAAACATGAGACTGTGATTGTGAGTCATTGTCAGGATCAGAATCATGTTCAACTACTGTGGAGATGGGGATGGGAAGTATGACATCAACTACACTGACTCATGTCTTTGGACTCCACAATATTTTTTTAACCTGTTAACTTGTCACAGGTTGAACTTGGGGCAATACTCATGCCATCACCAACTTCACTACCACCACCACCAGCGGTGACAACAGCATCTCCAACATCACTGAAGCAACTGATTGCTCTGTGAAAAGCACAGTTGGAGAAATCCCTTTACTGCCATCAACTATGCCCTTATGCTGCATACTACCATGCCCACGGCACTCTTGCCACTGGCAGCAGTGCCATGGCCAGAAATATCTTTACATGCAAGTCCCTTTGCAGGCATGTTTTGGGATTACACAGAAAATTTAACAACAAATTTAGATTCTGAACTTTGGGGTGAATGGGAAGCCAAAAAACAACAACTGTGGCTTACAGATGAAGATTGAACCCTAAACAGATGCAGACACACAGATAGATGGAGACTGAGCACTCAAGAGATGCAGCCGCACAGGCACAACAACACCTTAATCAGGGGTCACAAATCCAAAACTGGAAAAATAATACTTTCATTTGAAGGGGGGAGGGGGACAGCTGCAGTACCAGTCCACTACCAAGATAGAACGAAGCAGTAAAAAATACTGCAGACGGATAAGAGATTCAGAGTGCTGCAATTACGGTGTGGTGCAATAATGTGTCTGACTTGACAACAGATATATATACACACACACACTAAAGGTAATGTGCAGAAAATTTAACAGTTCAGTACAATACAACCAAATCTTTTAAACCAACTGAAAAAAGGCACAACAAACAGCAACAAATTATCAAAACTTACTACAAGTATTACTGTGTGTACATGAACACACAAATACTAACACGCTAGCTACCCAACAACACTTAGAAAGATTGCTTTTCTTACTGTGAATCTACCTTCACCACAGATCCGCCTCTCCCCAGGAGTACACTTCTACAGTGTCTGTCAGTACACTGACTGAATGTTCTAAATTAACATTCAAAATGCACACAGAAATGATAAACACTCAATGATCTAAGCACAGAAGGGTTTCTATAATCTATGTACTAAAATTTGACCAAACTAATTGGCTCAAAAATAATTTTTAAAAGGTTTTTCGATGGTTTGATTCACAGAGCTCTGAGAGCAAACTGTCTCTGGCTTTCCATTACACACACTACGCAGAACTGAGGCTGTGAAATACAGTCTCGAGCCCATGTGACCTGCCATCCCATGATTCACTGCAAACTTCACCTTAAAGGCCAAAACCAAGGCAAAGTCAGTGCGAAGTCCATAGAAAACGATGAGACTTTGCGTTACAATTCAAGGCGAAGTTATTCGCTTAGCGTTGCAGAGTACTTTGCATAATTATGGCCATGATGTGAAGTACTCTGTGTAGCAAAGTGCATGGACTTCACCCACCACTAATTACTACACAATATTTTATTAGTAACTGCGTAGTTTTCAATTTTCATTCATCTTATGACCTTAATTGTGCAGCGAACATTTCTGCCTCCCCTCAGCAGTATTAAGTCTTCCTTGATCTTGCAGGCTTTGCCAACAAAAGTGTTGGAAGTTAATAGACAAGGCTCAGTCTTTAAATCTGTGTCATTGGGCGCAGCTTACCCAAATAAACGAAGCAGTATCTCTTTGGGCAGCTTTTAATCAGGCAAATGAATTAGATAGATACAAAGACAAAGAACTTCAGCACAAAAGCAGTGAGGCAAGGGTTACCCCCAAAACAGCATTGGCAAGAAAGCCAGGTTTCAAAGAAACACAAAATTACACATATCCCTGAAATGCAAATCACCATGGCTGTTTTGGCTGATTCTGCTTTATGCAGAAATGTAGGGTACCAAACAGCCTCTCAAACAACCTACAAAGGGCAAACACACAGGACTCATCAGTATTACTTGTATGCATCTCGTCCCCTGGAAAAAGTAACCAGCCCTAATGTTGTCTTACTGGTTTGGGTCACGTGGGCTCAAAATAAGAAAGTAAGCTGAAAAGACAAAGAACTTCAGCACAAGAGCAGTGAGGCAAGAGTTACCAAAAAAAGGGCGTTGGCAGCAGAGCCAGGTTTCAAAGAAATACAAAATCACACCTGCCCCATAAAGTAAAGCATCCATGGCATATACTGTAAAACTAGTGATTTTCATGCAATGTAATTTTAGTGCAAACACAAACGTCACCATAATTGTGCAAATTAAATTTACCGCCAAGTTATTAGCACCACATTCTCTATAAATGAAATGAATCAGTGCAAATTTATTTTAGCACAAATTAGCGACCTAACAAAAAGAGCTGAAAATATCTAACAATGAAAATGTCAAGTTTTACAGTATATGCAAATCACTATGAAAATGCGAACGCTTTGCACTGTAAGGGCATGTGGGATTTTGTATTTCTTTGAAATCTGGCTTTGTTGCCAATGCCCTTATTAGAAGCTCTTATTTTAACAAATTAATATTTATAAAGCCTCTGCTATGGCAAACCATGGTCACCACTTCTTATGTAGCTCTGCCTTTGCCTTGAGTCTGACCCTGCTCTGCTAAACCTAACTGGGTAGGCACAATCGTCAGTCCCTCCAGTCCCAGTGAGAGGACCGCTCCAGGCCACTACTGGCCTGGCTCCGTCTTTCATGGGGGGGCTATAATTTCCCAGTGCCTATACTGCTCCCACACATGTGGTCTGAGCCATGTTTCTCAGTATCACCCAGCACATTTACAATGAATGAAAAAATAAATGTACCAGCATCAGCAATAGAGCTGGGTGCTGCTGCTCGACTCACCACAGCAACCCGTAAACTCTGATGCTGGTCAGGGTACTGCAAGGGAGAAAACACCTTCCACCTGTTGCTTGCAAGTGTGGAGGGAGGAGGGGAGTTCAGTCCCAATCTGCTGCTGCCACTGCCACTGGAAGAAGGAGGTGCAGCAATCAGACCACAAGGACAATGTGAGAGGCTCCTCTGGAGAAACAGATGAGTCTCTCTTCTTCATTCCCAGCTAGCGGTTTGTGGCTCTCAGTAACATTGCCTCATCTCTCTCTTCAGGTGCTGCTTCCCATCTGCCTCTCTCTTTTAAACAGGGCTTGAAGGGGGATGTAAATAACCACCAAGCTGTAAGCAGCAGATTATTTGAGCTGCACAAGGCTTTCTCCCAATTTTGTTTGAGTCTAAGACAAGCAGCTTCAATTGAGATAAAACTGGGTTTGTGAAATAGATTTTACCTTGTTGAACAAGCTGATCTAAACTTTTAAATCAGAAATGTTAATTTGGATGTGATGGAACACCTAAACAGAACAGCACAAAGAGGTGAGGGCATGCAGCAGAAGGAGAGAAAGCAACAGCCACCAGCAGCAAAAGACTGGACCCTTGACCTCAGAATTGGAACCCAATCAGCCAACTAACATCATTCTACTCCAGGCAATCCAAGTGATGGAAGAAAGACTGGAGGACTTTACAACTAAGTTTCTGGTGCTTGACACCAGAATGAGAATGGCGGAAACTGAAACAAAAGCAGTAGCAGTGACAGCTTAGAGAGTAATGGCAACTTCCACCAAGGTGGCAAAGGAGAACATGTTTCTCCAATGACATCTTGAGACCCTCCAGAATGGGGCCAGGGCTACAAACATTTGCATTCTCTGCCTTGCTGAAGGGTCAGAAGTGGGGGGACTCCAACTGAATATTTTACAACTGTATTCTGGAGCTTCTATGAATAAAGCACCCAATTGCAGTTCAGCGGGCTTACTGCATCATGCCCCAAGGTCCCAGAAACAGCCAGGCTGCAGGATGGCCAATACTCTAAACTGTCTTTGTGACTAAGCTCTATTTCTCAGTTGAATGCACTCCTACTTCAGTCCAAACAGAAATATCCTTTTCAATGGCAAAATGAGAACATACACATCTTTCCTGATTTAAGAATCACCACATGCGAACACAGGAAGGAGTTTGATGGGGTGTTAGTGAGACTTCAACAGCTGGACATCCACCTCCTGATGTTAATTCTGGCCAGTCTTAAGGTAATCCGAGGGTGAAAAATATATCAGTTCACGGGAATCTGGCAAGCTCCTGAAAGAGATGGAACATGAGTTTTCCATAAGACAGGATGACACTAAGAGCAAAGATGAAACGGAGAAGTGAGATACTTTGATGTCAACTTTTAACCTCATTTCTAGAGCAGACTCAGGTGGAAGGTACCAATACTGACTATGTTGGACACTAATCTGAAATAATCTTGCAGCAACAGGGGCAGTTCAGGAGTTTATTATACCATATATAATGCTGGGGTATTTATTTTCCTTTACTCTGAATGCCTCCCCGTGTGCAAGATGGTGCCATATGGTGCAGTTTTGTACTGACCTCCTCTTCGATGCTCAGCTCCACATGGTATTTCCTACCTTTACTAACTGTTCAGTATTTAGTTTACAAGGCTGGAAGTGCACCGCTGATATTTTTCTTGACTAGTGTGTCATAGGGTGTGGGTGTAGACAACTTAACACAGGTAGAGACCAAAGGTAGGTTGTGACACACAAGAACGCCATGAGTGCCTTTTATTATAATGATCCAAATAAAAGTTCAAATAATATAACCAAGGAGGAAATAAAAACACTGAAAAACTGGATACAAATCAAATCCTAGCTCACCAAGAGCTTACAGTTACTTTTCAAGGTGTAACATAGAGTGGAAGTAGTTTTAGTCTAACTTTCCACTATCTTCTATGGTTCTGGAACAGAGTTTCACCTACTCCCTTCCACTGCTATCTACCATCTGTGTCAACCTTTCTCTCTTTATAGGAATTTCAGGGCATAATTAGTCATGTGGTCACTGTAGTCCACCCCTAATTAAATAATTACACTTTACTTCTAAGCTAATACATAAGAATGGGGACTACAGTTATAACAAGTTGATATTTTATTTTACAATTTTGATATCTTAGTTACTACAGTCTTCAAAGCAGGTTAAAACACATATTCAGAAGCTTGAAACCTTAATTACCTAAATTAGCTAAAAACTCTGCCAACATTGTGATGTCACTCAGTTCTGACCCTCTACAAATGTGCTTCATTCTGGGCTGCCAGATCCTTTAGGAGAGCTTCAGTCAAGACAACAACCAGGTAATCTGTAGGGGCTTTTTCTTTAAATACTGCCTAGTACATTTGTTTAATGTGTTCTTATGTTTTCTTCATGCATGTGGATAAAACCTCAAACAAAAAGCATAACCTACAAGTCTGATAGACAGACAGACTAAACCCTTTTATTTAGTGGGACATGCTGCTTTCCCTTTTGCAGCTGAACTAGTTTGCACAACTCACATGTGACAAGGAATACCCTTGTATTTTAAACCTCCTGACCAGCCTTCTCAAAGCCCCACAGCTTCTCTCCAAAGCTGTATCTGTAACAGTGCTAGTGCTAGCTTTCTTAAGGAGGGACTTAATTCAATAACCTTAACAGGGGAAAAAGGCTCATTTTATTATTCATTCTGTTAAACAATGCAACAAATGCCATAATAAAGTTCGGAAGATTTTGTGCATTTTCTTATTTGAAGTTGGGAATTCTCGAGACAGGAAGAACGAATAAAAAGGGGGGTAAGGAATACACTATAATGGGCGGCCACTCCATTATAGTGTGAAAAAGATAGAGGATACTGCTGCAGCAGAGTTTGCTAGAAGGAGAGGCAGATGGGGGGGGGAAGGAAGAGACAGAAACAAGAGGGCAAAAGACTAGAAGTCTGGCTCGAGGATTTCTAAGTCCAAATCTGGAGCAATACTGCCACACACTCCCATGCTTAAGCGATAACCTATCTAGGTTATCAAGACAACCTACCCCTTTACACTTGGGTAGGATGGAGCTCCGCCCTCCTCACCATAGAGCTCCACCGCAGGGTCCCTTAAATACTCGATTATTATAGGCGAACAATTCAACCTAATTCATTCTAACACTACCCTGGGGTGTCTATACCAATATCATTCTCTCTATTGAAATAGAGTTATGACCTCAGAATAATATTTTAACATTCTGTACATTATCCCATTTGTGGGATAAATAATCAGCATTTGCATCAGGTACCAGCGATGTTGTACAGTAAATGTAAAAGGCTGTAATGACAGGTGCCACCTCATGATTCTGTTGTTTTATCTTTCATCTGGGACAAAAGCAAAGGGATTATGGTCTGTTACTAGGGTAAAGGGCTCTCCATAAATAAAATCGTAATGATTCAATTGCCCATTTGCTGCTAGACATTCTAGTTCAACAGTACTATATTTCCTCTCTCTATCATGTAGCTTCGGAGATATATACTATAAGGTGTTCTTCTCCATTTATAGTCTGACTAAAGCTGCGGCTCCCAGACCCGTCCAGAGGCGTCTGTGTGGACTTCAAATGGGTAATCAAAATCAGGGCTCCTTAACACAGGGGAAGAGCACAGTGCCGCTTTATGGTATTAAGGACTTGTTCACATTCTTGTGACCATTGTATTTTATTCCCATATTTCTTTTTGTCAGATCAGTTAGCGGGGCAGCAATTGTAGAGAAATGGGGATAAAATGCCTGTAATACTCAGCAAGTCCTAAAATGAGCGGATTTGTTTCTTTGTGGTTGGTCTGGCACTGTTAGCAACTGCTTCTACCTTATCCATTTGTGGTTTAATGAGCCCATTACCAAGCACAAATCCCAAATATTGGTCTCATTCATAGCCAATGCACATTTACTTGGATTAATGGTCATACCTGCCATTTTGATTGCATTTATTATGTCTGGAGATGTGTCAAATAGAATCCCAGTCTTTACTGAATACGACCACATCATCCAGGTATGCAGCACAAAATGTAGTGTATGGCGTTAATATTTGATCCATATACCGCTGGAAAGTGGCTGGTGCACCATGGAGCCCAAATGGCATAGTACAGAACTGGAAAAGGCCTGTAGGGGTACTGAAAGCTGTTTTTTCTTTATCTGCACTAGCCAAAGGGATCTACCAATATCCTTTGGTAAGATCTAACATGGATATGTATCTAGCATTCCCAATTTTATCTATAATATCATCTATTCGAGGGCATAGGGTATGCATCGAATTGTGCAATTAGTTAGGTTTCTAAAGTCGAGGCACAACCTAATACCTCCTTCCTTCTTTGGCACTATCACAACTGGAAACCCCATGCACTTTTTGAGGCTCAATGATTCCTAAGGCTAGCAGTTTGTTGATTTCCTCTTGCACCTCTTTTCGAACCCTCTCAGAGAGTCTATAGGGTCTTTTCCTTACTGGGCCTCCATGAGTTTTTATTTGATGTTCCACATTTTTAGCCTTACCAGGTATGCTTGGAAAGGTTGTGGCAAAGGTTTGAATCAGAGCGTCTAGTTGCTCTCTTTGTTTTTGTTCTAAACTGGGGTTTATAAACATGTCTTGGGGTCCTTTCCTATCCTCCAGTCGCCCATAAGCGACTTCAAAATCTGTCTCCCCTTCATCAGGTATGACCATGAGATTGATGTCATCATTTTTCTTTCATACCATCTTTTTAACAAATTTACATGATACACCTTTTTTCCAGGTTTAATATCATGGGTAGCTATTTCATAATTAACCGGGCCTGTCTGCCTCAGAACCTGATAGGGGTCTTGCCACTTCATGAGTAACTTGTTACTGGACGAGGTAACAATAATAATACCTAATCCCACTCTGAAATTGTTTCCTACTTGTACCTTGATCGTACAATGATTTCTGCACTTTTGGGCTTGAACACTGGATTCATGTGCTTTAGTTACATAAGTCACTAACTTCTGCCTCAGTGTTTTCATATACTCAGCAATGCCTTTGCTTCATCTCCTTCCCTTCTTCCCAGAATTCTTTTATGACATCTAACGGTCCCGAGGATTTCTGCCATATAGAAGGGAAAAAGGGGAATAGCCAGTAGAGGCCTGGGGTACCTCTCGATAGGCAAATAACAAATAGGGTAAATATTTATCCCAGTTTTTCCCTTCCTCATGGACAAATTTCATCAACATCCATTTCAAAGTTTGATTGAAACATTAATCTGTCTGGGGATGATAGGGGGAAGTTCGTACTGCCACAATACCCAACAATCTGTAAAGTTCTTTTAATAAAGAAGCATTAAATTACTCCCCTGATCCGATAAAATCTCTTTCGCTATACCCACTCTACTAAATAATTTGACTAGTTCTTCTGCTATTTTCTGGGTGGTGACAGTGCGTAAGGGGATGGCCTCAGGATATTTAGTTCCATAATCACAGATGACTAATATGAATCGATTCCAACTGGAGCTCTTAGTCAAAGGTCCCACTATATCTATTCCTATCCGTTCAAATGGGGTTGTCACTAAAGGAAGTGGTACCAGGGGAACAATCTCTTTTCGTCCTATCTGACTTACTTTTTGGTACTCACTGCAGCTCTGACAATATTTAGCTACATCTTCGTGAATACCTGGCCAATAGAACCTTTGTAAAATCCTCCCCAAAGTTCTACCCCGTCCTGCATGTCCTGCCAATGGGATATCATGGGCTAGAAAAATCAAATTGCGTCTATACTGGGTAGGAACTATCAGTTGTTCTACCTGTTCTCCTGTATCTTCTTTAGTACATACCCAATACAGTATGTTATGCTGTATGATGATCTTAGGGGCACCAGGACCATTTGCTTTATCCACTTGCTGAAACAGGGATTGTAAGGTAGAATCCTTAGCCTGTTCTTCAGCTATGTTACTTTTTACAAAAATGGAAGATATTGATTCAGGTAACCCCTTTTTCTTTTCAACCCACCTTTTTTGGAGCCATCTCTTAGCATTTTTAGACACCCTTATTTTCCCTGGTGGATCATACAGTTCATCCTGAAATGGAAATACATCCCCCAACTGTTGTGGCAGTTTACTCTGAGCTCTAGTGGTTACTGCAGACAGAGTTCCCTTATTTTGTATTAATGCTTGGAAGTCAGGGTAGTCATGACCAATTAGTATCGGTACTGGTAGTAGGAACTATCCTGCAGTCACCTCAGAGCATTTCCCATCTATATTGATACATATCTGCCCTGTAGAATAGTGGTGAGAATCACCATGAACACATATGACATGCATATCAGGTCCTTCACTTTTACTACTCAGTATCAAGCAATTCAGGCCTTACTAAAGTATTTTACTACCTGAATCTATTAATCCTATTACATTTTGATTGCCCAGCTTTACCACAGTAGTGAAATATCCAGCACCTAGCAAAGCCAAATGAGTAGTACCCCAGTATTTTGGACAGTATCTGGCTATATGGCCTAGCCCTTGGCAGTTTCTACAAACAATGTCTGCTGGAAAAAGCGTCTTTTATTATCAGTTTTATTGTCCTTCTTTAAGTCACTGGTGGTTGGAACACTAGTCCTTGTTCGAAATAGTTCTTCCTGTTACCGTCTCTTGAGGACGTGAAGTCCCTTTCCGATATGTCTGGTGGGCTGTTAAAAGTCCTCAGCCAAGGAAGTGGCTTTTTCTGCTGTTTCTGGCTTATGTTCTTTTACCCATATTTGTACCTCATGGGGGAGTATTTGTAAAAATTGTTCAACAATAAAGGCCTCCATAATTGCAGTTAGACTTTCCTTCTGGTTATATCCACTTCCAACACAGTTCCCGTAGACGTGTAAATGTCTCTCTAGAATTGTCTTGGGGATGGTACTTTAAGGTATGAAACCTTTGCCTATATGTTTCCGAACTAATATATCTTTTCAGTATTTCAGTTTTTACCAGGTCATAATTTTCAGCATCTCTAGAGTCCACGTGACTATAAGCCAATTGGGCCCTCCCAGACAAATAGGGGGCCATCCGTACAACCCACTGAGTTTGTGGCCAATTACAAGCCCTAGCCACCCTCTCAAATGTAGTTAGGTAGGCCTCTATATCATCTGAATTAGTCATTTTCGTTAGCTTGATGTCTTTTGGGTTGGAGGTATCACTATCCCCACTATTGCCAGTATTAGACCCAATTAATTGTAACACTTTCACAGTCTCAGCCCACCTGATTTCCTGCTGCCGCAGTTCCCGTCTCCTTTCCTGGGCATCTATTTCCTGCTGTCTCTCCATCTCACTCTGTCGAATCGCCAGCCAAAGTAATAAACCAGCCAAGTCCTCAGGTGGTTCCTCTCTGAAGGGAGTCTTCTGTAGAACCTCCTCGGACTCCTCCTCGCTGTATGTTTCCTCCTTTGCCATGGAATCCTTTCTCCTGACATCTGGACCCAGTCCTGGATTCAAAGGGTCTCCTGTCAAAGCCGTCTGGGTTCTGGTCTCCAAATGGAGGCGTGGGTTCAAATCCCACTTCTAACACCACTTTGTCGTAGGGTGTGGGTGTAGACAACTTAACACAGGTAGAGACCAAAGGTAGGTTGTGACACACAAGAACGCCTTGAGTTCCTTTTATTATAATGATCCAAATAAAAGTTCAAATAATATAACCAAGGAGGAAATAAAACACTGAAAAACTGGATACAAATCAAATCCTAGCTCACCAAGAGCTTACAGTTACTTTTCAAGGTGTAACATAGAGTGGAAGTAGTTTTAGTCTAACTTTCCACTATCTTCTATGGTTCTGGAACAGAGTTTCACCTACTCCCTTCCACTGCTATCTACCATCTGTGTCAACCTTTCTCTCTTTATAGGAATTCACAGGGCATAATTAGTCATGTGGTCACTGTAGTCCACCCCCTAATTAAATAATTACACTTTATTTCTACGCTAATACATAAGAATGGGGGGACTACAGTTATAACAAGTTGATATTTTATTTTACAATTTTGATATCTTAGTTACTACAGTCTTCAAAGCAGGTTAAAAACACATATTCAGAAGCTTGAAACCTTAATTGCCTAAATTAGCTAATAACTCTGCCAACATTGTGATGTCACTCAGTTCTGACCCTCTACAAATGTGCTTCATTCTGGGCTGCCAGATCCTTTAGGAGAGCTTCAGTCAAGACAACAACCAGGTAATCTGTAGGGGCTTTTTCTTTAAATACTGCCTAGTACATTTGTTTAATGTGTTCTTATGTTTTCTTCATGCATGTGGATAAAACCTCAAACAAAAAGCATAACCTACAAGTCTGAAAGACAGACAGACTAAACCCTTTTATTTAGTGGGACATGCTGCTTTCCCTTTTGCAGCTGAACTAGTTTGCACAACTCACATGTGACAAGGAATACCCCTCTTGTATTTTAAACCTCCTGACCAGCCTTCTCAAAGCCCCACAGCTTCTCTCCTAAAGCTGTATCTGTAACAGTGCTAGTGCTAGCTTTCTTAAGGAGGGACATAATTCAATAACCTTAACAGGGGAAAAAAGGCTCATTTTTATTATTCATTCTGTTAAACAATGCAACAAATGCCATAATAAAGTTCGGGCATTTTGTGCATTTTTCTTTATTTAAAGTTGGGAATTCTCGAGACAGGAAGAACGAATAAAAAGGGGGGGGGTAAAGAATACACTATAATGGGCGGCCACTCCATTATAGTGTGAAAAAGATAGAGGATACTGCTGCAGCAGAGTTTGATAGAAGGAGAGGCAGATGGAGGGGGGAGGAAGAGACAGAAACAAGAGGGCAAAAAGACTAGAAGTCTGGCTTGAGGATTTCTAAGTCCAAATCTGGGGCAATACTGCCACATAGTGGACTAAAATACTTAACAAATGTGGGACTATAAGAGACAGGGAGGCAGTATAGTGCAGTGGTTTAAGGCTCTGAGTTGCAAATCTGGTGACATCCAGCAGACCAGACCTGGGTTTGAATCCCATAGCTTCCACTTGTATACTGTGTGACCCTGAGCAAGTCATTTAACTTCCTTGTGCTCCCAGGTCTCTCCTGTAAAAAAGCTTTCAGCTTAGTGTGCTTACTCCTGGTTAAACAACTAAAAAAAATAAATAAGAGCACTGTGATATGGATTTTAGTACTACTTTTTTGACTTTGTACCACAGTCATACACAGAGGTGGCAGCTTAACCTTGTTCAGGTCACTGGAACATGTAAAGCACTGCAGTGATACTATTTCTCCTTTACTGTTAGAAATTTCCTAGAAAGTTTATAGAGTGGACAGTCAAGTAGAATGTAGTACTTTATGACAGGGTTATCCATTATGATAATATAATATCTGACTTGGGCATTTTGGGCAAATGGTTGGAGGAGAACTTCTAATTTAATTTTCTTACGGGTTACTAATGCATTCTTTTTTAGATTAAAATCCCTTAAAGCAGCAGTGCAATGAAAAAGGTTATTCCAAAATGCAAAGTTTCTACTATAGTTATGAAAAATATTACAAGAAATGCTGATTTGGGTTTTCTGGAAGCTTCCTATACTATGTACTGTACTGTTGCATTTTTTCTAGAGTCTTACCCTCCTCAGGCCCTCAGTATTATTTCTACGCAGAAATGAGGTAACCATCTTTACTTCTTGAGAAATAATTGTTTTAAAATTTTCATAAAATACTTAAATGATAACAGGAGCTGAAAATGTTATCACCAAAATAACCAGGGAGACGACTGGCATCGAATGGGAAGAAAAAAGGTGGGTTCAAATTTTAGCCCATTTTCATTGCACTGCTGCTTTAAAGGGCTAGGAATTGCCATACCCTGATGGGGTATACCATTACTACAGCTACAGTAACATAGCAAAGACCAGTACAGTGACAGAATCAGCTGTTCACTGTACTGGTCTGCTGTGTTACTGACGCTGCTGTCTCCAGGGTGTACCCCCCCTCATCGAAACAACTCCAACTCAGAGTTGGAAATCCATAGTGCAGGGGGTACAGGTGGCAAAGCCCCTTGCAAAAAAAATACTTGTGCCCTGGATGGCACAATGCTGGCTGTCGGCATTGTGCCATCGCTGTAATGGCCGTCGACAGAATTCCTGTTGCTGCGGCATGGTGGAACCCCCCCCCCCGATGGTAGGGTGCACTGTGATGAGAACTTTAATTTTTATGTTTGCTTGCACGCATGTGCAAGAAACATAGTGCCATCATCTGAGTTTTTCAGAGGTGTGTCAGCATCTTCCAATTCAGTCAGTGTGTTTGCAGGTGTGGTCACAGTTCTCCAATCACTGCTGGAGCTGTCTATGACAGCAGTTGAAAATGCAGTGGCATACAGTTGAAAGAGGGAGCTACACTTCAGTAAGCAGCCCCTTCCCCCACCACACACACACACACACACACACACACACACACACACACACACACAGATCAACTGTGTTGGTTACCTGATAGATTGCTGTAGTCCTGTCTAGCTTAGAGAGACAAGCCACACATCATTACTTTAATAAACTGTTCCCTGCCACAGCAGGACCACCAAAATGTGTGGGTGCCTAACAGTCCTTACTCACACCAGCTCTCCAAAGCACACCTTCATGGACTCCATGGGTTCTAATCCTCCAGAAAAAAAATACCTCAGCATTTGATGTGAAAACTCAGACTTCGTTGTATGTGTAATTCCAAGCATTTTCTCTTACTAGACTCTGTCAATGGGAACTCCCCACTGCTAAAACCTATGCAAACAAACTGTACTACCTGCAGCTGAAGCAAAGAACAGCCAGAATGCACAAAGGAGAAAATACTGCTATGCATTTCAGCAGCAGCCAGTGGGGGAGGTTTTCATGACTGAAGCACTTTAATGCACCTTTTAGTGCTGTCATATACACACCCCTGTGCAGTAATTCACTAAACTGCACACTTAGTCTGGTAATGCAGCTTCAAAATAATTTTTTTTATCTGAATTGCCATGAGCTGGCATTTTTATGTGACTGCAGAAACCAGATGCTGTTTGTCGGCCATGTGTCTGCATTCCCACACTCATCCCCCTCACAACTCTCAAACAAAGCCAATGGTGCTTACTGAATTGAGAAGAGTTGCATGGATTTCAGAAGTTGTGCCAGATACACTGCACATTGTCTCATCCACTCTCTTTGTTTCAACCCTCCACCCCCACTTCTCTTGGGCAAAGCATGACGGCTAGTTCACACTAGCACATTCAGATACTTAATTCACACTTCCTTTCAAATCAGGGAAAGGCGTGTTGTTGGTCTATTACACTATGAAAACAAGCATTTGTCAATGCCGAATGTTCGCTTGCAGGTATTTGCAGTGGTATTTGGCACTTGGACATGGCTTAAAAAAATCAGTGACAAAGAAGTACAAGCATTTGTCAATGCTGAATGCCGCTTGCTTCTATGTGCTGTTTAGGTATTTGGAAGTCATTAGAGTGCAAATATTGAAAATTCGCAAACTTACAAGCGTGGCGCAAGAACTGCGCAATGCACACTCGTAAAACAGTCATTTTTAGGAATTTTTTCACCAAATTTTCAAAATAGCCATTTTAAGACCTCTGCTCATGAACAGTGTCACTGTGATTTTCTTAATGTGTTCCATACATTGAGTTTGCACACCAACTGCACCATTGTGCGCTACATGGGCAGAAACACATTTTGGGTGAGATTTGAAAAATGACAGCTGTACTGTACATAAGGAGGTGTAATAAAATGGCAATGTTGAAAATCTGGAGTGAAAATATTGAAAATTCATGAACTTACGAGCCTGCGTAGGAACTGCACAACGCACGCTTGTAAAACGGTCATTTTTAGGAATTTTTCCACCAAATTTTCAAAATAGGCTTTTTGAGAGCCCACCTTATGAACGCTAGCACTGTTGTTTGGTTAATTAAGTTCAAAGGTGATTTCATGCAGTGATCATAAATCACCCTTCGGCCCGAATAACACCAAGGACAGCAGACAGAATTCAAGACAAGGGGTCCCAAAAACCCCATGTTGAAAATTTGTGCAAAAATTCCAAAAATGCCTAAGATATGCAACAAAGTTTAAAAAAACATCTAATACCCATTATACAGCTTACGGCATTTCCTCAGTTCGAGTCGGCTTTGAAGAGTCCAGGCGTGTTCCCGTCCAGCGATGATCGTCGTGCCAAGCTCTGGAGGTAAGTATGGGTGAGGGGGTGTTGGGAGGCAGGGTGTGCAGTGGGTGGGTGCGGGTTGTGGGAGGAGGCCGGGGAGACTGCATGGGACCGTTTTAAATTTACAGGTTTTCTTGTTTCTATAATTGACGACACGGGATGTTTGCCATGCTGGGGTGGGCTCCCAGCGTGGCAGCAGAGAAAGCTGTTTGGGGGGATGTGGAGCCAACAGGGGATTGGGCACCCCGTCGGCAGACAATGCAGGATGTTTGCCATGCTGGGGTGGGCTCCTAGTGTGGCAGCAAAGATTTGGGGGGGGCGTGCGTGCTGAAGCACACAGCGGTGGTTTCTTTGAAGAAAGACCACCGCTGTCCTACTAACACTACTGGCGATTGGTGCAGGACTGCCACACCTGCTCAACAGAGCAGGGATTGCTGAGGGCAGAGCATACCTCCAAAGTGTCCCATTCTCCCAAGACGTTCCTTGTGCATGCGCGCAAGTGAATGTAAAAACAAAAAACAAATGATGGACTTTAGAGGACACAGTAGCAGTGCTATCACATTGATTTTGCATTTTCCTGTAACTCTAGTGCAAATTTTCCTCCCCTCCCGTACATTTCATTATTTCACATGAAGCAGAATTGCTCTGATGTCCCTGAAGCAAATGATTATTTACCTTTTAATGGACCAACATAGATGTAACAACAAGAACAAAGTGCTCTAGCTTTCAGACCAACCAGTCCTTCAGAAGCTCATGGCAGTTGTTTAGAAAATACAATAATTATAACAGCTAGATAATGCAGAGAAAAACAGAAAAAAATCCCCATTGGTTTAAAATACTCATTTAAAAAAAAAACAGAAGATGATGTCAGAGAAGTTTAACAGTACTATACTGCCTTCAGCCAGAAGCAACCTTGGGTGGTGTTCCACCGTGCTTGGTGGAACACACATACAAAGAATCCTACTGCATATAAATTTAATTGACATAAGATAACACTGCCGAAGCAGATAACTCCTAAGTCAAGCTATGAGTGTCACAGTTAGTATAAGGATGTGATTACTGAAAGGCAACCCCCACCCAGATTAAAGACAAACTAAGATTGTTATAGGGCTCATGAAGTTTCAATGTCTGCATTATAGACAAGAATTTACCAGTAAAGTTGTCTTAAAGACATAAGTGCACACTGTGTGATGTGTAAAACCTAGCTGGACCTGTCACCCAGCTGTACTCTCCGGCTAGATATAAGGCCCAAGAAATTTCAAAAACCTCAGGACTATATAAATGATAATTTAAATATAAATTGATAATATTAGTGTCAAATAAAAAACTCTAGTCGAGGAACCTCAAGGAATTAAGACCACATAGCCTGATATGTACTGATGTCAATATACACTGAGAATGTAACAACTTGATGTACCACAAGTGTCTAAGGAATCTGAAAAAGAGATAAAAATGTAATTTCTCTCCTCCTCTTCATACAAACAATACACCCTAACCCACCCCACATCACCATAATGTGGGTGGGGGAGATACATAGCTTTGAGGAGATGTCTCTCTCTCACCCCTCCTTTTTTCCTCTCTCTCTCTCTCTCTCTCTCTCTCTCTCCCCCCCACAGACACACACACACACACATACTCACTCTCTCCTAGTGAACCTATATTCACTTCAGTCACTGAAATTGTTCCCCAAAAGAATTCAACTTGTCATGAAATCCTGAGTAAAAGGGCTTATGTCTGATGCCCCTATTAACCAATGCAAGTCAATGGGTACAATTTCCTGTAAATGACTCCCTATAGATCTGGGAGCCCTGCTGTATGTAGTCTGCCAGGGTCTTACAATATAATTCTTATTTTAATGCCATGCATTCAAAAAAATTATACTGAAGCAAATGGTTTGTTGCCTTTTACTGAACCAACATACATGGATGTTACAAAAAGAACAATGTGTCTAAGTGTTTGGCCCAACAAGGTCTTCTTCAGAAGCTTACATGAGTAAACTTACAAGTGATGTTCTAGTCTGTGTGACAATGGTTTCAACTATGCCACTGAATTTGAAAAAAACAGCAATTAAATAACTTAGAATAATGTAGGATATATAAATGAAATCAGCGCACACATGTGAAGGCACGGTTGACATGTCAAAAGACAGCAACAGTACAGCAGCTACCTGAATTCATCTGCTTTTAATTGCTGTTTTAAAAGGGGATTTTTTTAAATATCCTGGGCTGGATATTCAAAAGGGTTGCACCATGCGCAATAGGGTTGCATTAGCGCAAGTCTGAAATTGCGCCATTCCGCGATATTCAGTGGGAGGCAGTTGCGCCACCGAAAACATGCTGAGCAAAAGCGCAATGCAAATGAAGGCATGCGCAACCGAAGGGGGTGGAACTATGCATAAAGAGAGCAATGCGATATTTAAAGGCTTGCGCAATGCGCAACAGCGGATCAGCCGGAAGGTGCACCATGGCGGAAATGAGCCAAAATAAAAAGGCTCAAGGAAGAGGCGCAAGAATGCTACAGGGAAGCCACAAGAGATAGGGAGAGAGACAAGGCAAGAGGGACAAAGAGGGCAGGCCACGGAGAACTGAGGACAAAACAGGGGCAAGGGAAGGTGTGTGGGGCCACAGACTGCAGAGGCCAGTAGGTGTACCCGGTGCAGTGGAGGTAGCAGTCAGGACAGCGGGGGTAACAGAGCAACAACAGCTGGGGGGAACACAGGCCAGGGACATGGACAGTGCCAGCTTCCACATGGAAGCTGTAATGAGGGGGGTGAGAAGGCATGCTGCAGGGGGACATGGCCGTGGAAGGGCCCGTCGGCGGTACGCCCCCAACAGGCAGTACCGTGCCGCATCAGCTTTGAGTTGGACTGCGGATGTTGAGATTGTGGGCGGTACCGCCTGAACAGAGGCAATACTGGGCGGCTCTGTGAGCTGTGCAGTGATGTGATGCAGGCACCCTCACGATGGAGTCACGCTCTGTCAGTGGAGACAAAGGTAACACTGCATGCCTGCTCGCCATGGGTACTTTCAGAGGCCAACAGGGGACACCACAGGCATACACAGTGGCCACATCATGCATCCTCACCCAATTCCTCAGGCACTGCCTGCCACATGCTGGTACATCCATTTCCCAACCAGCGTGGCAGAAGCGTACAGCAAACATGCAGGAGTTCCACAGGGTAGCACGTATGCCTGGCGTGCTAGGGGTGATAGACTGCACCCATGTGGCTATTCACATGCCACCTGGCCCCGATGGGGCCGCATACCAAAACTGGAAGGGTTTCACCAGTGTCAACTGCCAGGTGGTGTGTGATGCCAGTGGGCGCATCATCAATGTCTGTGCCACACTCCCTGGTGGAGCACTTGATGCCTTCATATGGTACCAATCTGCACTGTGCCATCGATTTGAGAGTGGGGACATCCCCACAGGACATCTAGTGGGTGAGTATGCATGTAGGAGTGGCAAAGTTGGGGCAAGGGTGGGAAAGCCACAGATGCCATGGTAGTGGCACACAGGGCTATGGGCAATATGGAGCTGAATATGATACTTATCTCCACTATCTCCACACAGGTGACAGCGGATACCCACTCTGTCCCTGGCTGCTCACACCCTACCGGCCAGCCCCCATCGCCAGCTACAGCAGCTATAATGAGGCACATGACGCCACACGCAACATCATCGAGCGGGTGGCGGGATGCCAAGGCACGCTCGATGCCTAGACACCTCCGGCGGTGTTCACAGTACAGCCCCTCAAAGGCCTGTGGGATATTCCTGGCTTGTTGTATCCTGCACAACATGGCCAAAGACTGTGGGATAGCCGTACAGGTCAAGGAGGGGGACAGCGATGGGGACACCAGTGACGCTGGAAATGATGGGGATAAGCAGACCCCCCCGTGGATGGCGGGACCCCCGACTGATCCTGCAGGCCCAGCTGCACCGGGACACCATCATGGAGGAGCATTTCGCATGACACAGGTAAGTCATGGGGCCATGTGCAACCAACACTGTCTAGCCGCAACCCACAGGCACACAGGGTAACACTCCGGGGGTGCATGACGACAAGGGGAGTGGAAGGGTCCAGGCACACAAACACACCATCAGGAAGGGATGAATAGTTACATGCTATACGGACACACACACACACACACACACACACACACACACACACACACACCAGGCACGAAGCGTACATGGGCAGGTGCACAGCAGAGCAGGAACAGACATGTGAAACACACAGATCCACGGACCACCCCCACCATCTGTACTGTCCAAGCACATGTGTCAGATGCTGGGCACCCTGCACCTTGGTGTACAGTACAATACAGGCATCATCATGTACACACACCTGTGGACAGCAGTCGGGTGGGTGTGCAGGTGGTCCAAGTGTCGGTGTGTTGGGCAGGGCACCCACCAGTGCACTGCCCACCATGACACACATTGCACACAGGGCAGCACCAGACAGGGCCCGCACTGGGAGACAGGTCAGTCAGGTGGCACTGTGCCATGGCCACCTTGGATGCATGGGTGGCCCCGCCGTGACCCAGCAGCACTGGCAGGCTGAACAAGGACCACATGGGGTGGCACCGATGTACCACCAGGGGTCCCACTGTGCGACCGTGGCCGCACAGGGGTCTGCAGCATGCCGAACATACCTGCACCAGGGGTGCTCGGGATGCCCACAGCAGAACCCGGCGTCGACAGGCTGGGTGTCTCACGATGCCGGGAACAGGGAGTGTAGAGCATACTGCGTGGGGTGCGCAGTACAGGGGCACCTGACTGTGTGCCCAATGTGGCCACGACAGTGACCAATGCTTGGGTCTGCCTCTCAATGGCGGCAGTCGCATCCATCCGTATCTGGACCATCTCTGCAAGGATCATTGCATTGTCCCTGCTGTGCCGCTCCACAGCCACACACAGTGCCTCCACGGACGTTGCAACCCACATCTGCTGCTGTACTGATGCCCGCAACAGGTGGGTGTGCTCGTCAAATGGGTCGTCTGCCACTTCGGCAACCTCTCCCCCAGGGTATGGAAGGGCCTGATGCTCAACACCCCTTGAGGGTGGGCGCTGTTCACCAGGACCAGGTATGGTTAAGTCAACAGGCGGTGTGCATGTGCCACCGCTGAACCCTGTACCCCCAGACCTGGTGGGTGACTGCCGCTGCTGCCCCTCCAACTGCTGTGCCCCAGGGACCAGTCGTTCCACTGCTGTGTCCACAACAGTGCCAGAGACCTGCACAGCCACCGGTGCTGCCCAACCGGTGCTGACAGACACAGCCTGGGACTGTGCTGACGTGCTGGCACACACGTTGGAACCAGCTAGGTCCAGGGGCATGTGCTGCCCTGCTGTGTGTCCGTAATGGGACACACATGTGTCACTGCACATTGCAGTGCTTGCATCATCAATGGTGCAGGTTCGTGCAACAGCCACAGTCACAGCATGCTTGCATACCAGACTGCTGTGACACAGGATGGGCACCCCCCACACCTGACTCACTGACATCGGCGATGGCAGCCAGGCGTGCACACTGGTGCAATGCATGCTGACTGGCAGCAGAGGTGGATGGACCCTCCTCCAACTCTGGCTGGATGTCCACACTGCATGGTCCCACCACCACTGTCCCCTGCAGATGCACAGGATCTGTAAAAGAAAGTGAGAACATGTTAGTGCATGGGATCATCCCCCCACCACCACCACCATGTCATACCGTGCAGTGATGGGCTTCCACCTGTCTGGAAGCCACCTCCTGGAACACCCTCAATTGCACCGCACTGCATGGATGCAGCCAGACAGTCCTCCGCCGGGGTCAGCTGCACCACCTCTGGCTGGCCCCCACCTGTGGCAGTGCATGCCACCCTGAGGGCTGCCACCTTCTCTTTCACCCGTCTCCTGTCGGTCCCAATCTTTTTCTTACATTCCTGCATGGAGCGCTGGTGGCTTCCATGCAGGTTTACGGCATGAGTTACCCCCTCCCATGCAGCAGCACGGGCCTGAGGGGTGTCCCGCGGTCCACTAAGTAGTGGCTCCTCATCCAGGTAGGCCTGGAAGACTGCCTCTGTCTCAGACTTCGTGAAGTTGGGCCTCCTCCTTCGCCCACCATCATCCTCCTCACCCAGAACTTGCTCAGCCATGTCAGTCTGTATGGGTGGAAGTGGACACCTGTCACTGTGCAGTATACAGCATAATCCCATGACCATTGCCCAGAACATCACACAGCATGCAACTCACCTGCAGTAACCAACTCTGGCCACCGCAGATCACTGACGCAACATTTATAGCGCAATGCAAGCAAATTAGGAGTGGAGCAACTTTAATGAGATGCAAATTGCGCCACTGCGCCTTTGAATGGCTGATCAGATGATTTGCATATGTCAGCTGAATATCACGCTTTTGCGCTTTGTGCAATACGGTTGAGCCAGCTGAGCCAAAGGCGCATTTCTGTGACTGCGTAGTACACCGCATTGCGCATGCCCAGGTAGCTTACGCAGGCGTCTGCTGCACTGATGATGTGCTGTGCATGATCAGCAATTCAGGACATGGCCACTATTGTGCCAGTGGCACTACAGCACTGGTCACCACATAGCACTGTGGCACAACTGCGCAATAGTACACTGTGGCACTGGCATGCAGGTGACCGATCGCGCTGGACATGTAGACGTCCGATGGCGCTGTGTGTGGCCTTGCGCCACAAACCCATGACCTTGTGCATGACATTTGCCCCCTGGCGCTGTACGTCTGGCATGTCTACGGCTCTATCGTGCTGTTCGGTAACAGCGTGATGTGGACCGACGGTGCTATACGAACAGCGCAATAGGGACTGATGGAGTTGTACTGCGCAACATTTCCATGTGGGGTTGCCGTGCTGTGGACCGCCATATTGCCTACTATACAACTGCAGGGATGGCATGCAGGAGAGCTCCACAGTGGAGTGCGTTGGAGTTGGCCAACCTGGTGGCTGTGGTGGAGCCCCACCATGGGTCACTGTTTGGGGGAGAACCCCTGCACATGGCCCACACCCAAGTGTGGCAGCAGGTGGTGACCAATCTGGAGCAGGCCACTGGCCGGTGGAGGACTCCAGAGCAGTGCAGTCACCGGCATGGTGACCTCCGCAAGAGGGAGCAGGAACTGCTGGAGCGCCTCAGGTCACGTGCCAGGAGGGGCATTGTGCCTAGGCCAGGTGGGTGTGCTGTCAATGCACCTGTATTGTCCACATGGGTGACACTGTGTAATGTGACCTGTGCATGGGGGTGGGTTGGGCTATGATTTGCTGTGATGGTGTTTGCATGTGTGTGCTGTATGGGTCTGGCTGTGTGGGCAGGCACACTCAATGGGGAAGGGAGCTGTCTGCTTTGGGATCTCACCGATGTGTTTCTCATCATTTGTCTCCCACAGGTGTGGAGGAGCAGAGGTGGGCCTGGGCTGAGACAAGGAATGGCAGTGCACAGGTGGCTGGCAGAGGTGGAATAGGTGTTGGGCCACAGCAGCACCAGCAGTGGCTTGATGAGGGTGAGTGTCATTACATCATGGATGCTATTGCATGCTGTGGGGGGGGCACGGCCACCATCCATGGACAACACTACCATGCACGCAACAAGTGACAGTCATCACTGTCCAGTGGCACTGCATGTCTGTGAGTGCATCACTGGTGGTCCATGCATGCACTGGGCACATGGCTGTGGCACTAGCATCCCACCACATAGCCACGTCACTGGACAGCCTTGGTTGTGCTGTGATGGACATGGGCGGTGTGTGTGCAGTGGTACACATGGCTGTTGCTGCCTGGTTGGGCATATCTTGTGCACGGTCACTGTGGGTGGGTGCAGTCCATCACAGGAGCAGGGCACTTGGCTGTATGCCATGCATGATGGGTGGGATTCAGGGCTATGGACAGTCACAGCCATTGACTCTGATCCCTTGTCCTAGGTATCCAGATCCTGCGACGCATGGAGTGGTCACTGCAGCGGCTGACACAGGTGGCCATTGATTCACTCGCCGTCCTATTGGACCTTCAGTGTCATGGAGTGAGGCGGAGGAGGAGGCCCCGGGCCCAGCACCAGCTGGCAGGAGGCCAGGCTGGCAGGCGGCAGCTGCCCATCACCTCACCCCACCTTCTCTCTCCCGGTTGTTCACCCCTGCCCCTTACCCACCCCTACCATATACCCATACCCATACCCCCACCCCTGCTTTGTATATATATGTACATAGTTCTATTTGTTGTTGTTCTTATTCTTGTTTATTACATTTATATATTTTGATCTGAATACTGTGGTGGTCTCTGATTTGCAGCTGGCTATAGGTGCTCAGTTGCAGTAGTGTGCATGGCATCTGGGGTGGTATGGTCATGGGTATGTGTGTGCATGTGTGTGGGTGGTGTCTCTGGTGTGGGTGTGGCTTAGTCAGTATTGTTGCAGTGCTGCCACCCACTGCTGGGTGCTCACGGTGGGTCTGGCTTGTATGGTTCTGTGGTACACGAGGTTGCAGTGTGCCAGGGGAATGTGTGGGGATTCCTGCAGTGCTGGTCACTGCTCATGGGTGGTGTCTTGGGGTCACAGTGCAGGGTGTGCTGTGCACAAGGGGGGGCTGCTGTACACTGGGGTGGTCCATCCCCTTTGTGTCGCAGTCTCAGCTTGCCAATGGGTGTGCTGGGGTGACACGGCCGGGATGTGCTTTATTTGCTTGTCCCCATGGGCCGGTGGATATTCCATCCCTCCCCCAGTTATGCTGTGCTTGGGGTGTGGGGGTACATTATTAGTTCTGCAGTGTGTCCCTGTGCCCATCTGTGGCATGGGTGGTGGGCCCCTGCCTACCTCCCTGGTTGTGCAGTTCCATTGCTCTGCTATGGTGCCTCTGGACTGCTCAGCTGGGCTGCCTTTGTTGCGCTATGGCGTATCGTCTCTGCTCAGCTTCCCCTTCCTGGTTGCGCTATAGCGCAGGTTGTGCGATATTCAGACGTTGGCTGGTTGCGCAATTTGACTTGCTCCATGTTTGAATATCGCATCTATTGCGCATGTGTGCAATTGACTTGTGCTTGCTCCTGCTGTTGTGCACTTTTTGGGCGCAGTTTGAATATCCAGCCCCCTGTAAATAGTTTCACAATAATTCCCTCATACCTTTTTACCAAGTGTCTGCTCTACATAATTCAATGGTTGGCAGCTCCTCCACAACACACAAATGAACAGAGACTATTTTAGTTGTCATTTTTCATATCTCTAAGCCCAAAATGTGTTTCCGCGCATGTGGCGCACAATGGCGCAGTTGGTTATTGCGAAATCAATGTTTGGGACAGATTAAGAAAAGCACAGTGACACTGTTCATGAGCAGAGGTCTTAAAATGGCTATGTTAAAAATTAGGTGACAAAAGTTCATAAAATGACTGTATTACGAGCGAGCAATGCGCAGTTTCCACGCACCCTCATAAGTTCATGAATTTGTAATATTTTCAGTCCAGATTTCCACCACTGGCATTTTTCCACATTCCCTTATGAACAGTACAGCTGTCATTTTTCACTCCATGGCCAAAATGTGTTTTCGCACTTCCAGCAGAAATGCGTGGTCACTGTGGGAAATCACTGTTTGGGACAGATTAAGAAAATCACCATGACACTGTTCATGAGTGGAGGCCCAAAATGCCTGTGTTAATAATCTGCTGTAAAAAATCCCCAAACTAATTACATTATGGGTGCGCGTTGTGCAGTTTCTACGCTCACTCATGACTTCACCAGTTTTTCTGATATTTTCACTCCAGATTTTCAATATTGCCATTTTTTCTCACACCTCCCCATGAACAGTACAGCTGTCATTTTTCACATCCTGTTCGAAATGTGTTTTCACAACTGTGGCGCCAAATGGCGTAGTCACTGTGCAAAATCAGCTTTCAGCTAACAAACTGATATTGCCACTGTTCATAAGGTGGGGGTCACAAAAAAACAATGTTGAAAATTTGGAGCGAAAATACCAATGAACGTCTGCGGTGTTCCCTGTAGACACTGACAGGCCTCAGGGGCGTGACTTGGGATTGTCGCCTGTAATGCTCATACCATTCCACCCCCACCCACACCCTGCAGCTAGTGAGAGGCATCGAGTTGTGCCTTGGACTCTTCGGCCTCAAAGTTTACCCCATTCTCCTATACTGCACCCATCTCACCATATTTCCTAATAGAATGGGGTCAACATAAGGGACAAAGACCCCAAGGCACACCGTGACACCTGTCGATGTCTGCAGGGTAGGGTGTGGTGAAATGCCATAGCCGTTATGCCTGACGACCCAAAGGCGCACCCCAATGACTGTCAGTATCTGCAGGGTGGTGGTGGGGTTGGCTTCAGTTCAATACTTCACTGCCATTCCTATTATGCAGCTCTGTAACTCCTACACTACCAGTGCCAATGCCAGCAAGCAAACATTCGGCATTGACAAATGCTTGTTGTGTTTGCATGTGTGCAGCAAAAATTTTGTTACAATGAACCACATTTCAGAGGTGTGTCAATGTCATGCCCAATACAGCTCAGGTTGCACTGGGCTTGGCAGTGACAGACCAATGACTAGGCAAGCTGATTATGACACTGGTCACTGTTTGTGGGGTGGAAACTTTGTGTATTTGAAAGGACTGAAGTGCTCCTATGAGAGAGCACTTCGATCTTTTCATTTGTATGAAGCCGGCCCACAAGCAGCCGAGAGGCTTTATGTCAAAGGCACCATCTCAGCAGTCCCCTGTCTATGCCAGACTGAATCGTAAATTGTATGGAGGAAAAGTCATTAAGGTTGATGGTGTTTTCAGTTGTACACAAAGCCAATGAAATTTATTAATTGATTGATTGCCGCTCCTTGCCCACTACACTGTGACTTACTACTCAGAAATCATACAACATTCACATGGATCAAGCTTGTTTCCAAATTTTGAATTCCCTGTGGTACCTGCAGATGAAAATTGGTTAAATTAAAGAGCTAGTGGAGCCAAGTCAGAGAGACAGGAAAATAAAACACATTTTAAGAAATAGCCAGTTGTAACTTTACAATGTTTATAATATTTTTCTTTTTCCTTTTGCTCATTAGAAGGTTTTCTATGAGATAATGTTGTGCTGGATGTGCGGAACTGCTCTCAGCCTGGCAGCTGACATATCTGTGTCTGTTCCCCCCCACTACATCATCAGTATTGTGATCTCACTGACAGTGACATCACAGGTGACTGATCTGGTAACTACTGAGTGGCTGTTACTAAGCATCAGTGATGTCATAGTAAGCAAGGTAACAATACTGATGATGTAGTGGGGGAGAGAGAGAAAGATATGTCAGCTGACAAGCAGAGTGCTGTCCCACATTTCACACCTGCTAATACAGTATCAGGTAATCTTCTAATAAACCAAAGGGAAAGGAAAAAGTACATCAGATATAAAAGACAGTAGTTGACTGCTATTAAAAAACAATAATATTAATTTTAGGCAGTACACTAGCTCTTTATATTTTCTTTGATGTCGCGGTGGTTGGTAGGTAACCAGTATCGTGTTGGCACTGTCTGACATTCTTTACCTCGGTTGAACTTTTCTTCTCTACCTCACTATTTTCATTTTTAACGGCCTGTAAAGTCCAGACTTTGAAACTTTAAGAGTATGAATTCTGTAGGAAAGGCAACTAAGAACCATTAAATCAGCACTTCCAGCAAAATTAGTTACCCGCCGTGGGTCTTTCATCTGACGTTAAAGAGTGGCTTCTGTATCACGTAGTATGGGCCCAAGCGAAAAAGTGTTTCTGGGACAATATCAAAGTTGAAGGAACTAAATCAGGAGTACCACATGGATCAATACTAGGCCCACTGCTGTTTAATATCTGTATGAGTAGTCTTTCAATGACAGACCCAGAAATAAGTTTTCATTTATACCCAGACAATACAGTTATTTATGCTATGGAGAATTGTGTGAAACAAATTCAAAAACACACTACAAAGTGCATCTGACACATTGCAACTTTTTTCATAGAAAATAAATTGGTTTTAAATGCAAATAAAGCTAAAGTAATGCTGTTTAAACAAATAAATGAGGAATTAAAATATGGGGATATGCTGAGTATAGCCACGGGGAAGGGTTTAACTTGCAACAAATTGAGGCATGTAAGCATCTTGGAATTTGGGTGTATAATCAGTGCAAATGGAACATACATATTAATAGCCTGACCAAGATCTTGGGACAAAAACGAGGTGCCCTGTATAAAACAAGGGAAGAACTACCATTACAATCTGGACTTGAAGTGGTTAACTCCAGGATTGTTCCTACTTGTGATTATGGAGTTGTTCTGTATGGCAGGACTGCATGGCTGGGTCTTGCTAAGGTTGACATATTGTATAATCGCTTTGCTAGATTCATCCTCGAATACCCCACAGTATACACATCATTGTATTATGTTTGAAGAACTGAAATGGCTACACTCGGGACTGAGAAGACAGTTACATATAGCAAGAATAAGGTTTAAATGTTATAAGAAGTAAGGTTCCTGATTATATATGTGATAACTTATTTTTAAAAGTTCCCAAGATTGGGTTGAGGTCCTCTGAGTAAGCAATAATGCCCAATAAAGTGGCCGGTACTTGGCTATACCAGACCACCCAGGGGCATAATGAGGCCCAAGGCCACAGGAGGAGGGCCTTATAGCCTCTGGAAGGTCCAGTATAGCCCATATCACCCACTCTGGAGGGTATTATTGCACTTAGAAAATGGTTAGATGTGAAATTATCATGTAATATTTAAGAAATTAAAAAAATGTATAAAAAATACTAACAAGCATTTGTCATTGTCGAATGTTGTCTCGCTGGCATTGGCATTGGTAGTGCAGGAGTTAGAGACACATAATAGGAATAGCAGTGAAGTATTGAAGTGATGCCAACCCCACCCCCACCCTGCAGAGAGTGACAGGCATTGGGGTGTGCCTTTGGGTCGTTGGCTATAACGCTCATGCCATTTTACCTTATCCTACCCTGTAGACACTGACAAGTGTTGTGGTGTGCTTTGGGGTCTTTGGGCATTATACTTACCCCATTCCATAAGGAAATACTCTGAGGTGGGTACAATATAGGAGAATGGGGTGAACTTTGTGGCCGAGCACTCCAAGGCAAACCACGATGCCTGTCACTGGCTGCCGGGTGGAGGTGGAGGTGGAATGGCATAAGCATCACAGTCGATGATCCCAAGTCACACCCCTGACACCCGTCAGTCTCCACAGGGTGGGGTGTTATAGTTGGAAACCCTAATGCCGTAGGCGTGTGTTGGTATTTTCACTCCAAATTTTCAACATGGGCTTTTTATGACCCCACCTCATGAAGAGAGGTACTATCAGTTTGTTAGCTGAAAGGTGGTTTTGCACAGCGGCTATGCCATTTGGGGACACAGAGATGAAAACACATTTTGGGCACTATGTGAAAAATGACAACTGTATTGTTGATGAGGAGGTGTAAAGAAATGGCAACGTTGAAAATCTGGAGTGAAAATATTAAAAATTGGTGAAGTCATGAGCACGCATAGAAAGTGTGCAACACACGTCCGTAAACCAATTATTTTTTTATTTTTGGGATTTTTTAACTACATTTTCAACATAAGCATTTTGGGACCTCCCCTCCTGAACAGCGGCATTGTGATTTTGTTAATTTGTCCCAAAAGTTGATGTCCCACAGTGACCATGCCATTGTGCACCATGGGTGCAAAAACACATTTTGGGCAGGATGTGAAAAAATGCCAGTGTTGGAAATGTGGCATGAAAATATTGCAAATTTGCAAAGTTACAAGGGTACGTGGAAACTGCGCAACGCATGCTTATAACACAGTAATTTTACGGACTTTTATCACCAGATTTTCAACATAGGCATTTTAGGACCTCTGCTCATGAACAGTGTCACCATTATTTCCTCAAACTGTCCCCAAAACTGATTTCGCACAGCGACCGTGCTATTCTGCGCTGGACATGCAAAAACACATTTCGGCCAGGAAATGTAAAATGACATTTGTACTGTTCATGTGGAGGTGTGGAAAGATGGCAGTTTTTAAAATCTGGAGTGGAAATATTACAAATTCACGAAGTTACGATTGTGCGTGGAAACTGTGCAACGCATGCTCGTAAAACAGCTATTTTTTTGATTTTTTCCACCAAATTTGCAACATAGACTTTTTGAGAGCACCCCTCATGAACAGTGGCACTGCCATTTTGTTAATCGGTCCCAAAAAGTGATTCCACGCAGTGATGGTGAAATCACTTTTCGGGACTGAATAACGTCATGACAATGACTGAATTCATGAGGTGAGGTCCCAATAACCCCATGTTGAAAAGCTGGTGTCAAAATTCCCAAAACTGCCCGAGATATGCACCAAAGTTGAAAAAAACCCTATTTATGCCATTATACAGCTTACCGGCATTTCTTCAGTTCACAGTCAGCTTTCAAGGGTGCAGACATGTTCCCGCTCCACTGAAAATCATTGCACCGGACTCTGGAGGTAAATATGGGGTGAGGAGGATGTGAGGAGGCGGGGTGCACAGTGAGTGGGCACGGGTTGTGGGAGGGGGCAGGGAGACCGTAAGGGATCGTTTTCTTTTTTACAGGGTAAAAAAAAAAAAAAAGGAACATCGAGGATGGTTTTGTTTTTCAGGGACATTTGGCATGCTGGGGTGGGCTCCCAGCATGTCACCTGATTGTTTTGTGGGGGCTGTAGCCAACAAGTTGGGCTCCCCCATCCAGCAAAGACTGTTGGAGTAGCACATGATGCGCAAGGGGATTGAGCAACCCCTAGGCAATAATACTTGGGGGTCATTATGCCGACGGGAGGTGGGCTCCCCCATCGGCAAATGAAGTGGGTCGGGGAATGCAACAGGGGGATGGGGCACCCCTGTCACCATGTTTACGTGGGGAGGCTGTGTTGCTGCAATGAGAAGCTTGCTTCTCATTGCAGTGGACATTTTCTCAGATGTGGTCACCACATAATGTCTTGCTGGTAATGCACCTGCATGCTGTCTTACTGGGGAATGAGGGACGCACCTACTGGTGCGTGCCCTGCATTCGCCTACAGTGACTGCACCTACAAATTTGCTCCTAATGCAATATGTTGGCTGGTGCACAAGCACGGCCCAACATAAAAACTGAAGGCTGAAATGCAGTAACATGAAAGGCCTTTGCTTGGGATGATGGCAGAAGATGAAGAACGTACAGTAAATGCAAAGCATCCCTTAAAAAACAGACTGTGCCCTCTATACTTGCAACATTTCTTTACAACATCAGCAAACAACAGAAACTTTGATATACTCTTTACGTGTGATGGCAGGGTGCAGCCTGACAGTCTCCACAGACTAGTCGCTGTGTCAAGAAGATCAAGGAGTGGTCTGATAGCTAGAAGGAGACTCCAAGAGCAATCCCCACACACACTTTTTATCCAGAACAAGACCCCCTTTGGTCCCTAGAGAGAGCCTTTGGGAATGCCGGATGGACTGAGGAAAGTGCTGAGATATGGATTCCTGACCCAGACTGGGATGATGAGTTTGTCTCTGGCTCGAGACCAAAGGGGTCACCACCATCTGAAATGGTGGCAGCTTCAGAAGATGATAACCTGGATGTGGTGGCTGGAGCTACTACAGTAAGCAAAACTGGGAGAGTGGGTTGTGAGAGTAGCACTGTTGGTAATCCTGTATTGAAACAGTCACAAAAACCGAGACCAGCAGTGAAGACTAGCCTGAAAGCTACGCTCAGTAGTAGTGATTTGGAGTCAGAAGAATCAATAGAAAAATGCAGCAGTGACAAGTCTCTCTCACCAGAGGAGTCCAGACAGATTTTGAGAAACTGGAGAGCACACTAATGATGCCACAAATAATCAGTACTGAATTTCGGATGTTGGTTAAAATGCAAGTAAACGTTTCAGTGGAGGGAGAGATAAATGGGGCAGTGAAGACATTCCACATACACAGGCTAAGGAGGCAGAGACTATAAATACTGTCTAGTTTGAGAATTAAAGAGCAGACTGACTCCACAATTGCTGTTAGTGGGGCAGATTTAAGTTCTTCTCCCATGAGGGCTGACTCTGATATAAACCTGTACCAAACACTATTAAATTATTTTAATGATGGTTGGGAGGAGGGGGTCTCTGATTCTTTGCCAGTGGGAGATGCGACTTCTGGAGAGACTCAGCAGGAAGAGACAGATTTTTCAGGTCAACCTCACACAGAAGAGTCTGAGAGAACAGACCCAAATGACCCAGAGGCCCCCCCACAGACTCAGAACCTCAGAGCTGGACTGGCCCATCTAGATACCTGGAAAGTCCAGGTGGTCCCCCTCTGTTGGGTAACTGGCTTCCTTCTAAACTCTGAGACTCTCTGGTTTTATCATCTATTTTTTCTAATTAAATTAGGTATTTTTGGCCCTCTGTGTAAATGTAAAATGCAAACAAAGAGCAAGTGTATTGAACTGAAGCGAGATATTGATATGTCTGACTCTGTGGAACCTGATCCTTCTAGTAGTAGCTCATGTAGGAACAGTGCTGAGCATAGCTTTGCTGATCTTTCAGGAACAAACCTGAACCTGTGCCCAGACAGAACACAGTCTTACTTTATCTGCCCACTGAATCAATCTCCATGTAACTACTGTATATTGTCTACTCTGTAAAGTGCACATGCAAGCCTGTTGTATACTGTGTTTGACATATGCCTGTATTTTTGCCTGATTCCTAAATGTACTCTGATTTTGCGTCTGCCCTGATGTTTGTTTCGTGCACTGTTTTGTCCTCACTGTGATGAGGTACCTTTGTAAATGAGCCTCTGGCTCAAAGGTTATTAAACTGATGTTCTTATAAATAAATAAATTAAATAAATTAATAAATATAGTGGGGGGTGGAAGATCACCCTAACAGAGCATTTGTGGTAAGAAAGCTGTTGAAAGAATCAATATATTTTTTATTTTATCCAAGCTCTACCTCTTGATCCATGTATCAGGTGAGGATGTCTTTGATGTGAGTTTTAGGGCAGTACAGGCCCTGGAACGTTTTTGGAGCAAATAACACCAGCTGAAATTTTCTCCACTGTGGGTGCCTTTCATTGCGATATCACTTACTAAACCTATGGCCAAGACGGTATCAGTGAGATTCTAAAATAAAGGTGTCCATGTGTGTAACATACAGTTTAGGTTGAGACAAAGGTATGATGTTGTGGGGCCTTCTGACTATTACGGTAACCAAAAACATCTGGACTGGGGGATGGCGATTTGAGGTAAAGCTGAAACAAACTAATCTTGGAGTGGAGCATTTATCAGATTATTTGTTTCTGTGACACACTTAAATGTGAACTGTGTAGGTAATTCAGTCACATCACCACAGGATGTAAAAGTATTTTTCAGTGTAACCTATGTGAGAAACAAGGCCACATTTTTCAGAACTGCACTTGGGCTACTAAAAATTGTTCAGATGGGTATGATCAGGTCTTCATCTTGAAGAAGTCATGGCACGATACCCCAGGTGATTCTGCTACTGCTACATAGTGTAAAGGTCCACAAGTGCCCCCCTAATCCACCTGGTACTGATCAAGCCCTACTGTCTGCTGAATCATTGCCCCCTGCCTCCTTCTACCAGCATAAAACAACAAGGAATGTTTCTTTGTAGAACTCTTTAACTACAGTACAGGAGGTAGCTTATCACAATACATGAAGGGAACTTTCGACTCAGACCACAGACGGTGAGGATTCCATGCCTCCCATGAAGGAATGAAGGTTGGAACTAGGTCAACAGCACAGAAATTTCAGCCAGTGGTTAATCCTTCAAAAAACTTAATTTGAGTTCTCAGTAAAATTGAGACAATTCAGACATGGGTGAAATGGATTCCAATGTATCCACTAATTCTATTTGTTCTAAATCTTTTGAGACTACACCTAACTATACCTTCTTCAGATATGGAAGAAGACACAAGGGACAGTCAGCTAACCAGAAAAGAGGAATGGAAAGTCCTGTAAAAACGGGGTGACTTTAGAAGGATTTCACTGCATGATTTTTCCTTCAGTGCTACTGCATCTGCCATGCTCTCCCTATGTTTTGCTTCTCTTAAAGTCTGCAGCATGAAGAATCCAATGAAGAGAGAGGCTGTCCTTGTATGTTATTCATTCTGATTTTTTTTTTTTTTTTTTTTACATAGGAGACTAGATTTCCATCTTTGCATATGTTTTAGTACAGGGAACTAGATTTTCCTCTTTGCATGATGTTTCACAAGCAAAAATGGCTTGAATGTGGAGCCCATCTTATTGGACTTTTGGGGAGGACACAGCAGAATTGGTGGGTATTTTATTTTGGGGAACTCAGTTTCAGATTACAAAATTGCTGGATTTAAGTCCTGGTGCACTTATAATCTTGGACAGTTTTGTCTTATAAATGTGTATGCCCTCAGATAAAATCAGGGAGGGCTGCTCTTTTTGATGATCTTACGCCATATTTACATACTGGGAGGCATGTGGTACTGGGCAGGGATATTGATTCCCAGTTAGATCAGTTAAATAGGGTTGATGGGCAAAAAGGTTTATAGCAGTGTACATGCTTTACATCAGATGATTAATTCCACTATCTTAAGGGGTTCTTACAGGTACCTCTACCCCATGGAAGGGGACACATTTTCATGACACATTATCCTCAATAATTGATTATTTTTTAATGTCTGCACCCTTGAAAGTGGCATCTTTTCATCTGGGTCTGTGATGAGCTACCCAACTGCCATTCCTTATTTGTAGATATAATTCTGTTATATATAGTGATTTTTTTATGTGATTCTGTGAATATTTACATGCCACAAGAAGGCCAGTGTTATTTCAAGGGAACACAGAGAAACTGGATTTTTAAAAATATATAACCTTCCTTTGACCTGAAAGCCAGCTTGCTTGCCAAGAAACTGACAAGTACTTGCCAAAAGGCTTGTGGATATCTGATCAAATGGTATTTCCCATAGTTAACTAACCAAGGAAAACAGAGGTAAATAAAATGTTCAGAAGACACCATTCTTTCACTTCAAAAGCAGGATGCTGTGATCCAAGGAAACTTTCATGGTATTGCCTTTGATAAGATGAAAGAAAAAAACAGGAACATCCTTACTAGCAGACCTGTGTGAGATCCTAATTACAGGTGTTATAAATGTAAAGTTGGGAGACATCACCAGGCAGCTAGAGAATTGTGTTGAGATTTTGGAAACAGCATAACAGTGACATCTCTTGGCCAGAGTAGTTGATCTGGGGAAACAGACCAGTTTATTTTTTTAGAATTGGGATAATTGATGATACTGCAAGTTACGGAAGTTATTTAAAGCCTCAGCTTAGGGCATTTGCTCACACTTTTCATTTGGACTTCACATGACACACAAGGAACAAAACTGCTGCCAAGACCAACAAAACTGAAAATTTCATTTATTGTTCTGGACTTCAAGTTACAACGCATCTCAGGTAGACTTTAGCTAACAGTGATATATCTATATTTTTCCATTTTTTTTTTAATTTCTGTATTCTGGGTCCAAATTAGTGTTTTTTTTTTTAATTGTAACTGTATGGTTATTATTTAAGTATTTTAGTAAAAACATTTGTTTTTCTAAAGAAAATCTGCCTGAGTGAGATTTCTATAATTGTGTGTGAATTGGAGAACAATAATAATCTGTGACAAACTGTTACTGCTAAAGGGTTATTGCAGTCAGTAACCAAATCAAGAAAGGGGTCTGTAAGGGATCTGGAAGTATAGGGAGAATACCAGAGTCTGAAGAAATTTTGAACCAGGCTGTTACATCTCCTGTATGAAGAAGGTCAAATCAGGTTTCACATTGCTACCCCTGAAGAGAGTGTGCTGTCTGGGTCTACTCCCTTTGCGTAATAGCCAAGGAGGGGTTCATATCTGGCTACAAGACTCAAGACTGGTATTGTGCCCTTATCCAGAGTTTAGAGGGATTCCCTTGATCCTTGTAGCAGAGTTGCAGTCATAATCTTGGTGAGCAGTCTAAAAATATATGAGTAAGGCAGCCCTGCCTCCCATCATGGATTGCACTTAGTGGTGGGCACTGTGAGCTCAGTGAACCTGATCCCAGGAGTGGGTTTGTGACAGAGTCCAGTTGAATTTACTGATTATTTTGTGTTACAGGGCTCTCTACATTTATTTCTTTTATTTTAAGTATTTGGTAATCGGGTAAGGCCCACTAGGCACAAGTGCCTGTTTTCAGGGGTGACCTGGGAGCACTGGGGAATTAAGTGACTTTCTCAGAGTCACACAGTATGCAAGCATGCAATAATTTATTGTAAAAATATGTCCTCGAAAAAAGAGAGAAGATGTTGGAAGATGATTATTTCCATGTTGGAGTCATCTGATATTCAGGAACTTACAGCAACTCTTTTTTGCTAGACATACTGTATTTTTTTTATATGAAAACCAATTACTTTGGTAGGGGGACATTAAGCTGTTAATTTAGGAATTGCTCTAACAGTATGGAGGAAGGAAGGAAGGCTAGAGAAGATTATATGACGTATTCAAGTTTGAGAGACTAGTTATATAAGTTACTGTCTAAGTCAATTTCAGAAAAGTTTTTTTCTAAGTCTCAAATTAATTAGGTTAAATCTGAAATTAATAAATGTCAATACAAAAAAGCAGATTCTCTATATATGGAGCAAAAGTTAGATACTACGAAACCCCCATTCAGGGATCTGTATTCTGCATGCAAACACAGGGTTGAACACACTGGGTTTGATTCTCCAATGATTTGAATTCTGCAAGCCCAGGTGCATAAGCACTTGGGAACATGGGGCTTGCAGCATTCTAGCTGCCAATTGGGATTCTCGATGCTGCTGTTGCCCCATGCCATGAGTTAGACCAGCTTTGCTGGTCTAACTTATGGACCTTTATCACGGGGTTTGCACCACACTTTTTGCACAAACCTACATAAAGGGGGTAAGTTCACAAGGTACCGACTGTTCATGAGGAGGCACACGGTGTGGCAATGTGGTCGGCGCAGCCCAGGGTTCGACGCAGGGTTATGCTTGCCCTGCATCACCCTTTGAGAATTGAGCCCACTATATTTAGATAAATTGACATCTAAGACTAGAATCACATCTCTAACCTGCATAGTATGTTAAAAGTGGCAGAACATTTTGTAAAGATACTTTTGGAACAATTCATATTGAATCTAAGTGCAGAATTCTCTGCAGACAGCTCTTCCCCCACTTTCAGATCACACAATTAATAGAAACATAGAATTTGATGGCAGATAAGGACCACTTGCCCCACCTAGTCTGCCCATTTTCCTACCTAACAGATAAGCTGCAGATCCTAGTTAACCAACAGCTTACTTCCTCTTACCCCCACTAGGACTGCCTTATGACTGTCCCATGCATTCTTGAAGTCCCCCACTGTTCTCAACTCCACGACCTCCTCAGGGAGGCTGTTCCATGCATCCACAACCCTTTCAGTGAAAAAATACTTCCTCACATTATCCCTGAGCCGTCCCCCCTCTATCTTCAAATTGTGCCCCCTTGTTCTTGCACATCTCTTTTTCTGGAAGATGCTACCCTCTTGGACTTTGTTGATTCCCTTGAGGTACTTGAAAGTTTTTATCATGTCCCCCCTCTCCCTCCTTTCCTCTAGGGTATACATATTAAGCTCCTTTAGTCTTTCTTCGTATGTCTTCTTGTGCAGACCCTAATGCTGTATTGACTAAGCTCACATAGGAGGAGGGTAGGCAAGTTATTCAGGGGTTGAATAAGGGTACCTTTCCTGGGACAGACAGGATACCCAAGGATTTTTATAAGGGTTTTGAGGATATTTTTTCACTTTTTTGTTACGTCATGTTTCTCAGTACGTGGTGGACTCTCTCAGCTCCTCACCAGCATTTGGAAGAGCACTGCTTATTATTTTTGTTCAAAAAAGAAGATGTTATATCTTTGACTAATTGAAGACCTCTTAGTCTTCTGAATTCCGATTTTAGAATTTTGTCCAAAATTCTCTGTATTAGACTGCAGTTAGCAGCTAAGTAGCGATAGAACCTGTACAAACGTGCTCCCTACCTGGCAGGTCTATACATGAGAATGTGTATGTATTTAGGGATATTATAGAAAGAGCTAATAATGGTTTGATAAAGGTCCTTTTCTTATCACTAGATTTAGAAAAGGCATTTGATAAGGCTTCTCATGTATATTTGTTTAAAGTACTGGCTTTCTGCAGTATTTCTGACCAGTTTATAAAGCAGATAAAATTACTATACTCAGAAGCCACAGTTTTGCCCATTTTGAATGGTCTGGTGGGACAAGGATTCCGGTTCAGGTTGACGTACAGCAGGGTTGCCCATTAGGCCCCCCTGTTGTATGTTTTTTTACTAGATCCATTTTATTAGATGGCTAATGTCAGATCAAAGAGTAAGATATCTTTCCTTGCCCAATTCATCTTCTCAGGTGAAAATAATGGCCCTGCAGATATGTTTTTCTGTATGCTAAGGATGTTCCCTCAGGACTCTGCATTAAATATAATAAATGGCTTTTCTAAAACCTCTAGGGCTAAGCAGAACATTAACAAAAGCACAGGGTTTACATTTACTACAAACAGTTCTGAGGAGGTGGGGATACATCTCCAAGCTCCCCTCATAAAGGTGCTGGGTATTAAATTTGGTTCAGGAGATTTACTACTTTTAAACTGGATGGAAAGACTAAACCACTGCATGAAACACGCATTTGTCAATGTCAAATGTTGTCGTGCAGGCATTGGCAGTGGCGGAGCTAGAGACGCATAGCGCTTTGATTTTGTTAATGTGTCGCAAAAGGTGGTTTTGCACAGCGAGCACAGCATTGTGTGCCACAGCTGCAGAAACACGTTTTGGGCAGGCTGTAAAAAATGGCAGCTGGACTATTGATAAGGAGGTGTGCACAAATGCCAGTGGTGAAAATGTGGCATGAAAATATTGCAGATTGACAAAGTTACAAGGGTGCGTGGAACCTGTGCAATGCACGCTTGCAACACAGTCATTGTATGGACTTTCGGCACCAAATTTTCAACACAAGCATTTTAAGACCTCTGCTCATGAATAATGTTACTGTCATTTCCTCAAACTGTCCCGAAAACTGATTTCACACAGCGACCGTGCAATCCTGCGCCAGACGTGCAAAAACACATTTCAGCCAGCTGTAGTGTTCATAAGAAGGCATGAAAAAATGCCAATGATGAACAGCTGGAGTGAAAGTATTACAAATTCACAAAGTCGTGAGCGTGCGTGCAAACTGCGCAATGCACGCTCGTAAAACACTCATTTTATTGACTTTCATCCACAAATTTTCAACATAGATATTTTAGGACATCTGCTAATCAACAGTGTCACTGCCATTTTCATAATGTGTCTTGAACACAGGCTTTCCACAGCGACCGTGCTATTCTGCACCGGAACTACAAGAACAGATTTTGGTCAGGATGTGAAAAATGACAGCTGTACTGTTCATTAGGAGGTGAAGAACAATGGCACTGTTGAAAATCTGGAGTGAAAATATTATAGGTTTGCAAACTTATGAGCGTGAGTGCAAATTGCGCAGCACACGCTCGTAATATGGTCATTTTATGGAGTATTGTCACCAGATTTTCAACACAGGCATTTTAGAACCTCTGTTCATGAACAGTGTCACTGTCATTTTTGCAACGTGTCCCAAATGCTGATTTCGCACAGCGACTACGCTATTTTGCACCGGAAGTGCGAAAACACATTTTGGACAGGATATGAAAAATGACAGCTGTACAGTTCACAAGAAGGTGTGATAAAATGCCAATGTTGAGAATCTGGCATGAAAATATTGTGAATTACTTAACTTACAAGTGTGCATAGCAACTGTGCAACGCACGCTTGTAAAACGGTCATTTTTTTGGATTTTTCCCATCAAATTTGCAAAATAGGCTTTTTGAGAGCCCTCCTCAACAGTGGCACTGTCATTTTGTTACTCAGCCCCAAAAGGTGACTCTGCACAGTGACTGCGAAATCACCTTTCAGGACCAAATAATGCCATGACAGTGCATTAATTCATGAGGAGGGGCCCCAAAAACCCCATGTTGAAGTCATATGTCAGAAGTACGGCAGCTAGGATTCAATGCAAAGAAGTGCAAAATAATACACCTGGGAAACAAGAACCCAGGGGAAGAATACACAATGGGTGGGGAGGTAGTAACAACAACAAAAAAGGAAAGGGACCTGGGGGTAATCATATCAGATGACCTTAAGGTTAGCAAGCAATGTGAGAAGGCAGTAGGGAGGGCTGGGAGTATACTGGGATGTATAGGGAGAGGCATCAGCAGCAGAAAACAGGAAGTTGTTATCCCTCTGTACAGACAGTTGGTGATACCCCATCTGGAGTACTGTGTCCAGTTCTGGAGACCCCATCTCCGCAAGGACATAGACAGGATAGAGGCAGTCCAAAGGAGGGCAACTAAAATGGTGCAGAGTCTGCAAGAGAAGCCGTATGAGGAGAGACTAAAGGACCTTAATATGTATACCCTTGAGGAAAGAAGGGAGAGAGGGGGACATGATAGAAACTTTTAAGTACCTCAGTAGAATCAACAAAGTCCAAGAGGGTAGCATCTTTCAGAAAAAGAGACTTGCAAGAACAAGGGACACAATTTTAAAGATAGAAGGAGGGCGGTTCAGGGGCAATGTGAAGTATTATTTCACAGAGAGGGTAGTGGATGCATGGAACAGCCTTCCTGAGGAGGTTGTGGGGTCTAAAACTGTGGGAGAATTCAAGAATGCATGGGACAGACATAAGGTAATTCTTGTTGGGGGTAGGAAGAAATAGGCTGTTGGTTAACTAGGATCTGCGGCCTATCCTGTAGGTAGGGAAATGGGCAGACTAGATGGGCCTAGCGGTCCTTATCTGCCGTCAAAGTCTATGTTTCTATGAAAATTTGAGGCCAAAATTCCCAAAAATGCCTGAGGTGTGCAGCAAAGTTGAAAACACCCTATTTATTCCATTATACAGCTTACCCGGCATTTCTTCAGTTAGCGGTCAGCTTTGAAGTGTGCAGACATGTTCCCGGTCCACCAAAGATCATTGCTCAGAACTGCAGAGGAAAGTATGGGGTGGAGGGGGTGTGGGGAGGCAGGGTGTGCAGAGGGTGGTTGCGAGTTGGGGGCAGGAAGACTATGAGGGACCGTTTTCGTTTTACAGGTAAAACGCAGTACTTTTTTTTTTTTTTTTTTTTAAGAGGATTTAGCATGCTGGGGTGGGCTAACAGTGCACCACTTAACTGTTGGGGGGGTCTGTAGCCAACGGGGGGATTGGGCACCCTCATCGGCACACAACATGGGGGGGAGATGTTATGCCAACGGGGATTGGGCACCCCTCCGTTGGCATTTAGCAATGGGGGGGTTATGCCGATAGGGAGTGGGCTCCCCCCATCAACACACAAAGAAAGTGGGGTGGGCCAAGCTGAGGGGGATTGGGCACCCCCCTCGGCATTTAACAATGGGGGTGATTTATGCTAACAGGGAGTGGGCTCCCCTGTTGGCACATACAGAGGGGCAGGGGTAACCAACAGGAGGATTGGGCACCCCCTGAAGTCGGCAGTTTGGCAGCCACTGTGCCACCATGCTCATAATGTTGGCGAGCATGTCCAGGAAAGGTCTGTTGCATCTGATGAGCTTTGCTTGGATTGCAGCGGACCATTGGGGAATGAGGGACGCACCTACTGATGCGTGGCCTGCAATCACCCAACAGTGACTATGCCTCCAAATCTGCACTGTCCCAAGATGTTGGCTGCGCAAGCGTGCCAACATAAAAAGTAGCTCAATGGAAAGGGTAGAGGTTCTCTAAGAAAAAAAGGGGTCTTGTTATCAGGAATTGTTTATTGCCCCTCTTTATATATTTGTTATATTTACCCCCCCCACCCAAGTCTTGAACTACAGGTGACAAGTGTTTGTTTTTTTCAAATGTTATGGGGCAGCTGGTTAAATCTGGTTAAGAGGGATTTTGGTTATCATGCAGTCAAAAATGAGGGTCTGAATATGGTTCACCCAATAGTTTTCTTTTATACACCATTATCAAATCAAATCAAATTTATTTAAAAAGACGCCCAATCCCGAAGGCTCTGGGCACCGCACAAAACCTGTACAGTATTTCATACTGTATACATTTCATTACAATATCATACAAATATAAAAACTTAATCACCAAATGCCTGCATGAATAAAAAAGTCTTCAGATGACTCTTAAAGGCCTCTATAGTGGGGGCCTCTCCCACTTCAACTGGCAATGAGTTCCAGAAAGCCGGAGCAGCAACTCCAAACGATCGATCCCCTGCTGATTTTAACCTTGCTCTTGGAACTTTGAAGAGGCCCCACTAGAGGAGCGAGATCTCTGACAGAGGTGTACTGGTACCAGGAGATCAGAAAGGTAACCAGGGCCCTGTCCATGTAGGGTCTTATAGGTGAGAAAACCCACCTTGAACAAAACTCTCCACCTGACAGGCAGCCAGTGCAATTCACGCAGTACTGGAGTAATATACAATAAAACTTACTCTGCCGGCCAAGCAGGCAGCAGTGTTTTGCACTAGCTGCAGTCTGTGAAGAGAAGTTCCAGAGACCCCGAGATAGAGGGCATTACAGTAGTCAAGCCTAGAAGTAACTAAGGCATGTACCAAGGTAGGGAGGTCCAGAGCTGGAACAAGGGGCTTAATCCTGGTGATATTTCTAAGATGGAAAAAACAGGAACGAACCACAGAGGATATTTGGGCCTCCATAGACAGGTTCCTGTCAAAGATCACACCAAGATTTCGCACCCATGGGGAGGCCATCAATGACATTATTCATGCCTTCTTGAAAATTGAGTTTTATGGTACTTTCAAAATTTGGCATGATTTTTTTTTTGTATGGGATGGATAATATTTGTTGGCGTGGATTACTTTTTCCCCTAGAAATATTATGCATTTTTCAGTAGCTTCTCAGTGCTTTGTGAAAGGTGGAATTCCACCAGCACAATTAGTGCAGAATGAGCATTCCACCAGCAGAATTTCCACTGGAATTTCACTGGTTCTTCTGTGGAATTCAGCCAGCTATGATCCACAAAATAATATTCTGTGGAACAGCATTTTTCTGTAGAAAATCATTCCGCAACCATTTCTGCAGAATGTATTGAGATCCGTGGAATAATATTCTGCAGAACAGCATTTTTTCTGCAGAACATAATTCTGCAACCATTTCCTGCCATGGAATTGCACCATTCCATTTCTAGTGAAATTCGGTGGAATTTCAAAAATTCTGCAAAATATAGTTCCACTGTAATGTGAAAAGTCTGCGCAGCACTACTTCTTATGTGATTCTGGCCCTAAGAAACAGTTCCAGTGGACGGTTTCTAAACATATGATTTTGTCACAAGCAAGAGATTAATTGTATAAAACTGTAATGGTGCAAACTCAGTCACAATCTCCAGAATTTTTTGTATGTCTTCCTGTGAAAATTCCTAATATTCTTGCACACTTACACACTAAGAGGGCCCCAAGTAAAATGTGGTACATGCTCTGGCTTGGTTGCTCAGGAGTGAAATCTAATCATAAGCATAAAAGTCAGGAAGATAGAATGTGTCCTAGACCCGAGTGTGATCTGCTAATAGAAACTCTGGTACATTTTTTCTGGACTGCCCTTATAAAGATGGGCTTTGGCAATTATTGGCAAATAGGTGGAACTGGTCTTGGTTAGTGAGACTAACGTATGGGTGTGACCGAGTGTACACCCATCATTCTCCTTTCACCTGTAAACTGCTTCACAACCACGTAACACAGACAGTTACTACTTTACTAATTAGTTAGCTGTGGTGGGATTTGTACCAGACCCTTTGCTTAATTTTAAAGTTGGCTCTTTAAGACCTTACAGTATTGAATGTTCCACTTGTTGGCTATCTCTCAGTGGGAGGGGAGTGTCGACAAGCAATACTTGAGCCCAATAAAGGGAGGAGGGGGTACAAGCAGAAGGAGGTTTCTATTTCCATGAGATGCAAGAGGAGACAGCAAGAGACTGAACTACAAGAAGTTTGTATTAAGCTGAATACAAGCTATTTGCTTCTTTTTTCCTGTTAATGAAAGTAAAGCAAGGCTGACCCAGTGGCGCTGAGGTGCTTTGCATCTTACCTCTCCCACACCGGTGACCCGTGTTCGGGAATTAGCACGGTTGCCAGGGGTCAGTCAAGGGAAGGGTCTAGAGATGGATTGAGTGGCCAACAGGCAGCTCTCCTCTTCTGGGTAGGAAGAATGGCCTTCCAAGTGCTTGGTTGCCACCAAGTGGAGGGTCGGTGGAAGTGCATCACAAAAGGGGGGCCAGGGGTGGGCAGAGTGGGGATCACTGGATCCGGCACGTGCGTGTGTGCCTCTATGCATCCAACTGTGCTGCCCTCAGGGAAGCTACGGGGAGAAAACCCTGGTGGAAAATGGCTGCACAGGTGTTCATGAAGCCTGCCTGCCGGCTATCACCTGCTGCATCACCGGGACCCTGGTCCAGAAACTGGACTTTACTTTTGGGGGTGGAGTGGACGTCCCCTATTGACCCCACTATGGGGCCGGGGGGGGGAGTCAAGGGGGATACTCTGGCAAAGTAAGTCCTGGGAAGATACTGGTTGGAGTGGGTTGGTGGGACAGCACTGAACGGGAGCCCAGCCTGTCCTGGCCATGAAGGAAAAACAGTATATGGAAAAAAATGAAAGTAAAGCAGATTTCATTTAATTTAAACTGATGTCTGGAGTGCTCTCTTTGAGAGTGTTCCCCAGAAGCCACCTGGTTTGCTACCCTTTCACAGTGAGAATCTAGTACTAGGTGATTTTCCTTTTCAGTGCAAGGACTACAACAGAAGCACATTGACAGTTATCTTTGCTTATCTAACGTTTTACCTATGGCAGGTAAGGTGTCAATATGAGTTGCAACAGTTACAATCCTCATACATTTCAATAGCCAGTATGGTGGAAGCGGCAGTTCAAGAAGGTTTGGACTATGAGAGACAAACCTTACCTACACGTTAATCGTACCTGTCGCTAATGAAAATGGGCAGTATTGCTCACTAGCTTACAAGTATAAACAAGCATTTGTCAATGCCGAATGTTGATTGTATTGGTCTGTTGAGCTCGCTCAGGGGCCCTGTGTCACTGGCTCAGTCTGTTTGTCCTGGTGCTGCAGGCTGCTCTTTTGCAGTGGGCTGCTACCTGCATTGGCACCTTGTTCTGCTGAGGAAGAAATCCGCAGCTGTCCAGACAGCTCCATTGAGGTGGCTCACTCTCCCCCCTCACTCACTCATTCTGTTTCTCCTGGCGCTGCAGGCTGCCTGTTTGTGCTGGGCTCCTGCATGCATTGCTGCCTTTTTCTACCCACAAAGAAATCCACAGCTGTCCCAACAGAGCTCCGTTGAGGTCGCTCACTCCCCCTGTCTAACTTACTCATTCTGGTTCTCCCGGTGCTGCAGGCTGACCTTTTGTACTGGGCTCCTGCCTGCGTTGCTGCCTTCTTATGCCCACAAAGAAATTTGCAGCAGTTACAAGAAAGCTCCACTGAGCTCACTCACTTCCCCTCTCTCACTCACTCATTCTGGTTTTCCAGCCACTGCAGGCTGCCCTTTTGTACTGGGCTCCTGCGTGCATTGCTGCCTTTTCTGCCCACAAACAAATCTACAGTAGTCCCAACAGAGCTCCATTGAGCTCACTGACTCCCTTTTGCTCAGTCGTTCATTCTGTGTCTCCTGGCGCTGCAGGCTGCCCTTTTGTACTGGACTCCTGCCTGCATTGGCGGCTCTTTCTGGCCAGAAAGAAATCTGAAAGAGTCCCAACACAGCTCCATTGAGCTCGCTCACTCCCCCTCTGTCACTCACACACACATTCCATTTCTGCCGGCGCTGCAAGCTGACCTTTTGTACTGGGCTTCTGCCTGCATTGCCAGATTTTCTGCCCACAAAGAAATCCACAGCAGTCACAATAGAGCTCTGTTGAGCTCACTCACTACCGCTCTGTCACTTGCTCATTCCATTTCTCTTGGCGCTGCAGACTGCACTTTTGTATAGGGCTCCTGGCTGCTTTGGCACCTTTGTCTGTCCACAAAGAAATCCACAGCTGTCCCAACTGAGCTCCGTTGAGGTCACTCAGTCTCCCTCTCTCATGCGCTCATTCAGTTTGTCCTGGCGCTGCAAGCTGCCCTTTTGTATGGGGCTCCTGCCTGCATTGGCGCCTTTTTCTCCCAACGAAGAAATCTGCAGCAGTCCTGATAGAGCTCCGTTGAGCTCACTAAGTCCCCCTGTCTCACTTGCTCATACCATTTCTCCCACCACTGCAGGCTGGCCTTTTGTACTGGGCCCCTGCCTGCAATGACGCCTTTTTCTGCCCACAAAGAAATCCACAGCAGTCCTGACAGCTCTTTGGTGAGTTCGCTCACTCCCCCTCCCCCAGTCACTCTCTCGTTATGTTTCTCCCAGTGCTGCAGGCTGCCTTTTTGTACTGGGCTCTTGTGTTGGGGTCTTTGCCTGCCCACAAACAAATCTGCAGCAGTCACGACAGAGCTAAGTTGAGCTCAGTCACTCCCCCCTCTCACTCAGTCGATCTTAATCTGTCCCAAACACTGATTTCCCAGAGTGACAGTGCTATTCTCTGGCAGGTGTGCAAAAGTATATTTTAGCCAGGGTGTGAAAAATGACAGCTGTAGTGTTCATAAGGAGGTGTCAAAAAATGCCACTGTTGAAAATGTAGCGTGACAGTATTACAGATTTGCGAAGTTACAAGGGTGCGTGGAAACAGTTCAATGCACGCTTGTAACACAGTCATGTTATGGAGTTTCATCATCAAATTTTCAACATGGGGAATTTAAGACCTCTGCTCATGAATAGTGCCACTGTCATTTTCTTAATCTGTCCCAAACACTTATTTCCCACAGTGACCACGTTATTCTGCGCCGGAACTGTGAAACACATTTTAGTCAGGATGTGAAAAATTATAGCTGTACTGCTTATGAGGTGTGAAAAAATGCCACTGTTGAAAATCTGGTGTAACAATATTACAAATCTGCGAAGTTACGAGGGTGCATGGAAAGACGCAACGCACACTTGTAACACTGTCAGTTGATGGGCTATCATCACCAAATTTTTAACACAGGCATTTTAGGACCTCTGCTCATGAACAGTATCATTGTTATTTTCTTAATCTGTCCCGGACAGTGATTTCCCACAGTGACTGCTCTATTCTGCGCCGGAAGTGCAAAAACACATTTTGGCCGGGTTGGGAAAAATGACAGCTGTACTGTTCATAAGTAGGTCTGGGAAAATGGCAATGTTGAAAATATGGAGTGAAAATATTATAAATTTAGAGATTACGGTGATGGTACTAATTAGCAACTACGCTATGGTAACACAGTTATTTTATGGAGTATCATTACCAAATTTTCATCATAGGCATTTAGTACCTCTACTCATGAACAGCGTCACTGTCATTTTCTTAATCTGTCCTGAACACTGATTTCCCACAGCAACCATGCTATTCTGTGCCGGAAGTGCAAAAACATTTCAGCCAGGATGTGAACACTGACAGCTGTACTGCTCACAAGGAGGTGTGACAAAATGCCAGTGTTGAAAATCTGGCATGAAAATATTGCAAATTCATGAAGTTATGAGTGTGCATAGCAACTGCGCAACACACGCTCATAAAACAGTCATTTTTTGGATTTTTTCCACCAAATTTGCAACATAGGCTTTTTGAGAGCCCACCTCATGAACACTGGCACTGTCGTTTCGTTAATCAGCCCCAAAGGGTGATTCTGCACAGTGACCACAAAATCACCTTTTGGGGCCAATTTACACCATGACAGTTCAAGAACTCATGAGGAGGGGTCCCAAAAACCCCATGTTGAAAATTTGGTGAAAAATTTCCAAAAAATGAGATATGCACCAAAGTTGAAAAAACACTATTTATTACATTATACAGCTTACTGGCATTTCTTCAGTTCGCGGTCGGCTTTGAAGAGTGCAGATGTGTTCCGGGTCCACCAAAGATCATCGCACTAAGCCCTGGAGGTAAGTATGGGGTGAAGGGGGGTGTGGGAGGCAGGGTGCACGTGGGTGAGTGCGGGTGGTGGGAGGGGCAGGAGACTACAAGGGGCCGTTTCCTTTTCTCCAGGTTAAAAAAAAATCTAAAAAACATTGGGGACCATTTTTAAGTTTACAGGGGCATGTGGCACACTGGGGTGGGCTCCCAGCATGCCACTGGAGTCTTGCTTTGGGGGCAGCTGTAGTCGACGGGGACTGGGCACCCTGTTGGAAAAAACAACAAAGGGCCATGTGGCACACTGGGGTGGGCTCCCAGCATGCCACGGAGTCTTGCTTTTGGGGGAGCAGCTGTAGCCGATGAGGATTGAGCACCCTGTCAGCAAACAACAGAAGGGGTAATTCCTTTCTGCCGATGGGGACTGGGCACCCGTCGGCAGACAATAAATCTGGGGTTACATTATGCCGACGGGTGTGTGCTCCCCTGTCGGCAAATAAACATGGTGGGGGTGTAAATATTGTTTATGAATATGGCAGCAAGCTGCCACCATGTTCACAAACAATATCAGGGATCCCACATCCCGCCATGCAATGATGGGTCACTCCCTCATTGCAGCGGATGGCTGACGTTGCAATGACGAGGTGGCCCCTGATTGCAGCGGCTGAATTTTTAGAAAGTTGTGGCATGCTGGCTGAACTAGTGTCAGCTGCAGCATGCCATGGCATTGGGAGACGGGGGACAAGCCTTTACAGGCTGTGGGGGCATTGGGCACAACAGTGCCGTGCCTCCACCCACTGCCTGTGGAGAAAGCTGCCGCAACATGTTTCTAGTGCATGCGCGCAATCAACATAAAAATAAACAAGCATTTGTCAATGCCGAACGTTCACTTGCAGGTATTTGCAGTGGTGTTTGGCACGTATGGTGCTTTACCCTAATGCCCTGTGCGATTGCTGGTATTTGCACAATAAATTTTCAGCATGACCTTTTTGTTACCCCCATTGTGCGCTACGTAGGCAGAAACGTTTTGGGCAGGATGTGAAAAATGACAGCTGTATTGCTCATAAGGAGGTGTGGTAAAATGCCAATGTTGAAAATCTGGAGTGGAAATATTGAAAATTCGCAAACCTACAAGCGTGCGTGGGAACTGTGCAATGCACAGTCATAAAACAGTCATTGTTAGGAATTTTTTCACCAAATTTTCAACATAGCCATTTTAAGATCTCTGCTCATGAACAGTGTCACTGTGATTTTCTTAATGTGTCCCATACATTGATTTTGCACACCGACTGCGCCATTGTGCACTACATGGGCAGAAACACATTTTGGGCAGGATGTGAAAAATGACAGCTGTACTGCTCATGAGGAGGTGTGGTAAAATGGCAATGTTGAAAATCTGGAGTGAAAATATTGAAAATTCGCAAACTACGAGCGTGCATAGGAACTGCGCAACACGCGCTCGTAAAACAGTCATTTTTAGAAATTTTTTCACCAAATTTTCAACATAGCCATTTTAAGACCTCTGCTAATGAACAGTGTCATGGTGATTTTCTTAATGCGTCCCATACATTGATTTCGCACACCGACTGCGCCATTGTGTGCTACATGGGTAGGAACACATTTTGGGTAGGATGTGAAAAATGACAGCTGTACTGCTCATAAGAAGGTGTGGTAAAATGGTAATGTTGAAAATCTGGAGTGAAAATATTGAAAATTTGCAAACTTACGAGCCTGCGTAGGAACTGCGTAACGCACACTCGTAAAACAGTCATTTTTGGGAATTTTTGCACCAAATTTTCAACATGGGGTTTTTGGGACCCCTTCTCATGAATGATGTCACTGTCATGGTGTTATACAGGCCGAAGGGTGATTTTGCGCCAGTGACTGCGAAATCACCCTTATTTAAGACGTCGACATCATTCATGATAAGGGTCCCAAAACCCCATGTTGAAAATTTGGTGCAAAATTCCAAAAATGCCTGAGATATGCAATAAAGTTGAAAACCCCTATCTAGCCCATTATACAGCTTACCGGCATTTCCTCAGTTCGCGGTCGGCTTTGAAGAGTGCAGGCGTGTTCCCGGTCCAGCGATGGATGTCGCCGAGCTCCGGATGGGAGTGGGGCGGGGGTGTGGAGGGAGGCGGGTGCGCAGTGGGTGGGTGCGGGTTGGGGAGGGGCTGGGAGACTACTTGGGACCGTTTTGCTTTGCAGGTTAAAAAAAAAAAAAGCGACGGGACGTTTGCCACGCTGGGGTGGGCTTTCAGCGTGGCACCAAAGCTTTGGGGGGGGGGGGGCTTGAGGCCTACCAGCGCTGTGTATGACAGTGGTGGTTTTCTTTGAAGCGAAGACCAGCACTGTCATACACAGTTTCTGCACCCATTGGTGCAGGACTACCACGCCTGCTCAACGGAGCAGTGGATTGAACGGGAGAGGCACACCTCCAAAGTGTGCTACTCTCCCAAAACGTTCCGTGCGCATGCGCGCAAGCAAACGTAAAAAATGGAAAATAAAACATGAAATATGAAACATTTCTGAAATTTCTTTTTTATAGAAGAAGTTCTAGGTTTTTGTTTTTTGTTTTAGTCAGTTTTTTTTACTATCTTCTAGATCTAATGAGAAAGGAAGAAGCTTACTTGTATTTGTGTTTTTTTCTTTCTGCTGCTTTTTATGGTGTTGATGTAATTTTGTGACTCCTTTGTCATACTAAATTTTTTGTTTATCAGTTTTGTTTTGTTTCGCTTATACAATAATGCAACTTCCCCTAGTTTTCTCGAGAAATGCTAGGGGATCATTCCCATCCATTCCAGAGGAACGGTAAGGTGGGAGATTACAGCGGCCTGCCCAGCTGAGCTTTAGCAGTGAGGCATTAAGAAGGAATGGGAGTTGTCAGACCCAGTGGCGTGGAAGGCTGAGGCACTGGGCACCTTACCTCCTGCCATGCTGGCAACCTGGGGTCAGGGGCAGACTCAGATTGCTTGGGGGCTAAAGGGGAGAGGAAGGATAGAGTGTCCGAGCACAGCTCTCCTTCCTCAGGGGGAGGGGTTGCTGTGGCACGCTGCTTGCCTGACTCCCAATGGTTGCTGGGTGGCAACACTTTCATGCCACAATGCAGGGGAAGGGATTCCATGTTCAGGACACTGGAGCCATCTCCGCAGAGTTTGGACGTTGCTCCCAGTGCATGTCTGTGGGCCCAGGGGTGAAAATTGGAGGGAAAACTGCTCCGAGCAGCAGAAAGAAGGACTGACCCCTCACAGGCACCACACCAGTGGCCGAGCACAACCATGGGTCCTGTGGCAGAGGACTGTGGTGAAGGTAAGTCCTGGGGGAGCCATATGACAGGGCTAGGAATGTCGGTCTGAAAGGAGTCACTGGAGGAAGCAACAGGTGATAAATAAACAGTAAAAAAAAGAAAGAAGGAATGGGAGTTGACTGAACTGCTAGCATGATTGTAGCGCTTCTGTTCACTGCACCAGTGACCCTGGTTTGAGAATAGACTCAGGTGACTAGGTACCGGCTGGGGGAAGGAGCATCAAGTGTTCCAAGGGCAGCTGTCCTCTTCTTTGGGGGGGGGGGTACTCCACTGCTCATTTCCCACTTGGCTGAAGCTGGGTGGTAACACAGTGGAGGCTCGCACTGGGGGAGAGAAGCCGCTAGATGCCAGTAGCGTGTTGCGTGTCCGTAAGTGCCTGTGCATCACTGCATGCTGATGACCCTCAAAGACACCCTGGTGGGAAACACCCTCAGCAGGCAGGGTGATGCTGGCACCACTGCAGTCCTAGCACTACTGACCATGGCACCCTCCTACCCACCACACATTGTCCAGGGTAAGGGGTGGAAGTAAGTCCCGGAGAAGGTAGTTGGTGGGGCTGGGGAGAGAGGACCAGCAGAAGGGGGCAAGCTAAGGCAGTGAATGAGAAAAATACAGCCTTGAAAAAAGAGGGATGGAGTCCAAGGATCAGAGGCAGTAAGAGGAGGGGCAAGAAGATGAGGAGGGAGGAGAGATGCAGGGAAGGGAGTGGATCCAGAATTTAAAGAGGAAAGCAGTGCAGAGGATAGGTGCCTGCCTGCTAGTAAAGTGAGGGACAGATTAGCTCAGAGGAAGCAGTGGTGTGTATGTGGTAGGGCAGTTTCAAGAAAAATGGCAGAAAGAGTGGAAAAGCAGTCCAGCCTGCCTAGCAGAGGTGGTGGTGTTGGGTACAAGCGAACCCAGCAGCGGAGGCACACTAAAGCAGAAAGTGTGAGCAGAGATCAGCCTGAAATGCAAAAAGGGTTACCACAAAAACCAAAGGTGTTCTTGTCACCCTTGTACTCATAGAATTTGTATCACTTTTTGGATGTGGGGTGCAGCAAAAGGGGGGAGACCGTGGGCTTTGGGAAATGGAAAAGTGCGCACTGCATGTATTTCTGCCTCGGGTGCCAACATGTCTAAAACCAGTCCTGTTGCCTAGGGTGGGGTTGGGGACAGCACTGTAGCACAGCTGGGTGATGGAAAGTTGAGAGGTATGGACTGGGTATCTGGGTGAAAAAGAGACAATATGGGGGTGGACAAAATGAATACAGGCCTTTTTGTTTCCAGCCCATTTTAGAACCTAGTAATCTGTATACATTTAAATATCACATACTAATTACATGTTAAGTGCTTGTTCACTTTTGAGTCATTCTAACTGCTAAGGGAGATCCTGTTTGTTCAACATTTTGTACTGGACAGATTCTGAGTGTTTTGGGTTCTGCCATTTAACACTGCTGTGGCGTCTGTAGTAGTTAGTAGTTGTTGAATGGAAAGGAGAACTGAGCAATTCTGCATATTTTTAGTTTCATCCCGGGATGCAGATGGTAATCAACTGAAATTGAACCAGATTAAGCTGTTAGTGGTATTTTTAGTGAATTGGGGAAATTTGGCCAGGACAACATGAAAATACCCCTAGTCTTTTCGAGAAGTACCATGGGATCTTTAACATCCACCTGAACAACCACCAGAACAGAATGATGGGATCTCAGTTTAATGTCTAATCTGAAAGACAGCATCTCAGAAGTGCAGCATCGCTCTCACAATGCACTACAGTGCCAGTATTGCGATTTTTCTTCCAGTGCCTGGTGTGGGAACTGAACCCACAACCTTCTGATCTTCTGGCCTCAGACACAAGTGTGCAACCTGCTGAGCCACTGACACTAGTAGTGTAATAGTAGTAAGCATGTTAATCAGCCTCTGACGCTTCTTTGCCTAGGTAACTCAACACTCCTCTTGAAGCTGTCCAGCAGCCCGACCACAGATCACTAGACCTTCAAGTTAAGATCCACTGGTGAAAGGTTTAAGCAGTGAAGGCTCATTACATTTGGATTCTGGAGACTTTAGTTAGCTTAATTAAGTGGGCTCGCTCTGTAATCTCAGAGAACGTCAGCTAGGAGCCTTTTGTGAACGTCCATGTAGCCTGCAGCAGCTCAAACTATGTCCAAGTTGGTTTGCAATGAGCAACCTGCTGTGCCCTCGAGCTCTGTGATACTCTGCATTCAGTTTATTATACATTGTATTTGGTTCTGTTTTGAATGGAGTGCTAGTAACAGCTAAAAGTCCCTGTATTTTTTTGTCCAGTATTTTTGTACTCGAGGCAGTGACCACTACTGACTGGCCACTCTGGCTCCAAGTATCAGATAGCGTGAATGGCTGAATGCCTGGAGTCTCAGATTCAGTGTAGCCAAATGCAAGGTGCTTCACTTGGGTAGGACAACCAGAGGTAGGACCTACACACTGTATGATGGTTTACCCATGCCGCAGCAACACTCGGCATGGAGATATCCCCGAGAGTGACAGCCGCAGTGCCGACTGTCTGCATTGCAGTGTCAGGGATGCCTCTGTGCATCCATCGGGGAGCTGTGCCCCCGATCCCCCATGTAGGGGTCTCTGCCCCCCCACACCCCCCGGTCTCTAGAATTCTAAGTGAGAGTTGGACTTGGACTGGGGGGGGCAAACACCCAGTGAGGCAGTCCCGATCACCAAACAGACCACCATAGAGACAGGCGGATTTTGCCCGATTCCTGTCGCTGTGGTGGTCTTCACGATCTGGGAGTCGCTGCGGCAATGGTATACCCTGTATGGCACTCCTCTTGTTGCAGTGGAGGAGGAAAAGTCCTGGTGGTCATAATAGACAAGAGGCTGAAGAATGGCAAGCAGTGTGTCACCACTATCACAAGGGCCAGCAGAATGATGGATTGCATTAAGGGGTTGGGGGGTAACCAGCAAGGCAGGGGACTTAATCCTGCCACTATGCAAGGTCTTGGTCGGATACCATCTGGAGTATTTTTTTCCGTTCTGGGCTCCCCAGTATAAAAAGGACACCAAGATGGTCAAGGGGATGCAACACAGGACCAGCAGCAGAGCTAGAGGGGGGCCCCTTGGGCCCCTGACTTTGAAACTGGTACCCCTGACCAAGACTTGTGCTGATTCACAACATTATCTCTCTAGGATACTGAGACAGTCCCAGTTTTTATTGCCCTTTACCGGTGCACTGACACTGGGCTGGACTCACAAAATGATGTGGGACCAAGTCCCACACCGCGACTCCAGTTGCAGAATGGAATCTCTGCAGCTGCAGAGATTTATATTTTCGATCCACCACTGCTGCGGGAGATGTTACGCCTGATCCCACTTGACTTAACATTTTCCCACAGCAGTGGAGAAAATAAAAACACAAGCTGCTGTAAATCGTGGAGCCAGTTGTAAACCGGCTCTGCCTTTGTGAATACCGCAGTTGTAGGAAAAACTTCAGCTCTGCAAGTGGCAACCCACTTGTGCCAGATTTTTCCCCTGCAGCTGTGGGATTTTCTGGGGCTCTGGGAATTTGGTCCACTATTTTTAAAATTGGTGTTTTGTCCCAGTTTCTATAGCAAACTCAGTTGTCTTCCCCCAATAAATGTCCCTTCAGTGTATGATGTCGATGCTGGCCTCCTGACCCATTAAACTTTAAAGATTTGATTGCCTTAGTTGTCTTGCACTCTGGATGGAATTAGACCCCGTCTCCCTGCCTGCATTCCAGCTATCTGCCAGTCTACTCCTCCCTCTGAGATCCAGACCCATGTGTCACACAGCCAACCTCCAACTGTGATTGCCCCACTGTCAACACAGAACTCTGCTGGCCCGGTGGTGCTGTGGGTTGAGGTGCTGGATGCCACACCTCGCACCATGCTGGTGACCGGAGTTCAGGAGCAGACTCTGGGATCTGGGGATTAGCAGGGATGGGGAGGAGAGGATTGAGTGTCCGGAGGACTGCTCTCCTCTCCTGGGGTGAGTCTGTGGGGATGTATCACTCTGCAGCGGCTCCCGGTGGAGATTGGGGGAACCACAAGAGCAACCTGGTGAGGGGGTTAGGCTATGGCAGACATCTGCAAGGGGGCAAGATTGCGTCCTGTCACACAGATGTCATTCCATGTCCACATCTCGGGGGGCAAACAAGGAGGAAAAACCCCGGCTGGTGGGGAGGAGACAGCAGAGCTCGAGGGCTGAACCCACATGCCAGTGCCAACCCCAACCCCGACTTGACTGTCCATGGTCCCCGCCTTCTCCTGTATGGGGTCCATAGGAGAGGGGGAAACCAGCACCCAGTTCCTCGGTCAGGGAAGGGGTTCTGGTGGGCAGTAGAAGTGAGGCTGAGTGGGTCCCCATCTGAGAGATGCCTCGTCGGCTGGTGACCGGGTGGAAACAAAGTTATCAAAACAAACAAAAAAAAAAAACAGAACTCTATGGATTGCCCAATGAGAGTGCGCACACACACCACCAAGCAAACTCTGACACTGCCAACATGACCTCACAGTCTGTCACATGATGGAGATCAGCATCGGTCAGAATTTTCAGCCTGGAAGCTTGGTGTGTGCTTGCACTGTGCTCAGCTTTGAGGGACAGTGTCTGTTGGTATCAGATGGTGGGTCAGATGACAGCTACCCTCCTGCTTTGTAGTCAGTCTTTTTTTTTTACCTTTTTTTTATGTTGATTGCGCTCATGCACAAGAAACATGTTGCGGCAGGTTTCTCCACAAGCAGGTTGTGGAGGCACGGCACTGGTGTGGCCAGTGCCCCCACAGCCTGTAAAGGCCAGTCCTGCTTCTCCAAAAGCTGTGGCATGCTGCTGCTGACACTAGTTCAGCCAGTGTGCCACCAACTTGTAAAAAAAAATCAGCCGCTGAAATTGGGGACCACCTTGTCATTGCAGTGTCAGCCATTCGCTGCAATGAGGGAGTGACCAGTCATTGCAGGGCGGGATCTTTTGTTTGTGAACATGGCATCGCCTTGCCGCCATGTTCACAAAGAATATTAACCTCCGCTGCTGAGGGGGTGTCCAATCCCCCTCAGTAATATGTGCCCCCCGACCATGTTTAGTTGCCAACGGGGGCCCCAATCCCCGTTGGCTGCAGTGCCCACAATATTTATGTTGCCGACGGGGGAGCCCACTCCCCGTTGGCATTATGGTCCCCGCCCCCACAACTTTTGTTGTGTACTGACGGGGGTGCCCAATCCCCCGTCAGCTACAGCTGCCACCCCCAAAAAGGAAGACTCCATTGGCATGCTGGGAGCCCACCCCAGCATGCCACATGCCCCTGCAAAATGAAAAACAGTCCCGCAATGTCTTTTTTTTTTGTAACCTGTAAAAAAGGAAACGTTCCACAGCAGTCTCCCTGCCCCCCCCAACCCGCCCTCACCCACTGCACACCCTGCCTTCCCACACCCCCCTCACCCCATACTTACCTCCGGAGTCCGGCGCGACAATCTTCGATGGATCAGGAACATGTCTGCACTCTTCAAAGCCGACCGCGAACTGAGGAAATGCCGGTAAGCCGCATAATGGGATAAATAGGGTTTTTTCAACTTTGTTGCATATTTCAGGCATTTTTTGGAATTTTGGCACCAAATTTTCAACATGGCATTTTTGGGACCCCTCCTCATGAATTCTATCACTGTCATGGCGTTAATCGGCCCCGAAAGGTGATTTCGCGATCACTGTGCAGATTCACCTTTCAGGACTGATTAACGAAATGACAGTGCCAGTGTTCATGAGGTGGGCTCTCTGAAAGCCTATGTTGCAAATTTGGTGGGAAAAATCAAAAAATTGACTGTTTTGCGAGCGTGCATTGCGCAGTTGCTATGCACTCTTATAACTTTGCGAATTTGCAATATTTTCGCCCCAGATTTTCAACACTGGCATTTTTCCAGACCTCCTTGTGAACAGTACAGCTGTCATTTTTTCATACCCTGGCCAAAATGAGTTTTCGCACTTCCGGCGAAGAATAGTGCGGTCAATGTGGGAAATCAGTGTTCCGCAGAGATTAAGAAACTGACAGTGGCACTGTTCATGAGCAGAGGTCCTAAAATGCTTATGATGAAAATTTGGTGATGCTACTCCATAAAATGACGGTGTTACGAGCGTGAGTTGCGCAGTGTGCTCACACGCTCGTAAGTTCACGAATCTATATTTTCACTCCAGATTTTCAACATTGCCATTCTTCTGCACTTTCGCATGAACAGTACAGCTGTAATTTTTCACATCCTGGCCGAAATGTGTTTTCGCACTTCTGGCGCAGAATAGCGTGTCGCTGTGGCAAATCCATGTTCGGGACACATTATGAAAATGACAGTGACACTGTTCATTAGCAGAGGTCCTAAAATGCCTATGTTGAAAATTAGGTGACGAAAGTCCATACAATGAGTGTGTTATGAATGTGCATTGCGCAGTTTCCACGCACACTCGTACCTTCACTACTTTGCAATATTTTCACTCCAAATTTTCAACATTGCCATTTTGCCACACCTTTTTATGAATAGTGCAGCTGTCATTTTTCACATCCTGGCCAAAATGTGTTTTCGCTCTTCTGGTGCACAATAGCACGGTTGCTGTGGGAAATCGGTGTTCAGGACATATTAAGAAAATCACACTGGCACTGTTCATGAGCAGAGGTCCTAAAATGCCTATGTTAAATATTTTTAGATGAAACTCCATAAAATGACTGTTACGGGCGTGTGTTGTGTGGGTACCACGCACATTTATAAGTTTGCAAATTAGTAATATTTTCACGCCAGATTTTCAACACTGGCATTTGTTCACACCTCCTTATGAACAGTACAGTTGTAATTTTTCACATCCTGGCCAAAATGTGTTTCCGCGCTTCCGATGCAGAATACCGCAGTCGCTGTCAGAAATCAGTGTTTGGGACAGATTAGGATCGAGCGACTGGGGGGGGGGGGGAGTGACCGAGCTCAACTGAGCTCTGTCAGGACTGCTGCGGATGTCTTTGTGGGCAGAAAAAGGCAAGAACACAGGCAGGAGCCCAGTAGAGAAGGACAGCCTGCAGCGCCGTCAGAAATGGAACGAGCAAGTGAGATGGGGGAGTGAGTGGGGCCAACGGAGCTGTGTTGGGACTGCTGCAGATTTCTTTGTGGGCAAACAAAAATGCCGACAGAGGCAGGAGCCCAGTACAAAAAGGGCAGCCTGCAGCGTCAGGAGAAACAGAATGAGTGAGTAAGACGGGGGAGTGAGCGAGCGACCTCAACGGAGCTCTGTCGGGACAGCTGCGGATTTCTTTGTGGGCAGGAAAAGGTGGCAATGCAGGCAGGAGCCAGTACAAAAGAGCAGCCTGCAGCACCGGGACAAACAGAATGAGCAACTGAGAGAAGGGGGAAGTGAGTGAGCTCAACGGAGGTGTATCACGACTGCTGCAGATTTCTTTGTGGCCAGGAAAAGGTGGCAATGCAGGCAGAAACCCAGTACAAAAGGCTAGCCTGCAATGCCGGCAGAAACGGAATGAGCGACTGAGAGAGGGAGAGTGAGCAAGCTCAACAGAGTTCTCTCAGGACTGCTGCAGATGTGTTTGTGGGTAAAAAAAGCCGGCAACGCAAGCAGGAACCCAGTACAAAAGGGCAGCCTGCAGCAGTGGGAGACACAGAATGAGCGAGTGAGGGAGGGGGAGTGAGTGAGCTCAACGGAGCTCAGTTGGGACTGAGGTGGATTTCTTTGTGGGCAGAAAAAGGCAGCAATGCATGCAGGGGCCAGTACAAAAGGGCAACCTGCAGCGGCGGGAGAAACAGAACGTACAAATGAGAGGGGGAGTGAGTGAACGAGCTCAACGGATTTCTATCATGACTGCTGCAGATTTCTTTGTGGGAAGAACAAAATGCCAATGGAGGCAGAAGCCCAGTACAAAAGGCCAACCTGCAGCACCACGAGAAACAGCATGAGCGAGTGAGACAGGGAGAGTGAGTGACCTCAACGGAGCTCTGTCGGGAAAGCTGCGGATTTCTTTGTGGGCAGGAAAAGGTGCCAACGCAGCCAGGAGGCCAGTACAAAAGGGCAGCTTGCAGCGCTGGCAGAAACAGAATGAGTGAATGACAGAGGGGGAGTGAGCAAGCTCAACGGAGGTCTGTTGTCACTGCTGTGGATTTCTTTGTGGGCAGAAAAAAGCGGCAATGCAGGCAGGAGCCCAGTACAAAAGGCCAGCCTGCAGCACTGGCAGAAACGGAATGAGTGAGTGACAGAGGGCGAGTGAGTGTCCTCAACGGAGCTGTTTCAGGACTGCTGCACATCTCTTTGTGGGCAGACAAAGCCGCCAATGCAGGCAGGAACCCAGTACAAAAGGGAAGCCTGCAGCAGTGGGAGACACAGAATGAGTGAGTGAGGAAGGGGGAGTGAGTGAGCTCAATGGAGCTGTGTTGGGACTGCGGCAGATTTCTTTGTGGGCAGAAAAAAGCAGCAATGCACTCAGGGGTCCAGTACAAAATGGCAGCCTACAGTGGTGGGAGAAACAGAACGAACATGTGAGAGAGGGGGAGTGAGTGAGCGAGCTCAACGGTGCTCTATCATGACTGCTGCAGATTTCTTTGTGCCCAGAAGAAGGTGGCAATGCAGGCAGAAGCCCAGTACAAAAGGGCAGCCTGCAGTGCCGGGAGAAACACAATGAACAAGTGAGAGGGGCAGTGAGCAAGCTCAATGGAGCTCTATCATGACTGCTGTGGATTTCTTTGTGGGCAGGAAAAGGTGGCAACGCAGGCAGGAGCCCAGTACAAAAGGCCAACCTGCAGCACTGGCAGAAACGGAATGAGTGAGTGACAGAGGAGGAGTGAGCTACCTCAATGGACCTGTGTCAAGACTGCTGCAGATTTCTTTGTGGACAGAAAAAACTGCCAACAGAGGCAGGAGCCCAGTACAAAAGAGCAGCCTATAACACCAGGAGAAACAGAATGAGAGAGTGAGACAGGTGGAGAGAGCAACCTCAACGGAGCTGTGTCGGGACAGCTGCAGATTTCTTTGTGGCCAGAAAAAGGTGCCAATGCAGGCAGAAGTCCAGTACAAAAGAGCAGCCAGCAGTGCCCGGGACAAACAATGAGCGAGTGAGAGAGGGGGAGTGAGCAAGCTCAACAGACCTCTATCATGACTACTGCAGATTACTTTGTGTGCAGAAAAAGGCGGCAATGCAGGCAGGAGCCCTGTACAAAAGGCCAGTCGGCAGTGCCGGCAGAAACTGAATGAGCGAGAGAGAGAGAGAGAGAGAGAGAGTGAGGTAGCTCAATGGACCTGTGTCAGGACTGCTGCACATTTCTTTGTGGGCAGAAAAAGCCATCAACAGAGGTGGGACCCCAGTACAAAAGGGCAGCCTGCAGTGCCAGCAGAAACAAAATGAGCGACTGAAAGAGGGTGAGTGACCCACCTCAACACAGCTCAGTCAGGACAGCTGCAGATTTCTTTGTGGGCAGAAAAAAACTGCCAATGCAGCCAGGAGCCCCGTACAAAGGTGCAGCCTTCAGCACCGGGAGAAACAGAACAAGCGAGTGACACGGTGCCACTGAGCAAGCTCAACAGACAACACATTCGACATTGACAAAAAATGCTTGTTTTTTACTCTGGAACAGTGCCTTATTAATAAAATTAAAAATGAAATCCTGTTTTGAGTTGGAAGAGAGACAGGACAGAAGGGGACAGCATGAGGTGGGGGGCCCCTGGTGGGTGAAGAAGACTGAAGCCAATCAGAACTGCCAACTGCTGAGTGAGAGAGAGGAGGAGGGGAGGTGGTGTGAGTCACGTCAGTGAGTAGAATTTCTTGGGAAAAAGGAAAAGTCAATTAATTAAAAAGAAAATCAGTCTTTTTTTAAAAAATCCTGAGGAGAAGACAGGAGAGTCAGGCTAGCAGGTCGGAGGAGCGTAAGATGGGGCCTGTACCATGCATATTAGGGTTACCAGCTGTGTGACTCTCTCTGAAAGAGAGGACAAGGGTGGTCACTGTTGAGAAAAAAAAAAAATGTTCTCATCCGAACCCCTGTCTTTAACTAAAAAAAATAAAAAATCCTGAGGAGGATTAGATTTTCTCCTCCTGGATTGGCCGAGACCTAAAAAGGTGTTTATTTCTTCTCAATATGCCTCAAAATGCACCAGGGAACTTTTAAAACCTCAGAGGTTCTGAGGGCTTGGCGGACACCAGACCACTAGCTTTATGTCAATTTTTTTTTTGGGGGGGGGGGGCGCACTTTGCACGTAATGCTCAATTTCTAACTTAGGAAATGTGATCACCCTACTGTAAGATGATTTAAGTTGAAAACCTCTGCTATGCTGTATTTATTTGGCTGCTAGATGTGTGTGGCACAGCAAACTACCTGTATCTGTGTGTGACAAGACAGATAGGTGGCAGGCAGGCAGGTAAGTGCATGTACACATGCAGAATGATGCACTTGCTCACTTGCAGACAGGCCAGGCTGCCATTAGTTTGACAGGAGGCGGCTCTGGCAGCTGGGCACACAATGATGTGGGTTAAACACCACCCTCAGTCTATGTCTACAGTCTCACTTGTTAAAATCTAGTCAGAGCCAAAATGGCTGCTCAGCGCTTTTACCAGTTTTTGCCATGCCGGAGTCTGTCACGCTCAAGATGGTGGCAATGACAGAACTGCACATGTGCAATACTCGTACATGCGCAGTTTGAATCGGCGGACACCTTGGGCACTGCGGCCTTCACTTCCACAGTTGTGGAATAAAAAGTTGTGTCCCGAGAAGTGGGTGTGTTTATGCATCCGGCAGAGTGGAAGGGCCACATAAACACAACAATTGGACCTGTACCAGAGCACTGTGGAAGCTCGCTGTATAGTGATCCGGTCATGTGCTTCCACAGTGCTCCCACAAAGAATTGTAGCAATATGTCTGTGGAGCTCCACCCATGCATCTGTAAAGCTGTGCATCTCTCAATTGATGCTAACAATTTGTTTTATCTCCTGCCCTCTCATCGAACTTGGCACACCATTTTTTGACTGGTGGAGGAGAGGGGAGAGACGCAGTTATTGTTCCCATGAGCCCAAATACACAAATAATTTTCAAACGACAAGATTTGAACAGACAGATGTTTGATATGGCATCCTCCGGCAAAATTTTGGGTCATGCACTGAAGCTCAGATGCAGTATATCCAGGGCTAATATTTCTCATAGGGTGGTGAACCTATGGATCATCATACCAGAGGAAACAGAGGGTATGAGAACAGTACAGGCCTTCAAGGTAAGTCTGGACAAGCGTTTGCTTATCAAAGGAATCACAGAGTGCGCTGGATAGTTGTGCGAGTTTAAATCCCTATAAATCAGCGCATGTTGCACCATATATTTACTCATCCCTGCTTATGAAGCAATGGGGAAGGGGTGATGATGGGCTTAGAGTCCCTTCTGACTTCAAATTACTGTGGTACCATGTATCCCCACAGTCCCTATCCTGGCAGGGTTCCCTAGTGAGGAAGAGAATACATCCAGTTGTGAGGGATGGGATCAGGTGGTGGGTTGCAGCTGTCATTATGTCCCCAGTCTCTCTTCTTTTTCCAATGTTCGGGCATATTTGGAGCCATCAGCACTGTGTGATTACTTGCAACATTGATGGCTGCTCTCCAGCTCCCTACCTGCTTTGCACACTTGCACTGCAAACTGCTTTATCAAGGGTGCCCCATTGGAGGAAGTGAAAAGGCATGCATCCTGAGCTTTCCTTGGCCTTCTGCAAGAGTGGCTGGAGGAGTGACATGGTGGCTTCACCCCCCACCAAGGCAGTGAACATAGCCAGTGGCAGCCCTTCTGGCTTTGAGCTATTATTCAAGCAGTGAGCTAAACTCACTCCTGAATCCAGTTCACCACCTATGACAGAGCAACACGCCACTGCTGGGCAGTCAAGGTGGACTCCTGAAGCTCCCCCCCAGGTCCTTGCATGCTGCAGGAGGGTGCAGTGCAGCTTGGACCTGTACATCACTCTGCCAAAGCACCTCATTACAGGCCGGCCCAGTGGTGTAGAGGGCTGAGGAGCCAGTGCCTTACCTCTTACCACGCTGACGACCTGGGGTTGGGAGCAACCTCGGGTGTTGGAGAGTCCACCGGGGGGAGGAGGATCGAACTTCCCATGGACTGCTCTCCTCCTCCGGGGGGCGTGGGATGGGATGACTGCCGAGGTACTGGCTCCTGGAGGCAGCTGGGGACTGGTGCATGCTCGGGGGGTCACAGTGTGGGTCTACATGGGCCGATGTTGGATGTGCCGTGCGCAGAAGCATGCGCGGCAGTGTCCCTGATGTCACTGCATGCCCATGCTGTGGGGGGGGTCATGGGGACCAAAAAAAAACAAACAATCTTCTGCTGTGCATGAAGGCCAGCCCATATGGTGACGCAAAGGACGCACTCAAGCTAGCTCCCCCCAAGTCCATCTTCCAGGTCTTCCACAGTGTGTGGGGCAAGTACCCACTATGAATTGGCCTAGGGAGTGTAGGGCAAGGGGGTTAGAGCTCTGACTGCGGTCGATGCGGGGGCTGAGGAGACCATGCTGGATAGGGGAAACCATAGGACCCCCCCCAGCTGAGGAAGTACCTAAAAGAAATCAAGAAAAAAAAAAAATTACCTCATTACAGTCCCACAGTAGTCTATCTGTTCCTTCAGTCTGCGGCCCCAGTGGAGAAGAGACCATAAATCATACCTAACTGTCTGCAGAGCTTCTCTGATGTGAACTTCTGCCAAGTATGACCCGAGCAAAGAACGTGTCCAGCTCATTCGACTTGTCATCTGAGGCCAGGTTCTAGCCCAGGCCTCGTGTAGATAGGCCAACAAATTAAGAACCAGGCCAGTCAGCTTCCTCAGGTCACGACTCATGAGGTAATGAATGATGCCACTCACCTTCTCACCGCTCTGCATTTCGCTTATAAAAAAGTTTGTGAGTAGCTTACCACAAGCTAACAGGGCTGGCTAACAAAAGTAGAACTGGTTCTGTCTTGGAAAGGTTATTGCTTTACACGGTTAGTATTTTTTGGGTGTGCTTGTACTATACTTCCATGACAGTGTCACAAACTTACAGCTAGCAGTAGATGTCTCTGGAATAGTACTTACGTAAGTTTTATTTAGACAGGAGATATAAAAAAAATTAGTGTAAGCTTAATTGCAATGGTTTCCTGCATAAAACAGCAATACAACATTACAAACAGCATAGTTACATTATGCAGTTAAAAAACAAAATAAGTGTCATGGTGAAATACAGTCAGTGTTTCCATTTTAAGTCCAGTATACAATAAAATACATGTCTCATTTACATAAAAATATGTCTACAACGTTAATTGACATAAAGACATGCAGTACAAGAGCGTGGAAGTGAGGCTTGATTTATAAGCCAGTCAAATACAGTAGGAAGTGAGGAAGTGGATCAGATATTGAGCAGAAGTGCATAAGGGGTGTATTCAAAAGAATAAGTCCAGAATTTGAGACAGTTCATCTGCCAAAAGAGCTAACAGAAGAGTACTGTACCAACACAAGTCCAACAGAGAAGCACAAGTTGGTTCTTCTGGCTCTTCTTGGTACCAACATATTACTAACGTAGCTCAGACATTTCAATAAAAGACAACTGTGACTAAATTTAGAAAAGTGAGACTGTCTGCTGTCTGTTAGAGGCAGTCATGCTAATTTGTGATACAAGCCACAGTGGTGAGTGTCTCTAGGGGAGCAAGGCGTGAATCTGCAAGTTTGTTAAAAATAACATCCAATTTATGTAACTGAGTAACCAGAGCTGATCCATGGTGTCAGGCAACTTCCAAGGGAAGGGGGGCTGCCTAGTAAGAAAGCTCATGACAGCATCCCATCTCCACTACTTCCATCAGATTTTGCTCTGATGGTGTGTGTGTATTGGGATCCAAAGGGATGGGGGAAGATGCAGAGTGGGGTAACTCATGCTAGTGTCGCAGCCCCACTGCTACCAGCAGGAGTCACCTTGATGGTGCATTACTGAGGCCCTGGGGGGGGGTTGCAGTGGGGTAGTTCATAATGCCCCACTGATACCATCAGGAGCCATTGCAATGGATTATCAAAACTACCCAAGAAGCACAGGTTGTGGTGTGAGGTAGTTCACGTCAGTGTCACAGCCTTTATACTAGCAGGTGTCACTGTGATGATGTGTGGGTTCCCCCAAGGTAAGAAATATCAAGCAACTCTAGACTGGGGCACCTTATGTCGATGGTGCAGTCCTGTAACTACTCATGCTGCACGGAAGGTTCAAATTCTGATGGAACAGAATTCCGTAGAGTTGCAGAAACCTCTGCAGAATTCCACTGGTAGTGGAATTCCAACATTCTGCATGCAAACTGTTTCCGCACAGTGGCGGCTCTATGCCAGGGCCCGCCAGGGCATGTGCCCTGGTAAAAAAATGCTGTGCCCCAGTTGGTGCCTCATATGGTGCAGAGCTTCCCCATAGTAACCATATGTCAGTGCCCTGGCTGCCATCGGTTGTGCCCCAGCTGTGCCCTGGTAACCATTTGTGGCTACTGCCGCTAAAAATTCTGCAGATTAATAATATGCAATTCACAATAACTGCAGATTCTTTTTCTATAATCTGCAGAAAAATTATCTCACAGTTTCTGTGCTCCACAGGAAATTATACTGCAGTATACACAGAATTGCTTTTCAGAATCCCATGGAATTTAAAAACAGAAATTCAGAAAAGCCATTCAAAAGTGGAATTTCCATTCCTCATGAATTCCATTGGTAGAATTCCACATTCGGCACTGCCTTAGTAACTACCAGCTGGAGTCATTGTGGTTCTGTCTAGAGCCCCATAGAATGGGGACAGGCTGTGAAGTCAGGTAGGTCAAGTCATCACCAGAGCTCCTGTACTGATGGTGTGTAACCTTGTCATGAAGCCGGTAGTTTAGGAGAGCAAGACATGTTTTAACAAGCATTTGTCAATGCCGAATGTTGACTGCGTTGGTGTGTTGAGCTCGCTCACTGTCCCTCTGTCTCTTGCTCAGTCTGTTTCTCCCGGTGCTGCAGGCTGCTCTTTTGTACTGGACTCCTGCCTGCGTTGGCACCTTGTTCTGCCCACTAAGAAATCCACTGCTGTCCCAACAGAGCTGCGTTGAGGTGGCTCACTCCCTCTCTCTCACTCGCTTATTCCATTTCTCCTGGCGCTGCAGGCTGCCCTTTTGTACTGGGCTCCTGCCTCTGTTGGTGGCTTTTTCTGGCCACAAAGAAATCTTCAGCAATCCCGAATCAGGTCTTTTGAGTCTGCTGACTCCCTGTCTGTCACTCACTTATTCCGTTTCTGCCGGGGTTGCAGGCTGGCCTTTTGTACTGGGCTCCTGACTGCATTGGCACCTTTTTCGGACCACAAAGAAATCCACAGCTGTCCCAAAAGAGCTCCATTGAGGTTGCTCACTCCCCCAGTGTCACTCACTCATTCTGTTTCTCCTGGCGCTGCAGCCTGCCCTTTTGTACTAGGCTCCTGCCTCTGTTGTCACCTTTTTCTGCCCAAAAAGAAATCTGCAGCAGTCCTGACAATGCTCTGTTGAGCTCGCTCACTCTCCTTCTCTCACTCGCTCATTCCATTTCTGCCCGCGTTGCAGGCTGCCCTTTTGTATTGGGCTCCTGCCTGCATTGCCGCCATTTACAGCAGTTGCAATACAGCTCCGTTGAGCTCGCTCACGCTCCCCCTCTCTCACTCACTCATTCTGGTTTTTCCTGCCACTGCAGGCTGCCATTTTGTACTGGGCCCCCTGCAAGTATTGCTGCCTTTTTCTGCCCACAAACAAAGCTGCAGCAGTCCCAACAGAGCTCCGTTGAACTCACTCACTCCCACGCCCTCACTTGCTCATTCTGTGCCTCCTGCCGCTGCAGGCTGCCCTTTTGTACTGGGCTCCTGCCTGCATTGGTAGCTTGTTCTGGCCAGAAAGAAATCTGAAGCAGTCCAATCACAGTTCCATTGAGGTCGCTCACTCCCCCTCTCTCATGCACCCATTCAGTTTATGCCCGTGCTGCAAGCTGGCCTTTTGTACTGGGCTCCTGCCTGTGTTGCCGCATTTTCTGCCCACAAAGAAATCCACAACAGTCACAACTGAGCACCATTGAGCTTGCTCACTACTGCTCTATCACTCACTCATTCTCTTTCTCTTGGCGCTGCAGGCAACGCTTGTGTACAGGGCTCCTGGCTGCGTTGGCACCTTTGTCTGCCCACGAAGAAATTCGCAGCTGTACCGACAAAGCTCCATTGAGGTTGCTCAGTCTCCCTCTGTCATGCACTCATTCTGTTTGTCCTGGCGCTGCAAGTGGCCCTTTTGTATGGGGCTCCTGCCTGCATTGGTGCCTTTTTCTGCCCATAAAGAAATCCGCAGCAGTCCTGACAGCGCTCCGGTGAGTTCGCTCACTCCCCCTCCCTCACTTGCTCTATCGTTCTGTTTCTCCCAGTGCTGCAGGCTGCCCTTTTGTACTGGCCTCTTGTGTTGGGGCCTCTTTCTGCCCACAAAGAAATCCGGAGCAGTCCAGACAGAGATCAGTTGAGCTCAGTCACTCCCCCCTCTCACTCGTTCCATCTTAATCTGTCCCAAACACTGATGTCCCACAGCAACCGTGCTATTCTCCATCAGGAGTGCAAAAACATATTTTAGCCAGGATGTGAAAAATGACAGCTGTACTGTTCATAAGGAGGTGTGAAAGAATGCCACTGTTAAAAATGTGGCGTGAAAATATTACAAATTTGCGAAGTTACAAGGATGCATGGAAACTGTTGAATGCACGCTTGTAACAGTCATGTTATGGAGTTTTGTCACCAAATTTTCAACATAGGGATTTTAGAACCTCTGCTCATGAACACTGTCACTGTCATTTTCTTAATCTGTCCCGAACACTGATTTCCCACAGCAACTGCATTATTCTGTGCCGCAACTGTGAGACCACATTTCAGTCAGGATGTGAAAAATGACAGCTGTACTGCTCATAAGGAGGTGTGAAAAAATGCCATTGTTGAAAATGTGGCATGAAAATATTATGAATCTGCAAAGTTACAAAAGTGTGTGGAAAGTGTGCAACGCACACTTGTAACACACTCATTTGATGGACTATCATCACCAAATTTTCAACATAGGCATTTTAGGACCTCTGCCCATGAACATTTATCTGTCCCAGACAGTGATTTCCCACAGCGACAGCTCTATTCTGCACCAGAACTGCAAAAACACATTTTGGCCAGGATGGGAAAAATGACAGCTGCACTGTTCACACGTAGGTATGGGAAAATGGCAATGTTGAAAATCTGGAGTGAAAATATAAATTCGCGAAGTTACGAGCATGCATGCAAACTGCACAATGCACGCTCATAACACAGTAATTTTGTGGAGTATTGTTACAAAATTTTCAACATAGCCATTTCAGGACCTCTACTCATGAACAGTGTCACTGTCATTTCCTTAATCTGTCCCGAACACTGATTTCCGACAGTGACCGAGCTATTCTGCGCCGGAAGTGTGAAAACACATTTCCACCAGGATGTGAACAATGACAGCTGTACCGTTCACAAGGAGGTATGACAAAATGCTAAAGTTGAAAATCTGGCGTGAAAATATTGCAAATTCACGAAGTTATGAGCGTGCGTAGCAACTGCACAGCGCATGCTCGTAAAACAGTAATTTGTTGGATTTTTCCCACCAAATTTGCAACATAGGCTTTTTGAAAGCCCACCTCATAAACACTGGCACTGTCATTTCATTAATCAGCCCCCAAAGGTGATTCTGTGCAGTGACCACGAAATCACCCTTTGGGCCTGATTAACACCATGACAGTGACAATATTCATGAGGAGGGGTCCCAAAAACCCCATGTTGAACATTTGGTGTCAAAATTCCAAAAAATGCCAGAGATATGCAGCAAAGTTGGAAAAATCCTATTTATTATGTTGCTTGCACGCACGTGCAAGAAACATAGTGCCATCATCCGAGTTTTCGGAGGTGTGTCAGCCCGTCTTCCAATGCAGTCAGTGTGTTTGCAGGCGCGGCCCCAGTTCCCCAATCACTGCTGCAGCTGTCTGTGACAAGCTGAAAATGCAGTGGCAGGCAGTTGAAAGGGAGAGCTCTGAATGAGTGAGCAGAGCTTTCCCCCTCCCGACTCACACACATGCACGCACGCACCCTGCGTGCTCATGCGCCTTCCCCCTCCCCACACTGTACGGCCGGTAGGGTGCCCAATCCCCGTCGGCTCCCCTCCACCATCTGTCCTTGTGCCATGCTGGGTGCCCACTCCAGCGTGGCAAACATCCTGTCGTCATTAAAAACAAACAAACCTGAAATAAAAACTGTCCCTGGCGCTCTCCTGCCCTCCCACAACTCGCACCCACCCACTGTGCACCCTGCCTCCCACACCCCCTCACCCACACTTACCTCCGACCTCGGTGCGATGATCTTCAGTGGACCAAGAACACGTCTGCACTCTTCAAAGCCGACCGCAAACTGAGGAATGCCGGTAAGCTGTATAATGGAATAGATAGGATTTTTCAACTTTATTGCATATTTCAGGCATTTTTGAATTTTTGCAAATTTTCAACATGGGGTTTTTGGGACCCCTTCTCATGAATGATGTCACTGTCATGGCATTACTCAGGCCGGAGGGTGATTTTGCAGCGGGCAGCCACTGCACGAAATCACCTTTCTGGAATGATTAACAAACGACACTGCCAGTGTTCATAAGGTAGACTTCTCAAAAAGCCTATTTTGAAAATTTGGTGAAAAAATTCCTAAAATTACTGTTTACGAGTGTCGTTGCGCCATAGTTCCCACGCACGCTCGTAAGTTTCGAATTTTCAATATTTTCACCCAGATTTTCAACATTGCCATTTTACCACACCTCCTTATGAGCAGTGCAGCTGTCATTTTTCACATCTTGCCCAAAACATGTTTCCGCCCATGTAGCACACAATGGCGCGAGTCGGTGTGCAAACTCAATGTATAGGACACATTAAAAAATCAAAGTGACACAGTTCATGAGCAGAGGTCTTAAAATGGCTATGTTGAAAATGTGGTGAAAAAATTCCTAAAAGTGACTGTTTTACGTGCGTGCATTGCGCAGTTCCTACGCACGCTCGTAAGTTTGCGACTTTTCAATATTTGCACTCCAATGACTTCCAAATTCCTAAACAGTACATAGAAGCAAGCAACATTCGGCACTGACAAATGCTTGTTACATTATACAGCTTACCAGCATTTCCTCAGTTCGCGGTCAGCTTTGAAGAGTGCAGATGTGTTCCTGGTCAACCGAAGATCGTTGCGCCCAGCTCTGGAAGTAAGTATGGGGTGAGGGGGTGGGGAGGCAGGGTGCGCAGTGGGTGATTGCGGGACAGTTTTTTTTCCTTTACAGGGCCATGTGGCATGCTGGGGTGGGCTCCCAGCGTGCCACCAATGGCTTTCTTTTTTTGGAGGGGACAGCTGTAGCCGACAGGGGATTGGGCACCCCGTCGGCAAACAACAAAAAGGGGGGGGTCCTTTTGGCCGATGGGAATTGGGCACCCCATCAGCAGATAGTTAAACAGGGGGGATTCCTTTGTGCCGACGTGGACTGGGCACCCCCGTCGGCAAACAACAAAAGGGGAGTTCCTTTTTGCAGATGGGGATCGGGCACCCATTGGCAGACAGTTAAGCAGGGGAGGATACATTATGCAGACAGAGTGGGCTCCCCATCAGCAGAAGAAACACGGTGGAGGTTGTATTGTTTGTGAACATGGCGGCAACCTGCCGCCATGTTCACAAACAATATCAGGGTTTTTACATCCCGCCCTGCAATGACGGGTCGCTCCCTCATTGCAGCGGATGGCTTACGCTGCAATGACGAGGTGGCCCCTGATTACAGTGACTAAATTGTCACAAGTTGGTACAAACATTCCAAACTTGTCATCAGCAGCCTGCCACGGCATTGTGGGAAGTGGGACAAGCCTTTGCAGGCTGTGGGGGCATTGGCCACAATAGTGCCCTGCCTCCACAGCCTGCTTCTCAGCAAGCTGTCCCAATATGTTTCTTGTGCTGCGTGCAATCAACATAAAAATGGAGGAAATTAACTGAGGTAGTGTGGTCTGGGGCTAGAGCATAAGCTTAAGAACATTTTCAAATGCTTGTGAATGCCGGAAGCCCCAAGTGCACTGTATATATGACGCACAGGGCTTACGGCATTCATCTGCCAGGATCAAGATATTCTATCCCGTGTGCCAATTGCCACAGGTTAGGCCAACTTTTTGTGGTCTAGCTTGTGGCAATCCTGATGGCCTTTTTTACGAAGCTTGAAGCAGATATTTGGTGCAAGCTGCCATGTATCGTGGAAACTGTCTCAGCTGCGCTTGCGTTTGTAAAATCAGGTGCAATTATGGCAAAGGGGTTTGGCACACCACCAGAACCTAAGAGTCGTGGCGCTGGGCTAGACGTAAGCCCTGCACCATACTTTTAAAATCCTGCCCAAGGTGATACAGAAGAACCAGGTTCAAATCCCACATCGCTCTTGTGCCAATGATGTACCCGCACTAACTCAATGTAGAGTACCAGCTTGTCGTTAATACTTAGTTGCTTTTTTCTGCACAATAGTTCAGTAAGCATTTTTTCCAACAAAATGTAATTCCTGGTCTCAGAATAGATGACACTTTAATGTGTTTGAAGTGTGACTGTTTACGTTATAGTGGCCGTTTTTGAAACAAGTCACAACTCTTATTTCGTACAGCTATGTGCTCAGGAATAAATCAGCTCATGTGTTAATCCATTGCTTTGGTGGGTTGGAAAGTGACACTGATCGTTCTGAGAAAAGGTGTAATTCACATTCTAGACCATGAATACCTTTCTCAATGTTCTAAAGTCGGAATTACAAGGTTGTAAAAACAACAACTGGAAAACATGCTTACTGTGTATTATAAACTAGAGAAACATTTAATTGAGAGCATTTTATGAAGGTTTCATTGTTTTGTTTGCTTTTCCTGCTGTATTTTGAGTGCAGCAGAGGCCATTATGATGTCACCAAGCATTGTGCAAGCTGCTCTCTCATTGGTTTTGGGTTCCTTTGTGACCTGTCTAAAGTGAGGATTAATGGTCAAAGGCAGGATAGATTATTTATCCTCATTTACTTATTTTTTTAGTTATATTATTTGAAAACTGGTAGCTGGGAAAGGCACACTGAGCCAAGGCTCTTTTCCTGGTGCAACATGGGGAAAAGGGAGAGGGGATACCGCAGAACTGGAGAACAGCACATGTGGTGCCCCTCCACAAAAGTGGTCCCAAGGATGATCCAGGGAATTAGACTAGTCATTGTGGGGGGTCGTGTCAAATGAATCTGACTGACTTCTTTGACTGTCACTAAGACAGTAGACAGGGGTCAAGTGGCAGACATCCTCTATCTTGATTTCAGCAAGGCCTTTGACTCTGTGCCCCACAAAAGGTCGATCAGGAAGTTGGTGGATCTCAGGGTTGGGGATAAGATGGCCAGATGGGTGGAAAACTGGCTGAGGGACAGAACCCAGACAGTGGCTCAGGGGGAGAGTTCTCTGGCACCAGAGAGGTAACCAGTGAGGTCCTGTAGGGCTCAGTGCTGGGGCAGGAGTTCTTCAATGCCTTCATCAGTGACATTGGGGATGGCATTAAGAGCAAAATGTGCCTATCTGCAGATGACACCAAGCTCTGTGGGAGAGTGGACATAGCTGAAGGGATACAGGACCAACAGGATGATCTGGAAAAGCTGGGGAGGTGGTCCAAGATCTAGAAGCTCGGCTTCAATGCCAAGAAATTCAAAGTTATTCATATTGGAGCCAAGAATCCCAGGACAGAGTACTACCTGGGTGGAGTCCAGGTATCTGCAGAGGATGAGAAGAACCTAGGAGTGATGATCACTAATGACCTGAAGCAGTCCACACAGTGCAAGAAAGCAGCAGCAAAGGCAAACAAAATGCTGGGATGCACAGCTAGGGGGATCAGTAGTAGGAGAAAGGAGATTATACTGCCCTTGTACAGATCACTCGTACAGCCTCACCTAGAATATGGAGTTCAGTACTGGTGCCCACACCTCAAAAAGGACATTAACCTGCTAGAGAAGGTACAGAAGAGGGCAATAAAGATGATAGCGGGTCAGTAGGGTAAGGCATATGAAGAGAGGTTGAGGGCACTGAACATGTACTCCTGGAGGACAGGCAAGAGAGGCGACATGATTGGGACCTTCATGTACTTGAAAGGGATAAATAAGGTGGATAAGGAGAATCTCTTTAAGCTGAGTGGCAACCATAACACAAGGGGACACAGCCTTAAGCTGGAGGGTGGGAGGTTTAGGAAGGAGGTCAGGAAGCACTTCTTCACAGAGAGGGTGATGGACACTTGGAATGCACTGCCAGAAGAGGTGATCTCATTAAAGACAGTGGGCAGCTTTAAGAGAGGCTGGGATAAGCATAGGGGGGAAGGTAACGATTATTGCTAGGGAAGATGGGAGGAGTGGGGAAGGGGGCAGGGACAGTAGCTCAAGCTGTGGACCCTGCAATACAAGCAGACTAGATAGACCAAATGCCCTTCTTCTGCTGTTTTTTTCATATGTTCATATGATACAATAAATCAAAAACAGCAGTAGAGAAGCATTGCAAAGATAAAGTGCAAACCGTGATCAAGGTAACAAGATGCAAGCGCAAATAACAATAGAAACATAGAATTTGACGGCAGATAAGGACCGCTTGGCCCACCTAGTCTGCCCATTTTCCTACCTAACAGATAAGCTGCAGATCCTAGTTAACCAACAGCTTACTTCCTCCTACCCCCCACTAGGACTGCCTTATGCCTGTCCCATGCATTCTTGAATTCCCCCACTGTTCTGGACTCCACGACCTCCTCAGGAAGGCTGTTCCATGCATCCACAACCCTCTCTGTGAAAAAATACTTCCTCACATTACCTCTGAGCCGTCCCCCTCTATCTTCAAATTGTACCCCCTTGTTCTTGCACATCTCTTTTTCTGAAAGATGCTACCCTCTTGGACTTTGTTGATTCCCTTGAGGTACTTGAAAGTTTCTATCATGTCCCCTCTCTCCCTTCTTTCCTCAAGGGTATACATATTAAGCTCCTTTAGTCTTTCTTCATATGTCTTCTGGTGCAGACCCTGCACCATTTTGGTTGCCCTCCTCTGGACAGCCTCCACTCTGTCTATGTCTTTGCGGAGATGGGGTCGCCAGAACTGCACACAGTACTCCAGATGGGGTCTCAGCAACTGTCTGTACAGAGGGATAACAACTTCCTATTTTCTACTATTGATGTCTCTTCTTATGCATCCCAGTATCCCCCCAGCCTTCCTTACTGCCTTCTCACATTGCTTGCCCACCTTTAGATCATCTGATATAATTACCCCCAGGTCCATTTCTATTTTTACTGTTGTCAGTATCTCACCCCCCATTGTGTACACTTCCCCTAGGTTTTTGTTTCCCATGTGCATTACCTTGCACTTCTTTGCATTGAATCTGAGCTGCCATACATTTGACCATTCCTCCAACCTTGCCAAGTCTCTTTTCATCCTTTCCACTCCATCTTGTGTATCAACCCTGTTGCAGATCTTTGTGTCATCTGCAAAGAGACATACTTTTCCTTCCAGTACCCGCTAGTAACCCTCCTTTCTTCACTGTGTACTCCATTTACTACTACCCTTTGTGTCCTGTTGTCTAGCCAATTTTTCATCCAGGCTACCACCTTGGGACCCACTCAAGGCTGGCTATCTTGTGTATTAATTTTTGTGCGGACTGTATCAAATGCCTGCTAAAATCTAGGTAGGCCATGTCCACAGTCCCTCCTGGTCTACTACTTTGGTCACCCAGTCAAAGAAATCTATTAGATTCGTCTGACATGACCTTCCCATCGTGAATCCATGCTGCCTTGGGTCCTGTGCCCCACTGGCCTCTAGGTACTCAAAAATTCTTTCCTTCAGAAGTGATTCCATCATTTTCCCTATCACTGAGGTTAAACTAACAGGTCTGTAGTTTCCTGCCTCTGCCTTGCTCCCACGTTTGTGAAGGAAATTCACATCTGCCCTCCTCCAGCCCTCGGGTACCACCCCATCCTCCCATGATTTGTTAAAAAGGGTAGTCAGTGGTGTCACTAGTTCTACCCTTAGTTCTTTTAGAATTCTTGGGTGAATCCCATCAGGCCCCATTGCTTTGTCCACCCTCAGTTTTATTAGTTCTTTCAGAACCCTTTCTTCTGTAAATGGACTGGTATCGACCCCCGTCTTCAGAGTGTTTCTCTTTTTTGGTTTAGGTAACTCCCCCTCCTCTTCCTTTGTGAATACTGAGCAGAAATATTCGTTCAGTATCCCTGCTTTTTCACTGTCACCCTCTACCCACATTCCCTCCCCTTTATTAAGCTTCAGTATCCCTCCTTTGGTCTTTCTTCGCTCCCTAATGTACCTATAAAAGGTCTTATCCCCCTTCTTAACAGAATTGGCTATCCTTTCCTCAGTTTGGGCCTTTGCTATTCTGACTGCCTTCCCAGCCTCTTTCTGCTTTAACTGATAAAGTTCTCTGTCCTGCTCCTTCTGTGTTTCCTTATATTTCCTGAATGCTGTCCTTTTCTCCTTAACCTTTCCTGCCATCTCTTTTGAGAACCACAGCAGTTTTTTCCTTCGTTTTGTTTTATTGATTTGCTTTACACAAAGGCTTGTTGCCTCTGTGATGGCTGTTTTGATCACTCCCCATTGTTCCTCCACCCTCCTTCTTGCCTGTTTGCTAGTGCTTTCTGGACACTCTCTCATTTTCCCAAAGTCATCCCTCCTAAAGTCTAGTACTCTTGCTTTTGTATGGCTTGATTGTATGGCTGTGTTCATCGTGAACCACACTGTTTGGTGGTCACTTTTTCCCAGATGGCTACCTACTTCTAAATCTGAGATTCTTTCTCCGTCCCCATTTGAGAGTACCAGGTCTAAGATTGCTACATCCCGAGTGGGTTCCAATACTAGCCGTCTGAGGCATGCCTCCTGTAGGGCACCAAGAATAACCCCGCTCTTGGATGTGCCTGCAGCAAGGTGCTCAGTTAACATCTGGCATATTCAGGTCCCCCAACAACAATATCTCCCCTTTTTCTGCCATTCTAAGAAAGCCTTCTATCATTTCCTTGTCCATTCCCTCCCCCTGAGATGGGGGTCTGTATACAACCCCCATGCGGATTGTGGTGCCATTTCCTGGCTCCAGGGTGACCCAAAGTGCCTCATCTGCTCCCTGTTTACTCTTTAGTTCTGTTGCTTTGATCCTTCCTTTACATGAGAGCTACTCCTCCTCTTTTACCCTCCCTGTCCCTCCTGTAGACTGTGTATCCTGGTATGTTGACATCCCAGTCATGGTTCTCTGTGTACCATGTTTCTGTGACTGCTACAATATCCAGGCAACCCTCTTCCATCAAGGCCACTAGTTCAGGGAGCTTGATACACAGACTACACGCATTGGTACTCATCACCCTCCACTTTCTGATAGCTTTACCCCTTTTAGCCCCATTTCTGTCCTTACTGCCTTTGCCTTTTTTTACATTTAAATCTGTTCTGGTCCCTAATAACTTCTGTACCTTGGTGTTTACCTCACTAATCACCATGTTTTGTGGGGGGAGGCTGGGATTTCCCTGCTCCTTTTCAGTGCCTCCCCCCTTGGCTAGTTTAAATGCTTGCCAATGAAGCATTTAAACCTCTCACCTAGGATCCTGGTCCCCTCCACCCGGACAGATGCAGACCATCGCACCAGTATAGGTCCGCCAGGTGGCTCCCCAGTCCCCAATGAAGCCAAAACCCTGAGCTCCACACTAGTTTTTCAACCACTCATTGAATTCCCTGGTGAGGAGTTCCCTAGCATCTCCTTTGCCATAGACAGGCAGCACCTCCAAGAAGGTTACTGTATGCGCTACTTGTCTAAGGCCCCTTCCCAACTCTACAAACTCCTCTTGCACTGCTCTGATCCCATTCCTAGCCAGGTCATTTGTCCCTAGGTGGACAATGACATCCAGCTCCCTCTCTCGTACAGCTCCTCCCACGATCCTGAGGATTCACTTCCTGTCCCTCAAGCCGTGGCTCCAGGAAGGCACCTTACCTCCCTCTCCCCTTCCTCCCCCATTTCTACCCCCTAATGATTGAGTCCCCACCAGGAGTTGTTTTCTTCCCCTGTGGGGTCCCATGCCACCCTCCTGTGGGTCTTCTTTGTGAAGGTTCCCAGCATCCTCCTTGGTCTCCACTGCAGGTGCCTCCATAGAGGAACCACTATCCACCAAAGAGTGAATGAATTGTGGAGAGGTACAGCTGGAGGATGCAACTCTGTTCCACCACCCTCTCCTCCTGAGCCCACCCTGGTCCAGCCTCTCCTCTTTCTTGCAACCTCTGAGGTAGTGGCATTGGCCCTGGTGGTCCCTGAGTGGGGGAGGAGGTTTCACGAATCCTAGCCAGGTCAGCCTGGAGACAGGCAACCTCCTCTCTCAGATCAGAGAGGTGCCTGCAAATAGGGCAGCATCACAGCCTCCAGAATGTCTCCCGGAACACTGCCGCCCCACAGCCATTGCACTGCACTACTCCTATCATGTTTAATTTTGTGTCCCCTCTACTGTTTCTCTGGACGCTTACTCTCTCTTCTCCTTACAACTCTCACCCTTCCTGTTACCAATAAACGAGGAACAGAAGTTGGTTCGATGAGCAGCACCAATACCCAATTAAAATGACAAAAGCAGGTTGATGCAAATAAGTGCAGCTGTTGTAGTCACATGAACTGACTCTGGGGCTGACCATCATGGGTGAAAAGGGCACCAGGGGCAGGTCACATAGGGGGCTTTAGAATACTTCAGTGTCTAAAATAATTTATCTGTAAGGCTTAACTCTGATATAAATTGTACAAAAAATTAGATATTCATATTGCATCTCAGCTGTGCTATCCTGGGAAAACAAACTCTGTTAAAAAATGTGCTAAGGAATAACCTGTAATGGAATTTTGACTTTTATGCAATATACCCAATCTCCTTGTCCTTTACCATAGGGAGCTGAAATGAAGACAAAAGGGAGAGCTGCGGATTCCTGGGATACCCGACCTATCTGCCACAGTGGAACCAAGATCAATCTATCCAAGATCTGGCAGAACTGAGAGCCAAACAGCTGGACAAAGTCCCTTCAAGACTACAAACTCTACTAGCAAAGTGTTTTTGGGTGTGTGAGAAAGAGAGGGAGTGGGCACACAGGAGTGCTTGTGCTCGCCATGAAGGACCTTCTGCGCTTCTTACTAGCTTGGATCTGTGGATGCTATGCAGGCCGTTCCACTTTGATAGTGCAGGTACCGCTGCAAATGATTTCGTCCCCACCCCCTATGCCACAGGGGGTTCACTGGGGGGTGGGGGGGAATCATTTGTTGCTTCAAACACAGGGAAGCTGGGTGTGGAACCAGTTCTTTGTCATTGAGGAATATTTCAGACCAGAACCTGTGCTGATTAGGAGGGTAAGAGTTAACATGTCAAAAACTGGTTTCTGTTTTCTGACAATATCTCATACAAGTAGGAAAGGCAAGAACGTATTGGAGCATTGTGTACCACTGCTAAACATTTCAAATGCAAATTCTAATGAGAAGGAAATAATATGACCTTACTGTGAATTTATTTAACCCATGCTGTGGAAATATATTTCCCTATGCTCTAACAACTGAGATTCTGCTAGTCACTGTCTTTCTCAAATTGCAAACTGGGGCTATTCAGATGTCAAGGAAGTGGTGAAGTATGAGTCACTGCTAAGCATTTGACAAACAAATACTGCATCAGTTGTTCCTTACCATTCAACTGTTTACAACCGAGGGATTCGCAGTTTGAGAAAGAAAGAGGCTGGGGTGTGGGGCACACTTGTGCTAGCCAGTTGACCAAACAGCTCAACTGGCAGAACACAGATGGTATTCCAGGGGCCTGGGTTTAATTCCCGGTTAGGTCATATATTATTTCTTTCTCATTACAGTGGGGTACAAGTAAAAACGATCACGCTGTACTTACTGACAGGGTAAGATGACATATCCCTGCAGTGCCTTTGATGCTGGAGAAGAGAATTCATTTACATTTTCTTTAGAAATTGTTTTTAACATTCAGATTGTTACCTTGATTACACTTGCACAAACCAACGTATTGTGGTAATACGGGATTTCAGGGGGGATGTCACTGCAGAGCCCATTGAAGTTCACACAACCAGGGGCCCAGCTGTCTACCCCAATGACCACTCGCTACTTTCTGTTCGATGGGCTGAATGGTCATGCACTTCAAAGGACCGAAGCCACTCTAATCTGAGAGGGCTTCAGCCCTTTGATTTGCACAACTGTTCGGCCCACCAAGACATGCAGCAATTTGTGCGCTGCCTTGCTCCCCGGTCTTAGGTGGCCACTAAGTGCTCCCGCCAGTCTCATTATCTGTTGGTCTTGATTGGGGGTCTGGCAGAGCATAACAGTAAAGCCACATGCTGCATCAGGATTGCTGATCGCCGCACAGCTCAATATGCGAGCTGCTGCAGTCAGCTCCTCGCGTCCTCTCTCTCCCTCTCGCATTGCTGAAAACTGCCCCTCATTTGTTATGTTCTTCCCCCGACACAACCCTCCCTCTAAGCACCAACCACCCTACACCTCCCCCAAACAAGAATACTGACACTGGGGTGCCCAGTCCCCAGTGTCCTCAATTCTTGCAAGCAAACTCTCCCTGAAAGAAAGAAAACTGTCCCTCATCTTTTTTTATCCTGAAAAAATAAAACCATCCATCTTGTCTGTTGTGCGTTACCCCCCATGTGACCCTGGCAAGGGTGGCCACCGAGTGCTCCTGCCTACCCCGTTATTTGTTGGCCTTGATTAGGGGGTCCGGTGAAGCATAACAGTAAAGCAGAAACATTCCTGTCTCTAAAAAAAAAAAAAATGAAAACCGTCCCGACGTCTTTATTATTTTTTTTTTAACCCTGTAAAAAGGAAAACGGTCCCTCATCGTCTCCCTCCCCCATCCTGACCCTCCCTCTGTGCATCCACCTCCATGCACCCCCCCTTACCTCATACTTACCACCAGAGGTCAAGTGCTGCCATCTTCTCTGGATCAGGACATGTCGGCACTCTTCAAAGCCCAACTGCAAACTGAAAAATCTAGGTAAGCGCTGTATAATGGCTGCCAATGGCGGTTTCAACTTATGTTGATATCTCAGCCATTGTTTGAGATTTTTGTACCAAATTTTCAACATGGGGTCCTTAGGTCCCCACCTCATGAACACTGTCACTGTCATATTGTTACTCAGTCCCAAAAGGTGATTTTGCAGTCACTGCATGCAATCACCTTTCAGGACTGATTAACGAAATGACAGTGCTACTGTTCACGAGGTGGGGTCCCAAAAAGCTCATATTGAAAATCTGGTGTAAAAATATTGAAAAATGGCCAAGTTACACACACTCATTGAAAGTTTTATATGCATGCAAGTAACATTGGTTATTTTTATTATTTTGATTCCAAATAGAAACATAGAAACATAGAAGTTGATGGCAGATAAGGACCGCAAGGCGCATCCAGTCTGCCCATTCCTTTTTCTACCTTATAAATGTGCCATCGGCCTTTGCTCTCTGTCAGTGGCCTATCTATTCATACTCATCTGTATTGCTCCCTTATGCCTATCCCATGCCTGTTTGAATCCCTGCACTGTATTCATAGTCACCACTTCCCGAGGTAGGCCATTCCATGCATCCACCACCCTTTCTGTGAAAAATAATTTCCTCACATTCCCTCTTAATCGGCCTCCCTCTAATCTCATGCTGTGTCCTCTTGTCCTGCTATTTTTCTTATATTTAAACATATTAGACTCTTTCACCTTGTTACCCTATTTATGCCATTATACAGCTTACTGGCATTTTCAACATAGCCATTGTTTCATACCACCTCGTGAACAGTAAAGCTGTCATTTTTCACATCCTGCCTGAAATGTATTTTCACAACTGTGGTGCAGAATGGTGCTGTCATTGCACAAAATCACCTTTCAGGATAGAGTACTGAAATGCTAGTGCCACTGTTCATGAGGTGGGGTCCCAAAAAGCCCATGTTGAAAATTTGGAGCAAAAATACCAACAAACGTACAAGTTACATGCGCTCATTTAAATTTTCCTACACACGAGTGTAACCTGGTCAGTTTTTAATATTATTACTCCAAATTTTATGGAATTTAGTCACCAAATTTTCAACATAGGTATTTTAGGAGTTCTTCTCATGAACAGTGTCAGCGTCATTTCCTCAAACTGCCCCGAAAACGGATTATGCACAGCGACCACGCTATTCTGCGCCGGACATGCAAAAACACATTTCAGCCAGGATATGTATAATGACAGCTGTACTGTTCATAGGAGGTGTGGAAAAATGCCAAAGTTGAAAATCTGGAGTGAAAATATTACAAATTCACAAAGTTACAAGCATGCATGGAAACTGCTCAACGCACACACGTAAAACACCCATTTTTGGGATTTATTCCACCAAATTTGCAACATAGGCTTTTTGAGAGCCCCCCTCATGAACAGTGGCACTGTCGTTTTGTTAATCAGTCCCAAAAGGTGATTCCACACAGTGACTGCGAAATCACCTTTCGGGACCGAATAACGCCATGATAGTGCCTGAATTCATGAGGAGGAGTCCCAATAACCCCTTGTCGAAAATGTGGTGTCAAAATTCCAAAAAAATGGCTGAGATATGCACCAAAGTTGAAAACCCCTATTTATGCCATTATACAGCTTACTGGCATTTCTTCAGTTCATGGTTGGCTTTGAAGAGCACAGACGTGTTCCCGGTCCACCGGAGATCATCCCGGCAGACTCCAGAGGTAAGTGTGGGGTGAGGGGGATGTGGGGAGGCAGGGTGCACAGAGGATGGGCGTGGGGTGTGGAAGGGGGCAGGGAGACCACGAGGGACCATTTTCTTTTATACAGGTTTACAAAAAAAACAAAAAAAACAATGGGGGACGGTTTTTATTTTGCAGAGGATTTGGCACACTGGGGTGAGCTCCCAGCATGCATCGAAGTGTTTTTTTTTTGGGGGGGGATGCTGTAGCTAACGGGAGATTGGGCACCCTCGTCGGCACATACTGAAGGGGGGGACATGAGCCGAGGGGGATTGGGCACCCAATCAATCAATCAATCAATCAAATCTTTATGTATTCATCATTGAGCAAGGCTCATTTACAAGATGGACCTGATAAGGTCAAGGTTCAATAGTTGATACACAGCAAATACATCATACGCTTTATAAGACAGTTATACATACAGAGAAAAATAATGTTTATGACACAATGATGTACAGTGAATTCACATGTTAAAACTCGGTTAAAGGAAGGTTAAGCTAATATCTACAGTATGTACAGTACATACATATCCCAATGGGGGCCATGACAGACACACAACATAATGAATACTAGGATGGTGAAGGTATTATTGGGTGCCATAAGCTGGGGGTGTCTGACTGGAAGGAATATGCCATATATGATTGAAAGCCAGATTTGTAGGATGACTAATCTAGCTCTAGCAGTAGCAACTGCATTTCTCTGTGAAGAAGGCTGTACAATGCTGTTTAAAGGATGCAAATGGAATGATAATGGACAGTTTTAGGGATTTTTGTACGGTGTTCCATGCTATAGCTAGAGAATAGCTGATTGCTGCCCTCCCTAGTCTGGTGCTGACTTTGGACAATTTGAGCAGGATGATATTGTTGCTTCTTAGGGCATAGGAGCTAGGAGTGGTCTGGTTGAAGCAGTCCAGGATATAGTTTGGGAGTTTTTTTGATAAAGTTCTGTAAATCCATAGAGCTGCATTTCTGCTCCTCCTGATATGAAGGGAAACCCATCCAACTGCGTCATAAAGAGAGCAATGGTGGGCATTATATGGCAGATCTGTAATGAACCTTATTGCTCTATGATACAAGGTATCCAACTTGTGAAGGTAGGAGATGGGGCAGTGACTATTAAGGAAGTCTGCATAGTCAATAACTGATAGAAAGATGGCCTGGACTAACCTCATCTTTGAGTCTCTGTTAAGGAAGGGTTTTAATCTATAGAGGAGGCCAAGCCTTTGGCAAAGCTTTTTTAACAGTTCTTCTAGATGATGAGTGAAGTCGAGTCTGTTGTCAATCCACACACCTAGGTATTTGAAGTTTAACATACTCCAGATTTTCTCCAAGTATAGTGCATAGCTGGGGGAGAGTGATTAAAGAGGATGTGCTGGTGGAGTTTTGAGTTGTGAACATCATTGCTTTAGTTTTCTTTGCATTTAGCAGAAGCTTTTTCTCAAGTAGCTGATGTAACAAGGAGAATTCTGTTTGTAGGATTTCATGAGCAACTGTAGGCGAAGGGTTGCTGACATACAGAACAGTGTCATCAGCAAAGAGGTGTACTGAGGATTTGGTAAGGGTTGAATCAATGTTATTTATATAAATGGCAAAAGGATAGGACCCAGAATAGAGCCTTGGGGACTCCTCTTGACAGTGGTCTTAATGGGGATAGGTCACCTTCAGCTTTACCTGCTGTGACCTACCGAGAGTAACATCTGAACCACTTAAGGGAGGGTGGATCTAGGCCAAGGGAGTGCAGGGATGAGAGTAGCAGTTCATGGTCCACAGTATCGAATGCTTTGCTCAGGTCCAGAAATACTGCACAGACATTATTCTTTTTATCCAATTCGATTTGCCAGTCATTTGTGACCTTGGCTAATGCAGTGATAGTGCTATGTTTGGCCCTGAATCCAGATTGAGATGGATTTAATAGGTTAGCATTGTCAAGATATTCCCTTAGCTGATTACTCACTAATTTCTCCAGCGTCTTGGATAGCACAGGTAGAATGGAAATGGGCCTGTAATTATTAAGATCCATAGGGTCCCCTGATTTTAGAAGGGGGACCACTTGGGCTATCTTCCACAGTGTGGGAATAGAGCCAGAGTTTAGGGAAAGGTTAAAGAGGTGTGTTAGGGGACTGCAAGTACATGGCACGAATCTTTAGAAAGAAGGGTCAGAGAGTCTGCTCCTGCACTTTTTGGTATCCAGATGCCATAATAGATCCTCAACTTGTTTCGACAGTATAGGTTTGAAGCAAAAGGAAGAGTCAACTCTTTGATCACCAATGTAGTGGAGCTTAATTGGTCCCTCAGCAGGTTAGCTGGGAGGTGTCAAAGGCAAGGCCAGCCATTGTGAAGTGGTTGTTGAATGCGTCCAGGATTTCCATTTTGCCAGTGATAGGGCCATAACTATTGTGTAGTTGAGTTGGAAGGGGGTTGTTAGCATCCTGTCCCATCATACCCTTGATGGTGCCCCAAAACCTAGCAGGATTATGGTAGGAGGAGTCGAGCTCAGCCAGGTAGAAGGCAGCCTTTGCATCCCTAACTTTCCTGGTGCATCTATTCCTGGCTTTCCTAAAAATCATCCAGTGCATTCTTAGTTTTCTTTGCCACTTTCCAGAGTTTGTCTCTCTCCAGCAGTGCAGCTTTGAGGTCAGCTGAAAACCAGCGACAGGATTTGTTTTTTATTCGGATACTAGAGATTGGGGCATGGGTGTTAAGGGCATTTATTATAATGTTATTTAGCACCTGCTGAGCTTTTTCTACAGAATGTGCAAGATAAAACTCTTGCCAGTGTGGAGAGTAAGCTAGATCATGCAGATATCCTTCAATATTGATGTTTTTCTTGTATCTCCTCATGGGGAATTTTGCAGGATTTGTTGTTATGCTGGTAGATCTTACCCCTGCGATGGGGCAGTGATCACTTATATCGCATAGGAGCACTCCAGTGTGTGTGAATATATGTGGTTTACTCACTAGCATGATATCAAGTAGTGTGCTGTTACTACTATTCCTTGCATTTATTCTTGTTGGTTCCTTAATTAACTGTGTGAGCCCATAGGTGTCACAGAATGATACCAGAGGCGTAGCTGCCTGGGTGAGCCAGTTGAAATTCAGGTCACCTAGAATAATGACTTCTTCAGTGCTGGGCTTGACCAGGTTCCCCAGGTGGGATAAGAGCTTGGGTTCAGCAGAGGGGGGGTCTGTAGCATCCAATTAGTTGAAAAGCTGCTGTATTGGGGAGAGAAACTTTTAGAGATAGGCATTCAAACTCCTTGGGCATAGATGTTGCAGCAGTACAGGATACAGCTATACCAGCTTTTGCATATATGGCTACTCCACCTCCCCTTGTTTGGCGATCAGCTCTGAATAGCTGATAGTTAGGTAGGTTAACATCCCTGTCCGCTGTGGTGGGTTTGAGCCATGTCTCAGTTACCACGAAAGTCTGGCAAGGTATGGGCAACCCAGGCTTGTATCAACGTACATTTTTCAACAGACTGCATACATTAATATGCAGGAAACTGAGGCCTTTAATTGAGGTTAGGTCTGATGGAGAGGTGATACTTTCAAAAGGTCCAGGGTTGATTTCCACATTACCAATACAGAGCAATAGAAAGAGCAGTAGTTTCATGAGGGCTGCCAGTGATAGGGAGAGGGGGCTGTCTTTGGTCCTCCTTCTTTTATTCTGTTACCACTCTTTTTTTGGGGTGCTCCCTGTGGTTTTAAGGAAGTGTGTCTGGATACCAAGTAGCAGTTTGATGACTAGGCTTAGGGGGGATCTATATATCCAGCAGTGGAGCCTTGGCTGAAATACATGTGTGGTGATATGTGTCTCTTTATGGTGATTATACCACTGTAGTCAATGCAGCAATGGTAGAGCATATATGAGGGTTTGAGTGTCAGCCAAAGGGGATGGTTCAGAGGGACTGGGCGGATGGACCACTCTAAATTGTATGACAGGGACATCTTCTTTGTGGAACCCTATGGCTGATAGGGCACCCCCCCTCGGCACAGAACAAAAGCAGAGGGAAGACATTATGCAGATGGGGAATGGGCTCCCCATTGGCAAAATAAATGGGATGGAGGACAAATGCCAGTGGGGATTGGGCCCCCATTGGCAAAGAAAATCTGTTGGGGGTGCATGATGCCGAGGGTAATTGGGCATCCCCTCAGCATGCATTTTAAATGGGAGGGGGTCATTATACTGACAGGGAGTGGGCTTCCCCATCGGCATTGTGACAGGAGGCGGCGTCAGTCACTGACGCCATGTTGTGTGCCTTTCAGGAGGCGTGTTGTGGTCACGCTGCATGAGAGCTTCGCTCTCATTGCAGTGGACCTTTTCTTAGATCTGGTGGCCACATTAAGGATTCATGAAGTCAGCGCCTGCTGCTGCCTGATTGGGGAATAAGGGACGCACCTACTGATGCATGCTCTGCATTCACCCAACAGTGACCGCGCCTCCAAATCTGCTACTACCGCAAGATGTTGGCTGGTGCGCAAGCGCGAGCCAACATAAAAATTAGGTTAAAGTTGTTTTGTTAGTAAAGTAGTCCCTCTGCTGATATACTTGCCAGTAGACAGCACTTCAGCATTTCTCAGTTGTTTTAGTGTACATAGTGCCTCCTTTACTGCTTTGAACACCCTTCCTCCTCCCTCGCCCCCACGCTCACTTGTGCTCCTTTTTAGCATTTACATTTTGTTTCCCTTTGGGTGCCTACAGGAAATGAGTGCCCCATTTTACCATTTACATGTTTGTTCATTTTTCTCTATGGAAGATCGCAAGAACTGTGTGCATCTGCACATGTCATGGGGCTCAGAGATGCAGCGCAATTGAGGCTATGGACTCCAGCTACTATTTTTGATTTGAGTTGATGTGGTCAGAAGAAAGACCGATGACTGGAAAGATTTTATTTTATTTTTATTTATTAAGTCTAGGATTACAAATACCTTTGAGCCAAGGCTCTTTTACAAAGGTTCCACGTCAGAGAAATACAAATTATGGGGAACATCAAGACAGACATTACAACAATGTGGACATTGCAAACAGAGTGCAGATTAATACAATTCAAGGGTAGCATTGTAACAAGGCAGCCAGTGGCATTTGTCAGAGAAAACAGACAACACATAAGAAGTGCCAGAGTCATAGGAAGAGGGAAGAGGGAAGGGGGGGAGAAGGAATGTAGGTAGGGTGGGGAGAGGGTGAAAAGTGCAGCATTGGGTATACCAAGATGTGAGGGTAGAATCCAGTGAGGAGGGAAGGGGGGACCACATAAGAGGAGACAGCCTGCCATCTTGATAAGACATTTGTGATGTAATTACAAAGCGCATGAGCTCAATCAAGAAATGGAGCTAACCATTGTAAACTTAGCGCAAGTGTTACTCCGTAGCTTAGGAAAGCATGCCACCCCAGAATGTTGTTTAGTTGTGGTGAAACAGATTTCTTAGAAAAAAGGCAGTAATAGATGTTTATGCCAATTTCATGCTGTTAAGTGTGCTGCCTGATGTTGTGCCTGGTTGGTAGGTGGGGCTCTAACTCGCTATGCGAGAAAAAAAAATGGCGTTTTTTTTTTTAATTCCATGGCATAAGAATATCAAAACAAAATGAGGCACACAGAGACTGATTCATTATTTCTGGGTCTCTGTTGCCTCATACTGGACCAGCTGGTTTGTGGTTTTAGCCAATCAGCAACAACATTTGTCTCTCCCTATTTTCTAATAGTATTGAATTTGATGTTACATTTAAACAAACAAATAAGGAGATCCTCTTTTCATTACCTGGGTCACCAAATTTAGAATAATATTCCAAGAAAAGTGAAGCTGCTAAATAATCTGCTGTCACAGAAGAAAATTAAAGTTTGGTTTGGCATACGGGCTGCCCTACCACAAACTATTGGAACTGGTTAAACTACAATTGTTTGGTGCATGTGTGTATTACCCGTTGTATATGATGAAGTAGTGTTTATCTTATGTATAATGTTATGTTTCCTCACATAATTATTTTTAAGATTGATTATTTATTATATTGCTAGCTCCTGTGAATTTTATAGTTCTTTTTTCCATTGCAACGAGGTTTATGCAAAAGGATATCCCTTGTAAATGAGTGTTAGCTCATTGGGAATTGCCTCACTTATATTATTGAACAAAATTTGCTGCTACTACTAGTAATTGCAAACACTGCATGTCTGACTGTACTGGTACGTGACTGTAACTTTGAAGAAATGCAACTTGTTTGCTAAAAATACATATATCTGTACATGGGTGGAGGCTATTAAAAGAGCAGAAACAGTGATTGTAGCACAACCAGTGGAACAAAACAAACTCCTTCATCTTTAGACAATTGCATTTTGTTTTTGAAGGAAGATTTTGTTTTGAAGAGAAAGGTCTGATACCCAGTTAAAGTTGAATTGATAGTTGGTATCTCTGTAGCTCAAGTGTTTCAAACTTCCTACCCTGACCTCACCCCATCACTTACACACATGCCATATGATTTTTTTATTATCCAGCTATGGGATAAATACATTATAAGTACTGAACAATGAGAATGTCAACATTTCTTGAGCGGGAGACATTTAATAATAAATTCTGGTCAGAGCCAACACGGCTGCTTCAGAGCGATGAGTTCACTCATGCATGTGTAGTGATTAAGAGCTCGCCATGCCCAAGATGGCCATCATGACAGACGTGCGCATGCACGATACTTGCACCTGCGCAGAAAGCTTTCAGTGGCCAGCTTGGGGCAGACCTCTTTATTTTGCCCGCAACTGCAGAAGTTGCGGGTGAAAACAAAATAGTGCCCTGGGAAGGAAGGTGTGCCTGTGCGGTCTGCAGAGGTGATGGATGTCGAAAAGCAGTGGCTGTGGGCATGGCCGCAGTACTGTGGAAGCACACTGGAGAGGTTTCCAGTCATGCGTTTCCACTGTCCTTTTTCTCTCTCCTAGGCTTTCCAAAATGAATGCAGCCGTAAAAGGGAAGGTAGTTCTCTACAGGGAAATATAGTTTATGTTAGGACCAACATTTTTAAGAAAAGGAAAAGAAACTTTAAAATGCATTTCCAGCTGAAACACCACCTTCCTTTACTCTTATTTTGATGGTTAGACACAATGAGATTACATTGCAGCTTTGTAAATTAAAGGTAATTCCATATGGAGCATGTTATCAAACAGAGCATGAACTGGTGTGACTGCTGTGAGGGATGGTGAAACTGGTGGTGATGACTGGTGTCACCAGTGTGACAGATGGTGAGAATGTTGAGTAACTGGTGCAACTGCTGGTGTGCTTAGTGTAATGAGAGGGATGGTGATACTGATGTAACTGGTGATAGATGGTAAGACTGGAACAAATGGTGATGGATGGTGAGGCTGGGGTGACTGCTGGTGAGAATGATTTAATGAATGGGATAGAAAGACTGGCCCAACTGGTGATGGAAGGTGAGACTGTTGTAACTGGTGATGGACGGTGAGACTTGTGCCCAGTCTGGCACTGTGTGAGAGTGGGTGGTGCTTCTCTTGTTCTGCCCTGACAGACCCCAGTAGCTGAGAGGTTGCAGGTAGATGTAGGGGGACTGTATTGGGGGGAGCCCTAGGGTGAAGTGATGGCAGGGTGTAAATAGTTGGCAGATACCAGTAGAGGTGAATAAATAAGGCAGGGCAGAAGCAGATACAGATCAGGGCGGATACTAATGAGGGTTCACTTAAAGGCTGTATTCCCCATTGTCTATAGCAGCTGTTGGGGAGAGGGTTGACCCACCAGAAAGCTCCAGCCCAGAGCCACAAGTTGTTGGAGAGTCAGACCCCCTATCCCACACACACACAGAACTGGTGGGTTTCTCCCAAGATGTAGAATGCTGCCCCCTGCCCAGCTGCCTCCATGTGCTACTGCTACAACTCAGGGTGATGGATGGCAGAGCACAGTATATAAACCCTGCTGAGCAACCAGGCTGCACTTGTAACACTGCCAGTACTGAGGAGAGAGCACCGGCCACTGAGCTGAGAACCAGACACAAATACTGCAGGTACCGATCCACTACAGGTCCTGAACACTAGACAGAGAGCCACTAATAATTAGAAACAGAGTACTGCAGGTACCAACGCACTTCAGGTCCTGAACACTGGACAGAGAGCCAAATAGACACAAAGTACTGCAGGTACTGACATGCTACAGGTGCTAAGCACTGGACAGAGAGCCACTAACAATCAGACACAGAGTACTGCAGGTACCAATCCACTTCAGGTGCTGAGCAGTGGACAGAGTCCCTGAGAACCAGACACAGACTACCGCAGGTAGTGACCCACTACAGGCATGCCTGACGGAGTCACCATGGCTTGGATGGCTCCCTCTGTCCATTTCCCACTGTTAATTGCATTGTTAAGGAGTGCCACTGAAACCAAAGCCACAGACACCCACTTCTCTCCTCTGCAGCAGCGCTTCCTTTCCCTTCCACCTGGATCCCGGCATGGTGGAGAGTGCAGCAAGAGGCAGCTATCCTGTCCATAATCTGTAAGTCCAGCAAACACTTTAAGTTCATGGTGGGAACTAGTATTTAATTCATAGTGTCAGTGGCTCAGTAGGTAGCACACTCGCCTCTGAGGCCGGGAGATCAGAGGGCTGTGGGTTCAATTCCCACATCTGGCACTTGGGTTAATATCCCAGTACTGACACTGCAGTGCAGCATGAGAGGGGTGCTGCACTTCTGAGGTGCCTTCTTTCGGATGAGACGTTAAACTGAGGTTCCATCTGCCTGGATTGGTGGTAGTTCAGGTGGATGTTAAAGATCCCATGGCACTTATCGAAAAGAGTAGGGAAATTTTTTATTTAAATCACATCAAAACAAAAATCATAAGTAACTCATACATAGTGTTAAATCACACAAATCATATTCCAAAGTACAAAAAAATAAGCACAGTCCTTACAATATCAAGCTAACACAAAGGAAATTACAAACAATTTCAAAATATTCCCAGAAACAGAAAGAATTTCAAAAAACATTCCACCCCTATTTACACCGTATTTAACAATCCCAAGATTTCCTAAAAGTATCCTATTTATATTTAATAAACATTGTAAATCCCCTCCACCAACTAGTCACCTTCCACGTTGTAGGCTTTTCACAGTCTTTAAGATAAATGCGTTCCATAGCCCCTTGTATTAATAAAGCCACTGCCGCATACGACATTCTTTTTTGATACAGAGCCCACTGGCATCTAGCTTGCCATAAATAATAAGTTAAAACGCAACAAAAAATGTGCCATGTCTCACTATCATACCCACTACCCAACTGAAAATTAATACCCGAGATCAAGGTATCATAACCCAAATGTAACAACCATAACATGTTCCATTTCTTGGCTAGGAATTTCCACAAAGATATTGCATAGGGGCAAAAACATAAGAAATGTTCCATTGTCTCTTCTTGGGCAATACACTCAGGATAAGGACAATATCTATCAATCAATGCCTTATGTTTTGCATTCCCCCTTACATTTATACGACCATACAGAGACAGCCAAACAAAATCCCACATGTAATCTGGTAACCGGGGATTATTTAATCTTCTAATAACCATCTCAACTTTAGACGAGGGACAGTTTTTAAAAGCTGGCACCGCTTGATATAGTAATGTCATTACTATGTTATATAATTGAGGCCCAGAGTTATTTTTAACCATCTGAGCTGAAAGGTTCCATTTAAAAAGTTTTTTCGCAACTGGCAAAAAATAATGAGGCAAAACTAGTTTCTTAACAGGCTTTGGCGGAAAGGTCTGCCATAGCAGAATATAAGGGACCAGCACCTGTTGCAATAAAGAACCATGTAAGGTCCGAATTGGAGTTAATCCCAAGTAGATGTTTTGTGCAATAAACAGTGTGCTGAAAAAAATAATCGGATCTACCATCCCAAGGCCTCCTTTACTTTTTTCAAGGTATGTATATTGTCGCTTTATAGGATTAAGCCTATTACCCCATAATAATTGAAAAAATAAACTGTAAAGTCGTGTTTCTAAATTCATAGGTAGAGAAAATACCATCGCTGTATACAACAAACAAGGAATAATATATTTTTTCAATATCTGTACCCTTTTCAGTTTTGACAATTTCCACCTTTTCCATATATTGATCTTTCCCTCAACCCTAGTTAAGGCATTTTCCCAGTTCAATTCCGGTAAATTTTTGGCCCATATAACAAACCCAATATCTTTATTGGATCTGACGATATTTTGATTCCTTGTATAATCCTGTCAGATGTCTCCCCAAGCCCTATAAATAATCCCTGACTTTTTTTTCTGAATTTTTGAATTAGACGCCCTAGAGTAATATTTCATAAAGTCCAGAAACAGATACTTGTTCAACATTAGAAAAGAATACACAAAGATCATCAGCATAAGCTTGGATGTAGAGATCTTTTGACAAGGAGGGGCCCAACACACAGTCCCATTTTGGGTATTGTGAAACAGATTTTATCAATGTATCAATTACAAAGGAATATAATAAAGGGCTCAAGGGACATCCTTGATGGACCCCAATAGGCACATGAAAACCCTCACCACTCGTGCCATTCACAATTGGGTAAATCACAGCCCAGTCAGAGTGATTTCAGCCAACTAATGATTACAGCAGGAATACCATAATGTTCCAAGGTCAAAAATAAAAAAGGGTGATACACTCTGTCAAATGCCTTTTTTTGGTCTAATGATATAACACAACCTTGTTTCTGATTTATACCAGTAAATTCAATTAGATCACGAAGGATCATATGAGCATGTTGGATTTTTCTTCCTGGTAATCCACAGTATTGATACAGGGAGAGAACTGTGACTGCATATTGTTTTAATCCGTTATTCAAAATTCCCGTGAAAAGTTTATAATCCGTATTTAAGATCATAATAGGCCTCCAGTTTTCGATCAATGTTGTATTCCCTGATTTATAAAGAAAAATCACTAGTCCAACTGAGAACCAGACAGGTAAAACCACCGTAGATAAGACAAAATTGAAAACCAAATCTAAACAGATAGAGAATTCCAAGGGAAAAGCTTTATAAAACTCTACAGTTAAGCCATCTTGTCCAGGTGAAATACCAGAGTTTTGGGATTTAATAGCTTCCTCAATTTCTGATCTGGAAATAGTCTTAGCTAACACAGATTTATCAAAAAGAGAATCTGGTATTTTTATTGAAGTCAAAAATTGTGACATTTCCTCAACACTAGGGGGAGCTGCAGGTGCATGAGACAATAAAAAATCCTTAACAATAAGCTGTAAACTCGCAGTATCATCCACTATGCTACCTTCCTGATTTTGCAATGCAATTAAGGAGGTGTTGGTTTTACATGTTTTAAAGGCTGCAAAGGAATCTCCCTGAGGCTGTTTTTTTAAACCATATTGTAAAAGAACCTGTGAAGTGTTTGCTCTATTATATTGTGCCAGATACATATCCCTTTTTAAAGCCTGAATCTGCAAAGAATAATCATATGTGGAGGTATTGGCAACGGAAAATAAATAATACAATTGTTGTCTAAGTTTTTGATAGTTGAGCTGTTTAAAGTTTTCCTCAGTCTTCCCTTGAGTCTTTAATAAATGACACAGATCATTTTTTGTATCCTGCCACCATAGCCCCTTATCGTCATACAAAAAAGAAACTGACATCCGTGCTTTCAGTAATATATTTATCTTATTAAGCACTCTAGGGGACTGTAATAAAAGAGCACTCAGCTTCCACTGAGATTTTTGCCACTGAGGGACCTGACCAGAAGAAATTTTACATTTAAGTAATAAATGATCTGAAAAGGAGACTGGGATCATATAAAATGAAAAAGGTAAATTTTGTGATAAAAAATATAATCTAAAACTGATGTGTACTTCTTTTTTTGAAAAGTAAATTTAGGCCCCCTGCTGGTGAGTACTGCCTGACACCAACCCAGATGAGTGTATTAAAGATTGAAAAGCATGAGTATCACAGTATATTTTGTTTTTTAAATCTGTTAGGACTTCCACTTGGGTGTAGCTCGCAATTAAAGTCTCCACAAAGAAAAATTTTAAATGAAGTCATTAAAAAAGGTTTTATCATTTGAAATAACGCCACCCTTTCAGCCTTAACCTGGGAACAACAGACATTAATAAATCTACAAGTCATAGATCTCCACACCCCATCCAAAATCATCAGCCTCCCTGGAATCAAATCCATCATTTTTAGTAAGGAAAACGAATAAGAGTTAAAAAGAAAACCCAAACCATCGGCTGATTGCTGTCCAAACGACCAATACGAAGGGCCCCAACACCATTCTTTTTGAAAACCCCTAACCTGAGTAATGGTATAAACCCAGGTTTCTTGCACTAGACAAACGTCTAAAGGAGTGGTATGTACATAATCAAAAACAACCTGCCTTTTTTTGAAATTTAATAAACTATGCATATTTACCGAACCACAATTAAAGTAAGCCAGATGTGAAGATTAGATAATCAAGTATCTTTTTTACTCCTTTTTTTTCTTTTTACTCTTATAGCTTTCCTGTACCACAAAAGGGGAAGGGGGATCCTCCCTTAAGGGTTGAGAATCCAAATTGTGACACTCCATAGCTGAATCACCCCATTGAGATGATAAAACCTCAAAAGGATTACTAGTCTCCGTTTCCACCGAAGAAGGAGCCACTAAAGGAGGTTTTAAAATCCTAGAGGACCTTCTTACCGGAGGTAAATCCACTGGAACCAACTCCTGAGGGCAACTCTCTTTTTGTTGAGCATAACATACAGGAGATGTCATAGCTAAAACTACTGGGGCCTCCTGTAAAGGAACCTCAATTTCCTCTAGCACAGGTTGTGAATCAGGGACATCTACATCACCGCCCGCACCATAAGTAGTCAGAACAACCCCGGCTGCCAAATCCTGTGCTTTTTGTATGAAGATATCAGGACTGCTAATAGATGTTTTATTTTTTGCAGCCCACCCACATTCTGAAAAAACATGGCCAGTGTCTTCACAGAGATCACATTTTGTCTGGTTCAAACATTGAAAAGCTACATGACCAGTCTCCCAGCAATTGTCACAGCGAGGCCTGTCACATGAACTGGACAAGTGCATCCGAGAGCCACATTTATAACATGCCCGGGGTTGTCCAGCATAAAAACAGACCCCCTTATCCCGACCCAACAAAAAGGAGTTTGGAATATGTAAAATCCCAGAATCTGTCTAAGTTTTACCTTAAATCTCCAACCCCCCGTCCAAAATTGTTGCTCATCTAAAATGGCTTCTTGAGAACTTAACACGTCACATTTTTTTGCTAACCAATACACTATATCGTCAACATGTACTCCTTCATTCCTGAACACAATAGTAACAAATTTTACTAGAGGTTTAGTTAGAGGAATAACCAGAAATGGAGTCCACAAAGGGGAACATTTAACTTGATTGTATCGTTCCCAAAATAGATCCAAAGCATGGGGAGAGCGAAAGCTCACATCAAAATTATCCTCCCCAGAGATATTAATGAAAGCGAAAACCTCTCGTGGAGAAAAATGCAATGATTCTTTTAATAGACATTTCCCAACATAATTCCTATCAGGTCTCACTTCTAAACCACCCTTGTACCTCAACCTGACTGCATTCCTTCGAGGGGCTGCTTCTTTTTTTATTTTAGAAAATAAGTCAGACATTAGGGGTTTATGTGTTTCTACATTGTGTTCCATATTAATATCAGGCTCAGTATTTAAGTCAATCAAAACCTCAGAAGGGGGAGTATGAATCTGATCCCGAGAGGATTCTTGTTTTTTTTGTTCTTTCTCTGTTGGCTCAATTGCTGTAGTTAGTGGAAAATCCTTTGGACGCCAGAAGGCTAATTTTGCGAAAAATTCAGTTTGGGGTCCCAGTCAGGTGTAGGATGCCAAGAGCCTTTTTCAAAGGACCAACCAGCCGCACTTAAAGCAGATTGAGGGGTCCAACTATCCTCAGATAAGGGCTTTAATATAGAAGTATTTTCAACAACAGTAGGGTCAAAGATAGGGCTTGGGTCTATCGCAACAGTTTGTATCCCCAAATGACCCTCCAAGTTCCGTTTTGCAGAGAAGATTGCTGCTAGTTTTTCTTTTCCCTCCTCACCCACCTTTTCACAATGGGCAGCCACTCGTTTCAAAAAAGAAAACTCCGAAACACCAGTTTGGATCATAGGATCAGTCTGGAATACGCATCTTACCTCTGACTGCTGAGGCACCACACAAATACTAGGTGCAAGGGGTTGAAAAACAAAACCTGAGTCCTTGGACAGCTTCTGACCCTGTTTACTGCTCACGGAGCCTCCAGACACTACTACTGGCACTTCTGAGTTCCCACAGGTTCCCACGCCAGAGAAACAATTATAGCCGACTGGCCTCCTAATTCTGGCTTTTGGCACGAAAGAAAAACAGATTCAACATTGCCAGCCAAACACTTCGAATTAGGGCACTGCGAAGAATTACGTTCCAACATATCCTGCTTCTGGATCGTACTTGATATGTTTGAAAACGCTAACTCTTGTAAGGTACTCACAGCAGACACTGCAGCCGTAGCTAGATTTTCCGTATTATTGGTAGACAAAAGCGACTTCACTCGTTCTGGTTCCGAAATAAGCACAGGTAAGTTTTTCTCCGGTATTACTTGCCGCCCATTTTCAACAGCAGTAGTAGCTCCCGCTACCAAAGGGTTTTCACATTGTGTCAAATCTTCCGCTGAAACAAATATATCTCCTTCTTCAAATGCAGAATCCAAAATCCGCTCGTCTGGTATATCGTGTAAATCCTGAGGTTGACCAACACAGCGAAACTGCTCCTCGAGCTCCATACTGACCGATCGCCACCGAACTGAGCCAAGAATGACTTGATTCAGCCCCTAGCCCCCTACTGCCAGCAATGCAGTAGGGGAATTTCCCCGGTGTCCTGGCCAAATTTCCCTCATTTACTAGAAATACCACCAACAGCTTAATCTGGTTCAAAGTCAGTTGGCATTCATCTGCATCCCCCTCCCCAGGGTCGTGCCTGAAAATAGGTAGGATTTGTCTAGTGCACTTACCCGGTCAACAAAAACTAAATAAATAAATAAAAATTACAGGAGTGAATAGCTGAATTCCATGCTGATTATACTGTATACAATAATACTTGTCGCTTTACTAGTGCTAGAGCAGAGTAGTCTCTAGTACCACTAGGTCATGGAGCCACAGGCCCTCATGGGCAGCAGCAGATGGGGTTGTTACTTTCTGTAATGGTTTGTGCTGTAGTGTTACTGTCCACTGCCATTTCCATGCACCATATTCTTGGGCTGCCTGGGTTGTGTGTCTTGCTATTTTTTTTTTTCTTCATTTTTTTTTTTTGCATGGGGTTTCAACCACAACTGTAGTGTGGCATGCATCAGTCCTGGCCTATCACTTGGCAATACCAATTGGAGGAGCAGCTGTGAGTGTGACAAGCATGGCATTTGCATCTGCACAGCACTGACTCTGAAGGCACCAGTGGAAGTTTAGGAGAGGTGTGCAGAATCACTTCACGGAAAGGGTGGTGGATGACTGGAACAGCCTGCCAGAGGAAGTAGTGGGGGCAAAGACTGTAGGGAGCTTCAAGAATGTGTGGCACAGGGGCATATTAGGTAGAGGAATGGGGAGATGGAGTGCCACCTATGACCAACTGCGGTCAGTGGTGACAGAAGCATGGACATGGGGCAGACTGGATGGGCCTAAGGGTCCTTTTCTGCTAACAAAATCTATGTTTCTCTGTTTTTATGAATTAAGGCACACACAGGGCAGAAACTAAATTTACTTTATTAAGCTTTCATGAAGAAAAGTGTAAACATTGTTATACAGGCGTGGCTATGGTCCACAGTCACCGACTGTATAACAAATACCTGTGGTGATTTTGATTGACTAATTTACTTGCATAAAAATGTGTTTTCATTTCGGGGTGGGGTAACTAATCTGTTTAGTTTATGCATTCAGTGCCTGCTGTTCTGCATTTTGTGGTGGGTCTGGCTAAGGAGGCTAGGGTGCAGCCAGTTGGGCTAAATTGGGCTTGGAAGTTGGATACAACTTACTGAGCTGCAGGAAAGGACAACATGCAGAGTGGGGGGAGCTGAGAACTCTAAGGACGGTGCTACGATGCAACTCTCTACACTTGGGGGAGGGCCAGGTATTCTAGGATGGTGGGCTTGGGTGAAACTTGCCAATTTGGGGGATAGCTAGGGCCTTATACTGGAGCAGATGGCTTGGGTATGGTGAGGAGGGTTCAGGCAACATGCTGGACTCTAGGGAGAGAACTAAGTTTTTTACTTGTAAGAGTCTCCTTTCATAGCAGCATTTGGCTCTTTCTATCAACATTTATTTGGACTATTAATATATAGCTATATTATTCCCACCAGTGACGAGGCAAAGCAACAGTGTAACTAATACTATTTTGTCAGAATGTAGATTATATGATGCCGATATCCTTATCTATTTATTTTTTTTTTATTTTGTTTGTGTTGAAACTAAACTAAATAAAATATAACTAAAAAAACAGGGTCTTGCAGTTCTAAAATAGAATGCTCCTAGATTCCTGCACAAGCCAGCTCAGAACTCGGGGAACAAGCAGATCAATGTGCTGGGGAACCGCCATCTTGGTTCCCAGCATGTGGCGAAGGTCCATTTTTATGGCTGCTTGGGCAGAGCCCTGCAGATGTTCTGCTAGGAGAGAGAGAGAGAAAAAAAGGGACTGTGGAAGCACATGACCGGTTTCAGGCACTATGGCCTTCCACAGTGCTGCAGTCAGGGCTGTAGCATTGTTTCTCCACTGTCCCTCCCCTCTGCAGCCACACTAGTGCCTCCTCTCTACAGCTGCACTATTTCTTGGAAACTCGTCAATTCTGCAAGAGCCTGCCACGCCCAAGATGGCCATGATAAGCTCATTATGCATGCATGAGTGTCGGCAGTAATCAGGGTCCCTAGTTCAATTCCCAGTGAGTGCTTTTGCTGAGTCTGGTCAAAGTAAGCATAGATGTAACAATACATGCCATCATAACCTCAAGACATGACTACTGCGATGCTGTGTACCTAGGGCTGTCTGGGGAGTTGGTGCACTATGCTGCAGCCAGACTGATTGCAGGGTGTTTGTATTCAGAATATATTCACACCTGTGCTACAGTATTCGCACTGACTACCCATTAGGTGACTCACCACCTTCAAGATTGCACTGTTAACTTACAAAGCACCACTTGGTTTTGGTCCCAGCTATCTTAAAGATTTCTTGATTTGATACGCCCCTGGTCAATCACTCCAGTTCACCGAGGTGTTGCTGTTGGCTGCCCTGAGGCATAGTTTGAAGCAATCAGCTGATGTGTGTAACCCCTAGCTATCCTTAAGGTTACTACCCCTGCCTGTATTTCTAGTCATAGGTTGAGGGGCCTGGATTCCATATTAAGGTGCCTCCACCCAGAGTAACAGCAATAGGAGTGTCCCGTCTAACCTGGTATAGCCTTCTGGGAAGCTATAACCACCCACCAATCCTCCTAGTAGCTTGGAACCTTTACCAGCAGTTAACACACAGTCAGTATGTAGCAGTAATAATATGCACACTCCTTTCACACTTACCACCAGGGTCTGGTCTGCAGTAATATCCCTGGACACCCTTGCGAAGGCAAAGTTAGCAAACAAATATACACTTAGATACATACAGTAGATACATAGACAGTGTCGGCAGATAAGGGCCTATGGCCCACCCAGTCTGCCCATTTGACCTTGTAAGTTGAGTTTATGTTTTCCTAGAAGTCTGTTGCCCTTACCCCTGACCTCCAGAATTCCTTTATGTCTATCCCATGCATTCTTAAATCCCGTGATTGTTTCTGATACTGTGACCCCTAATAATGTGCACGTAGGCCAGATTTATTGTGTAACAACAATCAGATTTATTCAGGGCACGTGAACAAGGAAGGGGAGTGAATTTCATTAAATGATTAGTGTTCTGACTAAATTCAGGTTCTTGATAGGCACTTTTTAGTTCCAGAATAACAGTTTTACAACACTGGGTACCCAGGATGGAATGCTGGCTGGCCAGAGGCGTTGCCCGGGGGTGGCCAACGATGCAGCTGTTGTTGGGGCCCTTGATGGGAAGAAAAGGCAGTTAGCATTCACAAAAACAAGACGATTATTATTTGTAATCCTGGCCAGTTGGCCAATCTCTTGAAACTCAGAAATTTAAAGAAGAAATCAGATGGTACCACAGATAATTAAATGACTTGTTGCAGGGAACTACCCTGGTTGTACTCATGCTACCAGTTGGCTGTAACACGGCTGGCGATATGAAGACCTCGTGTTGATCACCAATGAGCATGGGGATGTAGGGCCTACGTGACCTCTCCTCTTCATAGCCTTTCCCTCTAGGTGGCTGCAACCTGTGAGTTGTTTCTGCACAGGGGCTGGATCCCTGAAGTCGCTCTGTGCCAAAGACAGTCTCTGGTGCAGACAGTTGGTCCAGGCCAGGATGGCAAAGGCCCGGGCGTGATGAGCACATTGGCAATGTTCAGTTTGGTTTGCTGGTGAAGCCTCCAGCTGGCATGACAAATCGGGTCACGAACAGGCAGGTCTCGACCCCAAGGAACATTCAGCACATGCAACTCAAACAGGATTAACTTCTCACAGATCGGACGCAGTCCAGTTGCTATTACAGTAGATTCACTGAGCAAATCTCTTGATTCAATATCAGTCTCGTACACTAGCTGGGCTGAATGCTTCACAGGAGCAAATCTTCAGTCCAAATCACAAGCAGTGCTTTTAAACTCTGATATTTTCTGCCACAGTCTCAGTCATAAATTGGATAATTCCAACTCCTGCAATCAGGCAGTCCAGTGCAGGAGAAACAGTGACAGGGAGGCAAGTTAGGCCTCTTTCCACCAGTTCCCCTTAGCTCCGTTCAGGGTGTCGCTGCGTGAAGACTCTAGCTGCTCACCCTTCAAACTACAACTCTAACTGATCCACTGTCTCTTATAGTTCAGGGTATTTCCTGGGGATTCGCAAGTTCAGGTTGGCTGGGGAATCTGTCAATTACCGGTTGGACTTCCCCTTCAGTTCAGTTTACGCACCAACCTAAAAACTACAAAAATTAATTTTCCTTCCCATGAAACGCTGGAGCCAAAGATCCTTTGAGGTCCCCAGAGTCCTATTGGCCCATTTACTGGAAGTCTCAGACCAAACATGGTGGCTCCCATTCCGAAAGGCAAACTGCAAGGAAAGCAGGTTAAATAAACTTCTCTAATTCAAATATAACAATACAGTAGAGGTAGATAAGTACAGTTTCCATTCAGGCTCCTTCTGCACTATTATTAACTGCAGAGTGGAGAAAATCAAAGCAGCATCTAGCCAATCGCAAGCACCAAATCACTTGGAGTGGCAACTGAGATTTAATGCAAAGAAGTGCAAAATCATGCACATAGGGAAGAGAAACCCTGAAGCCACTTATAGGCTGGGAGGGGAGTTGCTAGCAGTCACAAAGGAAGAAAGAGACTTGGGCATCATCATCACTGATGACCTAAAATCATCCAAGCAGACCTCTAAAGCAGTAGGTAAGGCTAGGGGGTGTTAGGGTGTATTAGTAGGGGTATCACAAGTCATAAGAGGAGGTAATAATCCCTCTGTACAAGACATTGGTTAGGCCCCATCTGGAGTACTGCGCGTGCAGATTGGAGGCCACACCTTCACAAGGACATTAACCAAATTGAGGCAGTCCAGAGAAGGGCAACCAAAATGGTGCAGGGACTGCATCAGAAGACATATGAGGACAGATTAACGGAGCTCAATCATATACCCTTGAGCAAAGGAGGAGAGAGGTGATATGATCGAGGCATTCAAACACCTTAAGGGCATAAACAAGGTGAAAGAGTCTAACATGTTTAAATTTAAGAAAAATAGCAGGACAAGAGGACACAGCATGAGATTAGAGGGAGGCCGATTAAGGGGGAATGTGAGGAAATTCTTTTTCACAGAAAGGGTGGTGGATGCATGGAATGGCTTACCACAAGAAGTGGTGGCTATGAATACAGTGCAGGGCTTCAAACAGGCATGGGATAGGCATAAGGGAGCAATACAAATGACTATGAATAGATAGGTCACTGACAGAGCAAAGGCCGATGGCACATTTATAAGGTAGAAAAAGAAATGGGCAGACTGGATGGGCCTTGCGGTCCTTATCTGCCGTCAACTTCTATGTTTCTATGTTTCTATGACCCAGCCTAGACCATTCACTATACACATATTGACTGAACTCTTAAAGGGACAGGTGTGGAGGCACAGCATGGAACTCTCACATAAATAAACAGAAGCAAACATATACCCATGGCCCTATTATCTCTATAGGATGTCAGCCTGGCAGTGGGCATGGAAAGAGCCCAGGAAGATATAATAAGGTAAACCCCAAATTGGTAGGAGGGGTTACATGTGGCTTTCTCAGCGGTGGTCCCAGCTGTTTGGAACTCCCTCCCATTCCATATTAGACATCTCCACCAAGGGGAACTCCTAAAAAGGGGTTAAATGCAGTTTATTTCTACAAGCCTCCATCAAAGTAAAATGTAATTATTATTGTTTATATTCTTGCTAGCTGCTTTTAGTGTTTAATGTATTTGTGCAGTGTCCAATGCCCCTCTGATAGGGTGGTATCAAAATAAAACCACCTTGCTTTGTGTGTGTGTGTGTGTGTGTGTGTGTGGAGGGGGTAACCTTGTGATGTGAACTCTCCAATAATATCCACCAGCTGAGATCAAGTCAACTCATTCCACCTGTAACGCCAGCCGCAATATATGAAGCCAGGACTCCAGCAGCAACAAGCCCGTGTATTACCCACTCATCTCCCTGAGAGTAGTCTTGCACGTTGGCTCCTGTAATCCATGCTGATTGAGAGCAAATTCTGAGCCCTTGGAGGCAGCATTGATGAATGACTTGAACTTACTTTGAGCTGACACAGGAATCCTTTATGAATAACTCAATTTGGCATGAGTTAAGGAGCAGCGGCTCGGTGACCTGCTTGACTCCTTCATCTTGACTGGGCTGTTTGCTGCTTCAGATCGGTGTGTGTGTGTCACTGTGCGGGTTATTTATATCTTGCAATATGTCTTCAGAGTAACCTTTATGATCAAATGACTTGGACTGGGCTGGGGGCTTCTGATGAGGTACTTGAGGTCACAAAGCCACATCCTCTTGGCATGTAGCCTCACAATGTACTGGATGCTGAAACCCATAAATATTCAAATGCTGAACATAAGTGAGTTCGTTTTTATTTTGTAATGACAGTAAGAAAGTGTGGCAGAGCTGATGGTTTGGCTACAGTAAAGAAAATCCATCTAGAAAAATTTGTAAGGCGGTCAGCTCGTGGTTCTTAGGATACACTGAGGAGACCGGACTGAGTCCCAGAGATGGGGGTCTCACTGTGTGTTTATTATTAATGTAGCAGTAATAATATGCACACTCCCTTCACACTTACCACCAGGGTCTGGTCTGCAGTAATATCCCTGGACACCCCTGCGAAGACAAAGTTAGCAAACAAATGTACACTTCTGATAGTGACCCCTAATAATATGCACATAGGCCAGATTTATCGTGTAACAACAATCAGATTTATTCAGGGGACGTGAACAAGGAAGGGGAGTGCTCACCGATGTTTCTTTGTCAGAGTCTAGATAAAAGTGTCCAAGTACAACAGAATTATTCCTTAAAGTAAACTGTATTTGCCATCTGGAGTAAATAAGGGATACTATACCTACTGTAATAGCTGACATAGTGCTATTACCCCACAGGAAGTATTATACTTTACCTCATACCTACACTGTCCCTACCCACAACACATGACAAAGGAATACAATAGTACTCCAGACAAGGAACAGCAATGCAAAATAAATAACATTCTTATTGGCGGGGGGTGGATGAAAAAGCACAAGGAGAATAGGGAAAATGGAACACAAGGGACATCAACAAATGTCTACCTTATGCCTTAGAGGAGGAGTATAGCACAGTGGTTAAGGGCACTGAGCTGCAAACTTGGAGACCTGGTTTTGAATCCCATAGCCCCCACTTGCATACTGTGTAAACCTGAGCACATCACTTAACTTCCCTGTGCCCCCAGGTCGCACCTGGAAACAAGCTCTGGCTTAGTGTGCCTTTGCTGGTTAGACAATTTCCCCTTTCCCTTTACTTGTGCAATTTACAGCACCAACAAGCCTCCTCACCCCACCGGGCAGCTCCACAGAACTAAGTGGGTGCACCCAGCTTTGTTCTCCCAAAGGCCTTGGGACCTCTCTAACGTACTCCAGTGCTGCGGTCATCAATCAAAAGGATGAGGGATAATTATAGTGGGTTTAGCCAAACTGTTGCAGTAGATAGCATCACAGTAAATACGTAGACAACTAAGGTGCCCCTGTTTGTAATCCAAGAGGCACACCATCCACAGATTTTCTGTCTGGGTCTATCAATTTTTGATCAAATCAGTCCTGCCCTGGACATCCAATGCTGCCATTCCCTAACTACCTAGCTACCTAAGAATGCATTACAGGACTGAAACTCTGGTCTACACTCAAAGTACTTGAGGTCCAGATATAACAGTATCTGCATGTCCTGATCCCGTAGGCAATGGGAACAGAATTTATCAGCAATACAAGCATATCTACTGCATTACACTGTCCCCATCACAAGCTTGAGGGAACCAGGGTTCAACAGGATTTACCTGTGCCCCATCAATACAGGTATACACAGTGATACAGCCTCTCTAATAACCAGGTGAGGAATCTACCCTCCTAAAGTACAATTACGTAAGAACTTACCCTAACAGTAGATCTTCGAGAGGAGCTCTTGCAGCAGGCTATAACAATTAGGACTATGCCGCAGACACTAGGACCACACGGAAAAACTTCTGCCAGCAATACCAGCTGGGGACCGCCCCCGACGCCGGCCCCGCCCCGACGTCTGTCAGGGTACAAGAGGGGGCAGACCCAGCTCCACCTCAGTTCTCCCGCCAGTACCCAGCAGATGGCATGACAAGAGAAGGAGAAGAAGCCCATCCGAGAAAAGAAGAGAAGAAACCTGCACACTCTGAGGGGGAAGGTGGGAGGGAAAACTGCGCCTGCTGCAAGAGCTCCTCTCGAAGATCTACTGTTACGGTACGTTCTTACGTAACTGTACTATCTTACTTCGAGATAGAGCTCTTGCAGCAGCCTATAACAATTAGGACTGAGTCCCAAGCAGTTCCCTAGTGAAGAGACAGTCGCCCCCGGGAGGAGGAATATGCGGACTCCAGAGACCGTCAGGACAAGAGTCCTTGCAGAACCGCCAGGCCGAAGCCAGCACGGCGTCTGGAGACGATATCCAAGCTGTAATGCTTGACAAAGGTATGCACCGAATTCCAGGTCGCAGCCGCATGGATGTCTTGAATGGCGACATTCCGCATCGCAGCAAAAGAAGATGAAACACCCCTGGTGGAGTGACCCCTTACTGGACCCAGTAGGGGTTTGTGGTGATGCTCGTAACAGAACGAAACGCAATGGACTATCCATTTGGATATAGTCTGCTTGGACACCGGCTGACCCAAGCATGGTGGCGCAAAGGCCAAAGAGTTGCTCCGATTTACGGTGTTGAACCGTTCTACTGAGGTAATACCTCAGGGACCTGTGGACATCCAATGTGAGGAGGAGAACCTCCCCTCTATTGGAGGGAGCAGGAAAATAAACAGGAAGTTCAACCGACTGGTTGAGGGTCAAATCCGAGACCACTTTCAGAAGAAACTTAGGATTCGTTCGTAGGGAAACCCTTTCCATATGAAAAACTAAATAGGGCTCTTTACACATCAGAGCCTGCAGCTCGGAAACTCTTCGAGCGGAAGTAATAGCAACCAAAAAACAAACTTTCCAAGAAAAGTATCGCAGCTCGCACATCGCTGCGGGTTCAAAGGGGGGAAGGGTGAGTTTCTCCAACACAAAAAGGAGGTCCCAGGGTGGGACAGGGTTCCTGATGGGAGGTCTCATGTGGAGGACCCCCCTAAGGAAGGTGTGGGCCACTTCAAGCTGGGCTAAGGCTCTGTCGCCCACCAGAGCATGGTAGGCAGAGATCGCCCACATGTGCACCTTGATGGAGGAATGGCTCAGGCCTTTCTCATACAAGGAGAGGAGATACTGCAAAGCGGAGTTCACAGAGCACATGACTGGGTCCAAATGCTGAGGCAAGGCCCAAAGGCAAAAACGCTTCCACTTCATGGCATAAGCAGAGCGAGTAGAGGGCTTGCGTGCGGACGCTAAGACCTCAGCCACTTCTGGGGAAACCCTGTATCAATTCACAGCTACGTCTGGAGGAGTCGAGCATGAAGGTGCAGGGATCGAAGATCCGGGTGGACCAGAGAACCCTGGTCCTGGGACAGCAGTTGCGAGCAGAGGGGCAGCGGGATTGGAGGTTCCTGGGATAACCGCTGCAGAAGTGGGAACCAAATCTGTTGGGGCCAGTTGGGGGCCACAAGGATCATGCGTGCCCCCTCTACCTGTTACTTGAGCAGTACCCTCTGGATGAGAGGGAAGGGCAGAAAGGTATAAAGAAACCTCCCGGCCCAACAAAGGGATAACGCATCTGGCCAAAAAATGCCAGTCGCGTGCTCTCACGAGCAAAAGCGTGGCAGTTTGGCGTTGCGTGGTGACGCAAAGAGATCTAGCTCGGGAAGGCCCCACCTTCCGAAGAGCTGATCTGCCATAGACTGAAGCAATTCCCACTGCGCGCCCTGGCCCATGACCTGCTGAGATCGTCGGCCAGACTGTTTAGGACTCTTGGAACGTGCACTGCTGACAGACAGATGCTCCGTTCCAGCGCACTGTACCAGACTCTCATCTCCTCCCAGCAAAGAGGATAGGAATGAGTGCCTCCTTGCTTGTTGATATAAAAGACGACAGCCATGTTGTCCATCTGAATGAGCAGAGAGCCGGGAACCAGGTCCTGCTGAAACATCTCAAGGGCGTAGAGGACTGCTCGCATTTCCAGGACATTGATATGGAGGGACCTTTCCTCGGTCGACCAAACCCCTTGCGTGCGGTGACCACCAAGATGAGCTCCCCAACCCAGGTCTGAGGCATCCGTTGTCAGAGTCTGACCCGGGGGCTCCGGACGAAAGCTGACCCCCTTGTGAGATTGCTGGGTCCATCCACCAAAGCAACGTTCTCTGGACTGGCTCCGAGATCATGACTAAGGCGTCCAGGTCGTCGGAGTATTGATCCCACTGCACCCTGAGCATCCATTGTGGGATTCTCATGTGGAGGCGGGCCAAGGATATTACCAGGATGGCCGCCGCCATGTGCCCCAGTAGACTGAGGAAGTTCCGAGCCGGAACTCGAGGTGCTATGGAAATCCATTCTGCCAAACTTCGCAGGCGAAGACCCCTGTCTTGAGGGAGGAAAGCCCTGCCCTGGACGGAATCCAGAGTCGCTCCAATGAAGGCGAGGTTTTGGCTGGGCTCCGGGGACGACTTCTTTAAGTTCAGGGTGATCCCCAGCTCCTGGAAGAGAGTATAGGCCTCTCCGAAAGCACGCAGGAGGCCATCCCTTGACGGGGCTGTCAGCAGCCAGTCGTCGAGGTAAGGGAAAACATAATGGCCTGAGCGCCTGAGAGCCACAGCCACCACTGCTAGGCATTTGGTAAATACTCGTGGAGTGGAAGACAGGCTGAACGGGAGCATCTGGAATTGATAATGCCCTCCCAGGAAGTGGAATCTCAGATACTTCCTGTGGGAAGGAAAAACCCCGATATGCATGTATGCATCCTGCATGTCGAGAGAACAGAGCCAATCTCCTTGGTGCAGCAGAGGGAGGAGACTTTGAAGAGTCACCATCCTGAACTTTTTGTACTCTATAAAGAGATTCAAAGGACGGAGGTCCAGAATGGGGCAAAGGTCCCCCGTCTTTTTTGGGATCAGAAAGAAGTGCGAATAAAACCCTTGACCCCACTGCTCCAGGGGAACTCGTTCTATTGCTCTCTTCTGCAGGAGGGCCTGAATTTCTCCTTCCAAGAGTGGAATGTGAGAAGGAGGATAACGGGAGAGCATTGGTGGAGTACGTGGAGGAAACTCTGTGAATTCCAACGTGTGTCCTCTCCAAATGACGTCCAAGACCCATTGATCTGTGGTAATAGAGCTCCACCCTTCGAGATGAAGGGAGAAGCGGCCCCCGACCGGCTCCCCCTGGACATCTGACCATGGGGGGGCGGAAGGGAGTCATTGGGTGGAACCGGGGGTGGGGAGAGAGGCCTGGAAAGACTTGGGCCCATGGCCAGATGGTCCACCAGACTGCTGGTTTCCGGATCTCCAATGGAAGCCACCTCTCTGCCCTTGCTGGGAACCAGGGGCTGAAGTATGACTGCCTGAGGACTTTTGAAAAAGCCGACGGCAATGAGGGTGTCGCTGGTCACCATGGTACAACTGGCAGACCGACCAGACAGACTTGCCCAATTCCTGGAGACGTGAGATCAGATTCTCCATCTCCTGCCCAAATAAGATGGTACCCTGAAATGGCAGGTCCTGGATACCAGACTGCAGATCCTGGTGGAAGCCCGAAAGCCATAACTAGGCATGGCGCCGGAGACAAATCCCAGAGGCAGCTGCTTTGGCCGCCATATCTGCAGTATCGTACGAGGCCCTCAGAACATGAGTGCCTACGTCCGAGCCCGACTGCAAGAGGGCCAGGAGCTCCATCCTCTTCTCGGAGTCTGGCATGGCCTGTGTCAGCTCAAGACCCCGCTCCCACAGCGCATTCTGGAACTGCACCATATGCGTGAGGAAGTTTAAGGATCTAATGGAGCAGGTGGAGGCAGAGTAAACCTTTTTGCCCACCTGAGCCAGGTAACGGGACTCTAAGTCGGGAGGCTGGGAGCTGAGGTGTCGCGGCTGTCGAGACTTGTCATGAGCGGCCGTGATCACAGTGGAGTCCACCTGAGGGTGTTCAGCCAAAAAGAGTTCAGCCCTCGGAGCCTTGTAAAGCCTGTCCGACTTCTTGGGGACCACCGGGATGGAGGCTGGGTGCAGCCAGGTGGATCTAGTCAGGTCCTGAAAGGTATCCACCAGAGGAGGAATGACCAAAGACTTTGGCTCCTTCTGCCTCAGGTACTTGGCCAATCTCCGGTGTTCCAGGTCCAGGTCTTCTGTGTCCTACTGATTAGAAGCCTGGATATGCCTCATGACGTCTATGAATGTGGGATCATCCGGAGGTGAGCGAGGCATGTTCTTCTCCTCAGGGGAGCACTTGAGGCTGAGGGAAGAGGAAGAGGATGAAGATGCAGAGGAGGACCGACTATCTGATTTAGAATGGTCTAGTTCTGCCTCATGGCCATGCCTGCGCTGACGGCAGTATGCAGGGGACAGACGACGGTCCGAAGAGACGATGGTCCGAAGACCGACGACAGTCCAAAGACCAACTTTGGTCCCTGGACCGACGATGGAGCGATGACCAACGTCGGTCAGGGGACCGACATCGGGAACCATCCCGCCGAGCGTGGGAAGGGCTCCGAGAACGAGACCGGGTCCGACGTTGGTCAGTGGAACCTAAGAAGCGACGTCGGCGGTCAGGAGATCAGGCGCGGGAACAAGTCCTAGAAGGGGGCGAAAAACGGCACTCCAGGGACCTCAACGGGGAGGCCTCGCCCTCCGGCTGTGGTTCACCCGCAGGATCAGGTACCAGTGTCTGGGCCGGCGACAGGGTGGTACGTTTGTGAACCTGCCCCCACCAAAACGAAAAAAGTTGTTTCAGCTCATCCGGGGAGAATATCACTGCCACCTGCTGCGGGAAAGAAGCTTCAGGCATGGCGGGACGCAATGGCAAGCTTTCCTGGAGGCCCAGGGGGGAGGAGGACTTGGGTGACGGGGACGTCGGCAGGACAACGACCGACCCCGGGTCTTTGGCCTCTTCGACCGGCGTCGGTGTCGCAACTGACAACGGGGCGATGACAGGGGGCGCCGGAGAGTCTTTACGCTCCGGAGGCGCACCTTTAGCAGGCGGTGCCGGTGCCATGGACGGTAGGGCTGAAGTAGAAACCTCCACGGACTTAAGCGATGACCTTAGTGGGTCACCTTAGGCCTGGCCGGCTGCTCCGGACGGGCGGCCTTAGCCTGCTCTCGTGTGGCGACACCAAGCCCAAGGAGGGCCTTCTTCGGGGAAGGTTGCGACCGTGAGCGGGACTGAGACCGGGACCGGTGCCGGGACCGACTGCGCTCCTTACTATGGCGCTTCTTTTCCTTCTTCCCCTCGGACGAGTGCAGGTCCATCTTCTTTTCCAATAGATAGGCCTTCGGGGCCTTCAGGCATCGGATGCGAGTCCGGCTCGTGAACGCTTGGCAGTCGGCGCAGGTAGCGGTGTCGGTCTGGGCCCAAGCAGAAAACACACCGCCGATGGCCGTCCTTGGCGATTTGCGGCCCGCACTTGCACTTGTTTACGTGTTCTGAGAGAGGACACCCGGAAGACATCGGACCCTCGGACTGACCACAGTATTTAACACATCGAGCCAACGAAGCGCTAAAACACCGAGGGAAGACAACCAGGAGCTGAAAACTGAGCCGCTAACGGTGATTGTGCAGGCGTCGGTCGCGGAAACAACAAAGAAACGGAAAAACCATCGAAAAGTAGCTTGATTGAAGCTCTGTTCTCGCTGGTGAATCGCAGGTAGCAGCTATTCACGTGCATGGTACGCGGTGGGAAAGAACTGAGGTGGAGCTGGGTCCACCTCCTCTTGTACCCTGACCAACGTCGGGGCGGGGTTGGCGTCGGGGGCGGATCCCAGCTGGTATTGCTGGCAGAAGTTTTTCCGTGTGGTCCTAGTGCCTGCAGCATAGTCCTAATTGTTATAGCCTGCTGCAAGAGCTCTGTCTCGAAGTAAGATCTACCACTATGCAGTTCCAAGGCATGGGACCCAAATAAATGAAGTGGAACAGTGAATCACTGCATCTTACCTCTTTCTCTGGGTCTCATTGTCACAGCCCCAATGCTGTTGCAGCAACAAGGCTTACCAGTCTCACCGTATCTTGCCCTTCTCCTGAGGCTTGATGTCATGGCACCACATCTGGTTTTCGGCAAGTTCTCAGGTCCAAACATTTCAAATTCTGCTCCCCTTTTGGGAGCCAGGAGGCCAGGGAAGCTACAGATTGTCTTTGGCTAAGTGGGACATGCAGATGTGATAGCCATCAAGTAGTCATCCTTGTGGGTGAACCAGCAATAGGCCCTCACTCTTCCCGACCCTGGACCCTGACTGGGATCTGAGCCTCAGAGACCCAATCACAGAGAGCTAGTGCCACCCTAGCTCCAGGATCCTGACACCATCCTGACCCACAAGTCCCCTCCAGCTGATAGCAGATGGACATGCACCCCACTGATGCCTGAGCCCCTCAGGCTCTGAGCTTCCATCCCCCATAGGGACTGTCACAGAACAGGAACCACAGAAAAGATACAGTTAGACAAGACTGGGGCCCCATTTATATGCCTTGTGTGGACAGGTGGGCAGAAAAACACAGGAAATTGCTGAACCAATGAGTACAGGGTGTACTCAGCACAGGGTTAACGCCCTGTTGGTAGGGCAGAAAGTTTGCAATAACAGGGAACAACCATTACATTTCAGAGCAGGCTAAATGGTTAAACCTTGAGTGCAACTTCACAAAAATTATGTAGAGGCTTACTAACCCCCTATATCTATGGAGGGGTTATACTTTTTTTTTTTTGTTAATTTTATAGCCTCTGTGCCCACAGCTTTTTGTCTTGCTGTCCTATGAACTCTTTCAGGAATATCTAGATATTTTCTATAGTAGGGTGACCAGAAATGTGCATGCTATACCCAGTGGGACCTAACCAAACTCTTATCTACTACTTATAAATCTTCTTATAAAATAGGTTAATAAAACAGAAAGCTATGACTGGCAGAGACCTATCACATGACCTGCAGCGATACTGTGTAATGCATGCTCATAATTTTTTTTTTTTTTTTTTTTTTGTTTTTTTAAAACACATTTTGCTTTTTAGATGACCCATGTTACAGCTGCAATAACATACTCCAGGGAGTGCATTTAAGCAATAATATACAACAGTATGTGATATGTCATGGAATATTGTCGTAACCTCGGTGTGTTATGAGCCAAGTGACCTATGCACCCAAGAAGTGATGATATCCCATAATATGACACACCCTGAAGTGTATTATTGCTATGACACGACAAACAAGCATTTTTCAATGCCGAATGTTTGATTGCTGGCATTGGCAGTGGTAAAGTAGAAGTTACAGAGCTGCGTAATAGGAATGGCAGTGAAGTACTGAACTGAAGCCAACCCTACCACCACCCTGCAGAGAGTGACAGGCATTGGGGTGTGCATTTGGGTGCGTCAGGCATAACGGCCTCGCCATTTCACCACACCCCACCCTGCAGACACTGACAAGTGTCACAGTGTTCATGGGGTCTTTGGCCTTCACTCTTCCATTTCATTAGGAAATCACGGTGAGATGGAGTGCGATATGGGAGAATGGGGTGAACTTTGGGGCTGAAGAGTCCAAGGCATACCTCGATGCCTCTCACTGGCTGCAGGGTGTGGAATGGTATGAGCATTACAGGCAAGAATCCCAAGTCACACCCTGATGCCTGTCATTCTCTACAGGGTTAGGCGTTATGGTTGGAAACCCTAATACCTCAGGCATTCGTTGGTATTTTCACTCCAAATTTTCAACATGTTTTGTTTGTGACCCCACCTCATGAACAGTGGGAATATCAGTTTGTTAGCGGAAAGCTGCTTATGCACAGCGACTACGGCATTTAGCACCACAGGTGCAAAAACATTCCGAACAGAATGTAAAAAATGACAGCTGTACTGTTCATGGGGAGGTGTAAAAAATGGCAATGTTGCAAATCTGCAGGAAAAATATTTAAAAAAATGGTGAAGTCATGAGCGTACATAGAAACTGTGCAACGCACACCCATAATATAATTAGGTTGGGGATATTTTACAGCAGATTGTCAACTCAGGCATTTTGGTGCCTCCGATCATGAACAGTGTCACTGTGATTTTCTTTATCTGTGCTGAACAATGATTTCCCACAGCGACCATGCATCTCAGCACAGAAAGTGTGAAAACACACTTCAGCCATGTTGTGAAAAATGACAGCTGTACTGTTCATAAGGAAGTGTGAAAAAATGCCACTGGTGAAAATCTGGACTGAAAATATTACAAAGTCCTGAACTTACCAGGGTGCGTGGAAACTGCGCATTGCTCACTCGTAACAGTCATTTTATGGACTTTTGTCACCAAATTTTCAACATAGCCATTTTAAGACCTCTGCTCATGAACAGAGTAACTGTGATTTTCTTAATCTGTCCTAAACATTGCTTTCGCACACCAACAGCACCATTGTGCACTACATGTGCGAAAACACATTTTGGGCGACATATGAAAAATGGCAGCTGTACTGTTCATAAGGAAGTGTAATAAAATGGCAATGTAAAATCTGGAGTGAAAATATTAAATTTGCAAACTTACGAGCATGCATAGGAACTGCATAGCATGCGCTCATAAAACAGTCATTTAGGGGTTTTTCACCAAATTTTCAACATAGCCATTTTAAGACCTCTGCTCATGAACAGTGTCACTGTGATTTTCTTAATGTCCCATACATTGATTTTGCACATCGACTGCGCCATTGTGCACTACATGGTAGAAACACATTTTGGGCAAGATGTGAAAAATGACAGCTATACTGCTCATAAGGGGTGGTAAAATGGCAATGTTGAAAATCTGGGCTCAATAATATTGAAAATTCGCGAACTTACGGCGTGCATGAGGAGCTGTGCGCGTCATGCCGTAAAACAGTAATTTTAGGAATTATTTCACCAAATTTTCAACATAGCCATTTTAAGACCTCTGCTCATGAACAATGTCACTGTGATTTTCTTAATTTGTCCCGTACATTGATCTAGCACACCACTTCGCCATTATGCGCTACGTGGTAAAACACATTGTGTGGATGTGAAAATGACAGCTGTACTGCTCATAAGAAGGTGTGGTAAAATGGTAATGTTGAAAATCTGGGTGAAAATATTGAAAATTTAGAGCCTTCGAGCCTGCGTAGGAACTGCGCCAGCATGCGGCTCGTTAAACAGTCATTTTAGGAATTGTTTCACCAAATTTTCAACATAGCCATTTTAAGACCTCTGCTCATGAACAGTGTCACTGTGATTTTCTTAATTTTGTCCGTACATTGATTCTTTCACCGACTCGCCATTCTAAGCTACATGAGGCGGAAACACATTTTGGGTGAGATGTGAAAAATGACAGCTGTACTACTCATAAGAAGGTGTGGTAAAATGGCAATGTTGAAAATCTGGAGTGAAAATATTGAAATTCACGAACTTACGAGCCTGCGTAGGAACTGCGCAATGCACCCTCGTAAAACAGTCATTTTTTGGAATTTTGGCACCAAATTTTCAACATGGGGTTTTTGGGACCCCTTCTCATGAATGATGTCACTGTCATGGCGGTATTCAGGCCCGAAGGGTGATTTCGCAGTCACTGCGTGATCACTCGGCGAAATCACCCTTGACCTGAATCTTGCTCCTTAACCATGTTTATCATTATAGTCCGCTTAAATGTGGTGCAAAATTCCAAAAATGCCGAGATATGCAATAAAGTTGAAACCCCCTATGTAACCCATTATACAGCTTACGGCATTTCCTCAGTTCGCGGTCGGCTTTGAAGAGTGCAGGCGTGTTCCAGTCCACTGAAGATCGTCGGCGCGGTCGGAGAGTGAAGTATGGGGTGAGGTGTGGGGAAAACTGGATGCGCAGTGGGTGGGTGCAGGTTGTGGGAGGGTTGGGAGGCAGCCGGCGAGACAGTTTATTTTACAGGTTTAAAAAAGACAGCAAATGGGATGTTTGCCACATGAATTGGGCTCCCAGCATGGCACAAGGACTTGGGGGTGTTCAGCCGGCGAAGTTGGGCACCCGTGTTAAGGACTACAGTGCTGCCGCATGGTGGGCTCCCAGCGTGGCACCTAAACTGGGGGTGGGGAATGCAGCTCAGCAACTGGGGGGGCGCAGCTCGGCCGGCGGGGGATTGGGCACCCGGCTACAGTACAGGGAGTGCATGCGTCTGTCTGTGCGTGGGGGAGCTGCGCGTGAGCAGCGATATCTTATCGGTGCTCACTCAAGCGTAGCTCCCCTTTCAATCAATGCCACTGCATTTTGGAGCGTGTCATAGACAGCTCCAAAATGCATTGGCTTACAGGGGCCGCGCCTGCCAGCCCACTGACTGAATTGGAGGAGGAGGTGATACACCTCCGAAATCTCCGATGAAGGCACTATGTTTCTTGCACATGCGTGCAAGCAAACATAAAAAGGGAACATGAAGCAGTCATAATTTTCAGTTCAAGAGAGGTTTTTCTGTTTGTTTTTTGAGGAACAATAATCCCAACTTTAAGTAAACTGGTTAAAAAACTTGTAGTACCGTAAAAATTAAATGCTTAAATTTACCGTAGGGATGACTTTTAAGCTGTGACTCTCTGCCATCTACGTTAAGCTCCTCTGAAGAAAATGGCAGTGTATTAATTTACTGTTTAGTTATGAAGACCGTGTGTGGAACTTTTTTTTCACTTTTATTACGTCTGTGTTTTTTAACAGCTGTGAGTCAATCGAGTTCCTTTATTTAAGACCACTGTTGTTGCTGCACTTCCCATGTGGTTGAAATCACGAGGCCACAGTGCACTGGGGGCATGCAGTGATACAACGTATTTCTTTAATTTGTTTATTTGAAAATTGTTGATTGAGAAAGGTGCACTGAGCAGAGGCTTGTTTCCAGATGAGACCCAGGGAAGGGGGGAACAGGAGGAACAACAAACAAATTACAGTGCAAATTCAAGTACAGAAGTGAAGTGCAGCCACAGATACAAAGTACAATAATTTGCAGGTGTATCTTGGAATAGTTTGAAGTGCAATTATGCATACCCATATCATGTTGAGTGCACATGCAATATATGACAATAAGTTTGCCCTAAAAAAATTCACGCTCCCAGTTGATGGTCTTTAGCTTTCTAGCCCTAATCTATGTCTATCTGAACTTCTCCCCTAAGCTTGTCTCAGCTGTACAAATCATATCCCCACTCAGTCCCCCATCCCACACATCCACTGCTCTATGAATTTGCTAAAGCAAGACAAAACATATTGTTTTCCCTTATTATTCCTTGCTATGTTGTTGTAACCTGAATAATTTGTTCATTGAAACTATTTTTGGTATGTAAATATCTGTATATTCCTCGTCAGCTGTCAGACTCGTAACATGGACTAGTTTTTCAACGTAACTCTTTTTGGATTGTAATTATCCGTACATACTGCTCTTCCACTTCCCCAGGTCACGCTTGGAAATGAGCTCCGGCTCAGTGTGCCTTTCGCGGTTACCAATAAATAAATAAAATAAATGTTAGCCAGAATAAGCAGGCAGCGCACTAGGCAACAAGATTAGATAAAGAGAAACCCAGAACCCATTGCTGCCAGTGTAAGACAAGGAGGATCACTTAGGGGAAACAGGAGCACATCAAGGGTGGAAGGAGTTTCAGCAGGTACCTGAAAGAGCATGAGGTGGAGGAGTGGCGGAGGGATGAGGGGAGCTGATTCCAGAGAGGTGGAAGACGATGGAAGGCAGAGTGCCCCACAGAGGAATGGGGATGAGGAATGGAGAAGGTTTGCTGGTCCCTGGAGTGGAGAGAGCATGGAGCAGGCCTAACTGGGGAGAGGAGTAATGAGATATAGGAGGGAAGGGAACCAAACCAGTATTTGGAGACGTAGAGCATTATTGCTAACATACCGTAGTACAAGAAATGATTATATTTGCTTTGATGCAGATCTGATGAAACCTTAGTCTCCGGCGTTTTAAAACTGAAGCTTATGGAACACGAGCAAAAAATAATGATTGGCTTCAAAGTGCCTGTTCAACTAAGGTCTACTGTGTCTGTAATGTATACAGAATCAGTAACTAGATGTAGTACATCATCTAGTGGAGAAAGTAAAGACTGCAGCATGCAAGAACAAAAACCTGTCTTAACAGCTTGGCTACAAGGAAGTTTCCTTTTAGCTGAAAGTTTAGAGCTGCAGTCTTTGGGACCAGTGATGCACAGATCAATCCCTCTGTACAGCACTGAATCGTGCAATGCAGTAATTTAGTTTACAGAAGATGCCCCGCAAGACCTGGAGGAAGACATTACATCAGTGATGAGAAAGAGATCTGCTGTTGACATCAGAGTTTACGACGACTAAACCATTCAATTTGCCAAAATGATTCAGTCCTTGGTTTGGTCCATGTGGGATATCAGGCCCATTGCCAGAATTTTTGCAAGAGGTAGCTATTTTCTTGTAGTTTGTGTCTCTTTCATAAAGGCTGGGGGCCGGGGGGCTGCCAGATCCCCAGAAGCCCTGGTGTACTAGATGCTCTTTGGTGCATTTTGTGGCTTTCCTCGACACCAAATAAGTAATTTATGAGCTCTCCTCCACCCTTTGCTTTAAGGAAAAATATCATCTGACTGGCTGCAGGCTGAATACATACAGTGCTAGCTACTGCCACCTTCAATGCCATCATAAGTTATGGTGCGCCGCGGCCTGATACCATTGTTCAGAGTTGCATTCAGTTGAATGCGGCATTTCCAGTATCAGGATTTACGGCATCACGCCATTGAGCGTTATTGCTGAAAGTGGCGGTGGTTAGCACTGTATATGTATTCTGGACCTGAGGCTAGCAAGATGCTGACAATGTACTGTACATGAGGCATAGAATCTGCAGCGGTGGTTGACTGGGTATCGTACTACCTTGCTGCTGTGCCTGCTGGCTTCTAGGCCAGGGTTCTGGGGGCTGCTAGGCCCCCAGAAGCTCTGGGGTACTAGATGCTCCGTGGTGCATTCTGGGATGCATTTTGAAGTTAAGTAACTCATCTCTGAGATCTCCTGGTGGAGGAGCTGCCTCTGTCAGCCTCGCACAACCACAGTCCACCCTGTGGCAGGGGCATGCACCGTGGCCCAGCCACAAGGATTGCTGTGGTGGCGAATACCACCGCCAACCAGCCCTGGCCAAGATGCACTGCCAGCTGGCAGCTGCCTTGGCATTGGGCTGTCTCCTGACATAACTTCTCAGACTTTCTTCTGAACCCAGGTTGTCATCATAGCCGCTGGGCCACTGGGGCATCGCCACAGACAGGGTTTCTCCTTTTGTACAAATTTTTAATGACTGCCTGCCAGAGTTTTTCCCCTGGACTTCGCTGCCACAGTTTGCTATTCTCTGACTGTTGCAGTGCGCATGCGTGACACTAATATGCATGCGCAGCTGATGAGGGTAGCAAATTCTGATGGGTAGCATGATTTGATACTACACCGGGAACACGTCTGCACTCTTCAAAGCTGACCACGAACTGAGGAAATGCCGGTAAGCTGTATAATGGCATGAATAGGGTTTTTTCAACTTTAGTGCATATCTCGGCCATTTTTAGGAATTTTGGCACCAAATTTTCAACATAGGTTGTGGGACCCTCCTCAAGAATTCAGTCACTGTCATGGCGTTATTCAGTTCTGAAAGGTGATTTCACAGTCACTCGCCAGAATCACCTTTTGGGACGATTAGCGAAGCGACAGTGCCACTGTTCATGAGGGGGTCTCAAAAGCCTATTTGCAATTTGGTGAAAAATCAAACATAACAGTTTATGAGCATGTGTTGCGCAGTTTCCACGCGCGCCCGTAACCCATTGAATTTGTAATATTTTCACTCCAGATTTTCAACATTGCCATTTTCCACACCTCCTTATGAACAGTATAGCTGTCATTTTACATATCCTGGCCGAAATATGTTTTTGCACTTCCGGCACAGAATAGCACGGTCGCTGTGGGAAATCCATTTTAGGGACAGATTAACAAAATGACAGTGACACTGTTCATGAGCAGAGGTCCTAAAATGCCTATGTTAAAAATTTGGTGATGAACGTCCATAAAATGGTTGTGTTACAAGCATGCGTTGCACAGTTTCCATGCGCACTTGTAACTTTGCAGGGTTGCAACATTTTTCATTCCAGATTTTCAACACTGACATTTTTTCACAACTCCTTATGAACAGTACAGCTGCCATTTTTCACATCCTGCCCAAAATGTGTTCTCGCACCTGTGGCATAGAATCACGTGGTCGCTGTGGGAAATGAACTTTTGGGACAAATTAACAAACTCACAGTGCCACTGTTCATGAGGGGAGGTCCCAAAATGCCTATGTTGAAAATGTGGTTAAAAAAATCCCCCCAAATAATTGGGTTACGGATGTGCGTTGCACAGTTTCTATGCATGCTCATGACTTCATTAATTTTTCATATTTTCACTCCAGATTTTCAATGTTGCCATTTTTTTACACCTCCTCATGAACAACACAGTTTTCATTTTCCACATCCTGCCCAAAATGTGTTTCTGTACCTGTGGTGCCAAATGGTACAGTCGCTGTGCAAAATCACCTTTTGGCTAACAAACTGATAGTGCCGCTCTTCAGGTGGTGGTGTCACAAAAAGCCTATGTTTATAATTTGGAGTGAAAATACCAACACACGCCTACGGCATTAGGGTTTCCAACTGCAACACCCCACCCGGTAGAGACTGACAGGCGTCAGGGGTGTGACTTGGGATCATTAGCTGTAATGCTCCTGCCATTCCACCCCCACCCTGCAGCCAGTGACAGGCATCGAGGTGTGTCTTGGAGTGTTCGGCCCTGAAGTTCATCCCATTCTCCTATACTGCACCCACCTCAGTGTATATCCTTATGGAATGGGGTAAGAGGCGTCCAAAGATAATCGTGTTATTACCACGACACTTGTCAGTGTCTACCGTAGGTGAGGTAAAATGGCATGAGCATTACAGCTGATGACCCAAAGGCACACCCCAATGCCTGTCAGTCTTTGCAGGGTGGGGGTGGGGTTGGTGTCAGTTCAATACTTCACTGCCATTCCTATTATGCATCTCGAACTCCTGCACTACCAATGCCAATACCAGTGAGACAACATCCGGCAATGACAAATTTTTTTTTTTTTTTTTTGTGATGTTGATTCTATCAGTCACTAAGTCAGTAAGTCAGCTAGCTGGATATATACAATGAATGCAGTTATACAGAAAATAATAGTGGAGATATGTGACACAGTGCAGAATTTGTTGTGTGAAGTTAGTTTGGCACATACAGACAGCTTGTGAGTCTGATAGCAGCAACTTCTGTGGGGCTGATTTTTTTCAGTAGCTCAGTCAGTTAGCTGGGTACATACACTGAATGCAGCTATACAGAAATTATACAGACATTATTAATGCAGCTATACAGAAAGCACTAATAATGTAAAAATATGACATATCAGCTATACAAACAGTAATATTTATGGAGACAGAACTAATGAGAGTGCTTTTTGTGTTTCCTTCCGCTTGCGCAAGAAACACTATGGGACAGTATCGCATTTGAGAGGTGTCTCAGGGACGAGTCCAATGCAAAGCACTGCACAGTGGGCATGACCCTGACACACCAATGAGTGCTAAAGTCCAGTGTGACAGCCATTGGAATTCCACAGCAGGGGTTAGCCTGTACTTGAGAGAAATGAACCACACCAATGAGAGAGTGCACGTCATTCCTCATTTGCATAGCAGCTGTTACAACTCCCATCAGGAAGCACCTCCAACCCTCCGATCTGATCTCTGATTCGGTCAATAGGAAATCCCTCCTGCTCCCTCCCTCTGCAGCTCCCTCATTCCCCAGCTAACCCTCTGGCTGAAAATAAATCTCTCCCACTCCCTCCCTCTGCTGCTGTCCTCCCTGCTTCCTCATTCAACCCTCCAGCTAAAAATAAATCCCTCCCTCTGCTGTTGTCCTTCCCGCTCCCTCATTCCCCGGCCGACCCTCCGACGGAAAATAAATCTCTCCCACTCCCTTGGGACATCGGCAGACATATGCAGTGTACATTAATGTGTATAACATTTCTAACCTGGGGTAACAAACAGATTCCTCTGATGCCATTCCAACACTCCATTCTTTGTCTGTACACTGGTTCCCACGCTGTCCTTAATCTGTTGTTTCCGGTAGCCAGGAAGAGATAAAGCGGATATGACTGAGCTGGGGTGGGGTTGGGACTGAACCGGAGACAAGTGCAGGGGCATGATAAACACAGCAACTTACTGGACTCAGCTGATTGGCTAATGTGAGTCAGGGACCTAATTTCATTGGCTAGTTTGGGCTGGGGGTGCATCCGCAAGGTTTTCAAGTCTGAGATAAATGCAGCTTGTTTGTTTTATTCCTGTTGTCTCATGCAGTGGCATGGGTACTGTGCTCAGATGGATCAAATGAAGGGGCAACAGCTTCAGCTTTAATTTGAAGACAACCGTTCGGAACATGTCACTTTTTTTTCATCATAATAGCATTACTTTTCAGACTAATATCACAGAAAAGGTATACTCTAAGAAGATATTCTGTATATTGCTGGAAATCTTGGACTTATAGTTTTCCAGCAATACATAGCATGTCTTCATAAGCCAATCAGTTTCTGAGATATGAACCCCAAAACTAACAGTAGGTTTGTAAATGAACGCAGCAGTGAGCACAGAGCCTCGTGAGTATAGGAGCAGAAATTTTCATTTTCTTGAGTATGTGCCGGTGGTATCTTTTTTTTTCTTGACCTTCACCAATGTCAGTCACTCCCACCAAGGTAAGGATCTGAATATTTTTTAACACAAAATGGAGAGGGGCAGATTAATGGCACAGCTAGCTACATATAATAAAAGCCGCTTTTAATTACAAAAATAGGGTTATTGTCGGGGCTTATACCGCAAAGAAGGTATGACCTAGGATAACATGCTATATAGTATTGGAAAGCTGGGACGTGTAGCTTCCTGACAATTTATAGAATGTCTTCCTAAGTCATCCAGTCTTTGAGATATCAGCCCCAAAACTAATACTATGTTTGTAACCAAAAGCGGCAGTGAGCACAGGAGCAGAAATGTCCATATGCTTCTGTTTGTGCACGTGTCTTTTTTTCTTCTTGCCCTTCACAGTGTTACCCACTCCCACCAAGGTAAGGATCTGAATATTTTTTATTATAAAATGGGTAGGGAAATTGTTGTTGTTTTATTGGATGATGAACATCACATGACCATGCATATATCAGAGCATGACCGCACACCTGCACTTTTACCCTCCTCCAAAACAATTTTTACATTTTATAAGATAGATAAACCACTCTGAGGTGTGCGGTCGCACTCTGATATACGCATGCCTTGGGCAGTTGACGGACTCAGCCTGCGGCCTCGTGCATACAACACACACCAAGGCATGCGTATATCAGAGCACGACCTCACACCTCAGAGTGGTATATCTATTACTTATACAAAGGGGTAAATTCAGTTACCCAAATCCTGCATCTTGATTGGTTGGCTGGCACCTTTTCAGCATGGTAAATCCTCCAGTGTGCCCACTGGAAAAAGTGCCAGTCAACCTTGCTATGCTATCCTACCAGTATCACTGCCTCCCATGAAAATCAAAGCAACTGCCACCATTTTCTTCACCGGTCATGGAATGGACCCGTGGGAAATTCAAAATAAAATTAACACATAATTAGAACCCTTAGATATACAGCACCTTTAAATAATACTGAATCATGAAAACGAAATATTCCACATTGAAACAGTACCTGCAAATACAATTCCACATCCTCCACTGTCACCTCCATGTCACACTCCCGTTGTAAATAGTGCCCGCTGCACTCAACACAGACACCGAAACTTCACTCTGCCCAGAAAATCATCAGCAACCTCTGCCCACTCTCCACGAGCAGTCTGCAGCTTCTACCAGTTCCAAAAACAATGCCACATTTGAAAACAAGTTAAAGTTAGTGTCGGAAATCAGAAAAAAACATCAGTTGTTCCAGACTGCAAAATGCCCACTAAAGCCAAAATCCCAGATACAGCACAAAACCTGGAAACACATGATGCAACCTCGGCACTCACACTGCTCAAGTACTGTAAATCAGAATTTTGTTTTGCCGTGCAGCAATCAATAAAAATAATTAAAGATGTGTAAAACAACTATTTTATTAAATTGTTTTCTAAAAAAAAAAAGTCAAACATTGTATAATAGCAATATACCCCTCCAGGGAGTGGGTATACTGGTGGACTTACCACTTCTGGTGTGGTTAAGTCACTCGGCTGCACCTCGTGACCAAACCACACCAGGCATGGTAAATCCACCAGTATACCCACTCCTTGGAGGGGTATATTGCTTAAATGCAAAATGGGGGGGCAGATTTCAGGGTTTAAGATTGATGCTTACAGTTTACCTGTCTTAGATGGGCAGGCACAGTGTCATACCACAACAGAGGGCTTTCAATTAAAATCCAGTGTATACTTTGTACTGTGATTTCCAATGGCTCCCTTTTTGGTAAAGGCAATAATGGCCACAGTTCATGAATAGTCGGACTGCTGACTCTGAAACTTTGGGCACGATTCTAAAAGAGTTATGCCTGGCATAACCACACTTGCGTCAAAAAAAATGACGTGAGTAGCAAGTTACACTAGCAGCTGCGATGTGTGGGATTCTACAATGTAGCCTGTGACATGCCGCAGCCCACTTGCACCAAAGTGCATTAACACCAGTAGTTACGCCCTAAGCCCCCTGAGACATGGCGCTAGGGGGTTTATGGCAGCAGTTGCACCCTATTCTACAAGGACAGCAACAAAGACCCCAATATCGGGATTCTACAAAAACCCCTAGAGGAGAACTGGCAATGTAAGTTACACCAACATTTAGCTGGTGTAACTGTACATACGCTCTCCGGGGGTTCTGTATACCCACTGCACCCACTCCATGATGTGCTTCCAATGGCCAGAACACCCCCGTTGTCACCCCACAGGGCATCCCACAACCTCCCCAGCCCCCGATCCCCCATAGCAGAGGTGCCCAGCTTGGCATCTCGCACCCTCAACCCCCAGAATGCCCAATCCGTAAATGCCCTGCATGGAAGCCCACACACATCATGTCCCCAAACCCCACACTGCTATCAGCCCCACAGAGCAGCTCTGTCACCCAGCCTGAGGCACAGATCCCTGCAGTGCCGCAAACCTTTAGAATAATTATTACCCCATACTCCCTGGCAGTCTAGTGGCCCCCCCCACCCAGCAGTGCCAGTACACCCCGCACCCCCAACCCATCCTCAGCCGGCTGGCACAGCCCTCCTCTCACCACCACGGCCAGCCAGCAACTGATCTCTTTCTGAGCACTTACTGTATAGACGCTCTCAGAAATGAATGAACTTATTCATTTCTCAGTGCGTCTATACAGTAAGCGTTCAGACAGACTCAGTCGACTGGCGTGTGGTGAAGGAAGTATTCGAAATCGCTGGCTGAAAATAATTAAGAGTGCTGGATGTTTGACATCGCTAGGTGAGGTCCACTAGACTACCAGGTATATCTGTAAGGGACGTCTGACTTATGTGTGTACTGTACATACTGCACAGTACATTGGCCATGGCGATCTGGATGGGGTTGGGGAAACCGTGGTGGCACGACAGTGGGTAGGTGGCCTCTAGCCTTGCGAGGCTCTGGCAGTGAACAGGCATGGGGGACACTTGAGACTTGCAGACCTGCAGTTGCGGCTTGCGACATCCTCACCAGATACGCTCTCTGTTCGGCGTACCTGGCTGTATGTTGCAAGTCGCAGGACTTAGACCCAGGGACCCTGCCCCACCTAGAATAGGGCGCAGGATCAATGTCGCAGCTGCGTTTGGTGCAAGTCGCATTTGGCGGTGACTTGCGCCATGCTTCTAGAATCCCACCCCTTGACTCTGCAGGTCAGAGAAATTTATTGTATGGGCCAGCTATGCTACATAGGATAAAATAAAAGCCACTTTTGGTTTCAAAATAAGCATTACTTTCAGGGCTTATAGCACAACGAAGGTATGACCTAGGATAACATGCTATATGTTGCTCAAAAGCTGGAAAATGTAGCTTTCCAACAATATATAGAATGTATTCCTAAGTTATCCAGTCTCTGAGATATGAGCACTGAAAATAACACTATGTCTACAGCAAAAAGCGGCAATGAGTTAAGGGAAAAGCAGTTGTATGCAGCATAGCTAACTTTAAACTAAGAAAAGAAATGAAATAAAACAGGAGGACACAAGAATTGTGTTGAATGTCACTGTTTTCTAGGTTTCCATGCTTGTCAAGTGACCATTCCTTGTGTTAGTGTGGCCACTGTGACAGGTGAGAACTGTGATGTCATGAATAGCAATGGCAGTCCAGGATTTGATCTTCAAAATAATGTATCCTCTAATACATGATAGTGTATGTTGGAACGTTGTAGTCCTTCAATTTTCAGCATTGTTAAAAAGTTGTACTTCCCTAGTAGAAAGTCGCTCAGAATGCTGTTCGACCCTTCTGGTTAGAACAGTGTTCTGAGCAGCGAGCAGTGCGAGGACGGATTTTAAATTTAGAGTGAACCGCAGCGCAAGCATCAAGCAGTTAACATTTTTTTTTTCCTTCAACCATGTTCCAATGTACACTATAAAAAATACTAGCTGGGCAAAGGTGTTGAAACCAGTGCACTCACCCACCTTGGGGTTCCGATTTACACAGACCTCTCAAGCTTCGCTCTCCAGGTCTGTGTGAATCAGAACCCCTCTGTGGGTGAACGCACTGGTCCTACACCTTTCCTCAGCCAGTATTCTCTAGGTTGTAACTGAATCATTCGTTGTGGTTTTTGATGGTTTAGAAAAATGCACACTGATGAGTAAACTGCTTATGCTTGCAAGTTAAGCTTTTGAATGGAATGCTAGTATGTAGAGTTCAACAATATACTTGTTATGTTGGGTCGAATCAGTGTCTGGTGCTGGGGAGGGGGTGATCGAACCAGGAAGTTGTGCGCTGCTTGGTGGAGGGTGGGGTTAAGATGCTGTGGCCTGTGTGAGCTGGTCTCATATGATGTATCTCACTGTAAGGCCGTGGGGACCATTGCCACTGCATCAAAGTCCTCCCCTGTGGGCACTGTATGAAACAGTACTGTAAAAGTAAGGATGGTGAGACAGTCATTCCAGCTCAAAACTGGAAATGATTTCACGTTCGTTTCTGCATTGTGACTTGTAACCTTTTCAAAATATGTGAATGTGTTTACCAAAAGCTAAAAGGCTCCTTAGTAGCCAAATAAATGTGACTGGTAAAAGCTGTGGCATCCATAATGCTTTTTAACTCGGGGAGGGGGCTGAGTTTAGGGTTGTCCCCATCAGGTTTTTTTAACCTGGTAATCTGGTTTTCAGTGTCCCTAGCAGATAATCTGGATTTGCTCAGTTATAGTAAGGTTTTTGAGCCATTTGAAGTGCCCACATACTTTTGAAACATATTTTGTCATATCATTCATTGTTTCTACTGCATGTCTTGGTTACAAACAAGTTACTAGATTACTACTAGGTATTACTAGGTAGTATAAAAGACAAGAGGAGGCTATATGCCCATTGAGGTTGTCTCCCACTCACAGTTGGTATATTAAGTAGAGTAGTGTTAAACTTTGTTCTGTTCTGCTGTAAGTGTAGCCCTTTCTTTGTAAAAACAGTCAAACTGGGAGGTGTAAAGTATGACCATTAAGACTATTTAACAGCCACTTAACCTAATCTTTTTCAATCTGCACATTAAAGCACCACTGCAGAAAAGCTGGGCAAAAAGTCTGACCCTACTTTTTTTTTTTTTTTTTTTTAACAGTAAACAATTCAGTTATCGTCCACTTTCATTTGCTGGTACATTTCTCTCTCTAACAGAATGTCAGCATGTTTAAATGTTATTTTTTTTTTCCATAGAAAAAAGTATGCTCACTTCTTTTGGCTTCAGCATAATATTGTGGTCATGAAAAGAAATTGGATCGGTGTATGAAGTGCACACTGTAGGAACAAGCGATTTGTTTATCATGTGTCATTGTATACAATTTTCAGTATTCCCCTTGTCCCCCAGCTCATATCTTTAAATGAGATTTCCTTTATCTCTGTATCTTTACCTGATAAAACTATTTCAATAAAATAAATGAATTAATAAGAAGAAAGAACCTAGATAATCAAATTTAGAAGGTACAACATGTTAACAGTTTTTGTCGGCTTACTACCCCTCCCATTTTAAAGTGTGTTTGAGAGGTGCCCAATCCCCTCTACATCATGTCCCCCTTCCTGGTTTCATTTGCGATGGAGCCCTCCCTATCGGCATAATGTCCCTCCCCATTGTTGTGTGCGGCGGAGGTGCCCAGTCCCCGTTGGCTACAGAACCCCCGAAAAACAACTCTCAGGTGTCACACTGAGAGCCCACCCCCAGCGTGCCAAATGACCCTGTAAAGAAAACCCATCCACAGTGTTTTTTAAACCTGCAAGCAGAAAAGCGGTCGTCGGCGCGGTGGCCCCTCCCAGCCCATGCCCACCCTCTGTACCCCATCTCCCACACCCCCTCTCACCCTATATTTACCTCCGGAGCATGATACGACAATCTTCAGTGGACCGGGAACACGTCTGCACTCTTCAAAGCCGACCGCGAACTGAAGAAATGCCGGTAAGCTGTATAATGGCATAAATAGGGTTTTTTCAACCTTGGTGCATATCTTGAGCATTTTGGGGAATTTTGCCACCAAATTTGCAACATGGGATTATTGGGATCCCTCCTCATGGGTTCAGATGCTGTCATGGCATTATTCCATCCCAAAAGGTGATTTCACAGTCACTGCACAGAATCACCTTTCAGGACCGATTAATGAAACAACAGTGCTACTGTTCATGAGGGGGGCTCTCAAAAAGCCTATGTTGCAAATTTAGTGAAAAAAATCCAAGAAATGGCTGTTTTACGAGTGTGCATTGCGCAGTTTCCACACACGCTCATACTTCATGAATCTGTAATATTTTCATTCCAGATTTTCAAAATTGGAATTTTTTCCACACCTCCTTATGAACAGTACAGCTGTCATTTTACATATCCTGGCCGAAATGTGTTTTCACATGTCCAGCGCAGAATAACACGGTCACTGTGCAAAATCAGTTTTTGGGACAGTTTGAGAAAATGATGGTGACACTGTTCATGAACAGAAGTCCTAAAATGCCTATGTTGAAAATCTGGTGATGAACGTCCATAAAATGACTGTGTTACAAGCGTGCATTGCGCAGTTTCCACGCACCCTTGTAACTTCACAAATTTGAAATATTTTCATGCCAGATTTTCAACACTGGCAATTTTTCACACCTCCTTATGAACAGTACAGTTGTCATTTTTCACAGCCTTCCTAAAATGTGTTTCCGCACCTGTGGCGCACAATGTCGTGGTCACTGTGGGAAATCAATTTTTGGGACCGATTAACAAAATCACAGCACCACTGTTCATGAGGGGAGGTCCCAAAATGCCTATTTGGAAAATGTGGCTAAAAAAGTCCCAAACATAATTGGGTTACAGCCATGCATTGCACAGTTTCTATGCATGCTCATGACTTCACCAATTTTTCATATTTTCACTCCAGATTTTCAACGTTACCATTTTTTTTTTTTTTTTTTTTTACACCTCCTCATGAACAATACAGTTGTCATTTTTCACATTGTGCCCAAAATGTGTTTTCGTCCCTGTGTCACCAAATGTCATAGCCATTGTGCAACACCACCTTTCGGCTAACAAACGGATTGTGCCACTCTTCATGAGCTGGGGTCACAAAAAGCCCATGTTGAAAATTTGGAGTGACAATACCAACAAACGCCTATGACATTATGGTTTCAACTGTAACACCCCACCTGTAGAGACTGACAGGCGTCAAGGGTGTGACTTGGGATCACTGGCTGTAATGCTCATGCCATTCCACCCCACCCCCACCCTGCAGCCAGTGATAGTCATCAAGGTGTGCCTTGGAGTGTTCAGCCCTAAAGTTCACCCCATTCTCCTGTACTGCACCTGTCTTATCGTATTTCCTTATGGAATAGAGTAAGTATAAGGCCCAAAGACCCAAAAGCACACCATGAGACTTGTCAGTGTTCTACAGGATAGGGTGAGGTAAAATGGCATGAGTGTTATAGCTGACACCCCAAAGGCACACCCCAACGCCTGTCAGTCTCTGCAGGGTGGGGGTGGGGTCGGCATCAGTTCAATACTTCACTGCCATTCCTATTATGCATCTCTAACTCCTGCACTACCAATGCCAATGCCAGCGAGACAACATTCGGCATTGACAAATGCTTGTTTGAACTGCTGCTTTACAAGTTGTCTTTTACTGTTTCTTTAAAGTTTTCACTGAAATAACAAATTGCTTTGGAGGAGGAGCAATGCAATATCAGTCATGAAAAAGGGTGGGGCTAGGGGCGGGATTAGGGTCTGTTTTTTGCCTCTTCCAAAGGTGACAACCCTAGCTGAGCTGCCTGTCCCTCCTTGCATATGTTGTTTTGTGGTGGTAGTTTGTGCTTTGATACAGCTTGATTTTAGATATTCAAAAAGCCCCACTTTACGCCATGCAGTTAGATATTTATTTTATTTATTGAATTTTGTTGACCGGGTAGGCCCACTGGGCCCCGGAGGTCCCTTTTTCAGGGGCGACCCGGGGGTAAAAATAACATACAATAACAAAAATAACATACAAGTAACAGAACAGTACAAGTTGAAAGATGACTTATTGTGTTACAGAGCTGGATTACACAGGGTTACAATCAGAGTAGGAAGAGTTGGAACATACAGTCAGAGAGATATTGGCTATGACAAATGCAGGGGTTTAAGCTGATTTCAAATTTAAATATTGTCTGTGGTGAATACAGGGATTGCTGTTAATGTCTGCAATTTCAGCATGGGGCAGAGTGTTAACCTGAGTGAAAACTGTTTTTTTATTGCACTGCCTTTTTATACTGTGGCAGAGTGTTATAATGGATTATGAGAACTAGCAACATTACAGTACCTATCACAGTGGGATTGGTGTTTTGAATGTGCTGCTTTTCAGGGCTCCCCGGTACCTTTTGGATAGGTTCACTTTTTAATAGGGATATTACCATGTTTTGCTTATTTGGTACTATAGTATGTGTCATTTTATGTTCATCATTTTAAAACTGTCCTGGCAGTGTCAGCTTTGTATATTTTAAATGCACAGTATTCCCCTAAGAATAAAAGCAATAGGTTAATTATAACTGAATTGCCTTATTGTCCTGAGCATGGCATCATTAACAAGGGGATAAGGTCGAAAAAGAAAACTAGCATGGGGTAGCATTTGGGGCTACTGTGTATGTAACCCCTAGGTGGCACTATCCCAAGGGCTACTACCCCTGCCTGCTTGGCTAGTAGCAGGTTAAGGGGACTGAGTTCTGAAACGGGTACCTCCACCCAGAGGTCAGGGTTGGTAGTGGTCAAGCTAACCTGGGCACAGCCCTCCTGGACACTGTAACCCCCCTCTTTCCTTACTAGTTATCAGAACAATACACAATGATCACTTTCACAATACCCCTGATACACCACACAAGTACCCACACTGTTTGCACTTACCACCAGGGTTTTCTTCTGGCCCGGCCTTGGGGACCCCCTGTAAAACAAGGTTATACACAGCAAATGACAGCAGTACAGTACTCTTGCACAAACTGGAACCACAGTCAGTGTAAATGCAGAAAAGTTAGATCTGATTTATTTAAGGGGCTTAGAACAAGGGAAGGGCGTAATCAGGTTAATTTGCTTAAAGGCTGTATCAATCAAACAGTTATGCATGCACTTCAGGGTCCATAAACAGTCACACACTCTGGGTACCCAGATGGAGAATGGTGGGCTAGCCAGGAACGTTGCAGCTGATTGGGGCCCCGTGATGGAAGAAAACAACATGCACAACACACACTATTTGTACCACGGAGCTGGAGGGTTCAGTTTGTGAAAAAAAAAAAAAAAAGACAATCAGATGACACACTTTTAGATTAGGCTGTTGTTGCAGGGAGCTACTGTGATGATTACTCACGATACCCAAGACTGGACACAGGCTGGACAGAAATCAAGACAGCAGGTGGTTAATCTGGAGTGCCAGGAGAAGCAGGGCCCACACGATTCGCCGAGGCGTCGTCCCTGTTCAAGCGTGGAGCAGGGGGCTGATCCCCAGTAGGTCTCTCATTGGTGGCTTTCTCTGTGCAGTGTGGTAGTCTGGCAGGGCCAGCATGGCATGGCCCAGGACAAATGGAGATGAACGCAGATTCAGTCCGATTAGGCTGGATAAAGCTTCCGGCAAGTAGATCACAGTTCACACAGTGGGGAACCAAATCATGACCCACTTTCAATACACAGCACATTTACATGTAAAGGATTCTACGGTACCAGCAAGCAGAACACAGTTCACACAGTGGGGAACCAAATCATTACCCACTTTCAATACACAGCACATTTACATGTAAGGAAATTCTACTGTACCAGGCAAACCGCTCTCTGGTCATGATCGCAAAGTCTCTGCACAAACCAGGGATTCAAAAGCGGCTGGAAATCCTGACAGGCCGATCGCATTCAGCAAAATCTTCAGTCTTCTTCAGGTATGAGCTTGGTAAAAAATCTGTGGCTTACTTCATTCTCACAAACCTGGATTTAGTCTGAAATAATTCTCTTCACGCCCTCTCAGGGGCAGCAGGCAGACATGCAGGCCACAACTCCGGCCTTTCCAAAGTTCTCCTGCGTGAAACTACTCAGACGGTTGCTTGACTGTCTCAGGCATGTTGCTTCTTCAGCTCCCAGCTTAGATCTGACTCAACTGCCAGTAAGCATGGGACTTTTCCCAGAATCCAAAAGGTTTGGTTAGCTGATCTGTCTGTCAGTCACAACAAAGGCTCCCCCTTCAAGTGCAAAAAGGCACCAAAAGCCCAAAACTACAATTCCTACAGATTGACTCCAGACAGCTCCTGTAGTCCGGCTCCATTTTAGGTTCCACCAGAACTGATTGGTCCAATTCGCAGTCCAGGACCAAGACAGTGGAGATAAAACAGTCTTTGCTGCAAAGAAGGCAGGTTAGACAAACTACATCATCATTATCACTCTAAATGATTTTCAGCAAATAGTTACATCTTTCAACAGAGCTCCCTCTCAGATTACTTATAACTGTAATCCAGGCAGCTCTTAAAGAGACAGTACACAGAGGCTATACAGCCACTCTCTGGCAATCACATTTAAACTGCTAAAACGTAGGACACCAGCCTGGCAGTGAGCATTTAGGCAAACTCGAGGATGACTTTTTGGGAACCCCCATTTGTAGAGAGTTTACATGTACAAAACTGAATTTGCTTGCTACACCTGGTGGACAGGGCGGGGATATGAGGGAGAGGGAAGGACAGCAACAAAGGGAAGAAGTCTCTCCCTTTGCTGCTGTCCTTCCCACTCCCTTGTTCCCTGGCCCTGTGCCGACAGTGGGGGTGCTCATTCCCCATCTAGGCAACATGCCCCCCCCCAACTCATGTGGCACACTGGGAGCCCATCCCAGTGTGCCAAAATTTATGTTGTATTTTTAACCTGTAAATAAAGACAACTGTCCCCAAAGGTCTTTCTTTAAAATTAACCAGTAAAAAAGAAAACGTTCCTCATTGTCTCCCCAGTCCCTCATCCCCACCCACCCTCTGCTCACCCCACCTCCCCGCACCCCTCACCCTATACTTACTTCCAGAGGTCAGGAGTAGCGATCTTCTGTGGACCAAGAACATTTCTGCACTCTTCAAAGGCGACCGGCAAACTGAGGAAATAACGGTAAACCCTATAATGGCAGTCAGTGAGGGGTTTCAACCTCGGTTGATATCTCAGCCACTTTTAGGAATTGTAGCCCCAAATTTTCAACGTGGGGTTCTTGGGACCCCACTTTGTGAACACTGACACTGTCATTTCATTTCTCAGTCCCAAAAGGTGATTTTGCAGTCGCAGCGCAGAATCACCTTTCAGGACTGATTAACGAAACAGTGCCACTGCTCATGAGGTGGGGTCTCAAAAAGTCCATGTTACAGATTTGGTGAAAAACTACAAAAAAAAATGACTGCGTTACAAGTGTGCATTGCACAGTTTCTACGCATGATCCTAACGTCGCCAGTTTTTAATATTTAAACTCTATTGCTACCTGCTGATGCTTTGTATATACTGTATTATTGTATCTCACTTTATTTGTATTACTATTTTCTTGTGTGTTGCATCCCATGTATATTGTCCCTTGTTAACAAACCTAGGTCCACCTCGAAAATGAGCTTGCTCAACGGTGATCGCCTGGTTAAATAAAGACTTTGATTGATTGATTGATTGATTGAAACTCCAGATTTTCAACATTGCCATTTTTTTGCACCTCCTTATCAACAGTATAGCTGTCATTTTTCACATCCTTCCCAAAACATGTTTTCGCACCTGTGGCACAGAATGGTGCAGTTGCTCTGCAAAATCACCATTCGGGATGAGTGAACAAAATGACAGTGGCACTCTTCATGAGGTGGAGTTCCAAAAAGGCCATGTTGAAAACTTGATGAAACGACTCCAAAAAACAGCCAAGTTACACCCGGTTGTTCAAAATTTTCTACGCACGCGTGTAACTTTGCTAATTTAACATTTTCACTCCAAATTTTCAATACAGCCTTTTTATCACACCACCTCATGATGAGTACAGCTGTCATTTTTTCACATCATACCTATAATGTGTTTTTGCACCTGTGGCATTGAATGCAGTTTTCCCACAGATCTGACAGTTTTCACCCACAGGGTTCATGAGGTGGGGTGATAAAAAGACTATGTTCAACATTTAGGGTCAAAATATGAAGAAATTACAAAGTTATGCCCAGTTGTTACAATTTCAGTATGCATACTAGTAACTGCGTAAATCTTAACTATTTGCACCCTACATTTTTTTTTTTTTATTATTTGTACTCCTGCTCTACGGCCCTCTCTAGCTAGCGGGAGCCCCAGCCCCACCCAAGATGTCGACCCCCACCAACACAAGTTCCAGTACAGGGGTTGACGCCATGACTATTCAGGGTCGGGACCTACGAGCTCCCTCATCATCCGCCATGAGCTGTTTTACTCCTGCTTTCTACCCTTCAAGGGCGGATTGTGTAAGGACCCCAATGACGGTACTGTATATGTTCCCATGCATGCACCCCATCAGGCATTTGCCGCGCCTCTGACCCGATGTCTCCAGTGTCAATGTACCAGCCCCCAGCCACCACTAAGTGCCAGGCATGCACAGACAACTGGTCCCCACCCTTCCCCGGAGAAGAACAGCTGTCCCTGGGATGCTCAATCCTTTTCCTCCCCTGCTGACCCCCAGCAGCCTGCTCTTGCTCCTGAACACGGGTCGCCAGTGTGGCGTGATGTGTGGCGTCCAGCGCATCAACCCTCAGCACCACTGGGCAGGTGATGCACCCCATGTTTTCAACATAGCCTTCTTATTACCCAAGCTTCTATATTCAAATGCTGTCCAAAATATAACAGCCTGTCAAAACATAGTTCAGACAGCCTTTTTCTCTCACTAGAAAAAGTTATGCCCACTTGTTGCAATTTTGGTACGCATGCTAGTAACTGCAGAAATCATAAATATTTGCACCCCGCACTTTTTTCCCCATTATTTGTACTCCTGCTCCACAGCCCCCCTCTCTCTAGAGGGAGCCCCAGCTCCGTCCTCAACATCCACCAGCCAATGCCGACCAGCTACCCCCAGGGCTTACGCCCCACCCAGCAGTGTCGCCGTGGGGTGGCCCCACTCGGCCCCACCCCCACCAAGACTGGATCCAGTAGAGGGGTTAGCGCAGTGAGTATTCGGGGTCAGGACCTGCAAGCTCCCTCCGTCATCCACTGTGACCTTTTTTCCTCCTGGTTTCTCCCATTCAGGGCTAGAGTGTGCAAGGACACTGTCGACAGTACCGCACATGCTCCTGTGTGCGCACCCCCTCAGGCATCTGACCTGATGTCTGCAGTGTTGGTGTGCCAGCCCCCAGCCATCACTAGGGGCCAGGCATGCACCAACAACTGGTCGCCCCTCTCCCTGGACAAGGAGAGCGGTCCTTGGAACACTCATTTTCTCCTCCCCTGCCATCCACCAGCAGCCCTCGCTCACTCCAGAACACATGTCGCTGCATGGCACAAGGTGTGGTGTCCAGCGCCTCAACTATCGGCGCCACCGGACCGGCAATGCATCCCACATTTTCAACATGGCCTTCTTATTACCTGAGCTTCTATATCCAAATGCTGTCCAAAATACACCACCTTGACAAACATACCTCAGGCAGCCTTTTCCTCCCACCAGAAGTTCAACTGACACAATACACACCTGCCACATAAACCATACAAGGAAACATTCAGCATTGACAAACGCTTGTTATGTATTGCAGTTGTTATGTGGAATGCTACCCCCCCAAGCAGTAGTAGATCACAGACTTGCAGTCATACAGAAAGCACTAATGACTTGCAGGTGAGCAGTGCCACTGCATGCAGCTAGTTTTACCATTGTTAGTTTGCACTACTATTAGGTGCTGTTTTCTGTTTTTCATTTAACTTGGGGTAGCTTTTTATTCAAGTATGTATAACAGCAGTACAAAACATGCAATGACATACCCAGTCTGTAATCTGTTGGCAGGGGGTCCCTGACATGACTGACAGCTGGCCAGGGGGGGCCCAGGACCAAAAAAGGTTGACAACCCCTGACCTACTCAACCTCTCCTTGCCCCTTAGTGCTGTCCTTTAGTCCTGAAAATTACCTAAAGTTCTTCCACTCCACAAAGTGGGATACCCTTCCTCCTTGGGCAACATCCAGCCAAACTCCCTTCTCTCTCCCTTTGCAAAACTGCAAAAGCAGCTTGTCTACACTAAACTCCCAGTTTTTCTACCTTCCACTAGTTTCCTCTCCTCGTTCCAATCTGATTTCCAAAAGTATAACTCCACCATCTCCTTCCTGCTGCATGTAACTGGTTTTATCTTCTCAGGGATGGATTAGGGGCACATCACAGCTGTCATTTTCATCTATATGATAAAGGCCTTTGACTCAATGTCCCATGTTCTCCTCCTGTATAAGCCAAGTTCTGCTGGCCTCTCAGCTTCTGCAGTAGACTGGTTCCATTCTTACCTTTCTGGATGCCTGCACTCAGTACAGGTTGGTACTGCCCTGTCACTTCCACTTCCTATCCAGGCCAGGATCCCAGAGGGCTCCATCCTGTGGCCCATCCTGTTCTCTATCTTCCTTAACAACCTCTCCACAGCTTGTACCAACTCGCATATCCACATGTATGCAGATGACGCCATCATTAACTCCTCCTGTCCCTCCACTACAACAATGGAAGATCTGCTCCAGCAAGATTTTCACAATGTCCTGCATTGGTTTCAGTCTAACCAACTCCAGGTCAACACAAACAAAAAAGTATCCATGCCTTTGGCACCAGCCAAAAATTGGCCAGACTCCCAACTCTGCCTGTCTTCTTCACCTCAGATGGCACCCCACTTGAAGTGGTTCATTCATTCAAATACCTTGGTGTGTGGCTAGACAGCAAACTTGACTTCTTTGCACACAGTGATGCTATCCATGCCAAGCTATGGGCTAAACTTGATGCCTTGTACTGCAATAAAGACTGTCTGTCCGTCTCTGCAGGTACACCATGCGCTTGTCACCACAATGGAGCTCCAGGTCTTTCACTATGCAGATGTGTTCTATGGCACCACTCCCTCCACCTCCATGGCCAGATTGGACAGCCTCCTCAATGCCTTCTGTCACTTTGCTACCAGCTCCCCATCTCGCATCCACTATTGCTCACTCTGCTCCTCCTTATCCATTCTTGTTCTACCTTCACATTGCCAAAAGGGAAAGGGGAAATTTAACCAGGAAAGGTGCACTAAGCCAGATTTTGTTTCCAGTTGCAACCTGTGAGCAAAAAGAAGTTAAGTGACTTGCTCAGGGTCACACAGTATGCAAGTGGGGGCTGATGAGATTCAAATCCAGGTCTCCAGGTTTGCAGCTGTGCAGTTAACCACTATGCTATACTGCCTCCTGAACCGCAATGTCATTTCTATATCCAAATACATGTTTGACTCTCTTCCCCCTTACCTCTCCTCACTCCTCTTCTCCCCTCCCCTCTCCTTCCCTCCCTTCCCCTCCCCTCTCCTCTCCTCTCCTCCACTCACTCTGCCTCCTGCTCCTTCCATTCCAGGGATCTTTGTAGTTTTGCCATTCCTCATCCCTGCTTCTCTGCTGGGTAGTTAGCCTTTTCCCATCATCTCCCTTCACTCTGCAATCTACTCACATGCTTCCTTCAACCTTTTCATTACCTCCCCTGTTTCCTTCAGGTACCAGCTGAAACTCCTCCCCTCCTCCAGTCCTGTTTTCCTCCTACCTGACTGCCTCCTTACATTTGCCTCCTACTCCGATGTAAGTGTGGCTGAATTGCCTGATGTTTTGCTGCTTGCTCTTACTGTACTGACTCCTGTTTTACTCATGCACTCTACTCCACTTTACTGTAACCGTGAACTGTGTCACTGTTATGTAATTACATTTAGCTGTGTACTGTGTCCATGCTATGTACAGTATTTGCCTTCCCTGTGCCCTTCCCCCAGGTCGCACCTGGAAATGAGCCTTGGTTCAGTGTGCCTTTCCCAATCATCAATTTTCAAATAAATAAATAAATAAATACAAAACGGTAAGAGTTGATACAAATTACAGATAAGTCAGCCGTAACAAACATTTCCTTCTGACAAGATATTATTAGGAACTAATGCTAGACATACCGTAACTGTTATAGTTTGTATTTCTGCGCACTTCCAGAATGCATCAGGGTCAGGCCTCCCAAAGGGCGATTCTGATCCTGGTTCCCGTAGATCAAGTCCAATTGGAAGTCAGGTACACAGAGTGATCAGCTGGAATCTAGCCCTCATGGTCTGTCCCAGAAGCGGGAAATCAACGCTGTTGTCTATACAAATGTTTACTGAGAAGAAAAGACACTAAAACACATAGAAATGAATACAACAGGGTAAATGGCAGGCAAGCAGTAACTTTTACTGCAGTGGGGTTAGCGGGAGCATCTGTTTTGGTGTCCTATCACGAAAAAAGAGCACATAATCAGTGTTATGAAAAACTAGTGGATAAAGGTCAAGGGATAAACTCCGGGTCAGTCTCCAGGGCATAGTGGATCCAGTACACCCAAGTGTTCTTAAAATTCTGTACTTGCTGATTCTGTCTATATGTTATTTTTGGTTCTATGTGGTAACAGTGATCGCAGAATAGCGATCTCTGTTAGGGTGCATGTACATCTCAGAAAATGAATTTCAGTGATGCACACTCGCGGCGAACGGCAAGAGGGTACCCAAGATCTATGGGTTTCCTTTTAATTCCCCACCCCTACTAAAGGATTCTCAACTCCAGGGGTGCATGTTGGGGTGAAATACTTAAAAAAAAAAAAAAAAAAGCCGCCGGCAAGAAACCATACCGCGCCAGACCCGAACCCTGCACCCTGCACCTCCCAACAGACCACCCTCCCCACTATGCTAGCAAACCAGCTCAGCAGCTGCCCACCATACTCCCTCCCACATACCTTCCCTCCCCTTCCTCTCCCCCCACGTGTGTGTGCGCATGTATACATGTGTACGCTTCCAGTCACCCTACCTCACCCACCCAGGTAGCCTTGAACACAGGCGCCATGATTGAGTCACCGTTTTTGTAAGAGCTCTATTACAGTCGCTGTGTTCACTGGATACCGTTATTTTCTCCATTGTATATACTGTGGTTCAAGAACTATGTTCTGCCAGTCCATTAAGGAAGATATGTGGGTAGAACCCAAGTCCTAGTCAGGGACATTTAGGACTGCTGCTAGAAGGACCAGCAAGTTTTTCCTTTTTGATTTTTCAGCAGGGGGAGGAAGACCCAGAGAAGTGAGCCATGGGTCCTCCAGGATGGTGCAGTCAAGTATTTTCTCAATTTCCTTAAGGCACTGGAACCCTTCGGGCCAGACCACATGAAATGAGTGTGATCAGCACGGTCTCCTCCACATTGCCTTCAACAGTTACTTGATACCTGGGGCATAAATTTAGTTTATATAACCAGGATCTTACAATACCTAGACATGCATTTCCAACAGTTTTCCTTCCAGTTGGGGGCACTAGAGGTCTTGTGTTGCAAAAGACATCATTTATTCCAAGTTTTATCCACGATCAAGGTATCCCACTCATTCTCCATCTTCCTCTTAATGTATAGTGAGCTCCAGGATTCCAAGGCCTCGGGTGCCTTGTAAAGTCTGGAGATAAGTCTCCTCCCTGGTGTTCCCTGTAGGGGCCGTGAGAGATATGCTGCTAAAGACATGGGGGTGGAGTGCATCCATTTCCAGTACACCAAGGAGAAATCATAGGCCCAAAGCTGCAGGTATCTGAAAAAGTTGGGCTGCGATAATCCATACCCCATCTGCAGTTCAGCAAAAAACTTTGGAGTATCTCCATTCAGAAACTGGCTCAGAGTAGCTAGACCCATTCTGTCCCACCTCTGAAAGCAATGGCCTAATCTGGCTGGGAGGAAGTGGGGCCCCTGGACACCATCCCCATTCACTTCCAGTTTCTGTTTCTGCTCGCGGGGAGTGTACCATCCCCTTTCACTTCCAGTTTCTGTTTCTGCTTGTGAGGATGGCACCACCCCTTTCACTTCTATTTTTTGTTTCTGAATGCAAAGAATTATCATTCCCTTTCCCTTCAATTTCTTGTTCCAGTCCTTGTTTCTACATCAGAGAGAATGCATCATTCCCTTTTGCTTCCATTTCCTGTTTGTACATCATAGAAAGAGCATCATTCTGTTTTGCTTCCATTCCCTATTTTTTACGTCAGAGGGAGTCAGTGCACCATCACTTCCAGTTCTTGTTTCTGCATGCACAGACCACACCATCCCCTTCCACAGCCATTTCCTGTTTCTGCATGCAAGGACTGCACCATCCCCTTCCACAGCCGTTTCCTGTTTCTGCATCAAAGGACTGCACCATCCCCTTCCACAGCCATTTCCTGTTTCTGCATGCAAGGACTGCACCATCCCTTCCACAGCCATTTCCTGTTTCTGCATGCAAGGACTGCACCATCCCTTCCACAGCCATTTCCTGTTTCTGCATGCAAGGACTGCACCATCCCTTCCACAGCCATTTCCTGTTTCTGCATGCAAGGACTGCACCATCCCCTTCCACAGCCATTTCCTGTTTCTGCATGCAAGGACTGCACCATCCCCTTCCACAGCCATTTCCTGTTTCTGCATGCAAGGACTGCACCATCCCCTTCCACAGCCATTTCCTGTTTCTGCATGCAAGGACTGCACCATCCCCTTCCACAGCCATTTCCTGTTTCTGCATGCAAGGACTGCACCATCCCTTTCCACAGCCATTGTTTCTGCATGCAAGGACTGTACCATCCCGTTCACTTCCATTTCCTGTTTTTGCATGCAAGTACTACACCATCTCCTTTCACTTCAATTTCATGTTTCTACATCAGAGGACATACATCACCCCATTCACTTCTACTTCCTCTTCTTCTTCCTGCATCACAGGGTGTGCACCATACCTATTTATTTCCATGTCCTATTTCTGCATGCTAGGACTGCACCATCCACTTTCACTGCAATTTCCTGTTTCTGCATCAGAGGGAGTGCACAATTCCCTTTTACTTCCCTTTCCTGTTTCTACATCAGAGAGAATGCACTATTCCTTTCCACTTCTGTATTTATGTTCAAGTGGGTGCACCATCCTCTTTTCCATCCTCTTGGTGGAGGCCTTTAAATGAGGCTTGAAAACTTTTGTTTATTGCAGAAGGCAGTTGGGGTGAATATTTGATAACTTTGTCACCCTGTGTAGTATAAATTTATTTATTAATGTATTTATTGAATTGTTCTGTCATAATGTGGCTTTATTTGGGATGTTCAAGCTGATGTGAAGTTTTGAATTTCTGCTCTATATTATCTTAATGGCACCCAGAGCCTCTGGGGAAAGGCGCCATATATAAATAAAGATGACTACTACTTTCACTTATTAATTGTTTATTTTAAAAGTTTTACCAGGAAAACTATACTGAGCTGGTAGCTGGTAACAGCTCATTTCCAGATGCATCCTGAGGGGAAGGAGAGTAAACAAGGTGCAATAAGTACAATAAATTAACAGTTATGCAAACAAACGTTCAGCGCAGAGTAATACAGTAGTGTATAACAAGGTGCCTACAGCAGAGTGACTGTGTAAATGAACAACTTCAGTTCCCGTTTCTGCATTAGCGATCTACCAAAAATTGACTTAAGTATTACACATACTGTGAAATTTTACTAACTACATAAAATACTCATACAGGGAAAGCAATGCTGTAGTCCACTTTCCCCACACCAAACAACATTCTTGTTTGCGCTTTTTCATGAAGGGTGTGCCATTACACTCAGGCCAATTGCTTGCATATGCGCGCGCACACACACACACACACACACACCACACCCACACACCCACACCCACACACACACCCCAGTATGGACTGCTGAAAATTTGCATACGAGGGAGAATCATAAGGGACCTCTTCTTTGGTGTATGTAGTGCTCTGAGGCTTTGAGATTAGGGGACTTGGCATGGGACACAGTGACAGATATGACGAGCTATTCTCATTCTTTGCCTGACATGCCCCTTTATGATTCTGTAGTAAGTCCAGTTTTATGATATCGCTTTGCTTTCTGAATCTGTTTACCCTAAAGACAGTGCACAGCATATTTTGGGCTGATACATAGGCAGGGATCGTAAGTGATGATACTGGCAAAATCCCTTATTTATTTTATTTATACTCTGTGCACCTTCAGTCCATTAATCCCAGCAGCTGCCTCAGCCCCATCACCGACCCATCCAGTGGCCTTACTGGGGATCCACAACTAAGGGTGGTCTGCCATTTAAGGTCATGAGGGAAGAGTTCCAGTAGTTCAGACTGTGAATCTTCTGAGGAGGTGATGGTGCAAGTAAAGGGGTGGCTAGCCAAGCTGAAGCTCAAAGTCCAAACAGCCTGCACTCAAAAATGAGAATGCAACAAACTCCTAAATAAATTACAATGCTTTAATGCAAATCAAATGGAGTAAAGGTGCATAAGCAAGACCACCGTCCACTCAGCCCCAGCGCTGCGGGTAGGTAACACTTTGTCAAGGTGCCCCCTGGCACTTCTGAGGTGCCATCTTTCAGATGAGACATTAAACCATGGTCCCATCTGCCTGTTCAGGTGGATGTTAAAGATACCATGGCACATCTTAAAAAAAAAAAGAGTACTGTAGGAGAATTTTATTGAATAAAAATATTCAATCAGGATACGGAATGCACAATGAAAACTGAGGCATAACAGAGTCACAACAAAAAAAACAATTTTAAATTGGTCAAACCCTACAGGAGGAGAAAGAGAAGGGCAGAGAAAAAAATTACAGTAATCTCAGCATTTTATCTCCAAATGCCGGTGAGGGAACTTAACAGAAGAAGTAAGGAAGGGTAAAGCAACTATAATCACACCATCCAGGGTGCAGAAAAAAAAATAGCATGTAACCAAGCACACGGGAAAATAAAAAGCCAATCAAAAAATACCATGGAAACCTCACCACAATTTGAGAAATTCACTGCGACTCGGCCTCCCTTTGCCCTGTGCACAAATATGGGAGATGGAATCATGTACCATGCAAGCAACCACCGCTGGAGGAATCAGCTTCTGTTGCATCGTAAAGGCACATCTTGCCTGCCATAAGTAGTATTTGCATATCTCAAAACAAACCCCTAGAGTGGAGGCAGTGTAGCAATTCCAAGTAGAGGGAAAGTGCAGTCATTCAGAGTTGTAGTCGCACTTGGTATGGGGTGCTAGGACAAACAGTACAAATATCATCAAGAACAGTAACGCACTCACCCACCTCCAATAAAATATTGCCCCCACCATCTGTTTGTGCTAAAGAATATTTCTTTTATTAAAGTGCCAGTGACATGCGTACCCTCCACACGCCTTGAGAGCACACGGTGTGAGCAGTATTTTACTGGAAGTGGGCGAGTGCAGGACTGTTCTTGATGACACAAGTAGAGGAAAACAAACTAAAAACCACTATAGAATAATCAATAATAGAGAAAGCCTGAAAGTGCCACATATTGCTTACTTGTGTCCAAAAAGCGTAACTAGTGGGACATTGAAAAAGAAAATGGGATTGGGTTTCTATTATGCCCCAACAAGTCGGGCATGGACAAAACCGTTCAGGTGAGCAGAGGAATTTTTTATTGCAAGAATGTCAAGACAGTCAAACCAAAAAAGCAGGCAAATGAATGCATCATATTAATAAAGGAATTTGAGAATACATGGACAAGAGAATAAAATCATAAATCATTAGGCGACTTTCAAACCCTTGCCAGACATGAACTCAAAACTAATTTTGCTAAGTCTTTCTTACCATTACAATTATTTATATTTAATAAAACACTGAAAACCCTTTCCACCATTTGAATACTTTACTTGAGGAATATATGGATTTATCCTTTAAGTAAACTGAATTCATGGCTTGCTCAACCAGAACAGTGAAGGTCTCCTATGACATCATTTTTTGTTCGAGAACTCATTGGCACCTTGCCTGCCACAAATAGAATTTAATACAGCAAAGTAAAACAGATACTGTTCCAGTGTTGTATTTACTGTATAAATGAGAATAATTTCCTAGAATTAGAGTCTTATAATTTAAGCGCTGTCACCAAATTAACTTTCATTTTTTTTGCTACAAATTCCCATAAGGGCTTGAGGTAAGAGCAATTGAGTAAAACAGGATTCATAGTTTCCTCTATCACTTGGCAGGAGTTATAATTCCTTTCCTCCTGTACTTTATGTTTGCTATTTCCTTGAATGTTTAATCTGCCATAAACGGACAGCCATAGAATTTCCCACATATGGTTCAGTATTCAATTATTATTTAGTTGATCCAAAACTTTGGGATTCAGGGATGGGGGGTAATTTTTGAGTTCTGGTTCTAAAGGATGAGTTTTTGACAGAATAATGTTATGAAGCCGAGGACCCATTTTCTGACTAATTACTATTTTAGATGGCCCCCATTTATATAATTTCTGAACTGTGGGCTTAAAATACTCTGGGATCTGAAGACATGGTGTTGGCTTCAGGGGGTGGAGGGGTGATATCCCAAAGCTGGAAAAAATAAGCTAAGTTGTTCTGTATCCATTTGTGGTGCCAAGTACTGGAGGGTATTAGGCCAATTTTGATAGTTTGGGACATAGAGAATAGAAAAGGATAATGGGGTCTACCATTCCTAAGCCCCCCAGAGACTTAAGAAGGTATGTAAAACAGCATTTAATGGGGTTGAGCCTGCTCCCCCATAGCATCTGGAAGAAGCATGTGTACAATCTGGTTTCAAGTATAATTTGGGGGGCATAAATTATAGCCACGTATAGGAAGCAAGGTATAACAATTTTTTTTAATTATAAAATTAGTTTTATTTTAGAAGGCTTCCATCCTTTCCACCTCTGAACTTTGTGTTCTGCAGACTCTAGGGCAGAGTTCCAGTTTTCAAGGGGGGCATTTTGGGGGCCAAATTTAATACGTAAAATTTTCATAGGTTCCGAGGACATTTGTAACCCCTTTAATATCACTGGGTCAGGGCAGGCGGGGTCTATAAATAAACCTCTGCTTTTCACTATATTTAATTTTGAGTTAGAAACCTCTGAATAATTTTGTAACTCTTGTACCAGAATAGGAATCTGAGTGTAATCAGAAAAAGAGGCATACATCAGGAGCATATGCCTGCATTTTTAGGGTATTGGATCCAGAATTCCCTGAGAGGCCCGCCACCTTGGAGTTTCATTCAATCTTCTTATAAGGGAATATAGAGAGAACATATAGAGGAGGTGGCTTGGGGACAACCCTGTTGAACACCAGTTAGAATTTTTATGCTAGCAGTAGCCTGTCTTTTAATTACTGGATGGACTGCAGCAGGTGAGTATAACAATTTTATCCATGTTATAAAGTCCTCCAGGATCCCATAGTATTCTAGGGTATGAAACAAAAGGGGTGAAACACCCTATCGAAAGCCTTGCATTTATCCAGTGAAATGATGCAACCATGTTTATTTTGAAGGGAAGAATATTCTATTAGGTCTCTGATGATCATTAGGGCATGGTGTATATTCTGGTCAGGAAGTCCACAAAACTGGGAAGGATGAATAAGGTTATTAGCAATTCTCCAAAACCTAGTGTTCAAAATCTGAGACAGGATTTTAAAGTCAGAGTTCAATATAGTAATAGGTCTCCAATTGGAAATATTTTTATATCTCCAGATTTATATAAAAATATTAATAACCCTAGAGTAAAGTAAGAGGGAATCTATTTTAACTGCAAAAAAGAAAATAGAAAAAAGCTGCTTCTAAACAGGCTAAAATTTCATTAGAAAAGGTTTTATAAAATTCATAGGGGATCCCATCAGGCATTGGGGAAGTCCCTAGTTTTAATGTTTTTATGGTATACTCAATTTTAGATGTCAGTATCAGCAGAGTCAGGTCCTTAGTTCCATCTAGAGAATCTTGCTTATAAGCCTTCTGTAAGTATGATTTTATCCTACTAGTTGGGGGAGAACTAACCATGTCAAGGGACTGCATATGTTTAGAAATTATCTGATGAAGGTCTTCATCAGATTCGACCAAATTCCCACCCTCATCAATTAGGTTATGTATAGACATAACCTCTTTCCTGTTCTTAAATGCCTCGAATAGATCTCCTATCAGAGATTTTTGGTACCATACTGTAATTTTGCCCTTAAAGTTTTATCTGTCATATTGGCAGTTTTTCATTTCAGTTTTTAGCTGTTGTATCTGAGGGGAGTAATCATATCTAGAAGTGGATTCCAAAGTATATAAATATTGTAGTTGGATCCAAAGTTGTAAATATTTGAAAAATGTTTCTCTCTCCCTCTGTTTCCCATAAATTTGGAAAATTTGGCTATATCAGCTTTTGTATCAGCCCACCACTCCCCTATGTCATCATAGAGCACGTACACTGAAGTTCTGGCTCATAACAGTTTTAGGATTTCCTGGTGTACTGTCAGTTTGGAAAGCACAGAAGTGTTTAATCTCCACCTGCTATTTTTTGTTTCGGGGGGGGGGGGGTTGAAAGATTATTAGCAATAGTAGATGGTCTGTAAATTCCAGTGGATGAGTTTCATAACAAGGAATGGGCATATTTTTAGAAACAAAAAAAATGGTCTATAGAGGAAGTTAGCCTGAGTATGCTGACCCGACGGTGACACCAACACAGTGACATACTTCGCTGTCAGCAAAATCAACACTTTGCCGACAGGTCACTGTGTTGGTGTGCCTTAGACAGGGGAGCAATGTCTCCAAGTCCTGCACCCCTCCCCAAATTAACTCTGACTGGAGTTGATAATCTAAAGTACGGGGGTGGGGGGCAGAGCCCACTGATAGAAACACACAACCAGAAGACATACAGGATTGATGTCTACTGCAACTTGTGGTTGACATAAATCCTGCCACTGTGATGCCGGTTGACAAAAGTGTTGTCGAACTGGCATTACAGATCCGTTAGCTTGCTCCTTCTATAAGTATAGTTTGGCCCCTGTGACTGGTATTTGGAGCAAACTACAATATCTGCCAACTCTATGCATTTTTGCAAGGCATTTGAATCACAATATGCTTTTTTCCATTCTAGTGCTCTTCCAGGTTTGGGTACTTCACAATTAGAGTCCCTTCCCAGGACAATGTTAGTGGGGTTCATTATGTATGGTTGCAGTAAGGAAAGGAAGTACTACTCTTTCTGCTTTTGATTGTGGGCCATAAACCATTACAATTTTATAAGGAGAATGATTTCGTAGCCCATCTAAAATTAGCAATCTACCGGGAAGTACATCTATTAATTTGGTTAGGGTAAAGGAGAAGGAGTTGAAGATTATCCCTATCCCATCAGCTCTATCGGCCCCGAAGGACCAATAGGATGGACCCCAAATCCATTCTGCCTGGAAGAGTCAGGCCTGGTCTATGGTGAACATCCAGGTCTCCTGAAACATGCAAATGTCTATGTTGTTATGTATGTACTGAAACATAGCTTGCCTTTTATTCCCATTCAGAAGACTGCAGGCATTAACAGATCCAATACGGATTTCCTCCATCATTTAGTAGTTTATTTGATGTACAAGGACTCTTTTTCCTCCTTTTTTTCTTCTTCCCTTTATACCCCACTTCACCATTGCTGGTTGTCATGTTTTCTAGGGTTTGGGAATGGGAATCAGAGTCTCTGACTTCCATATCAGAATCCCATCAAGAGGTGGTTAAGGCAGCATAGGGATTCCCTGATTCTACTACCAGGATGTCTATGGGAGGGGGGGGGGTTAGAATTCCTAGTGACCTGTCTCCTAGGTAATGGGTCAGGTTTAGGAAGGGGGTAGGGATGTTATGATTACCTCTTACTGTGGGGTTGCGATAACATACAGCAGGAAAGTCTTGAATGTTATCTGTACGGTGGGGGTTCAGATGTGGTGGAAGGGTGAACTTTCACTAGGGGTTCTGGGAGTACTGCAGTGTTCTCCTGAGTGGAGTCCTGAGGGTTGGGGAGGGGGTTAGGGTCTTCAAAGGAAGTTATTTCCAGAGGCTTTGCTGCATCTTGGGCCTTCTGAATTATTAATTCAGGGCTAATAGCAGAAGCCCTATTTTTTGCAGCCCAAGGACAGTCTGAGAAAACGTGACCTGCTTCCTCACATAAGTCCAATTTCGTAAGACTGGCACATTGATGACTAATGTGTCCCACTTCCCCACAGTTGTCACACTGGGGTCTGTTACATACACTAGACAAGTGTGTCCAAGCTCCACACTTATAACATGCATGGGACTGCCCAGCATAAAAAACACACTCCCCTATCTCTTCCCAGAAAAAAATGAATTGGGGATGTTTCAATCTCATTTTCATTCTGGTGTAACATAACTTTATATTTCCACCCCCCTGTCCAAAAAAGCTCTGGGTCTAGGATTGCTTCAAAACTACTCAAGACCTCACATTTTTGAGATAGCCACTAAGTGATGTCCTCAACACGGACCCCTTTGTTCCTAAACTTCATAGTAACAAATTTTATTAAAGGTTTGGTTAGGGGAAATCACTAAAACTGGAGACCAGAGGGTAAATTTCACTTGATTGTAATGTTGCCAGAACAATTCAAGGGCATAAAAGATTTAAACTTACGTCAAAACTGTCCCCGAGATGTTAATTGCAAAACTTCTTTTGGGGAGAAATGTAGAGACTCTTTCAAAAGTGTTCCCCCCACATATTGCCTGTCTGGCCTAATTTCCATCTCCCATTTATACCTAATACGCACGGCATTTCTCAGAGGAACTGCCTCTTTTTGGTTTTTTAAAAATAGTTCTGATAATAAAAGTCTGAGGGGGAGGATCCCCCATTTTACCAGACATCTCTTTATCAGCTGTTCCTGTGTTGGTGTGCCCCCTTTTGCCTTCAGTTCCTGGGGGGGAAGGGGGGTCTGAGGCTGCTTGCCTGCTTCCACTTTTTATGGCTTGCATAAAGGGTTGTTCCAAATAACTTTCCTTGCTTTGATCAGAGTTCAGGGCCTCTATTTTAGCTCCTGAATTCTTATCAGGAGTGATTTGGGTTACAGGTACCTGTTGGTGGATCATTGGGCACCATGAAGGTGTGGTTTGAGACAGAGGAGTACTGGAGTCCCAGTTGGGATCTGGTAACCATTCGCCATCAGGCATCTTCTTCCAACCTGCAGCAGTCAATGATTTTTCTGGGGACCACTGTAAAAAGGGATCAGTGTTTACAGGTTCGATCAAAAAGGAGGCTTGGATTGCAGCTGCAGAAGTTTGTGGTTGTTGTAGGACACCCTGATGTAGGCTGTCATGCAGAATCATCGCTCAGGATCTTTAAATCTGAGGGTATGTTCCTTTTTGAATAAGTTAAAGCCATTCTTTTACTTTTTGTTTCCTCTTTTGCTGTTAGTTTTGATCCTGAACGTTTTGCTGTAAAGGAGGATATTGTTGTCCCCTCCTGACAGTACGGGTTTGTTTGGTAAATTATGCCTCCTTCAGGAGAAGTGGGCATTTTCCCTTGAATAGTTTGAACCGGGACTGTTTGCTTTAAGGAGTTCATTATAACACAGGCATTGGTATCTGTATTGTAAGTCATTGCCTCTTCTATTAGATTGTCACCAGGGGCTTTAACAGGGTTTTTTGTTGTATTTAGACTTTTCTCAGCAAGTCATTGTAAACTGACCTGCAAATGTGAAATCTAAATTTTTTCTTGGAATTCTCTCAGGAGCTATCTCCTGTGGCTTTGGGCAAACACTGCTCATAGCGTTTTCACTGCCAGCCACCTCATTAACCCCCAAAAAAGAAGTAGCTTTTACCTGGGAGTTCTTGGTGTAGTCCTTTGACAGCACAGTATCTGTCTTTGATGCTGGTGCATCATCAAGCTGTTGGACATTGGGCCTGCACCCTTTCACAGGCAAATTCCCGGCTTGAAGTTTTTGCAGTTCCACCTGTAAGCGCTGCTTCAAGTTGGCGCATCTTTGTTCCTCAGCAGCTAGTTGTTTCAACATATTTTCCTGCAGAAGCATTATATTTTCAGATTCTGAAGCTTTGTTTGTTTAGGAGGTTCAAAATGCTCTATGATTTTCTCACCAGCTGGCATACTTAGGTCCTCTGTGGAAAGAAAAATGTAATTTCCAGCCTCATCCTTGTTAAAGTTAGTAATATCCAAAACATTATTGATGACCTCTTGCGAAAGAAGGCCAGAGGAGGAGGAGGAGGAGGCCTGCTCCTCTGCCTCAGACTTGTCCATCCCCTCCGGTGTCTCACACAGAGTGGCCATCTGGAGATGGCCAGCAATTCCCCTACAGGTGAGTAGGGGAATGTTATATTGAAGGAAAAATAATGACATCAAATAAATTCATGAATACATATTACAATTTTCCATCAAAACAAAATTAAGAAAACATAAAATAAGCAAAATAAAAGAAAGCGAACATAACTGTATGAAACAAAAATGCAATAAAAGAGCACAAACTTAGGATAACGCCATCAGGAACCATATGCAGTTTGTCCAATAATTCCTAAAGGTAGAAGGAGATAATAATGTCTTCTCATTTTCATAAGTAAACTGCAAGCGTTGTACTATTTGGGTCCGAACCTGTAAAGCAGTATAAGTATTTTGCTGTAGCAGATAAGCACATCTTGCTTGCCATAAATAAAGCCTACATAGTGTGAAGACGAAGTGCTGGGATGATAATGATCTAATACAGAGGGGAATACACTATATACCAAAATGTCATAAGTGACTAATGCAAAATGTTTCTCTCTCCATTTATGTAGAAAAAGAGTCCAAAATGATTGACTATAAGGACAATTCAGAAAAAATGTTGCATAGTTTGAAGGATATTTGGGCAGGAATCCCGAGGACACAGCCTCTCTTCTATTGATTTATGTTTCAGTGTATTCCAAACTACTATCGTCCATGACAGGCGTGCAAGGTGACATCCCGAAGTCGCAGGGGAATCTTAGGATCTGTCAGTTGTAAAAATACGGTGTCCGAGTTCTTACCTCGATTGTTCATTAGTAGCAGTGTCTCAAAGAAATGTGGGCCAAGAATAGTCTGGTACAGCTGTTTCCTTGTGGAAGCTTGCATAATACTACGGGACAGTGCCCATTGTTGCAATTTAAGAAATGTGGGAACTAAATAAGAAGGGATTTGACAAGTTCAAAAGTTCCTGGGTATTAGAAAGGGGGGCTATTGCCAGATGTGGCACAGGTGTTGAGTCATGAAGTGCAACACCGTGATTATTAAAAGGGAACATGAGGTTGGAAAAGTTGAGATATGTTCCCTTTAATAAACATACTATGAAAGAAAACAACTGGGTGGAGCATTCTAACTCCTCCATGGCAATAGTCAGGATATGTATAAATTCTTTTTACATGGTTCAGGCGACTTCCTAGAAGCCCTGAAAAAACTATTGTTCACTCGTGCTTCTAAGGAGAAGCAAACCAGAAAAACAGATGCCAAATGCAAAAAGAGAAGGAGAACTAAAGTTTTTAATAACATTACTCTTTTTATGTTTGCTTGCACACATGCGCAAGAAACATTATGAGGCAGCTTAGGAGAGAAGCGGGTTGTGGAGGTGCCACTGTGGCGGCCAATGCTGGCACTGCATTTGTGGGCTTGGCACTGTTCGCCCAATGCAGGCCCAGTGTCCTGATAACACTGGTTCTCCAGAAGTACCACCAACTTGAAATGATTTGGCTGCCGCAACCAGGGGCTGCCTCATCATAGCAGCATCAGCCATTCAGCTGCAATGAGGGAGTGACCTGTCATTGCAGGGCAGTACCTTGCTGGTGTAACATTTCCATAAACATAGCGGCGGCTATCACCATCGACTTCAGAGCCCCATGAAAGCTGAAGGGGGTGCCCAATCCCCTTGTTGGCAAGCCCCCAACCCAGTTCATTTGCTGACGGGGGGAGCCCACTCCCCATCGGCATAATGTCCCCACGCATTTGTTGTGTGCCAAGGGGGTGCACAATCCCCCTCAGCATAATGCTCCCCCAAACAGTCTTTCTTTGCCAACAGGGGGTCCAATCCCCGTCAGCTTAAGTCCCCCCAAAAACACAGGTGGTACACTGGGAGCCCACCCCAGTATGACCAAAGCAAGCCTGCAAAAAAAAACTTCCTGTGATATCTTTTGTTTATTTTGTTGTCCCTGAAACCAAGAAAACAGTCTCTCGCAGTGTCTCGTGCCCCCTTCCCCAACCTGCAGCCACCCTCTATGCACCCCACCTCCCCACACTTCCCCCCCACCACATACTTACCTCCGGAGCCCGGTGCGATGATCTTCGGTGGATCGGGAACATGTCTGCACTCTTCAAAGCAGACCGTGAACTAAAGAAATGCTGGTAAGCTGTATTATGGCATAAATAGGGTTTTTTCAACTTATGTGGATATCTTGGCCAGTTTTTTTGACTTTTGGCACCAAATTTTCAACATGGGGTTATTGGGACCCCTCCTCATGAATTCAGTCACTATCATGCGTTATTCGGTCCAGAAAGGTGATTTTATGGTCACTGCGTGGAATCACCTTTCGGGACCAATTAATGAAATGACAGTGCCACTGTTCATGAGGTGGGCTCTCAAAAAGCCTATGCTGCAAATCTGATGAAGAAAAATCCAAAAAATGACTGCTTTACGAATGTGCGCTGCACAGTTTCCACGCACACTCGTAACTTCACAAATTTGTAATATTTTCACTCCAGATTTTCAACATTGGCATTTTTCCACACCTCCTTATGGACAGTACAGCTGTCATTTTTCACATCCTGGCCGAAATGTGTTTTCACACTTCCGGCGCAGAATAGCATGGTCGCTGTTGGAAATCAGTGTTTGGGACAGATTAAGAAAATCAGTGACTCTATTCATGAGCAGAGGTCCTAAAATGCCTACATTGACAATTTGGTGACAAACGTCCATAAAACGACTGTGTTACAAGTGTGTTGTGCAGTTTCCACGCACCCTCGTAACTTAGCAAATTTATAGTATTGTCATTCCAGATTTTCAACATTGGCATTATTTCAGACCTCCTTATGAACAGTACAGCTGTCATTTTTCACATCCTGGCTAAAATGTGTTTTGCACTTCCGGCACACAATAGCGTGGTCACTGTGTGGTCAGTGTTCGGGACAGATTAAGAAAATCACGGTGACACTGTTCATGAGCAGAGGTGCTAAAATGCCTATGTTGAAAATTTAGTGACAAAAGTCTATAAAATGACTGTGTTATGAGCGTACGTTGCGCAGTTTCCACGCACCCTCGTATTTTTGCGCATTTGTACTATTTTCACTCCAGATTTTCAACATTGGCATTTTTTCACACCTCCTTATGAACAGTACAGCTGTCATTTTTCACATCCTGCCGGAAATATGCATTTACACATGTGGCACAGAATAGCATGGTCGCTGTGGGAAATCAATGTTTGGGACATATTAAGAAAATCATAGTGACAGTGTTCATCAGCAGAGGTCACAAAATGCCTGTGTTGAAAATTTGGTGAAATAATTCTACTAAATGACTGTGTTATGTGCATGCGTTGCGCAGTTTCCACGTACGATTGGAAGTTCGAGCATTTTTAATATTTTCACTACTGATTTTCAACATTGCCATCTCTTCACACCTCCCTATGAATGGTGCAGCTGTCATTCTTCACATTCTGCCCAATCTGTGTTTTCGTACATCTGGCACAGAATGGCACGGTCGCTGTGGGAACTCAAAGTTTGGGACACTAACAAAATCACAGTGCCACTGTTTATGAGAAGAGGTTCCAAATGCTTTCATGAGGTGGGGGGTCACAAAAAGGCCATGTTAAAAATTTGTAGTGCAAATACCAACAAACGCCCAGGTCATTAGGGTTTCTAACCATAATGTCCCCTCTGTACAGACTGACAGGCATCGGGTGTGCCTTTGGATTGCCGACTGTAATGCTCATGCCATTCCACCCCCACCCCCACCCTGCAGCCAGTGACAAGCATCGAGGTGTGCCTTGAATTCTTCAGCCCCAGAGTTCACCCCATTCTCCTATACTGCACCCATTTCAGTGTATGTCCCTATGGAATGAGGTGACTGTAAAGCCGAACACCCCAAGGCACACCTCAACATTTGTCAGCATCTGCAGAATAGGGTGAGGTGAAATGGCACGAACGTTATGGGCAATGACTCAAACGCATACCCCAATGCCTGTCTGTTTCTGCAGGTTGGAGGTGGGGTTGGCGTGAAGTTCAGTACTTCACTGCCATTCCTATTCTGCATCGGTCTAACTCCTGCATTTCCAATGCTAATACCAGCAAGCAAACATTCAGCATTGACAAATGCTTGTTCTTTTTGCTATAGTACGCCCTTTCCATGAATTGACCAAAGCAGAGGCCTTATCTAGAGTGATGTTCCAGTTGTGAGAAGCATCATCTGTGCTGCCAAAATACAGTTCCAATATTTCAATTGGTGATGTAGCTAAAGAAATCCCTCCCATATGTGTGATAGTGTTCGGAGCTGTTGACAGGGGGACATGGACAGCCATGCTTTTATCATAATTTAATTTTGATCCAGAGATTACTTTGAAATCTGTAATAATTGATATAAGGTTTGTACTTTGAATTGAGGGGGTTGTGCAGATGCGTATACAGATGGAGCATTTTGACCCGTAGAGAAAGTAACCCTAGGAAGGATGGGGTGCTAGAATAGTTTCCGGAGCAAAGGGTCTATCTGAAAAACATAGAGGTGTGGGCTAAGTGGGTGACCTTGCCTAACACCTTTTTGACCAGGAAAGGGAAGCCTTGGGGAGCGATTAATATGTGGTTGGATCCAGGAAGAATTATACAATAGTCAAATCCATGAAATAAATTTCTGTGGAATACAATAATGATGTAGAGTCTGAAACAAATAGTCATGGTCCACGTGGTCAAAAGCTTTCTCCTGGTCAAGTGATATAAGCATCGTGGGCATGTCCATTGAGCTGGTGGCAACTATATCTCATAGGAAAGCCAGGTTGTGAAATATTGACCTTTGAGGTATAGCACAGGTCTTACCTGTGAGGCTATGGATACGAGTCTGTTTAATAATATGGATGTGAAAATTTTATAATCTACATTAAGGAGGCTAAGAGGCTTCCAATTCTGAATATCTGACCTACTGCCCTTTTTAAATGGTAAAATCATGATGGCATCAAAAAATTACTTTGGAACAGAGTTAGTGGATAAAATGTTATTACATACTAATGTCAAAAAAGGAGCAAAAAAGGCAGAGAACTGCTGATATAACTCGGCTGTGACCCCATCTTTTCCAGGAGATGTACATTTTTTTTGTTGGCTTATACCCTGTTGGGTCTCCTCAGGAGTAATAGGAACAGTTAGAGAATTCAGCTGTTCAGGGGGAACACCTGGAATGGGAATACCAGAGTAAAAATTATTACCAGAAGAAGCTGTAGAGGCAGAGCTAAACATCTCCTCCAGATACGTTTGGGCTATCTTTTTTATTGAAGCCAAATTATTGTGAATGAGGGTAGTATCTGGATCCAGTAGTTGCTCTATGTGTGTAGCTGATATCCTGGGTCAGATTCCAGGATGAATGTTGCAACTCACCGGTGTATGCGAGTTGCGACATTTGCCGCTACGCCAGGGACCCTGCACCACATTCCAAGAGCGTCAGGGTACCGACACTTATGACATGCAGGTTGCGCCATGTGAAGGCTAATGCCACAGGCATGGCATAATAGCTGCACATGTTGCAAGTCACAGCCCACAACTGATGGCCCCCTCTGGAGCCCCTCCATCCTGGAACACCACAGCACGCACCAGGGGATGGGGGGCAGGACAGGTAGCACAGGTGTCTGGGGGCGCATAATGTGGAATGAACCCCCAGAGTCCCTGACATTCAGGGTTGGGGGGAATGGCTATGTTTGTGGGGGCACGGGGAGCAAATTGGTACCACTGCCACAGCACTGCGGAGTGGGCATCTGATGGCTGGCACCATCAGATGTTCCTTAGAGCAGCTCCGAGCTGCTCTAAGTTCGCTCCGCCAGTGTGGCTCCTGGAATTTCGGCAGCGGGTTATGGCAGTCGCCCTTTTGGAATAGGGTGCAATTGCTGCTGTAACCCACCCATGTGCCATGTCATCGTGGGCTGCAGCATAGTGGGTGGCATAACCCATGATTGGCGTAGTCCGCAGCCAACATAGCACAAGGCACCTCTTGGAATTGGGGCTGGTGTAACGCCTGGCGCAAGTCGCAGGTTACGCCAACTAGGAATTGGGCCCCCTGTCATTACAGCTTTTAAATATATCGCGAGAGGGTCTAGAGCTTTGGGTGCCATATTGAGCCTCTACATTTAAAGTGACGGATCAGATTCTATGGTGCAGGAGCTGGTGGATATGTCAAAAACTGCCCTGGAAACTACTATGTACCAATTCCATATGGCAGATGACAACAATGATGCAGCCTCTAGGGCGATGGCCAATGCCATCTCTCTGAGACACTTCACCTGGCTTAGAACAAACAATCTTGACCACAGACACTCAGAACAAGGCCATGGATTTTTCCTGTGATCAAAATATGTTGTTTAATTACAGAACCACTGACTACATGAAAAAAGTTGATGAGTACAAGGCCTCCTGGCAGAGCCACTCATCCAAGCCTAAACCCATCACCCCACAGAGATCCCATTCCCAGAGGCGGTATGGGCAGAAGTTATGTTCCCAGGCCTTACAGTCCCTATCCCCAATCTGACTTTAGCCAGTACAGGGGGTCTTTCAGAGACAGGGGCAGAAGGGACCAAAGAAGAGCCACCTCTACCCAGCCATCTGCCTCTCAGTCTAAGTCCTGATGTGAGTGTCCAGGTCACTTCTCCATTTCCGGATGGACGCAGACTCTCTCACTATCTTCAGCACTGGTCCCTCATCACGTCAAACAAGTGGGTGCTAGTGATAGTGGAGAAGGGTCTGTCATTACAATTCAAGCAGCTGCCAGACCTCAAGCGTACCCAGGTGTCAAGACCTCTGTCTCCAACACAGATACCGCTGTTGGAAAAGGAGGTACAAAACCTTCTGGCTTACCGAGCAGTAGAGAGGGTCCCAGGTATTTTCTGACACAAAAGAGAGTGACGACCTATCTTAGATCTCGGATATTTTAAACAAACATTTGAAAAAAACAAATTCCAAATGGTCACTCTGTCACAGATCATACCGCCCTTACAGCAGGGAGACTGGCTAGCCTCCCTCGACTTAAAGGATGCCTACTTCCACATACCCAGACAATTTGAGAATGGCTTCCCGTACTTCATCTACTGAAAAATTTCAGTTAACTTCCCTGCATCTGCTGTCGATAGTTGTGGAAACTCCACATCTCTGACCGGAAATTCTGATATCCCTTCATCCCCACCTGAACTTTCCTTTGTACATACTTCTGTACAATATTTCACAAATTACCATGTGTCAGTTTTTAAGTTCCCTGAGTCATCCCATCAGGATGACATAACCCTTTGTTTCACTCAATCCCCGGGGGTGTCATAAGGATTAGTTTGTGTCTTGTCTTGTCCCCTTGCATGCAAAATTTCTGCCCTATCTCTAGGGCATGTACTGCTTCATATTGATGGTCAAACATTTCTGACTTTATTCTCCCTAATTCTACACTGAGGTCTTGTCCTGTCTCCCTCATCTGGGTTAAAACCTGTAAATACTTCGCCCGAAGGCTGAGATACTTGATATAGGTTTGTTTTACTGTTTTCCCAGAGAGTTGTTGTAATGAAGCTTTAATGTCTCTCTTAGTGTCTTCCCACCAAATTATTGGGTTATCATATAAAAATCTGACTTCATGCCAGACTTCTAATAAAAGCAAAATTTCTGTATGGATGGAAACCACTTCTAATAAGGAGGTATTCATTATCCAGTACCCCGATCCATGTGTGTTTGTCCACCTTCCGCAAACAAGACTTTTACAGCCAAATGGTCAGAAGTTGATAAGGGCACCACTGAAGCCTCTGTGGCTGCCATTCCATCTGAGAGGAACCAAAAATCTATACTAGTGGACAGGGACCCTTTATAAAAGGTGTGAGTAGTCGATGTTTGTGTAACCCCTCACCCCTGTCTTTTTGCCAAAACGACAGGTGGCATGCTGTTGAAGCTGACAGCAGTACCTGGTGGGGACTGGGTTCGGGGAGGATGAGGTTACTCGGCACAGGGGGACCTAGGTTTGGCTACTCTGCACAGGGGCACCCAAGTAAATCCAAACACAGGAAGCAATAACTGTAATGTCCAGAACCAGGAATGGGATTCTTCAGTGTGGCTTTTATTCACATACTAGCTGAACAAACAAAGCATAGACGGACCCCATGGGGCTACATTTCCTGGTAATGCAGATTAGAGACTGCAGAACACTTTATCACCATTTTCAGCCCTCAGGCTCTGAACCCACCAGGCACAGAGCCCGGACTTGCATGCAACTTTGGGTACACAGCCCGACTTGTACACACTTGGGTTTTCCCATGGGCCCGGCTCCCCTGCCAGCCACTTGATCTGCGGTCCATTTGAGGAATGAACCAATTATCATTTCCAGCCTTCAGGCTCTGAACCCACCAGGCACACAGCCCGGACTTGCACGCAGCTTTGGGTACACAGCCCGACTTGTACACACTTGGGTTTTCCCCATTGACCCGGCTCCCCCGCCGGCCACTTTGATCTGCAGTCCATTGGAAAAATGAACCAATTATACTGTCGTGGCTCCCCACACCACACTAGAGTCTGCGACTCTTAGAGAGAATTTTCCTTACAATCCCACGTCTGGGTACTTCCCCCATCACTGGCCAAGTGCCTGAGGCAAAGTAGAGAAAACAGAAGAAATCCATAGAGGTGGACCTGGTCACTAAAGATGGGGGGCCACCCACCTCCAGCTCCCATAGCCCATACCCGGCCATTTCCCTGGAAAACTGAACCATCCTTTGCTGAACTTCTAAATGTAGATTAAGGGTAGACGTCTGTCACATCTAGTCTACATATTATTTGCATCTCTCAAAACTCTGGGATTTGACACTACTTCTACTTGCTTGGCCCATTTCTCTAGGCTTCCCAATATGTAGTTCAACCCCTAGATTTTCACACAAGTCCCAGGGTGAAGAAAACATATGCCCTTTTAACCAGAGCAGACACTCACCCTTAAGTTGCAGGTGCCCCACAGGCGACTCACAAATCTTCCATCTTCCAAAATAAATCCTGGACTAAACAGGCAGCTTTTTCTCTTCTAGAAGAAGTAAGGGGATTGCCCCAGGAATCTGCTGGGAATCTTTACATCCCCCCCCCGGAGGGAGGGGGCACTGAGACCCGAAACAGCAGTCTCCACCACTTGAGTACAAACTTCACTCACTCAAGCCAAACTGCAGACTCTCTTTTGAAAACTCCCAACGTTCTATCTAACTCCCTTTGCTGCAGATTCCAATGTGGCTTATGCAGCTGGGAAAGTTCTATTGGTGATGTCATCCCTCAGTCTCAGTTGAGACTGACAACAGAGTGAGACAGTGTGAAACCCATTTAACTGGAGTTTCACAAGCTGCCTTCCCTGCCTACCACTAGGTCTTACTGGGATTCTAGTAACCCCGGGTAACAAGGGGGTTACACTCTCCCTTGACCAGGAAAATGACTGTCCGCAGTCATTTACCTGGCCTTAGGCCATCCCACCCTATGTGCTACCTGCGGAGGGGGGTGATCAGGCCCTCCTACCATGTGCAAGCACAGGCAAGCAACACTAAGGGCCTAGAGGCCTTTAGCTGACATATCAGCCTCTATACTATCCACTCACTATGGACGCCTAGTGGCTCTGGTAGAACTATCCAGAGCATAGCCCTGATAGATCAGCACTGCGGTCCCAATGGCCACTCAGGACCACAGCCTGTCTATCCCCCCCTAACCAGCTAGGGAAAACCTATCTGCCTCTAACCTAATTCCCCCAAAACAAAAACAACCCGGGGACCTCCCCGACCTTGGGCAACCTGCTACCACACACCATTAAAATACCAGATTACTGTCTCCTCCCTACCCCCACAACCACACCTGTGGAAGGAAAGGGTTAATACAGCAACAACAACCATAACACCACAGTACTTTAAATTTCTACACACTAAAGTACTAATGAGGAACTCCGATGAGCCCCTCCTCCTCCTCTTGTCTTCTCTTCTGTCTTCCCAGGAACACCTGCAAGAAAAAGAAAGACAAAACACACTCCTAATCTGCATACACAGTCTACCTAAACCCCTACCATCAAAACACTGCAGAATCCCAAAATATTTTTTTTTTTTTTTTTAGAAAAAAGGTAGAAAAACAGTATTTACATTAGAAAACAACGACATTATTTACAATACACATTTGGGGGGATGGAGTGCCCTAAAAGTCCCAACTAGTGACCACAATGCCCGAAGGCTAGTCCAATAAAGAGTCTCTCCTGGGCCGGAGCCCGGTGAAGCACAGTTCTAACAGGCCAAAGTCCCAAAGGGGAGAGTCTTTGAGGACAGTTCACACATTTTGAAGTCTGTTAGTGTAAGGTGTGTACTGCAATGTCATAAAGATAGAAAAGTTCGGACTTACCAGCCACTTGTACGAATTCTTAACCGATCTGCACCTCTGACAAAGACTCTCCCTGGCAGCATTTCTTCTGATACAGCTGGGCGGACATCTTCCGGGAACCGCAGGAGGGCACATCTGGAGACGGAACCTTAGAACAGGAACAAAAAGAAAACAGCTGGTCCGTTGTCATCCGATTACCAGCCGATGAACAGGATACAGCTGGGCTGGTGTCCTCTCTGGATCTGAAGTCATCTGGTGGGCCAGTTGATGATTTCTGGAAAGGACAGTACACTGTAGACTGATGAATGTGGGGCACCTGAGTCCTGGATGTCCATATTGGCGGATCAATAAAGGCACTTCACAGTCTGGTGTGGCAGTATTGACTACCACTGCTCGGCTCTCCATTTTGTAGGCATGGGTTTATTTGCTGGGAGGTCCTTGCACTGAGGCCAATAGTACCGGGGGTCAGGAGCTTGAATTATTACCCCATCTGGGCGCACATAATTCACACAGTGGGAGATTTCACATCCCTCTCTGTCCACTATTCTCACTCTGTCTATAAACAGTGTCCTGTCTCTCTTCCACTGGGTATACTTTTCGTGGAACAGTCTATTCTTTACATGCTTGTTAGCCCCAGGATGCACACTTTTCATGGCTTCATCCCAGATGCAGGATTTCCTGCAGTTCTCAGTCTCTTCCCAGACTTTCCGAGGAAAGGTAGGAAAGGTCATACCATAGATCTCATTTGCCTTCCTACGAACCAGTCTCTCCTCTTTGCTTGCTTTGGTCAATCTGAGACCCCTGGCCTGGCTTGGGGGTGGCCAGTCCTGGTCCTGCCAGCTACGCATCCTTAAGGAAATTAGAAACAGATCCCTGACTTCTTCCTCCTGTAAAGCCAAGGCAGTGGCATCACCACTTTCTTCCATACATTCCTCTGAGGCAAGATCTTGAGGCTGTGTACCCGTTCCTTTTTCACAAAGCCGCATAGGTTCCCCCTCATCTTCCTCTTCACTGAGGATCTGAGCCCAGAAGTGAGCAGTCGTTCTCACTCCTGAGACTATCCACTCATCACTAGGTGCAGAGGTTGACACCTCCCACTCAAAGGCCTTCCGCATCTCATCTTCATCTAAGAGACTTGGGCTAGCCCCAAGGGGTCGATTGATGCTTTATCCGAGCTTTCCTTCTGGGATCCAGCATCCGAAACTTCAACTTCTGGTTCTGTCTCTAACTCTGCACCCTCTAGCTTTGTGCCACACTCCCCCGAAGGGCCTTTCTCCACAGGCTCCACCTGGTGTTGTGTGCTGCCAACTGCAGATTCCTGAATTTTTGTCCATGTGGGAGCCAAACGAATTTGAGGTGCTTTATACAAGCCATATTTTTCTAGGCATCCAGCACAGTGAGGAATCATGAAGACGTCCCTTCCAGCTCTCAAGCATATTTGGCATACATGCACTGGAAAATTAGGAATCGCCACATGAGGAGGCAGTTTCCCTCCATAGCACCACTTTTCAATATCCCTCAGTCTATTTACTGCTGCTGTTACTGCAACCCAGGCATGATACGGGTAACGAGCTGGTCCTGAGGCCATAACTGCAGAAAAATAAACAAAAGTTCACTGTAACTGAAAGTCCCACTTTATTGAACACATCTCTTTAGCTGTAAAATGGCTCCTCTGCTGCTGTGTTTACTTTACTACCCCACCCTGTAACGGCGGCGGCAGCACTCCTGTGCATCAACATTCAGAATCTGGGTCAAGCCACTGCGCACCCGATTTACACAAACTACTGATAACTTTTGCTCAAACTGCACAACTTGCTCTGTTCTTGCTTTAAACACATTTACAGGATTTTCCACGGACTATTTACATGCTGGTAACATTCATTTGATTCACAGTCTCTTAAAGCTTCAGGTTTTTAGCACAGGATTGCCTGTATTACTAGTGCTGCACTTTGGCTACAACCCACAGTCTCTCTCTGGCTGCAAACTTTAAACTGAGGCTTAATTCATTACTATGCACACAGTCAATGGCTTAACAGACTTGTACTTGCTGGCAGGACTTTACACAGTCGTTACTTGCAAAGCGACTACACTGCTGCACACACATTTATATGGCATAGCTGGAAATCACTGTTTGAGCAGTTTTAGGATGGTTACTTACTGTTATCAGTAGCAGTTTGCTGCGATGGGGAAAAATGGCCTGCAGCCAGTTCTTGGAGGCCTCAGAACAGAAACGGGTGGGCAGTCCTACCGATCGTCTTTTCAACCACCAAATTTGCAATTTCAACGATCGATTAGAGGGTTGAGCCCGATTTTAAACAAGAAAGTCTATTTTTAGTATGTTTACAGCGATTTTAACACTCCACGACGCTCCTCCACTGCCAGTACACGCACTCCACTCACACTCCCTCTCGAATGCTGGGGCAGTCACTGTAGAGCTGGCTGAGGGGCGGGACTGATTGCAGCCTGACCAACCATACGACGCCATGCAAATGAGCCTCTTCTTCCTCGCGAAGGCTCTTTTCCTCACGGCGATCGTCAAGCAGACAAATTTAAACTGCAGAATGCAACTTTTTTTCTAACTGACTCCACGGCGGGAGCCCATTTCAGCCATTTAACATAGCCATTACACTGCAAGTCTCTCAGACAATTCAAAAAGCATTTCCAATGTCCAGGGGCACAATTTTCCTGTTGCTACCCCTAGTCTTCCACACTTTTCTTCACAACAGTTTATTTTAAAAGCATTTCAAATGTCCAGGGCACAATTTTCCTGTTGCTACCCCTAGTCTTCCACACTTTTCTTTACCACAGTTCATTTTTAAAAGTAGGCAAAACGCTGTAAACTATTTTGATGCAGGACAAGGGCACACTCTTTGGCTTTACTGCTTCTTGGCAAACAGTTGGCAATTTTAAACAGCAGCACAAAATCCACAGCACACAGCAACACACTAGGGAAATTGCTTCAGCTTTTTGGGCTACCCACTGCCAGATAGCCAAAACGCTAGCCCCCTTCCTTCCCAGAAAAAAATCCAAAGCGCTGCCTCCATTTTTGTAACCCCTCACCCCTGCCTTTTTGCCAAAATGACAGGTGGCATGCTGTTGAAGCTGACAGCAGTACCTGCTGGGGACTGGGTTCGGGGAGGATGAGGTTACTCGGCACAGGGGGCCTAGGTTTGGCTACTCTGCACAGGGGCACCCAAGTAAATCCAAACACAGGAAGCAATAACTGTAATGTACAGAACCAGGAATGGGATTCTTCAGTGTGGCTTTTATTCACATACTAGCTGAACAAACAAAGCATAGACGGACCCCCATGGGGCTACATTTCCTGGTAATGCAGATTAGAGACTACAGAACACTTTATCACCATTTTCAGCCCTCAGGCTCTGAACCCACCAGGCACAGAGCCCGGACTTGCACGCAGCTTTGGGTACACAGCCCAACTTGTACACACTTGGGTTTTCCCCATTGGCCCGGCTCCCCCACCGGCCACTTGATCTGCAGTCCATTGGAAAAATGAACCAATTATACTGTCGTGGCTCCCCACACCACACTAGAGTCTGCGACTCTTAGACAGAATTTTCCTTACAATCCCACATCTGGGTACTTCTCCCATCACTGGCCAAGTGCCTGAGGCAAAGCAGAAAACAGAAGAAATCCGTAGAGGTGGACCTGGTCACTAAAGATGGGGGGCCACCCACCTCCAGCTCCCATAGCCCATACCCGGCCATTTCCCTGGAAAACTGAACCATTCCTTTGCTGAACTTCTAAATGTAGATTAAGGGTAGATGTCTGTCACATCTCCTCACATATTATTTGCATCTCTCAAAACTCTGGGATTTGACACTACTTCTACTTGCTTGGCCCATTTCTCTAGGCTTCCCAATATGTAGTTCAACCCCTAGATTTTCACACAAGTCCCAGGGTGAAGAAAACATATGCCCTTTTAACCAGAGCAGACACTCACCCTTAAGTTGCAGGTGCCCCACAGGCGACTCACAAATCTTCCATCTTCCAAAATAAATCCTGGACTAAACAGGCAGCTTTTTCCCCCACTAGCAGAAGTAAGGGGATTGCCCCAGGAATCTGCTGGGAATCTTTACATCCCTTCCCCCCGGAGGGGGGGCACTGAGACCCGAAACAGCGGTCTCCACCACTTGAGTACAAACTTCACTCACTCAAGCCAAACTGCAGACTTTCTTTTGAAAACTCCCAACGTTCTATCTAACTCCCTTTGCTGCAGATTCCAATGTGACTTATGCAGCTGCGAAAGTTCTATTGGTGATGTCATCCCTCAGTCTCAGCTGAGACTGAGAACAGAGTGAGACAGTGTGAAACCCATTTAACTGGAGTTTCACAAGCTGCCTTCCCTGCCTACCAATAGGTCTTACTGGGATTCTAGTAACCTCGGGTAACAAGGGGGTTACATTTGTATCACATCATATACAACTTGAAGGCCAGACGCCTGCAAAATATTTTGTAAACCATTAGTGTCGCAATAAATTTTACTTGTTTTCCTCCCCCAATCCCTTGGAGAGAGCCCACAGTTAAAATCCTCCCTCCCCAAAGCACCATCTTAGATGTGAAGAAATAGGATTCTATTTTCCTAAGAAGAGCGGTTGTTTCAGATTTTAACTGGGGTGCATAAATATGTATCAAGCGATACACTCTGCCCTGCCGAATTATGTCGAAGATGAGGACTCTCCCTGGACATGCAGTATAACCATAACTTTCAACACTTCTGTATGTTCACCTGAAAATAAGATTCCTACCCCAGTACAAATATCCTCCCCTATCGACCAAAATGAAGGCCCCCACCTCCACTCCTTCTGAGCTTGTTTAATATCGGGGCGTGTATGTAAGTGTGTATCCTGCAAAAATATGATTTGCTCCCTTCTACCTGTAAACTGGCAAAGCATACCTGTTGTTTCCGAATGTTTTTTATACTACCAATGTTTGCTGTAATGATAGAAAACTCTGCCATAATGCAAACATGGGGGAAAGAAAAAAACAGATTATGTTAATCATCATTATACAATGGCAAGAAAAAATCCTGGAACCTGATTTTCTGTCTGTCCTTGGTAGCAGTGAGGTTATCTGAGCACAACCTCACTGCACTGATTTATTATTGGATTGTTCCCTTTTCCTTTCAGAAACAAAGATATATTGCCACACTAAAAAGCTACTAAAAACATTTTTAAATGTTTTTCTATTTTATTTTGTATAACAACGAGTCATTGTATAATAGCAATAATGCACTCTGGGTGTGGGTTGTGTTGGGATAACCTCACTTCTGGGACATTGGACACACTCGGCCTGCGGCCTCGTGCCCAACCACCCAGGCGTGAGGTTATCCCAGCACAACCCACACCCTGTCATGCATTATTGATTAAGTCAATCAACAATCACTTTCTCTTTTTCCTTTTCTTTGGTTTAGGCTTTTTACCCTGTGGTAAATCACTAGCCATCTCTGCCTGAGAGGATGTCACAGAAGTGACATCTGACTGTCCTTCAGCCTCTTCTACCTCCATTAATACTGCATCATCATTTTGAGTATTCAAAGGTTCTATATCCTCCACTTGTGGAGGCACCACTGATGTTTTAGACAAACCCTTGGAGTGTGTAACTCTTTGAAAGGGGGACCTTCCACTGAGACAGGAGGTGGCATTTCTAATAAGGCAGGTGCTACTGCCTCTGTTTCTGGCAGGGGTTCCTCTTGAACTTGGGGGGGGGGCTTCCCCTCCTTGCTCCTGTTGGATTCCTTTGGGGTCTGGAATAATGCCAGCCGGAGCAAGGGGACGTTCTTGATTTGTGTCCTCCACACTAGGACTTGAGATGTGGGCCGGGGTGGGCCATGTGGGTGGAACAACAGGCAGGGGCAGATCTACTGTACAAGTTACAACCCCTCTTGATGGACCAACAGCACTAGATCCAGCTGCTGCAATCTGCTCCTCAAAACGCATCCTTTCTTTTTGAGCAACTGCCACATACACATCTTGCTCCACCCTTCCTGCTTGGTCAAGACTGCTATGGGAAGAGCAAGCATGAAAAGTATGACCCAGCTCATCGCACAAATTACAATGCATAGGCTGGGTACAGTGTACACTATTGTGACCTGCCATGCCATACAAACCACATTTTAATCTGTTACAAACATTGCTTAAGTGCCCCACATCCCCACACCTCTAACAGGCATGAAGTTGTCATGGATAGAAAACTACTCCCCTATCACATCCCAGGAAGAAGCAGTTTGGGAGGTGTTTTATTACCCCCCTTCTTGTTTCAAGGTCACATTATACCTCCGTCCTCCTGTCCAAAGGTGCTCATCATCCAGATGGATAACCCTATACATTGCATTACGCCATATCAGTCACATTCACACCCTCCCCTCATTCCTAAACAGGACAGTAATTCTCTTGAAGGAGGACCTAGTAAGTGGAATGGCCAGGAAAGGCTTTCACAGGGCAGTATGCTTTAGTAGGGTGTATTGCTTACAAAACCTCTCTAAACCAGGACGACGTTTAAAACTGATGTTGAAATTGGTGTTACCCGACATATGTATCAGTGCATAAATTTCATACGCATAGTACTTCATGCTGTTTTTAAGAAGGGCCCTGCCCACAAAAAGTCTGTCTGATATATCATCCATAGACCCTCTATATTTCAAAAGCACTGCGTTTCTTCTTGCAGATGGCTCTGAGGATAAGCACACACTTTCAGGAAAGAGACACTCCCTCACATTTGTATTCCACACATTGGGAGCAGTTTCAGGTATTACAGTACTATTTGTAGTGCTAGCTGCAGAGGGTGGTGTCTCTGCATGCTCTACAGGACCTTCTGGAGCTGCCTCCGGAGCCTGATTCCTGTATTTTGAGCTGTGGGACTCCCCAATTTCCATTTCATCAATATCCCCACCATCACCTTCCAAGTCGTTTATTACTTGGAGCACATTTGGTCCCTCACTAACTTGCTTAGAGACCACTGCATTTGGGGACTGTGGCTGCTCCAGTGGAAGCTGTGAGGAAGAATTCCCACCATTTTGTGTTTCGGTCAGCATAGCATGCCCCCCCCAAAGGAATACAGGAAGTTAGTGTAACCCCCCACCCCTGCCTTTTTACTAAAATGACAGGTGGCATGCTGTTGGCGTTGGCAGCAATACCTGGTAGGGACCTGGGCTCGGGGAGGATGAGGTTACCTGGCACAAGGGGACCTAGGTTTGGCTACTCTGCACAGGGGCACCCAAGTAAATCCAACTACAGGAAGCAATAACTGTAATGTCCAGAACCAGGATTGGGATTTTTCAGTGTGGCTTTTATTCATAACTAGCTGAACATAAGCATAGATGGACCCCAAGGCCGCTTACTGTAAATGCAGATTAGAGACTACAAGGGTCCACTAAAGAATGAACCCATTTCTACTGTTTTCTGGCTCTGGACCCACCAGGCACTCAGCCCGGACTTGCATCGCTTTGGATACACAGCCACTGGCCTGGCTCCCCTGCCGGCCACTTGACTGATGGTCCATTTAAAGAATGAACCCAATTTACTTGTTGTGGCTCCCATCAAACAAGGAGAATTATTTTCCCAACTTGTGGCTCCCCACACCACTTAGAGTCTGTGACTCCTACAGAGATTTTCCAATTTGCGACCCACGTCTGGGCACCTACCTCATCACTGGCCAGGCGCATGAGGCAAGTAGCAATCACAGTAGAAATCCGTAGAGGTGGACCTGGTTACTAAAGATGGGGGGTGTTCCCACCTCCAGCTCCCACAGCCCATACCCGACCATTTCTCTGGACAAACAAACTAAAACTTCAAAATGTAGATTAAACAGTGGATGGACTGTAGCACCCCCTCTACAACATTACTTGAATCCATAAAGACTTTAAATTTTGAACCTACTCCATTTGTTTGTCCTAGTACAATAGGCCTCCCAAATAGTAGTTCACATCCCAGCTTTCTTCACATTTTCCAAACTGAAGAAACATATTGTTTGCCCTCTCAAAATAGAGCCAAACACTCACCTTTCGTTGCAGGTGCCCCACAGGCGAAGTACAACTTCTTTCACTGTTATCAGACCAAAACAGAAACTGTAGAAAAAAAAAGGCAGCTTTCTTCTTGTAGTAGATATTGGAGGATTGCCCTGGAATCCACAGAGGATACTTCTCCCGGAGAGGCACTGAGTTCTGGACAGCAGTCTCCACCACTTGAAACTGGACACTGACCTTCTCACACAGAAGGTAAACAAGACACTTCTTCTTCAAAACAAACAGAAGACTGACTTTGAAATCTCCCAACGTTCTATCTCACTCCCTGTGCTGCAGATTCCAATGTGGCTTATGTAGCTGCGACAGTTCTATGGTGATGTCATCTCTCAGGCTCAGCTGTGACTGAGAACAGAGTGAGACAGTGTGAAACCCATTTAACTGGAGTTTCACAAGCTGCCTTCCCTGCCTACCACTAGGTCTTACTGGGATTCTAGTAACCCCGGCTAACAAGGGGTTACATTAGCATCCCACCCTTTTCCATCCAGAGTCTTAACCCATCCAGCTTTCTCCAGTGCATTCATAACCCACCAAGGGGTATCTGCCATTAGACCTGCAAAGGGTCCTGAAACACCAGCCAGATTCAGAGCTTCTTCTGCACTCTCTGCTTCTTTAGGGAGCTGCTTCCCCTTTTTCTTTTCTTTACCTGCAGATTATTTAGTTGCTGTTTTTTTTTTTTATTAGGGCTTCCCGTAACTGTCCCAATCATAAATGTAATGGCTGGCAACTAGACCTTAGGAGGGGCAGCTGGAACAGTACTAACCATAGGCCCTGCCTCCTCAGTGTTATTGGGGTAGTTTTCTTTTCTGTAACAGGCCGCCCATTGCCTCCAACCAGCCTTGATCCCACCACTTCGCTTATAGCACTCTGCTCACTGGGTTGTTTTAACACAGTACCTGTGATGACACACAATTCCTGGTGTGTATGTGTTTCTTTTACCTTCGGGATTTCACTCCCCAGTCGCACATTCTCCTTCACAACAGCCTGCTCCATTGTCACTCTGGTCGGCGCCCTCTACTGTTGCACTGCATCCAGCTCCAAAATACTCCCTCTCAACAACAACTCCCACTGAAGCTGTTCCTTCTGCTGCTGATACTGCCATTCTTCCTCATTCGTCAACCACTGTTTTTCCACTGCAGTCAATTCTGTAGTTGCTCATCCCTCTGCAGCACTTCCAGACTGTTCTTCTGCTCCGGTAAGGACATCTGCTTCATTCCATTCTCCATGAAACTCCTCCAGTGCCAACTCATATCCTTCATCCAGGAATCCATGGTAGTGGTCTCTAAGGGTTCAGAGACTGGGGAGGAGACACTCTCCCCAGTCTCTCCTGCATCCATCCTCTCTGACGAATGGACTGAACTGGCCATTGCAGCACCAGTCTCAGTGCTCCCTACCAAAACAGTAGGGGAATTTTTTAATTGGACAAAACTTCAAAACAATACAGAAAGGAGCACAACAGAAAGCACATATCAGCAGAATTACATACAAAACATCATATGAAAAAGTCAGTAGCCCAAAAATATACCCCAACTTACACAAACAAGACAAAATCCCACTAAAACACCTCAGACCCCCACCATCAAACATGTAAATAATACAGATCCAAAAAAAACAAAAACCCAGGAGCAACTCAAAGGGAGACAACTGTGATCCACAGAAGACCTTATCACAGTCACCATAAGTAAGTAGAAGAAGCATAAAACAGAGAATATACCTCACCCCACATCCCACTTCCCCTCAGTTGCTGAATAGGAAGAAGTACACCTTCCAAAATATCAACACCCAGCATTCACGTAGCGATTAGGCAGAAATCTGTAAAAAAGGAACTGAGCCCCAACCCCTCCACCAGTTTTGAATCAGAGGTCTCGATAAAGCAATTCTTTCTTTAACATACACCATACGAATTTCCTGCTCTATTTTGAGCTTCATACCTAATAAAGGTAATTGTTTCTGCTGCAACACAAATTGACATCTTGTCTGCCAAATTACCCATTTTGTGATAGCCAACACCACTCGAGTTGTCCCCTTATAAAAACCCCTCCATACATCCTGACTGCACTGTCCATATATTAAGGTCTCATAATTCATATCCTGCAACTGTGGGATACCCCAAGAAGATGGCAATAACTTCCACAAATCCCTGATATACCCACACTGAAAAAAAAGATGCGTCATTGTTTCAGTATCCACCCCACAACCCTCCCTTAAACATGATCTCTCCAAATTACTCATGAAAATGATTCCCCCAAACATTTAATCTAGAATGACAACATAGCCACACAGAGTCCCACACCTTAGGAGGGACCCTTGGTTCAGTCAATTGTCCAAGAACCTCAGAAAGCACTACCGACTCTGATAGAACAAGACAGGAATCTACAAAACACACTGAACGTAGGATATTTTGGTACTCCATTTTCCTGGTATTGTGTAAAAGTTCTAAAGTGGTAACATACCTTGTGGAATACCCTGAAATTTCCCCCATTGCTGGGTCTCCCACCTCTGCCAAAAGTAGAGGCATTTGTCTTTTAACAGGGGGACCCAGTCTAGTTGTTTCCCAAGTAAAATAGGCACAAAATTAGCATAGAGAAACATAGAAAAAAAGAATATCACCGGATTCAACATATTAAGGCCACCTTGAGCACCTGGCCAATAGGTACAATTTCATTTTATAGGGTTCAGCCAGCTCCCCCAAAGCAATTGGAAAGCCACACTATACAGCTTCACCTCTAACTTAACTGGCAAAGGATAAAGCCGGCTAACATGTAGGAAAAGAGGTACAATGAAAGTCTTATACATGTAAACCCTTTTTGGTTTTTCATAGGGTAGCCCTTCCATCTACTTACTTTCTCATCAGCATGAGACAAGGCTAACTCCCAGTTCATACTTGCTGAATCAGGAGCTCCAAACCAAAAGCCCAATATTTTAATCGGCGGTTCAGTGATGGGGATACCCCCAATAGCCTGCCGAGCAGTACCCGGAATATGAATACCCACAGCCTTACTTTTTTGTTTATTTATTTTAGAGCCTGAAATGACTGAAAAGGAGTCCACCACTGCCATGGCCTGTGCTCCAGATACCCAGTCTGCCACCAAGATATTAGTATCATCCGCATAAGCCAAGGCAACCGAAAAAGAAGCACTCAATCCCTGAATGGGTGAAATTCCATGTCCCCCATTCAATGTCCTGAATAAAGGGTCCAAGGAAAAACATATAAAAGAGGGCTCAAAGGGCACCCCTGCTGAACTCCCCGCCAGATCTTCACATATTTCCCTAGCCTGCCATTCACCAGGGGACAAGAAGAAACCTCCTTATAAATAATCTTAAGCCAATTAATAAAAACATCAGGAATACTATAAATCCAATACCTGGAACAAAAATGTATGAGTAACCTCATCTAAGGCCTTAGCCTGATCCAGTGAAATCAAATACCCAGAGACCCCAGATACATCAAAAGTTTCTCTCAATATTTTTGCCACGTCTCCCATATTACATTGGGGAATGGCACAAGTTTGACTAGGGGAAATTACCTCCTGGGCTACCCATGACAAACGTTTGCATAAAATTTTGCACAGGATTTTCCAGTCCACGTTAATAAGACTGATAGACCTCCAATTCCGGAGGTCTGCTCAATCTCTTTTTTTGTATAAAAAAAATCAAAAGGCTATCAGCCAAAGCTGATGGAAAAGGGACCAAACCAGATAAAATATCATTATAAACCATCACCAAAAACTTACTTAACAGCCCCATAGATTTTTTATAAAATTCCCCTGGTATACCATCTGGGCCAGGAGAAGACCCAGTCTGCAAACTACTAATCACCTCCTCCACCTACTTTTGGGAGATGGAGGAAGTCAGGACCATTTTATCAACCTCTAACAACTCAGGGATCTCCAACTAGCTAAGAAAATCAGCAATCCCGGGAAGAGGTGGAGTGTTATCACTGAAGGAGGCCTCCACAAAATCCTGGACAGCACCCCCTATCACATCCCCAGTATCAACCACTAAACCAGAAGCAGTTCTCAGAGCAGCCATATATTTGGAGTCAACCCATCTTGCACAACAATCGTATGGATTGACATTGTAAGCTTTTCTGTGAGCATCAAACTTCTGTTCTAGCAACAACGAGTGGGCTCTTTCATATTGATATTTACTCATTTCAACCTTAATAGCCTGTATGTCCTCAGTGAGGACTTCTCCAGTTTCAATTGACCGGAACAACAGCATCTGTAGTCTCTCTCTTAAGCACAAATAAGTAAGATATTTATTATTTGCAGCCTTTTTTTCCAAAGAACCACATAAAGCTTTCGGGTCACGTTTATTTTATTTATTTATTTAGTTTTTGTTGACTGGGTAAGTGCACTAGACAAATCCTGCCTATTTTCAGGCACGACCCAGGGGAAGGGGATACAGATGAATGCCAACTGACTTTGAACCAGTTGGTGGTATTTTTAGTGAACAAGGGAAATTTGGTCAGGACACCGGGGAAATTCCCCTACTCTGTTGGTGCGTGGTCGCCAGCAGGGTGTTGGTCGGTAACTCAAGATGGACGCTGCAGTGAACAAGCAGCATGAACAGCCTGCAGATTTGGAGGAGACCTCTGAGAGCACTACACCACTGGTTGCATGTCCTCCAGCAGATTCGGAAGAGACAGATTTTTTTTTGGATGCTTTATCCCACACGGAAGTTAGCATGGTCCAGAAATGCCCCTCGATCAAGGAGAAAGTTAATTTTACCTGCTTGCAGTCAGTACAGTTGCCCGATGCATCGGCAGACCTCTCTCCAGTAGCTGCACACCATGGAACTCCTGAGAGGCATGACGTACCGCTGACGAATGCGGAAGTGACTCAGTGTATGGCGAGGGTTTCAGCAGCAGACGAGAGTGCTCCGTGTTGGGGAATTTCTGGCGATAATCAGCCACAAGTGTGTGCAGGTCAGCCTGGGGTTCCTTGTACTATGCCAGAGGATTTGGTTGCACAGTCTTTGTCGGGACTGCAGAATAGCTTCGAAGTTCTCTGGCGCCTGAATTGGGGTTAGGCAGCCTAGCACTGTGTCGACCTGTGTTTCCCAAGTGGCTACCCTTACTAAACATGCGGGATTCGTGTTTTGCCCTGACAAACTGATGTCTCCCATAACATTTCAAACGAAGCCCAATAGTCAGGAGGGGGTTACAGACTTTCAATTTTCGGAAAAACGGGCAGGTAAAAAGATGGATGAACTGCATACTCCTCAAACTGCTACTGTTCAGGGTTCTAAATTAATGCATGGTGATTCTGATCCCTCTCATATTCATGATAGTACATGGACTCCTCATGCAGCATTGATTGCTGCAGGGTGGAAGCAACAGGCTTCAGGAGATTGGGCAGCGATTTATCCTGGGATTCTTCCTTTGATTTGTCCTCTCATTCCCTGGGTGGAATCGGAGGGTCCTGTTCCACCTTCTGGGACTAAACTTTTGGAAAAAGTCATTGTTGAACAGATAGTTACGAAGTCTACAGACAATACTGTACTCACTGACAATAATATTTCAGTTCCAGGACAGAAACCCCTTTTATCTGACCTTTTTTCTAAAACTAAAAGGGAAGCTGCCCCTAGGAGGAATGCTATTCGTCTTAGGTACACAGGGGGTATGGTGGATAGGCCTGATAGGAATTACGTTGGGAAAGTTTTGATCAAAGAATCGTTGCATTTTTCTCCTAGGGATGTTTTTGCCATAATTAATATATCTGGTGAGGATAACTATGATATCAGTTTCCGTTCTGCTGCTTTGTTAGACTTGTTTTGGATACGGTATAATTTAGTTAAATTTTCCCCAGTTTGGGCTCCTTTCATGATTATACCCCTTTCTCAGCCTTCCATTAAATTTGTTACTGTCATGTTCCGGAATGAGGGGGTGCAGGTTGAAGACATTACCTATTGGTTGTCAAAAAAATGTGATCTTCAGGGGGACCCTGAACCCATTTTGGACTTGGAAGGATTTTGGACGGGTGGGTGGAAATATAAAGTAAAGCTGAGGCAGAATGAAACGGGTTTATGCATATTCCTAACTCCTTTTGTTGGGACGGGACAGGGTGTCTGTTTCTACAGTGGTCAACCAAGGGCCTGTTATAGATGTGGCTCGAGGACCCATTTATCCAATGTTTGTGACAGCCCGAGGTGTGATAATAGTAGTGACATAGGTCATGTTACAATGCAGTGTGTAACCCTACAAAGTGTGATTTATGTGACAGTATTACTCATGCCTTTAGGAATTGTCCTTGGCGGTGAAAAATAAATCCCAAGGGAGCAATACTGATAAGCTCATCCAATTGGCCCAGGATAGCCTAATTTCCAAACCTGTTACTTCGGTTCCTACGATTCCTGTTGAAAAACCACAGGATTCAGGGAAGTCGGTCTCTGCACCTAGAGTTAAGCCGGTTTTGTTCCCCTCCCCCAAGCCTGATCAGCTACTTAGTACATCTTCCCAGGGATCACAAATTGCCCAGGGTCTTCAGCCTGTTAGTTGTCAGGAGACAAAGCTGCAGCAAGTGATCCTACCCCCCCTCCTATCCCTCTCCTGCACCACCTCGAGGTCCACTAGAATTCTAAGACCTGTACAGAGCCAACTCTGGCTACAGTTGAAACTCCTAACCCCTTTTCCATCTTGACCTCTTGTGGATGCGGAAATGGATATTGGGGATTCTGATTCACAAAAATCTACCCAAGATAATATGGAGTTTGCTCAAAGTAATTACAAAGAAAAGAAAAAGAAAAGACGGAAAAAATGAGTTAGTTCACTTATACTGCATTGTTAAATGGGTTTTTTTTTGGGCCTCTTTGAATGTGCATAGTATTCTGAATGGAGCTAAGCGTAAAGCCATTTTCCACATGATTCATGACTCAAATGTATCCATTTGTCTCTTGCAGGAGACTTGGATGTCTACTGTAGAACACATAAATGCATGTAAAAGAGATTGGCCATGGGGTCCTTCTTTCTGGTCCTTTGGGCAAGATAAAGCTGACGGTGTTGGCATTCTGTTTAATTCATTTCATTTTAGATTGCATAGACTGGTAGACTGTATCCCGGTAGGGTTTTGATTGTAGATTGTACTTTCAATTCACTGATGTATAGAATCATTAATATTTATAACCCACAAATTAAATCAGCTAGAATTGCTTGTATGAAGGCGCTCAACCATTTTGTTTCTCACAAGACCGGTTTTATGGAAGGAGATTTTAACTGTGTACTTTATAATAGCACACCGACCGGAAGAAGATTTGTTGACTCCAATTGTTTACAGTCCATTATTAAAGGGCAGACCTCAACATCTGTAATCACATAGAATCAGACCCCTCAAAATACTTTCTTTCAAGGCAGAAGAGGTTCTGTATTGATTATCTCTTTTCTTCCAAAATGTCCACATTTCTTGTTTTGAGAGGCAACCTTTTGAATTTTCAGATCACTTACTTATTAAGGCATCTGTTGATATTGCATCTGATTATAAACCTACAAGGTATCGGTGGAAGCTGAATATCTCATCTTTACAAGATGAATTCGTTAGAATTCAATTTCTAAAATTCTTGTTGCCAGACTGTCAGTTTTGTGTTTATATTCGGACCTGGGGCTTTGGTGGAAAGAAACAAACATGATTGTACAACCTGGTTTAAGATTTTGGTCAAGAACTCAGAACAATAAGTTTTACATTATTTAACATTACGTATCGACTTAAAACTTACTCTCTAAGGTTAATACTTCCTCTGAAGATTTGTCTCCGCTGATAGCCGATCTCAAACTACAGATGAAGAAATTTCAATATGATCGGGCTAAAACTCTTCAGGCCTTAATGACTAATTATTCTTCAAAAACTGTGATTGGAGACCCATTTAGTTTATGTAAATCTATCAAGGATAACACTAATTTGGATCACTTAGTTGTGAATTCTGTTCAGATATCTAATCCTAAAGATATCTATTCTCTTCTATTACGTCATTTCCGGAAATTGTGCCCACAAACTGGGTTCCAGTCAACATATTTTCATGAGTACCTGGAGGGGTTGGAGAGCCCCATTATCGAACCCTCTATTATTGCTGATATTATTAAACCATTTTCTGTACAAGAAATTACAGAGGTAATTCTCAATTTAAGATGCAATGTTTCACCCGGGTTTGATGGCCTATCGAATTCTTTTTATAAAACCTTTTCTAGGGACTTGGCTACTTGTCTATGTAGTGTCTTTAATTCCTTCCTTACTGGTGGGATAATACATCAATCCTTTACTCTTGGGGTTCAAATTTATATCTATAAAAGACAGAGATAAAGGAGATATAAGAATTGGAGACCCATTACTTGCTCAATTCCGACTATAAAATCTTTACTATGTTTGGTAAGTAGAGCTTAAATCATGGCTAGTCTGGTGATATCTCCAGTTCAGCACTGTGGGGTCCCTCATAGAAGAATTCATTCTGTTTTATGCTGTATTAGAGACTTGATTGAATCTTTAAATCATAAAAAACAATCTGGGATTCTTCTTTCCTTGGACTTAGAGAAAGCATTTGATAGGGTAAGTCATCCTTTTTTATTTGAGACGCTTGCTTTTTTAGGCATGCCCTCAGGTATCTTGGAGGTGTTGAAAAAATTATACCTTAATTCTATAATTTGTCCAATTATCAAAGGCAAAATTGAAAAAGGTTGGACTTTGCAAACCGGAGTGAGACAGGGATGCCCTCTTAGTCCACTCTTATACATTTGTTCCTTAGAGCCTCTTCTTCGAAAAATTAGTTCGGTCCTCGGTTGGGAGGATTTAAATTCCTAATTCACTTGACTCTTTAAATATTCAAGTGTATGCAGATGATATCTGTCTTTTTTTTAAACAGCGAAATCAGCTAGAGACCTTTTTTCAATTATTTCATAAATATGCGATTTTTGCGAATGCTAAGTTAAATTTCAATAAATCTAAAGGGCTCTTGATGGGGGTGGGTAGTCTAGCCCCGTTTGTGCACAGAACCATTGTTTTTTCTCCAGAATATTTAACTATTTTGGGAGCGACTTTTGGTTCCCACAATTTACCGGACCAAAATTGGTTGAAAGTGTTACAGAAAGTTGATGGGAAAGTCCAGAGATGGAAACATTACAAATTTTCAAAATTGAAAAGAGTACAAATATTTAAGCAGTTCCTTTTGCCCTGTCTGCAATATGTTGCATTTTTATACCCAGTTCCAACCACTTTAGAGGTCAAACTTTATAGCATTTGTTTTCAGTTCTTCTGGGGCAATAGATTGAACCCGATCAAACGATGCTATACTTATTTGGATAAGACTAAAGGTGGGGTAGGTATGATCGACCCAGTGATTTTTGTAATTCGTTATTTATGTCCTTCTCCTTGCATAATTGTCTTATAGCTTCAACCATATGGAATTCGGTTGGTTGAGAGAATTGCTTAATATTTATTTATTAAAATGGACTCATGGGGCACCAAAACTCCATAATAATTTAGGGTCTTCATATTTCTTTAAGCCTATAGCTAAGAAATTATATAGTTGCAGTTATCTAAAACACACATTAATAACTCCCCTAAGGCTCTATATTCTGTATTACTTCTCAAATTTATCCATCTTCTCCTATCTTCAAAATTGTCCTGTACACTTAAATTCTTCTGTACTGGACCAGTTAAACAATCTCGCTTGCTTGCATACATATGTGGGAAACACAATGGTTGACTATGTATCCGCTCTTCAGGTTAGAGGGACGGCTAAGTACAAAATGAAGGAAGAACGTTTTGTTCTTATCTGGATTGTATTGCACAGGAGGAAACAATTGAACACTTCTTTTTCATTGTTCCTTCTCCTCAAGTTATGGGTGTATCTTGTTGATTTGTGGAACTTCTCTGGTTAAAGCATTTAAGTTATGAGCTATTAATTTTAGGTGTTTTTCCTTCCAGTTTTTCCAAATTTCATATTGATACTTTACATATATTTATTGCTTGTTTACGATTTTGTTTATGGCAGGTGAGATGTCAGTGGGTCTTATACCAAAAAAAACCTAATTTGATGAGATTTAGTCAATATGTCATTTGTGAATTAAATAAAGTTTATCAAGCGGATACTCAAATTTATGATACTGAGAAAGTCAAAAAATGGTGGAAAGGTTTTTCACATTTTATTAAGTTTAAATGAATTCCAGATACTTTATTGGAGATAGTCCTAGATAGCATATTCTTGGACATGATTGTAAATTTTTTTTTGTCATTCTTTTTTTTTTATATACATTACTTGTCTTACGCTCTACTGTATTGTTGGTTATGTATTTATTGTAGCAACTGCTTTCTTTCCTTGCTTTTTGTTCTCTGAGATTTGTTCAAATGCCTTATTTCAATAAAGAAGAAAATTACCCCTACTCTTTTCGATAAGTGCCATCGGATCTTTAACATCCACCTGAACTACCACCAATCCAGGCAGATGGGACCTCGGTTTAACGTCTCATCCGAAAGACGGCACCTCAGAAGTGCAGCACCCCTCTCATGCTGCACTACAGTGTCAGTACTGGGATATTAAGCCAAGTGCCAGATGTGGGAACTGAACCCACAGCCCTCTGATCTCCCGGCCTCAGAGGCAAGTGTGCTACCTACTGAGCCAATGACACTGGCCAGTATCTTGCCATCAAAAAAAGAGAGTTGTCATACAACTCAAAGACAGAAAACCTGGCATTCAATTCTTCCTGAATGACAGACCAGGTTTCCATATCTTCTAAGGATGCCAAATTCATCCTCCAAACTGGATTGGGGCCTGGTTTATTCAATGGTGTCCCCACTAGAGTTTTAATCAATCTATGGTCAGAAGTCTCCACAGGAGAAACTAAAAAAGTCCACACTGGGACCCACTGGGAGGCAAACAAGAAGTCAATTCAAGTCAAATGCCCTCTAGAAAAAGCATGATCTGGCAGATGATTAAATTCAGCCGCACAATCCTTCAGCCATGCTTACTTATACATTTTGTTCAAAAAATTAGAGTCGGTGTACAACTTCTGTGTTCTACCTGTTTTGTCAGATAAAGACGAAACACAATTAAAATCCTCCCCAAAAAACACAGATCTAGTTGTATTTAAATATGGTTGCACCCATTTCATTAAATAAAAACTTTGATATTTTGTTTGGTAATTATATACATTTATAAACCTCATCTCATGAGCCCCAAGTCTCGCATCCAAAATGCACACCCTCCCAGGAACCAAATCAATAAGGTGTCACGATTGAGGTCACGATTGAGAATTAAGAACCCGACCCCTGAGCAAAGCTCCTGCCCCAGAGACCAAAAAGAAGGACCCCAAAACCAGTCCTTTGATGCTCGGTGGGTCTCCCTAATGGTATGTAAGCGAGTGTCTTGCACCAAGCAAATGTCAAGCTGATGACCCTCAATAATAGAAAAAGTAGTGAGTCGTCTCTTATGGTTCTTGAGACTATTGACATTAAGTGAGCCCAAAGTCAGGTGCAACTACATGGTCAGGTGTTAGGAACGACTGCAATTTCAGAAGCCATTGCCCTCGGGGGTTTTGTAGCAGTGCGTTTAGATTTCTTTTTTTTTTTCCTCAACTCCCCCTCTTGTTTCCTGAAGAGGAATTTCAAAGTCAGTCACATTCTCCGGTTGGGAGGAAATCATGGAAGAAGAATCCGAGTCATCCTCCTCTTCCTCCCATTGTTTCCTCTTTGCAAGTGGAAGGAATCTATTTTTCATGCTAAGACCAGTGTCAAGCAACTCAGCAGTACCCTTTCCCAGTTTCTGTGAAGCACTACGTGTCATCCGTCTAGATTTCTGATGTTCCCATTCCTCTGTTTGAGGTGGTGGCATTGCAGGAATCTGTGGTGTAGAAGGTCCTGGTAGTATAACAGAATCAATAACTTCATGGTCACCCACGGAATCATGTGGAGAATGTGCACCATCAACACCCACCAATGTGTCCCCCTCCAAGGATACAACCCCTGCCAAAGGGTGCCTCACAGTGACAGAGGAATGAGAGGTCTCCTGCCCCCTAGGGGAAACCAAGGGAGAGGCAGCATCAATAGATGAGGGTGTGTGTCGGGTGGAAGGCTGGTGTGAAAAGTCCTGACAAGACACATCTTCAGGCTGCTGAGGTGTAGTCTCCTCCTCTATGTCGGATCCTTCTCCCCCTGCATTATGGGAAGCCCAAGGGCAATCCTTGAAGGTATGGCTGGTCTCATCACAAAGATTACAGACCACAGGGGTCTGGCATGTAAAGGCCATGTGGCCAATCCCTCCACAAAAAGCATTTCATCTTGTCACAGGTGCTGCTTAGGAGAGTGTGAGCCCCACACCTCAAGCAAGACCGTGGCTGGCCAGCATAGAAAATGAAGCTGCAGTCTCTCCCAAGATAAAAACAGCTTGGCAAATGTTGAATAATACCTTTTTCTTGTGGAAGCCTCACCCGAATCCACCCCCCCGTCCAAATGTCTTCAGAATCAATGATGGGGTCAGGAAGGCCAAGTATAGAACAGTTTGCACGCAACCAGAACAGAATGTCAGAAATTGCCATCCCTTCACTTTTAAACAGGACAGTTATAGTTCTGTAAGCAGGCTTAGTTAGTGGGATCACAGTAAATGCTTTCCACTCAGGAGTCCTTCTAACCACTTGGTATCGCGCCCAAAAGAGCTCCAACCCATCTGCTGTCTTGAAACTAGTGTCGAAATTAGGGTCTCCAGAAGTGTGGATTAAGGCATAGATCTCCTGAGCCGAAAATCCCAAACTTTCTTCTAAAAGGGTACGACCCACATATAAACAGTCTGGATAAGTGTCTAGGCCACCCTTATATTTGGTGCAGACAGCATTTCGACATTTTGCAGGCTCAGGGGGTGCATGAAAAAGACCAGCGTAAGTTCTGTGGGAAGAGGCCCGACTAGTATTGTCAGAAACCCCAGGGACGTAATCACCCAGATGTTGAGGTGGGGGGAGGGGCAGACAATCTTCTCAGGCACAGAAACAACAGGTGCAGACACCAGTGGATTGTCAGGGGGGGGGGGCTCCATGTCCAGAAGGAGGAACAGCCTGTGAAGAAGTCAGGGGAACAGCCTGAGCCACAGGGAATAATACAGGAGGATCAGGCATTTCTAGGGAGGAGGGAAGATCTAAAGGGTCAGGCAGGTCAGCAACCAGCTGAGCTGGAGACACCCACGGCTGATTTGGGGCTGATTTCACCCACCCAGCGGCTTGTAAAGCCTCAGCCATGGTCCTTCCACTGACTAGGACACTATCATCCTAATTCGGACACCCCGACCCAGAGCTAATAGTCTGAATACCTTGAGCAGGTTTTATAGTACAAGAAGACTCATCGGGCGGGAGCTGAGAACCCGCACCTTCAGAAGATAAATCCACAACCTCACCCCTTCCTCCACCACCAAAGGTTTAAGATCATGCTGTGTAACAGAAACAGCAGAACAAGCAAAACGACTTCTCTGTTGAGGTAGCGGAGGATCCCATAGCACATCGCCAGCAGGCAAACGTCCATCAAGTCGAGGAGAAACTCCACAGCATCCAGAGATACTCTCCCCTGCAGCACCAACCACAGGACTTGGAACAGCAGAGGGCTTGGCATCAGACAGTTGAACCTCTATATCGGGCAAGTCGCTCGTAAAACCAGGGTCATTCTCCAGACAGTCGTGGCGCTCCTCTGTGGCCAATAGCACCTTCAAATAGTCACTCCGAGATTTAAAGTGCTGACAGCTCAAGAAGTCCTCACTCAACACAGCTTGCACCAACATTACAGGCAACACTGGTAGACCTTTACAGGCTTCTTGATTAGCAAAGCCTCATTCAGCAGTAGCAACCGGAACACCGGTCTCTGGGCACTCTAAGGCAGAATCATGGTTGGAGACATCCAAAGCTACCTGTCCAGATACAGAAAACACCTCTAGCAAAATCAGAGCAGAGGATGAGGTGAGTCCCTCTGCTCCTGCAGCCATCACACGTCCATCTCCACCAGGATCCATGGGTTCTGCCATCTTGGCCAAGGACCAGGATGACAAAGGTTCCCCCACAGGGGAGTAGGGGAGTTTCCTCAGAGTCCTAGCCAAATTTCCTCCATTCACTAAATTACCACTAACAGCCTAACCTGGTTCAATGTCAGTTTGTATCCATCTGTATCCCCCCTCCCCAGGGATAAGGCTGAAAATAGGCAGAATTATCTATTCCTCCTTTCCCTGTCAACAAAAACTAAATAAATAAGATTTAGCACTGCAAGATAACATTTAGAGTAATGAGATAATATGAAGAGCACTAGGGTGATATTTAGAACAGTGAGTATATTTAGAGCAATGGGATATTATTTAGAAAAGTGGGATCATAGTTTGAACACTTGGCTAATATTTGTAACAGTCAGATAATATTTAGAAAACTAACGTAACATTTACAGCAGTAGGATAATATTTAAAGCAGTGGGATGACATTTGCAGCAGCAAGATGACTTTTACAGCAGCAGGATAGCAATTATAGTAGCAGGATAGCCTTTCAACAGTAGGAGAACATTTAGAGAGTGGGATAACATTTACAGCAGTGGGGTATTACGTAAAGCAGCGGGATGACATTTAAAGAACCAGGATAACATCTGAAGAAGCAGAGTAGCATTTAGGGCAATAGGGCAGCATTTAGAGTAGAGTGGTGATGCTTAGAGCAGTGGGACAATATTGAGCGCTGTGAAACAACATTTAGAAATGGGATAAAATTTAAAGCAGGGAACACCATTTAGAGCAGGGGATAACATTTAGAACTGTGGCATGGCATTTGAAGCAGTAGAATAGCATTTGGAACAGTGGTAAAACATTTAGAACAGGAATAATAATGAGCATGGGATAATAGAGCTGTGGGATAATATTAGACGAGAGGAACAGCATTAAGAGCAGGAAATAATATTTGGAGCAGTGGGATACCATTTAAAACAGCAGGATAATATTCTGAGCTGAGGGATAGCAATTAGAGCAGTGAGCTAACATTCAGAACAGAGGAAAACATTCAGAGCAGAGGGACAATGTTTAGAGCAGTGGGAAAATTTAGAACAGCAGTATAACATTTAGAGGAGGAATACAACATTTAGACCAATGGGATAACAAGTAGAAGAGTTGGAGACTATTAAGAGCAGGGATGATATCTAGAACTGTGGGATAACATTTTAAGCTTCAGAATAATATTTAGAATAGTAGAGAACATTAAAAACAGTGGGATAACATTTAGAACAGGGGAATGATAGTAAAGGGGACTTGTCAGCAATAAGAGCCTCACACCCAAGTGCGAGGCAATCCCAATTTGCACTTTGTGTAAAAAACATTGTTTTACTTACTGTTTACTGCAGTATACTAAGATGTATTAGGATAATTTTGCTAATTTCTAAGATTTCATTTCATGTAACCAGAAATCCCAGAATCCCCTGTAACTGACATCAGAGGAAGACTGCAGAGCTGGGAGATTCAATAGCCCGCAGTATACAAGAATGATTGTGTAAGCTAAAATCAGCTATTTGCTGGTCCTGCTGTGCTCACAGGGCTTAATACAGTCCTCAATGACTATATCTATCCTCAGAAGAACAGCAGACAAGCAAACAGAAGATTACAGCTTATAAAAACTCTGACATTCACTGTAGACTATTGAATCTACCACTGCTGCAGTCCTCCTCTGATGTCACTTGTAGTCTGGTATTTCTGGTTATAGGAAATGTCAGCTTACAAGTCAATGAAATTAGCCTGATACAAGCTACTGCACTGCACTAATCATTAGATAAAAAGTGTTTTTGCATTCAAAGGGCTAATTGGAATATGCCTCACACTTGGGTGTGAGGTTCTTATTGCTGACAGTTCCCCCTTAAGAGCAGTGGGAAACGTTTTGAATAGTAGGGCAACATTTCAAGTAGAAAATAACATTTATAGCAGAGGGACAACATTTAGAGCAATGGAAAATGGAAATAGAGCACCTGGAAAAGTGGGACAATATTTAGAACAGGGAATAACATTTTGAACAGTGGAATAACACTACAGTCCGTGGGATAACATTTCGAGCAGTTGGATAACATTTAGATCACTGGAATAACATTTATAGCTGCTGGATAATATTTAGAACAGTGGATAATATTTAACACAGTGAGTTAACATTTAAAAAGGGGATAACATTTAGAGCAGTGGGACAATATATAAAATATTGGTGTAACATTTAGAACAGTGGTATAACATTAAACGGAGGAGTATAACATTTACAGCACAGGAAAAACATTAATTTAGGACAGTGGAACAACATTTAGAGTGAGGGAATATATTTATATCAGTGTAATAATATTTGGAGCAGTGGGGAAACTATTAGATCAGTGGGATAGCATTTAGCACTGCTGAAACATATTTCAAACATAAGATCTCATTAAAGTCAATGACACAAGTTTTAGGACAGTAGGATATCACAGCAGTGAGATAACATTTGGAACAGTGGGATGAAATGTAGGACAGTGGAGAGTGGAATAATATTTAGAGCAGTGGATGACATTTAAAGCAGCAAGTCAGTATTTTGAGTAGTGGGGTCATATTTAGAGCAAGTGATAGAGTGGAAGGCTAACAGAACAGTAGAACAACATTTCATATAGTGGGACAACATTAAGAACAGTGGTGTAAAACTTAGAAGAAGGGCATGGCATTTTGAAAAGTGGGGTAACATTTAGAACAGTGGGACAACATTTAGAGCAGGGAATAACATTTAGAACAGTGGGACAACATTTAGAGCAGGGAATAACATTTAAAACAGTGGGACAACATTTAGAGCAGGGAATAACATTTAGAACAGTGGGACAACATTTAGAGCAGGGAATAACATTTAGAACAGTGGGACAACATTTAGAGCACAGGATAGCAGAGCAGCATATAGCATTTAGAGCTGTGGGATAACGTTTAGCAGCTGCTGAATAGTAGGACAAGAGTAACATTTAAAACAGCGGGATAACATTTACAGCAGTGTGATGATATTTAAAGCATTGGAACAACATTTAGAAAACTGGGGCAACATTTTGAGTAGTGAGTAGTGGGGCAACATTTAAAGCAGGGGACAACATTTCAAGCTGTAGAAAAATGTTTAAAGCAGTATGACAACATTTAGAACAGTGATATAACTTTTAGAGGAGGGATATAAACATTTATGACAGAGGAGATAATTCCCAGCCTCCCTGAAATCATGGGTCGGAGCAGAAGGGGACCCACACTTAAAGAAATCTAATTTGGGACATGGGGTAGGCTGGGCTAGGGAGGTAGTTTAAAAGGTGGTGTCAGATACTGGTGTAACCCCCCTGCAAATGGGGGTTCCCAAAAGACTTCCAGGAGCTTGCTTGAATGCTCCAAGCCTGAATGGTGTTTGGCATTTAAGCCATTTATCAGTGAGTGTTTTTAGAGCCTCTGGTACTGTCTCTTTAAGAGCTGTCTGCTTGCAGACATAATTAGTTTGTATGGGGGACTGTGTGTTTCTTTGATTGAGTACCACTCAAGCTGCTGCCAATTCACTTCATTTTGCAGTCACTAGAGTGCAAGGGAACCTATCTGAAAGATGTAACTGTTTGCCAGAAATTATTTAGAGTAATAATGAAATTACAGTTTGTCTAACCTGCTTTCTTTGCAGTCAGAACTGTGTCTGCTAGTTCCCATTCTAGTTTTGAACTGCTGAACTGGACCAATCAGTGTGGGGTAAGCTAGCTCTAAAATGGTGCCTTGGACGAATCAGAACTTGGACTCATAATCTGAGCCAGCCACAAGAGGATTGTATGGGCAGTGACTCTGGGAGATGTAGTTTAGACTTCAGTGCCTTTTTGGACCAACAGCAGCAGTCTATTGTGAGTGACAGCCAATCCAGTCAAGAACTGGGAGAACTCAAAGGAAGTGCCAGTTTTGTCGGTTGGAGTTTCAGTTGAGCTTTGGCAGTGAAGAAGGAAGGAGCCCTGTGCTTTTTCAGTGTGCAGTTTTAGTCAAAAAACGTGTGTAAGGCCCAGAGTTCCGGTCTGCAGCTTGTGTAACAGCTTGTTAGGACTGAATCCGTCCTGTGAAAAGAATCAGAGGATCTCTGAAGAGTAGAAACCAGGCTCACCCTGTAGAAGACTGGAGAAATTATTGAATTGCACTCGGTCTGTCAGGAACTGAATCTGCTGTGTGTTCTCCCGGGTATTGTGCAGTAATTGCGATCGGGATACAGATGCAGCCTGCCTGGTATAGTGCTTTCTTTTATATGGATGTGTGAAGAGGTTTGTGTACCTCAAGTGAGCCCTGCTGACATTGAAGGACCCTATCTTATTTGGAGGTCGTGAGTACTAATTCAGGGTCGCTCCCTGTTGAATTGCCACATTAAATCCAAATGGAATTACTGTACTGCTGACTGTTTAATTCTCCTTTCTCTGTGTGAAAGAGCCCCTACCAGCTGCCGGTTTGGACTAGCCACTAGGGCTTGGGTACCAGGGACAGTAACTGATAGGGATAGAGCCTGTGCACAGAGCCATAGGTAGATTATTAGAGTGATAAGCTAATTAACCTGATTTCCCCGTCCTTGTTATATCCCCTAAATAAATCAGAGCTGCTTGTTTCAGCAAAGTTATACTGCCTGGAGTATTTGTCATGTTAAAGTACTGTACTGTGATTGTTGCACTGTATCTCATTTCACAGGAGGTCCCAGTGCTGGAACCAGACCTGGGGTAAGTGTATACTGTGAAGGTAATTCTGATATATTGTGGGCCACTAGTGGGAAGAAAGGGGGGTTGCAGTGTCCCAGAGGGCTGTGACCAAGTTAGTTTAACTATTGCAAACCCTGACCTCTGGGTGGAGGCACCCGCCATTGGATCCAGGCCCCTCAACCTGTTAGTGGCAAATCAGGCAGGGGTAGTAGCCCCTGGGATAGCGCCATCTAGGGGTTACACTGGCAGCATCAGGAGCCAGTATTTTTTGTATGTAAATGGAATAATAAGTAACAAACCATCAGGAACAAGACTGAACTACCACTGAGCACGTCTGGGGATGTAAGAAACCCTGACAGCAAAGCTCAAGTGGTTTGTGATGTCACCAGAATCCCAAGATGGAATTACAGATCTTTTACTTATGGTTTGCTAGCTGTTATTTGTTGTAATATATGGAATCTTCGAACATTCCATCCCATACTATTGTCAATATGATGTCAGAGTGATGGTATTAGCAACTTCTGATTTATGTTAATACATTTCACAGGCTGGTTCTCTGTCAGAACTCAGTCCACATTGCTGTCAGTTTTTATAACTCTTCAGATGCCTGAATGGTCACTTGATATGCTGCCGCCACCCAGCATGTATCTCACTCAGGGTATCTTTAGGTCCATATCCCAGCAGAGCTGTTGCTCACACAGTACAGTGATCATTCCCGAAAGGCAAACAACCCACCTGTTTTGTCAAAGCTGGGAACACTTTTCTTTAGCTACTGGTGGTTTGTAGCCTGTCTCTTTAGAAATGACTCACTGACTTGCCAGTTACCTCAGGTTATCTATACCTTAAACTTGCAGACACAGAGCATGAAACATATAAAAATAACATTTAATACTCCATGATATTTACATATGCTACAAGAGTATACACATTAAAGAGCACCTTTCTTGGTACACTACAATAAAACCAGGAGGCTCCCTTACCTGAATGGGAGTTCCTCCACTGCAGTTTTAAAACATTATGTTTAGTCTCCTAAGGAAGGGAAGGGATTGTATTTTGCCCCAAAGGGACTAGCAGCTCAATCCCTTTTCACGTCCTCCTCTCCAAACTGCCCCCGCATGCTAACATTTTGTGATGTAATTATAGGATAAGCGGGGGGCGCTCAATTGATGTCCATGGAGCGTCATTTTAAAAGCAAGTTTCCTGATTTTCACCCAACTTTTGGTACAAATTGAAGCCAGTATTCAAGTAATGCCTTGTTACTTGAATACTGACGTTGATTTCTGCCAAACGCTCAGTTAAAAATCAGGAAACTAGCTTTTAAAATGACGCTCCATAGACTTCAATGGAGCATGCACCTGTACTGATCTTATAATTCCATCACGAAACGTTAGAGTGCGGGGAAGGTGTTGGAGATCAGAAAGTGAAATGGGATCGCCCTGCAAGTCCCTCGGGGGAACAATACGATCCCTTCCCTTCCTTCGGAGACTAAATATAACATTTTAAATATGTAATGGAGGAACTCCCATTCAAGTAAGGGGGCCTCCTGTTTGTTCAAACTGAGCACTGAAAAATAGTGAGAAAGGTGCTCTTTAAGGACCATGGGGAATACAGGTTACTACAGGAATGAAAAATAAAACAATTAAAATTATAGTGATCACATAGAAACACACTCTGGTTCTCACTAAATTCTAAGTTGAATAGAAGCATAGAAACATAGAAGTAGATGGCAGATAAGAACCGCAAGGCCCATCCAGTCTGCCCATTTTTTTTCCACCTTATGAATGTGCCATAGGCCTTTACTCTGTCAATGACTTATCTAGTCATACTCATCTGTATCGTTTCCTTATGCCTACCCCACACCTGTCTGAAGCCCTGCACTGTATTCATATCCACCATTTCCTGAGGTAGGCCGCTCCATGCCTCCATCACCCTTTCTGTGAAAAAGAACTTTCTCACATTACCCCTTAATCGGCCTCCCTCTAATCTCATGCTGTGTCATCTTGTCCTGCTTTTTTTCTTACATTGAAACATGTTAGACTCTTTCACTTTGTTAATGCCCTTAAGATGTTTGAATGTTTCGATCATATCACCTCTCTCCCTCCTTTGCTCTAGGGTTTAATATTGAGCTCCATTAATCTGTCCTCATATGTTTTCTGACGCAGTGCCTGCACCATTTTGGTTGCCCTTCTCTGGACTGCCTCCATTTTGTTAATGTCCTTGTGAAGGTGCGGCCTCCAGTACTGCATGCAGTACTCCAGATGGGGCCTAACCAGTGTCTTGTAAAGAGGGATTATTACCTCCCTCTTATGACTTGTGATACCCCTACTAATACACCCCAACACCCCCCTAGCCTTACCTACTGCTTCAGTGGTCTACTTTGATGATTTCAGGTCTTCTGTGATGATGCCCAAGTCTCTTTCTTCCCTTGTGATTGCCAGCAACTCCCCTCCCAACCTATAGGTGGCTTCAGGGTTTCTCTCCCCTATGTGAATGATCTTGCACTTCTTTGCATTAAACCCCAGTTGCCACTCTTCTGACCATTTTGCCAGTTTTTCCAGATCTCTTCTCATTCTGCCCACCCCATCTGGAACATATACTCTGTTGCCGATCTTGGTGTCATCTGCAAACAGACAAACCTTACCCTCCAGTCTATCTGCAATGTCACTGATGAAGATATTGAAGAGGACTGGCCCCAGGACTGATCTCTGAGGTACTCTACTTGTGACTTGCATCTCTTCTGACTGTATACCGTTTACCACCACTCTCTCTTTTCTGCTCACCAACCAGTTTGCCACCCAGTTGACCAATGTCTGACCCACCCCGAGCCTACCCAGTTTATTAATCAATCTTCTATGTGGAACAATATCAAAAGCTTTGCTGAAGTCAAGGTTGGTGACATTAACTGCACCCCCTTGGTCCACCACTCTGGTTACCCAGTCAAAGAAATCTATGAGATTAGTTTGACATGATCTTCCTGTTATAAGCTCATGCTGTTTTGGATGCTGTGCTCCTATGGATTTCAGGTGTTGCACTATCCTCTCCTTAAGGAGTGCCTCCATAATCTTGCCCACTGCTGAGGTAAGACTGACTGGTCTATAGTTCCCTGCCTCCTCCCTGCTACCACTCTTGTGGAGCAGGATCACATGAGCCCTTCTCCAGTCTTCTGGGACCTCTGCTGTGCTTAGAGACTCACTAAACAGTTCTGATAACGGCTCCACTAGTTCCACCCTTAGCTCCTTTAGAACCCTGGGATGTATGCCATCCGGTCCCATTGCCTTGTCCACCCTGAGCTTAGCAAGCTCTTGCAGGACTCTTTTGTGAAGGGACTAGTTCACACCTCCCTCCCTCCCCCCTGAGTCCATGGTGCTGAGCTGTGTGGGCCCTGCCCTGCCTTCTCCTCAGTAAATACTGAGAAGAAGTATCTATTTAGGATAGATGCTTTTCCTTGGTCCTCCTCCACACACTCCCCCTTATGCCCCGTTTGGGTACATTAAAATCCTTTAAATCGCAGCATGGAGTGGCTTATTCCACTTAAATATGGGAATTTTGAGGTTGTTGCTTAGTAAAATATATTGAAATATGGTTGGTTTGGATGCAATCAAGGAAGTAATTTTATTTCTAAGAAATTGAATGCCTTAATTGTTCCCTTTAACAGAACTATGACTGATCCTGGTTGTTGAGTGCTGCTGATTGCAAGTTAACATGCAGCTGGTTAAGGTCAGCTCTAAGCAAAATGCTTCAGTTAAGGGAACGAGAGAGTGAGAGAGAAAAGGGGAAAAGGCTCTGGTGCTTATTAAAGAGCTAAATTAATAAGTGCAGCTCTGTGCCAAGGAATTCAATCAAGGGACAGAGAGGTGCACTGATCTGTAATTAGACTGCAAACACTGGGATGACTTTAGACTGAAATTAGAAAGGATAGTCAACATTCAGCTGTGCATTGAGATTAGAACACAGAAACAGGGAAATTCAGCAGCAGAAGGCGGCCCTGCAGTGTATTGTGTCTGTCCGGTACAGAGCCCCAGCACCTTAAGTTACATGCTGGTCCAGCCCCCTCTCTGGACACCTTCACTCCACCTTAACTTAATCCCACCCCTTCGGATTTCATGGTTACCACTTCTTCCAGTAGCTTATTCCACCCCTTTCATCACTCTCACCATGGAGTAGTACCTCCTGGTGTCCCTCCTGAACCTATACCCAGCTAATTTGCACCGTTTTGCCACATATTTTTTGTTGTCGCAGGTCCAAAATAGTTCAGAAGGGTCTTCCCTGTTGACGTCCTTCAGGTATTTAAAGGTCTCTATCATGCCACCCTGCTCTCTTCCATCCTCCATTGAGGATATATTCAGGTTTCCCAGCCTCTGTTGGTATGACTGCCCCCTGCCACTGAATTAAGCAATAACAGCAGAGGAGTCAGTCATTTCTGAGGGAGCAATGACCAGTTGGGGGGATGGGTGGCCCGTGGCACAGCCAAGGCCACCTCCCTCCAAACAGTCATTAATACAAGGAATGACTTCAAGGTTGTTATTGTGATTAGGAGTCTAATCACAGTGACAATTTTCTTTTTTCCCCCCATTTATTTTTAACTTAATTAAACTTTTAAGCACAGTGGCATGAGTCGTGCATGCCACAAAGTGTCAGTTTGCAGCTGGATTGGTCATTTCTAAGATGTTAATGACTTATCTAGTAGCCAATCAAAACCTCTCTGGCTCATGAATAATTAGACATATAGGTGCCAGAACTGGGGGGCGAAGGAGTGTAACCATTCCACTTTTGATTTCTGTACGGCAAAAACCTAGTACAGAAAAAGTGCCCTCTGTACCCTCATAAGTGCCCTTTTGATTCTCAGACCGCTCAGCTTTTACCATCTTCCGGCACCCTTGATTAGACATTCATTTTTGCAGCCCTTCTTTGCACCACCTTCAGCTAATTAATGTCCATTTTGTTGTAGGGGTTTCAAAGCTGTGCACCGTATTGCAGCAGCAGCTGCGCGAGGGATCTCTACAGACGCAGTATGACCAAATGACTTCATTTCTTCTGCTTGCAAATTCCCCTGCTTAAGCAGTCCTACGTCCTGTTTACTATCTACATTGCTTTACTGCACTATGTAGAGGTCTTCAAGGTGCTGCTAACTGCAACCCCTAGGTTCATCTCCATGCTAGTCACTGTGACAGTCATCCCTCGCCCGCCCCAGGCTGCACTCAACCCCCAGGTTCTTTCTATTGTTTTAAACCATGTTCAGCTGATAGCTTTTAACCAGCAATGTTTCTAGATTTTCTCTTGCCTGCTTTAATAATTGGTAATTAAAAAATGAATGTGATTCCGGAAAAAGGCACCAGCAACAAGGGACCTTAAAAAAATGAAAAAATAAGAGTAGTTCAAGATGAACAGAAGTTGCACTGAGGAGGGAAATTAAAACTACTATTCACAAAGGCCCACATTTTCAATTACATTAACAAAGGGAATGCCAGGCTTCTGCTCCCTTTAATAAATGAAACAATTAAACACATGTTAAATACTTTATCTGCCTCAGTTGTCAGGGCCCAGGGTAAATGGTGAAGCAACTGGGTAATATGAAGTATGAAGTGTATTAGGACAACTCAGCTGGAATTATTGAAAATCTCACCATCATGTGCATGTCACAGGCTCTGGGACTCAAAACCACGTGAGTGAAATTAATCATATGAGTTAGAGTCAAAGAGAAGAGAACTGAATTATACAAAGCAGAATAGAAGAGGAAAACTATGCTTTGTTTGTACTGTATAATATCTGGTGCCTTTGGCACACACAGCACTTGTATCTTTAGCTATCTAATCACTTTGCAAGTTAATGAAATATGGATATATACTGCAGTGACTATGTGAGGGCAAAAGCAATAGCCATTAGGCACTCAGCCAAATTCCACATACAGCCACGGACAATAGTATTTATACGTGTTTTATTGAAAAAGAAAATCTTGGCCAAGACACTGTGGTTGTGCACTGTCTACTCTTTTCGTAAAGCACCAGTGGATCTTTTTTTTCCTTTAACTGTTTGGACCTAGGCTGCCGCCTGCTCCTCATTTCAGGTCCCCCTCATCGATCCCCCAGCCTCATCTGCTACACCCCTCCCCTGCTGTCATTGGGTGCAGATTCAGGAGAGATGTGAGGAAGTGCTTCTTTGCAGAAAGAGTGGTGGATTCCTGGAACAGCCTTCCAGTGAAGGTGGTGAGGGCAAAAACAGTGGTGGGGTTCAGGAATGCATGGGATAGACATAAGGGAATCTTAGGCTGGGGAAGTGGGTGGGTGAATGAATTGGAGATCAAGTAGGATCTGCTGTGATTCTATAGACAGGGAAAATGGGCAGACTAGGTGGGGCAAGTAGTTATTATCTGCTGGTAAATTCAATGTTTTCATGTTTCTGTGTCCCACGGGGATCCACGTGGAGCAAGGCCCGAGGACTGAAGGGGACCATCACTCGTGGTGGCTGATGCAGGAAAGTTTTTCTCCTGTTTTTCTCCCTCTTCCCTCCCACCACGCCATGAAGTCAGGTGCAATCTCTGTCAGTCTCATTGACAACAGCATGCACTGGGCTGATGCCACCCCTCTCAAGGGGGGGCTTGCTCACCGTCTCGCCACGTGGGTCCACTGCAGCACTGGAACCTGGCCATCTCCCTCCACAGCTGGTTCACACTCCCCAAGGGAGCCCTCCCTAGCCTGGTAACCCAATCCCAGCAGACTTGGGCTCACTGCCGACCCCATGTCACCAACATGGAAGTGCAGTGCACTTCCATTGAGCCATCAGGCAGCTGCACCAATGGATCTTTAAAGAACAGGTTCTTATTAGAAGACGTCACCCCCCCCCCAAACACATACGGCAGCTTACCTTGCTCCAAAGCTAGTGTGCCACATTGTTTTAATTATTTGCACTGATTTTTTGTAAAACACTCATAATTTTACTGTTTTAATAGCAGCCAAAATGCTCCAAATTCCTGAGTCAGAGACATGCCCCCGTGCTAGCACATTTTGTGATGTCAGTAAAGGATGAGTGCGGGGGCGCACTCCATAGACTATAATGGGGCAGTGTTTAGCCTTTGTTTTTTCAACTTTCTGGTACTGGGTTTCACAAATCCTGGCCACCGCTTAACTAATAAGGACCTCGTTAGTCGAGCAGTGGCCAGAATTTGTGAAACTCAGTACTGAAAAGTAAAAAAAAAAAAAATTTAGAACACTGCCCTTTTATAGTCTATAGAGCACGCCCACACAGTCGTCCTTTACCGACATCACAAAACGTGCAAGCGCGGGGGCATGTGTCTGACTCAAAGTCAGGGCGTTTTGGCTGATGGGCTGAAACAGTAAAATTATTAGTGTTCTTACAGAAAATAGCAGTGGAAATAATTAAAACAATGTGGCACAATGACTTTGGGGTAAGATAAGCTGCCGTATGTGATGTGTGGGTGACATCTTCTAATAAGAGCCTACTCTTTAACTTCCTTCTGGGCAACCCCCACACACACACACACACACACACACACACACACACACACACACACATTCTTGCATTTCAGTGTCTGCAATTATATAAACTAAGTCCTGCTGTAGGATCCAGAAAAATGACAGTGTACAGACTGAGCTACACGGATGCACAGTGATTCAAAAAGTACTCTCTTCCTGCCTCCGTTTCTTCCCAGGTCTATCTTCCTTTTATCTGTGTCCTGGGATCACCTATTCTACAGCATGACTACCCTACAGTTAGTCAGCACTGAGATAGACTGGCATCAATGAAAACAGATGTTTTCAGCCACACTGGGGGTGGAATCACAGCAGACATCAGCATAAAGAACCTTTAAAGGACAGGGCCCTATGTTGCCTTAGCAGCATGGAAACAATGCCTAATGATGTTGAGCGGTGTCATGAGGAGGGCCGTCATTGCAAGACACCCTCCCCCTTGGCCACCAGTGGACATTCATGCAGTGAGAAAGCCACTAACCCACCTCAAAGACGTTGTGCATCCATCTGGATAGCGCTTACATCTGTCAACCCTAACTAGGATCCCAGGCTCCACGCCGGTCTTGTGTTTGTAGGGGCCCCCAGCAAGATTACTCATTAGGGGCCATTAAGTGCACCACAGTAAGTCTCATTCTACTACCACCTCCCTCCTTCAGCATACTGACTCTATACTCACAGGTATGGATCGGGGCAGATTACTTCAGCAGTATTTGTAGATTTGGCAAAAGCCTTTGATACAGTCTCACATACCATCTGTGATGTAGACAGCCAGCTCTGAGTGCTTGAGTGCTATATTAATTTTTTTTTATTACATATAAAGTATATGATGGGAAGGTCAGTTTGAGGAAACTACTGTCTTACTGGAACTGACACATCAAGACCCCCCAGGGATAAGTTCAAAAGACAGAAGGTATTTTAAACTGCAGAGATCTGAGGTGCAATTACCTTGTCAATTTGCTTTCATCCCAGGAAATAAGATTAGCCATTCATAATGCCTCAGGGAGATCCTTTGACTTGCATAGTTGCCAGGAAGGGCTTGTGAAGAGGGGTGTTGGAGAGAGGCCAGAATGGACATTGAAGAGGTTTGATGTCTGGGCCAGGCAGGATCCAGACGAATTTGGAAGGTCAAATACACATTTCCCAGGAAGCCTTGAGAGGACATCACAGAACCTGTTTGTGTGTGTGTGTGTGTGTGTGTGTGTGTGGCAGAACAAAAAACAGTTCTGACCAGTTACCCTGAGGAGAGGAAATTGAGTATGTCACTTATTTTTTTTAAATCTTGTTGGGACATCCTCTGTGGTAACATATAACTTTTAATACACCAAGGCAGAGTTTAATGATCTCAGAGAGGAGGCCGGCTCAGAACTCTTATCCAACTGAGCAAGCCTTACAGACACACAAGACAAATTTTTCTGACTTGGAGAAGAGAGACCCTCAAAGCACTGAAAGAAAGTAAGCATTAGACAAGATTAGTCTGAAGTTATAAATTGTAGGAACTGTACTTTTTTACCAGTTTGTTTTAAGGCTGTATGTGTTGGGATATATAATTGTTCTGTAATTATTGTTCTGTTTTGATATTTTTAAAGTAAAGATATTTTTTTACAAACGAAACTGCATGGAGTGCCTTAATATTTCTTTTTATTTTAAGTGGCACTTTTAAAGGTTATAAGTACACCGTGTATGGGCTTATTGTATACCAATCTGGGAAATGGATAGAGTTCTAAGTGTTCATTTGAAAGACCTGGTTGGGTACCCATAGGCAAAGATATCTGCCCCCCCGAAGACAGAATTATCTGAGCCTGATAATTGGGTACGCTAACAAGAGGTTATCAGTTTGAATCCTTCCAGAGCTTGAGACTAAGGTGACTTGAACCCACAAAATAGACAAGAGGGTTACCTTGTCTGTTACACTATACACAAATCATACGCTCAGAGGTTGGCACTTTGGGTGGGAGTAGAAGGTTGACCGGCTGAGCGAGTTTGTGACAGATTGATTGGCAGCGGTGACAAAAGTTTGGTGGTATAATCTTCATTGTTCACTGTGTTAGCTTGAAACCGTTTAGCTCACTTGGAAAAAAAAAAGAAAGGCAATGTTTTATTCAAAAGGAAACAGAACTATATCCCTTGACTTACAGTTAAGTTCTCACCCATTTTATTTTTTTTTCTGAAGTGCCAGTCAGTATAGTATTAGTAGTGAGAGAAGAAGAAAATGACTTCCGACTACAGCAAGCACACTGTAGATTTCTTAAAGCGGTTGTGCAGGGGAGTCCCGTTTGGGGTGAAAGCCAGTAAGCAGAACCTCATAGAGGCCCTGACGGTAGCAGATACCCAGAGCAGTGAGTCACTAACCATGACTAAAAGTGCCAGACCTTGAGTGTGGCAGAACTAGTGGCCAGTGAGGGGTCCCAAGCCGATGAAGCAGACAGCAGGGCCACTGTCAGTGAAGGGCCACAGCAGCAGGGGAAGGTCACCAGTTTCCTGAATCCAGATGTACTCAAGCTGCAAATTGAGTTGCGAAGGATGGAACTGAAGGAAGAGCGACAACAGAAGGAGGCGGACCATGAGGCAGAGTGACAACAGAGGGAGGCGGACTGTGAGGCAGACCAACAACAGAGGGAGGCAGACCGTGAGGAACATGATCACCAGCGAGAGGCAGAGAAGAAGAGAGAATGAGAACACAGACCTGCAGAGGAGAGGAGAGGAGAGGAGAGTACCACTGGCAACATGAACTAGAGAAGCTACGACTCCGACTCCAACCAGCGGCACCAGAGCAGGTAAGTGGCTTGGGTTTAACTGGGACTGCAGGACTGGGTTACAAATTGAACTCTAAATAGCTGAGTTTAAGTACGGGGAGGACATGGACACCTTTTTAAATTCTTTTGAAAAAGTTTGTATTCAGGCTAAAATTTCTAGAGGGTCCTGGAGCTTCCAGCTATCTCTTCTACTTACCGGAAAAGCTCGGGATGCATTGGGTCAAATGGACAATAGAGACAGTGATGATTACAGCAAGTTAAAAGCTGCACTACTAAAAAAGTTTGAATTAACTGCTGAATCATACAGAGCTAAATTCCGTAAGCTCAGCAGAAGCCCTGATATGAGCTACGAGGAACTGGCCATGAAACAACTCCAGTTTTTAAAACGTTGGTGGGAAGGAATTAAGGCAAACACTGTTGATAAAATTGAAGATGTGATTTTATTAGAACAGTTTTATTGGGCATGCCCAGCAGAGTTAAAAACCTGGCTAGAGGACAGAGATCCAAAAACGGTGCAAGAGGCTGATGAATTCTCAGACCGCTATGCCAAGAGCAGACCTGCTCTGAGAGCGAATGGGGTGAGTGTGGCAGCACAGAAAAGGAAAAGCGCACCTTCAGGGCAGCTAAAACCCTCACTGCCTCCACTGAAACCAGTTAGCCCCAGGTTTCAAAGAAAAGATTTCTCTGAAGTAAGAAATGTTTGTTGGTTATGTAAAGAAACTGGACACATTGCCAGACAGTGTCCAAGAAGGGCAAGCAATAATACGCAAAGTAGTACCAGAAAGGAAATGGGTTGTTTGTGTGTCCCTGGAGGCATGCCAGTGAACATGAGGGAAGACATGCACCCAGTCATGGTAAATGGAGTACAGATGCAGGGGTTAAGGGACACAGGGGCATCTCTGACATTGGTTAAGGGGGATCTGATACAGCCTGGTCAGCTTATACCCAATAAATACATAACTGTACAAGGGTTTACTGGTGAAGAGAAAACATTGCCACTCGCTAGTGTTCTCCTTGACTGGGGTGAAGCAGGGGGAACTGTGCAATAGGTGGCTGTAGCCAACACATTAGCAGTGGATGTGATCCTGGTTAACAATCTCCAGCAGGAGGTGGTATGTGCCATTACCGGTAGCCAAGTGGCCAGGGAAAATTGTAGTTCTCTGAGACCCCCAGAAGCCATTGGGTAAGATACTGAGAGACTGGTTCCCCAGCCTGTGTCTCCAGAGGGGGAGACTGATAAAAAGAGGGTAGAAATGTCTCCAGTAGCAAGTAACCACATAACTACAGAGGGTTACTTCGAAGAGGGAGGGGTGGCCTCTTGTAAGAGGGTTGGGATTGACAGTGATCCTGAGGGCCCTGACGCTAGTGCTAGGGACCCTAGTTTAGCGACTGTATGGGACCTGTCCCATGCCTTGGGAAAGTGTGAGGGGTTCGCAGTTGCTCAGAAAAATGACCCTAGTTTAGAGAAGCTGAGGGCTTGGGCAGACTCGGACGGTGCACAGGGAGGTGACAGCAGACATAGGGTTTATTGGAAAAATGGACTTATGTATACACAGGCAGTACAGACAGAGGGGGGATGCTAGGCAGTCAGCTTGTTGTTCCCCAGGGATATCGTGAGCAGTTGCTCAAGGTTGCCCATGATATTCCCTTATCTGGTCATCTGGGAATCACACAAATTATGCAGCGGTTGGCCCAGAATTTCTACTGGCCTAACTTCACCCAGCAGGTGAAGAAGTACTGCAGGTCTTGTCACCGGTGCCAAGAAATTGGGAAGGCGGGCAAGAAAACCCAAGTCGCCCTGATCCCCTTGCCCATAGTGGAGGAGCCATTCCAGAGGGTGGGAATGGATATTGTGGGGCCTTTAAATACCCACAACTCCTCAGGGAAAAGGTTCATCCTGACTGTGGTGGACTATGCCACCTGGTACCCAGAGGCAGTTGCCCTATCCTCACTGAGGACAGACAAAGTGGCAGATGCCTTGCTTGGGATTTTCTCCTGTGTTGGGTTTCCACAGGAGGTAATCACCGATCGAGGGGGTTCCTTCATGTCGGACCTAATAAAATGTCTATGGAAGAAGTGTGGGGTGGTGCAGAGATGCACGACACTGTATCACCCACAAGCCAATGGGCTTGTGGAACGCTTCAATGGTACCCTAAAGTCAATGCTCCGGGTGTTTGCTGAACAGCATGGGAGGGACTGGGAGAAATACCTTCCCCACCTGTTGTTCGCATACAGGGAGGTGCCCCAAGAGTCAACAGGACTTTCCCCCTTTGAACTCTTGTATGGATGCTGGGTACATGGGCCCCTTGACTTGATCCGGGAGGACTAGGAAGGCAAGCACGCCACTCAGGGAACTCCTATTGTGGATTATGTCCTTAGGTTTAGGGAAAGGCTGAAGGAGTTTATGAGAACAGCCCAGAGCAACCTGGCAGCTGCCCAACAGAAACAAAAGGTATGGTACAACCGCAGAGCCAGAGCTCGCTCGTACATGGTGGGTCAGGAAGTCATGGTCCTTATTCCGGTCCGGAAAGACAAGCAGCAAGCTGAGTGGGGAGGACCGTACAGAGTGGTTAGGAAGGTAAATGACATGAACTACATTGTAGAGTTACCTGACCATAGACAGACTGAAAGGATGTACCACGTCAACATGATGAAGCCATATGCAAACAGGGCTGACATGGTGTTCGCAGTATGTAGTCACAGGGAGACGACGGACAAAGGAGACCCCCTTCTGGATTTGCTGGAAGAGAGTAAGCGGGAGTTCTAGGTGGAGGCAGAAAAAATTGTCTCCCCAGCTGACCCCGGACCGGATCCAGAAAGTCTGGGAGATTTTAGCAGACTTTGCCCCCTTGTTTAGCATTAAGCCTGGACTAACCCCCTTAGCAACACACAATGTGGAGACAGGGACACAGACGCTCATACGGCGGACAGCCTATCAGGTGTCGGAGGCTGTCCAAAGACACATTAGGAGGGAAGTGGAGGAGATGCTGGATTTAGGGGTAATCCAGAGATCCCACAGCCCCTGGGCCTCACCCGTAGTCCTTGTGCCCAAGCCAGATGGCTCTACTCATTTCTGTGTGGACTATCATGGACTGAATGCAGTCACGAAGTCCAATGCCCACCCAATGCCCCAGATGGATGAACTCCTGGACAAGTTGAGAGGGGCGAACTACCTTACGACTATTGACCTGACCAAGGGGTATTGGCAGGTAGAATTGACAGACAGAGCAAGGGAGAGGTCATCCCTCCGATAGGCTTATTTGAGTTTAAAGTAATGCCTTTTGGAATGAAGAATTCCCCGGCCACTTTCCAAAGGTTGGTGAACCAGGTGTTAAATGGTGCTGAGGAGTATGCCATGGCATACCTGGATGACATTGCCATCTTCAGTACCAGCTGGGAGGAACACATGTCACACCTTAGGGAAGTGCTGGGCAGAATACAGAGGGCCAGGCTCACTGTCAAAGCCGAGAAGTGCCAGGTGGCCACAGGAAAAGTGGCATACCTTGGGCATGTGGTAGGCCAGGGACAGCTCCGTCCTAACCAGATAAAAATAGAGGTAATACAAGCATGGCCCAGAACAGAAACTCAGAAGCAGGTCAGGAGTTCTCGGGACAGCAGGGTACTATCGAAAATTTGTACCTAATTACAATGCCCTGGCTACTCCCCTATCTGACCTGACAGAGAAAAATGCCAAGGAAAATCACCTGGGGTACAGCCTGTGAGGAAGCCTTTACCAAACTGAAGGAGGCACTGTGCAGTGCTCCTGTTTTGACAAGTCTGGACTATAGCAAAACTTTTGTAGTTTAGAGGGATGCCTCAGACCTGGGTATTAGGGCAGTACTAAGCCAGACATCCAGGGAAGAGAGGGACCACCCGATAGCTTACCTGAGCGGAAAGCTGCTCCCCAGGGAACAAGCATACTCCACGGTAGAAAAGGAGCGTCTTGCCCTAGTGTGGGCCCTAAAGAAGTTGGAGCCATACTTGTATAGGGCGGCCTTGTGAGTAGACTACTGACCACAACCCCTCAGGGTTTGTCAGTCAGAGTTGGGAAAACAATGGCAGACTGCTCAGATGGAGTCTTGCTTTACAAGGGTATGATTTGAAAATCATACATAGGGCCAGAGCCAAAAATAAGAACTCAGATGAACTGTCTAGGGTCTATGAGGAGTGAACTGAATTGGGAAGCTCATCTCATGTAGGGGATGAATCCCCCAAATTCAGTCTAGGTGGGGAGGAGTGTGACGTAGACAGCCAGCTCTGAGTGCGTGAATGCTGTATTAATTTTTTTTATTACATATAAAATATATGATGGGAAGGTCAGTTTGAGGAAACTACGGTCTTACTGGAACTGACACATCAAGACCCCCCCAGGGATAAGTTCAAAGGACATGAGGAATTTTAAATTGCAGAGATCTGGGGTGCAATTACCTTGTCAATTTGCTTTCATCCCAGGAAATAAGATTAGCCATTCATAATGCCCTCATGCCATCAGTGTGTGTGTGGCAGAACAAAAACCAGTTCTGACCGGTTACCCTAAGGAGAGGAAATTGAGTATGTCACTTTTTTTTTTACATCTTGTTGGGACATCCTGTGTGGTAACATATAATTTTTAATACACCAAGGCAGAGTTTAATAATCTCAGAGAGGAGGCCGGCTCAGAACTCTTATCCAACTGAGCAAGCCTTAGAGACACACAAGACAATATTTTTCTGACTGAGAGAAGAGACCCTCAAAGTACTGAAAGAAAGTAAGCATTAGACAAGATTAGTCTGAAGTTATAAATTGTAGGAACTGTACTTTTTTACCTGTTTGTTTTAAGGCTGTATATGTTGGGATATATAATTGTTCTGTAATTATTGTTCTGTTTTGATATTTTTAAAGTAAAGATTTTTTTTTTTTTTTTTTTACAGACGAAACTGCATGGAGTGCCTTGACATTTCTTTTTATTTTAAGTGGAGTTTTTAAAGGTTATACGTACACTGTGTATGGGCTTATTGTATACCAAACTGGGAAATGGATAGAGTTCTCTAAAAGTCTTGCATAGAGTTCTAATGGCTCATTTGAAAGACCTGGTTGGGTGCCCGCAGGCAAAGATATCTGGCCCTCCTTCGAAGACAGAATTATCTGAGCCTGATAATTGGGTACACTAACAAGAGGTTATCAGTTTGAATCCTTCCAGAGCTTGAGACTAAGGTGACTGGAACCCACAAAACAGACAAGAGGGTTACCTTGTCTGTTACACTGTACACAAATCATACGCTCAGAGGTTGGCACTTTGGGAGTAGAGGGTTGACCAGCTGAGCGAGTTTGTGACACCATCCTCCTCCACAAACTTACAGCCATTGGTCTATCCACATCTGCCACCACCTGGTTCTGCTCATACCCGAAAGGCAGATTGTAATCAGTTAAAGTTGGCACAGCCCTCTCCTCCCCCCTACCCATAAATACTGAAGTCCCACAGGGCTCAGTATTAGGCCCAATCCTATTTTCTGTCCTTCTAAATGATCTACCTGCTGTATGTTCTGCAACTCAAATACATATGTATGCAGATGACACAGTACTATACACCTCAGGCACTTACCAAGCACATGTCTCATCCACACTGTAACATGATCTCAACAAGGTCCAGCAATGGTTCCAATCCAATCAGCTGTTCCTAAATGCTAAAAAGACCATCTCCGTGACCTTCAGCACGTGGCAGAGACTCTCCAAGTCCAACTCAACACTATTTTCCACACCCTGGGTGGTACACCCCTTCAAAAGGTCTAATCCTTTAGATATCTTGGCATCTGGTTGAACCAGCACCTGGACTTTTCTATGCATGTAAATGCAATCCACAAAACACTGCTTCCAAAACTTGATGCACTATACAGAAACCAAGACTGCATTCCTCTTCCAGCCCAACGAGCTATTGTACAGAAAATGATCCTCCCCACTTTTGACTATGGCAGACATAGTCTATAGTGCCGCTCCAAAGTCCACCCTCTCCAGACTGGACTTCCTCTTCCACTCCTTCTGTCACTTTGTCCTATCCTGCCCTCCTCTAATCTATCACTGCAATCTCTATAACACCCTCTCTCTTCCATCGTTATCTTCTAGACATCTTTTACACTCTGCTACCTTCATAGCTAAACATGGGCTTGGGTCAGTTACCCTCCTATCTAACCTCGGTTGTAAATACCCCATCACCTGCTCCCTATACACTCTGCACTTCAACTCAAACAATCATGGCATTACCACAAAGAACCACCTCAACCGGTCAATCGGCTTTCTCATATCGATGCCCCAAACTTTGGAACTTCTCCCCCAACCATCAGAAATGCCACCTCACTTACTTCACTTACCTCCCTACAAAAATCCCACACCACCCCAACCTGCACCTGCCATTAACTGCCTTAAGGCTCCACTAAAGCATACAATTTCTCCTTCCTTCCTTCCCAACTTCCAATTCAATCCTTACCTCTACACTTCTCCACTACACCAATATCCTGTCCCCATTCCTTATCTCCTCTCTCCCTCTCTCTTTCTCCCTCTCTCCAAAAGCCCTTGTACTATTCACAACAAATATTATTACCAATATTTTTTGCAATACTAGCATACTAAATTGCCAGCACAGTAGGCCTAACGGTCTTTTGTGTCTGCTCGTTTGGTCAGCCCCCAACCTTGGAGCGGACCTTGCTGTCCTCTCCACCCCCTTGGGATTCTTCTCTTCTAGGCCAGGATATTCCCCTTGTATTGGGCTTTGCCAGCACAACTCTTCCCCTATACCTGTCCCAAACCCTCTTGAACCCCTCCACAGTCTCCGCCTCCACTAGTCCTTGGGGTAGCGCAATCCATGGTTCCACCACCCTCTCAGTGAAGTAGCACCTCCTCCTTTTACCCCCGAGTCTCCCCCCTCCAGCTTCCACCCATGCCCTCTAGTTCCCCCCTCCTTCTTTTGGAACCCCCCAACTGAGCCTCCCCTATTTATCTCCTTCATGTACTTGAAGACCTCTATCATGTCCCCTGTTCCTTCTCTCCTCCAACATGTACATATTGAGTTCCTTGAGCCTCTCCCCATAGGTCCTTTCCCCCAAGCCCCAGATAATTTTGGTTGCCCTCCTCTGGACCCTTTCCAGGAGTGCAATGTCCCTTTTTAAGTGTGGGTTCCAAAACTGCACACAGTACTCGAGGTGCAGCCTAACCAAGCAGTTATACAGAGGGAGTATCATGTCCCTCCTTCTGGAGGTAATCCCCTAGTGATGCATCCCAGCATCCTGTTGGCTTTTGCTGCTGCCCTCCTACAAGTCTTAGAGTTGTTCATCTTGACATCCACCACCATTCCCAGGTCCCTCTCAGCCATCGAGACTTGTATCATTTCCTCCCCCCCAGGGTATACACCTGGCCCGGGTTTCTGGCACCCAGGAGCAGGACCCTGCATTGAACCTCAGTCCCCACTTCCTTGACCACCTCTCTAGAACATCTAGGTCCCCCTGCAGGACCACCCTCCCCTCCTCCCCATCCACCAATGCTCCCAACTTCGAGTCATCTGCAAAGAGATTAATTTCACTCCTGATACCCTCCCTTATGTCCGAGACATAGCCGTTGAACAGGAGGGGCCCCGAGACCGATCTCTGAGGGATCCCACTATTGACTATCCTTGGAGATGAGACTAACCCCCCAACCACTACCCTCTGGGTATGCTACGAGAGCCAATTTCCTATCCATCTGATCATGCATTTCCCCACCTCCATTTCCCCCAGCTTATTCAGCAGGCCCCTGTGAGGAACCGAGCCAAAAGCCTTGCTGAAGTCAAGAAAGAGGACATCCACTGGCTTACCCTGGTCTAGGGCACTCATCACCCAACCGTAGAACTCCACAAGGTTTGTCTGACTCGATTTCCCTGGGACGAAGCCATACTGTCTACTGTCCAGGTATCCTGACTTTTCCAGTACCCTCCCAGCCTTTCCTTGATAATACCCTCCATCACCCTGCCCACCACCGATGTCAGACTGATGGGCCTGTAGTTCCCCGCCTTCTCTCTTGATCCTCCCTTGTGGATAAGCATGATATGTGCCACCCTCCAATCCTAGGGGACCCATCCCATCAGAGAGGTGTTGAAAAGCTCTGCCAGGGGTTCCGCTAAGACATCTGCCAGCTCCCTTAAAACCCTGGGATGTAATTCATCCAGCCCTGGTACTTTTTCCATCCTAAGGGACCAGAGGGCTTCCCTCATTCTCTCTACCAGGATTTCCACCTCCACATCCTCCACCTTGGTCCCCTCTCCTGCCTTCCCCTCTCCTGTCTGTGATATCACTCTCCCCCCCAGGCCCACCTGGGCTCCCAATCAGTAATGGTCCCTCCCCATCCTCAGTTACACAGTCTCCTCCCATGTATGATGCAGCCCCGCCATTCTCCCTCATAAAGACTGAGGCAAAGTACTCATTTAGTACTTCGGCCTGCTCCCTCAGATCTTGTACCCATCCCTCTCCCATTCTAATCCTGCTAATCTGCCCCTTGACCCTCCTTTTTTCCTCAATGTATCTAAAGAACCCCTTGTTCCCCTTCCCCCAATTCCCCTTACCAGGTTCTGCTCCTCCCTTGCCTTAGCCGACCTCACCACCCTAGTGACTCTTCTTGCCATCAGCCCATACTCCTCTCGATCCCTTTTGCTCCTTCAGTTTTTGAAGCACCTGTAGGCAGCCTTCTTTTCCATCACTACCTCCTGAACCTCCTGGGTCCACCAACAGGGTTTTTGGGCCTTACCGCATTTGCACCTCAGTCTTGCACAGGTCTTGGTAGCCTCCTGCACCCCCGCCTTCTATTGATTTCCCACTGACTGTCAGCATCCATGTCTGCCCTTATCCCATCTAAATGTTCCTTGAGGATCCTTCCCATCCCCTTGAAGTCCGACCCCCTGAAATCAATTACCACCATCATTGTGCATCCTTCCTCCTCCCCGGTCCAGGTAGAACCAGACCATAGTATGATCACGCCCTGCCAATGGGTCCCTCACCTCCAGGCCCCTTATCTGGTCACTGTCTGCCAGGACTATGTCCAGTATCTGGTCCTCCCTAGTCAGCTCACCTGCTGGTTAGGAACGCATCCTGGAAGACATCCAGCAACCTCTGCTCCCTGGCCACCAAGGACGTCATACTCCCCCAGTCCATCCCTGGCATGTTTAGATCACCCAACACCACCACCCTTCCCTTACCCAATCTACAGTGTCTCATAACATTTGCCACCAATCTCTCTATCAGTTCCTCCGTCAGTGTAGGGGGTCTGTACACCACTCCTGTTTTTACTCTGTTGGCCCACTTTGTTCTCAGGCTGACCCAAATCACCTTCACGGTCCCCTCCACCCCTCCTATACCAATGCCATTCCTGACTATCAGTGCTACCCCCCTCCCCTTCCCTCCTCCCTGTCCTTCCTGAACACAGTGTAGCCCTCAAGGTTCGGGTCCCAGTCATGCCCTGTGGTGGCCCAGGTTTCAGTGGCAGCTGCCACATCCACTGCACCCTCAGCTAGCATCGCTTGAAGCTTTTATTTCCCAAGCTCCTGGCATTTAGCAGGACCACCCTCCACCCCTTTCCTACCCTCCCATTTCCCCCCTCGTGTTCCCATGTGACTGCAGTCTCCCCCCCCACCCCTGCACTCTACCTGTTGGCCTTTTCCCATATTCCTCCAGCTCCTTGGGGGGGTGGAGACCTAGTTCTTCTTTTATTAGACCCCTCGTAACAGCCTCTTCTCCCAGCCCTCCCCCCTTCACAAGTTTAAACCCCACCTTTCACTGACGAACTCCTCTATTTTCAGCTTAAGTATTTCCCTCCCTTCCGAATTAAGATGGAGCCTGTCCCTAGCATACAGCCCTTTATCCTCCCAGATTGACCCCCAATCCCCCATCCACCCATACCCCCTGGCCTCACACCACTCCCTGAGCCATTGATTAACCACCTTCATTTTCTGCTTGTTCTCCCCACTAGACCTTGGCACTGGCAGGATTTCCGAGAAGGAAATAGAGCATTCTATGGAATGACAAACCATGGCTAGGCCCCAAAACTGTGCCTGTATCTCTAGCTCACTATTTCCCTCTATGTAATTCATACCCAAATGCACCAGTAAGTCCGGGGGAAGCCCCACATTCCCTTGCCAGTGAATATACCTCGTGCTTGGCCTTGTGCACCATCAGGCTGGGGAAGCATTTGGTTTTAACCGGGCAGGCTTCACCCTCCCTATCCCATTTGATACCCCTGATCATGGAATTCCCAACCTGAGCACTCTAACCACCCCCTTGCCTGCATTCTCACCTCCCAGGTTTCCCCTCCTCCCATACTCCTCCTAATCCTTTCTTCCTTCCCCTTTCCCCAGCTGGCTCCTCTCTCCTCCCACTATCTGGGTGTCATATGCTGCCCTCTCCCTATTGAGTTTGGCCTCCCTCCTCTGATCCTTCCCCCCCCCAGTGTCCTTTTTTGCATCACTACCCCCATCCCTGCTTGTGACTGGTCCTTCTACCCCATCTGTTAGCCTAGCCTGGCTCATCCTCCCTTCTATCCTGTCTGTGTTCAACACCTCCTTGCCTGTCATGCCCCCCGATCCAACCCCTTAGCCCCATTTACTGCATCCTCCCCCTTGTACACCTGGTCCTTCTTCTTGCTCTTTCCATCCACTACCCCTCTTCCTCTGCCTGCTCCAATCCCCCTGCCTGTTTTCTCTCACTCCATGCTTCCCCCTATTTTTCATGATTTCTGGGCTCCCATGCTGTCCCCCCTCCCTTCCCCTCCCTAACTGCCCCCGTCATAACTGCATCACCCCTCCCAGTGCTCCCCTCCTCCCCTAGCAGGTGTAGAGGTTAAGCAGTTGCTGAGCCTGATGCCACCACGCCCCCGACCCCCTGCCCTAGTTCCCTCTGTCCAGCCCCAGATGCCTGCCTGCTAATTTAGGAGTACCCTCCTTTCAGACCCCCCTCTGTCCGGGTCCCCATGTGTCCCCAGGTACCCCTGTGCTCTCTCCCTATGCCCTTGTCTTTAGTATTTGATGCAGCCCTGGGGTGAGCCTTTGCCCTTTTCCCCACCCCCATACCTCCCCCCCAGATCCCCTACCTGCCTTCTTATCCCCTCAACCTCCTTCCTGAGCTGTGCCAGCTGGTACCACACTGGGCAACCACCGAACTTCCAAGCCCAGTTAAGTACCATGGTCACCCCACACCCTGTGCACCCCACCACCCTCCCAAAGATGCCTGCTCCAGCGACATGTGGTCCCATCCCTCCTAGTAGATTTCTCTCGGTGAACCTCCAGGTTCCCCAATGATCAGAACTACAGCACCTACACAGTTACAGATTTACAGCAGCCAGATGATACACTGCCAGATCAGGCCACTCCTGTCTCTTGACTCCATCCCTTCAGGCTATTTAATAGCGGTCAGAGCCAGGTACGGAGGGTGGGAAACAATTACAGCTCCTTTCATGTTCAAGTCCCTGAGTGCAGCTGGGCCTGTTCTTTATAGCTCAGCTGCAAGTTTGAAATTGACACCCTGGCCTCCTATTGGCCCACAGTCCTCTAGGCTCTCAGCAGCCCTGCTCTTCCGAGCCCTGGCCCGCCGCTGACTGCAGCCGCTGGGAGCATCTTGGTCCTCTCCCACTGCCGATGCAGCTCCGGCTCCTCCTGCCACCGATGTGGCCCCAGTGTGCTAGCCTGCTCGCCGATGTGGCCCCTGGTGCTCCTTCCTTGCCGCTGATGCGGCCAGCAACTGCCACTGCTCCTCTGGCACAATTACAGCTCCTTCTGTGTTCAAGTCCCTGAATGTGGCTGGGCCGGCCCTTTATTGCCCAGCCACGAGTTCGAAATTGGCACCCTGGCCTCCTATTGGCCCACAGTCCTCCAGGCTCTAGCAGCCCCGGTCTCCCGAGCCCTGGCCAGCCGTCAACTGCAGCCACCGGGAACACCTTGGTCCTCTCCCACTGCCAACGCAGCTCTGGCCCCTCCTGCCACCCCTAGCAGCCCTGATCTCCTGAGCCCTGGCCCACCGCCAACTACAGCTGCTGGGAATGCCTTGGTCCTCTCCTGCTGCCAATGCAGCTCCAGCGACTCCTGCCTCTGATGCAGCCCCCAGTGCACTAGCCCTTGCTGCTGATGTGGCCCCTGGTGCTCCTTCCTCACAGTCAATGTGGCCAGCAACAGCCCCTGCTCCTCCAGTGCAATTACAGCTCCTTCTGTGTTGTGTACACATTGTGATGTACACATTGTAAATACTCAATATTGTAATTTCCTTATTCAGTGTCACACTATATCATTACCAATGCAATTCCTCACTAATGTACTTCTGTTTATATGTGACACGAGCTTGTAAAATATTTATGTGATGTTTTACTATGTATCTTCGCTCCCTTCCCCCCAGGACGCATCTGGAAATGAGCAATTTGCTCAGCATGCCTTCCTGGAGAAACTTTTAAATAAATAAGTAAATAAATATAGTATTCTTGTGGCATTATGATGCATTGTTGGAAGGTTCTGTCCAGCCTAGTGTTGTGGAAGGAACAAAACAAATATCCGCACCTCACGACGCTGTGGATATTTGTTTTGTTCCTTTCACGTTGTATATCTCGCACACCCTCTCGTCCAAACGGAGCGGTTTTGTTGCTGCTAGCCTAGTGATGTCCCTTGTGTGATCTTGAAATAGTGTACAGGGACTGGTGATGCAGAGGGCTGCAGTGCTGGTGCCTCATCTGCAGACACACTAGCAACCGGGTTCGAAAACGGATCAGGGTCCCTCAGGGGTCAGAGTATTGAACATCTCAAAGGATAATCTCCTCCTCTGGGGAAGGAGGATGATATTGACAACTGCAAGGAACACACCAGGCATGATTTGCGAATACTCAGGAGAGGTGAAACAATAATGTTTTTTCCTTTTACTGTCTGCAGGATGGGGGTGGGGTGTTAGGGGTGGGAACCCTAACACCGCATTTCCCTACTTTTGTCACTTTAATCTGAACCCTAACTGGTACATTAGTGAAGTTTTTTGCACAGACTATCTAATATAGTTGCATTTCAGGTGTGAACAACATTATTGACCCTGAGCATGACCTTCAAAGCAATGTTTCATAAATTGCACATCTACACTGATTCTTCATGCTTGGGTCTTTGACCTATGTAAATGGTTTTAATATGCCCTTTGTATGTATTTATTAGGTATTTAGAATGTGTGTTTGTTCTTGCTGTTACTCTCACCAGACCATGTGATATCATGTTTTTATGCATGTACAGCTTTACCTAGATCACTATTTAATGATATCATCCAAGCGACATTGCCTTTGAAAAAGCACTTGCAACAAGTGAAAAATGCATCAGGCAAGATTTCATTCAAGTGGAACCTGACTTTTAATGCTTATATCCAGGGACATCTTTGATTTGAATAAAGAGATGCACTAACTTAGTGCCAACTCAAGTCTTTCATTCCAGTGGTGAGTGCTCCATTTCCATGTTGTAACTGTTCAGTGATTTATTTTTTTTTTTTTTAATGTGAGTACCCATTCCCATGGCGTGATTTCTTTCTCTTACACCAATTTGTAAGACTGATGACCAGTACAGCTTCTGTCCGGGGGTCCCCATGAGTAGGGGGGCCCCCAGTGACCACTGGGACTGAGGATGCCTAAGAGCGGCCCTTCCCAGGCTTGGAACAAGAACCCAGATCCCCTACTCTGGAGGCAAATGCACCCTCCACTGCTCTGTCAAGCCCACCCACCAAAACGTGGTCTGAAACAACTCCACATATCATTCATTGAACGTTAATCTGTCACACTGGTTGAGTCACTGTATAAAGAGGACAGGAAATGACTTCTAATTGGAAGCATTTTGTACTGTTAGAAATTATATTCATACCACACGATAATCCATACTTAATATTACCGAAATGAAAGGTGATATAAAAAAACGTATCTTGCATTGTTTTGTGTTCCTAGGCAACATTCTGTACAGTTCTTTACATGGAAGCAGTAACTCAGAGTTTTGGGAATGTCACAGTTTGTGCACAGAATTCTGAGCACTGTTCTGATAGATCAGCATTTTATTCCTGGCATTCTGTATGCAGACCATGACAATACTCCAAATTCCTGGTTCCACAAAAAGAACTGTACAGAATGTTGACAATCAAAACAATACAAAACACAGCATTTCCCATCGGTGTTCACGCAGGCACAGATAAATATGGATCCTCAGGTGGCGTGAGCTTCATTTTTGTGAATAAGAACATTAGAACCAGCTGGTAACCAGCACACATTTCCTGTGCCCTGAAGGGTCTCTTGCCACCTTTTAATTTTCCCCGGATTGCCTGGCTGAGTTGCAGTATTGTTTTCTGTGGGATCTTGCTTTCTGGACTAAAGCACGGGGGAGGCAGACCTTTATGGTTACTGACGCCGAAGCAGATGGAACTCTAGCTGGGAGCTGCCTGACATTCCCCCCCCCCCATATACATTTTTCCACCTCAGCCCTGGCAGGTGCTTCAGTCCCTCCCGAAGGAGGAACTCTCTTTCTCAGGTCCCGCTGCACCACAATTAGCTGCCCCCCAGTATCTCCCCCATGGATTGCCTCCATGCGGTTGGGCCAGGGAGGTGGCGCCCCCTCCCCAGAGACCCAATCCAGAACCCCAGGGTTGGCCCGCAGTGCAGCGGACTGTCATGGAGCCCTGCCAGGCTCTTTTCCTCCTGTTTTCTCCCTGCTCCCCTCCCCACTGACGTAATCATGTCAGAGCACACCTCCCACCTGTATTGCCCTCTGGTCACCACCAGAGGGCATCCAGCATGCAGACAGCATGTACCTCCCCCGAGAGAAGACAGCAGTCCTCTGAATGCTCAATCCTTTCTCCCCTGCAGCCTGGGCTCGTTCCTGAACCTGGGTCCCCAGCGTGGTGCAAGGTGTAGCAACCAGCGCTTCAACCTCCAGCGCCACTGGGCCGGCAGCCTGCCTGACATTTTTTTCTGGGAACTACAACTACATCAAGGTGCTACCTCGCCACGAGCAACAGATCCATCTGCACTTTTAAATCACTCTTAGTACATTTCAGCTAATCAGTGTTGAGACCCACAGAACGTCTAATCTTGCATGCAGTTGTCTCATATAGCAGGTTTTGAATGTTCCACCTCACAGGCACGGAGTGGGGAAAGAACACTGGGCCCAATTTCCAAAGGGCGACGCAGGGCTTGTATTAAGCCTTGCACCACCACACTTAGAAATCGGTGGTGTGTCCACCAGGTTTGCCACAACTGCATCCGATTTTTGTAGGTCAGACGTAGTTGTAACAGTTTACCTGATGTACGGCAGCTTGCACCAAATATCTGCTGCAAGCTCCAAAAAAACGGCCCCCCAGGACTGCTGCAAGCTAGATAAGAAAAAGTTGGTCTAACTCACAGTGATCAGCACGCGGGGTGGAAAAATCCCGATCACCAATCAGGAGAATGCTGCAAGTCCCGTGCGCCATATGTTCGGCTCACCAGGGCTTGCGGAATTCTCAGCCCTTTGAAAACTGGGCCCATTATGCTTTTTTTAACCATTTACTTATTCACGTACAGGAAGGCCCCTGAGCAACATTTTCCCATTTTCAAGGGTGACTCAAGTCAGTTCACATAACATCAAAACAACAATCATTTTGAAGACATATATTTTCATACAGGTGTGCACCGTCATCTGCAGGGTGCTGCAGAACAAAGATAGCACAGAAAGGATCAGCAAGTGTCTGGAAAATTTGGGGCATTAGCAGTGGAGACAGGCCTAAAATATATTATGATCTATGAAGGCAAGAGCAGTTGTCAGTGTTCATGAGGTAGAGTTTCAGCTTTTTTTAAAGTTTTTCATTATTAACAAAAATAGAACTTATAAAATGGCAGTGAGAAAAGGATGAACGTGATTAGCTAAAGCACATCATGTGTCCATGTGGTACAATTTGTCTTACTGAACAGCTGTGTTATAACCAAATTTTAAATGTCTCTTTCAGATATTATTCTGCCTAAGCAAACTCTTTATTTATTTGTTTTAATCTTTGGTAACCGGGTAAGGCCCATTAGGCACAAGTGCCTGTTTTCAGGGGTGACCTGGGAGCACTGGCCAGTTAAGTGACTTGCTCAGAGTTACACAGTATGGAAGTGGAGGTTGTGAGAATCAAACCAAGGTCTGGTCTGCTGGATGTACCAAGCTCGTTCACACCTCGTTACTCTAACCTCTAGGCTATACTACCAGCCCAGCTCAGCTCAGGAACCTATTCTAGGGTGTATGATTAGCTAGATCTTATTGTAAATCCCAGGTGGTTGAAAGCACTTGGCAGTACCTTGTGCTTCACAACTAGAGATGCAGCAAATTTAATTTCCAGCAGCGAAGCAGGCAATTTTGCCACACAGAGTAATTTGTGAAATTTTCCACATTGGGCAGAATTTCGCCTTCCACAGCGAAATTCCACCATTCTGATGGGCAAAATTTTGCATTTCGCTCTGCAAAATGGGCAGAATTTCATGGATTGCTCCATGAAGCGAATTTTCCTCACTTCGTCCACCACTATTCACAACTCACCTGGGGCATGCGGTGCAATTAAGCAATAAGGCACGATAGGGGGTGTTATGGTGGGATAACGGCCCACCTCAGGTGGATTGAAGCACAAGGTGAAGTCGAGTGCTTCCACCAACCGAGAAGGGACCTTATCCCACCATAATGCCCCCACTGGAATGCCTTATTGTGATTATGAAATGGGTCCCAAGAGTGTCAGTAATCTTAAAAAAAAAAAAAAAATATATATATATATATCTATATGTATATATATATTTGCCACTTTTTTTAAATTACTGCAACATTAAAACTATAGGCAGTTAAGTAAAAAGTCAGTTAAGTAAAAAAGTAGTGCTTGCCCAGTCCCTGTTGCTGCCAGGTAGTTGTCGTTGACTTCTGGCTCCACTATTTCTGGATTCTGGTCCTGCTCCAGTGTTGATCAGCAGTTTGTTAGTCAGCAAATTGGGGGACAGAGACACTCCAGAGTGAAGAGAGTTCAAGGGAGCAGTCGGGGAGTGGCTGAAAGATGCATCAGGTACATTTCAAGTTAGTGGGGAGAGTGGAAGCTGCTACTGTGAGCTACAGAGACGAGTAGGGCAGTCAGCAGGGAAGGATTTCAGAGTGGTTGCTGGGTCCTGTTTGCAGGGAGCTTCTTTCAGCTGGGCTGTTTTGCTGAGGTAACGGCCCAGCTGAAGGAATCTCTCGACTAATCAGGAACCAAGATTCTTAGTACCCATTTCATAGTCTCTCTTACTTCACACTCTCGTGTGGATTATTGCTTACTTAAAACTTATAGTGAATCACTCTAGGTTGCTCAAGATATTTTTAACAAGTTTATTCTGTAGGTGCTTTGTGGGGTGTCTCATATGGAACATATGTCATCTCACACAGTTTGGGCAGACAGGGCACCTCAGCTTCCCTTCCCAACCTCTCACACAAGCTGCATTAGATGACACTCAAATACCATAAGAGACATACAGCAGAGCCTGACAGGATGCAATGCAATACTGCAGCCTTCTGCATCAGAGTTGCTGCCAGAAACAAGGTAATTTCAACAGCAGTTAACCCCTTTGTCATGCAGTAACCTGAGGCACTTGTGTTGGTTTATCGTGGCAGGCTGGAGCATGTACATTGTCAGTAAGCCTCGACAGGGGAGGGATTATGTTGAATAATACACAACACAGCTTTATAGTAAAGCATGAGAACAGTGGTCAAGCTCTTTACCCAGCTGTGGCATGCATTAATTCACTGTACACCCATGACCTAGAGTGGTTTATTCCACTTATAAAATGGGAAATGGGTTGATAAAATAATGAAATATAGATAGAAAGGTTTTAAATTGCTGAAAAAATGAAGACATTGATGGCATGGGCAAGCATTAAGTAGTACCATTTTGGCAGTTCTGACTCACTACAGATTTCCCTACCTTTTCCTATCAGGCTGCCTTATTAACAAAGAGTCAGGCTACTCACAGCATAGGTAGCATGCAGCTTAGCTAATTAGAAGCTCTTGTCATGGTGAGTGAGCAGGGCTGCCTTTTCTACAGATTCCATGCAGCTCAGCTACTTAGGAGCTGTATTCAGGGTGAGTCAGTAGCCTGATGCGGTAGAGAAAACTGCAAGGTAATGATTTTGGCCTGGATTTGCAGAGCTTTGGATGCAGGATTTGCGACTGATGTTCTGCTGCAGCTGCATCACTGCAGATGCACTAAAATATTTGCATGCAGTTTTAAAACATTTTGGCACATTTGTGACACTTTGTTCAGTTTACAGCAGCAAAATTAAGCATGCATCACTTTTTGATAAATGCATCATTTGTGATGTGCAACCTGCGGCACTTGCGACATGAAGTTAGACCATGTTTCGTGTGGTCTAACAGTCATGTGAAGCAGCACAATTGCTTCAAAACTGTGCTGCAATTCTTTGAAAATCCAGTTCATTAGGTTTTGCCATGAGATCACTACCAGCTTTAGAATGTAGACCAGTAACCAAGCTGTTGAATAAATAGTGAAATTAATCAATGGGCAGGTGATATATTTTGGCCAATTAAGTTAATAGGCTTCTGAAGCCTCTGTTTTAATCACTTATAACACAGAAAGGCTCTATATCAGACAGAGATGCCTTGAAAGAGACAGGGCAAGAAAAGCTGCTACAGACTGTGGCCAGCATGTTAGTGGCCTGACAGTGACAGAGTAATCCAGCCCAACTGAATGGGAAAATTACTGAATCTGCTCAGGGTACAGCAAAGAAGATGTGGTCCACCTGCAGTGGGACCCCCCATCGAATCGGGCAGTGTATGGCTGCTATCCTTTGTGATGTATAAGTGACTGCTAGTAGGTCCTAGTAGAACACCCCCCCTGTATCATGTCAACAGGAGACAACATGGAGGTGCCCAGCTATAAGGGCATATACCAGCCCAATCCAGTGAAAGAAACTTGAACCATCTGGACACCAGGACACATTAACTGATGCATCCAGAATGGGTAAAAAGGGGCCACCTAATATGGGGGAGAAAAAAGAGCTGGTGTCCCATGGCAGACTGGGTGTCCATACTCTGAAGCCCTTATTCCATGTAGTAGCCTTCACTATTATAAGGATAAGATAGTGTGCCCTCTTAACATTGCCTCTGTCGATGATGGAGAAGGGATCTGTCATGGGCCTTAACTCTGTCAACAATGGAAGGGGAACCTGCTACTCCTATGGGTTAGAAAGCATTGGTGGGAATGGAAAAATAAGACCCACTGAAAGAGTAGTAGTAGTAAACATTTTATTCTGATATTCAGAAAGGGATAACCCAGTTGAGCCTAGACTCATTTACAGTGGGGTCCCATGGGCATAAAAAGGACATACATATATAATATATAGAATATACAGATTTACAATCAGTGCATAACTGACACCAAAACATATTTAGAGTAAATTTACACAGTTTGATCATAACACATCTTAGGTAAGGCAGCATTGTTCATTAACCAAGTTTTTATAGTGTTCCAATGTGGAACCATTTTCTGTAAACGTAAATGATGTGGTAAATTATTCCATAACTTGGGAGCAATATGAACAAAATTTGAATCTCCTTTCACCGTTTTCATTACTGGCACTTCATATTCAATTAAACTGGCCGAACACAGACCACTCTCTACATTCCCGAGTTTCACTATATCTGATAAATATAGGTACTTTGTTAAGATAGTACCTAAAAGCCAGGTGGATTGTATGGATATTTCTACATGCAGATAAACTTGTCCAGTTTAGAGCTCCATAAAGGAGAAAATGATGGATGTCCTATGGATCATCCAAAATGTACCGGGCAAATATATTGTAAATCATATCCAATCTACAGAGCAATAGCCTAGATGCCCCCTTGAACAAAATATCTCCTTAGTCAAACAGAGGAGTAACGGTTGAATTAATTATTTTTTAATCTTGTGTCTTGTGGAATATGCTTTCTATATTTATATAGGTACCCCCAACTTTCTATTTAGTTTGCCAATTAGGGACTTTATATGAGTAGAAAAGAAAGAAGAGACATAATGCAAATAGGTTAAGATGTCAATGCCACTATAATGAAGTGGGCATGATTGTGTCTTGCATCACTGAGGAGTAGGATGCAAACTTACTAATGCAAGTAGGCTGAGACGTGGATGACACTATAATGAAGTGGACGTGATCACATCTAGCATTGCCGAAAGGTATTATGCCAACTCACTCAGCATGGTAACCTATCAGTTGCGACAGGGAAGAAGTGAAAGAATGCTCAGCAATGTGAATGAACAAGCAGACAGAAAAATCAAAGTACTGCTGCAAACATCAATAGCACTGTATAGAAGGGGTCGTGATCACGCTTGTTGATGTTGGGGGTAGAAAGCCCCAACAACACGGTGACATACCAGCCCAGGAAGTGCCCGAGGAAGGTCTTGACCATAGGGATTGATGATGGTCAGAGGGCCAAAGTCGATGATGGGTAGAACCCCAGCGATGGCGAGTAGAGCACTGTCTGCATGGGCACAGTAGGCGCGCAGTACTAGGCGTCAATGACACTGTAAAAAAGTGGTCATGATCATACCTGTCAATGTTAGGGGATAGGAAGCCCTGACAAACACGGTGATGTGCCACCCTATGAGAGAGTCTGGTAGTGTTGGAGGAAGGCCTTGGCCATATGAGTTGCTGATGGTCAGAGAGCCAAGGTCGATGGTGAGGAGTACCCTGGTGAAGAAGAATAGCATACTGTCCTCATGAGTACAGTAAGCACAGTACTAGGTGTCGATGCCAGTGTATGAAAGTGGTCATGATCACGCCTGTCAGCATCGAGGGATAGGAAGCCCCGACAAACATGGTGATGTACCACCCTAAGAGACTCTGGTAGCACTGGAGGTAGGCCTTCAAAACTGGAGCCGATGATAGTCAGAGGGCCGAAGTCAAAGGCGGGGAGTACCCCAGCATCGACAAGAAATGTACTGTCTGTATAGGCACAGTAGTGCAGAAGCCTAGCCTTGACCTTGGTGTCTGAGTGACAATCGGGGGCAGAGAATCAGCAATGGGGATGACCTACCACCGACAACATTGGACCGACCATATAGGTTGGGTACAGTAGAAGCCCAGGCCCCACCTTTAGTGTCTGAATGGCGGTTAGAGTGACGAGGATTGAGACCAGGCAAATATCCAGTGGTATACAGCAGCATACTGGTTAAAAAGACCTGGTGGCAAGAAGACTAAACCCTCATCATGGGGTCCCAGAGGTGGTCGAGGAGTGCAGGAATGTCAATGTCAAGGCAGACAACAATAAGAGGACAAAGAACCTCTGTGCGCAAGCACTGAGGTAAGGGTTACCCCAAAGGGCATTTGGCCAGGAAGCCAAGTTTCAAGAAAATCAAAATCACACATGCCCACACAATGCAAAGCATCATGGGCTGCATATGCAAATCACCACAGAATGTTATGCTGGTTCAACTTTAAGCAGAATTGCATGGTGCCGAAAGGCCTCTCACACAGTTTGCAAAGGGTACTAACAGATGAGAGGAACCACATAAGTGGACCCCAGTCTTCTGAAGAAACACAAGAAGAGCAGTGGTCCTGTCGTCGGCCGCAGTCCTGATGCCAGGGAAAGCCATACCATTATTGCCCACTGGTGGGAAAGGCAAGTCAGCCAGCTACCCAGGCTTCCCAGTGTAAGAAGGCCAGGTACAGAAGGGTCAGGAGATGGGACACAAAACCATTACCCCAGCTGTTAAAAAATAACAGGACTGTCAGCAACAAGAAAGGCACCGAAAGAAAGGACTTAAAAACTAAATTAGTAAAATAAAAGTGTAGCGGCTAACAGCAACGTTTTCTTGAAGGTCCAATGAGTATGGTCGACGGTGGGAAAAGCACTGAGGAGGAATGGAGCCACCCATGTTTACATGGAAGAGTCAACATCAGACGTTGTCGTGGTCGGCCCCTAGTGGACTGCTTGCAAAAGTTTCCATGTGGTCTTGGAGCCTGGCGGCTATAAATTCCATAGGTATGGCCCGATGAAAGAGATATCTTCAAAGAAGATCTTTAGAATTTTAGACCTATGTGCATGAGACACACTCTTATGTTTATAGGAGTACCTGGACAGTTTAGAAATACAGTCCTTATTGGCTAAGAATGATGCCTTGATTTATAAGAAATAAAACAAATTTAGCATAGGGTTAGCCCTTGTTCTGTATGAAAATCAGCCTGCTCAAAATCCTTGCAGTGCACATTCAGAACTGTTGTGTGCATTTTGAACAATTGTTCAGCACAGTTCAAAGGTCATAACATGTTAAATTCCTTATTCTCCTGATGCCCAGCTGCTTACTAACCACCCTGTGCCCAAAGCTGTACCTTTTAACTTGTAAAAGTCTATAAATTTAATTCCCTTCATAGAAGAGAACAAAGAAATGACAAGTTTTTTGTTTTTACTTTGGGGGAAGTATACTTCTGTGACATAATACATCTAGATCTCTCTCTCTCTCTCTCTCTCTCTCTCTCTCTCTCTCTCTCTCTCTCTATATATATATATATATATATTACACAGATACACATACACACACCTACATCTATATCTCTCTCTCTCTCTCTCTCTCTTTATTGAATTTTGTTGACCCGGTAAGCCCACTGGGCCGGGAAGTCCCTTTTTCAGGGGTGACCGGGGAGAGGGGGGATACAGATGGTAAGCAACTGAAACTGAACCAGACTAAGCTGTTGATAGCAGTTTTAGTGAATGGGTGAAATTTAGCCAGGACACCGGGGAAATTCCCCTACTCTTTTTTCGATAAGTGCCATGGGATCTTTAGCATCCACCTGAACTACCACCAATCCAGGCAGATGGGACCTCGGTTTAATGTCTCATCCGAAAGACGGCACCTCAGAAGTGCAGCACCCCCCTCATGCCTCACTACAGTGTCAGTATTGGGATATTATCCCAAGTGCCAGATGTGGGAACTGAACCCACAACTCTCTGATCTCTCAGCCTCAGAGGAGAGTGTGCAGTGGTCGCGCCCCTGTAGTTAGGGTTCAGCATGCACTTCTATGTTAAATTCAAAATTTTGCACTTTAATAACTCTAACTGTTCAACTGATTTGCCTGAAACTTTGCATGTGTGGTGTCCTATGATGGATCTCTGAATGTGCAAAGTTTCATTACGGTCCCATGTACAGTTGCAAAGGTACAAAACATTATAAAATGCAAAATTACCAAGTTTTGTACAATTTCTTTGTCACCGCGTTTCTCAAAAATGGCTAGTGGGTTTAGTCTGAAAAATGCGGGATATGTCAGGTTTGGGTCACAGATGTGCCTTTTGAAGGTTTAGTGGAAAGATATTAATCTGTTTGAAAGTTATTAAAATTTAAATCTTTCCCATTATTCTATATGGAAAAAAAATAATGTCCAGTACGAAAGTGTCACAGATGCATTTGGAATGTTCTCAGATGGCTTTAGAACTGTCACAGATGACCTGGTTTCTCTCGCAAATCCACCATTTTTATGTTTGCTTGCACACATGTGCAAGAAACATAGTGCCATTATCTGAGTTTTCAGAGGTGTGGCACCCTCTTCCAATTCAGGCAGTGTGTTTGCAGGCACGGCACCAGTTCTCCAATGCCTGCTGAGCTGTCTATGGCAGCTCCAAAATGCAGTGGCATACAGTTGAAAGGGGGAGCTACGCTTCAGTGAGCAGCAATCAGATATCGCCTGCTCATGCGTGCTCCCCTTACACACACACACACACACACACACACACACACACGCACGCTGCATGCTCGGCCCCAACCACGCACACACTGTATAGCTGACAGGTGTGCTGCACTCCCCCCCGCCAAAAGCCTTCCAAATGCCACGCTGGGTTCCCATCCCAGCGTGGCTACATGTATAGCCCAACAGGTGCCCACTCCCGACAGCTCCACTGTCTTCCCCATGCCGCCGACGGGGTGCCCAACTCCATCAGCTCCATTGTCTCCCCCAAGCATCCAGGTGCAACTCTGGGAGCCCACCCCAGCATGGCAAAATGTGTTCTAGCTGACGGGGGTGCCCAATCCCCTGTCAGCTCCAGACACCCTTTCCAGCTGCCACGCTGGAAGCCCACCCCAGCATGGCAAGCGTCCCGCGTAGTCTGAAAACCCTGTAAAGAAGAAAATGTTCCCTCGCAGTCTCCCTGCCCCTCCCCCCAAAACCCACACCCACCCACTGTGCACCCTGCCTCCCCACACCCTCCACCCCATACTTACCTCTGGAGCTCGGTACTTGTGATCATCGGTGGACGGGAATACGTCCTGCACTCTTTAAAGCCAACCGCACGGAGGAAATGCCGGTAAGCTGTATAATGGGTTAGATAGGGTTTTTCAACTTTGCTGCATATCTCAGGCATTTTTGGAATTTTGCACCAAATTTTCAACATGGGGTTTTGGGACCCTTCTCATGAATGCTGTCACTGTCATTGCGTTATTTAGCCCGAAGGGTGATTTTGCAGTCACTGCGTGAAATCACCTTTGGGACCAATTAACAAATAAGCACTGCCAGTATTCATAAGGTGAGCTCTCAGAAGAAGCCTATTTGAAAATTTGGTGGCGATCAAATAAACTGTACTGGCGTGCAGATACACAGTTCCTCGCGGGCTAAATAAGTTTGCAAATTTCAATATTTTCACTCCAGATTTTCAACATTACCATTTTCCACACCTTCTTATGAATAGTACAGCTGTCATTTTTCACATCTCACCCAAAACGTTTCTGCCCATGTAGCGCAGAATGGTGCTGTCGAGTCTAAATCAATGTATAGGACACATTAAAAATCACAGTGACACTGTTCATGAGCAGAGGTCTTAAAATGGCTATGCTGAAAATTTGGTGAAAAAATCCTTAAAAATGACTGTTTTAAGAGCATGTGTTGCGCAGTTCCTACACACACTCGTAAGTTTACGAATTTTCAATATTTTCAATCCATATTTTCAACATTACCATTTAATTACACTTCCTTATGAGCAGTACAGCTGTCATTTGTCACATCTTGGCCAAAATGTGTTTTCACCCATGTAGCGCACAATGGCGCAGTTGGTGTGTGAAATCAATGTATGGGACACATTAAGAAAATTACAGTTACACTGTTCATGAGCAGAGGTCTTAAAATGGATATGTTGAAAATTTGGTGAAAAAATTCTTAAAAATGACTGTTACGAGCGTTCGTTGCGCAGTTTCCACGCATCCTCGTAAGTTCATGACTTTGTAATATTTTCAGTCCAGATTTTCACCAGTGGCATTTTTCCACACTTCCTTATGAACAGTACAGCTGTCATTTTTCACAACATGGCCAAAATGTGTTTTCATACTTTCAGCGCAGACATGCGTGGTCGCTGTGGGAAATCATTGTTCGGGACAGATAAAGAAAATCACAGTGACACTGTTCATGATCGGAGGTCCCAAAATGCCTGTGTTGACAATCTGCTGTAAAAAAATCCCCAAACTAATTATATTATGGGTGTGCATTGCACAGTTTTTATGCACACTCGTGACTTCCAGGTTTTTTTTTTTTTGGTTTGTTTTTTTTTTTTAATATATTTTTACCGCAGATTTGCAACATTGCCATTTTTTTACACCTCCCCATGAACAGTACAGCTGTCATTTTTTACATCCTGTTCGGAATGTTTTTGCATCTGTGGTGCTAAATGCCATAGTCGCTGTGCATAAGCAGCTTTCGGCTAACAAACTGATATTGCCACTGTTCATGAGGTGGGGTCACAAAAAAAACATGTTGAAAATTTGGAGTGACAATACTAATGAATGCCTGAGGTATTAGGGTTTCCAACCATAATGCCCAAATCTGTAGAGAATGACAGGCATCAGGGGTGTGACTTGGGATTCTTGCCAGCAATGCTCATACCATTCCACACCCTGCAGCCAGTGCGAGGCATCAAGGTATGCCTTGGACTCTTCGGCCCCAAAGTTCACCCCATTCTCCTATACCACACCCATCTCACCATATTTCCTGAAGGAATGGGGTGCGCATAAGAGCCAAAGACCCCAAGGCACACCGTGACACTTGTCAGTGTCTGCAGGGTGGGGTATAGTGAAATGGCATGGCCGTTATGCCTAACGACCCAAAGGCACACCCCAATGCCTGTTACTCTCTGCAGGGTGGTGGTGGGGTTGGCTTCAGTTCAATACTTCACTGCCATTCCTATTACGCAGCTCTGTAACTTCTACACTACCACTGCAAATGCCAGCAAGCAAACATTCGGCATTGACAAATGCTTGTTGTCTTAGCGAGTGTAAAAATGGTAAAATTCTAAAAAATAATAAGGGGCTTGGGGGAAACCCAACAGTTGGCTTTACCTAATCAGGGGCCAGGGAATCCAATTCTGTCATTAGTTTTTGTGTATGGTGCCTGGAATTATGTTTAAGATTAGCTATTTTAACTGTTTAAATTTGTGTCAGTACAGTCACAAGTCATGTGAGTAGTGTCACGAAAGTATGTAATAGTTTCACAAAGCTACTTATACTTTCAAGAAAGTATGTTGTACTTTCAAGAAATTATTTATACTTTCTTGAAAGTGCAACATACGTCCCTGAAAGTATAAGTAGCTTCACAAAACTATTACATACTTTCGCAACACTACTCGCGCGACTTGCCACAGTACTGTCACTAATTTAAACAGTTAAAATGGCTAAGCTTAAAAAACATATTTCCAGGCATTGTACAAAAAAACTGACCACAGAATTTCAATTCCCGAAAGTAGTGCTCCATCCTTTCCTCTGTGTGCAGTCTCACCAGCCACCCTCGTTCCCCGGTCCCCTTGCACTAAAGAAATCCCTCCCTCTCTCTCAGTCTGTGTGCAGTCCCACCCACCACCCTCTTTCCCCAGTCCACAGTCCCCGGTCCCCTTGCAATAAAGAAATACCTCCTGCTTCCTCCTCTGTGTGCAGTCCCACCCACCACCCTCATTACCCAGTCCCCAGTCCCCTTAAAATAATGAAATCCCTCCCAATTCCTCCCTTTGTGTGCAGTCCCACAAACCACCCTGTTCCCCAGTCCCCTTCACCAATGAAAGATACCCTCCCACCCCCTCCCTCTGAGTGCTGTCCCACCCACCACCCTCATTCCCCAGTCCCCACTTGAAATAGCAAAAAACCCTCCCTCTCCTCTCTCTATGTGCTGTCCCACCCACCACCCTCGTTCCCCAGTCCCCACTAGAAATAGCAAAAAACCCTCCCTCTCCTCTCTCTATGTGCTGTCCCACCCACCACCCTCGTTCCCCGGTTCCCACAGTGACAGTGAAAAGACCCTCCCACTCCCTCCCTCTGCATCCTGTCCCATCCATCACCCTCCATTCCCCAGTGCATCAGTGGGCAGCGGTATGCCTTTTTTTATGCTGAAATAAAGAAAAACATCCCTTGATGTTTTTTTTTTTTTTTGCAGATTAAAAAAAAGTCCAGTGCCAATCAGACCCACTCCCCTCACCTGACCACCCACTGTGCAAGCACCTCCCCACACACCTTCACTCATCTGAAGAGATCCCAAGTTCAATAACAGCTCTCCTGTTGGAAGACTTGTGTTGCTGCTGGAACCAGCGACTGCAATATGAGAAACTAAGGTAAATACGGTTCAATGTATTTCAGTGGGGAAGGGGTTCAACTTTAGGCATAACTTTGGCATTTTTCAAGATTTTGACCCCAAATTTTAAATATGGCCTTTTGGGGACTCCACCTCATGACCAATATGAGTGTATTTCCACAACTTCCGCCCGAAAGGTGATTTCTCAGTCACTTGGCAAATTCACCTTTGGGTAGGATTTGCATAATGACAGTCATATGGTTTATTAAGTGGGGTAATTAGAAGGCCATGTTGAACATTTGGGATCAAAATCTTTAAAAATTGTGAACTTATCACCATTACTTGGAATTTCATTATGCAGGCTTGTAAATTTGGAATTTTTCAATATTTTGACTACAGATTTGCAACACAGTCTTATTACTCCCCTCATGTATGTCACTGCTGCCATTTTTCAAATCCTGGCCCAAATGGTTTTTCACACCTCTGGTGTGGAATGGCAGTGGAGTAATGCAGAATTACATTTTTACAGGGATTTGAATTAACATTTTTTGTACTGGCTACATGTGCTGGGGTAATAAGATAGCTATGTTGATGATTGGGTCATGCATTTATGGAGGGATGGGTGCGCAGAATCCATAGGACCCTGCGCTCCCGCAGTAAAATAAGAAAAATCACAGAGCATGGGAACTCAGGGCTGGGTTAGTACGATAGCTATGCGGATGATTAGGTCACACATTTATGGAGGAATGGGTGCGGAGGGTCCATAGGACCCTGCGCTCCAGCAGTAAAATAAAGAAAATCACAGAGCATGGGAACTCAGGTCCCCACTGTGACAGAAGAACAGTTATGGATGGTGGGAGGGGCCCTGTGCTGCCACCCTCCATAACTATCCTTATGTCACATTTGGGCCTTGTGTTTCCACTGTGACATAAGGAGTTATGGAGGGTGGGGCTATCTCAAAAAGAAAGAAAATTCATTGCAGAAAATTACGTTAAAGCATCAGTTAGGGTTCTTAATAAAGCATCAAAAGTATGGAAATGTGGTGTTAGGATTTTCAACCCTAACACCCCAACCCCCACTCCTCAACAGGTGTCAGGGGTGTGCATTGGCATCGTCAGGTCTGTCACCCCATTCTCCTGTAATGTACCATCTAAGCTGTCTGACACATGGAATGGGTTGACCAGTAGGTCTGACGATGCCAATGCACACCCAGACACTTGTTGAGGCATGGGGGTGGGGGGCTGGGGTGTTAGGATTGAAACCCTTAACACCACATTTCAATACTTTTGATGCTTTAGTAAGAACCCTAACTGATGCATTAACATTTTTATTTATTTGTATTTCGGATGACACCTTTGAGCCGAGGGCTCTTTTACAAAGGTTCCACATCAAAGCAATAAGGACAATAAGGTACAAAACATAACATGATCATTACAATGGAACTTAGAAAAAAAAAAAAGACAAGTAAGGTTACAGTAATAGCAGCCAAAGGCATTGTCAAGGAATTGTGTTGCAAGTTAATCATACAGTACAAGTCTTAGGTGGCTCAGTGAAGCTTTGTTAGGAGTGGGTTAGTGGGAAAAGAGAAAGAAGAGTGGTGGTGAAGGGGTGGTATGGGGAGGGAGAGAGAGAGAGATAGGGAGGAGGGGAGAAATCGGGAGGGCATTGCGTTGGGTATGTGGAAGATGGGAACAGCAAGGGAGGAGGAAAGGGGGGATGAAAAAGAAAAGGAGACAGATAACTTTTTGCAATTAATATATATGTACAGAATACAGTGTATATAAAATAAAATATAGGCCACCACATACACCTCAGCATGCGTTTCCATCTCAGAGTCGAGATGAAATCATGGACCTCTCAAGCTTCTCCCTCCAGGTTTATATGCCATCATCTCAACCCTCAATGGAAAAAACAGCCTTATTGTTATCGTTGCCTGTACATTTTCTATATTATGTTAACCTAATACTATCTACAATTATTTTGTTTGTTTTTTTTCAAAATGGATGGTTGGCAACCTTGCATTAACTTTTTATTTTAATATGATTGAGCATGTGGACATGTGCTTTTATTTATTAATTTATTTTAGAATGTTGGTCCAGGAGAGGCACACTGAGCAGAAATTAATTTCCAGGTGCAAACTGGGAGCACAAAGAGGTTAATTAACTCCCCAGGGTCTCACAGTATGCAAGTGGTGGTTGTGGGTTTTAAACCCAAGGCTCCAGGTTCACAGATTGGTGTGCCAACTTCTAAGTCACATCACCTTCATGTTTAGCCCCCTTCACTATACTTTTCAATTCTTCACTTTAAAATGCTGTTTTCTTTTTCTTGTTTTCATTTTCAGGGTTCCTATCTGGATAGGAATGTTTATACCATGGGAGGGATGAATAACAAGGCTGAATAGAAAACATTACTTAGGCCTGCTGATCACCTCTGGCATGATAGAGGATTGTGTATGAGCAATCATACACAACAATGCTGTTTTTCATTTAAGAGGTTTCCGTGGTAACAAGAGATCTCGAGAGTGCAGCTCAAGAAGTCTCATTACCACAGAAACCTCAAGAGTTAAAAACAGCATTGTATGTTTATGATTTCCCATACACAGTCTTTTATAGTGTATGGGCAATCAGTCTGAGTCAAAGAAATGGTCCCCAATCTTAATTTACGGAAGGGGTGTTGGCATACGGTTCTCTCCTGTGCCAGTCTGTTGCTTGGCTAGCTGTCACTGCCTCGACTGTTTCATTATGCATGTGTGACAACATTCAATGTTGTAGTGCTACACTGGTGACGTACTCAGTGCAGCACAACAACATCATGATGTCCCTAGTGCAGCACAACAATGCTGTACTAAGCATGGATTTCAGCGTTCTACAATACACTGTATGTTATTTTCCCTGTAGCCTCATCACAAAAGCATTCAGTGTTCCATGGTATAAATAGCATTGTTTCAGCTGCTGTCCCATCAGTGCTGACCTAAAGCATGGGACTTTGCTTTGCTCCACCACTCATTGCTAGGCAGCATTGTTGGCACCATTCCAAAGTGAATAAAAAGCTTATTTTTGCATGTGCTGTGTAATATCCCTTATTTATACCACACCAATGTCAATACATTGTTTATTTATTTTAATTTATTTGAACATCGGTTTACAGTCTTTGAGCCAGAGGTTCATTTCCAAAAGTACCTCGTCACATTGAGGACAAATACATTACATTACAGGCTCATTGTTACCTCAGAGTTTCAAATTGTAATAAAATGACAACCATTTATATTGACAACCATGTATATTTACAAATATTTGTAGAGTGAAGGAACCATTCAAGTTACAGTGGTGCCGCTCATGCGAGCTTTGTCAGTATGTGGTGGACTAAGTCACAGCTAGCAACAGGTGCAATTACGTGCATTAAATAGCCAAATAAATAGTGGTATTTTATTGATTCTATATCTACTATCAAGATTAATTTTTTTTTATCTTGATAGTAAATATGTCACAAACAAAATAACAGAGCCTACATATCTCATAATGCTGAACTTAACCAATGGGAGAGCAGCTGAAGCAATGCTTGATGAAGTCACAGTGGACCTGTGCAGCATCATTCTAACCACATTCTTACCAGAGCAGTGATAATAAATCCACTGTAAAGAAAATTGTTTTACAAAATTGGTAAAAATAATAAAATCATATACAAAAAATGGAATAATACCATATTGAATTCCATCAAACTGGAAAATGCCTCCAAGTATTAACAGTGTATTGAATATTTACAGGAAGATGGGGGCACTTATTGGAACTTCTGTTCAATAAAAACTGATATTCGTATTGTACTGGTAACATTCTACAATATCTAATATACAGAGTAATATTATATGGTACTATCTGAGGTTTGTAGTGTCAACCAATTGGTGTGTTTTCACCAATTCTTTCATTCTATGTGCAATCTGTACTAGATGGATTATCTAATTTAATTCAATGATAAATAAATGTTTTTATAGGGCTACTGGATTTGATAACGCTAGCATTATTGTGAAATGATTTATCTTGAGGATCTATAGGTGTCTTTGCAGTATATTGTATGTATGTGTTGATATATTTATGAAAATCGCTATCCACATAAATATTGAACAAACCACTGCAACTCACAATTGATACACTTACAGTAATGCCACACATAGGGCCTGATTTAGAAGGCCAGCTACACCAACACAAATTGCATCAAAGTTGGGGAGTGGGCCAGATGCAGCTGCGTCAAATGCAAGGTGCCCTATTCCAGAAAGTTCACGATTTGTGTCAATCTTTCTGGAATTGATGCAACTGCATCATAAAAAGAGGCGCAGTCGGTGGAATTGCTGTAGGTTCTGACGCACCCCAAACAATGGTGCACGGAGTGGCTCAGATGCCTGAGGGATCAGCAAACAAGGCCCCAAGGAAATAAAATTTAACAGAGGAGAATGATGTGCTGATTGAGCAAAGGCCGATGGCACATTTATAAGGTAGAAAAAGAAATGGGCAGACTGGATGGGCCTTGCGGTCCTTATCTGCCGTCAACTTCTATGTTTCTATGTTTCTATATTGAGGAGGTAGACACCCAGGTGGACCTCCTGTTGGGCAGAGGTGGTGACAAGGAGGTCAGAGACTGACACAGACAGACCTGGGAGCAGGTCGTCACCAGAGTTAATGATGTGGACAATGTGAAGAGGTCTGTGTGGGAGCTTCAAAAATGCTACAATTATATCAGATGCCTTTCAAAAGAAAAACTGGCACAGAACCAGCACAGTACCATGGCCAGTGGAGGAGGACCATGAGAGGTAGTGACACTCAGCAGCCAGGAGGAGCATGTTGCCAGCTGCCTCAGTGCCGGAAGTATTGAGAGCAACAGCAATTTGGACATCTTCTGACTGCAAAGCACAGTAGGTAAGCAGGACACTGAACAAGTGTAGATGTATGCCCTTGGAGGTGCAACAGTCTGACAAGTGGCAGGGACAAGGATGAAAATAGAAAAGACCACCCCCACCCCCAATAATGACCGGGTTCAGCCACAGGCCAGTGTCACACAAGCAAACATGTACACCCTGGAGGTCCCCTATACCCCCCCCCATTGACAGTCTACAGCATCCATTGCCTTGGTGCCTTGATGTGTACCTCAGGGCCTAGCCCCCACTGCACAGTAAACAAGTTCGACCTCTGTGTGTGAAAGCAGTATGTCATGAATCACGGCCACCACCACCAACAGTACTCTGGCCATCATGTTGCAAAAACCCTGCCGACACCCACAAAGGCAATAGGGAGTCCTTATAATGAAACGCATACTACAGATGTGACACCCCAGGGCACAGTGCCCCAAAGCAGGCTATCAACATGATTCCTGAGACTGTTCAGGTCAGATGCTACCACGTCTGTAAACTCAGGCCATGGCCATAGGTCCCCCACCCTTCACCTAACTGTGTTGTGTACCATGCACTTGCTCCCGAGATGTTGATGAGAGTGTGAAGTGGTTTGTGTGATGCAGTGCTACAGTGCTGGGCATGCATGCTGTGACAGTGCTGACATGCAGGGGTGTAGGTTACATTAGGGTGACAAGTCTGTGTTGGCCAGGGGGGATGTGCACTAGTGCTGCTGTGCTGAGTGATGTCCACAACCAGAAGTCATGCCTGCGGTGCCACGCGCCCACTACGTGGAATGTTGCCTAAGCAGCAAGGGACTGTGGGGTAGCACTGCAATGACCTCAGACAGTGGGCCGCATGCAATGCTGACAGGTGTGCTGGGCTGGGGGGAACACAGGGAGAGGATGCAACAGGTACTGGAGTGACGCTGTGATGATGTGTCTGTGTCGTGTGACTAACTGGCCAGGGTGTGTGCAGGGACTGTGTGACACATGGAAGTGCCAGTGTGGTACAGTACAATGGCAACAGAGATGTACACAAGATGGGCTGAGGCAGAGAGTGCGGTGTTCTGATGCACAGCACCACACCTGACACATGGCACCCAGCACCCTGTGGTGTACGTTGTGCATATGCTTGCTGTCATTGGTTCAACGTGGTCTGGATATGCCAGACGCCCCAGGTACAACGAGTTGCAGAGGGTGACAGCGTCAGCCCTGGGGGGGCAGGATGCACTAAGCAATGCTGTGTACACATTTGGGAGGGGGAGTGCAGGATGTGTTATGGGACATGATGCGTCTAACTGGTGGTTGGGGTGCTGAAGTACCCACCTATGGACCTTAAAACATGGGTATGGGGGTGGTGGGCCATATGTTGCATCCACTGTTAGCCAAGTGTTGCTGGCAGGGGGGTGGCAACACATGCACCCATGTGGTTGGTGGAGGGGGAGGACGTCAAGTATCCCCACATTAGACAGTGAGGGCAACACATGTTGGTCAGTGTTTGAGGGCATGCGGGATACTGCCATGAACAGGCCAATGAGAGTATATGCATGGAGTGGTGACTGCCTGGGCCACCATGTTACAGAACACAAGTCCCCAAGTGTCACATGTGTGGGATGGAGAATGTCTGCTGTGCCACCTGGGAGCACAGGAGATGCATGGTGTCCTGCAGTGCACAAGTGGCAAGTTACTCACTCGCCAGGCAGGGGGTTTGAAATAGTTTGTGGTGCATATAAGGGTAGGAGAGATGGTACAAAGGATGATGACAAGACACTTACCATGCATAGAGACAGTGGTTGGTATTGCGTGGCAGGTGCTCCACCCTGCGGGTTGGGTACGGGTTACCAGCCGAATGCATAACATGTGAAGCTATGTATCCCACTGTCTGGATCATGGAGCCAGAGTCACAGTATGAGCATCACAAGGCTTGCCATGCAGTGGCAGTAGGTGGATGGATGGGACTGCTGTAGCTGATGCATGCACAGCATCTGTTGGCAAAGTGACAGTACAACAGCACAGGTTTGTGAGAGTGTTCCCAGACTGTACACATGTGATGTGATGTGGTGCCATTGTCCTTCTGGGTAGTAGCAGCAGCACCATGCACACAGCCACAGCAGGGCCAAGTGGGAGCACAGCAGACACACGGGATGGCGCTGTCAATGATGCTGAGAGTAACACCCCCATTGATCATGGAGGAGAGACACCATCAGCTGCAGAGACATGGGACAGAGACAGCGCAGAGAATGAGGACCTCACACAGCTAATAAACAGTGAGTAGAGGGAAGGGGCACTAGAATATGAGCCTATGGACTGTGAGCCCAGTGTGTCCAGTCCAGCAGACAACATTGCAGACAATGTTGTGCAGGAACTGTCCCCAGCAGCATCCATCCAGGGAGAGGGGGGTGGTCAAGGGGAAGCACAAGGTTCACATAACATGGCCTTCAGCTTGAATGATGTGAACCACCCCTGTCAACACATGTTGGAATCTGAGGTTGAGGTGGGCCGCAAACTGTGATCCATCAGGGTGGCCCTTGAGGAAATACACAATGCTGCAAGGTAACATCATCCGCAAGTGGAGAGTGAACTCACTAATGTGTCTCATGCCATCTCCCAGGGCCTGCAGTAGCTGTCAGCCCACAAGGAGCATCAGACAGCCGCACTAGAGGCCCTTACATCTGTGGCCAAGTGGCAAACATAGATTCCTGAATGTTTGTCGGTCCTGCTGCACCATTTTGCAGGGTCACAGTAAAGCAAGGGGCAATGGGATATGGTGACACCACCTGAGGTGACATGAAGTTCATGTGCCCCACCGGCTATGAGCAGCCCAAGAGACACCCGGTACTTTGGTGCCAATGTGGGCCCCATGTACATAACTCTGCATGGACCACATCAGGGCACTGGCACTGGGGGTGCCACCACTGACAGCAATGTATTCTGGGGGAGGGGCTGCACATCACACTAGTGCATTCAAAACATAATATGCATGGAGAGATGCAAGGCCAGGTGGCAGAAGGCAGTTCACAAATGTGTACGGTGACTAACCCCAGGGAGGCATCACAAGCCTTGCTGGCCAAGGACTATGGCAGTAGATTACCAGGGCATGCCAGTATGCTACAGGCAGATGACTGACAGATGGTGATGCACCCCACTCTGACTGAGGTCATAGGCAGAACTGGTACTGACACACATGACCATGTACAGCAGGCCTACCAGTATGATGTCTCACCACAGCAAGCTGGCCCAGGCATTGACCAAGGGTGGACCATGGAGCCAGCGGTCCGTCCAGGTATGCTGATAGGCAATGGAGCCCCACGTGTTAGTGAGAATCAGCAGGCTGTGCAGGCACTTGGGCTAACCAACGATGGTAACAAATAGGATGTGGAGACAGCTGGGATGGCACCAGGAGCATTACCAACAGCCCCACAGGACAGGATTGTGCCTTCCCACCCAACACCCCCATGCCGTGATGTAACACTGTGCAGCACTGTGGACTGGAGTGTAGTTGAAATGGGGGCCAGTGGAACACAACTGTCAGCAGGAACCCACCCTGTACAGTCTTCAGAAACACAGCAGCCATGCTCCAAGCACTCTGCAGGGGGGTTTGTGATCAGGGGCATAGCAGCGGGCTCACCACACTGAGTGACACCACAGGTGTAACCACATGGAGCGCACATGACACTGTCCAAGTTTCAAGTTTATTATTCGGCTAGTGCCTCTACATATAATATTTTAAAATACAATAGTCATGCATTTCACCAGCACTGTTACAGACAGCAGCATTTTGAGATATATACAATGACTTAATGGAATATGTCATAGGAACAGTAATAACATTAAATTTATGTGGTATATTAGCCTTGAGAACCACTCTCAAGTCCAGTAATAATTATAGTGTAATACTGGATGATTAAGAAGGTACAGGGCATCTATAAAAGTACAGCCAAGTTATTCATTGATCTGCTAAAGATCATTATTAATTTAAGATCAATGCAATGGTACCCAGCAAACAAATCAGAACTTGATAATCTACCATAGTAGGAGACTGATTAGCTAGATTTGTACAACAATCCCCAAAGTGTTTAAACTTCTATCTAGATATGACACATCAATAGTTGAAGAAACTATCTTAATATAACAATGCAATATTTGAAAAATAAAATTAAAAAAAAAAAACAGGGAAAAGTAAGGGGACAGAGGAGGCATCAATATTTAGCAATCCTAAACAGGTGTAAAAGGACCCTGGATGGAGTCGGGTATTGCTACCTACACCCTCAGCCAAGTATCTTGGCCGCAATCTCAAAAATTCAAAATCAAAAGTCTATTGAATGTTGCAAAAAGGGCTAAATTATGGCATAAAAAGAAACGAGTCACCTATGTTCCCTGTATAATATAAATAATCAAAAAATTATTGTTTTACGATTTCAAAAATGACAAAAAGTCAGACAATCTGTGTAAAGTTGGCCTATCTTGAGTATTATACAATACTGAAATTAATGGGCCCCAGGGGAGAATAAGGTCAGCAAGTATAGGGCCTAACCAATAGCCTCTTTTCTTTGAATAAAAGGGGCAATAAAACAGGATATGATTAAGATCTTTGACCTTCATCCCACATTTATAATAAAGGGTTTTAACGCCAGGTTGTTCCTGTTTAAAATGGACTTATTTGCATAATAAAATTACTTTCTAAATCTAATAAGTATTTTTCGATCTAAAGGGTTAGATGAACTAGTCAAATAAAATTCAAGATCATGTGTGGCCTGAATCTGCTTGTACCATTTAAAGATTTTGAGAGAAGAGACCCTTGAAAGGCCCCTAATAATAGTTGCGTCTCTAACCCTTTATATGTTGATTGCGCGCAGCGCAAGAAACATATTGAGACAGCTTGCTCAGAAGCAGGATGTGGCGGCGCGGCACTGTTGTGGCCAATGCTCCCACGGCCTGCAAAGGCTTGTCCTGCTTCCCCCAATGCCACTGCATGCTGCTGGTGACAGTAGTTTGGAACCTTGCCACCAACTTGTGACAATTTCACCACTGCAATCAGGGGCCTCCTCGTCATTGCAGCATCAGCCATCCGCTTCAATGACGGAATGACCCGTCATTGCAGGGCAGAACTTCCAAACCCTGATATTGTTTGTGAACATGGTGGCGGCTTGCCACCATGTTCATAAACAATATAACCACCCCAATGTGTTTATTTGCTGACGGGGCCCCAATCCCCATCGGCTTCGGTACTCTACTGTGATTTTGCCAACAGGGAACTTCCATTCCCGTCGGCATTCTGTAAACCCCTCACTTTCATTGGTTCGTCGACGGGGTGCCCACACCCCATCGCTACTGCTGGCCCCCCAAAAGAAAGAGTCCTTTGGCATGCTGGGAGCCCACCCCAGCATGCCACATTTCCCTGGGGAAAAAAAAACTGTCCTGCGGCGTTTTTGGTTTTTTTACCCTGACAAAAGGAAACTGTCCCTTGGAGGTCTCCCTGCCCCACCTCCCACAACCCGTGCCCACCCACTGTGCACCCTGCCTCCCCACACCCCCCATACCCTATACTTACCTCTGGAGCTCGGCGCGATGATCTTCGGTGGACCGGGAACACATCTGCACTCTTCAAAGCCGACCGCACACTGAGGAAATGCTGGTAAGCTGTATAATGGAATAAATAGGGTTTTGTCAACTTCAATGTATATCTCAGTAACTTTTTGAAATTTTGGCACCAAATTTTCAACATGGGGGTTTTGGGACCCCTCCTCATGAATTCTTGAACTGTCATGGCATTAATCGGCCCCGAAAGGTGATTTTTGCGGTCACTGTACGGAATCACCTTCCGGGGTCAATTAATGAAACAACAGTGCCAATGTTCATGAGGTGAGCTCTCAAAAAGCCTATGTTGCAAATTTGGTGGAAAAAATCCCCAAAAAATCACTGTTTTACGAGCATGCACTGCGTGGTTGCTATGCATGCTCATAACTTCATGAATTTGCAATATTTTCACGCCAGATTTTCAACATTGCCATTTTTTCACACCTCCTTGTGAGCAGTACAGCGGTCATTGTTCACATCCTGGTGGAAATGTGTTTTCGCACTTCCGGTGCAGAATAGCGTGGTCGCTGTGGGAAATCAGTGTTCGGGACAGATTAAGAAAATGGCAGTGACACTGTTCATGAGTAGAGGTCCTAAAATCCCTATGTTGAAAATTTGGTAATGATACTCCATTAAATGACTGTGTTAAGAGCGTGCATTGTGCAGTTTGCACTCACGCTCGTAACTTAGCAGATTTGTAATATTGTCATGCCAGATTTTCAACAGTGGCATTTTTTCACGCCTCCTTATGAGCAGTACAGCTGTCATTTTTCACATCCTGACTGAAATGTGGTTTCACAGTTGCAGGACAGAATGATGCAGTCGCTGTGGGAAATCAGTGTTCAGGACAGATTAAGAAAATGACAGTGGCACTGTTCATGAGCAGAGGTCCTAAATTCCCTATGTTGAAAATTTGGTGATGAAACTCCATAACATGACTGTGTTACAAGCGTGCATTCAACTGTTTCCATGCACCCTTGTAACTTCACAAGTTTGTAATATTTTCACACCAAATTTTCAACAGTGGCATTTTGTACACCTCCTTATGAACAGTACAGCTGTCATTTTTCACATCCTGGCTAAAATACGATTTTGCACTCCTGCCAGAGAATAGCATGGATGCTGTGGGAAATCAGTGTTTGGGACAGATTAAGATGGAACAAGTGAGAAGGGGGAAGTGACCAAGCTCAACTGAGCTCTGTCGGGACTGCTGTGGATTTGTTTGTGGGCAGAAAAAGGCCCCAATGCAAGAGACCAGTACAAAAAGGCAGCCTGCAGCACTGGGAGAAACAGAACGAGAGAGCAAGTGAGGGAGGGGAAGTGATTGAACTCACCAGAGCGCTGTCAAGACTGCTGTGGATTTCTTTGTGGGCACAAAAAGGCAGCAATGCAGGCAGGGGCCCAGTAGAAAAGGGCTGCCAGCAGCAGTGGGAGAAACAGTATGAGTGAATGAGACAGGGGGACTGAGTGAGCTCAACAGAGCTCTATCAGGACTGCTGCTGATTTATTTGTGGGCAGAAAAAGGTGCCAGTGCAGGCAGGAGCCCTGTACAAAAGGGCCACTTGCAGCACCAGGACAAACAGAATAAGCGCATGACACAGAGAGACTGAGCAACCTCAATGGAGCTCTGTCAGGACAGTTGCAGATTTCTTTGTGGACAGACAAAGGTATCAATGCAGCCAGGAGACCCGTACACAAGCGCAGACTGCAGCACCAAGAGAAAGAGAATGAGTGAGTGACAGAGCAGTAGTGATAGAGCTCAACGGAGCTCTAGTGTGACTGCTGCAGATTTCTTTGTGGGCAGAAAATGCAGGAACGCAGGCAGGAGCCCAGTACAAAAGGCCAACTTGCAGCGCCAGCAGAAACAGAATGAGTGAGTGAGAGAGGGGGAGTGAGCAAGCTCAATGGAGCTGTGTCGGGACTGCTTCAGATTTCTTTCTGGCCAGAACAAGCCACCAGTGCAGGCAGGAGCCCAGTACAAAAGGGCAGCCTGCAGCTGCAGGAGACACAGAATGAGCGAGTGAGGGAGGGGAAGTGAGTGAGCTCAATGGAAGTCTGTTGGGACTGCTGCAAATTTGTTTGTGGGCAGAATAAGGCAGCAATGCACGCAGGGGTCCAGTACGAAAGGGCAGCCTGCAATGGTGGGAAAACCAGAATGAGCAAGTGGGAGGGGGAGTAAGCGAGCTCAACTGAGCTCTATTGTAACTGCTGCGAATTTCTTGGTGGGCAGAAGAAGGCGGCAACACTGGCAGGAAAGCAATAGAAAAGGGCAGCCTGCAGTGCCAGCAGAAATGGAATGAGCAAGTGAGAGAAAGGGAGTGATTGAGCTCAATGGAGATTTGTCGGGACTGCTGCAGATTTCTTTGTGGGCAGAAAAAGGCTCCAACAGAGGCAGGAGCCCAGTACAAAAGGGCAGCCTGCAGTGCCAGGAGAAAGAGAATGAGTGAGTGACACAGGGGGAGCGAGCGTCCTCAACGGAGCTCTTTCGGGACAGCTGTGAATTTCTTTGTGGGCAGAAAAAGGTGCCAATGCAGACAGGAGCCCAGTACAAAAGGGAAGCATGCAGTGCCAGGAGAAACACAATGAGCGAGTGACAGAGGGGGAGTGAGCGAGCTCAATGGAGCTCTATCGTGACTGCTGCAGATTTCTTTGTTGGCAGAAAAAGACAGCAACACAGGCAGGAGTCCAGTACAATAGGCCAGCCTGCAGTGCCGGCAGAAACAGAATGAGTGAGAGAGGGGGAGTCAGCAGGCTCAACAGACCTGTGTCAGGACGGCTGCAGATTTCTTTGTGGGCAGAAAAAAGCAGCAGTGCACCCAGGGGCTCAGTACAAAAGGGCAGCCTGCAGCGGCGGGAGAAACAGAATGAGCGAGTGAGAGAGAGGGGGAGTGAGCCACCTCAACTGAGCTCTGTCGGGACAGCTGCGGATTTCTTAGTGCGCAGATCAAGATGCCAATGCAGGCAGGAGCCCAGTACAAAAGAGCAGCCTGCAGCGCTGGGAGAAACAGACTGAGTGAGTGACAAAGGGGCAGTGAGCGAGCTCAACACACCAACGCAATCAACATTCGGCATTGACAAATGCTTGTTTTAATTTAGGAGATAACTTCAACATTTGATATATAGTAGATTTCATACAATAAGTGCCTCAACCCCAATGGGAATAAGTTTTTTCTTGATGGTGTCAACCATTGAACAGATACAACTTTCCTCATATATTCAATTTCTTCTTCCAGACATTGTCTGGAGAGCCTCTCCTCAGGCAGTTAGAATAAATTCAGAAAAAAAAATCACATGCCTTTCTATAACACGAGTAGAAATTGAAAATTGTCCTAGATCCAATCTTAAGACCTCTGCTGGAACTGACTGGGAACAAACAATACACAGCAAAATGTCTTATTTAATACTATCTCTAAAGGGTTTAATTTGGCAGAAGCCTAAATTTCAGTTTCATATAACACATTGGTTTTTATTTTAGCTTTAATAACTAAGTAGACTCCAAATTGTACCCTTTCCCAACTCAGTTACATTTCTGAATGCATTAAACACCATTTTTAACCTCGTTTCAGTCAATGACAGATACCTATTCCAATGCAAATTATCCGAAAATCTTACTCTGAAATAATATTAATGGTCTGGGGTTTCAATCTTAAATTGTTCCATGAATAATCTTGGAGTCCATCTGATTCTGTTGCCAAAAATTACTAGTTTGGTTTTATCTACATTTACAATCAGGCTACTCTTCTTGCATAATGTGACAAAATTATTCATTTTCCTTTGAAGACCAAGCAGTGTTGTAGAAATCAGTACTATATCATCTGTATACGCTAAACAGCATACTTTCCTATTTATCACACTAAGAAGGTGAAATTCAGGCAAATCCAACTACTCTGTTACAGTGTTAATATACAAACTAAATAAAGTAGGAGCAAGAACACATACTTGTTGGACACCAAGATTTGTTTCAATTGGAGATGTTAAACCAACAAACTGATTGTACTGTACCTTAACCCAAGTATTTTGATCTAACCTTATTATGATGTCCAACAGAAAAGGATCAATACTGTAAGCCTGCAATTTCTACCACAATAATTTATGACTAATACTACAAAAGGAAGCCCTGAGATCCATGAAACAACAGTAAAGTTTTGATTTCTTAATACAAGTATATTTATGTATAAGAATGAGACTGGACATAGCAGCGTTGAATAGTAGATCGTCCAGTCCTAAAACCATTTTGAGTCTTGTTCAATATATGATTCTCATGGATCCAGTACTGAAGCCTCTGCAGTAATATTTTGCAGAATAATTTTCTGGGATGCATCAATAAGACTAATAGGGCCATATATACTTGGGTCAGAGGTATGACCCTTTTAATGTTTCCTTGCACTTGCACAAGAAATGTTTTCTTACAGAAGACAACATTTCAGAGTTGTGTCACTGACTAGCCCAATGCAGGGCAAGCTACATTGGGCTCATCCCTGACACACCAGTGACCCAATAAGCCAAGTATGATGGTAGTCACAGTTTTGTGGGCGTAAACTTTGTGTACTTGAAAGGACTGAAGCACTGCAATGAGAGAGAGCTTCAGTACTTTCATTTGCATAAAGCCGGCCGGAAGCAGCTGAGCAGCTTTGACTTTGTGGATAGTTCCCACTTTCCTATCCCTGATTCCTTATGTGTCCATTTTTTATGTCAGTACCATGACCCTACAATTCATTAGAAATGTACTGTTATAATTACAATGCCCAATACATGTTTTATAAAAAAAAAATGCCAGTCATTCATCGAAATCAATTACGTGTCATGAGGTTAATGATTTTAAAACCCAGCACATTTTTTTTCTTTGCCTGCTTGTTTGTGGTCTAAGCTCGTACTGGCAAGTTGCCCATTCACCTGCATTCTACTGTTTTCATTGCCACATTTTATTTAATTACATTTAGAAACCTTTTTTTCTTAAAACAAGTACAACAACTGAATAATGTTGCAGTTAAGTGTGAATGCAATTAAGCACTGACCAATTGCTCTTTTGCTCAGTTGCTCCCTCCCGGCCACCCCACTCCCATCCCTACCTCCACCCTCTCCAGGTATTCTCCCTCCGCCCACCCCACCCCCATCCCTACCTCCTCCTCTCAGGTATTCTCCTCCCGCCCACCCCACTCCCATCCCTACCTCCACCCTCTCCAGGTATTCTCCCTCCCGCCCACCCCACTCCCCATCCCTACCTCCACCTCTCCAGGTATTCTCACCCTCCCGCCCACCCCACTCCCCATCCCTACCTCCACCCTCTCCAGGTATTCTCCTCCCGCCCACCCCACTCCCCATCCCTACCTCCACCCTCTCCAGGTATTCTCCTCCCGCCCACCCCACTCCCCATCCCTACCTCCACCCTCTCCAGGTATTCTCCTCCCGCCCACCCCACTCCCCATCCCTACCTCCACCCTCTCCAGGTATTCTCCCTCCGGCCACCCCACTCCCCATCCCTACCTCCACCCTCTCCAGGTATTCTCCTCCCGCCCACCCCACTCCCCATCCCTACCTCCACCCTCTCCAGGTATTCTCTCCCGCCCACCCCACTCCCCATCCCTACCTCCACCCCTCCAGGTATTCTCCTCCCGCCCACCCCACTCCCCATCCCTACCTCCACCTCTCCAGGTATTCTCCTCCCGCCCACCCCACTCCCCATCCCTACCTCCACCTCTCCAGGTATTCTCCTCCCGCCCCACCCCACTCCCCATCCCTACCTCCACCCTCTCCAGGTATTCTCCTCCCGCCCACCCCACTCCCATCCCTACCTCCACCCTCTCCAGGTATTCTCCCTCCCGCCCACCCCACTCCCCATCCCTACCTCCACCCTCTCCAGGTATTCTCCTCCCGCCCACCCCACCTCCCCATCCCTACCTCCACCCTCTCCAGGTATTCTCCTCCCGCCCACCCCACTCCCCATCCCTACCTCCACCTCTCCAGGTATTCTCCTCCCGCCCACCCCACTCCCCATCCCTACCTCCACCCTCTCCAGGTATTCTCCTCCCGCCCACCCCACTCCCCATCCCTACCTCCACCCTCCAGGTATTCTCCCTCCGCCCACCCCACTCCCCATCCCTACCTCCCCTCTCCAGGTATTCTCCCTCCCGCCCACCCCACTCCCCATCCCTACCTCCACCCTCTCCAGGTATTCTCCCTCCCGCCCACCCCACTCCCCATCCCTCCTCCTCCCTCCAGGTATTCTCCTCCCTCACCCACTCCCCATCCCTACCTCCACCTCTCCAGGTATTCTCCCTCCCCCACCCACTCCCCATCCCTACCTCCTCCCTCTCCAGGTATTCTCCTCCCGGCCACCCCACTCCCCATCCCTACCTCCACCCTCTCCAGGTATTCTCCCTCCCGCCCACCCCACTCCCCATCCCTACCTCCACCCTCTCCAGGTATTCTCCCCCACCCCACTCCCCATCCCTACCTCCACCCTCTCCAGGTATTCTCCTCCCGCCCACCCCACTCCCATCCCTACCTCCACCCTCTCCAGGTATTCTCCCTCCCGCCCACCCCACTCCCCCATCCCTACCTCCCACCCTCCAGGTATTCTCCCCCTCCCGGCCACCCCACTCCCCATCCCTACCTCCACCCTCTTCAGGTATTATCTAGGTATGTCCAGGGCTGTACCCCCAATGTAACCCTTGGGTACCTCGTATTTGACTGCAACCTGTTATAAGTAACATCATTATGTAACCTTTGTGTACTCTATGTTTAATGTTCTGCACCTGTACTGTTCTCACTGTTGTAATCACACTATAACTCTGACTATCCCCCCCTTCAATCAGGTGCCTTTGTAAATGAGTCCATGACTCAAAGGTTGCAAATCCATCTTTTCTAATAAATAAATAAATATGAGTTGATTTGTGGCATTTGCTTGTCTTAGTAGGATCTAGTTTTGACAGTCATGATTTATTTTTTATTTTAATGGGAAAGCTTGAGATCATTAAACACTGACGCAGTGTTGTTAAGTGCTACAACATGTCATAGCCGAATCCCTGAGAGTGTGTGAGAGGGAGTGACTCGTATCACATCATTTTTTTCTGGAACAGTAAGGCACACAATGACAGCTTGCATAGAGTTAAATTCCGTTACTAGGAAATGACAAGCTGCAAAGATTACCTTCTCTGTTTCGCTGCAGAGGAGTGTGAGTGTAACAGAGTGCTGGAGCCTGTCTTCTTTAGAGGGTGATTTGTGACCCACCAGCTTACTACATTCTAGTAGTTTTGCCAGGCAATGATTTATTTTTCTAAAATGGAATGCTTCAGGAACTCTAACTGATGGTATGCAATTAATAAACTCAGCAACAAGTTGCAACTCAATACATAAGAGTGTGGTGTGTGTGTGTGTGTGTGTGTGTGTGTGAGAGAGAGAGAGAGAGAGAGACTTTCCTGTTATCTACTATGAGAGTTTACACAGGCAGCGCTTCTCTAGGAGAACTTTCGTCAGCTGGCAATATTTATAGTTACTTTACTGTAAAATGGCAAAGTTCAAATTTACAATTTTATTATTACTTTTTTCTACAAGTGAACCATGTCAGTAGAACATAAATTGCAAGAAGAAAAAAAAAGAAAAAGGCTGTATGAGAGAAAGTGCATAAAATAAAGTGATAGTAATGGAAGTAATACAAAATTGTAAATTTGACTTTGCAGTTTGCCATTTTATAGTAAGGAAACTATAAACATGCCAGCTGACAAAAGTTCTTATATCGGATAACAGGAATCTTTTTCTCTTTCTCTTTCCCTCTCTCTCTCTCTCTCTCTCTCTCATACACACTCGTAAGTATTGGACTGCAGCACGTTGCAGAGTTTATTAATTACATGCCATCAGTTAGAACTCCCAAAGCATTCCATTTTGGAAAAACAAATCATGCTTGGCAAAACTGCTTGAATGTAGTAAGTCAATGTGTCCCAAATCACCCTCTAAAAGGGACAGGGTCCAGCACTGTGTTACACTCACACTCATCTGCAGGGAAACAGAAGGTAAACTTTGCAGCTTGTGGTTTCACAGTAACATAATTTAACACTATGCAAGCTGTCAATGTGCCTTCTTGTTTCAGAAAACAACGGATATGATATGAATTACTCCCTCTCTCTCACACTTTCAGGTATTTGGCTATGAAATGTTGTCTGTGGTTACTGTTCACAAGCATTCCCATTAAATAACAAGCATTTGTCAATGCCGAATGTTGTCTTGCTGACATTGGCATTGGTAGTGCATGAGTTAGACAGATGCATAAAAGGAATGGCAGTGAATTGCAGAAGTGACGCCAAACCCACACCACTCCAAAGAGACTGACAGGCACTGAGGTGTGCCTTTGGATGTTGGCCATAACGCTCATGCGATTTCACCTCTCCCTACCCTGCAGAGTCCAACAAGTATCGTGTTCTGCCTTGGGGTCCGCAGGCGTTATGCTCACCCCATTCCATATGGAAATACGTTGAGATGGGTGCAGTATAGGAGAATGGGGTGAACTTTGGGGCCGAAGAATGCAAGGCACAGCTTGATGCCTATCAGTGGCTGCAGGGTGGGGGTGGAATGGCATGAGCATTAGAACTGACAAACTAAAGTCACACCCCCGGATGCTGGTTAGTCTCTACAGGGTGGGATGTTATGGTTAGAAGCCCCAACACCCCAGGCATTTGTGGTATTTGCACTCCAAATTTTCAACATGGGCCTTTTCTCACCCCACCTCATGAAAGCATTTGGGACCTCTGCACATGAACAGTGGCACTGTGATTTTGTTAATCTGTCCTGAACATTGATGTCCCACAGTCATTGTGCCATTCTGCACCAGTAGCTCGAAACCACATTTTGGGCAGGATGTGAGAAATGACAACTGTACTGTTCTTAAGGAGGCATGCAAAAATGGCAATGTGGAAAATCTGGAGTGAAAATATTAATTCTCCAAACATAGAAACGTAGAATTTGATGGCAGATAAGGACCACTTGGCCCACCCAGTCTGCCCATTTCCCTACCTAACGGACAAGCTGCAGATCCTAGTTAACCAGCAGCCTACTTCTTCCTACCCCCACCCCCCAGAATTGCCTTATAACCGTCCCATGCATACTTGAATTCCACCACTGTTTTTGACTGCACAACCTCCTCCGGGAGGCCGTTCCATGCATCCACAACCCTCTCTGTGAAAAAATACTTCCTTAAATTACCTCTGAGCCGCCCCCCATCTTCAAATTGTGCCCCCTTGTTCTTGCACACCTCTTTTTTTGAAAGATGCTACCATCTTGACTTTGTTGATTCCCTTGAGGTACTTGAAAGTTTCTATCATGTCCCCCTCCCTCCTTTCCTCGAGGCTATACATATTAAGCTCCTTAAGTCTCTCTTCATATGTCTTCGTGCAGATCCTACACCATTTTAGTTGCCTTCCTCTGGACAGCTTCCATCCTGTCTATGTCTTTGCAGAATTGGGTCTCCAGAACTGCATGCAGTACTCCAGGTGGGGTCTCACCAGTTGTCTGTACAGAGGATAATAACTTCCTGTTTTCTACTGGTGATGCCTCTCCTATGCATCCAAGTATCCCCAGCCCTCCTTGCTGCCCTCTCACATTGCTTGCTCACCTTTAAGTCATCTGATATGACTACCCCCAGGTCCCTTTCCATTTTTGTTGTTAGTATCTCACCCCCATTGTGTACTCTTCCCTGGGTTTTGTTTCCCAGGTGCATTACCTTGCACTTAGCATTGAATCTAAGCTGCCATACATTTGACCATTCCTCTAACCTTGCCAAGTCCCTTCTCATCCTTTCCACCCCACCCTTGTGCATCAACTCTGTTGCAGATCTTTGTGTCATCTGCAAAGAGACATACTTTTCCTTCCAGTCCCTCTGCAATGTCGCTTATAAAGACATTGAAGAGGACCGGTCCTAATACTGAACCCTGTGGTACCCCACTAGTAACCCCCTGTTCTTCAGAGTGGACTCCATTTACTATTACTCTCTGTGTCCTATTCTCCAGCCAATTCTTTACCCAGGCTGTCATCTTGGGACCCACTCCCAGGCTGGCTAACTTGTATATTAATCTGTGTGGGACTGTGTCAAATGCCTTGCTAAAGTCTAGGTAGACCATGTCCACAGCCCCTCCCTGATCTACTACTTTGGTCACCCAGTCAAAGAAATCTATCAGATTCTGTCTGGCATGACCTTCCCACTGTGAATCCATGCTGCTTTGGGTCCCGTGCCCTCTGGCCTCTAGATATTCGACAATTCTTTCCTTCAGAAGTGATTCCATCATTTTCCTATCACTGAGGTTAAACTAACAGGTCTGTAGTTTCCTGCTTCTGCCCTGCTCCCATTTTTGTGAAGGGAATCACATCTGCCCTCCTCCAGTCCTCGGGTACCACCCATCCTCCCATGATTTGTTAAAGAGGGTAGTCAGTGGTGTCACTGGTTCTACCTTGGTTCTTTAGAATTCTGGGATGAATCCCATCAGGCCCCATTGCTTTGTCCACCTTCAGTTTTAAGAGTTCTTTCAGAACCCTTTCTTCTGAATGGCTGGTATCAACTTCTGTATTCAGAGTGTTTCTACTGTTTGTTTTAGGTACCTCCTCTTCATTTGTAAATACTAAGCAAAATATTTGTTTAGTATCTCTCTTTCACAGTCACCCTCTGCCCACCCTCCCTCCCTTTATTAAGCCTCACTATCCCTCCCTTGGTCTTCCTTCACTCCCTGATGTACCTATAAAAGGTTTTATCCCTTCTTAACTGAGTTGGCTATCTTTTCTCGGTTTGGGCCTTTGCTGTTCTGACTGCCTTCCCAGCTTCCTTTTGCTTTAACTGATACAGTTCTCTGTCCTGCTCCTTCTTGATTCCTTGTACTTCCTGAATGCTTTCTTTTCTCTTGAACCTTCACTGCCACTTCCTTTGAGAACCATAGTGGTTTCACATCATTTCATTTTGTTTATTTGCTTCACACAAAGGCTTGTTACCTCTGTGATGGCAGTTTTTATTATTCCCATTGTTCTTCCACCCCTCCTTCCTGCCCATTTGCTAGTGCATTCCTTAGGCACTCACCCATTTTGGCAAAGTCAGCCCTCCTAAAGTCCAGTACTTTTGCCTTTGTATGGTTTGACTCTATTGCTGTGTTTATTGTGAACCATACTGTTCGATGGTCGCTAGTTCCCAGATGGCTACCCACTTCTACATCTGTGATCCTCTCTCCATCTCCATTTGAGAGAACTAGGTCTAAGATTGCTCCCTCTTGAGTGGGCTCCAATACTAGTTGTCTAAGGCATGCCCTGTAGGGCATCTAGAATAACCCCACTCTTCAAGTGGCTGCTGTAACTGCACTCCAGTTAACATCTGGCATATTCAAATCACCCATCAGCAATATCTCCTTTTCTGCCATTCTAAGTATACTTTCTATCATTTTCTTATCCATTTCCTCCCTGAGAAGGGGTCTATATAACCCTCAGCGGATTGTGGTGCCATTGCTTGTCTCCAAGTTTACCCACAGTGCTTCTTCTCCTCCCTGTTTACCCTTTTGTTCTGTTGCTTTGATTCCTTCCTTATGTAAAGAGCTACCCTCCTTTTACCTCCCTGTCCCTCCTGTAGATAGTGTATCCTGGTATGTTTACGTCTCAGTCATGGTTTTGTGTGTACCATGTTTCTGTGACTGCCACAATATCCAGATGTTCCTCCTCCATCAAGGCCACTAATTCAGGAAGCTTGTTACTCAGACTATGGGCATTGGTACTCATTGCTCTCCATTTTTTGATGGCTTTACCTTCTTTTGCAGCATCCCCCACTGACCTTTCTACCTCGGTCTTTTTCTCATTTAGTACCCTGTTTTGTAGGGAGAGGCTGGGATTTTCCTGCTGCTTATCAGTGCCTTCCCCTTGACTAGTTTAAAAGCTTGCCAATGAAGCATTTAAACCGATTGCTCAAAAGACTTGTTCCCTTCCTGGACAGATGCAGACCATCCTGCCAGTATAGGCTGGTGTCCCTCCAGGTGGAACCCCAGTCCCCAATGAAGCCAAACCCCTGTGCTCCACACCATTTTTTCAACCATTCATTAAACTGCATGGTGCAAAGTACCCTCACCTCACCCATGCCATTGATAGGCAGCACCTCTGAGAAGGATACTGTGTGTGCTACTTGTCTTAGGCCCCTCCCCAACTCTACAAAGTCCTCCTGCACTGCTCTAATCTCATGATGAGCCAAGTCATTTGTCCCTATTTGGACAATGACGTCCAGCTCAGACTCCCGTGCAGCTGTTCTCATGATCCTGAGGATGCGCTTCCTGTCCCTCCAAGCCATGGCACCAGGCAGGCACCTTTCTTCAGTTTTCCCTGCTCCCCCCAGTTCTATCCCCCTAATAACTGAGTCCCCCACCAGGAGCTGCTTCCTTTGCCTGTGGTCTCCTCTGTCTTCTTCCTGTGGGCCTCCCTTGTGACAGTTGTCCTCAGCCTCCTTAGTCTCCTCATGGTGCATCTATAGGGGAGCTATGCTCCCAGAATGGTGTATGCATTGTGGAGTGGAACAACTGACTGGGTGTGCCTCTGTTCCACCATCCTCACCTCCCTGAGACCACTGTGGTCCAACTGCTGTGCTTTCTTTGCAACCTCTGAGGTAGTGGTGGTGGCTCTGGTGCTCCCTGGATGGGGAGGTTCCTTCTACTGTCCAGTGTGGCCTGGGGGAAGGTTCCCTTACTACTGTCCAGTGTGGCCTGAAGACGGGCAACTTCCTCCCTCAGGGCAGAGAGTTGTCTGCAAATAGGGCAGCATCTCAGCCTCCAGAAAGACTCCCGGAAGACTGCTGCCCCACAGCCATTTCATTGCACTACTCCCCACATGTTTATCTACTTTTTTTGTGCGTGTGTGTGTGTGTGTGTCATTGGTTTGTTATATAGAAATATATATATCATACAATGTGTATGCTTATATTGTCAGTGCAGTGTGCTAGAGAGGATATGACAGTGATATGCACCTTGCAGTCTTGAGGAAATGATGTCAGAACCCCAGGTATAAAGGAACTATTTCCAGGGGCTGGGGTGAGGGGTGGGCAGGGTTGGGCCTAAACTGTGCCCTCACGAAACAATCAGTTAAACGCCTGACCCACCGCCATGATGAGTGCCTTCCTGTCAGCAAGATGCCCTGCACAACAATTTGACAGAGAAAATACCCTGCTAATCAAACAGAGAAAATCCAGACATCCAAGTCAGACACAGGTAAACCTCCCCAGCCCCAAAACAGCCTGGTGGTTTGTGCTCTGAAAGCAGTCATCCCAAAATAAGTCAGTTGTGCTTTTAAACTCTTCCTGCACTGAAAATCTTAAGAATTGTAACAAAAGTAAAGCTAGATCCACCTCCTCTGTTGCTTGAATGACTGTCTTTTCCTGATAATTCTAAGTTCCTTATTTCACCTTTCAGTTACAAGTAGCCTCCACATGCAGACTATCTGCTACAAACCAAAGACAATTGTAAGGTTCACTCCTCTGTTGTGAGTACAACTCGCTTTCGTAAACTTATGTTCAGTATTGCAGCTTCCAGCCAGAGGTAGCTTCACCTGAAGAATATTAGCTGTTCTGATGAGTTTGCTATAAAACACTTGCTTATAATACTATTGTTCTCAGGTCTGTAAGACTCTTCCAAAGCTATTGGCTAATAAGTAGCTATGATGTAAGCACTTCCTGACACAGTCTGGTCTGGCCTTTTAAGGCACACACAGATAAACACAAAAAAACAGTTTCCACCCCCTAGGGCACTGTGTGGGTCAAATACACAGCCTGTACCTGCACTTACTTCAGGACTTATGACAAATTCTTAGCCCAGGGTTTAAACTCTTCCTGCACTGAAAATCTTAAGAATTGTAACAAAAGTAAAGCTAGATCCACCTCCCTCTGTTGCTTGAATGCTGTCTTTTCCTGATAATTCTAAGTTCCTTATTTCACCTTTCAGTTAGAAGTAGCCTCCACCTGCAGAATATCTGCTACAAACCAAAGACAATTGTAAGGTTCACCTCCCTCTATTGTGAGCACATCAGTGTTCTGTGCATGGAAAGTGCACAATGCATGCTCATAACAGTCATTCTGTGGAATTTTCTCACCAAATTTTCAACATAGGCATTTTGGAACCTCCACTCATGAACACTGTTAGTGATTTTCTTAATCTGTCCTGAACATTGATTTCCTACAGCAAGCACACCATTGTGCGCCGCATGTGCAAAACCACATTTCACACAGCATATGAAAGATAACAACTGTACTGTTCTTAAGGAGGTGTGCAAAAATGGCAATGTTTAAAATCTGGAGTGAAAATATTAATTCTCAAACTTACAAGTGTGCGTGGAAACTGTGCAATGCATGCTCATAAAATAGGCATTTTGTGGAATTTTGTGACCAGATTTTTTTACATATGCATTTTGGGACCTCCGCTCATGGACAGTGTCACTGTGATTTTCTTAATCTGTCAAGAACATTGATTTTGCACACCGACTGCGCCATTGTGCGTCACATGTGTGAAAACACATTTTGGGCAAGATGTGAAAAATGACAGCTGTACTGTTCATAAGGAGGTGTGGTAAAATGGCAATGTTGAAAATCTGGACTGAAAATATTACAAATTTTGAAGTTACGCATGCGAGGAACTATGAAACACACGCTCGTAATGCATTCATTTTTGGGAATTTTTCCTCCAAATTTGCAACATAGGGTTTTTGGGAGCTTACCTCATGAACGGTGACACTGTCATTTTGTTAATCAGTCCCAAAAGGTGGTTCCACACAGTGACCGAGAAATCACCTTTCGGGACCGAATAACAAAATAATCACAGTGACTAAGTTCATGAGGTGGGGTCCCAAGAACCCCATGTTGAAAATTTGGTGAAACAATTCCCAAAAATGACCGAGATATCCACCAAAGTTGAAAAAACCTATTTATGCCATTATACAGCTTACTGGCATTTCTTCAGTTCGCGGTCTGCTTTGAAGAGTGCAGACATGTTCCTGATCCACTGAAGATCATCGCGCTGGCCTCCGAAGGGAAGTATGGGGTGAGGGAGTTGTGGGGAGGTGGGTGTGGGTTGGGAGGCACAAGAGACCATGAGGAACCATTTTCTGTTCTGCAAGACAACATAAAAAAGTAAATTATGCCTGCCAAAACTACCAGATTGTACTAAAACAAGCATATGCCACAAAGCAACTCAAAGAGTGACTGCCCAGCATTCGGTTGCACTCACATGCTGCAACAGTCTATTATTCAGTACATGTATTTGTTTTAAGAAAAATAATGTTTTTTCTAAATGTAATTAAATAAAATGTGGAGATGAAAACAGTAGATTGTCGGTGAATAGGCAACTTTTCAGTATGAGCTGAGACCACAAACAATACAAGCAGGCAAAGAAAAAAAGTGTGTCGGGTTTTAAAATCAGTAACACTGAGCACCACTTAACTGATTATATATCTATATCTACATCTATATCCATATACATATACACCTTTATTTTTTCCCCCGGGAGAAACTAGAGCTGGAGACTGACCTCCCAAGCAGCTGCTATGTACTCCAGGTGCAGCAGCAATTGAGATCAGTCCTTTAATGACGTCAATGGCTGTCAGTTCCAGGACAGTATGTGAGAAGAAACAATCACCTGCAGCTGTAACCCTGGATTTTTTAAAAGTTGAAATATTACCTTCCTGGAAAGAAAATAAATAGTCGAGACACAGTATTCAAATGTTTAGACATACTTTTTATTTAATAAAGTCAGGGATTAGCTGAATTATTTAAAAAAAAACATTGCCTTTAATCAAAACTAGGTTGGGATAGAACAGGTGATTATCACAAAAGAGGTGACAATTTTCAAAAGAAACTGTTACAACTTGAATCTTTCTGGATCCATGAATTGGACACATTGTACCCCAGAGGTCTGAATGAGGAACATGGATGTAACAGTTTCCTGTAAATTCAGTATAGATTCTAGCAGTTAAAAATTGTCCCTGGTTTTGGAGAGAGCAGAGCAAAAATGTAAACCCTATAGTCAGGATTTCTCTGTAGTGAAACAACTAGTTTTTGACTCTTAATTGTTTCAGCATTCAGATGTATATATACAGTGGTTGTTACAGAAAAGTTGACGGTACTGCACCCTGCAGTACCGCGGGTAAAATCACCGCATTTAGCGGTACCATGCAAAATCCCAAGGAATAACATTGAGGTTTTTACCGAGCACCGCAGTAAATCGCTAGTAATTTTTACTGTGGTAGCGGGAATTACCACAGTACCGTCAACTTTTCTTTAACAACCACTTTGTGTTTTAAGTCCAGACATTTCTAAAACCAAATGTTTTATTTCAGCAGAAGCAGTTTTGTTTAACAATCAAATCCAATACCTTACTCCCAGAACAAAGGATGCAGCTAACATGTTTCTAATCTGCTAGATATGTATACCTTTTCTACAGAGTTAGTCATTCTGAAATATACAATATTTTCTAGCATTTTGATAAAGAGACATGAAGTGTCAATATGTTTTTAATCTATTTTAACATTATTGCTATGCACTGGGGATTTGCACACGGTATTAGTGCTTGCACTTAGCACTGATAAACACTTTTACATGTGCAATCTCTTTATAGTGTATGGTAGAACGTCGTTCTCCACCGAAATCCATCGCTGTCGAAATGTTGATCTCCTACACTAGTAACGTTCGCAGTGCAGCAGAACGATTTTTTGTTCTACTGCACTGCACACATCACACACTGTGTCCTCGAGCAGCATTTGACAGTTAGGGCTCACTCCATAGACAGGACACATAGCGAAAGCAGCAATGTCAGTGGCAGTACTATCAAAGCCACTATCAGAACAGGATAGATTCATCCTCGATCAGGAAAACAAAAAAACAGCAAAAAAAAATGAGAAATGACATGCGGCAATTACATAGTTTCCTGAGAGACAACGACAAGCACAGGGCAATACATGATATTCCCACTACAGAGTTAGACCCACTGTTAGCCGATTTTATCTATAAAATAAGAAGGTTAGATGGCAGTGAATAAACAGTTAAAATGTGAAGCGTGAAAATGTTCAAAATCTAAAGTTCTTCTTTCCTTCTAGTAACCCAGTAAAAATGTTTTGAAGTAGAAAAATGCTGCAGTGATTTTTTTTTTCCCAAAAAAACAACGTTCCACCATACACTATAAAGAAAAGTGCATGGGGAACAGTTGACAACAGGGTTAATCTTTCACCTCGTTGGCACTACAATGATGGATTACCTCTCGAGCTGTGCTCTCGAGGTAATCCGTCGTCATAGTGCCAACTCGGTGAAAGAATAGCCCTGTTGTCAACTGTTCCCCATGCACTATCCTATATGTGGACTGGCGAACTCTCCAGTCACAAGACATAGCTTGCTGTGGCTACATTAAGTGGTACATTGGTCTCCATGGAAACTGAAGCCAGGTAAATTCCATCCATAGCAGGGGATGTACCAGCTCTGAAGAAGGAGCTTGAACAGACTTTGAAATATCAGCATGCACAGATGCCAGCCAGTCTGACTTATGTAAACTGCCCCTAGCCTGGGGAGCGCATGAAGTAAAAGAGGTTTGCACTGTGTTTCAAAAAGCAGCCTTTGGATGCATTAAAATCATTGAATTTAATAGGCAATTGAGATCAGAAAATATTTGAAGCAACTGAGCTAGAACTAATATGCATATGTAGCCATAGCACTTTATGTTGCAACAGTTTACACATTTGAATCACAAGGAAATAAACCAACACGTTTGGTGAGCTATGAGCAAGGCCCCTGGAATTCTGCGGTTGCAGAATTTGCCACAGAATTTGCATCATGCCGCAGAATATATATAGTGCTGCAGAATTCATTGTTTTTGGTGAATTTTCATATAAATATACTGTTTTTCCATAGTGTCAGGCTTTCTTTCCCATCTCATTTATCCTGAAACCCCTCCTCTATGCTCAGCATATGATGTCATCGATGATATCACATCATATTTAGCCAATGACAGGACTGCATTCTGCCAGAGAATGAATAAATCATTCTGCAGAAATCAGAAAATTCTGCCGCAGAGCACCAGCGGCCCTGGCTATGAGTGGTGCCTTCTTTACTGATGTCTGAAATATGGGTAGACCATTTTTACAAAGGCTGTAGAAACACTGTGCAATGAACTTTATTCCCTACTATTTTGCACCAGACTAATTAACTGCTACTTAGAGACACTGCAAGCAGTCTGAGTGCCCCCCAACCCCTGTGTAACATGAATATTGACAAATTAGAAATAGGTATGTGTACATTGGTCAGCCCAATTATTATCCAATAGATTTTTCAGCGCGGTTATTATTTAACTGATTTTTGATAAGTTTTGCTTTGGTTAACTAGATTAACCAGAGCAAAAATTGTCAAAAATCAATTAAATAATAATAATTGTGCTGAAAAATCCATTGGATAATTATTAGCCTGACCTCCAAAAATTGTAAGCTAACATTACTGCCTCGATTAATCCTAAACAAAGGCCCTTGTCAAGAAGCTAGTTATTGATAAATTGGAGGTTACCTATCACTGTGAAATTGCTAATTTCCTTAACACCAAACGTACTTATCTCTCAGCACTTGAAGTTATTGAGCCTACTGAACATAAAGTATTCCAACTGAAAATGTAAATCTACCCCATTTTATTGTCCCAAAAGGTATTTTAAAAAGATTACTGTTCAAGAAACTTTAAAATCTCTTTATACGCTTCCAGGTGAAAGTGGTGATAATGAGAATCTTGCTTCCCGAAGTGCCCTTCAAATTGTTTCACCTCTGTGTACCATTTTAATTTGTCTCTTTTAACTCAACAGTGTTTGCACTAATTGGAAAATAGCTTGAGTGGTCCCAGTTCTGAAAAAATGAATTCTGTCCTCATGGATGCCTTTTGGCATATTTCAGTTTTCAATCCCTTAAGTAAACTTCTTGGGAAAATGTTATCTATGCAAACAAATGCTTATTTGGAAAATTGGAATTTGCTATGCATGCAGCAGCACCATTTCAGGAAGGGAAGAGGTACTGGTACAGTTTCCGTACGGTTCACAAACCCATTCCTCTGTGGTATGGAGGTGGGGCTTTTAGCAGGGATCACTTTGGTGGACCTAACCAAGCATTTGATCTTTTTAATCATAAATTGCTTTATTCCAAACTGGAAACCTGGGGAATTTCTGTTAATGTATCTTGAACCAGGGACTACTTTTCTAATTAAGCACAAGTAGATGGACTTGGACTGTTTGTTTTCTCTTACAGTTGTCACTGCAGGGTTCCCCCAGGCAATCCATTTTAGGACCACTGTCATTCTGTTTGATCATTAATACAGTCCCTGAGATCTGCATAGACTGTAAAACTATTTTATATGTGGATGATCTTATCTTTTAGAGCGCTAAGCAATCCTCCAAGATTACAAATTTCTGAATTCAGATTTTCTATGCAGTTAATAAATGGCGTAAGAGTAATAATTTAGTTTTAAATTCACGTAAAACAAAAACTATTATGTTTGTATCCTCTAGTCCATTGCAAAAAGTTGACCCTTACTGATTTATGACCGACTGTAAATGACACCAGTCTGGAGCAGGTAATGCTTTCTAAGTACTAATGTGTCCTTTTTGGACCCCTCTTTGACCTACTCAGAGCATATAGGGATGTTATGTAAAAACATCAATCAAAAACTCCAAAGTGGCATAAAAATTAAGGAAATATTTTTCACTAGAAACCTAAAAAGCCATTGCCATCAGCCCATTTCTCCCCTTTTTCGAGTTGCTACTTCATTGTTTTTTTTAATATTGGGACTCTTGAGCTACAGAAACTTTGTGCTGTTTATAATAATGTCTTCCTTTATAATGCTTTTCGCTTTGTGCTCCTTGCTCCCACCCAAACTGATTATTGTTCCTTTAATGCAGAACTGAATTAGTTTTCCCCTAGTTTTAAGATTAAATATTGCTTTGGTTGTCTTATTCATAAAGTCACTTTTATGTTTCCTAGCACATGCACAAAAAACATTTTGTTACAAAGTATGGCATTTCAAAGGTGTGTCACTGACTAGACTAATGTAGGGCAAGCTACATTGGGCTTGTCCCCGACAGACCAATGACCACACAAGGTGAGTATGAGGGCAGTCACAGTTTCATGGGTGGAAACTTTGTGTACTTGAAAGGACCGAGGTGCTCTAATGAGAGACCACTTCAATGCTTTCATTGGCATAAAACCAGCTGGCAAGCAACTGAGCAGCTTTATAACTTTGTGGATAGTTCCCACCTTCCTAGCCCTGATTCCAGTATGTGTCTGTTTTCAATATCAGTCTCATGACCAACTTGGTCCGTTGACATGCCTGCGCACCATGACAGAACATTCCGATGCTCCTTCTGTCTGCCCTATGTCCCGCCATCTTTAGATCTATTGTGGAAATTTGCCTTAATGCCATTTCATTGGAAAAAGGAGCCATTAGTATTATTAAAATTCCTATCCAATTTTATTGCTATGTCTATAAAACTGGTAAGTGTGACATAATAGAAATGAACTGTCATCTTGCCAAGTTTCATCATTGGTGCCTCATGGTCTGTCTGTGCACAGCAATGTCATTATAAAAGACATGTGTTGACTTCTGCAGTTTTAGGAACACATGAACGTGGTTCACAGCTGGCAAAAATCTGCAGGAGTATGAAGCAAGAGGTTGCACACACACACACACACACACACACACACACACACACACATCCACACGCACACGCACACGCACACATCCACCAGAGGAAAAATGGAGAGACAAGCCTCTCTGGCCACTACCCCTTAGACTTGCTACAGAATCTTCTAGTGGTATTAGTGAGAGAGAGAGAGAGAGAGAGAGAGAGAGAGAGAGAGAGAGAGAAATGATTCTACTTTAAATGTATCATACTTACTAAGAAGTTTAAGTAAATCCTGACTTTTACCAGTATTGCCACTTCTTCTCTCCCTTTACTTCAACCAACACAATACACCCCTGCCACATACACCATGCAAGGAAACATTCGGCATGGACTAATGCTTGTTGTATATGGAGAAAATGATACTTCCCTTCCAGCTATCTGGGAAGTTTTTTTCTTTAACAAATTTGTTAAATATTACTGTGAAATCCGGAAGCCACCAGAGAAAAAAAGTCTTAGACATGTAGGACAAACCTTGATCTGAGCTGGGATCTTTATTAGATGTTACTGAAAACAAGATGTGGCTGATTTATACAGAAGAGCCTTGAAAAAAAGAAATAGGAAGATGTTTTTAACCTGATGTCATTAATATTTGAATCTCTAATATATTCTATGTGATAAAAATAAAGAGGCTCAAGGTGTCCCTCTCATATCTGAGGTGAAATATGTTTCCACTTTTCTTGTATATTGATTATAACCGTGACTGACCAAGGACCGAAAGGGTTTGATGTCTTTATCTAACTGTTTTTTTTTTGTTTTTTTTTATTTATTACACATACTTTTTCAACATTTTTCTTTCTCTAGATCCAGATGTTTCCTATATTACTTCCTTGCTTTCTTAAGAGAACCAAGATTTTTCCTATACCTATATTTTTTGCAGGATCTAGCAAGTCTGTTTAGTTTGTGTTTATCTATCTGACAGGTCTTGTTAAACCATGTACAGTTGAAACCCTTCCTTGTCCTATTAGTTCTGAATAAAGCTTTAATGTAGTTAATTTCCAGCCATTTATCAATAATTTGATCATTATCTGAAACTGACGCTATTTAATTGTGCAAGAATATTAAAGGATCAGTATAAAGTAAACCTGAAAACAAGTCAATTACTTTGTTTTGCCATCTAATTCTTTTAGAATTAATTATTTCCAAATCATCTAATTTGTAAGTGCACTGAGCAGAGTCACCATCAATTCTTGGTGTTTCAAAAGTTAAGAGTCAGATAATGATCAGAGTTGGGATGGTCCAATATGTCAAACTCATACAAGGTTTTAAGGTACCCCGATTGACCCAAGCTAAATTTATCATCGATAATCCCATATGCCCCATAAATGTATATTCACCCTCTGGGTAACCTGGCAAATGACCATTTACCAACCAAAGATTCAATTCGGACATTATTTTATGCAATATCCTGCCTTGTTGATTAAACTTCTTTTGTTTTGAATTTCTAATGCTGCTTACTCTAGGGTTAATCATGTTCAAACCCTAAAGAAATTCATTATAAGTGTATTCAACCTGATTGTCTACAAGGATTCTAACGTTAAAGTCACCAATTACTAGAAAAGCATGGGATTCATATCTATTCGTTAGGTTGTCTAATAATTCAGAGAATTGTTGCCAGATTGTTAAAAGATAAATAGAACTTGTTGTAGGTGGGAAATGCATATTAAAAAGAATAATTCTAGTATTAGTACTCTCCAAATTCAGTACAGATATTGATGATTGTTGATAGTCAATAACTGAGATTTTATAATTTAAAGAGGTCTTACTATAAGTAGGTATACCAGCCTGACATCTACTGTCTTTCTTGTTTTTTTATAGCTGGAATAGTAGAAGTTGTACATCCAGGAATCAATAGAGGCATGACAACATGCCATCATGTTTCCTGAAAGCACAAACTATCAAAAGTTATTAAAAATTCCCTAACTTCATTATCTGCCAGTTTATATGCTAAGCCCTCAATATTCCAAGAAAGAATAGTTGACATTTCCTGCAGTTTGTCCAGTATTTGAGCAACATTTAAGCTGGGTTCTGATCATTGAGAGGAAGGATTTTGAAGTGCCACAAATGATTACTAGTCACTATTTCTGGGCAGTCATTATTGATATATATCCATTTTCAAAATACTCTGTTATACTATTATGCAACGTTTTTCTATATGTAGCTTGCTTGTTAAATCCGGATGTATTCATATCTGTTAGAAAGACTAAGGCCATTAAAAACTGGAGAACCATCTAGTACCATTGCTGTAAATCCAGAGTTCCTAAAAGTAATACAATCTGAGGACTGTCTGTAATCCCACTTTGTATTGCAATCCACGCAATTCCACTTTGTTTCAGGTCTTGAAGAGTATGGGACAAAAAAGAAGCAATATCATAGGTACATAGATACATAGACAGTGTCGGCAGATAAGGGCCTATGGCCCACCCAGTCTGCCCATTTGAGCTTGTAAGTTCAGTTTGTTTTCCTAGAAGTCTGTTGCCCCTTACCCCTGACCTCCAGAATTCCTTTATGTCTATCCCATGCATTCTTAAATCCTGTGATTGTTTCAGCCCCCACCACTTCCTCTGGCAGGTGTTCCACTTGTCCACCACCCATTCTGTGAAGAAATTCTTTCTCATGTTTCTCTGAATCGTCCTCCCTCCAACTTCATCCCATGCCCTCTTGTCCTGGAACATCTTTTCACTTAAAATAGTGTTTTCCTGCACCCTGTTCCTCCTGTAAGATACTTGTATGTCTCTATCATATCCCTCTCTCCCTCCTCTCCTCCAGGGAGTACATGTTGAGTTCCTTCAACCTGTCTTCATAGGACTTGTGATGCAATCCATGCACCATCTTTGTTGCTCCTCTGAACCTTCTCTACCCTGTCTATGTCCTTACATAGGTATGGTCTCCAGAACTGTACACTGTACTCCAGGTGGGGCCTCACTAGTGTCTTGTACAGCGAATTATGACCTCCTTTCCTGCTGGTGATGCCCCTGCCTATACATCCCAGCATCCTATTTGCTTTACCTGCTTCCTTGTCACACTGTTTCCCTACCTTGAGGTCATCAGAGATGACAACCCAAGATCCCTTTCCTGCTTGGTGCATGCTATATCCTCACCCCCAACTGATATATTGTGCCAGGTTTTGTGCCCCATATGCATTATCTTGCACTTCTTTGCATTGAATTTCAACTGCCAAATCCCTGACCATTCTTCAAGTTTCTGCAGGTCGCTTCTCATTCTGTCTACACCCTCTGGTGTGTCTACTCTGTTACAGAGCTTTGTGTCATCAGCGAACAGTGAAATTCTGCCTTCTAGGTCCTGCGCAATGTCACTGATGAAGATGTTGAATAGGACCGGTCCCAGCACTGATCCCTGTGGTACCCCACTGGTCACTCTTCCCTCTGTGGAGTGACAGCCATTTACCACCACCCTCTGTGTCCTGCCACCCAGTCAGTTACCTACCCACCACACTACTCTCCTGCCCACACCCATATTCCCCAGTTTGTGTAATAGTCTTCTATGTGGCACAGTGTCAAGGCCTTGCTGAAGTCCAGATAGGCCATGTCCACTGCCCTCCCGATCCACCTCCTAGTCACCCAGTCAAAAATTCAATGAGGTTGGTCTGACATGACCTCCCCTGGTGAAACCACGCTGCCTTGGGTCCTGTAGTCCATTGACAACCAGATGTCCCACCAATCTCCTTCAGTAGTGCTTCCATGATCTTCCCACTACCGAGGTGAGGCTGACTGGTCTGTAGTTCCCTGCTTCCTCTCTGTTCCCACTTTTGTATAAGGGGACTACATCTGCTGTCCTCAGTCTTTGGGTACCTCTCCTGTTCAGTGATCGGCTAAACAGGATAGCCAGAGGTTCAGCCACCACCTCTCTTAGTTCTTTAAGGACCCTGGTGCACCCCATCTGGCCCCATTGCTTTATCAACTCTTATTACTTCCAGTTCCTTCAGGACCCTTTCTGTAAAGGACTGTGTCCATTTCTGCACCATTCTCACCCTTTGTACTCCCTTCAGACCCATTACCCTCTCTTCCTCAGTAAAGACTGAGCAGAAATACCTGTTCAATATGTCAGCTTTACTGTTGTCATCCTCCACACGGCCCCCATCCTCCCCTTCAGTCTCACTATCCTCCTTTGTCTTTTCTTTTTCACTTATGTACCTGTAAAGGTTTTGTCCTCTCACCCACTGATTTTGCAATGTGTTCTTCTGTCTGAGCTTTGGCTTCCCTTACTGACCTCCCTGCCTCCCTTTACTTCTCCTGGTACTTCTCCCTATCTTCTTCTGCCTGTGTCTTTTTGTATTGCCTGAATGCAATCTTTTTGGCTTTCACTTTCTTTGCTACCTCTTTGGAAAACCATAATGGTCTCCTCTTCCTTTTCCTCTTGCTAACCTGCTTAATGCATAATTCTGTTCTTGTAATCCCCATTTTAAATACTGCCCACTGTTCCTCAACCCCTGATTCCTGTCCCATTCCCCTTAATGCCTCTTTCAAGTATCTCCCCATTTTCCCAAAGTCTGCCCCCCTAAAATCCAGGATACGTGTTTTTGTGTGGTTTGGTTCTGCTCTTTCTGTGATTTCAAACCACAATGACTGGTGGTCACTGTTTTCCAGGTGCTCCCCCACTGTTGCCCCCATCACACTGTCCCTGTTTGTGAGCACAAGGTCCAGTATTGCCTTCTGCCAAGTTGGTTCCATGACCAGTTGCTTGAGGAAGCCACCCTGAAGGGAGTCCAGGATAAATCTGCTTCTAGTTGATGCTGCTGCTGGGATGCTCCAGTCCACGTCTGGAATATTGAAGTCTCCAACCAGTACTACCTCACCCTTGTCTGCCATCCTTTGGATGGCTAGCATCAGCTCCTATCTGTTTCTTTCCTGGGCCGGTGGTTCTAGACCACACCTGTGTGGATGGCTGTCCCCATTTTCCTTTCCAGCTTAACCCACAGTATCTCTCCCCATTTTGTTCCTCCTGGATCTCTGTGGCCCTTATGTCATTTTTCACATACAGTGCCACTCCTCCTCCCTTCCTGCCTGCTCTGTCTCTTCTGAATATGTTGTATCCAGGTATGGCCATTTCCCAGTCGTGGTTATCATTACACCAGGTTTCAGTGATGGCCACAATGTCCAGGTCTGACTGTACCATGACAGCCTCCAGATCTTCCATCTTGTTGCTAAGGCTCCTGGCATTTTCACACATGGCTTTCCATGATTTGACCTCCCTAGACTGTTTCACCATTCTACTCCAGCCCCTTCCTTGGTTGTCATTCATCCCTGGTTCTCCTTGCTGTCTGCCTTTCTGCTGAATTTTGCCCCTTTTCTGCTTATCCACCTCTTGGGCACTAATCTCCATCTTTTGCACACTGCTTTGCAGAGATAGCCACTCCTCTGGTTCACTGGTTCCACTGCTGCACTATCTGTGGGGGGTGAACAGTAGGTACCCTCCTTGTAGCCTGCCACCCCAACTGCTAGTTTAAATGCTTGTCAATGTAGCATTTAAACTTATCATTGAGTGCTTGATTCCCTCCAGGATGGATGCAGGCCGCCAGGCTTGAACAAACCTCCATCCTCCAGGTGGGTCCCCAGTCACCAATAAATCCAAACCTTCCTCACAGCACCAGTTCTTCAACCATGAGTTAAAGTTCCTGGTGCATGCACTCCTATGCTCTCCCTTGCCTCTCACAGGTAGTACTTCTGAGAAAGTGACGGAAGTAGCTACTTGCTTGAGACCCCCTCCCCAGTTTCCTAAACTCTTCCTGAACTTCCTTTGGCTCCCCATTTGCCAGGTCATTAGTACCTAGGTGGATAATGACATCCAGCTCACCCTCCCGTCTTGCCACATCCAATCATATCACATCCAATCATACCAACAGACTAATTTCTGGAAGTTTTCCAACTGAAAAGTGAAAGAGTTTTGCTTTCCCAGAGTTGCAACTGTTCCCCTGTACATTTAGAGATGACTTCAGAGACCCTTCTTGCCCTTCTAATGTCCTCTTCATGCTCCCTTTCATGTATCATAGAAACTTGACTCTCAGTATTAATCAGGACTTTCGGGTGAGGGGGATAAAATATTGATACTATACAGTTTAGGTAATACTTCTTGAGCCCAAATTTGGGATGAAAAACTAGGGGATTCACAGTATATAGTAAAAGAACACAGTCAGGAAAATGTACATTGGGTGGGTGTGTAATAAAAACACCATCAGACATAGAGGGAACATGTAACAAATGACAAACCCATTTTGTCAATTTTTCAGGGGTTTTGGTATCCAATTTATTAATGCCATACATTTTAATCAAAAACTCTAACTCAGATCAATTATTATTATGGCCAAAAAAGGTAAGAACATGTTTCTCAGTATTATCAGGGACTACCTCCTTGGGAGAAAATTGCTCCTCAGTTTCCCCTTGGTCCGTTCCTGGTAAAACAATCAATGGAGATGAAGGGAACTATTCTTCTTTATCTCCGCTGTGCTTGGGTAAGCTGTAGAATTTATATGTGGCTGAACTGATTTCAAAACACTGTCCCTATTTAAGTCGGGTTTATCAAACCCATGGGATTTTTTTTTTTTTAGATTTAGTAGGCTCTTTTGGACTATATTTTTCTTTTTAATTCTCCTGAAATGAGTTTTTTTTATTTTCCTTCATGTTCTGGTCTGCTATTGAGTCACAGATTCTGAAGAAATTTTCCTTCAAAGATGGGGAAGGGAGGTTAACCTGGTGCATTTATTCTCTCTAGAGACAGTTGGCACCTCGTGGCAGTCCTCAGTAAAGCTTTCAGTTTGTACCCAAGTCTTGTTCCTAATTTGGGTTATTAAGGCTTGATTATGGAATACATCTGTGCTAAGATTCACTACTTCCTCCTTTAAAGACCATATATTCTGCAATAGGATTATGGAATACATCTGCGCTAAGATTCACTATTTCCTCCTTTAAAGACCACATAGTCTGCAGTATGGCTACATTAGTATAATATGTTTTTTTATGATCTCTAAAATGTGTTAAGATAGAGATGATGATACAAAATCTCCCTTGTTAGCCGGCCCGGTGGTGCTGAGGTTTGAGGTGCTGGTCGCTACACCTCACATCATGATGGTAACCTGAGTTCGAGAGTGAGGTTGGGCACTGTGGGTCAGCTGGGGAGGGACCGGATTGAGTGTTCAGAGGGCTGCTCTCCTGTCCCGGGCAGGGTAGTGGGATGCCTGGTGCTCCAGCAGCCCTTGGTGTAGATCAGAGGGTATCGCAGAAGCAAGGGCTACACATAACAGTGTGCCCGACGCTTGTAGGGGTTGCTGTGCATCAAGTGTCGGGGGTGCACATGCAAGGGAGAAGAGCCAAGAAAACAGAAAAACCCAGATTGGTGGGATAGGTGACGGCACCTATCCTCCACACCCAGTGCTGGATCTGACTCAGCTGGGATTCATAGCTCCTCCACCCGGGCCCCGCCCACTTGCCAGAGTCTGTCTTTCTAAGGAGCCCAAGATGGAGTAGGCCTTCCCTCCCCAGGCAGGTTAAACCTGGGGTACTGGCAGTGGGGGGGGAGAGAGGGCAACAGTCCACAGACTGTCTCAGGTGGGAAGTCATACAGGATGGGATGCCTGAGAGAGTTCCCCAATCCATGACCAGAGGGGAAAAAGAGTTGACAAAAAAAAAAATCTCCCTTGTTAGTAAAATGGGGGCCAGTTCCAAGATGAATGGCATAACCTGCACGCAGATGTGAGTTGCACCATTCACCCCTATGCCATGGTCCCTATGCTGCATTCCAAGAGCGACAGGGTCCCTGCACTTGCAACATGCAGAATATACCTTACGTGGGTTACCACCACAAAGATGGCGTATCATAACCACATGTTGCAACCCATGACAGGTGGCCCCCCAAAGCCCCCCAGCCCTGGACCACCTCAGCACACACCAAGGGGTATGAGGGGCAGGACATACGGTGCAGGCATCAGGGGGTGCACCAGAAATGGACCCTCTGGGGTCTGAGAAGATTGGGGGTTTGGGGTTAGTGGTCTGTGTTTGTGAGGGCTTGGGGGTCATCCTGGCATCATTGCCAGGGCACTGCATGGCAGCATCTGATGGTGCCAGCTGTCAGATGCCACTTAAGATAGCTCCAAACTGTCACAATTCTGGTACACCATTGTGTGTCTCAGAATTACAACTGCCAGTTACAACAGCTGTCCTTCTAGAATTGGGCTAAGTTGCTGTCATAACCCACAGTTGCGCCAGGCATTGTAGGCTGCAGCGTAGTGAGTGGCATAGCCCACAACTGTCTTAGCCCGCAGCTGCTGTGGCACATTTCGCCTCTTGTAATAGGGGCTGGTGTATTGCCTGGCGTAAGTAGTGAGATATGCCATGGGGTTTGGCGTATCTAACCTTACACTGGCGTATCCCCTTCTGGAATTGGGCCCATGCTGTTTATCATATTCCACTTAATTCTCTGGCAAAGGGGCCGTTGATCCTGCTGGTATCAGTTTTTGAGTTGGTGACAAATTATTTCTATCTCCAAATCCAGGATCTCTTGCACTACATGGATTTGCTCGAACTAATTTCTTAAGTCTTTCAGTAGTAATTCTGAAAGCTTGTATTACAGAGGATAGATTATGTGGTTGTAATGATTTTAAGCTAGCTAAATTTCCCCTTCATCCTCTGTCCTGGAGATGGGGAAAAGTTATCCTGTTTCAATAAAAGGTGAGATCATGAATCAGTCTGAGAAGAATCTTGGTGGGGATAAGTAATTAAATTTGAATTTTCTACTTGCACAGAAGAACGATAATCAAGATACTCCATAGAAAGACTCAGAGACCCAAATTGATAGGTAATATAGATATTACTTCTTCTAAAAGAGAGCCGAGTATTTTCGAATGGGACCTAGATTTCCCAAGTACTTTAGCTACTTTAAGTGACTCCTGTAGATTGACTATAGGAATTGAAAGGGCAGCTGGGGTGGGGATCAAACCCTCCAAGAAGTCAGTTATCCTGGGTTGAGCCGAGTCCCCCTTAACCAGCCCTTTAGCAGCACTTAAGGATTTAGATCTTTTTGACTTTTTACCCTTCTGAGTTTTAATACATAGAGGTGAATTAACAATTGGGAGGACTGTTTTTACCACTTCTGGTACTAACCATTTCAACCTCTGGATAGCCACACCCCCAAAAAAAATCTTATGTGTGCTGTTTAGAAAGTACTGATTGGAGTGTCCTTTAGTTAGCTAATCTACAACTGAGCATTTACACTAATGCTGAAATTTCAAAATTTGAGAAGCTCTGGAATCAAATGTGCAATAATAAGAGTCTTAAAAATGCTGGACTATATACAAATACAATCTTTTGTAGAAAAAACTATACCAATTAATAAGGCATAAAGATAAAGGACTTTGCTTAGTGTTCCATAGCATTCATGTAAAGTGCAGCAAGTTTCTTCTTTAGAAGTCCTTCAGTCAAGCCTTCATTTGTAGCTGATGTACAAGCAGAGGTGCAATAACCAATGTACAGGAATAGTAAAGGCTTCCTCTTTAATGCAGTATCTTTAGCGAGCTATCTAGGGTCCTAATGCTCCAAAGTCCTCTTTTTCACAGGGGAAGAAATCCCACAATCTGATGGAAGAAACCACTAGAAATAAAATGACAAATTATAGCTACCGAGGGAGCTATAAATCATATAACACAGCACAAAAATACAGAATAAAGATAACTGCTTAAATCAAATTATTAGGTATCCTAAACCAGTGCAATATACCTTTTGAAAAAAAAGAAAACATTAGCTAGGTAAGTTGTTAAAATTGCCAGACAAGATCTAATGAACTACAATTTTAATTTATCAAATAATTGCCTTTGGGTCATCAGCTATGACGCTCATGCCATTTTACCTCACCCTACCCTGTAGACACTGACAAGTGTCGTGGTGTGCTTTGGATTCTTTGGGCCTTATACTTACCCCATTTCTTAAGGAAATACACTGAGATGACTGCAGTACAAAAGAATGGGGTGAACTTTGGGGCCGAACACTCCAAGGCACACCTTGATGGCTGTCACTGGCTGCAGGGTGGGGGGTGGAATGGCATGAACATTACAGCCAATGATCCCAAGTCACACCCCTGATGCCCGTCAGTCTCTATAGGGTGGGGTGTCATAGTTGGAAACCCTAATGCCATAGGTGTTTGTTGGTATTTTCACTCTAAATTTTCAACATAGGCTTTTTGTGACCCAATTTCATGAAGAGTGGCACTATCAGTTTGTTAGCTGAAAGGTGTTTTTTCACAGCGGCAATGCCTTTTTGCGACACAGAGGTGAAAACACATTTTGGGCAGGACGTGAAAAATGACAACTATTGTTCATGAGGAGGTATAAAAAAATAGCAACTCTGAAAATCTGGAGTGTAAATATGAAAAATTGATGAAGTCATGAGCATGCATAGAAACTGCACAACACACGTCCATAACCCAATTATTTTGGGGATTTTTTTAACCACATTTTCAACATAGGCATTTTGGGACCTCCTGTCATGAACAGTGGCACTGTGATTACATAGAAACATAGAATTTGATGGCAGATAAGGACCGCTTGGCCCACCTAGTCTGCCTATTTTCCTACCTAACAGATAAGCTGCAGATCCTAGTTAACCAACAGCTTACTTCCTCCTACCCCCCACTAGGTCTGCCTTATGTCTGTCCCATGCATTCTTGAATTCCCCCACTGTTCTTGACTTCACGACCTCCTCAGGGAGGCTGTTCCATGCATCCACAACCCTCTTTGAAAAAATACTTCCTCACATTCCCTCTGAGCCGTCCCCCCTCTATCTTCAAATTGTGCCCCCTTGTTCTTGCACATCTCTTTTTCTGAAAGATGCCACCCTCTTGGACTTTGTTGATTCCCTTGAGGTACTTAAAAGTTTCTATCATGTCCCCTCTCTCCTTTCCTCAAGGGTATAAGTATTAGGCTCCTTTAGTCTTTCTTCGTATATCTTCTGGTGCATACCCTGCACCATTTTGGTTGCCCTCCTCTGGACAGCCTCCACTCTGTCTATGTCTTTGCAGAGATGGGGTCTCCAGAACTGCACACAGTACTCCAGATGAGGTCTCACCAACTGTCTGTACAGAGGGATAACTTCCCGTTTTCTGCTGGCAATGCCTCTCCCTATGCATCCCAGTATCCCCCCAGCCTTCCTTACTGCCTTCTCACATTGCTTGCCCACTTTTAGGTCATCTGATATAATTACCCCCAGGTCCCTTTCCATTTTTACTGTTGTCAGTATCTCACCCACCATTGTGTACTCTTTCCCTGGGTTTTTGTTTCCCAGGTGCATTACCTTGCACTTCTTTGCATTGACTCTGAGCTGCCATACATTTGACCATTCCTCCAACCTTGCCAAGTCCCTTCTCATCCTTTCCACTCCATCTTGTGTATCAACCCTGTTGCAGATCTTTGTGTCATCTGCAAAGAGACATGCCTTTCCTTCCAGTTCCTCCGCAATGTCACCTATAAAGACTTTAAAAGGGCCGGTCCCAGTACTGAACCCTACGGTACCCCGCTAGTAACCTTCCTTCTTCACTGTGGACTCCATTTACTACTACCCTATGCATCTGCTGTCTAGCCAATTTTTATCCAGGCTACCACCTTGGGACCCACTCAAGACTGGCTAACTTGTATTAATCTTTTGGTGTTAGACTGTATCAAATGCCTTGCTAAAATCTAGGTAAGCCATGTCCACAGCCCCTCCCTGGTCTAGTATTTTGGTCACCCAGTCAAAGAAATCTATTAGATTCGTCTGACACGACCTTCCCATTGTGAATCCATGCTGCCTTGGGTCCTGTGCCCCACTGGCCTCTAGGTACTTAATTCTTTCCTTCAGAAGTGATTCCATCATTTTCCCTACCACTGAGGTCAAACTAACAGGTCTGTAGTTTCCTGCCTCTGTCCTGCTCCCACTTTTGTGAAGAGGAATCGCATCCACCCTCCTCCAGTCCTCAGGTACCACCCCATCCTTCCATGATTTATTAAAGAGAGTAGTCAGCAGTATCATTAGTTCTACCCTTAGTTCTTTTAGAATTCTTGGGTGAATCCCATCAGGCCCCATTGCTTCATCCACCTTCAATTTTATTAGTTCTTTCAGACCCCTTTCTTCTGTAAATCGACTGGTATCAACCCCTGTCTTCAGGGTGTTTCTCTTGTTTGGTTTAGGTACCTCTCCCCCCTCTTCCTTTGTGAAAACTGAGCAGAAATATTAGTTCAGTATCCCTGCTTTTTCACTGTCACTGTCACCCTCTACCCAAATTCCCTCCCCTTTATTAAGCCTCAGTAGTCCTCTTTTGGTCTTTCTTCACTCCCTAATGTACCTATGAAATCTGCAGTGTAAATATGAATTTGTGTAAATATGATTTTGTTAATTTGTCCCAAAAACTGATTTCGCACAGTGACCGTGCTATTCTGCGCTATACGTGTGAAAACACATTTTGGCCAGGATATGTAAAATGACAGCTGTACTTTTCATAATGAGGTGTGGAAAAATGCCAATGTTGAAAATCTGGAGTGAAAATATTACAAATTCAGAAAGTTACGAGCGTACGTGGAAACTGCACAACGCACACTCGTAAAACAGCCATTTTTTTGGGATTTTACCCACCAAATTTGGTAACATAGGTTTTTTGAAAGACCCCCATGAACAGTGGCACTGTCTTTTCATTAATTGGTCCCAAAAGGTGATTCCATACAGTGCCCGCAAAATCACCTTTTAGGACCAAATAACGCTATGACAGTGACTGAATTCATTTAGAGGAGTCCCAATAACCCCATGTTGAAAATTTGGTGCCAAAATTACCAAAAATGCCCTAGATATGCATCAAAGTTGAAAAACCCCTATTTATGCCATTATACAGCTTACCGACATTTCTTCAGTTCGCGGTCAGTTTTGAAGAGTGCAGACGTGTTCCCGGTCCACCGAAGATCATTGCACCTGACTCTGGAAGTACAGGTAAGTATAGGGTGAGGGGGGTGTGGGAAGGCAGAGTGTGCAGAGGGTGGGCGCAGGTTGGGGGAGGGCCACCAGACTCGACAAGGGACTGTTTTCTGGTTTGCAGGTTTAAAAAAAATATTGCGGGACAGTTTTTGTTTTACAAGTGCATTAGGCATGCTGGGGAGGGCTCCCAGCATACCACCTGAGTGTTTTAGGGTGTGCTATAGCCGATGGGGGATTAGCACCCCCATCGGCACTACCGAAGGGGAGACAAAACCGAGGGATTGGCACCCCTTCGGCACATAACAGAAGTGGGGGGACATTATTCTATGTGGAGTGGGTTCCCATCAGCAAATTAAACGGGGGGAGGGGACTGAAGTCGATGGGGATTGGGCCCCCCATTAGTAAGAAAGACTGTTTGGGATGCGATGATGCAAGGGGACTGTGCATCCCTCGGCATACACTTTAAATGGGAGGGTATTATGCCAATGGGGAGTGGGCTCCCCAATTGGCAAATGAAGTGGGTTGGAGCACTCTGCACAGAGACAGTCAGTGTGACCATGTTTATTGAACTGCTTCACCAAGAAAGGCATGTCGGGAGGGTGTGTTATGCTACTGCATGACAAGCCTGCCTCTCATTGCAGCGGCATTTTCCTTAGATCTGGTGGCCACTTTACGTATAGCTGGTGTCAGCACCTGCATGCTGCCTTATTGGGGAATGAGGGATGCACCTACTGATGTGTGCCCTCATTATCCACAGTGACTGCACCTCCAAATCTACATTATAATATGTTGGCTGAAGCGCATGCGCAAGCCAACATAATAAATGACAGGCTTAAAGGGCAGTCTGCTCTGCTGGACTCCTGGATGTTGAATGAGTAAGCTATAAGAGCAAGATCTTTTACAGTTGTTCTAATTAATTAGCTTATAGGAGAAAAATGAGGAGGCATTAATGACATACACCTGACTAAGCTGAGTAGGGAGCACTTACAACACATGTTGTCTAGGTAACCACAAACAGAGATTAATTATTAATCAAAATGGCAGTCCTAGAGTCAAACCCATGCAGGAGTTTCCAGTCAGCAAGAAAAAGAAAGGAAAAAATGCATTTGTCAATGCTGAATGTTGTCTCGCTGGCACTGGTAGTGCAGGAGCTAGAGGGATGCATAATAGGAATGGCAGTGAAGTATGGAACTGACACCAACCCCACCCCCACCCCGCAGAGACTGACAAGCATTGGGGTGTGCCTTTAGGTCATCAGCTATAACGCTCATGCCATTTAACCGTATCCTACCCTGTAGACACTGACAAGTGTTATGGTGTGCTTTGGGGTCTTTGGGCCTTATACTAACCCAATTCCATAAGAAAATATGCTGAAATGGGTGCAGTATAGGAGAATGGAGTGTACTTTAGGGCCAAAGACTCCAAGGCTCACCTCGATGCCAGTGACTGGCTGCAGGGTGGGGTTGGGGGTGGAATGGTGTGAGCATTACAGCCAATGATCCCAAGTCACACCCATGACACCTGTCAGTCTCTATAGGGCGGGGTGTTACAGTTGGAAACTCTAACACCATAAGCGTTTGTTGGTATTTTCACTCCAAATTTTCAACATGGGCTTTTTGTGACCCCACCTCATGAAAAGCAGCACTATCAGTTTGTTAGCCAAAAGGTGGTTCTGCACAGTGACTATGTACTGTAATTTGCCGACACAGGTACACAAACACATTTTGGGCAGGGTGTGAAAAATGACAACTGTATTGTTCATGACGAGGTGTAAAAAAATGGCAACGCTGAAAATCTGGAGTGTAAATATGCAAAATTGAAGTCATGAGCAGGCATAGAAACTGTGCAGCACAAGTCTCGTAATCCAGTTATTTTTGGAATTTTTTTAACCACATTTTCAACATAGGCATTTTGGGACCTCCTGTCATGAACAGTGGCACTGTGATGTTGTCAATGTGTCCCAAAAGTCGATTTCCCACAGCGACCATGCCATTGTGTGCCACAGGTGAGAAAACACATTTTGGGCAAGATGTGAAAAATAGCAGCAGTACTGTTCATAAGGAGGTGTGAAGAAATGGCAGTGTTGAAAATCTGGCATGAAAATATTGCTGATTTGCAAAGTTACAAGGGTGCATGGAAACTGCGTAATGCATGCTTGTAACAAAGTCATTTTATGGACTTCCGTCACCAAATTTTCGATGTAGGCATTTTAGGACCTCGGCACATGAACAGTGCCACTGTCATTTTGTTAATCCATCCCTAAAAGTGATCCCCCACAGTGACAGTGCTATTCTGCACCAGAAGAGCGAAAACACAATTCACTCAGAATATGTAAAATGACAGCTATACTGTTCATAAGGAGGTATGGCAAAATGGCAATGTTGAAAATCTGGAGTGAAAATATTACTGATTCACAAAGTTACGATCGTGCATGGAAACTGCACAATGCATGCTCGTAAAAGTCATTTTTTTGATTTTTTTTCTCCAAATTTACAACATAGGGTTTTTGAGAACCCACCTCATGAACAATGGCACTGTCTTTTCATTAATTGGTCCAGAAAGGTGATTCCATGCAGTAACTGTGAAATCACCATTCATGACCAATTAATGAAAAGACAGTGCCACTGTTCATGAGGAGGGCCCAATAACTCCATGTTGAAAGTTTTGGGCAAAAATTCCCAACGAATACAACAAGGGTCTACAAAGACCAAATGGGTCCATGTGGACCAATGTAAATTGTATCAGCCTTTAATTGATGACAACTGATATGCTCTGTTTCTCCCACTATGTGAAGTACAGTGATGTATCCTGTACTTATGCCGAGCAGTACCTTACTGATCCTGGCCACTTCCAAATGATTTAATGGATGCCCAGGGCACGTATAAAACAGTTTATGCAAAAAGAATTATGCTAATCAATGTGGGGTTTCCCAGTACTATTAGGAAAACAACATGAACACACTAGATATCTTCTTGTCAAATGGTACTTTCTGGACAATGTCAAAATGTGACATGGGGATACTCACCAGACTCCTGGCCTGGCATGGCGATGTGTGTTGTGAACACAGCAGCCCAGAAAGGAATCTATAGCCACTCCACTTTGGGGGTACTATGAATTTAATGAAAGAACAAGATTTATTTCAAATAAAACTAATGGACATGTTACATTATCCATCTAATCTTACGTTGTTAGATACAACTTATTGGGGTGTAAATGCATCACAACATAATATGTGGTATTTTTTATGTAATGCATCTATTGTGAAAAAACTATACAGTAGGGTTAAATATAAATTAAAGTATTATAATATTTTACTACATTTACCTTCTCCACGATTACCGCTTCAATGTAGGAATCGAGCTTCGGTAATAGTATGGCAACAGCACTATACTAATACTTTAAATCAATACCATGAGATACACAGGATGTGGTCATTTCAAATTCCTGCAGAAGCACCACCAGGCTTATTCCGTCGTAAAAGAGACGTATGGGACTGGTTAGGCTCAGGATTGGGAATTGCTAATGGTATTGATTCTATGGTTTTAAAAGGTCACATTCGTTCTTTAGAAATGACTTTAAAAGATATGGCTACTGGACTATTATCAACTACTGTAAAATTAGCAGCTGATAATGAAGAAATTGATTGGTTTGCATTTAAAGAAACCTTACAGAATTGTAAAATTATTGCACAAATATCAGTTCGTTTCTATAACTCACTTTCTAATATGTCTAGAGAAAGTTATATAGCACTGGCTTGCCCTCATTTAGCTGCTGAAGCACAGGCTTATTTAGTTAATACATTAAATAAAATTGAGACCAATAGATTACCCTTAGGAATAGGTGAGACCAATGTAACAAAATAATTGGATCATCCCATTGCATTCCTACCACCCTTAGCTATGATAAAAGTATGAAACTCATCAAATCAATATGCGCAAGCGTTGCGACATGTGAGTCCCATACTGGTGATAATACTTATATGTTTTGAACCACCACAAATACTGTGGCAAATTAGTAATTTGGGAGTATTAATACATGACCAGATTATGAGACTCCAAATACCAGGTGACACTTATTACGGTACACAATGAATATGCTGTCTTACCTAAGCAACAGTGCATATAAGAACATGAAACCTTGATATGTGGGGGAAGAGACATCAACCGCCCCATGGTTTCCTAAACAATATAAATTTACCCTAACATCTGCAAATCAATACTGCCAAGCTATAAGATGGAACCAATCATGGTGTATAATTGTAGGTCAACCTTGGAATGTATGGGGGTGTAGCGACAAGACCTGGTGGGTTGCAAATTGGACCCTTCGGGAACATCCTGTCTATAGCAGAACAAATGTTACCCATATCGATGATTCCAGTCTGGCCTTAAATTTACTCACTGATTTGGCAACTCCTCCTTATTTCGACCTACCCAAAACTGATAAAATGACACTTGGTGCCTTGTTGCATCGTCAACAAACAAAAGGACTTATTTTGGCACAAAAGGCCTCTGCTAAAGAGGTAAAGAGACAGTCATCATATATATCTATTATACAGTATACTGGTGGTTTGGGGATCAGCTGCTTTGGGTACTAGTCCAACCCTCATAGTGGTAGCATGCGGTATTGCAATAATGTGTTATTATTATTGTACAATTGTTATTGTATTGTAAAATGAAACACATGGTTCAACAAAAACAAATGTAACAATGGCAACATCATCTTGTGTGATCTCTAATCAGAGAGAGTCACAAGGGGGGACTGTGGTGTAACATTTTGTAGTATAACATTTATTTCAGTACAACCTTTTATGATAGTTAAACTGAGTGTTTAAGTATAGCTCTTTACAGAATGCTTTAGTATGATTTCTTATACTATATAACCAAATGTGTTTACTCAAATAGTTAGCTATGACAGTTTCTCACAAAACCAAGTTGAAAGTCTTGTGATGATTACACAACACTTTACCTTATGATTTTATAATGGTCAGCATTTTAGATGTCCTATGATGAACTGGAACAGGATAGTATGCCCTTATTAGGATGGCATTACCTGTTAGTGAATGGTGTGCACACAAAGAACCTTCTAAATGAAGTCAATACCTATGGGATTGTGCAAGAATATATGTGATAATACCTTGTGATGTTATGTGTAATACAATTATCTCTATGCTTTGACTGTTATTCGCCACACCCTAAAATTAATATGGTAGGTTATCTTCTTATAAGATGGGCCTATATTAGGGAGTTATTAGTTTTTAAGATTAGAAAACATTATATAAACCTTGTATAAAATTGAATAAGTTGGCATCAAACAAAAGGCAGATATACCTATATTTGAGAAGTTGACCAGAATACTTATATTAATGTTGATGGACTCGCAAACAGAAAATAAACGAGAAGGAAACATTTATTTGGTGTGGCCTGAATTATTTTGAAGATAGAAAAACACAATGCAGCTAACGTTTTACTCCTTACAGTCTGCTATCAGAGCCTGGAACTCACTGAGTTTGTTACCTAGGCTCCTGACATTAAGGCATACCCTCTTCCAGCTGACCCCTGCTCTTACTTTGCTATTGTGCTTCTGTTTTCCATGTTTTCTCCCACCCTTGCTGGGACTTTTGCCCTTTGTTTTATCAGTCACTACTGCCCATTCCCCTTGGTCCTGTAAATGCTTCTGCTACGTGTGTACCCTCTTTGCTGCTACAGTCCCCTGGATGTGGGGGAGTACTATCTAGGATCCCCTTCTGCTCACCTTCCACCATGGTTACCATAGACCCATACTCCCCCGCAGTCAGTTTAACTGTCTGATATCGTTATCAAACCTCTGCCCCAATGCGCTGGTCCCCATCTCTCGTCAGGTGAAGACCATCACCCTTGAAGAGTCTTCTCTCCCAGAAGTTCCCCTATTTCCCTACAAAATGGTACCCCACGTCACGGTACCAACCCTTAAGCCAACTATTAAATTCCTCTATTTCAGCACTCCTTATCCTATTCTGCCTCCCTCCCTTCCCTGCCCCACACAGGAAGGACTGCAGAAAAGGCCAAAGAGGCCAAGTGTGCCACCAATCTCTCCCCCAGTCTAAGAAGGCCAGCTTCACTGTCTCCACCAATTGGTTTGCCAGAGCATTGGTACCCAGGTGTACCAGCACCCTCAGCTCCCCGGCTCCCTCTCCACCATCCTCCCTATTCTGTCTAAATCCTGGATAGCTGACGGTCCAGGCAGGCATCGGACCATCCCCCTCCTATTCGACCCCTCCTGTATCACCCTTTCTACCCCTCTAATCATTGAGTCCCCGAATGCTAGGACCTTCCTGGCAGCCTTGCTGCCCTTGGGTACCATCAGGTTGTCCTTCCCTTTTTCTTCGACTGACCTAGAGTCCCCCCTGGCAAAGCCAGGCACCTGAATCTCCTCCAGGGGTGTGAAGTGATTTGCCGCCTAGAAGGTACTGGGCTGGGCAACCTCCTTATGGCAACCCCCCCCTCCCACCGTGCCCCACCACTCTCCACCCCTCTGAACCACTGGGTCTCAGACTTTGCAAGTGACCCACAGGAGGTGTACAGAAACACAGAAATGTAAACTTTGTCAGCAGAAAAATACTGCTTGGCCCATGCAGTCTGCCCAGATGATCCCTTCCTAATTTGTCTCCACAAACTCTAACTGATGATCTTTGATGACTCTCCTCCCTCCCTGCCTATTTACTAATCCTATCTGTATCCCATACATGCTTGAAGCTCCCCATTGTTTTCATCTCCACCAGTTCTACTGGTAGTCTGTTCCATGCGTCTATTACTGTTTCAGTGAAGTAGTACTTCCTCAAATCCCTTTTAAACTGCCTCCCAACTTCATTGCATGCCCCCTGATCCTGGTGCTCTGTCTCATTTGAAAGAGATTACCCTCCTGCACCCTGTTCACCCCATGAGGTACTTGTAGGTCTCTGTCACATTGTCGCTTGCTTTCCTTTCTTCCAGGGTGTACATGCTGAGATCCCTCGGTTTCTCCTTATAGGGCTTCTCCTGCAACCTCTGCACCATTTTAGTTGACCTCCTCTGGATTGCCTCCATCCTGTCTATGTTCTTTCAGAGGTGCAGCCTTCCAAAATTGGACACAGTACTCCAGGTGGGGTCTCACCAGTGAGCGATATAGTGGCAACACCACCTCCCTCCTCCTGCTGGAGCACCTGCTGCAGGCCATGTCATGAGTGGCCTGCAGCAGATGCATTATCAGACATATTGTGCTACACCTGTAGTAGACTTTGTGAGTGATCCACACACCTGCATGTTTACGAACAAGGCCTTACGAAGCCATCTAGATTTTTCTCATTCTGAGACCAAGTTTGATGAACGTGAGGTTATGTCTCATGTAAGTGGGTTTGCGAGTTATGAAAACAAGTTCACAAGTGACAAAACTTGGTCTTGTTTTCATGACCCACAACGTATTCTCTTTAGTATTTTAAAATATATTTTTTTCAAAAATAATACAACCACTTGAAAAATCAATCTTATGTCCTACACAGTTGACCACAAAAATTGCATACTTTACTTCATATGTTCTTTTACCCACTTTCATGACCATTTAGAAGGTACTGTACTGTAGGTTTACGAGTCATAAACACAGGTTCACGAGCGATGAAGGCAGGGCCTGTTTTTGTAACATGCAGCAACCTAATTCTGTTAATATTTTAGAGTATTGGGAGGCGTGGCCAAGTCGGGAACCAAGATTGCAGCTTAATCGAAAAGCTCTGTGCAATCCAGCCTAAATCACAGCCAACCATCTTTAATTCTACACCGGCAGCGGTGATTTGACCAGCAAATGAGACCTCAAACAGAACTACACTACCAAGGCAAGAAAACAGCCGCACCTGAACTTCAAATCGGCGATGGAGCCAACAAAATCACAGGGTCCGGACCCACCGACCGTGCACGCGGCCTCTAAAATGGACACAGAGGAGCAGCAGGGCTCGAGTTCGGCCACTCTACCGAACGCTGCTACCGCAACACAATCCCTAGAAAAATTAATAACGGAGTTAAAATATGACCTTCCGGTACTGATGAACTCTGGCTTTAATATTACAGCTCAGCTCTCCCATCTCCAGCAATCCTTCCACACCCTAGGGGAGATGGTTGAGCAGCATACAAGACAAATCAGGGAGCTGGAGGAGTGGGTGGTGACCCAGGAGGATACAGTTTCCCATTTAGAAACCTCATTTCAGCAAGTCCTCCAAGAAACTGAAAAAGTTTAAAACCATCATGGATGACCATGAAAACCAGGAGCACCAGTGCAATATTTGGATGATCGGGATGCCAGACAGTCTGGAGGGCAAAAACTGTGCATCTTGCCTCCAGATGTGGCTCAGACAACAGCTACAAATCCCCGGGTCTACCTCGCTGGAAATTCAGGGAGCACACAGATCGGGCAGGAAGCTTGGGCCTGAAGAGTGTCCCAGGAACATTATTGTTAAATTCTTGCGATATCAAGATCACCAAAAAGTCCTGGAGGCAGCTCGACGACACGAGAAAAAAATCACTGTGCAGAAAAGCAGAGTCAGCATTTTCCCAGATTACTCCCGTCAGCTGCAGAATGAGAGGCAGGCATTTCAAGAGGTCAAAAAGGCTCCATACCTTGAAATGGCCCTTCACACTCATCTACCCAGCTAGACTTATCATTCGACAGCAGGGAAAACCGTCCAAAGCATTTACTAGCGCTGAAGCTGCAATGCAGTGTATTAGTCGGGAGGCAGGTCGAGACCGGGAACAGATCGACCTGAAAAAATATCACATGGACACTTGAAAGCATATCTGTAAGGTACTGTTACTGTCTTGATGCATAAAGGGGAAGGGTTTTTTTGTGGTGGGAGGGAGAGGCCTACGTGTCTCCGCAGCCTGTAACACCATTGGGGCCTATAAGGCTGGATCTCAGATCGCTCCCCTCGCACCTGGGGCCATGGGAATCCCCGATCTCCCCTCCAGCTGAATCTCGGCTGGCCTCGGGAGATTTTCCTTGCTAACAAGCAGTGATTATTAGTTATATCCCTTTTCTATTTGAGCTGAGGTCCTGAATGGTAGTAGAAATAAATCAGGGTCTACGTTACTGTTCGAGAGACTGAGAGACCTGCTGGTCCACATGATGAACAGATACAAGAACCTCAATCGGCCTTGAAATTACCCTTTTTCCCTTTGCTGGCTGAATGCAAGAAATCAGTCACAATTAGCAACAAGTTATTTAACCATAAAGACTTTGCTGCAATACATGGCTGTAGAAGAGCAGTGACTGTTTTTTCCCTTCTTTTTTGGGACTTTATCATTTGGAATTGACTTTGCTTTTTCTTTCTCGTATTACTGTTGAAGTGTTATTCACAACTCTAATGCACAATGTTATAAGTCTACTAAGAGTGGATGGAAATCTGTGGGAACAATGAGTTTTGGGGAGGAGGGGATTATATGGAGGGGAAGTGGAATATGAAAGGCGTTGGTTTATCAGATGCTTATGGACATCTCGGGGAGAGGGTGGGATTAGGTTAGCTTTGGGGCTATGCCCACATAACATCACGGGAATTTTTGGGAAATATTGGGGTACAGTGTACTTGAGTCTTGGCTACAATTTGAAGGATGGTTGAATGCTAGAAAGTTAATCTGTGTTATGCATAAGTGGGAGTGCGAGGGAGGCATAGGGCCATTTCAGGTTCCCCTTGCCCCACAGAGATCTTTCTCACCAGACTCTCTTACAGTGCAATTTCCTCAGCTACCAATTTTAAGGTGATAGCTCCCTGGTAGAACTTGATCAAGTACATAAAAACACCGTCTCCCTTCAATTAACTCTGCTGGGCACTAAAGGGCCTCTGAGGCACTTCAGACCCTCTCTGATAAGTTCATTAATATGGGTTATTAACGGATTGCTGGATGGCAAGATCCACAAGAAGTAGCGGGTATACAAGCCTTTCTAAAGAAGGAAGGCAGTGAGGGGGGGGAAGTGGTTTGTTAGCGCTTGTTGTTCTGATGTTACTAGGGTGGGATAAGAGGAGAAGGGGGTACAAGGAGTTGGGGGGGAGGTTTGGGGATGAGGGAAGGGTTAAAGGGGATTGTTTTAAAGTTTGTTGGGCTCTGTGGGGGGAAAAGTTAAAATTATGGAAGTCAGCTTTTGAACATTATGCTTTTCTTCAACTCAGTAGAAGCTAGAAGATAATTTTTAGAAGGATGCAATGGCTTAATTCTGCACAATGGGTACCTTAAATGTCTTATCATGGAACGTTAATGGTCTTAAGATGGTGGTAAAAAGGAAAAAGGGTATGATCATGTATAAAAAAGGAGCAGGGACATGTGGTGCTCCTCCAAGACGTTCACATGTTTGGGCAGGAAGTAGACAGATTATCCTCCTCATGGGGAGACCCATTACTAGCAGCCATGTTTACCTACAGGGCTCAAGGAGTAGTGATATGGTTTCGACCTGGATTTAGGATTAAGATCCACTCTTTGGTGGCAGGCGCTATGGGTAGGTACCTTATAGTGGATACACCGGTGGAGGAAGTAAGATATACTTTTGTATCCCTGTACTGAATTATCATGCACCAGACTTCTTCCCCCATGTGGCGGTGACTGTGGCTACATACGGGGATAATTCTATTATGGGGGGTGACTTTAATACCTATTGGGATGTTTCTTTGGACCATTCTGGCACTATGTTGAGGTCCACACCTAAAAGTATCCAGGCTCTTAGAAATATGGCTAAAGAGAGCCTTGGCGGAGGCATGGAGGTACTACGACTCTCATAAAAAGGAATACTCATTTCACTCCCATGCTCACCATATTTACACAAGAATTGATTATCCGTTTCTGTCCCCCATTTGGGTGCGTTGAGGTTTAAGTGCATCATATGGAACAATCATTGTCTTAGATCACGCCCATATAAAGAGTACATAGGTACTGGGTACGGAATCCCAGACATCTAGGCAGTGGAGGCTAGACTCCGCCTTGTTAAGTGATCAGTTTTTGTATCACGTATCACAGCATGTCTCAATGAGTACTTTGAAAACAACATGGGGATGGTGATCCCTTCTATGGTCTGGGATGCCATGAAGGCATATGTTCAAGGGGAAATTATCTCTTATGCGGCTTTCAAAACTAAGCAAGAAAGAGAGGCAGAGATAAAACTGGAGAAAGAGATACTAGAAAAGGAGAAAAAACTGATGTCAGGTGACCAGGTAATAGATACACACACTAACACATATGAAGGGGGAGTTGAACCAGACTGCCTCCAGTGGAATTTTTTTTTTTTTAGGTGTTTAACCAGGAGTAGCACACTAAGCTGAAAGCTTTTTTTACAGGAGTGACCTGGGAGCACAGGGAAGTTAAGTGACTTGTTCAGGGTCACACAGTATGCAAGTGGAAGCTGTGGGATTCAAACCCAGGTCTGGTCTGCTGGATGTCACCAGATTTGCAGTGTACTTGCTGCTACCAATCCTTACCATGTACTGCTCCAAAACTAGCACACACCGCTTACTCTGCTGTACCAATTCTAACTAAATGTGCCTCATATGCCTTGTACTTTGTATATTCTACATTATGATGTTCGCACGTGACATGTGAGTGTTTTTTCTAACTTGTACCTTGTTGTCTCATGACGTGTAATCTTTTCCTAATTATGTACCATGTTGTCACAAGTGTGTAAGTATGTAATTTCCTGTACTCTCCTGGGTCGTACCTGAAAATAGGCAAATTGTCTTGTCTAGTGTACTTACCTGGTTAACAAAAGCTAAACAAATAAATAAACCACTACGCTATACTGCCTCCCCTATAAGGGCCCTAATGTATACTCAGTCATGCAAATATTTCGAGGGAAACAAAGCTGGTAAATGGCTCACATCGAAGTTAAAAAACAGTGATCTGACAGAATAATATTAGAGATTGAAACAGCAGAGGAGCCACCTCATCAGACCCTAAAGTAATAAGCATTTGTCAATGTTGAACTTTCGCTTGCAGGTATTTGCAGCGGTATTTGGCACGTATGGTGCTTTACCCTAATGCCCTGTGCGATTGCTGGTATTTGCACAATAAATTTTCAGCATGACCTTTTTGTTACCCCCATTGTGCAGTACATAGGCGGAAACACGTTTTGGGGAGGATGTGAAAAATGACAGCTGTACTGCTCATAAGGAAGTGTGGTAAAATGGCAATGTTGAAAATCTGGAGTGGAAATATTGAAAATTCGCAAACCTATGAGCGTGCATGGGAACTGTGCAACGCACGCTCATAAAACAGTCATTGTTAGGAATTTTTTCACCAGATTTTCAACACTGGCATTTTAAAACCTCTGCTAAAGAACAGTGTCACTGTAATTTTCTTACTGTGTCCCATACATTGATTTCGCACTCCGACTGCGCCATTATGCACTACATAGGTGGAAACACGTTTTGGGCAGGATGTGAAAAATGATAGCTGTACTGCTCATGAGGAGGTGTGGTAAAATGCCAATGTTGAAAATCTGGAGTGGAAATATTGAAAATTCACAAACCTGCGAGCGCGTGGGAACTGTGCAATGCACGCTCGTAAAACAGTTATTTTTAGGAATTTTTTCACCAAATTTTCAACACTGGCATTTTAAAACCTCTGCTAAAGAACAGTGTCACTGTGATTTTCTTAATGTGTCCCATATATTGATTTCGCACACCGACTGCGCCATTGTGTGCTACATGAGCAGAAACACGCTTTGGGTGAGATGTGAAAAATGACAGCTGTACTACTCATAAGAAGGTGTGGTAAAATGGCAATGTTGAAAATCTAGGGTAGAAATATTGAAAATTCGCAAACCTACGGCGTGCGTAGGAGCTGCATAACGCGCAACTCATAAAACAGTCATTTTAGGAATTTTTCACCAAATTTTCAACATGGGCTTTTTGGGACCCCTTTCATGAATGATGTCACTGTCATGGGCGTTAGTTTGGGCCCGAAGGGCGATTTACGCAGTGACCGCGCAGTGATCTGCGAAATCACCCCGGGCCTCTAATAACGCCATGACAGTGACATCATTCATGAGAAGGTCCAAACCCCATGATGAAAATTTGGTGCAAAAATCCAAAAAACATCAGATATGCAATTAAGTTGAAAACCCCCTATCTTGCCCTTTATACAGCTTACCGGCATTTCCTCAGTTCGCGGTCGGCTTTGAAGAGTGCACACATGTTTCCGGTCCAACGATGATCATCGCGCTGAGCTCCAAAGGTAAGTATGGGGTGAGGGGGGTGTGGGGAGGCAGGGTAAGCAGTAGGTGGGTGCGGGTTGGGGGACGGGAGGCTGGTAGACTACGTGGGACCGTTTTTGCTTTTCAGGTTGAACAAAAAAAAAAAAAGACGATGCGGGACACTTGCCATGCTGGGATGGGCTCCCAGCGTGGCACCAAAGCTTGGGGGGCATTTGGGGACGTGGAGCCGATGGGGATTGGGCACCCTCGTCGGCAGATGACGCGGACATTTGCCACGCTGGGGTGGGCTCCCAGCGTGCCACCAAAGCTTTGGGGGGCCTTGGGGCGATGGAGCAGACAGGGATTGGGCACCCTGCCGGCAGAGGACTCAGGAAGTTTGCTACGCTGGGGTGGGCCCCAGCATGGCACCAAAGTTTGGGGGCGTGAGATTTACACTGTGTGCATGACAGCGGTGGTTTCTTGAAGTGAAGACCACCACTGTCATACACAGCTCCCACACCCATTGGTGCAGGACCACCACGTCTGCTCAACGGAGCAGTGGATTGAACGGGAGAGGCACACCTCCAAAGTGTGCTACTCTCCCAAAATGCTCCTTGCACATGCGCGCAAGTGAACTTAATAAACGACACATTTAAACAATTTTACCAAACACTTTATGCCTCCCAGGCTCCACAGCAGGGTGATCCTGAGTTATTTCTCCAGACCATTACCCTTCCTACACAGGGTATTGAGAGCCAAACAAATCCAGATTAACAAATTACAGGGGAAAAAATGAAAAAAGCAGTATGGTCCTCCAGATCAAATAGGGCACTAGGTCCTGATGGTCTTCCGACCAAATTCTACAGAACATTTTGGCCAGTCTTGGGAGCCATATGCTACAAATGTAACGGGATACCTTGGGTAAGGGGGAGTTGCCACGAACCCAACTTTTTGCCACCGTAACAGTGTTACCAAAGTCAGGTAAAGACCCAATGAAATGAGATTCCTACAGACCCATTTCTCTGCTTAATGCAGACTAAAATATTAGCTAGAATTATAGCCTGAAAAATTCATGGGGTTCTTCCAGATTTGGTGCACCCTGACAAGGGTGGTTTTGTTCCTGGCAAGCAAAACACAATATCCGGTGCATGCTGAACATTATGTGCCTATGGACTGGGAGAGGGGGCAGGGGTAGTTAGGGTCTCCTCGCACTCTATGCATAAAAAGCTTCTGACCATGTGGAATGGCCATTCCTGTTTGCAGTCCTGGCCTAGTACAAATTCAGTCCCAATATATGCTCCTGGGTTAAGTGTCTATACCACTCACCTCTGGTGCAGGTACTAATGACACTATATCTGCACCCTTTCGACTTACCAGAGGCACGAGACAGGGGTACCCCCCTCCCCATTACTCTATGTTCTCACCATAGAAGCCCTGTCTGCCACTGTAAGAGCTCACCCTGATATTAGAGGGTTTAAGACTTAAGAAGTGTGATACAGAGCATGTTCTCTTTTTGCAGATGATGTACTCCTGTATTTGGTGCAACAAACCAAGGCCTTGACAGCCCTAACAGATCTCATTGAAATCTGTGGCCCACTCTCTAGCCATAAGATAAACTGGGGAAAATGCAAATGGTTACCCATGGGGGATACTAAGTCCCATATTACGGTGGCAGGGAAGGATATTGAACCTTCTTCAGAGATTAAATATTTGGGAATTAGACTACCCTGAGTCTTGAAGAAATTACAAGAATTAAACTATAAGCCCCTTATTAATACAAGCATTTGTCAATGCCGAATGTTGATTGCGTTGGTCTGTTGAGCTCGCACAGCGGGCCTCTGTCAGTGGCTCAGTCTGTTAGTCCCAGTGCTGCAGGCTGCTCTTTTGTACTGGGCTGGTGCTTGCGTTGGCACCTTGTTCTGCCGAGGAAGGAATACGCAGCTGTTCCAAGAGAGCTCCATTGAGGTGGCTCACTCCCCCTGTGTCACTCACTCATTCTGCGTCTCCTGGCACTGCAGACTGCCTTTTTGTACTGGGCTCCTGCCTGTGTCGGTGGCTTTTTCTACCCATGAAGAAATCAACAGCTGTCCTGGCAGAAGTCCACTGAGGTCGCTCAGTCTGCCTGTCTCACTCACTCGTTCCTGTTCTTCTGGCGTTGCAGGCTGCCCTTTTGTACTGGGCTCCTGTCTCTGTTGGCACCTTTTTCTGTCCACAAAGAAATCTGCAGCAGTCCCAACAAAGCTCCGTTGAGCTCGCTCACTCCTCTTCTCTCACTCGCCCATTCTGTTATGCCAGCGCTGCAGGCTGCCCTTTTCTAATGGGCTCCTGCCTGCATTGCTGCCTTCTTATGCCCATAAAGAAATTTGTATCAGTTACAATACAGCTCTGTTGAGCTCACTCACTCGCTCATTCTGGTTTTCGTGCCACTGCAGGCTGCCCTTTTGTACTGGGCCCCTGCATGCATTGCTGCCTTTTTCTGCCCACAAACAAATCTGCAGCAGTCCCAACAAAGCCCCGTTGAGCTCACTCTCTCCCCCTCCCTCACTTGCTCATTCTGTGTCTCCTGGCACTGCAGGCTGCCCTTTTGTACTCAGCTCCTGCCTGCAGTGGTGGCTTTTTCTGGCCAGAAAGAAATCTGAAGCAGTCCTGACACAGCTCCACTGAGCTCGCTCACTGCCCGTCTGTCACTCTTGCATTCCATTTCTGCTGGTGCTGCAAGCTGGTCTTTTGTACTGGGCTCCTGTCTGCGTTGCCACATTCATTTTCTGCCCACAAAGAAATCTGCAGCAGTCACACTACAGCTCTGTTGAGCTCACTCAGTATCACTCTGTCACTCACTCATTCTGTTTGTCTTGGCACCGCAGACTGCGCTTTTGTATAGGGCTCCTGGCTGCATTGGCACCTTTGTCTGTCCACAAAGGAATCCGCAGCTATCCTGACAGAGCTGCGTTGAGATCGCTCAGTCTCCCTCTCTCATCGCTCATTCTGTTTGTCCTGGCACTGTAAGTTGCCCTTTTGTACGGGGTTCCTGTCTGCATTGGCCCTTTTCGCCTGCCACAAAGCAATCCCAGCAGTCCTGACAGAGCTCCATTGAGCTCACTAAGTCCCCTTGTCTCACTCGCTCGCACCGTTTGTCCCACCGCTGCAGGATGCCCTTTTGTACTGGGCCCCTGCCTGTATTGACACCTTTTTCTGCCCACAAAGAAATCTGCAGCAGTCCTGACAGCGCTTTAGTGAGTTTGCTCACTCCCCCTCCCTCACCCGCTCTCTCGTTCTGTTTCTTCCATTGCTGCAGGCTGCTCTTTTTGTACTGGGCTCTTGTGTTGGGGCCTTTGTCTGCCCACAAACAAATCCTCAGCAGTCCCGACAGAGCTCAGTTGAGCTCGGCCACTCCCCCCTCTCACTCGGTCGATCTTAATCTGTTCCAAACACTGATTTCCCAGAATAACCATGCTATTGTGCGGCAGGAGTGCAGAAACATATTTTAGCCAGGATGTGCAAAATGACAGCTGTAGTGTTCATAAGGAGTTGTGAAAAAATGCCACAGTTGAAAATGTGGCGTGACAGTATTGCAAATTTGCGAAATTAGAAGGGTGCGTGGAAACAGTTCAACACACGCTTGTAACACAGTCCTGTTATGGCAGTCTCAAGAGAGCTCCATTGAGCCCGCTCACTCCGCTTCTCTCACTGGCTCATTCTCTTGTGCCGGCACTGCAGGCTGCCCTTTTCTACTGGGCTCCTGCCTGCGTTGCTGCCTTCTTATTCCCACAAAGAAATTTGCAGCAGTTACAATACAGCTCTGTTGAGCTCACTCACTCACTCATTCTGGTTTTCCTGCCACTGCAGGCTGCCCTTTTGTACTGGGCCCCTGCATGCATTGCTGCCTTTTCCTGCCCACAAACAAATCTGCAGCAGTCCCAACAAAGCCCTGTTGAGCTCACCAACTCCCTCTCCCTCACATGGTCATTCTGTGTCTCCTGGTACTGCAGGCTACCCTTTTTTACTCAGCTCCTGCCTGCATTGGTGGCTTTTTCTGGCCAGAAGGAAATCTGAAGCAGTCCTGACACAGCTCCACTGAGCAGGCTCCCTCATCCTCTGTCACTCTCGCGTTCCATTTCTGCCAGTGCTGCAAGCTGGCCTTTTGTACTGGGCTTCTACCTGTGTTGCCGCATTTTCTACCCACAAAGAAATCTGCAGCAGTCACACTACAGCCCCGTTGAGCTCACTCACTACCACTCTGTCACTCTCTCATTCTGTTTCTCTTGGCACCGCAGACTGCGCTTTTGCGTGGAGTTCCTGGCTGTGTTGGCAACTTTGTCTATCCACAAAGAAATCCGCAGCTGTCCCGACAGAGCTCTCATCGCTCATTCTGTTTGTACTGGTGCTGCAAGCTGCCCTTTTATATGGGGCTCCTGCCTGCATTGGTGCCTTTTTCTGCCCACAAAGAAATCCCAGCAGCTCTGACGGAGCTCCGTTGAGCTCACCAAGGCCCCTTGTCTCACTCGCTCGTACTGTTTCTCCCACTGCTGCAGGCTGGCTTTTTGTACTGGGTCCCTATACCTGTATTGACGCCTTTTTCTGCCCACAACTAAATCTGCAGCAGTCCTGATAGCACTTCGGTGAGTTCGCTCACTCCCTCTCCCTCACTCGCTCTCTCATACTGTTTCTCCCAGTGCTGCAGGCTGCCCTTTGGTTTTGGGCTCTTGTGTTGAGGCCTTTGTCTGTCACAAACAAATCCGCAGCAGTCCTGACAGAGCTCAGTTGAGCTCAGTCACTCCCCCCTCTCACTCGGTCGATCTTAATCTGTTCCAAACACTGATTTTCCACAGTGACCATGCTATTGTCTGCAGGAGTATAAAAACATAATGTAGCCAGGATGTGAAAAATGACAGCTGCAGTGTTCATAAGGAGTTGAAAAAATGCCACTGTTTAAAATGTGGCGTGACAGTATTACAAATTTGTGAAGTTAAAAGGGTGCGTGGAAACAGTTCAATGCACGCTTATAACACAGTCATGTTATGGAGTTTCATCACCAAATTTTCAACATAGGGATTTTTGAACCTCTGCTCATGGACAGTACCACTGTCATTTTCTTAATCTGTCCCAAACACTGATTTCCCACAGTGACCATGTTTTTCTGCGCCAGAACTGTGAAAACACATTTCAGTCAGGATGTGAAAAATGACAGCTGTACTGCTTATAAGGAAGTGTGAAAAAATGGCACTGTTGGAAATGTGGTGTGACAATATTACAAATCTGCAAAGTTACAAGGGTGCATGAAAAGTGCTCAACGCGCACTTGTAACACAGTCCATCGATGGGCTATCATCACCAAAATTTTCAACATAGCCATTTTAGGACCTCTGCTCATGAACAGTTCCACTGTCATTTTCTTAATCTGTCCCGAACAGTGATTTCCCACAGCGACCGCTCTATTCTGCGCCGGAAGTGCGAAAACACATTTTGGATAGGATGGGAAAAATGGCAGCTGTACTGTTCATAAGAAGGTCTGGGAAAATGGCAATGTTGCATATCTGGAGTGAAAATATTAAGAAATTCGCGGAGTTACGAGAGTGCGTGCCAACTGCGCAATGCATGCTCCTAACACAGTCATTTTATGGAGTATCGTTACCAAATTTTCAACATAGGCATTTTAGGACCTCTACTCATGAACAGTGTCACTGTCATTTTTTTAATCTGTCCTGAACACTGATTTCCCACAGCGACTGCGTTATTCTGCGCTGGAAGTGCAAAAACACATTTCGGTCAGGATGTGAACAATGACAGCTATACTGCTCACAAGGAGGTGTGACAATATGTCAATGTTGAAAATCTGGCATTAAAATATTGTCCATTCGCGAAGTTACGAGCGTACGTAGCAACTGTGCAACGACGTCAGAAACGGTTATTTTTTTGGATTTTTTCCATCAAATTTACAACATAGGCTTTTTGAGAGCCCACCTCATGAACACTGACACTGTTGTTTCGTTAATCAGCCCCAAAGGATGATTGCGCACTGTGACCGCGAAACCACCTTTCGGGGCCGATTAATGCCACGACAGTTCAAGAATTCATGAGAAGGGGTCCCAAAGGCCCCATTTTGAAAATTTGGTGAAAAAATTCCCCAAAATGTCCAAGATATGCACTAAAGTTGGAAAAAACCCTATTCATTACATTATACAGCTTACCGGCATTTCCTTACTTCGCGATCAGCTTTGAAGAGTGCAGACGTGTTCCCGGTCCAGCGAAGATCATCGCGCCGTGCTCCGGAGGTAAGTATGGGGTGAGTGGGAGGTGTGAGGAGGCTGGGCGTGCAGTGGGTGGGTGTGGGTTGTGTGGGGTGCGGGGTGACTACGAAGGACCATTTCCTTTCTTTCGGGTACAAGAAAACATTGCGGAACGCTTTCCACATTTCGGGGGCATGGATCACACTGGGGTGGGCTCCCAGCGTGCCACCGGAGTCTGGGAAGGGGGAGACAGCTGTAGCTGACATGGGATTGGGCACCCCCATCGGCAAACAACAAAAGAGGGGGGTTCTTTCTGCCGACGGGGATTGGGCACCCCCATCGGCAAACAACAAAAGGGGGGTATTCCTTTCTGCCGATGGGAAGTGTGCTCCCCGGTTGGCAAATAAACATTGGGGGGGTACATATTGTTTATGAACATGGCAGCAAGCTGCCGCCATGTTCAAACAATACCACAGCTGCTACATCCCGTCCTGCAATGACGGGTCACTCCCTCATTGCAGCGGATGGCTGACGCTGCATTGACGTAGGGGCCCCTGATTGCAGCGGCCATTTGTTTTAAAGTTATGGCACTGCTGGCTGAACTAGTGTCAGCAGCAGCGTGCCACGGCATTGGGGGACGGGGGATAAGCCTTTGCAGGCTGTGGGGGCATTGGGCACAACAGTGCCACGCCTCCACAACCCGCTTCTGCAGAAACCAGCCGCAACATGTTTCTTGCGCGCATGCGCGCAATCAACATAAAAATGATAGAAGATTGCAGGAGATGGCAAACACTCCTTCTAACACTAATAGGCCGAGCAAACTCAATTAAAATTAATATACTCCCCTAATGCCTATATCTGTTTCAGACCATACCTAGTCACCTTCCGCAGAAATACATTGAGGCTATAGAGGAGGCAATTACATCACTGTTATGACACGGCCCAAGGCCACAAATCAATTAAGCAATTCTATGTTTCCCAGTAAATAAGAGGGGGTCTAGGTCTCCTGAATATCAAGCTATATTACTTGTCAGCTCAGCTGGCTCATGTACAAGACATAGTCTCGCAAGATGCCATACAGAGAGCATGGGTACCCTTAGAGACTCCACCAGGGGGGGATCCCTCCATATAATCAGATATTCATGCCCACAACCTTTAATGAGAACTAGGGTAAAACAGAAAACCTTTTTACTCATTTAGCCATCAAAGTCTGGTCCCATGTACACAAACGTATACACCGCAAACCAGATGCATCTTTACGATTGGCTCTTGATCCAGAAAGTAAACTTTTTAAACAATTTCATTCAATTTTAGCTTCTTGGAACTGAAAGCGCTTCAGATACAGTACGTCTCCCAGCTCTACAGGGGGAATGCAATGGTCCCCTTTGGGGAGTTATAAGAAGCTTTTGGTCTTAGTGTTTCTCATGATTTCTGTTACCTGAGAATTAGTAATAACTTGAGGAAGTTGATAGATGACTCTCTTGCCCTCCTACAATTCAGCTGATCACCAGTAGAGGACATTTTTACCAACCCAATAGATTCGGGGGGGGGGGGTGAAACTACTAAGTAAATGTTATAAATTTCTACTAGGAGCTCTACAAGATCCATTTGTACAGACAAGAGAAAGGTGGGCGAGGGATCTGTCTGAGAGACTGACAGAAGGATACTGGAGAGAGATACTTGGGAGAGGTATGTCCTGCTCTGCAAACAATAGACTGAGAGCTATACACTACAATATCATACTTAGAACTTACCTTACCCCAGTACTGACTCGTAAGATAGACTCAAATTCCTCTGATGTGTGCCCAAAATGTAAGAGTGCACCAGATACCTTTTTCCATTTGGTCTGGTCCTGTCCCAGAGTTTACTGCTTCTGGAGAGAGAGAGATCTTGGACATTTTGTCTAAAGTACTGAGAAGAACTATTTTAGCTGATCCTATAGACATACTTTTGGGACTACCAAGAGATGGAGTGGATGGACGGGCAGAGAACCACCCACTTAAGAGATTAAGTATAGCAGTGGGGAAGCAAGTCTTAGCTCAAAATTGGATCTCGGAGCAGGCACCCACAATTTTGCACTGGGATTGCTCACTAGTGCAAAATATGAAAATGGAGCGTACCCAATATATTGCAAGGAATCAAGTCACTAAATACCAAAAGGTCTGGGAACTGCTGGAAACCACAATGGAGCAACAGTGGTTTTCCTATATTTTAATAGTCATACTTTAATAGTTACATTTTTAACAGTCATAGAACTCAAGGACTAAGGGGTTGTTAAAAGTAAAAAGTTAAAATCTTAAATAACCTGAGATATTGGAACCTGCCCTCTTCATTAGGTCCAGAAGACTTAACAGGAACTATCTGAGTATGATAATTATACCAAGGCTGGAGTGGGAGTCAACACCTGCCTGTCCAGTGTCTCCAGTTTTTTTCCTCCACCAGGGGGCTATGATCATTTCCCCCATCCTTGTACCAACATACCTATCACTGTACTAAATGATGATCCAGAACACCTAAAATTCTTCATTGTACATAAAATGTGTGTAAAAAGAGAATAATGGATAGTTTACAGTGTATTACCGGTCAGTAATACCATCTCGAGGTTCCTACATGTCCTGAACCTCGAGATGGTATTCTGACCTGTAATAGACTGGTAACAGGTCCCGAACAATACTATTACTGGATATGAATGATAGTATTATCACTCTCAAAGTGTGGTATCACTTCAGGAGTGATAGTATTACCGAAAATGTTTTGTATGCTTTAGTGTGGTATTAAATTCATTATCCATATATTAAAAAGTATTCTCTGATACTGATGGAAATTTGAATACTTGCTTATCCTTACCAAGTTTGTTAAGCTGACTTTTTAAATAAAGTTAACAAAAAAAAATATATATATATTATATATATATATATATATATATATATATATATATATATATATTCTAGAGTATTGTTTTTCTTAAATCAATTTTGCACACTCCACTATTGACCACATAAATTTCAAACTTAACTTCCAACAGATTCTTGTTTTTTTCTTGTTTTCATGTTTCTCTTGTTTTCCTAACTTTCATGGCCACTAAGGCTCACAAAACCATGAGTCTTGCCTCACAAAAGTGAATTCTAAATCATGAGAGTGCCGAACATAATTTTTGCACAAATCCAGTTATGAACAAAATGAACTGTGCATACAAGAAAATTACATTCTATTTTCTTAATCATTTAAAAGCTACAAATTTCTCAGTAAAGCCATCTAGCAAAGAATCATCCTTGGCCAAAATTCTAAGTAACTTGAAAGTTTCATGTTTCAACTCACAGCCATCCTGTACTTTCTGTGAGCAAGACAAGGTCGTAAAAAGCATATTTCTATCTATTTTCAACCACAAAGTAATTTCAAACTATCCATTTGACCATTATCAAATTTACAGGATCCAGCGATCCTGGCATCAACACCTCACGTGCCAAATTTCAGATGATTCCATCCAGGGATTAAGGTGCAGCAGTGAGGGTACAATCTGGTTCCAAGACTACCTGTCCCTCAGGTCACAATGGGTAAAAATAGGACAAACAGTGTCTGACCCCAGAAAAGTCATGCTGGGGGTTCCCCAGGGATCCATCTTGGGACCCCTGCTCTTCAGACTGTTCCTAAATAATCTCCCTCAAGTTTGTGATGCCAAGATAATCCTATATGCAGACGATGCTGTCATCCTCAACAGCAACTCTCAAATTGAGCCACTCCAAGCAACACTTCAGCACTCCTTCAGTAAAATAGAAGACTGGTTCACCAAGCACAAACTTCTGCTCAATTACCAAAATAAACAAGACCATGCTCCTCTCCAGCCCCCAGCTCAAGAAAAGGTTCCTCATCATAAACATCACGAACAATGTACTCGCCCCCTTGGAACATATACACTCCTTCAAATACCTTGGAGTCACCCTGGAGGACACCTTATCCTATGTTCAACATGTCAACCAGGTGGTCAAGACAGTCAACGCCAAGCTTGGTGTGCTATACAGACACAGAAAACACCTTCCCATGGCAGCCGTCCACCAATCAGTCATGAGCTCCATCCTCTCCACCATTTACTATGACCTGGTTGTCTACAGCGCAGCATCAGACTCTGTGCTCAAGAGGGTGCATGCGGCTCTCAACAAGGCCTGTAGGCTCATCCTGAATGGCGATCGAGTTACCCACACCTGTTCCCTCTATGAACAGACACACCTGATGTCTCTTGGGTGCAGGACTAAATTTCTCACATGCCTCCTAGGCAAAAAATCATTACTGGGGAAAGCCCCTTCCCCCCCGTGCATAGCAGGTATCTTCTCCCTCCCAGGCTCAGAACATATAACCAGAATCAGAATGCAGGGGGCCCTCATGGTACCTTTCCAATGCACAGCTCTCAGACAGTGTGCCTTCTCCTACAGAGCCCCTCTTTGGCTTATTGAGGTACCAGAGTTCATTTGGAACTCCACTAGCCTGTACGGCTTCAAATCAGACCTTAAGCACTACCTGACCTCTAGCTCTGTGTGCACCTGCTTCTCCAACAGCTGATAAACTCTGGATGACCAGGCCCAACTCTGCTAACAGCAACTGTTCTCAGCACAAGACAGAAGCCACCCTCCCACGCGTTCCTTGACAATGCCTCTGAATCACTCTAAGAGGACTGCTCCTGTACACCCCCCCCCCCGTCTCCACACTAAGATGGGTCTCTGCCTCCCTGACCTCAGCCCTGCCTCCTTGACCACTTTTACTAGAGGCCCCCCCTCCCCTACCAAAATCCTGTCCTTACTGAGCCTCTGCCCAATCTAACCTAACCTCTAGTGCCTCTGCACCTTACCTGCACTAGTAATCAACTAAAGTTGATGTCCACATGCTGTATAGTGTTTTAAATGTCTAAGAAACTCTGTAACCTTTTCCTGATTGTTGTGCTGTTCAGTGTCTCAAATGTCCTAAAACTCTAACCTTCGTGATTGAATGTCTGTGCTCTGTTCACATGACTTGGAACCTTTGTAAAAAAGCCTTGGCTCAAAGATTATTTTCCAAATACCAAATAAATAAAATAAAATAAATAAACATCGTTTTAGTCAGCTCATTCAATATTTTGAATGTATTTTAATGTTTATATAATTCTTTAGACGTCTGTCTGTTGATATGTGTGTCTTAACAATGAGCTCTGTAATGTTCTATTGCTATGTTTTTGTGTGTTCTTAAATATACAATAGATACTTAAACTGTAAACAGTTTAAAATCCAAAAACGAGCTAAGTTGCAAGGTTTACAATGTAAAAAGGGAGGTATAAACTGGACAAACAGTAACCTGACTCAGAATATGCCATGTTTCATCAATTGTAAGGGGGCAACCCCTTCAGCACTTGTAAGTTCTAGACCTGCCCCCTCACTCATGAAGATACATGGCAGAATCAGGTCAGGTTTTGCACGTGCTGTGTTTAAAACTACTGATCATTTCGGGACCCTTGTGACATCAGTTAAGTGGAAGCTCACAGGATAAAGAGATCCTTTTTTTGGAGCTTAAAAATAAATGGGAAGCTTCCTTATCTGTATGGGAGTTCACCTAATCCAGTTCCTGAAATGTTGATGATTGTCCCTTAGGAAGGGGAGTGATCTTAATTTGCCACCAAGGTGCTGGCCAGAGGATCCCTTCCACTTCGCAGATTGCTGGCTCCTCCCCTGTGCTCAGACTTTCTGTGACATCTATACAGGGAGAACATGAGGGTGGGCTCCATACAGCCCTATGGAGCGTCCTTTGTAATGCCCTTTCAAGATGTTAAACTAGCAGTACAAAGGAAATCCCTGACTCAGCAATCCTAATGTTAGTTGAGGCCTGGCTTCAAATTATATCAAAACTTCATTTCAAATCTAAAAGATGCATCAAAAACAACACTCCATGGAACTGTGTGGAGCACGTCCCTGTATTTTCCCTATGTAGTTCATCACAAAGTATCGGAACATGGGGGTGGAGTCACCACTTTGGTATGAGGAAGGGATTACGTGTCCAGTCCCTCAGGGGCAAATTATGATCCCTTCCTCAGTACTGAAAATTCAAAAACTGGATTAGGTGAAGTCCAATACAGGTAATGAAGCCTCCTCTTCATTTGTTTGCTTTTTATGTATGTTGGATAGAGCTGGACAGGTGCTGTTTAATCTTTAATGTGGGTTTCCCACGCAACTGATGTCATTGGGCTTTGAAATTGATCAGTGATTGTAACACACATTTGTCAATGCCAATAATGTTTTCTTCCAAGTTTTAGTAGCAAAAGTATTCTTCTTAGTGAGTGGCGGAGGGGAAATTAAAGAACTAGAAGCACCAAAACATAGCTGGCAGAAAATTTTTTGTAATTTGTGGAAGTACTCACTTACCGCTTTTTATTTTGTAAGTGTTTTCCTTTTTCTATGTGCTCCTTAAATGGTTTCCTACCTAACAGTATGGGGTGTGATGTGAAAAGCAGTGCTTTACAGTACCTGGAAGCAGACATAGTTGTATTCCTCCCAATACATCATCGGCAAGTGACTGCACTCACTGACTCATCACTAGCCCTGCTGCCTGCTTGGTAACATCTGTCACAGGTTACCAAACAAGCAGCAGGAGATTGGCTCTTTTTGGTTACTAGTGATGTCACTATCAGCGAAGTCACAATGCTGAGGATGTATAGGGAGTAACAGAACTGACTGTCAGCTTCCACATAGATTTCTCTTCCCACATCACACCTAGTACTGTCAGGTAGAAACTCTTCCAATTAGCAAAACAGAAAAGGAAAAATACTTCAGATATCAGCAGTGATAGTGGACTGCTTCTAGAAGTTACTGTTACTTCCGGGCCGTACACTAGCTGTATTTGTTGTTTTTTGCCCATTTCACTTTTGAAACATGCTGTTGATTAAATTGTTGGTGGATTAGTTAGTTCCATTTATAGATTAAACTTATTCACATGATAACTTTGTAAAACAGGGCTGAATGAGTCCCAAAGGTTTAAATCCTGTCAAAAAAATAAGGATTTTTACTTGCTTTCTAACTCTTTAATTACAATTAGGGTACCTGCTCAGATGGAGTCAGGGAATTCTGGGAACATGGGGAATGGGAGGGCTGTCTTAAATACATATGCACTCACAGGGGCTAAGATAGAAGGTCAAGTCTGAGGGAAGAAATTGATTCATGTTTTGCAGGAGTGACATTAAACTGTCACTGAAGCCCTCAGACAGTCACCGGCGTCCAGAAGCTCCCCTCCTTCACCATGTCTGTCTCTGCTACAGTCAGAGGGGCCATTTCTGTGAAAAAGTGAGGGCGCCCATTTACAAGAACAGGGTCATCTGATAGGTTAAATGGGTGGGGGCTGATGGGTTAGAAACTGCTTCAGAGCACACACCTGCCTCAGTTTACAGGGACGGAATTCTTGCATGGTAAACAAGCATTTGTCAATGCCGAACATTGGTTGCTTGTTAAACAATTTGATGTTTTCCGAAAAAGCCCAATGGCGAGTCTAGTCTGCATACCCACAAGACCTCCCACGTTGCAGCACCACCCCAGGTGTGGCCTCACCATTGATCTATATAGGGGTAACATTGCCTCCCTTTTTCTGCTGGTGATACCCCTGTGTGCACCCCAGCATCCTAATAACCTTTCCTATTGCATCATTACACTGCTTTGCTACCTTCAGATCATCAAATATGATGACCCCCAGATCCCTGAGGTGATGCCGGAGGACCGCCCCTTTAAACCATGAACAAATAGGATCTATGGTAGCATAGTAGGTAGGAACCTTACAGCAGACTACAGTAGGTGGGCAAACAAGGTCCTTTTCTATTTTCATCTAATTGTCCTTGGTAAACGAGGTGAAACCGGAACTGATATGTTGAGCAGTGTACATGAATGCTGGGACTAATAAAGGGAAAAAGTACGAGTCCCCTAGGTGGCTGACATAAACTGATAGGGAAGGTTGCTTGTAATAGTTGTCAGAGTGCAGTAAACAGCGTGGAAGGTCAGGCACCAAATGAGAGTCGGCAGTGTTGTAAGAGAAGGGAAGCGGCACTGAAGACGGCATGCTGGTGCATTAACAATGTTTTTTGCAATGAATTTCCTTATTTTTTGAGATAGTGTAATAGTACTGGACCCTGTGCTTGAATTCCTGCGTAGATGTGGATATGTATGTAGGTGTGGAAGCGCATACAGAAGTTTGAAACATAGAAATTAGGGTTTTAAATAATTGATTAGCAGTTTTTTTCTTGGGACTATACTAACTGTACAGAAGGTATTTATATAGATTTTCTAGAAGTGCTGTGTTTGTTAAACAGTCAGGCAAGAGCTATGCATTTTCACAAAGATTTATCACCTTTATGAGCAAAACGCTAATCAATTTTTAGAGTTAAATAAATCCCTGGAAATTGTCAGCAGATAAGGACTGCTAGGCCTATCCAGTCTGTCCACAAGCCCTGTACTGGATTACGGCTTCTGACCCTCCCTCTACTTTACCTCTATGGTTCCCCTATGCCTGTCCCATGCATGTTTAAATCTACATGTAACCCCCCTACAAATGGGGGTTCCCAAAAAGTCTTCCGTGAGCTTGCCTAAATGCTCACTGCCAGGCTGGTGCACTGTGTTTTAACAGTTTAAATCTGATTACCAGAGCCTGTATAGCCTCCGTGTACTGTCTCTAAGAGCTGCCTAATTGCAGCTTAAGTAATCTGAGAGGGAGCTCTGTTGAAGGTGTAACTATTTGCTGAAAATCATTTAGAGTGATAATGATAATGTAGTTTGTCTAGCCTGCTTTCTTTCTAGCAAGGACTGTTTTGTTTGTCTCCACTATCTTGGTCCTGGACTGCAAATTGGACCAAACAATACTGGGAGGGACCTAAAATGTAGCCAGACTACAGGAGCTGTCTGAATTCAAAATCTGTAGGAACTTTAGTTTGAAGCTTTTTTGCAACTGAAGGGGGAGCTCTTGCTTTGACTGACAGCCAAATCAGCCAACCAAATCTTTTGGATCTTGGGGAAGTCCCGGGCTGCTTGCAGTTTTTAGTTAATTCTGAGCTGGGAAGTGAAATGAGAGGAGCTGAAGTGATTCTGAGCAGCAATCCTGATGGATTCGCATGGGAAAACTGTGAAAGGGCTGGAGTTTGGCTTACATGTCTGTCTGCTGCTCCTGAGGGAGAGAAGAGAATTATTTTGGACTAAATTCAAGTTTTGTGTGACTAAAGTAAGCTACTGAAGTGGGCCAGGCTCTACCTGAAGAAGACCGAAAATTTTGCTGAATGTGATCGGCCTGTCAGGAGTTCCAGCTACCCCTAAGTTCCCGGTGTGTGCAGAGACTTTGCTATTGTGATCGGGGAGCACTTTGCCTGGTACAGTAGAATTCCCTTACATGTAAATGCGCTGTGAGCTGCTAGTGGGTCGTGAGTTAGTCCCCCACTGTGTGAACTGTGTTCTGCTTGCTGGAAGCTGTATCCAGCCCAAAACGGACTGCATCCGAATTTGTCTTCATGCAGTCTGGGCCTTGCCAGACTGGCCCAGCCAGACTACCCACTGCACAGAGAAGCCATCGACGAGAGAGCTGCCTGGGGATCAGCCCCCTGCTCCACGCTTGAACAGGAACGATGCCTCGGCAACTGGTGTGGGCCCTGCTTCTCCTGGCATTCCAGATCAACCACCTGCAGTCTTGATTTTCGTCCAGCCTGTGTCCAGTCTTGGGTATCGTGAGTAAATACCAGGGTAGCTCCCTGCAGCAATAGCTTAATCTGAGTGTGTCATCCAATTGTCTTGTTGTTTTGTTTCTTTTACGAACTGAGCCCTTTGGCTCCGGATTACAAATATTGTGTACTGTGTATGTTGTGTTTTCCATCACAGGGCCCCAACCAGCTGCAACCCCGGGCATCGGTCCTGGCTAGCCCATCTCTTCTCCACCTGGGTACCCAGAGGTGGACTGTGTGGGGGAACTCAAAGCGCATGCATAACTACTTGATTGATATAACCTTTAAGCTAATTAACCTGATTTTGCCCCTTCCTTGTTCAAGTCCCCTGAATAAATCAGATCTAACTTTTTCTGCATGTAATCTGACTGTGGTTCCAGTTCGTGCTCAAAATACTGTACTGTTGCTATTTGCTGTGCATAACCTTGTTTTACAGGGGGTCCCCAGGGTCGAGCCAGAGGAACCAGCCCTGGTGGTAAGTGCAAACAGTGTGGGTACTTGTGTGGTGTACCAGGGGTATTGTGAAAGTAATTATTGTACAGTGTTCAGGCCACTAGAGAGGAAAGAGGGGCGTTAGTGTCACGGAGGGCTGTTCCCTGGGTAGCTTGATCACTACCAACCCTGACTTCCGGGTGGAGGCACCCATTTCAGAACTCAGGCCCCTTAACCTGCTACTAGCCAAGCAGGCAGAGGTAGTAGCCCTTGGGATAGTGCCACCTAGGGGTTACATACACACAGTAGTCCCTCCCACTACCTCCTGTGGCAGATCATTCCATGCATCCACTACCCTCTCCATGATGAAAAACGTCCTCACATTCCTCCTTCCAGTTTCAATTCATGCCCCCTCGTTCTTCTACTCCTCCTGTATTGGAAGATGTATCCCCCCTGCACCTTGTTTGTCCCTTGAGGTACCTGAATGTTTCTATCATGTCCCCTCTCTCCCTCTCCTCTCCTCCAGTGAGTACATATTGAGGTCCCTTAATCTGTCCTCGCAAGTTTTGTGGTGCAAGCCCTGTACTATGTTAGTTGCCCTTCTCTGGACTGTGTCCAGCCTGGTTATGTCCTTTCGATGGTGTGGCCTCCAGAACTGTACACAGTACTACATGTGAGGCCTGACCAGGGTTTTCTATAATGGCAACACCACCTCCCTCCTTGTGCTGGTGATACCCCTGCCTATGCACCCCAGCATGCCAGTGGCCCTCTACGCTGCCTTTGCATTCTGCTTTGACATTTTCAGGTGATCTGAAATAACAACCCTCAGGTCCCTTTGTTCCTTGGTGACTACCAGCAACTCCCCTCCCACCATGTAGCTCTCCCCAGGGTTTTTATGGGCCAGAAGCATCATTTTGCAGTTCTCTGAATTAAACCTCAGTTGCCACTCCTCAGACCATTTCTGAAGCCTGCCTAGTTCCTTTCTCATGTTCTCCACCCCTTCCGGAGTATCCACCCTGTTATAGATCTTGGTGTCATCTGCAAACAGTCAGACCACTTGTTCCAGCCCCTCTGCAATATCACTAATGAAGACATTGATCAGGACTGGCCCAAAGACTGATCCCTGTGGTACCCCGCTGGTCACCCTCCTGTCCCCAGATTGTACCCCATTTACCACCACCCTGTCTCCTGTCTGTTAGCCAGTTCCTAACCCAGTTCACTACCTTGTGTCCTATGCCCAGACTACCCATCTTGTTAATAAGCCTCTTATGTGTGACGGTGTAGAAGGCCTTGCTGAATGCAAGGTAGGCGACATCTACCACCCCCCCCCCATTTACTTCCTTCATCACCCAGTCAAAGAAATCTATCAGATTCGTGTGACACAACCTCCCCGCTGTGAATCCATGCTACCTGGGGTCCTGGGCACCGATGGCTTGTAAATACGAACATACGAATGTGCCAGCAGAAACAGACCACCCAGTCGATCTATGTCTGCTCGAGTGTGCAGCCAACACCCCTAGTTTGCAGCTGCCCCAACCCCCCTCCCTTTTGTCATCCCACTGCCACCCCCCACCCTCTCTCTCCCCTGTCCCCTGTCCCCTGTCCCATGCCCTTTGAAGCTGTTCACAGATTTACATGATACCACCCATTCTGGTAGGCGCTCCATTTTGCTACTACCCTCTGTGAAATAGTGTCTCTCATTTCCTTCCTGAATCTTCCCCCATTCTTAGCCCATGCCCCTGGTGACCTTCCCTCCTTAGCTTAAAGACCCCATCTGCCCCATCCTTATTGATTCCCCTCAGATACTTGAATGTCTCTATCATGTCCCCCCATCCCTTCTATCCTCCAGAGTGTACATATTTAGGTCTCCCGGCCTGCTGTCATAGTCTCTCCCCTCCATTCCACATATCATCTTTGTTGCCCTCCTCTGCACCCCCTCCAGCAGCCTGATATCATGCTTTAAATATTTTTTTTTTTTTTATTTTATTTAGTTTTTTGTTGACCGGGTATGTGCACTAGACAAATACTGCCCATTTTCAGGCATGACTCAGGGGAAGGGAGATGCAGATGAATGTCAACTGACTTGAACCAGATTAAGCTGTTGGTGGTATTTTAGTGAATGAGGGAAATTTGGCCAGGACACTGGGGAAATTCCACTACTCTTTTCGATAAGTGCCATGGGATCTTTAACATCCACCTGAACTACCACCAATCCAGGCAGATAGGACCTCGGTTTAACGTCTCATCCAAAAGACGGCACCTCAGAAATGCAGCACCCCTCTCATGCTGCACTACAGTGTCATTACTGGGATATTAACCCAAGTGCCAGATGCGGGAACTGAACCCACAGCCCTCTGATCTCCTGGCCTCAGAGGTGAGTGTGCTACCTACTGAGCCACTGACACTGCCAAGTATGGCCTCCAAAACTGCACACAATACTCTAAGTGTGGCCTTACCAGCGATCTGTAGAGGGGCAAGATCACCTCACTTCGCCTGGATGAAAACCCCCTCACTATGCACCCCAGCATTTTGTTTGCTTTTGCAGCTGCTGTCTTGCACTGGGCAGTGTTGTTCAAGGTCCCCGTTATTACCCCACGGTCTTTCTCCTCCTCAGTGATCCCCAGCTTAACCCCCCCCCCCAGCCAGTATTCTCTCCTTGGGTTTTTCACCCCAAAGTGCATAACCTTACACTTCTTTGCATTGAACCCCAGTAGCCACCTCTCTGACCACTCCTCTAGCTTGCTTAGGTCCCCCTGCAGCTGCTTCCACCCCTCCTGTCCATCCAACACTGCTTCAATTTTGGTGTCGTCAGCAAACAGACTTACCTTGCTCACCACCCCATGTCCAATGTCTGATATGAAGAGCCCAAACAATACTGGCCCCAACACAGAGCCCTGTGGCACCACATTGTCATCAGCCTTGGAGTTGAGAGCTCCCCTCTCACCACCACCCGTTGCAGCCTCCCATTCAGCCAGCTCGTAATCCAGTTCATTTTTGCCCCTACCCCTACACCAGTTAGCTTCCCCCCAAGCCACCCATGAAGCACCGAATCGAAGGCCTTGCTGAGGTCCAAGTAAAGAACATCCACCGCATGACCCTTATCCAGTTCACATGTCACCCAGTCATAATATTGCATCAGGCTGGTTTGACAAGACTTCCCTGAAACAAACCCATGCTGCCTCACATCCTGGAGGCCATTGTCCTCCAGGTACGACACAAGTCTTTTCTTAATATCATTTCTATGGGTTTGCACACCATGGATGTGAGACTTACCAGACGATAATTACCCGGTTCATCCCTTGACCCGCTCTTGTGTAATGGCACTACATGTGCCATCCTCCAGTCCAGTGGGAAACACATCCCAGCTCCAGTGAGGTGCTGTACAGATCCGCCAACGGCTCCGCCAACACTTCCACCATCTCCCTAAGCACCCTGGGGTGGATACCACCTGGCCCTGGTGCCTTGTCTACCTTCAGTGCCCTCAGTCCCTCTAGGACTCTACTTGCCTCAATTCTTCCATCTGTCATCTCCTCTCCTCCTGTCCCAACCCTCCCAGCCCATGCTGGTAGCGGTCCCCCCTTTTCTTCCATGAACACGGAACAAAATATTCAGTGATTCTGCCTGCACCTCCCCCTTTTCCATCTACAACCCACCCCTTTTTATCCTCACTAATGTCTCCTTGCACTTTCTTTTCTCCCTGATGTATCTGAAGAAGTCTTTTTCCCCCCATTAATTCCCTGTGCTAATCTCAGCTCCCTCTGGACCTTGGCTTCTCACTTTTCTGGTCACCTCCCTGGACCATCTTGCATATTCCTCCCTGTCCACTTCCTTCCCTGTCCTCCTAAACCTCTGGTGAGCCACTTGTTTTGCCCTCACCACCTCCACAACCTCACTGTTCAACCAGCATGGTTTTCTTGCTCTGCTTCTCTTACTCTGCGCCTTGGTGCAGGCTTCTTTTGCCTTTGTAACCCCCCATTTAATAATATCCCATTTCTGCTCCACATCCATCTCCTGCCTTATGCCCTCCAGTTTCTCTTTCAGTACTTCCTGCATCCTCCTAAAGTCCACACCCCAGAAGTTTACCACCCGAGTAACTGATTTCTCTGGCTCCTCGCACATCATGATATTAAACCACACCGTTTGGTGATCGCTGTCGAATAGTGGGTCCTCCACGTTTATTTCCCTCACTGACTCCCCATTCAACAATATCAGATCTAAAGTGTTCTTTAGCCTAGTAGGTACAGTAACCAACTGTGTCAAGAGACCCTCCTGGATCACATCCAGGAGCACTTGCTCCCTAGCACTGGAGGTGACTGGAATGCTCCAGTCAACCCCCGGCAAGTTGAAATCCCCCATGATGACCACCTTCCCTTTCCTACATACCTTTTTGATTTGTCCCGCTAGCTCCCTGTCAAGCTCATCAGACTGGGACGGTGGCCTGTATACCACCCCAAACCTTAGTTTCCTACCCCTCGAGTCTAGGAGCTGCAGCCAGATTGCCTCTGTTCTCCTTCCTTCTCCCTCGTCTCTTGTGTATTTGATCCCGTCCCTCACATAGACTGCCACCCACCCCCCTCCCTCCTTATGGTCTTTCCTGTATAATTTGTATCCTGGGATTGCCAGATCCTAGTCCTGGTGCTCAGTTGCCCACGTTTCTGTGACAGCTGCAATATCCACCCTCCACACTGCTAAGAGTGCCTGTAGCTCAGTGGATTGGTTTCCTAGGCTTCTTGCATTCAGTGAGATCACTCTCCATAATGCCCCCGTCCCGTCACTAGCCCATCTCCTTCCTTCTACTCCCTCCTTTTTTGGCCATCCAGAGTCCTTCCCTGCTAGCCTGGGGGTAGGCTGTGACTCCACTCTATTGGATCCCTGCCTACCTGCTGTCCACTTGCCACCCCCCCAATGTAGTTTAAATCCACCCTTGTCGCAATATACCTCCCCGTCTTTGCTTTAATACCTCCTTCCCCTCCCCACTCAAGTGCAGCCTATCCCTTGCAAACAGATTATTATTATCATCCCAGGTACTGCCCCAGCTGCCCACAACCCCATACCCCTTAGTTCGACACCATTCTACCAACCATGTGTTTAACTGTCTAATCCTCTCCTTTCTCACTGTGCTTGCGCAGGGTACTAGGAGCACTTAGGAGTAGGCCACAGACTCCCCAGTCTCCTCACACAACCTTCCAACTTCCTCAGTCCTCTCCCTTGTTACCTCCACTGTTTCCCCCACTAGGTCATTTCTCCCCACATGTACCACAATGAGTAGTTTACTTCTACCCCTCTTTACTCAATTTAGGATTGCCTGTCCTGCCATGTCTGCCTTTAATCCTGGTATAGACTCCATCCATATCCGACTGTGCCTCTCCCCCTTACCACCCCATCTGATCCCCTTGAGCATGGAGTCCTCCAACACCAGTACACACCCCTCCTCTTTCCTTGTGCCCGTCGCCCCACCTCCCCACCCAGGTTCTTATTTTTGGAGTTTTTTGAACTATCCTTTCTTTAAGCAGTGAGTGCATGATCTTCACCACTACTGATGTGAGGCTGACTGGCCTATAGTTCCCTGCCTCCTCCCTACTGCCAGATTTGTATAGAGGGACCACATTTTTTTTTCTTTTCCAATTGTTTAACCAGGTGAGACACACTAAGCTGAAAGCTTTTTTTACAGGTGCAACCTGGGAGCACAGGAAAGTTAAGTGACTTGCTCAGGGTCACACAGTATATGCAAGTGGGGGCTGTGGGATTCAAACCAAGGTCTCCAGATATGCAATACAGCCTCCCGACACAATGGCAGTGTTTCTTTTAAATTTACCACCCTTGTACCTTATCGCATCCAGGCACATCCCTGACCCTCCCTCCTCCCAAAAGCTGCCTGTGCAGACCAAACACCGACTTAACCCCATCACATATGGACAATACAGCCCCTGGCAGAATGGCAGTTTTTCTTTTAAATTTACTGCCCTCGTACCTTATTTCAGGCACATCCTTCACTCTCCCTCCTCCTAAAAGCTGCTTGTGGTATTCTTGTCCTCAGTCACTTTCTAGCACTATCCAAGTGCTACTAGAACCATCTTTACCCGCTCACCCAGGCGGCAGTCCTGCTCCATTCCCTAACAATCATCCACTTGTGTAACACATGACATGCTAGCGCTAGTAGTTCAAAAAAGAAACATTTATTTTTTTAAATTATTTTGTGAGATGTGTAACATATCTCACAAAATAATTTAAAAAAGAAAGGTCTCTTTTTTAAACGACTAGCGCTAGCATGTTGTATGCTCAAGTGCTATAGATGGCACTTCCGTAAGTCCCTGTCTCTCCCTGGATCCACTCCTGCTCCTCTCAATAAGACTTTTTTTTTTTTGCGGCTCCCCTTCTCCCTGGCTGCCCACTCCTTCAGGTCTCTATTGCCCCTCCCGACTGCCTGCCCCGACTCCCATACCGGCCATCACCTCATATGGCAGTCCCCCCGGTGTAACCTGGCGTAACCCTTCACTGGGTGGGTCCTCCTCCTCTGAGAGGGAAGGCACTGGTGGGGTGGCCAGCGTACTTTTCCAGTGACATGGGGTACTGCTGATGCGTGCCGGTCATGGGATCAGCGGCAGCAGAAGACAGAGAGACCATCATCCGGCCAGCCAGGAAGCATTTTCCTGGTTTTCTATGGGGAGTGACGTCCTGACATCAAGGCATACACCGACATCTGTCACTCCCCCTTGGACTCCGCACCAGGCATCACTGCTGTGCTCCCAGCCTCTGCCAGGAGTCAGCATGCACCAGTGTGCATCCCTACCCTCCTCCCAGAGAAGGAGAGCTGTCCCCGGACGCTCCATCCTTCTCCCCCTGGCCGCCCTCTGGCGACCAGAGTCCATTCCCCGAACCAGGCCGCAGCATTGCAGATGGAACTAAACATGCACGCTGGACGGGTCAAGTATAAGAGTTTTTTTTTACAGAGAAACATAGAAGTTGACGGCAGATAAGGACCTAAGGCCCATCTAGTCTGCCCATTTCTTTTCTACCTTATAAATGTGCCATCGGCCTTTGCTCTGTCAGTGGCCTATCTATTCATAGTCATTTGTATTGCTCCCTTATGTCTATCCCATGCCTGTTTAAAGCCCTGCACTGTATTCATAGCCACCACTTCTTGTGGTAAGTCATTCCATGCATCTACCACCCTTTCTGTGAAAAAGAATTTCCTCACATTCCCCCTTAATCGGCCCCCCTCTAATCTCATGCTGTGTCCTCTTGTCCTGCTATTTTTCTTATATTTAAACACGTTAGGCTCTTTCACCTTGTTAATGCCCTTAAGGTGGTTGAATGCCTCGATCATATCACCTCTCCCTCCTTTGCTCAAGGGTATACATATTGAGCTCTGTTAATCTGTCCTCATATGTCTTCTGATGCAGTCCCTGCACCATTTTGGTGTTGCTTCTCTGGACTGCCTCAATTTGGTTAATGTCCTTGTGAAGGTGTGGCCTCCAATACTGCACCTAGTACTCCAGATGGGGCCTCAACCAGTGTCTTGTAAAGAGGGATTATTACCTCTTACGACTTGTGATACCTCTACTAATACACCCTAACACCCCTAGCCTTACCTACTGCTTTAGAGGTCTGCTTGGATGATTTCAGGTCATCAGTGATGATGATGCCCACGTCTCTTTCTTCCTTTGTGACTGCTAGCAACTCCCCTCCCAGCCTATAGGTGGCTTCAGGATTTCTCTTCCCTATGTGCATGATTTTGCACTTTTGCATTAAATCCCAGTTGCCACTCTTCTGACCATTTTGCTAGTTTATCCAGATCTTTTCTCATTCTGCCCACCCCATCTGGATCATCTACTCTGTTGCAGATCTTGGTGTCATCTGCAAACAGACAAGCCTTCCCCTCTAGTCCATCTGCAAGGTCACTAATGAAGATGTTGAAGAGGACTGGCCCAGAACTGATCCTATGAGGTACCCACTTGTGACTTGCATCTCTTCTGACTGTATACCATTTACCACCACTCTCTGTTTTCTGCCCGTCAACCAGTTTGCCACCCAGTTGACCAACTTCACCCACCGAGCCTACCCAGCTTATTTATCAATCTTCTATGTGGAACAGTGTCAAAAGCTTTGCTGAAGTCAAGGTAGGCGACATCAACTGCTCCCCCTGGTCCACCACTCTGGTTACCCAGTCAAAGAAATCTATGAGATTAGTTTGACAGGACCTTCCTTTGTAAACCCATGCTGTCTTGGATCCTGTCCCCTATGGTTCCAGGTGTTGCACTATCCTTTCCTTAAGGAGTGTCTCCATAATCTTGCCCACTACTGAGGTAAGACTGACTGGTCTGTAGTTCCCGCCTCCTCCCTGCTACCACTCTTGTGGAGCGGGATCACATGAGTCCTTCTCCAGTCTTCTGGGACCTCTCCTGTGCTCAGACTCACTAAACAGTTCTGCTAATGGCTCTGCTAGTTCCACCTTTAGCTCCTTAAGTACCGTGGGATGTATGCCATCAGGTCCCATTGCCTTATCCACCCTGAGCTTAGCAAGCTCTTGTAGGACCCTTTCTTTTGTGAAGGGATAGTGCTCACCTCCCCGTGTCCATGGTGCTGAGCTGTGGGCCCTGCCCTACCTTCTCTTCAGTAAATACTGAGCAAAGTATCTATTTAGGATAGATGCCTTTACAGGGTCCTCCTCCTTCTCCATGCTCCCTTTTCTCCATTAAGCTTAGCAATACCCCCTCTGGACTTTCTCCTTTCACTAATGTATCTATAGAAAGTCTTGTCACCTTTTACTGTTCGTGCTAGTGTTTCCTCAGTTTGGGACTTTGCCTGCCTTACTGCCTCCCTGCTTCCCTTAGGAGGCATACCAAACCCCTATCTTCATCCTGCGTGTTCCTTGTATTTCCTGAAGGCCAGCCTTTTGGCTCTGACCTTTTCTGCTACTGTATTTGAGAACCAAAGTGGTTTCCTTCTTCTTTGCACTTCCTTTTCTGTCTAACACAATGGGATGTTGCTTCAAGTATTGCATCCTTAATGCTTGCCCACTTTGCCTGTACCCCTCACCTGTGTTTCTTTTTGCCAGGGCTAGCTTAGCTCTGTTGGCCATCTTATTAAAGTCAGCTCCTCTGAAGTCCCATATTTTTGCCTTGAATGGGATGATTTAGATGTAGTAGCCAAATTGAACCATACCATGTGATGGTCACTGCCCCAGGTGACCTTCTTACCTGGAAATCTGTGATCCCTTCCTTGTTAGTCAGTACTAGATCTAGGATAGCCCTGTCTCTTGTGGGTTGTTGTACCAGTTGTTTGAGGCCCTCCTGCAGGAATCCACTATGTGTCTAGTTCTGGCAGATGTTCCTGCTGGTATTGGCCAATCTGTATCCGCATGTTGAAGTCTCCCATTATCAGAACCTCCTTTAGCTGTCATGTTCGTATATCTTCTAACAGTAATGTGTCTATGTCCTCTTCCTGGTCTGGGGGCCTGTAGACAACCCCAGTTCTTATGGTTGTCCCATTTCCTGTTTCCAGGGTGACCCACAGTTCTTCTGGCTCCTTATGTGTATTCTGAATTTCTGTAGCTTTGATATTTTCACTGGCCAATTTTATTATTATTACTGATTATTTGTATGCACAAAAATCAAGACTTGTAAATTTCAGATATGCCATACCTCTTACTTCAACACATGGTCTCCCCAATCGCCCAATCCCACCGCCAGTATCCCAAATTACACACTTGATGGGGGTTAAACTGTGGTCACAGAAAGAAACAAAATAAAACAAAAAAAACAGAACGCAAGTAAACTTGGTGGGGGGGGGAGACTAATGGTTCAAGGGCTCAAGACCAATACGGTAGGCACTTGTTGTACACAGTAGTAGGAAAACAGTACAACTGTTAAAGGCTGCACTGCCCTCTACTGGTATATATTGGTAAGGGTACCAGTAGAGGGGCTACTTTAATAACAAAGCAACTTTAAGTTAATTTGCAGTATTTTTTAATTTTTTATTCTTCAAAATTACAAAAAAACACTACTTACAGCCCATTTCCTAAGTGCAATAATACCTTCCAGGGTGGCAATATGGGCAATACTGGACCTTCCAGGGGCTATAAGGCCCTACACTTGTGGCATTGGGCCTCATTACACTCCCTGGGTGGTCCAGTATTGCCCAATACTGCCCACCCTGTCAGGTATTATTGCTTACTTAACTACCACTACAGTACTCGCTCCCACCACCTGTTGCGGCAGACCATTCCATGTGTCCACCACCCTCTCTGTGAAGAAAAGCATCCTCATATTCCATCTTAGCCTGCCACTTTCCAATTCCATGTCCTACCCCCTCATTCTTGTACTCCTCCTGTATTGGAAGATGTCTTTCCCCTGCACCTTGTTTATACCCTCGAGGTATTCAAATGTCTATCATGTCTCTTGTCTACCTCCTCTCCTCCAGCGATTACATATTGTGGTCCCTTAATCTCTGCTCATTTGTTTTGTGGTGCAAGGCATATACCATCTTAGTCACCCTTCTCTGGATTGTCTCCAGCCTGTTTATACCCTTTTGAAGGTGCGGCCTCCAGAACTGCACACAGTACTCCATGTGAGGCCTGACCAGGGTTTTATATAACGTTGTCACTACCTCCCTCCTTCTGCTGGTGATACCCCTGCTTATGCACCCCTGGATGCCACTGCCCTCCCCGCTGCCTTTGTAATCTGCTTTGACATTTTCAAGTCATGTGAAATTATAACCCCCAGTTCCCTTTGTTCCTTGGTGACTGTCAGCAACTGCCCCCCCCCCCATCCTGTAGCTCTCCCCAGGGTTTCTATGCCCCAGGTGCATAATTTTGCACTTTGATTTAAACCTCAGTTGCCACTCCTCAAACCATTTCTGAAGCCTACCTAGGTTCTTTCTCATTTTCACCACCCATTCGAGAGTTTCCACCCTGTTGCAGATGTTGGTGTCATCTGCAAACAGGAAGACCTTTCCTTCCAGACCCTCTGCAAGGTCAATAATGAAGACATTGACCAGGACTGTCCCAAGGACTGATTCCTACGGTACCCTGCTGGTCACCCTCCTTCCCAGATTGTAACCTGTTTTCCACCACCCTTTGTCTCCTATCTGTTAGCCAGTTCCTAACCCAGTTCACCACCTTATCTACCATGCCCAGACTACCAATATTTTATTTATTTGTTTATTTTTTGTTGACCGGGTAAGTGCACTAGACAAATCCTGCCTATTTTCAGGCACGACCTGGGGAAGGGGGATACAGATGGATGTCAACTGACCTTGAACCAGATGAAACTGTTGATGGTATTTTTAGTGAATGAGGGAAATTTGGCCAGGACACTGGGGAAATTCCCCTACTCTTTTCGATGAGTGCCATGGGATCTTTAATATCCACCTAAACTACCACCAATCCAGGCAGATGGGACCTCGGTTTAACGTCTCATCTGAAAGACGGCACCTCAGAAGTACAGCACCCCTCTAATGCTGCACTACAGTATCAGTACTGGGATATTAACCCAAGTGCCAGATGTGGGAACTGAACCTACAGCCCTCTGATCTCCCGGCCTCAGAGGTGAGTGTGCAACCTACTGAGCCGCTGACACTTGTTAACAAGCCTATTATGTGGGACAGTGTCGAAGAGAAACTGAGGTAAGTGATGTCCACGGTGCCCCCGATTAGCTTCCTTCATCACCAGTCAAAGAAATCTATCAGATTTGTCTGACATGACCTACCCACTGTTAGACCTGACTGGGTTTTATATAACGGCATCACTACCTCCCTCCTTCTGCTGGTGACACTCTTGCCTATGCACCCCTTGTAATTTCTTTTCACATTTTGACCTCAAATTCTCAACGTAGTCTTCTTGTCACCCTACCTCAAACCCCATAGGTTTGAGTCTTAATCCATGGCAAAATGCCATTCCACGCCACCAGTGTGGAAACACATTTTGGGAAGGATGTGTGAAATAACAGCTGTACTGATCATAAGGTTGTGTGAAGAAATGGCTAGGTTGAAATTTTAGAGTCAAAATATAAAGAACTGGAAAAATTACGCATGTGCATAGGAAAATGTCAACGAATGCGCGTAACTGTCTTTTGTTGATATTTTTGCTCCAAATTTTCAACCTGGGCTTTTTGGGACCCCACCTCATGAACAGTGGTGCTATCATTTTGTTATTCAATCCCAAAAGGTGGTTTCATGCAACAACTGCGCCATTCCATGCCACGGGTGCAAGAACATGTTTTGGGCAAGATGTGAGAAATGACTGGTCTGCTGTTTATGAGGCAGTGCCAAAAAATGGCTATGTTGAGAATTTTGAGTGATAATATTAAAACTTGACCAAGTTACACTTGTGCGTAGGAAAATTTAAATGAGCACATGTAATTTGGGCGTTTGTAGGTATTTTTGCTCAAGTTTTTCAACATGGGCTTTTTAGGACACCACCTCATGAACAGGGGCACTACCATTTCAGTACTCTATCCCTAAAGGTGATTTCACACAGCAACTGCGCCATTCCACACCACAGGTGTGGAAATACATTAAGGGCAGGATGTGAAAAATGACAGCTTTACTGTTCGTGAAGTAGTGTGAAACAATGACTATGTTGAAAATGTTTAGTCAAAATATTAAAAATAAGCAAAGTTACATTCGTGTGTATAAAAATTTCAACAAGCGCATGAAACTCGGCCATTTTTTGCATTTTGCACCAAATTTTTAACACGGGCTTTATGGGACACCACCTCACAAACAGTGGCACTGTCATTTTGTTAATCGGTCCCAAAAAGAGATTCCGTGCAGCGACTGTGAAACAACCTTTCAGGACGGAGTAACGAAATGACAGTGACAATGTTCATGAGGTGGGGTCCCAAGAACCAAATGTTGAAAATTTGGTGCAAATATCTCAAAAAATGGCTGAGATATCAACATAAGTTGAAACCCCCCATTGATTGAAATTATACAGTGCTTACCTTGATTCTTCAGTTTGCCGTTGGACTTTGAAGAGTGCATACGTGTCCCAGTCCAGAAAAGATGACAGCACTTCACCTCCAGTGGTAAGTATGGGGTAAAGGGGGGAGTGCAAGGAGTTGGGTGCGTAGAGGGAGGGTCAGGAGGGGGGACTGGGGAGATGACAAGGGACTGTTTTCTTTTTTACAGAGTTAAAAAAAATAAAGACGTTGGGGATGGTTTTATTTCTTTTAGGGACAGGAATGTTTCAGGACACTGGGAGGCGGGCTCCCCAGTGTTCCACAGTGGTGGTAGTGGTACTAACAACTGGGGACACTCAGAGTGGGCTCCCCAGTGTCCCAAACTGCTGGGGATGGGGGACCTAACTGACGACACTGGGAGTGGGATCCCCACTCTCCCATACTGTTGGGGGGGGTTCTTCCACTACCAACATGGGGATTGGGCCCCCGATATCAGCAAAGATAAGTGGAGGGTCTGTGGTGGTGTAATGCGTGTTAGGTTCTGGGACAGAGAATGATTCCGGAACACTTCCACGCATGAGCGCAACTTGGCTGTTTCAAGCGTTGAAAAAAAATACTTGATCGGTTCCAGGTGCATTTAGTATAAAGAGCGCACAGTTTTCAGACTGCACCGTGCCATTGCACTTTTCAGAACCAATCGCACATGACAGCGGTGGGTGCTCTGCTGGGCGCTTAGTGTCCCGGTCTGTCCAGTAGCCCTCCGCTTTATGAAAATCAAAGGCCCAAAGCCCTCTGATTGGAGCGACTCCTTAGAAGAGCATGACCGTTCAGCCCACACAGTAGACAGTTGCGTCAGGACCACACAAAGTGGTCATTGGTGTAGACTGCTGAGCCCATTCTGAGCCCCTAGTTTTGTGTACTTCAACTGGCTCGGCAGTGACACACGCCCCGAAATCCTCTATTGTCACAATACATTAGCTTTTGCATGCACGCAACCAACATAATAAAAATGCCTTTTCTGGGGAAACTAGCAGCCCAGCAACTCCCTAGTCCTGGAACCAAGTGCTCGGGTTAGATGTGCTTTAGAATCCTCGAAATTAGTAAAACAGATTTAGTCGAGTGTTATGCAGGCTCTTGGGTGTGAGGCACATCAGGTGTGAAGTATGCATGCAGGGTGAGAAGGAGGGCTCACAGGATGTGGAACAGGGCTTTTAGGATGTGGAACAGGGCTCACAGGATATGGAGTAGCCATAGGACTCCAAGGATATGGAACAGGCCTTGAAGGATGTGAAGCAAGGCTAGTGCAATGTGGAATAGCTACGGTTCACAGGATGTGGAACAGGGTTCACAGGATGTAGAATGGGGCTCACAGAATGTGGAACAGGAGACAGGATATGAAGCAGGGATGACAGGATGTGGACCAGAGCTCACAGAACGTGCAGCAGGGCTCGCAGGACGTGGAGCAGGGCTCGCAGGACGTGGAGCAGGGCTCACAGGACATGGAGCAGGGCTCACAGGACATGGAGCAGGGCTCACAGGATGTGGAGCAGGGCTCACAGGACGTGGAGCAGGGCTCACAGGACGTGGAGCAGGGCTCACAAGATGTGGAACAGGGCTCACAGGATATAGAGCAGGGCTTAAAGGATGTGGAGCCAGGCAGATGGGAGGTGGAATTGCTGTGGATCACAGCATGTGGAACAGGTCTCACAGGATATGGAACAGGGCTCACAGAATGTGGAGCAGTGCTCACAGGATGTGGTGCATGACTCACAAGACATGAAGCAGGGCTCACAAGATGTGGAACAGGGCTCACCTGATGTGGTGAAAGATTCATAGGATATGGAGTAGGGCACAAAGGATATGGAGCAGAGAAGGTGGGAGGTGGAATTGCTATGGTTCATAGGATGTGGAACAGGGCCCACAGGATGTGGTGCATGACTCACAGGACATGGAGCAGGGCACACAAGACATGGAATAGGACTCGCAGGATGTGGAACGGGGCTCACAAGATGTGGAACACGGCTCACAGGATGCGGTGCAAAACTCAGGATATGGAGCAGACCTTGAAAGATGTGGAGCCAGGCAGATGGCATGTGGAATAGATAAGGTTCACAGGATGTGGAGCAGGGCTCTCAGGACGTGGAAGAGGCTTCACAAGATGTGGAGCGAGGCTTCACGGGATGTGGAGCGGGGCTTCACGGGATGTGGAGCGGGGCTTCACGGGATGTGGAGCGGGGCTCACGGGATATAGAGCTGGGCAGGTGGGAGGTGGAATTGCTGTGGATCACAGCATGTGGAATAGGTCTCACAGGATATGGATCAAGGATCACAGGATGTGGAGCAGTGCTCACAGGATGCGGTGCAAGATTCATAGGATATGGAGCAGGGCCCAAAGGATATGGAGCCGGGAAGGTTGGAGGTGGAATTGCTATGGTTCATAGGATGTGGAACAGGGCTCACAGGATGTGGTGCAAACTCATAGGATATGGAGCAGACCTTGAAAGATGTGGAGCCGGGCAGATGGCATGTGGAATAGCCAAGGTTCACAGGATGTGGAACAGGGCTCAGAGGACATGGAATAGGACTCGCAGAATGTGGACCAGGACTCACAGGATGTGGACCAGGACTCACAGAATGTGGACCAGAACTCACAGGATGTGGACCAGGACTCACAGGATGTGGACCAGGACTCACAGGATGTGGACCAGGACTTGCAGATGGAACATGACTCATAGGACATGGAATAGGACTCACAGGATGCGGACCAGTACTCACAGGATGTGGACCAGTACTCACAGGACGTGAAACAGGACTTGCAGATATGGAGCAGGGCTCACAGGACATGGAACATGACTCATAGGACATGGAACAGGATTCAGGATGTGGAGCAGGACTCACAGGATGCGGAAGAGGGCTCACAGGATGCGGAAGAGGGCTCACAGGATGCGGAAGAGGGCTCACAGGATGCGGAAGAGGACTCACAGGATGTGGAAGAGGACTCACAGGATTCGGAAGAGGACTCAGAGGGCTCACAGGATGCGGAACAGGGCTCACAGGATGTAAAACAGGACTTGAAGATATGGAGCAGGGCTCACAGGACATGGAACATGACTCATAGGACATGGAACAGGATTCAGGATGTGGAAGAGGGCTCACAGGATGCGGAACAGGGCTCACAGGATGCGGAACAGGGCTCACAGGATGCGGAACAGGGCTCACAGGATGTGGAACAGGGCTCCTAGGATATAGAGCAGGTCTGGAAGGACGTGGAGCTGGGCAGGTGGGAGATGGAATTGCTATGGTTCACAGGACATGGAACCAGGCTCACAGAATGTGGAGCAGTACTCGCAGGATGTGGTGAAAACTCATAGGATATGGAGCAGGGCTTGAAGGATGTGGAGCTGGGCAGGTGGCATGTGGAATAGCTAGGGTTCACAGGATGTGGAACAGGACTCACTGGATGTGGATCAGGGCTCACAAGATGTGGATCAGGGCTCACAAGATGTGGAACAGGACTCACAAGATGAGGAACAGCACTCACAGGATGTGGAGCAGGCCTCACAGGATGTGGAGCAGGGCTCACAGGATGTGGAGCCAGGCAGGTGGAAGGTGGAATTGCTATGGTTCACAGGATGTGGAGCAGTGCTCACAGGATGTGGTGCATGACTCACAGGCTATGGAGCAGGGCTCAAGGGATGTAGAATGGGATTCACAAGATGTGGAACAGGGCTCACAGGATGTGGTGCAAAACTCAGGATATGGAGCAGGACTTGAAGGATGTGGAGCTGGGCAGGTGGCATGAAGAATAGCTAAAGTTCACACGACATGAAACAGGACTTACAGGATCTGAAACAGGACTCACAGGATATGAAACAGGACTCACAGGATGTGGAGCAGGGCTCACAAGAGGTGAAACAGGGCTCAAAGGATGTAGTGCTAGACTCATAGGATATGGAGCAGGGCTTGAAGGATGTGGAACCAGGCAGGTGAGATGTGGAATAGCTAGGGTTCACAGGATGTGGGACAGGACACAGGATGCAGAACAGGGCTCACAGGACGCGGAACAGGGCTCGCAGGACAAGGAACAGGGCTCGCAGGACAAGGAACAGGGCTCGCAGGATGTGGAAAAGGGCTCACAGAATATGCAGCAGGACTCACAGGATGTGGAACAGGACTCACAGGATATGGAGCAGGGCTCGCAAGATGTGGTGCAAGACTCATAGGATATAGAGCAGGTCTTAAAGGATGTGGAGCCAGGCAGGTGGGAGGTGGAATTGCTATGGTTCCCTGCATGTGCAACAGGGCTCACAAAATGCAGAACAGGTCTCACAGGATATGGAACAGGGCTCACAGGATGTGGTGCAAAGCTCATAGGATATGGAGTAGAGCTTGAAGGATGTGGAGCCGGGCAAATGGCATGTGGAATAGCTAAGGTTCACAGGACGTGGAACAGGGCTCACGGGATGTGGTGCAAGACTCATAGGATATAGAACAGGTCTTCAAGGATGTGGAACTGGGCAGGTGGGAGGTGGAATTGCTGTGGTTGACAGGATGTGGAACAGAGCTCACAGAATGCAGAACAAGGCTCACAGGATATGGAACAGAGCTCACAGAATGTGGAGCAGTACTCGCACTATGTAGTGCATGACTCACAGGGTAAGGAGCAGGGCTCACAGGACATGGAATTGGACTCACAGGATGTGGAACGGGGCTCACAGGATGTGGCACAAAACTCATAGGATATGTAGCAGAGCTTGAAGGATGTGGAACTGGGCAGATGGCATGTGGAATAGCTAAGATTCATAGGATGTAGAACAGGATTCACAGGATGTGGAGCAGGGCTCTCAGGACATGGGACAGGACTCACAAGATGAGGAGCGGGGCTCACAGGATGTGGAGCAGTTCTTGAAGGATGTGGAGCGCAGCTCACAGGATATGGAACGGGGTTCACAGGACAAGGAACGGGGCTCTCACAGTATGGAGTGGGGCTCACAGGATGAGAAACTTGGCTCACAGGAAGTGGAGCATTGATCACAGAATATAGAGCAGGGCTCACAGGATATGAAACAGGGCACACCAGATATGGGGCGGGGGGTTCACAGGATGTGGAACAGGACCCACAAGATGTGGAACAGGACCCACAAGATGTGGAACAGGACTCACAAGATGTGGAACAGGACTCACAAGATGTGGAACAGGACTCACAAGATGTGGAACAGGACTCACAAGATATGGAGCCAGGCAGGTGGAAGGTGGAATTGCTATGGTCCACAGGATGTGGAACAGGGCTCACAGAATGCAGAACAGAGCTCACAGGATGTGGAGCAGTGCTCACAGGATGTGGTGCATGACTCACAGGATGTGGTGCATGACTCACAGGATATGGAGCAGGGCTCAAAGGATGAAGAATGGGGTTCACAAGATGTGGAGCAGTGCTCACAGGATGTGTGCATGACTCACAGGATATGAAGCAGTGCTCAAAGGATGTAGAATGGGGCTCACAGGATGCGGAACAGGGCTCACAGGATGCGGAACAGGGCGCACAGGATGCTGAACAGGGCTATTGGGATGCGAACAGGGCTACAGGATCGGAACAGGCCGCACAGGATGCGGAACAGGACGCACAGGATGTGGAGCAGGGCTCGCAAGATGTGGTGCAAGACTCATAGGATATGGAGCAGGTCTTAAAGGATGTGGAGCCAGGCAGGCGGGAGGTGGAATTGCTATGGTTCCCTGCATGTGGAACAGGGCTCACAGAATATGGTGCAAAACTCATAGGATATGGAGCAGAGCTTGAAGGATGTGGAGCCGGGCAGTTGGCATGTGGAATAGCTAAGGTTCACAGGACGTGGAACAGGATTCACAGAACGTGGAGCACGGCTCACAGGACGTGGAGCACGGCTCACAGGACGTGGAGCACGACTCACAGGACGTGGAGCATGACTCACAGGATGTGGAGCATGACTCACAGGATGTGGAATGGGGATCACAGGATGTAGTGCAAGGCTCACAGGATATGCAGCAGGGCTTGAAGGATGTGGAGCTGGGCAGGTGAGATGTGGAATAGCTAAGGTTCACAGAAAGTGAACCAGGGCTCACAGGATGTAGAATGGGGCTCACAGAATGTGGAACAGGACTCAGGATATGAAGTAGGGCTCACATGATGTGGATCAGAGCACACAGGATGTGGAACAGGGCTCACAGGATATGGCGCAGTACTCACAGGATGCAGAACAGGACTCACAGGAAGCAGAGCAGGGCTCACAGGATGTGAAATAGGACTTGCAAGATATGGAGCAGGGCTCACAGGACGTGGAGCAGGACTCACAGGACGTGGAGCAGGACTCACAGGATGTGGAATGGGGATCACAGGATGTAGTGCAAGGCAAACAGAATATACAGCAGGGCTTGAAGGATGTGGAGCTGGGCAGGTGAGATGTGGAATAGCTAGGGTTCACAAGATATGGAGCAAGGCTCAAGGACGTGGAACAGGGCTCAGAGGACGTGGAACAGGGCTGACAGGACGTGGAACAGGGCTCACAAGATGTGGTGCAAAACTCATAGACTATGGAACAGGGCTTGAAGGATGTGGAGCCAGGCAGGTGAGATGTGGAATAGCTAAGGTTCACAGGACGTGGACCAGGGCTCACTGGATATGGAGCGGGGCTCACCGGATGTGGAGCGGGGCTCACTGGATGTGGAGCAGGGCTCACAGGACATGGAATGGGACTCACAGGATGTGGAACGGGGCTCTCAAGATGTGGACCAGGGCTCACAAGATGCGGAATAGGACTCAATAGATATGCAGCAGGGCTCACAGGATGTGGAACAAGGCTCACTAGATGTTTAACATGGCTCACAGGATGTGGTGCAAGACTCATAGGATATAGAGCGGGTCTTCAAGGATGTGGAGCTGGGTAGGTGGGAGGTGGAATTGCTATGGTTGCCAGGATGTGAAATAGGGTTCACAGGATGTGGAGCAGTACTCGCAGGATGTGGTGCATGACTCACAGGAAATGAAGCAGGGCTCACAGGACATGGAAAGGGACTCAGGATGTGGAACGGAGCTCAAAGGATGTGGAACAGGGTTCACAGGATGCGGTGCAAAACTCATAGGATATGGAGCAGAACTTGAAGGATGTGGAGCAGGGCTCTAAGGATGTGGAACAGGATTCACAAGATGTGAAGCGGGGCTCACAGGATGTGGAATGGAGATCACAGGATGTGGAATGGGGATCACAGGATGTGGAATGGGGATCACAGGATGTAGTGCAAGACTCATAGGATATGGAGCAGGGATTGAAGGATGGGGAGCTGGGCAGGTGAGATGTGGAATAGCTAAGATTCACATGACGTGGAACAGGACTCACAGGATGTGGACCAGGGCTCACAGGATGTGGACCAGGGCTCACAGTATATGCAGCAGGGCTCACAGTATATGCAGCAGGGCTCACAGGATGTGGAACAGGGCTCACAGGATGTGGTTCAAGACTCCTAAGATATAGAGCAGGTCTGGAAGGACGTGGAGCTGGGCAGGTGGGAGGAGGAATTGCTATAGTTCACAGGATGTGGAACAGGGATCACAGAATGCAGAACAAGGCTCACAGGACATGGAACCAGGCTCACAGAATGTGGAGCAGTACTCGCAGGATGTGGTGCATGACTCACAGGACATGGAGCAGGGCTCACAGGACATGGAATGGGACTCACAGGATGTGGAACGGGGCTCACAAGATGTGGAAAAGGGCTAACAGGATGTGGCTCAAAACTCATAGGATATGGAGCAGGGCTTGAAGGATGTGGAGCTGAGCAGGTGACATGTGGAATAGCTAGGGTTTACAGGATGTGGAACAGGACTCACTGGATGTGGATCAGGGCTCACAAGATGTGGAACAGGACTCACAAGATGAGGAACAGCGCTGACAGGATGTGGAGCAGGCCTCACAAGATGAGGAACAGGACTCACAGGATGAGGAACAGGACTCACAGGATGAGGAACAGGACTCACAGGATGAGGTACAAGACTCATAGGATATGGAGCAGGGCTTGAAGGATGTGGAGCCGAGCAGGTGGAAGGTGGAATAGCTAGGGTTCACAGGATGTGGATCAGGGCTCCCAGGATGTGGAACAGGACTCCCAGGATGAGGAACAGGACTCCCAGGATGAGGAACAGGACTCCCAGGATATGGAGCAGGGCTTGAAGGATGTGGAGCCAGGCAGGTGGAAGGTGGAATTACTATGGTTCACAGGATGTGGAGCAGTGCTCACAGGATGTGGTGCATGACTCACAGGATATGGAGCAGGGCTCAAAGGATGTAGAATGGGGTTCACAAGATGTGGAACAGGGGCTCACAGGATGTGGTGCAAAACTCAGGATATGGAGCAGGGCTTGAAGGATGTGGAACCAGGCAGGTGAGATGTGGAATAGCTAGGGTTCACAGGATGTGGAACGGGACACACAAAATTTGGGACAGAACACACAGGATGCAGAGCAGGGCTCACAGGATGCAGAACCGGGCTCACAGGATGCGGAACCGGGCTCACAGGATGCGGAACCAGGCTCACAGGATGCGGAACAGGATGCGGAACAGGGCTCACAGGATGCGGAACAGGGCTCACAGGGCTCACAGGATGTGGAACAGGGCTGACGGGATGCGGAACAGGGCTCACAGGGCTCACAGGATGCGGAACAGGGCTCGCAGGGCTCACAGGATGCGGAACAGGGCTCACAGGATGCGGAACAGGACTCACAGAATGCGGAACAGGGCTCACAGGATGTGGAACAGGGCTCACAGGATGCGGAACAGGACTCACAGAATATGCAGCAGGACTCACAGGATGTGGAACAGGACTCACAAGATATGGAGCAGGGCTCACAAGATGTGGTGCAAGACTCATAGGATATGGAGCAGGTCTTAAAGGATGTGGAGCTAGGCAGGTGGGAGCTGGAATTGCTATGGTTCCCTGCATTTGGAACAGGGCTCACAAAATGCAGAACAGGTCTTACAGGATATGGAACAGGGCTCGCAGAATGTGGTGCAAAGCTCATAGGATATGGAGCAGAGCTTGAAGGATGTGGAGCCGAGCAAATGGCATGTGGAATAGCTAAGGTGCACAGGACGTGAAACAGGATTCACAGGATGTGGAGTGGGGCTCACAAGATGTGGAGTGGGGCTCACAGGATGTGGAACGGGGCTCACAGGATGTGGAACAGGACTCACAGGATGTGGAACAGGACTCACAGGATGTGGAACAGGACTCACAGGATGTGGAACAGGACTCACAGGATGTGGAACAGGACTCACAGGATGTGGAATGGGGATCACAGGATTTGGTGCAAGACTCACAGGATATGGAGCAGGGCTTGATGGATGTGGAACTGAGCAGGTGAGATGTGGAATAGCTAAGGTTCACAGGACATGGAAGAGGACTCAGGATGTGGACCAGGGCTTACAGGACGTGGACCAGGGCTCACTGGATACGGAGCAGGGCTCACCGGATGTGGAACAGGGCTCACGGGATGTGGAACAGGGCTCACGGGATGTGGAACAGGGCTCATAGGATATAGAACAGGTCTTCAAGTATGTGAAACTGGGCAGGTGGGAGGTGGAATTGCTGTGGTTGACAGGATGTGGAACAGGGCTCACAGAATGCAGAACAAGGCTCACAGGATATGGAACAGAGCTCACAGAATGTGGAGCAGTACTCGCACTATGTGGTACATGACGTGATGGCAGGGTTCAGTATTGGGTCCAGTCCTTTTTAATGTCTTCATCAGTGACATTGCAGAGGGACTGGAAGGAAAAGTATGCCTTTTTGCAGATGACACAAAGATCTGCAACAGGGTTGATACACAAGGAGGCGTGGAAAGGATGAAAAGGACTTAGCAAGGTTGGAGGAATGGTCAGACATATGGCAGCTAGGATTCAATGCAAAGTGCAAAATAATGCACCTGGGAAACAAGAACCAGGAAAAATACACAATGGGTGGGGAGGTAGTAACAGCAACAAAACAGGAAAGGGACCTGGGGTAGTCATATCAGATGACCTTAAGGTTAGCAAGCAATGTGAGAAGGCAGTAGGAGGGGGGGTATACTGGGATGTATAAGGAGAGGCATCAGCAGCAGAAAACAGGAAGTTGTTATCCTCTGTACAGACAGTTGGTGAGACCTCATCTGGAATACTGTGTCCAGTTCTGGAGACCCCAAACTGCAAGGACATAGACAGGATAGAGGCAGTCCAGAGGAGGGCAACTAAATGGTGCAGGGTCTGCAAGAGAAGCCGTATGAGGAGAGACTAAAGGAGCTTAATATGTATACCCTTGAGGAAAGAAGGGAGAGGGGGGACATGATAGAAACTTTCAAGTACCTCAAGGGAATCAACAAAGTCCAAGAGGGTAGCATCTTTCAGAAAAAGAGACTTGCAAGAAGAAGGGGGCACAATTTAAAGATAGGAGGGCGGTTCAGGGGCAATGTGAGGAAGTATTATTTCACAGAGAGGGTAGTGGATGCATGGAACAGCCTTCCTGAGGAAGTTGTGGGGTCTAAAACTGTGGGAGAATTCAAGAATGCATGGGACAGACATAAGGCAATTCTTGTGGGGGGCAGGAAGATAAAGGCTGTTGGTTAACTAGGATCTGCGGCCTATCCTGTAGGTAGGGAAATGGGCAGACTAGATGGGCCTAGCGGTCCTTATCTGCCATCAAAGTCTATGTTTCTATGTTTCTATGACTCACAGGATATGGAGCAGGGCTCACAGGATATGGAATTGGACTCACAGGATGCGGAACGGGGCTCACAGGATGTGGAACGGGGCTCACAGGATGTGGCACAAAACTCAGAATATGTAGCAGAGCTTGAAGGATGTGGAGCTGGGCAGATGGCATGTGGAATAGCTAAGGTTCATAGGATGTGGAACAGGATTCACAGGACGTGGAGCAGGACTCTCAGGACATGGAACAGGACTCTCAGGATGTGGAGCAGGGCTCACAGGATGTGGAGCAGGGCTCACAGGATGTGGAGCAAGACTCATAGGATATGGAGCAGGGCTTGAAGGATGTGGAGCTGGGCATGTGAGATGTGGAATACCAAAGGTTCACATGACGTGGAACTGGACTCACCGGATATGGAACAGGGCTCACAAGATGTGGTGCAAGACTCCTAGGATATAGAACAGGTCTTGAGGGAGGTGGAGCTGGGCAGGTGGGAGGTGGAATTTCTATGGTTCACAGGATGTGGAACAGGGCTCACAGAATGCAGAACAAGGCTCACAGGACGTAGAACCGGGCTCTCAGAATGTGGAGCAGTACTCACAGGATATGGTGCATGGCTCACAGGATGTGCAATGGGGCTCACAGGATGTGGAACGGGGCTCACAGGATGTGGAACAGGGCTCACAGGATGTGGAACAGGGCTCACAGGATGTGGAACAGGGCTCACAGGATGTGGTGCAGAACTCATAGGATGTGGTGCAGGGCTTGAAGGATGTGGAGCTGGGCAGGTGGCACGTAGAATAGCTAAGGTTCATAGGACATGGAACAGGGCTCACAAGATGTGGAGCAGGGCTCACAGGATGTGGAGCAGGGCTCACAGGATGTGGAGCAGGGCTCACAGGATGTGGAGCAGGACTCACAGGATGTGGAGCAGGACTCACAGGATGTGGAGCAGGACTCACAGGATGTGGAGCAGGACTCACAGGATGAGGAGCCGGGCGGGTGGAAGGTGGAATTGCTATGGTTCACAGGAAGTGGAACAGGGCTCACAGGATGTGGTGCATGACTCACAGGATGTAGAATGGGGTTCACAAGATGTGGAACAGGGCTCACAAGAGTTGAAACTGGACTCACAAGAGTTGAAACTGGGCTCACAGGATGTAGTGCAAGACTCATTGGATATGGAGCAGGGCTTGAAGGATGTGGAGCCAGGCAGGTGAGATGTGGAATAGCTAGGGTTCTCAGGATGTGGGACAGGACACACAGGAAGTGGGACAGGGCTCACAGGAAGTGGGACAGGGCTCACAGGAAGTGGGACAGGGCTCACAGGACGAGGAACAGGATGAGGAACAAGGCTCACAAGATGTGGAACTGGGCTCACAGGATGTGGAACTGAGCTCACAGGATGTGATGAATGACTCACAGGACATGGAGCAGGGCTCAGAGGACATGGGGCAGGGCTCAGAGGACATGGGGCAGGGCTCAGGGGACATGGAGCAGGGCTCAGGGGACATGGAATAGGACTAGCAGGAAGTTGAACGGGGCTCACAAGATGTGGAACAGGGCTAACAGGATGTGGTGCAAAACTCATAGAATGTGGAGCAGAGCTTGAAGGATGTGGAGCCGGTCAAATGGCATGTGGAATAGCTAAGGTTCACAGGACGTGGAACAGGGCTCATGGGATGTGGTGCAAGACTCATAGGATATAGAACAGGTCTTGAGGGATGTGGAGCTGGGCAGGTGGGAGGTGGGAGGTGGAATTGCTATGGTTCACAGGATGTGGAACCGGGCTCACAGAATGCAGAACAAGGCTCCCAGGATATGGAACAGAGCTCACAGAATGTGGAGCAGTACTCGCACTATGTGGTGCATGACTCACAGGACATGGAACGGGGCTCACAGGACATGGAACGGGGCTCACAGGACATGGAACGGGGCTCACAGGACATGGAACGGGGCTCACAGGATGTGGCACAAAACTCATAGGATATGTAGCAGAGCTTGAAGGATATGGAGCTGGGCAGATGGCATGTGGAATAGTTAAGGTTCACAGGACGTGGAACAGGATTCACAGGATGTGGAGCAGGGCTCACAGGATGTAGTACAAGACTCATAGGATATGGAGCAGGGCTTGAAGGATGTGGAGCCGGGCATGTGAGATGTGGAATAGCAAAGGTTCACATGACGTGGAACAGGACTCACAGAAAGCTGAAAAGGACTCACAGGATGTGGACCAGGGCTAACAGAATATGCAGCAGGACTCACAGGATGTGAACCAGGACTCACCCGATATGGAACAGGACTCACAAGATATGGAACAGGGCTCACAAGATGTGGAACAGGGCTCACAAGATGTGGAACAGGGCTCACAAGATGTGGAACAGGGCTCACAGGAAATAGAGAAGGTCTTGAGAGATGTGGAGCTGGGCAGGTGGGAGGTGGAATTGCTATGGTTCACAGGATGTGGAACAGGGCTCACTGAATGCAGAACAAGGCTCACAGAATGTGGAGCAGTACTCACAGGATGTGGAGCATGACTCACAGGATGTGGAACAGGGTTCACAGGATGTGGAACAGGGTTCACAGGATGTGGAACAGGGTTCACAGGATGTGGTGCAAAACTCATAGGATTTGGAGCAGGGCTTGAAGGATGTGGAGCTGAGCAGGTGGCATGAGGAATAGCTAGGGTTCACAGGATGTGGAACAGGACTCAAGATGTGGAACAGTGCTCACAGGATGTGGAGCAGGCCTCACAAGATGTGGAGCAGGCCTCACAAGATGTGGAGCAGGGCTCACAAGATGTGGAGCAGGGCTCACAGGATGTGGAACAGGGCTCACAGGATGTGGAACAGGGCTCACAGGATGTGGCAAAAAACTTATAAGATATGTAGCAGAGCTTGAAGGATGTGGAGCTGGGCAGATGGCATGTGAAATAGCTTAGGTTCACAGGACGTGGAACAGGATTCATAGGATGTGGAGCGGGGCCCACTGGATGTGGAGCGGGGCCCACTGGATGTGGAGCGGGGCCCACTGGATGTGGAGCGGGGCCTAGTAATGTGGAACAGGGCTCACAGGATGTGGAACAAGGCTTACATGATGTGGAACAGGGCTCACAGGATATGTAGCAGGGCTCACAGGATATGGAATGGGCCTCAGAGGATACGGAAAGGGGCTCACAATATGTGGAGCAGGGCTAACCGGGTATGGAATGGGGATAACAGGATGCGAAACAGGGCTCACAAGATGTGGAGCAGGCCTCACAAGATGTGGAGCAGGCCTCACAAGATGTGGAGCAGGGCTCACAGGATGTGGAACAGGGCTCACAGGATGTGGAACAGGGCTCACAGGATGTGGCAAAAAACTTATAAGATATGTAGCAGAGCTTGAAGGATGTGGAGCTGGGCAGATGGCATGTGAAATAGCTTAGGTTCACAGGACGTGGAACAGGATTCATAGGATGTGGAGCGGGGCCCACTGGATGTGGAGCGGGGCCCACTGGTTGTGGAGCGGGGCCCACTGGATGTGGAGCGGGGCCCACTGGATGTGGAGCGGGGCTTAGTAATGTGGAACAGGGCTCACAGGATGTGGAACAAGGCTTACATGATGTGGAACAGGGCTCACAGGATATGTAGCAGGGCTCACAGGATATGGAATGGGCCTCAGAGGATACGGAAAGGGGCTCACAATATGTGGAGCAGGGCTTACCGGGTATGGAATGGGGATAACAGAATGCGAACCGGGGCTCACAGGATGTGGAGCAGGGCTCACAGGATATGGAACGGGGCTCACAGGATGAGGAACAGGACTGGCAGGACATGGAGCAGAGCTTGAAGGAAGTGGAACAGGGCTCACAAGATGCGGAACAGTGCTCAAAGTATGTGGAACAGATGTCACAGGATGTAGAAGAGGGCTTACAGAATGTGGAACAGGGCTCACAGGATTTGGGGCTGGGCTCACAGGATGCGGAGCAGGGCTCACAGGACGTGAAACAGGATTCACAGGATGTGGAGCAGGACTCACAAGACGTAGAACAGGACTCAGGAGATGTGGAGCAGGGCTCACAGGATATGAAACAGGACTCACAAGAGGTGAAACAGGACTCACAAGAGGTGAAACAGGACTCACAAGAGGTGAAACAGGACTCACAAGAGGCGAAACAGGACTCAAAGGATGTAGTGCAAGACTCATAGGATATGGAGCAGAGCTTGAAGGATGTGGAGCCGGGCATGTGAGATGTTGAATAGCAAAGGTTCGCATGACGTGGAAAAGGACTCACAGAAAATTGAAAAGGACTCACAGGATGTGGACCAGGGCTCACAGGACGTGGAAAAGGGCTCACAGGATGTGGAACAGGGCTCACAGGATGTGGTGCAAGACTCATAGGCTATGGAGCAGGGCTTGAAGGATGTGGAGCCGGGCAGGTGGAAGGTGGAATTGCTATGGTTCACAGGATGTGGAACAGGGCTCACAGGATGGGTGCATGACTCACAGGATGTGGTGCATGACTCACAGGATGTGGTACATGACTCACAGGATGTAAAATGGGGTTCACAAGATGTGGAACAGGGCTCATAGGATGTGGTGCAAAACTCCTAGGATATGGAGCAGGGCTTGAAGGATGTGGAGCCAGGCAGGTGAGATGTGGAATACCTAGGGTTCACAGGATATGGAACAGGACACACAGGATATGGTACAGGACACACAGGAAGCAGAGCAGGGCTCACAGGAAGCGGAGCAGGGCTCACAGGAAGCGGAGCAGGGCTCACAGGATGCGGAGCAGGGCTCACAGGATGCGGAGCAGGGCTCACAGGATGCGGAGTAGGACGAGGAACAGGACTCACAGGACTCACAGGATGTGGAAAAGGGCTCACAGAATATGCAGCAGGGCTCACAGGACGTGGAACAGGGCTCGCAAGATGTGGAACTGGGCTCACAGGATGTGGTGCATGACTCACAGGACATGGAGCAGGGCTCAGAGGAGATGGAATAGGACTCGCAGGAAGTTGAACGGGGCTCACAAGATGTGGAACAGGGCTCACAGGATGTGGTGCAAAACTGATAGGATGTGGAGCAGAGCTTGAAGGATGTGGAGCCGGGAAAATGGCATGTGGAATAGCTAAGGTTCACAGGACGTGAAACAGGGCTCGCGGGATGTGGAACAGGGCTCGCGGGATGTGGAACAGGGCTCGCGGGATGGGAACAGGGCTCGCGGGATGTGGAACAGGGCTCGCGGGATGTGGAACAGGGCTCGCGGGATGTGGAACAGGGCTCGCGGGATGTGGAACAGGTCTTCAAGGATGTGGAACTGGGCAGGTTGGAGGTGGAATTGCTATGGTTGACAGGATGTGGAACAGGGCTCACAGAATACAGAACAAGGCTCACAGGATATGGAAAAGAGCTCACAGAATGTGGAGCAGTACTCCCACTATGTGGTGCATCACTCACAGGACATGGAACTGGACTCACGACGTGTAACGGGGCTCACAGGATGTGTAACGGGGCTCACAGGATGTGGAACGGGGCTCAAAGGACGTGGAACGGGGCTCACAGGACGTGGAACGGGGCTCACAGGACGTGGAACGGGGCTCACAGGACGTGGAACGGGGCTCACAGGACGTGGCACAAAACTCATAGAATATGTAGCAGAACTTGAAGGATGTGGAGCTCGGCAGATGGCATGTGGAATAGCTAAGGTTCACAGGATGTGGAACAGGATTCACCGGATATGGAACAGGACTCACAGAATGTGGAACAGGGCTCACAGGACTCACCGGATATGGAACAGGACTCACAGGATGTGGAACAGGGCTCACAGGATGTGGTACAAGAGACTCCTAGGATATAGAGCAGGTCTTGAGGGATGTGGAGCTGGGCAGGTGGGAGGTGGAATTGCTATGGTTCACAAGATGTGGAAAAGGGCTCACAGGATGTGGTGCAAAACTCATAGGATTTGGAGCAGGGCTTGAAGGATGTGGAGCAGGGCTCACAGGATGTGGAGTGGGACTCACAGGATGTGGAGTGGGACTCACAGGATGTAGTGCAAGACTCATAGGATATGGAGCAGGGCTTGAAGGATGTGGAGCCAGGCATGTGAGATGTGGAATAGCAAAGGTTCACATGACGTGGAACAGGACTCACAGAAAGTTGAAAAGGACTCACAGGATGTGGACCAGGGCTCACAGGATGTGGACCAGGGCTAAGAGAAAGTTGAAAAGGACTCAGGATGTGGACCAGAACTCACAGGATGTGGACCAGGGCTAACAGAATATGCAGCAGGACTCACAGGACGTGGAACAGGACTCACCGGATATGGAACAGGGCTCACAGGATGTGGAGCAGGTCTCACAGGATGTGGACCAGGGCTCACAAGATGTGGAGCAGGGCTCCTAGGATATACAGCAGGTCTTGAGGGATGTGGAGCTGGGCAGGTGGGAGGTGGAGTTGCTATGGTTCACAGGATGTGGAATAGGGCTCACAGAATGCAGAACAAGGCTCACAGAACATGGAACCGGGCACTCAGAATATGGAGCAGTATTCGCAGGATGTGGTGCATGACTCACAGAATATGGAGCAGGGCTCACAGGACATGGAATGGGACTCACAGGATGTGCAACGGGGTCACAAGATGTGGAAAAGGGCTCACAGGATGTGGTGCAAAACTCATAGGATTTGGAGCAGGGCTTGAAGGATGTGGAGCCAGGCAGGTGGCATGAGGAATAGCTAGGGTTCACAGGATGTGGAACAGGACTCACAGGATGTGGAACAGGGCTTGAAGGATGTGAAGCCGGGTAGGTGGAAGGCATGACTCACAGGATGTGGTGCATGACTCACAAGATGTAGAATGGGGTTCACAAGATGTGGAACAGGGCTCACAGGATGTGGTGCAGAACTCATAGGATATGGAGCAGGGCTTGAACAATGTGGAGCTCGGCAGGTGGCATGTAGAATAGCTAAGGTTTATAGGACATGGAACAGGAGTCACAAGATGTGAAGCAAGGCTCACAAGATGCGGAGCAGGGCTCACAGAACGTGGAGCAGGACTCACAGGATTTGGAAAAGGGCTCACAGAATATGCAGCTGGACTCACAGGATGTGGAACAGGGCTCACAAGATGTGGAACAGGGCTCACAGGATGTGGTGCAAGACTCATAGGATATAGAGCAGGTCTTAAAGGATGTGGAGCCAGGCAGGTGGTAGGTGGAATTGCTATGGTTCCCAGCATGTGGAACAGGGCTCACAAAATACAGAACAGGTCTCACAGGATATGGAACTGGGCTCACAGGATGCGGAACTGGGCTCACAGGATGTGGAACTGGGCTCACAGGATGTGGTGCATGGCTCAGAGGACGTGGAGCAGGGCTCAGAGGACGTGGAGCAGGGCTCAGAGGACATGGAGCAGGGCTCAGAGGACATGGAGCAGGGCTCAGAGGACATGGAGCAGGGCTCAGAGGACATGGAATAGGACTCGCAGGAAGTTGAACGGGGCTCACAAGATGTGGAACAGGGCTCACAAGATGTGGTGCAAAACTCATAGGATGTGGAGCAGAGCTTGAAGGATGTGGAGCCAGGCAAATGGCATGTGGAATAGCTAAGGTTCACAGGACGTGAAACAGGACTCACGAGATGTGGAGCAGGGCTCACAGGAGGTGGAGCAGGGCTCACAGGAGGTGGAGCAGGGCTCACAGGAGGTGGTGCAAGACTCACAGAATATGTAGCAGGGCTTGATGGATGTAAAGCTGGGCAGGTGAGATGTGGAATAGCTAAGGTTCACAGGACATGGAAACGGACTCACGGGATGTGGACCAGGGCTCACAGGACGTGGACCAGGGCTCACAGGATATAAAGCAGGTCTTCAAGGATGTGGAACTGGGCAGGTGGGAGGTGGAATTGCTGTGGTTGACAGGATGCGGAACAGGGCTCACAGAATGCAGAACAAGGCTCACAGGATATGGAACAGAACTCACAGGATGTGGAACCGGGCTCACAGAATGTGGAGTAGTACTCGCAGGATGTGGTACATGACCCACAGGATATGGAGCAGGGCTCACCGGAGATGGAATGGGACTCACAGGATGTGGAGCAGGGCTCACGATGTGGAACAGGGCTCACAGGATGTGGAGCAGGACCCACAGGATGTGGAGCAGGACCCACAGGATGTGGAACAAGGCTTACAGGATGTGGAGCAGGGCTCACAGTATGTGGAATAGGATTCACAGGATATGGAGCAGAGCTTGAAGGAAGTGGAACAGGACTCTCAAGATGTGGAACAGAACTCACAGGATGTTGAAGAGGTCTTACATGATGTGGAACAGGGCTCACAGGATATGTAGCAGGGCTCACAGGATATGGGATGGGCCTCACAGGATACGGAAAGGGGCTCACAGTATGTGGAGCAGGGCTTACTGGGTATGGAATGGGGCTCACAGGATGTGTAGCAGGGTTCATAGGATATGGAGCAGGGCTCACAGGATGTGGAGCAGGACCCGAAGAATGGAACGCGACTCACAGGATATGGAATGGGGTTCACAGAATGCAGAACGAGGCTCACAGGATGTGGAGCTGGGCTCACAGGATATGGAGCGGGGCTCCAAGGATGTGGAACAGGGCTCACAAGATGTGGAGCAGGGTTCACAGGATGTGGAGCAGGGCTCAGTAATGTGGAACAGAGCTCACAGGATGTGGAATAGGATTCACAGGATATGGAGCAGAGCTTGAAGGAAGTGGAACAGGACTCTCAAGATGTGGAACATAACTCACTGGATGTTGAAAAGGGCTTACATGATATGGAGCAGGGCTCACAGGATGTGGAGCAGGCCTCACAGGATGTGGAGCAGGCCTCACAGGATGTGGAGCAGGGCTCACAGGATGTGGAACAGGGCATGACTCACAGGATGCAGGGCATGACTCACAGGATGCAGGGCATGACTCACAGGATATAGAGCAGTGTTCACAGGATATGGAACAGGGCTCACAGGATGTGGAGCAGGCCTCACAGGATGTGGAGCAGGCCTCACAGGATGTGGAGCAGGGCTCACAGGATGTGGAGCAGGGCTCACAGGATGTGGAACAGGGCATGACTCACGGGATGCAGGGCATGACTCACAGGATGCAGGGCATGACTCACAGGATGCAGGGCATGACTCACAGGATATAGAGCAGTGTTCACAGGATATGGAACAGGGCTCACAGGATGTGGAGCAGGCCTCACAGGATGTGGAGCAGGGCTCACAGGATGTGGAGCAGGGCTCACAGGATGTGGAACAGGGCATGACTCACAGGATGCAGGGCATGACTCACAGGATGCAGGGCATGACTCACAGGATGCAGGGCATGACTCACAGGATATAGAGCAGTGTTCACAGGATATGGAACAGGGCTCACAGGATGTGGACAAAGGAATCAGCACTGTATCACTCCAGGTCAAAGAACAAGCAGCAAACACAGGTATTGGTGCAAAGAGGTTTATTCCATAGATCTACCACCTCCTTGCAACAATACCTGTGTTTGCTGCTTATTTTGACCTGGAGTGCTTCTGAAAGATTCTTTAACTGTTTTATGTGCCTGCTGGTCAGCACCTGGGATTATCCAGTGTCACACTTTATTTGTTTCATCTCCCAGGATATGGAGCGAGGATCACTGGCTGTGGGGCAGGGCTCACAGGCTGTGGGGCAGGGCTCACAGTATGTGGAAAAGGACTCAGGGTGTGGAGCAGGGTTCACAGGATGTGGGGCAGGACTCAGAGGATGTGGGGCAGGACTCACAGGATGTGGGGCAGGACTCACAGGATATGGAACGAGGCTCACAGGCTATAGAGCGGGGCTCACAGGATATAGAGCGGGGCTCACAGGATATGTAGTGGGACTCAGGATGTGGAGCAGGGCTTGAAGGATGTGGAGCGCAGCTCACAGGATGTGGAGCACTGTGCTTGAAGGATGTGGAACGCAGCTCACAGGAAACGGATCAGGGCTCACAGGATATAGAGCAGGGCTCACAGGACATGGAACGGGGCTCACAGGATGTGAAACTTGGCTCACAGGAAGTGGAGCATTGCTCACAGAATATAGAGCAGGGCTCACAGGACATGGAATGGGGATCACAGGATATGAAACAGGGCTCACCGGATATGGAGCGGGGATTCACAGGATGTAGAACTGGGCTCACAGGATGTGGAGCAGGGCTTGAAGGAAGTGGAGCAGGGCTGGTGGGATGCGGAATAGCTGGAGCTCACAGGATATAGAACAAGATTCACAGGATGTGGAGCAGTATTCACAGGATGTGGAGCAGAGCTCACAGCATGTGAAACAGGGCTCACAGCATGTGGAACAGGGCTCACAGCATATGGAACAGGGCTGGTGGGATCTGGAATAGCTAGAACTCACAGGATACGGAACGGGATTCACAGGATGTGGAGCAGTATTCACAGGATATGGAGCAGGGCCCACATGATCTGAGGCAGGGCTCACAGGATATGGGTTAACAGGATGTGGAGTAGCGCTCACAGGATGTGGAACAGGGCTCACGAACGTGAGGTGGGAATGATGTGGAGGCTGGAGTGGGACAGGTGTGGAGAGGGCATGCAGGATTTCATGACATACTCAGAATAAATCCAAAAGACCAGATGCACTCAGTAAGAGACCATACATAAAGTAAGCACCTACAAGGTTTTTACTGTACAATGAACTCACTTTATTGCCTACTGGCAAACTTCAGCATGTCCACAACATAGAAAATACAGTGCTGTTTACAGTACATAAACGCCAGTCACAGTAAGAAGGTAGTGTATCCCAGCACTTCACCACAAGGCTTCATCGGGGGCTTGGCAACATAAGGTATAAGGGAGTTTTATACAGTCCTTCTATGACGTCACAAAAGTGACCATCCATAGATACCATTGGCACAACACAAAATACAGTGAATAATGTTGCAATAGTAGCATAGCTGAAGCACTACACCATAGTGGTTAAAGGCACTGAGCTGTAGACCTGGATACCTGGGTTTGAATCCCATCAGCCCCCACTTGCATACTGTGAGACCCTGAGTAAGTCACTTAACTTCCTTGTGCTCCTAGGTCAGACCTGGAAACAAGCTTCAGCTTAGTGTGCCTCTCCTGGTTAAACAATTTCATTGTTCCATTATTGCATACAGTACCTCATAATGTAAATACAGAACCATGTTGTTTAAAAATGTTTTTTTTTTTTTTTGCAAATACACAAATGGTCAAAGATGCAGTCAATTCTAGTTTGCACAAAACATGTAATGCTACCTCAGTAGTGTCATTTAAGATAGAAAATACCACCCCCTTCTCTCATCATGACCTGTGATCACCCTATTCCAATTTTTGTAGGAGGTCCTGGGGATTTACAGGTGCAGTAACATCCAGGTCTTGGTGGTAAAATTAGTGAGAGAGAGATCGCACATAGTAGTTTGTTAGGAAGATCTATGGAGAAAAAAAAGAGATAAAGGAAAAAACAAACAGTGAGTAACCAGTACTGTGAAGCTTTTCTTGACTGCATCCTTCACTATTTGTGATTTGCAGGTGTAACCCCCCTGCAAATGGGGATTCCCAAAAGACTTCCAGGAGCTTGCTTGAATGCTCCAAGCCTGAATGGTGTTTGGCATTTAAGCCATTTATCAGTGAGTGTTTTTAGAGCCTCTGGTACTGTCTCTTTAAGAGCTGTCTGCTTGCAGACATAATTAGTTTGTATGGGGGACTGTGTGCTTCTCTGAGTACCACTTGAGCTGCTGCCAATTCACTTCATTTTTGCAGTCACTAGAGTGCAAAGGAACCTATCTGAAAGATGTAACTGTTTGCCAGAAATTATTTAGAGTAATAATGAAATTACAGTTTGTCTAACCTGCTTTCTTTGCAGTCAGAACTGTGTCTGCTAGTTCCCATTCTAGTTTTGAACTGCTGCAACTGGACCAATCAGTGTGGGTAAGCTAGCTCTAAAATGGTGCCTTGGACGAATCAGAACTTGGACTCATAATCTGAGCCAGCCACAAGAGGATTGTATGGGCAGTGACTCTGGGAGATGAAGTTTGACTTCAGTGCCTTTTGGACCAACAGCAGCAGTCTATTGTGAGTGACAGCCAATCCATCAAGAACTGGGAGGAACTCAAAGGAAGTGCCCAGTTTTGTCGGTTTGGAGCTTCAGTTGAGCTTTTGGCAGTGAAGAAGGAAGGAGCCCTGTGCTTTTCAGTGTGCAGTTTTAGTCAAAAACGTGGTAAGGCCCAGAGTTCCGGTCTGCAGCTTGTGTAACAGCTTGTTAGGACTGAATCCGTCCTGTGAAAAGAATCAAAGGATCTCTGAAGAGTAGAAACCAGGCTCACCCTGTAGAAGACTGGAAGAATTGCTGAAAATTGCACTCGTCCTGTCAGGAACTGAATCTGCTGTGTGTTCTCCCGGTATTGTGCAGTAATTGCGATCGATACAGATGCAGCCTGCCTGGTATAGTACTTTCTTTTATATGGATGTGTGAAGAGGTTTGTGTACCTCAAGTGAGCCCTGCTGACATTGAAGGACCCTATCTTATTTGGAGGTCGTGGAGTACTAATTCAGGGTTGCTCCCTGTTGAATTGCACATTAAATCCAAATGGAATTACTGTACTGCTGACTGTTTAATTCTCCTTTCTCTGTGTGAAAGGGCCCTCACCAGCTGCCACGGTTTGGACTAGCCACTAGGGCTTGGGTACCCAGGGACAGTAACTGATAGGGATAGGCCTGTGCACAGAGCCATAGGTAGATTATTAGAGTGATAAGCTATTAACCTGATTTCCCCGTCCTTGTTATATCCCCTAAATAAATCAGAGCTGCTTGTTTCAGCAAAGTTATACTGCCCGAGGTGATTTGTCTATGTTAAAGTACTGTACTGTGATTGTTGCACTGTATCCATTTCACAGGAGGTCCCAGTGCCGAACCAGACCTGGGGGTAAGTGTATAACTGTGAAGGTAATTCTGATATATTGTGTGGGCCACTAGTGGGAAGAAAGGGGTTGCAGTGTCCCAGAGGGCTGTGATCAAGTTAGTTTAACTATTGCAAAACCCTGACTTCTGGGTGGAGGCACCGCTATTGATCCAGGCCCTCAACCTGTTAGTGGCAAATCAGGCAGGGGTAGTAGCCCCTGGATAGCGCCATCTAGGGTTACATCTTGGAGGCTCACCGCTGGGATTGTGTGTCCTCTAGTGGCCATATTTACGAACCACTGTTAGAGAAAAATGGGTACCCGACAGAAGTGGCTGTGCACTGCTGGTGGAGTGGTGTACTGGGGAGGAGATCGACCCTCAAAATGCTATGCTTATCCTGGACATCCCCTGGGTATCACTACGGACACTGTGCAGGAGTACTTTCCAAGGTGGAAGGTTTACAAAACCCTGTGGTGGTGGGTCGGCATGCTAATCTGCTCACCCACACTTTCCTGGCCCTAGTAGAGTTTAGGATCCCATAGATAGCTCCAGTGCCACAGACCATTACCCCAGAGGGAGCCCTCACTGCTTGGAGAGTGATAACTATGACAGAAGACTCTGGGGAATCAGCCCCACCACTATCTGAAACTTTTGAGGAGAAATTTGCTGAATGGTTGCTGGGAGGGAAAACTGTGGAGGACTTGAAGAAACTATTCTTGCCACCTGGGTGTTCCTCCCAACACCTCTCCTGCTCCAGTGCCCGTAATGGTGTCTGGAACCAATGCAGACTCCTATTTCTGCACCTGCCATTAGTCACCGACTCTACCGGGTTGAGGATCTTCGGCACCCTCCCACCCCCAAGGGAGGATGACTGGGAGACCTGGATAGACTATGTTGCCCCCAAGTGCTAGAATGGCAATGCTCGGAAGGTGAAAAGCTGAAGAGGGTTAGTGAGAGCCTCCGAGGTCCTGCCCTGGCTACCATCCGCTACTAAACGGCCAGTAACCCTGAAGCGACTGCACAGGCTCATCTTGAGGCCTTGGAGAATGTGTGGAGCCCAGATTCTGATGAGGACCCTATGGTGGAGAGTAAGAGATGCACAACAGTACCAAGGGAGTTGTTGTCTGTGTATGTATCTCGGCTGGAAAAATTGTTGCAAGAATGCCTCAGAAAAGGTAGTTTGCCAGCGATTGAACTGGACCGAACCAGGCTGGACAGGATCCTTAAGTCTGCCCCTTCTCAGAACTGCTGTTGCTTCAGTTACACCTGGCAGATCGACTGGAATCCCACCCTCCCATGATGAGTTAATGAGAGAAATTGAGGAGTTGAGAAGATCGCACTCGGGAGGACCTGCACCAATAGCTGCGGCACGACCCGAGTGACTGAGGGTGACCCATCAAGTGAAGTTCAGGGGCAGAGGTTGGCAGTCAATGAGTGCTCTGACAAGGAAAAGATATGTCACAATGGGGCTAACTGTTGAGAGAGATCCGGGAATTCAAAACAGTCCTTTATGAAGGCCACGCCTGAGGCACGGGCCCTGACCTATATCCGATTGCATTCATGGGTGGGGGTACCCACCCATGTATCTCCTGCTGATAACAGCTCCGAACTCGATCCTTGACCATGGAAGTGGAGAAACTGACGAGATGTCTCCAAATGCTTATCACGCCGCAGACAGAGATGGCACCAAGGTTTGTAGTTAGTAATACCCCGGCCTGGCTCCCAGTGTGGCGCCCGCCAGCTCAAACTCCAGAAAGTATGTTTTGCTATAATTGTGGGAAAGATGGGCACATGAAAAGGGAATGCCAGTCCCCAAAAGACACTGACAAAGTTGCATATAGGCTACAAGGAGAGCTTGGAGAAGAAATCAGTGGTTAAGAGGTGCACGACATGATCCCAGTGAGGGCACCAAAAATGCTAATTCACGCCCTTGTGGCAAGGTCAGTTGCCCAGGCCCCCACTACCGCCTTCCAGACTGGTCCAGAATAGTGGGTCCTCCATGGAGACCACTGTAAAGGTGAACGGAGTGTCTACAAGAGCTATATTAGACAGTGGCTCCTAAGTGACAATTATGTTCCAAGATTGGTATCAGAAGCATTTGTCAGACGACTTTTACAACCATTAGAAGGACTGCATGTATGGGGGTTAAGTGAGAAGGCCTACCCTATTCCGGTATATCCGACTTGTTGTCTTTCCCCACCTCCGTGGCTGGAGTGGCCGAACAAGTAGAGACCTCTAGCCTTAGTGTGTCCCCCCACTGGACTGTATGATGGTGTCCCTTTGTTGATTGGAACAAATGCTCATATGTTCGGAAGGCTGGCACAGTTGTGTTATGAAAACAGGGTCAAAGACTAGTAGAGCTTTAAGAGTTCGCTTTAATTAAGAAGGCCTATGAGGCACAGAGAGATGCTGAAAAACAGAACCAGAGGAACCGGTCGGAATTGTGGGGAAGAAGGATCCTGAGTCTCTGATCCTGGCGCCAAATGCCCAGTGTACCTTACAGGAGAGGTCCAGATCAGAAAGGATGTTAAGAATAAAATATTAATGTTGATGCACCAGGCGATGGAAAATTGCCAGAGGACTGCTGGTCAAGTATAGTATTTTGCCCGCTAGAGCCCATGCTTATGCCAGAAGGGTAATGGTCCAAGTTCATAATGTGTCTGAAAGAGACATTCGAGTAAACAGAGGTTGCATCCTGGCTAATGTGCATTGTGCAGACACTGCAGTGCTACCCAGCAGCAAGAGTTCAAGGAAGAATGACAGAGTAACGCCTGACTTGTTTGATTTCGGGCGACCGCCGCCAGCTGAATGGAAAGTGAAGATCAGTGAGAATTGCCCAGAGAGACCAGGTGTTTTCTTTAAAGGAATTGGATGTAGGATGCGTGCAAGGAGCTGAGCACAATATCCGCTGCATGACGAAGACCATTTCGTGAGAGGTCTCGGTCGCCTGGCACCTGCTGACATAGATGATGTGAGACGGCATCTGCAAGAGATGTTAGCTGCTGGTGTAATACAAGAATCCAGAAGCCTTTATGCTTCCCCATTGTGGTAGTGAGGAAAAAGAATGGAACAGTAAGGATGTGTGATTATCGCACCTAAACCGGGCGGACTATCCTTGATCAGTACACAATGCCCCGCATTCAGGATGCTTTGGACTGCCTAAACGGGAGCAAGTGGTTCTCTGTGCTGGATCTCCGAGTGGTACTATCAGATCCCGGCGGCCCCAGAGGACCGTGAAAAGACAGCCTTTTCTGTCCGCTTGGCTTCTATGAATTCATGAGGATGCCTCAAGGATTTCAGGTGCCCCAGCCACTTTTCAACATTGATGGAGCGTGCAGTGGGGACATGAACTTACTAGAGTGCCTGGTATACCTAGATGATGTTATTGTGTTTGGCAGCTCACTGGAGGAACATGAGAGCAGATTATTTAAGGTATTGGACCGACTGGAGGACTTTTGCCTTAAACTGTCCATTGATAAGTGTCAATTTTTTCAAACATCAGTAAAGTATGGGACACATAATATCCACCGAGGGAATAGAGACCGACCCAAGCAAAGTTGAGGCCTTGACCACCTGGCCACAGCCCAAAATCTAAAAGAACTGCAAAGATTCCTGGATTCTGTGGTTATTATCGGCGCTCATCAAGGACTATTCAAGAGTGATCCGCCTTTACTTAACCTTACTCAAGGGTATCCCCAACCCACAAAATACAAAAGTCAGCATCCTCAAGACTGAAAGAGTGTATTTTCATCCGAGTGAAGTATTTGGGGCCGCTGGACTCCTGATTGTGAGACTGTTTTCATGAGATCATATATTAACTTACCCATGCTCCAGTGCTGGCCTATGCCGATCCAAGAAAACCTTACGCCCTGCACACTGATGCTAGCTTGCAAGGGTTGGGGCTGTGTTGTACCAAGAGCACGAGAATGGCCTGAGACCAGTGGCCTTTGCCAGTAGAAGCCTGACCCCATCCGAAAAGAACTATCCTGTACATAAGTTAGAGTTCCTAGCTTTGAAGTGGGCTATTGTTGACCAATTCCATGAGTACTTGTATGGGGCTAAAATACTAGTAAAACTGACAACAATCCTTTGACCTATGTGCAGACTTAGCTAAGTTGGATGCCACTGGCCATAGGTGGCTTTCTGCATTATCTACATATGACTATGCTCTCGATCACCGAGCAGGTCTGAACCACATAGATGCTGATGCTCTCTCCCGGAGGCCTGTTCCCAGAATGATTGGGTCCGATTGGCAGAACCTGACATTCGGGCACTCTGCCGAAGTTTGACAGGGAGGAACAATGTTCACGGACGCAGTGGACTGCATGGTGGATTGCTTGGGAGCTCTGAGAATTGCATACCTGCTGCTTATTGCCACTTTTCTGCAATAGACATTGGTGCACTGCCTCAGCTGGACAATGACAGTATTCGGGCGGCTCAATCCCGCGATCCCATGATCAAAGCAGCTTTAGAAGCCTCTATGCAGGAAAAGATGTGTCCAAATTACGCCCACTGATTTGAGAACTGCACTGTTATACAAAGAAGGTCCTAAGTTGAAACTGATCAATAAACTGTTATACAGAGAAACAGTAGACAGAGGGGGACAAGTAGACAAACAACAACTAGTGCTGCCCACTGCCTTTCGAGACTCAGTACTGAGGTCCTTGCACAACCACATGGGGCACCTTGGTATAGACAGAACACTTGACTTGGTGAGATCCAGATTCTATTGGCCTAAGATGGGGGCTGATGTGGAGCAACACATTCGAACTTGTAGTCGCTGCTTACAGAGGAAAGCTTTGCCCCAGAGGGCTGCCCCTTTTAACATCACCACCAGTGCACCCATGGAGCTGGTCTGTATTGATTTTCTAAGTTTGGAGTCAGATCAAAGAAATATCAGTAATGTGCTGGTGGTCACTGACCATTTCACGAGATATGCCCAAGCTTTCCCCACCAAAGACCAGAAAGCATCCACTGTGGCCAAAGTACTTGTAGAAAACTTTTGTTCACTATGGGGCTCCACAAAGAATCCATTCTGATCAAGGGAGAGACTTTGAGAGTCGTCTGATCAAAGAGATGCTTTCTCTGTGGGAGTGCGAAGTCCAGAACCACTCCTTACCACCCCAGGGGACCCACAGCCTGAACGTTTCAACTGCACTTTGCTAGATATGCTAGGCACCCTGCACCCAAAGGACAAGCCTAGATGGAGCCAACAAATTAGCACCCTGGTACATGCTTATAACTGCACCAAAAGTGATGCCACTGATTCTCCCCTACCGCCTGATGTTTGGAAGAGAAGCTCACTACCAGTAGATGTGTGTTTGGGGTCTCTCCTGATGGGGTTCAGGCTGACAACTATTTACAGTATGTGCAAAAGTTAAAGGCCCAGCTAACTCATGCGTACCAACTGGCTCAAACCATGGCTGCCAAAAGAAATCTGGCAACAAAGAAAGGTATGATAAAAAGGTGAAAGCACAGGAACTCCAGGAGGGAGATCGGTATTGCTAAGAAATCTGGGATTGCATGGCAAGCACAAGATTGCTGACAGATGGCACCATCTCCCTCACATTGTAGTGGGCAAACTAGATGATCTGCCAGTGTACAAAGTAAGGCCTGAGAATAATTCAAAAGATGTAAAAACAATGCATAGAAATCATTTACTGCCCATTGGACAAATCTTAATTGAGTCTGAGCCCTAGAAGATGCCCCTCTGGACCAGTGACTAGAGCTGCTGCTAAGAAAAGATCAAGAAAGTCTGCACCTACAGAAGCAAAGTTAAAGTGTTCCCTCCACAAGTCCCAGTTGAGCATGACTGTCAGTCCATATCGGAAGAAAGTGAGAGTGACTTTGAATACTATCCTCTACTAACTGAGTCAATTGTTTCGGGCAATCCCCTAGTCAATACTGGAGACAAAGCTGGGCCTTCTGGACTGTTTAAGCCCCAGCTTCATCCCTGGAGCCAATGCTCCCAGAAAGTGAAGTGCAAAGCATCAGATCAGATGAAATGGAATCATTGTGCATGGTTGAACTGTTTGAGCTTTCAGGGAGGAAATGATAGATTGGGGCAGACTGGTGATACACCGAGCAAGAAGAGTATTTGAGTGCCCTGACAGTCCACTGCCAGTGTCCGAAAGCTCTCCATGCGAGCCAAGTGTTGTGGACTCAGAAACTGTAACTCCTGGAGCTGAAAGTGCCCCAAGTTCTAGCCTCTCTACCCCCATGGAGACTCCCCTGACAAGTGTGACAATGCTGAAAATGAGGCTCAGAGTGCAGAGACTGTAACAGTTCCCCCTAGAAAGACTGGTCGAGCTGTAAAGCCTGTGGTGCACCTCAGTTATGATTCCCTGGGGAGGCCTGTGGATTTGCCTCTCAATGTTGTCCATAAAGGAGTGTATGTGTCCCGAGCTCATTGCCCAAACTGAGCGTCAGTGCTAACTCCAGGTTACTGTGCGTTCTTCTAGTATGGTGCCCTTGCCCCGTCCAGCCCCAAGGTAACTGATAGGAAGGGCCCCTCTCTTCAGGTTTCATGTACAAGAGGTAATAACTTGAGTTATGGTACAATGTGTATGTAATACTGTGTAAAGAGTGACGACTGCAATGTTTCAGAAATGTGTTCTTGGTAAAATGATATATTGACTGATGATTACATGTGCGAGCCTAATGCAAATGTATATGGTTGCAGTTGAAACTTATGGTACTTGCTTGACGCGGACGCCAAGCTTTCCCAGGCTAGAAGGGTGTAACCCCTGCAAATAAAGGGGGTCTCAAAAGACTTCCAGGAGCTTGCTTGAATGCTCCAAGCCTGAATGGTGTTTGGCATTTAAGCCATTTATCAGTGAGTGTTTTTAGAGCCTCTGGTACTGTCTCTTTAAGAGCTGTCTGCTTGCAGACATAATTAGTTTGTATGGGGGACTGTGTGCTTCTCTAGTACCACTCGAGCTGCTGCCAATTCACTCATTTTGCAGTCACTAGGAGTGCAAAGGAACCTATCTGAAAGATGTAACTGTTTGCCAGAAATTATTTAGAGTAATAATGAAATTACAGTTTGTCTAACCTGCTTTCTTTGCAGTCAGAACTGTGTCTGCTAGTTCCCCATTCTAGTTTTGAACTGCTGAACTGGACCAATCAGTGTGGGTGGCTAGCTCTAAAATGGTGCCTTGGACGAATCAGAACTTGACTCATAATCTGAGCCAGCCACAAGAGGATTGTATGGGCAGTGACTCTGGGAGATGTAGTTTAGACTTCAGTGCCTTTTGGACCAACAGCAGCAGTCTATTGTGAGTGACAGCCAATCCATCAAGAACTGGGAGGAACTCAAAGGAAGTGCCCAGTTTTGTCGGTTGGAGCTTCAGTTGAGCTTTGGCAGTGAAGAAGGAAGGAGCCCTGTGCTTTTCAGTGTGCAGTTTTAGTCAAAAACGTGTGTAAGGCCCAGAGTTCCGTCTGCAGCTTGTAACAGCTTGTTAGGACTGAATCCGTCCTGTGAAAAGAATCAAAGGATCTCTGAAGAGTAGAAACCAGGCTCACCCTGTAGAAGACTGGAAGAATTGCTGAAAATTGCACTCGGTCTGTCAGGAACTGAATCTGCTGTGTGTTCTCCGGCATTGTGCAGTAATTGCGATCGGATACGATGCAGCCTGCCTGGTATAGTACTTTCTTTATATGGATGTGTGAAGAGGTTTGTGTACCTCAAGTGAGCCCTGCTGACATTGAAGGACCCTATCTTATTTGGAGGTCGTGAGTACTAATTCAGGGTTGCTCCTGTTGAATTGCCACATTAAATCCAAATGGAATTACTGTACTGCTGACTGTTTAATTCTCCTTTTCTCTGTGTGAAAGGGGCCCTACCAGCTGCCACGGTTTGGACTAGCCACTAGGGCTTGGGTACCCAGGGACAGTAACTGATAGGGATAGGCCTGTGCACAGAGCCATAGGTAGATTATTAGAGTGATAAGCTAATTAACCTGATTTCCCTGTCCTTGTTATATCCCCTAAATAAATCAGAGCTGCTTGTTTCAGCAAAGTTATACTGCCTGAGGTATTTGTCTATGTTAAAGTACTGTACTGTGATTGTTGCACTGTATCTCATTTCACAGGAGGTCCCAGTGCCGGAACCAGACCTGGGGGTAAGTGTATACTGTGAAGGTAATTCTGATATATTGTGTGGGCCACTAGTGGGAAGAAAGGGGGGTTGCAGTGTCCCAGAGGGCTGTGACCAAGTTAGTTTAACTATTGCAAACCCTGACCTCTGGGTGGAGGCACCCGCCATTGGATCCAGGCCCCTCAACCTGTTAGTGGCAAATCAGGCAGGGGTAGTAGCCCCTGGGATAACGCCATCTAGGGGTTACACAAGACAAACTGTTTTAGGTAACATGGCTTTGTATTTACATGATGTTGCATCGTATGCACTGTTCACTGTATTTTGTATTGTGGCAATGGTATCTATGGGCAGTCACTTTGGTAACAATCAAATATCGACTATATAAAGCTCCCTTCTACCTTATGTCCCTGCCCCCTGACAAAGCCTTGTGGTGAAGCACTGGGGTGCATTACCTCTTTCCTGTGACTGGCGTTCATGCACTGTAAGCAGCACTGTATCTTCTATGTTGTGGAAATGCTGACGTTTGCCAGCAGGCAATGAGGTGAGTTCATTCTACAACAAGAACTGTGTATGGGCTTACTTTGTGTATGGGTTTACTTTGTGTATGGGCTCTGGCTGAGTGCAGCTGGTCTTTTTGATTTGTTTGGACCGAGCCTGGGGTTAGCGAACCCTCCAGCAGCACTGACTTGGAGTTTCACTAGAGCATGGCTGGAACACACTTCCTCACTCTCAGAATAAGAGAGCTCCCAAACACAGAGGCAGCAGTAGGCCACTGAATGAAAGTGACAGACAGATGTTTGAGAGAGAGCATCCCAGGTGATTATAAGTCACAACTTGTAAGTTCTATGCATTTTATTGTTTGATGCATTATAAAGTAATGTCTCAATTTAACAAGCATACATACATTTCAAATACAGCTAAGCTACTTTAAAAATACGATCATACTGTGGCTTACTGTCACCTGATATATTTAGGCATTCTTTGAATCTGTTCGGTCTTCAGAGGAAAAGAATTAGAGGTGATCGCCTCCTTAGGTATAAAATACTTAATGACAGACTACTATTCATCGAACTAAAATTAACATATAAAAGAAGTGATTATAATACCAGGGGTGCAAAAGTACCAATCAATGAGAAGATCATACAGAACTGTAATGCAAAATAATTCCTTACTCTGAGAACTGCTGGCATATGGAATGCCTGGAGATCACGAAGGGGATTCCGAAAAATATAACACCTTCAAGAAAAATTTTGGATAATTTCTTGCGTATGTAAGGCAATTTATGTCTGCCTGCTGAAGAAGTGGGGGATGGTCACAATAGGCTACCACCGTCCCCATCCTTAATACCCAGGTCGTAAGCCAACCTTTAAAAATGTGACTGTTGATGCATAGCCTGTGGATATGCAGTAAAATTCTAGCTAGCTGAAAAACATGATTTGTATTACAATACAGAAAGGCTGCTTAGCAAAATGCTATTTGGCCAGTGGCAGCCTATTAACTGATACAACTCTGTAATGTTCCAGTCTCACTCAGGAGTCAAAGGCCAAAAAAACTCATTGACCTGAAGGAAGCTGACTGCTGCAGCTGCTGCTCCGCTATCAGTTTAACATGTAGAAATTGCACAAGGTGTTTACGATACAAGAGGGGGTATTACTTTCTGTAAGGACTGACTTCTGTGCTCCGCAAACATATTGATTCCTTTGGCCAGAAGTGTGTTTGCTGTTGTGCACCGACTATCTGAGCAGGAAATACTAGCTGAGAGAGAGAGAGAGAGAGAGAGAGAGAGAGAGAGAGACAGAGAAGAGAGAGAGAGGGAGGGAGACACACACAGTGACAGAACGTGGAGAAGTCCTGCCAGGGTGCAATGTGAGTGAGCACCACCAAGTCCCCACAGCACCTCCAGTATCTGGGCTGGGAGGAAGCTTGGTGCCCTGGTCAGGTACAGGAGATGGAGAATAGAATGTCCAGAACAGGTGACTTCCAATAAGAAGAGGATCATGGGAGAGCAGCGGATGTGGCCCATCTGGACTTCTGTAAGGCATTTGACACTGTCCCACACAGGAGGCTGGTAAAGAAATTTAGCAAGCTGGGACTGGGGAGAAGATGGTGCACTGAGTATCAAACTGGTTGAAAGATAGGAGGCAGAAGGTGGCGGTAAATGGCAATCACTCAGAGTATGGATGAGTGACCAATGGAGTACCACAGGGATCGGTACTGGGCCTGTCCTCTTCAGTGTCTTCATAAGTGACATTGCTGAGCACTTTGGGATACACTGTGTATGAAAAGCACTATATAAATGCTGATTATTCTTCTTCTACTTCTTCTGAGGAACTGAAGGGGAACGTGTGTCTCCTTGCAGATGACAAACATCTGAAACATGGTGGACACCCAGGAGGGGGTGGAGAGAATGCAAAGTGATCTGGAGAAGCTAGAGTAGAGGTGTCGGAGTGGCAGCTGAGGTTCAGTGCCAAAAAGTGCAAAGTGGTGCACTTGTGGCGGGGTAACCCGAGGACTGTGCATCAGGTGGAGGGGACCTAGTTACAGTCACCAAGGAAGGGAGGGACCTTGGGAAGATCATATCTGAGCTCCAGGTGGCAGGGTAGTGTGACATGGCAGTAGGCAAGGTGAGCTGGATGCTGGGATGCATAGGGAGGGGTAACTAGCAGGAGAAGGGAGGTGGTGTTGCCTCTTTATCACTCAGTGGTGAGACCCCATATAGAGTAATGCATCCAGACCAGTGCTTGAGATCGCAACTCCTCAAGGACATTGACAGGGTGAGGGCGGTCCAGAGGAGGGTCACTAAAATGGTGCTCGGTTTGCATGAGAAGCCATATGAGGAGAAACTGCAGGAAATCAACATGTACTCCCTGGAAGAGAGGACAGCAAGAGGGAACATGATTTGAGACCTATAAGTACCTCATGGGGGTGAACAAAGTACAGGGGGGACCATCTGTCAAAAGAGGTGGAGCACCAGTACACAGGAGCATGCAATGACACTTGGGGGGGTTAAGAGGGATGCGAGTGTAAGCCCCCCAAGTTGGGGCTTACCTGTATAGGGCTATGGTTCATCTCTGCCCCATGGTGTCCCCATCAGTGGTCCCAGGTGGAATTTGGACTGGGGTGCCCCATATGGTCCCCACGGCTGCAGCCGCTAAGATTTTGTGTCTCAATCCTGTGTTCAGAGGGGGTCTGAACTCTGAACTTGTTTCTGTGCCTCCAGGTGCTTAGGGAGGTGGTATTTTGGTCCTGGGAGCTGCTGTGAAGGGACCGAAGAATGTAAACAAAAAACACGGCCACCACCTGCCTATTACACATGCGCGGCCAGCTGCTGTAAGAAATTAAAGGAGCCATGGCTACAATAAGTGTTTTGGCTATGACCACTGTTTAATCATGTCCCCAGCTCCAGAGCAGGCAGCGGAGCAGGAGATAATCACCGGATCACCTCCATGCATGAAAAGGGAGGTCTTCTGCTCTGTAAGGATATGTAATGTAAAATAATAAGGATTGCACATTTGGAACTAAATTTAAACAAATATGGCATCCCCCATGGACTCTGGCCAAATGGGTGCCACTGAGAAAAATGTCAAGAGGCATCAGAAAGCCCGGGAGAGATGGAAGCCAATCAGGAGAGGACTTTGAAAAAAGTATAAATGCCACTGCAAAGCCCACCAAGAGGGAGATTCATCAGAGCTCCTGGAGTGCATCTGTGCAGGAGAGACTGCTGTAGGCTACCCACCCGAGGCCTGCACCTTGCATCCAATAGCCTATTTGTTCCCAGGGTGAAAAGAATGGGCACATCGCTGAGGAAGCTAGAAGGGGGGAATTTTGAGATTTGCAGCTGGAGAGAAAGAGAGACAGAGTTTTCCTGCCAGGGAAAGAATTTGAGGTTAGCTGCCAGAGAAAGAGTTTGAAAGTCCTGCAGCCTGGAAGAGAGCTCAGAGTTTGTAGCTTGAGAGTGGGGACTGTAGGTTTTGCATCCCTCGAAATAAAAGATTTCAGCAGACAGCGAAGAGGCCAGCAAGCTGTGTTCCCTTTTGGAAGGGCCAGAGTTTCAGAGACTGCTGTGTTGCGGCTAGTAGAGTAACTGAGTGTGCTGGGGCTAGAGACTGAGCCAAAGCCCAGCTATAGAGCTGCTGCACAAAATGTATGTGTGCCAAGTGACAAGTCTAGGGGACACCAGCCAGCCCAGTCCCCCAAACCAGCGAGAAGAAGATCAGAGAAGACATTGAGAGACCTGCCTGGTGTAAACATTGTCCACAGAGGCCTAAGAGGTGAAGTTTGGAAAGGCCAGGCAGGTGAAGTCCAACGTTCTTCAGTTCTTCAGGCAGTCCTTCTGCTGTGGTGCACCACCAACGTGATACCTCCACAGTATCATTCAAAGCCAGCCTGCTGAAACCCCCCTCAACAAACTGAATTTTCATGGCTAATCACAACCTTTCAGAACCTCGGAAGCTTTTGTGGCTCTTCCATCCCTAGTTGCCATTTCAGGTGTTCTTTTGGCAACAGGATGGATGAAAGGAAACAGTGCAACATTAGCTCTGATTGACATTGGGGCCAGATTTTCAGACAGGTTCCGCAGCTGGTGTGCATAACAAATAGCTCAGGGGGCTTGCGGTATCCACCCAATGCAGAATGCAACTTTCAGTTCCCGGTGCCAAGGGGCAAGTTAGACCAGCTCCCCCCTGGTCTAACCTTGTGCAATCGGGGACCCTTTAAAAGGGGCTTGCGCCAATGCTTTGGTGCAACCTGCCATAAATTGTGTAAAATGTCACTACTGTGCCCGATGTACTAAAATCAGGTGCAGGTTGCAGCAAACTGTTTGGCGGGGCTGCGCCACACACAGCGATAGATGCAGGGCTTGACACATTGCCCTGTATCCACCTTTGAAAATTCAACCCATGGTCTTCGTTATTTTGTATTATTTTTCAGTTAGGTACCCTGGGGGATAATAAACAACTCACTAACATGGACTCAGGGACAGCATTCAAACCAGTTGCACACATTTGTTTGATCTAGCAGATGTGTGTAATCCCTGGAGTTCTACACTGCGGCTTGTTGGAAACTACTGAGACGCTCAACTACTGGAAAGGGGGTATGTCAGCAGACCATTTACATATGCTTCTTACTGTCTGACCTGACCAAGGCACATCACGGTCACTGGCTGTGAAGTTAGCACCTTGCTCACTCTCCCGACTGCAAGAAGGAGGCAGCTGTGTTGTCCCCATTGTCAGGGTGGGGGACAAAAGGGCGTTACAAAGAGAATAAAAAAAAAAAAAAAAACAATGAAAGAACAGCAACGTATTTTTGGCACCAATCAGACTCTCGAGGACAGAACCAGCATTTATAGCTATTATAAATTTTAGTGATGGCCCCAGGAATTCTGAGCAAGCATTTTTCTGCCAAAACAGTGTTTTATAATTTGCTGAAGCAAGTGTTTAAACGTTCGCTATGCTGGACTCATTGTTCTCTGTCAGTTACCAGTGATCCATGTTCTGAGCAGGGTGTCGGCATCTGTTGTTTTGGAAACGTACACTCAGAACAGAGTCAAAAACTGCTGTGCAGACTGGGAACTAACACGGGCTGCTTAATGCATTACTGTTTATAAAATGAGCCTTAGAATCCTTTGGAATCCTAGTATTATTGGTCTAAACATATCACCTGACCATTTATTAATCCCCCCAGTAAAAGCACAGTTTGCCACTAGACATTACAATAGCCTAACTAAATGGAAGTTAAACCATTTTCCATAACAATAAAAAACGTTTTCAGTTTAAAACCCAATAACCCAGGATGGAGCATAGGTTCTCTCAAAATAATGCGCTTCCCAGGTGCATTTAAAGACACTCATCCATCATTACAAAATGTACATATTCTACCTAATAACAGCCCAACGACACAAAAATAAAACAGTTTTCATTAAAAAAAAAAATTTCCATTTTATATGTGCAGTGATCCACTTCAGGGGGGATGCATTTATTGAGAACTGATGCACCTCCCAGGTGCATTGAAAGGCAGGCCATTGTCCTTATGCCTTCCAATTTGCCTGGTGCTTACATCAGTTCTCTAGAAATGCATGCTGTCATAGGTCATTGATTTCCTGTATGCCAGTAACTTTGACTTATGGGAAAAATAATCGCACCTGCTTTGAGAAAGCTGAGCAACTCTTCATTTTCTTTCTGGGATTCTGGGAAGGCTACAATTGATCTTGCGACAATGTGTTATAAGATGCTCTATTATGATCTAGGACCTCCTTGTGAATGAGCTTGCTCAACGGAGTTTTTCTGCAATAAACTTGAACTTGAATTTGTTAATTTACTTATTTATGTATTTCAGAAGTTTCACCAGGAAAGACGTACTGAGCTAGTAACAGCTCACTCCCAGATGCATCCTGGGGGAAGTGGGGAAGAGGAGTATACAGTAAGGATGTGCATGTGAAAATATATAAAGTAAGGTGCAAAAGTAATAAAAATATGAATTTAATATGATAAAAATATTATAATAAAATACATAGCAGAGTGCAGTCATGATTTACAGGAGTGTAGTCAGGGTGACATAAAAAGATGAATAATGCTGTTTAAAGCACAAGTGCTATATAATTTATTTATTTATTTGCTTTTGTTAACCAGGTAAGCACACTAGACAGCCACGTGCCTATTTTCAGGTGCGACCCAGGAGGACACAAGGTACCTACAAAAGATAATAATAACAACTGGGAGCAATGCCAGACAGTAGCTGACTACCACCATCTAGACTGCTAATGTACAAGAGCTGGCAATGCCAGAGCAAAGGGTAGGTTTAGGAAAAAAATACAAACCAGATATGGCTAACTGATATGCACACAGTATAGCTTGTGGGAGGGAAAATTGCTTACAGCCAGAGGGTGGAGGAGGAGCAAGGAGGGACAACAGTGACACAGGGAGGAGGGAACACAAGGGATGGCGAGTCAGGAACAGTTGCAGGAGGGGGTAGTAAAATCAAGAAGGAGGATTTGGGGAGAAGGATGAAGCTGAATGGAGAGACAGGGGAAGACAGTACCAGAGCTTTAGAAAATGATACGAGAAGGCAGCTTGGCCCATGGAAGTTTTCCTAGAGGGGAGGGAGAGGTAATGGGAACCAGTGTTCCAAAGGGGGTAGGAGGAAGGAGGGAGAGGAAAGGAGGGCAGAATGTAGGGGGAGAGGTCCAAACCAGAATTTGGAGGTGAAGGTCGCACAGTGGATGAGGTATTTGGCATTGAGGTAAGAGAGGGGGAGGAAGGAGTAGAGAGAGCAGTGGTGTGTACAAGGGGTGCAGTTATGAACATATAAACATATGAAAATGCCAGCAGATACAAGTCTCTCGGTTTATCGAGTCTGCTCGATTGTGCAACTGGCCCCTCACCATGCAGCTGCCCCACCCACCCTCCCTCCCTCTTCATACTTACCCCTCACTCTATCCCATCCTCTCTTAAAGCCATCCACAGTGCTATAGGCTACTACCTCCTCAGGTAGAATATTCCACTTGCCCACCACCCTCTCTGTGAAATACTATCTCTGACTTCCCTCCTGAACTTCCCCCCTCCAACTTCAGCTGATGCCACCTCGTGACCCTCGCCCTTCTTATCTGGAAGATCCCTTCTGTACTAGCCTTGTTTATCCCCTTTAGGTATTTAAAGGTTTCAATCATGTCCCCCTTATCCCTCCTCTCCTCCAGGGCATACATGTTCAGCTCGCCCATCCTCTCTTCATAGTAATATCCCTCAAATCCCTGTATCATCTTTGTTGCCCTATGCTGTACAACCTCCAGCAATTTGAGGTCCTTCTTCAGGAATGGGTGCCAGAACTGCATGCAGTATTCCAGGTGCTGCCTGACCAGCAACCTTTAGAAGGGCAGGATCACCTCCCTATTTCTAGAGGAGATTCTCCTCTCCATGCACCCCAGCATTCTATTGGCTTTTGCTGCCGCCTTTCTGCACTGAGCCGAGTTGTTCAGGTTCCCCATTATGAGCACTCTATGATCCTTCTCTTCTGTGCATACCAGCTGTACCCCCCTAGCTGATAGCTCCTCCCCAGGTTCTTAGCCCTGATGTGCAGTACCTTGCACTTTTTGGCATTAAACCCCAACTTCCATGCCTCCTACCACTCCTGTAGTTTGGTCAGGTCCTCCTGCAGCCCTCTCCACCCTTCAATTTCATCTACCACCACTCCCACCTTTGTGTAATCCGTGAAGAGACTGATCTTTCTCCGGATCCCTTGGGAGATATCAGCAGGGAAGATCCTGAACAACATCAGTCCCAACACCGACTCCTGCGGCACCCCACTTGTCACATCCCTTGGTGATGAGAGTTCCCCCACCACCACCACCCTTTGCTGCCTACCCTTAAGCCAATTGGTGATCCAGTTCACCATCTTTGTTCCCACCCCTATATATTCCAGTTCCCCCTCCAGTCTCTCATGTGGCACTGAATCAAAGGCCTTGCTGAAATCCAAATACAGGACATCCACTGCATGGCCTTTGTCCAGTTCTCTTGTCACCCAATCATAGTTCTCAATCAGGTTTGCCTGGCAGGATCTTCCCGAGACAAACCTGTGCTGTTGACCATCCTGGAGACAACTGTTCTCCAAAAAGGTTGCAAGCCTCTCTTTTAGGATAGTCTCCATCAGTTTTCCCACAACCAATGTGAGACTCACTAGTCGGTAGTTGCCTGGTTCATCCTTGGGTCCACTTTTGTGAATGGACACCACATGGGCCATCCTCCAATCCAGTAGTACACATCCTGTGTCCAAGGAGATATTGAACAGATCTGCCAATGGTCCTGCCAGTATCTCATTAGTTCCTTAGGTACCCTAGGGTGAATGCCATCTGGACCCGGTGCCTTATCCCCCCCTCAGTGCCCTTAATCCTTCCAGCACCCTATCCTTTGTGATCCCTGTATCAGTCACCTCCTCACCCCTCCCCGCCAACCCTTCCTGTCCCAGTTGGTGCCTGCCCCCTCTCTCCTTCATGAGCACAGAGCAGAAGTAATCATTTAGTGGCTCTGCCTGGTCCTTCCCCTTCTCCACCCTGCTCCCATCCTTCTTTATCCTCACTATCTGATCTTTGCTTTTCCGCCTTTCCCTGATGTATCTGAAGAAGTCCTTCTTTCCATTCTTAATTCCCTGTGCCAGTCTCAGCTCCCTGGAGGCCTTGGCTGCTCTGACCAGCCTGGTAACCTCCCTGGACTTCATCATATACTTCTCCCTGTTTTACTCCCCTCCCGATTTCTTGTGTCTCCGAAATGCCTTTTTCTTGTCCCTCGCCCCCTCCATGACCTCCTGCGTCAGCCAGCTGGGTTTTTCTGCCCTCCCCTTCTTACTCCTTGTTCTTGCACATGTCCCAGTAGCCTCCACCAGCCCCTTCTTAATAATATCCAATTTCTGGCCAGCATCCATGCATGGTCGAATATCTGCCAGATGCCTGCACACACTAACCCCCATCCTATTACAGTCCACCCCCTTAAAGTCAACCACCTTGGTACTTGATCCTCCTGATTACCTGCCCATACTGAGTGCAAATCATACCGTGTGGTGGCCACTTCCAGCCAGAGGGTCCTCTACCTCCAAATCCCTTACAACCACCCCATTTGACAGGACTAGATCTGGAGTCCTATTAACTCTAGTTGGCTCTCGGACTAACTGCACCAGGAAGCTGTCCTGGAATGCCTCTGAGATGACCTGCTCCTTCACACTTGTGGTGGTTTGGGTGTTCCACTCGACCCCTGGTAGGTTGACGTCCCCCACCACCACAGTGTTCCCTTTCCTACAGACCCGTCTGATTTGTTCAGCTAACTCCCTAGCCAGGTCAACCCCTTGGGTTGGTGGCCTGTACACCACCCCCATCCTCAAAGTCCTACTTTTTATGTTGTCTTACACATGGAAAAGCAACATCTTCCAGTAGTAGCACAGTGAGAGGTGTGACAGTGTTGGCGAATGCAAGACATGCTTTAGTAGGTGTGTCCCTCATTTCCCAATTAGCCAACATGCCAGTAGTGACACAAAAATTATGTAAAGTACTACCAACTTGAAAGAAATCTGCCGCTGCAATCAGAGACAGGCTCGTCATGCAACGGCAGAGATGACATGCCTCCCGCATGTGCCTTTCCTGGTGAAACTTTTCAATAAACATGGTAGTGGCTCCTCCTACCACCACACAATTCCCAAACAAAGTCGACATTGGGGGTGCAGTCCCTGTGTCGGCATGTCCCCCACCCCCCCACATTGTGTGGCACACTGGGAGCCTACCCCAGTCTGCCGCCGCTCACACAAAGCTGACAGTGTCAGCATGTTCCTCCCCCCACCCCCACTGTGGCTGGCACTGGGAGCCACCCAGTGTGCCCAACAAACTGATTCTCACGATGTCGGTTCAATTTTTTTACCTGAAAAAGAAAATGGTCCCTCGTTGTCTGTGGTGCCCCTCCCCAACCCGCAGACCTACCCTCTGCGACTCCACCTCCCACAACCCCTCACCCACACTTGCCTTCGGAGGTCCGGCGCTGTGATATTCGGTGGAGCAGGAACACGTCTGGACTCTTCAAAGCTGAATTACAAAATGAAGAAATGCTGGTAAGCTGTAAAATGGCATGAATGGGGGGGGGGGTTAAACGTAGGTGGATATCTCAGTCATTTTTTGAATTTTGGCTCCAAATTTTCAACATGGAGTTCTTGGGACCCCACCTCATGAACACATGCAGTGTCATCTCGTTATTCAGTTCAAAAAGGTGATTTTGCAGTCACTGCACAGAATCACCTTTTGGGACCGCTTAATGAAATGACAGTGCCACTGTTCATGAGGTGGGGTCTCAAAAAGACTATGTTGCAAATTTGGTGAAAAAATTCCAAAAAATGACTGTTACGAGCATGCATTGCACAGTTTCCATGCACGCTCGTAACTTCAATAATTTTTAATATTTTCACTCCAGAGTTTCAACATTGCCATTTTTTCACACCTCCTTATGAACAATATAACTGTCATTTTTCACATCCTGCCCGAAAAGAGTTTTCACACATCTGGCACACAATGGCTCGGTCACTGTGGGAAATCAAGTTTTGGGACAGATTAACAAAATCACAGTGCCACTGTTCATGAGCAGAGGTCCCAAAATGCCTACGTTGAAAATATGGTTAAAAAATTCCCCCAAATAATTGCGTTACGGGCGTGTGTTGCGCAGTTTCTAAGCACACTTGTGACTTCACCAATTTTTCATATTTTCACTCCAGATTTTGAACATTGCCATTTTATTACACCTCCTCGTGAACAGTACAGCTGTCATTTTTCACATCCTGACCAAAATGTGTTTTTGCACCTGTGGCACCAAATGGCGCAGTTGCTGTGCAAAATCACCTTCCGGTTAACAAACTGATAGCGCCACTGTTCACGAGGTGGGGTCACAAAAAGCCCACATTGAAAATTTGGAGTGAAAATAACAAACGCCTGGGACATTAGGGTTTTCAACTGTAATGCCCCACCCTGTAAAGACTGACAGATGTCAGGGGTGTGACTTGGGATTGTCAGCTGTAATGCTCACGCCATCCCATCTCACCCCCACCCTGCAGCCAGTGACAGGCATCGAGGTGTGCCTTGGACTCATCGGCCCCAAAGTTCACCCCATTCTCCTATACTGCACCCATCTCAGCGTATTTCCTTATGGAATGGGGTGAGCGTAAGGCCTGAAGACCCCAAGGCACACCGTAACACTTGTTGGTGTGGTAGGGTGAGGTGAAATGGCATGAGCGTTATGGCAGATGACCCAAAGGCACACCCCAATGCCTGTCAGTCTCTGCAGGGTAGGGGAGGGGTTCGCCTCAGTTCAATACTTCACTGCCATTCCTATTATGCATCTCTTTAACTCCTGCACTACCAGTGCCAATGCCAGCAAGACAACATTCGGCATTGACAAATGCTTGTTAAGTCTTGGAACTCCTTTATATATACAGTCAATTATCAACCCGGATAGTGTTCACCATATGTACTCCCCTGCCCTGATCTTATTTGTTTCTCCAACCTGCCCCTGCCCCCTCCCCTCTCTGGGATACCAGCTTTTTAATCCCCCCCTGCGCCACTGCTCCAAGCATCTTCCTGCCAGCCTGGGGGTTAAGCGTGTTTGGCTCCCCTCTCTGGGAGCCACACCTACCATCTGTCTTCTCTCCATCCCCCCACCTAGTTTAAATCTACCTCTGTGGCTATGTATTCCCCTACCCTCTGTTTTAATACCTCCTTTCCCACCCTGCTGAAATGTAGCTTATCCCCAGCATTACGTCCATTGTTATCCCAGAGTCTGTCCCAGTCCCCTACAGACCCTTATCCCCTAGAATGACACCATTCCCTCCGCCAGGTGTTGAACTCCCCAATCCTTACCTTCCTCACCGGGCTAGCGCAGGGTACTGGGAGCACCTCTGAGAAGGCCACTGATTTTCCCAGTCCCGCACACAGCCTGCCCAGATCCTCAAACCTTCCCCTCACTACTTCCACTGTCTTTCCTGCCAGGTCATTTGTACCCTCCTACCCCTCCTAGCACACTTAGGAATTGACTGCCCAGCCCTGTCTGCAGTTAAGCCAGGTATGGACTCCACCCAAATGCGACTATGTAGTTCCCCCTTGCTGTCCCATCTTATCCTTTTCAGTATTGAATTCCCCAGCACTAATACTCCCCCCCTCCAGACCTCGTTCCCCTCTACCCTTGGTGACTACTGCTAGAATCTGTCTCAGCTGAAGCCCTCCCCTCCTGCAGATCCTCCCCTCCAGCCCAGACCTATCTCTGCTCCCCCTCAATGATCCCGCGCAATCCTCCCCCTCCTTCCTTTCCACCCTGTGCTCCCCCAAGTCCCTCCTTTTTGCCTCTATAGCCTTTCTCCTTTCCCATTTACCCCTGCTCTCCTCTTCCATCCTTCCAGCTGTGCCCCTTTCTTACCGCTACCACCATCCTTCACCAGAATCCTGTCCCCCATTCCATCCTCTCGCTTCCAATTACCTACCCCCTCCTGGAGATCCCTCACCTCCCCCTCCTCCTCCTCAAAGCAAAACAGCAGAATGAGTGAAAGACGGGGTCCAATTTGGCCAGGGTGAACTTGGGCATAGCACTGTAGACAATATCGCCATAGTCAAAGATAGGGAGGATCGTCACATGACTAGCTTCTGACGAGCAGGAAGACGGATACTAGCTTTGTTCCTATAGAACACATCCAGTTTGGGGTGAAGCTTGAGGTGGAAGGCATCAATGTGCCCTGAGAAGTCATGGTGGTAAGGTACTTAAAGGAGAAGACATCCTCAATAGCAGTATCAAGGGAGTGGAAGGAGGGGAGGAGAGACAGCATGAAGAGGTTTTGGTGGAAGTCAAACATCATGGAGATAGTTTTCTTGGCATTGAGGGTCAGAAGGTTGGAACAGAACCAATGCTGAACCTTGTGAAAATCCTGTTGGACCTGGACAGTAAGGTCAGTAGCAGAGGAGCCAGAGGCAAACAGCACAGTGTCTTCTGTGTACATGTGGATGGATGCAGAGGAACAGGTAGAAGGGAGGTCACCGAGAAAGATGGAGAACAGTATGGGGCCCAGGACAGAACCTTATGGAATGCGTCGTGAGCAAACACGGAGTGGGGGGGATGTCTCCACTACAGACAGTTTGTGACCAGATGTCTAAGTAGAAATGGAACCAGCTGATTGAGGAGGCAGAGAGTTCAGATGCCTTAAACTTGTCCTGGAGAAGGGGGTGTGACAGTGTCAAAGGCCTTGGCTAAATCGACAAAGATGGTGGGAGTAATCTGCCCCGGTCCACATACTGGACAGGATGGAATATGTGAGCTGGAAGAAGGAAAATGAGGGCTGGTACAAAGAGGTGCAGAAGCTTGCTGGTTCAGAGAAGAGAAGAAGCTTCGGGTCAAGGCCATCTGGGCCCATACCCTTGTGTGGGTTGAGCACTAGAAGGGCCTTCAGAGAGGGAGTAGTAGTAGAGAAGGAGAAGGGGTGTGAGTGATAAGGGGAAGGGAGGGCAGAGAAAGGGGAGAAGAGAAAGGGCATAGATGGTGAAGATGTAGTTTAAGGAAAAGCAATGGCAACAGCATCACTGATGTGGGAGCTGCCAACCTTGAGGATGGGAGGGAAGGACTGGCTTGGGGGAAGAAGGAGTGGATAACTTTCCAGAACTTGAAGGGATGATTAAGATTGTTCTGAAGTGTGGATGTGAAGTACTCAGATTTTGCAAGTCTGGTGGCTTTGATACAGGCATTGCAAAGGGTCCAATAATTTAACATGGTGGCAGGGGATCCAGAGAGTTAAACAACTGTCAGGCTACATCATGAGCTCAGAGACAGGCCAGCAGAGTGGCAGAGATCCATGAAAGGTAAGAAACCTAGACACCGGTTTTCCTAAGGGGGGCATGGTGGACCCAGATCACTATAAATTTGGTATGGAAGAAGTCAAGAGCCAAGTTGATGTCCGTGGCTGTAGAGATGCGGGACCAGTCAGTGGACAATAGGTCGGCATTAAGAGAAGGTATATCCAGAGACCTGAAGGTCTGCAGGAGGATGATTTTAGAGGGGAGATTTAGGGCGGTGGATTGCGCACACAGTGCATCATATGACGGTCACTGAGGGCATTAGGGAAGATTCTTGAATCCACTGTACCATGGAGTTGAGAGGAGAGTACCCAGTCCAGAAGAGGATTTATGATTAAGATGGGTAGGGTCTGAAATTAGTTGGGATAACTGGAGGGATTTAACATTTTGACAAAGTTTGTACCAAGAGGGGGAGAGCCAATTAGAGTTAAAATCCCTAAGTATCAGCAACTCACCAGATGAGGAGTGAGAGCAGATGGAGATGAGGAGTTTAGAGACTGAGGCAGGACAAGGCCAGGACAGCAGTACACTCCTGCAAAGAAAAAGGGTACTGTGTAGGGGTGGGTAAGTTTGAGAAGGAGCAACTCTTAGGCTGAGGGGAGGAGACCGATAGCAATGGCCAAAATTAGATGTCCGAGGGAAAGGTTGATTGCAACACCAACACCTCTCTTGGGGTGATCCTGTCTATGGAATAACCAGGTATGTACACTGCAAAGTTTTGAACCTTGTAGGAGAGCCAAGATTCTGATGCAACCCCTCTACAAATGGGGGTTCCCAAAAAGTCTTCCTTGAGCTTGCCTAAATGCTCACTGCCAGGCTCGTGTCCTGCGTTTTCAGCAGTTTAAATGTGATTACCAGAGCCTGTATAGCCTCTGTGTATTGTCTCTTTAATAGCTGCCTAATTGCAGCTTAAGTAATCTGAGAGAGAGCTCTGTTGAAAGGTGTAATTATTTACTGAAATCATTTAGAGTGATAATGTTTGTCTAACCTGCTTTCTTTGTAGCAAGGACTGTTTTGTCTCCACTATCTTGGTCCTGGACTGCAAATTGGACCAATGAGTTCTGGTGGGACATGAAATGTAGCCGGACTACAGGAGCTGTCTGAATTCAAAATCTGTAGGAACTGTGGTTTCAGCCTTTTGTGCCTTTTTTTGCAACTGAAGGGGGGAGCTCTTGCTTTGACTGACAGCCAGATCTTTTGGATCTTGGGGAAGTCCCGGGCTGCTTGCAGTTTTCAGTTAGTTCTGAGCTGGGAAGTGAAATGAGAGGAGCTGAAGTGATTTTGGGCAGCAATCCTGAGTGGATTCGCAGGGGAAAACTGTGAAAGGGCTGACAGTTTGGCCTGCAGGTCTGCCAGTTATCCCTGAGAGGGAGAGAAGAGAATTATTTTGGACTAAATCCAAGTTAGTGTGACTAAAGTAAGCTACTGAATTGAGCCAGGCTCAACCTGAAGAAGACCGAAGATTTTGCTGAATGCGATCGGCCTGTCAGGAGTTCCAGCTACCCCTAAGCTCCCATTGTGTGCAGAGACTTTGAGATTGTGACCGGGGAGCGCTTTGCCTGGTACAGTAGAATTCCGGTACATGTAACTGTGCTATGAGCTGCTATTGGGTTGTGAGTTAGTTCCCCACTGTGTGAACTGTGTTCTGCTTGCTGGAAGCTGTATCCAGCCCAAAACAGACTGCATCTGAATTTGTCTCCATGCGGTCTGGGCCTTGCCAGACTGGCCGAGCCAGACTACCCACTGCACAGAGAAGCCATCGATGAGAGACCTGCCTGGGGATCAGCCCCCTGCTCCACGCTTGAACAGGAATGACGCCTATGCGACTTGTGTGGGCCCTGCTTCTCCTGGCATTCCAGATCAACCACCTGCAGTCTCGATTTTCATCCAGCCTGTGTCCAGTCTTGGGTATCGTGAGTAAATACCAGGGTAACTCCCTACAACAACAGCTTAATCTGAGTGTGTCATCTGATTGTCTTGTTTCGCTTCCTTTACTAACTGAGCCCTCTGGCTCCAGATTACAAATATTGTGTACTATGCATGTTGTGTTTTCCATTACAGGGCCCCAACCAGCTGCGACGCCGGCCAACCCCGGGCAACAGTCCTGGCTAGCCAATCTCTTCTCCACCTGGGTACCCAGAGGTGTGACTGTGTGGGGGACTCAAAGCTCATGCATAACTGCTTGACTGATATAACCTTTAAGCTAATTAACCTGATTTTGCCACTCCCTTGTTCAAGTCCCCTGAATAAATCAGATCTAACTTTTTCTGCTTGTAATCTGACTGTGGTTCCAGTTTGTGCTCAAAGTACTGTACTGTTGCTATTTGCTGTGCATAACCTTGTTTTACAGGGGGTCCCCAGGGTCGAGCCAGAGGAACCAGCCCTGGTGGTAAGTGCAGACAGTGTGTGGGTACTTGTATGGTGTACCAGGGGTATTGTGAAAGTGATTATTGTACAGTGTTCAGACCACTAGAGGGGAAAGAGGGGGGTTACAGTGTCCCGGAAGGCTGTGCCCACGTTAGCTTGACCACTACCAACCCTGACCTCTGGGTGGAGGCACCCGTTTCAGAACTCAGGCCCCTTAACATGCTACTAGCCAAGCAGGCAGGGGGTAGTAGCCCTTGGCATAGCGCCACCTAGGGGTTACACTGATATGATGAGAACATCTGGCTGGAGGTTGACCACGAGGGTCTCCAACAGAACAAGCTTTGGGAGGAGGCTGCAATTCTTAAGCAGCATAACCTGCAATCCTTTGGGAAGCTGCATTGTTGAGATGGGGTAGGGCCAGGATTAAGCTCAATGTCACCTGACACCAGAAGCAGCAAGGCTACAAGGAGATTAATAGAGTCACAGAGTTGCATAGAGGGAGTAGGGTAGGAGTGGTGGGAGTCGGGTAAGAGGGGTGGCAAAGGAGGGAGGAGCAGGAGGGGGCATGAGATGCCAGAAGAGCACTTTCAGGTGGGGCCAAAGAGCAGGTAGGAGGCAACACCCAGAACACCAGGGGTTGTGGAAAAGGGAGAGAAGGGATGAGGGTGGGCAGGTGGGGGAGGAAGAGGGTTGGAGGGAGTAGGAGAGAGGAAGGAAGGGGGCAGTGGATGGAAAAAGGGAGGCGAGGGAGACAAGGAGAGGAGGATGACTAGGATGTGGCACAACATAGTGGAGGAGCCTAAATGTATGATGAAACCAGGAGGGCAGTAAGGAGTGCTGGACTGTCCAAAATGGGGAGTTTAGGGGGTGCATAGGGAGCAAACTGGCTTCACCCAGATAGGGAGGAAACATGAATAAACAAATTAGGGGGATGTGTGCTGCACCCAGCTAGGGAGGAAGCCTAAAAAAATGAAACAGCCATCGAGTGTTGATGCTGCTAACCCTATTTGTTTACTCCTGCAGAGACACGTTGTTGTCAATACATGCTTTGTTACTGTTATAATAGGGCCTCCAAGTGATGTCTCTCAAGGCATATTCGGCATGCATAATTGTATATACCTCACACCCAATCCAGTGATGTGTTCCTGTCTTTACTTTCCGGCCATCCTCCTATCACCTCGGCCCCAAGCAGTGTGTCCCAGACGTTAAATGGGGGTACTTTTCCTACTAAAAACACTCTATGGGTACCCAGAGTTGGATCCTAGAAAGCCTGATGTCTGTGTTGCATTGGTGCGCTATACGTGATTATACAATGGCAAGAAAGAATGCTGGCCTCTGATTGGTCACCCTGGGACTGGACCCGTGATGTCATCCCAGCACAACATCATGGGTGTAGTCCCAGCACACAGAAGACCACATCAAGTATGAACTAAATTACTGCACACAGCCCGCTTCACTGCTCCCTGCTTGCCAACTTCATTCATTCCCACTCGGCAGCTGCTTTCAGTGTCCCCTGACTCCTTTATTGAAAAAGAAAATCCACAAATCAGGGAAAACAAAAAACAACTACCCTTATACATTCCCCCAGACCTCAAATCCCACAAAGTGTCTTTCTCCTATTTTAAAAAAATGTAAGTAAAACCTATGATTACCATCAGGTTCACGGTCGGACCAAGCGCCCTAGTGAATGAGCAACAAAGTGACTGCGCAGCTGCCTGTAATGCTCACTTGCTCACTGCTCAACTTACTCTGTTCTTCTGTTTCTTTTTCTTTCAAACTGGACCACAAAAACACAATTAGAAAAATCCTCCCTATCTCCTTATATCCTCTTTTACAAACATCAACGTGGCAACGGATGGCACATCGTAAGACGGAGGGGTGGGGGAAAGGAGGTGCCACACGACAATCCCGATTCTCAGTCAGAACCACAATTAATACTGAGTCACAGAAACACAGAGGAAAATGTAATGCAACACAACATAAACACAGAACCAATGTGGCATGTTAGCAAGACACATGGCACCAGTGACAAAGGTTCCTATAGGGAATGTACAGCCACTCAATAAGCACATCAGCTCCACCTGGTGGCTAAATCAGCACTACTTTTTCATAAAGTAAACCTACCCATTCTAAAAAATGACAAAAGAATCTACTTTAAAAGTACTTTTTCATCATTTTTATGTTTGCTTGCACGCATGTGCAAGAAACATAGTGCCATCATCTGAGTTTTCGGAGGTGTGGCAGCCCTCTTCCAATTCAGTCAGTGTGTTTGCAGGTGCAGCCGCAGTTCTCCAATGCCTGCTGGAGCAGTCTATGACAGCAGTCCAAGATGCAGTGGCGTACAGTTGAAAGGGGGAGCTACGCTTCAGTGAGCAGCGATAAGATATCGCCTGCTCATGCGTGCTCCCCCTACACACACACACACACACACACACACACACACACTCGCCCCCCCACGCACACACTGTATAGTGTGGGGGTGCCCAATCCCCGTCGGCTGTACTCGCCCCCAAAACACAGTTTCATATGCCACGCTGGGTGCCCACCCCAAGCGTGGCTACTACGTATCATAGCTGACGGGGTGCCCAATCCCCGTCGGCTCACTATCCTCCTCCCCCAAAGAGTACAGGGTGCCATGCTGGAGAGCCCACCCCAGCGTGGCAACAGATGTTATGGCCGACGGGGTGCCCAATCCCTCGTCCGGCTCCACCCCCAACCAGTGCCCTTCTGCCACACTGGAGCCCACCCAATGTGGCAAACGCCCCACGTTGTTATTAAAAAAAAAAAAAACCTGAAACTCAAAAACGTCCCCGCTGTCTGCCCCCACCCACGCTCACCCACTGCGCGCACCTGCCTCCCCACACCCCTCACCCCATACTTGCTTCCAGACTCGCGCGACGGTCTTCGGTGGACCAGGAACACGTCTGCACTCTTCAAAACTGACCGCGAACTGAGGAAATGCTAGTAAGCTGTATAATGGAATAGATAGGGTTTTTTCAACTTTGTTGCATATCTCAGGCATTTTTGGGAATTTTGGACCCAAATTTTCAACATGGGGTTTTTGGGACCCCTCCTCATGAATTATTGCACTGTCGTGGCAGTAATCGGGCCCAAAGGGAGATTTCGCGGTCACTGTGCGAAATCACCTTTCGGGACGGAGTAATGAAATGACACTGCCACTGTTCATAAGGTGGGGTCCCAAAAAGCCTATGTTGAAAATTTGGTGGAAAAATTCCTAAGAATGACTGTTTTACGTGCGTACGTTGCGCAGTTCCTACACATGCTCGTAAGTTCTCAAATTTTCCATATTTTCATTCCATATTTTCAACATTGCCATTTTACCACACCTCCTTATGAGCAGTACAGCTGTCATTTTTCACATCTTTCCCAAAACGTGTTTCCGCCCATGTAGCGCACAATGGCAGTCGGTGTGTGAAATCAATGCATGGGACACATTAAGAAAATCACAGTGACACTGTTCATGAGCAGAGATCTTAAAATGGCTATGTTGAAAATTTGGTGAAAAAAATTCCTAAATGACTTTACGAAGCGTGCCTTGCAGTTCCCTCACATACCTTTCGTAAGTTCAGCGATTTTCAATATTTTCACTCCAGATTTTCCACATTGCCATTTTATCACACTTCCTTATGAACAGTACAGCTGCCATTTTTCACGCCGCCCAAAATGTGTTTCCGCTATATAGCGCATCATATGGTGCAGTCGGTGTGCAAAATCAATGCATGGGACACATTAAGAAAATCACAGTGACACTGTTCATGAGCAGAGGTCTTAAAATGGCTATGTTGAAAATTTGGTGACAAAAGTCCATAAAATGACTGTTATGAGTGAGCATTGTGCAGTTTCCATGCACCCTCGTAAGTTCATGACTTTGTAGTATTTTCAGTCCAGATTTTCACCAGTGGCATTTTTCCACACTTCCTTATGAACAGTACAGCTGTCATTTTTCACAACATGGCCGAAATGTGTTTTCACACTTTCAGTGTAGAGCTGCGTGGTCGCTGTGGGAAATCATTGTTCGGGACAGATAAAGAAAATCACAGTGACTCTGTTCATGATCGGAGGTCCCAAAATGCCCGAGTTGCCAATCTGCTGTAAGAAATTCCCAAACTAATTACATTACGGGTGTGCATTGCACAGTTTCTATGCACGCTCGTGACTTCCAGTTTTTTCAATCTTTTTACTGCAGATTTGCAACATTGCCATTTTTTCCACCTCCCCATGAACAGTACAGCTGTCATTTTTCACATCCTGTTCGGAATGTGTTTTTGCACCTGTGGTGCTAAATGCCGTAGTCACTGTGCATAAGCAGCTTTCGGCTAACAAACTGATATTGCCACTGTTCATGAGGTGGTGGTCTCAAAAAAAAACAACATGTTGAAAATTTGGAGTGAAAATACCAATGAATGCCTGAGGTGTTAGGGTTTCCAACCATAACGCCCCACCCTGTAGAGAATGACAGGCATCAGGAGTGTGACTTGGGATTCTTGCCTGTAATGCTCATACCATTCCACACCCTGCAGCCAGTGAGAGGCATCGTGGTATGCCTTGGACTCTTCAGCCCCAAAGTTCACCCCATTCTCCTATACCGCACCCATCTCACCATATTTCCTGATGGAATGGGGTGTGCATAAGGGCCAAAGACCCCAAGGCACACTGTGACACTTGTCAGTGTCTGCAGGGTAGGGTGTGGTGAAATGGTGTGGCCGTTATGCCTGATGACCCAAAGGCACACCCCAATGCCTGTCACTCTCTGCAGGGTGGTGGTGGGTTGGCTTCAGTTCAATATTTCACTGCCATTCCTATTATGCAGCTCTGTAACTTTACACTACCAATGCCAATGCCAGCAAGCAAACATTCGGCATTGACAAATGCTTGTTTTGTTTGTTTTACAAGCGAAGCATTTACTAATAGCAATAATGCACTCCAGGGTGTGTGTTGTGCTGGGATAATGTCCCGGCTTGCTGTTGGACGCACTCGTCCGGCCTCATGCCCAACCACGCAAGGCAGGATGTTATCCCAGCACAACACACACTCTTTTGTGCATTATTGCTTAAATAAACACCTGCACCTGAGTGACTTATGAGTTACTGTAGCTGAGTACTCAAACTGTATTCCCAAAAAGCCCCCAAAACTTGAAACTACGGTAAGAATACTCCCTGCAGACAGGTTAGGCCCAAGCTCTCATGACCCTCTGATCAGGAAATGCAAATAACTGCATAGTCAGTGTGGCAGTTGCCTCAGGGGGATAGTTTTTTTCTGGGCCTCCAGATATCTGTCACAGAAGGGCTTGGAACTCATTAAATGCTGTGAGGCTATGGAAACAGCATACTTGTGACTGACCAACCAGTAGTTGGTGGCTCAGGGGAGCTGACATGGCAGCCGGTGACTGGTGGGAGTGGCACATTCTGTCAATCAACAGACACTAGCCATCGCACTCACACACGGCTACGGCTGTCTTGCAAAATGGGACCGGAACTTACACTCCTCAAGGGGGATTTACCACTGTTTTTTAATTGTTCTTTTTATTGAATTTCAATATATCTAAGAACATATAGGATAGTGTATGGTTACCCATACACTACAAGGCTTTTCTTCCACTGAGTGGATACAGTGCCGACTGATGACCTCAGGAGTGAAGCTCAAGAGGTCTCCAAGTCGGCATTGTATCTACGAGGTGAAATAATAGCCTTGTAGTGTATGGGTAACCATAAACTGTTCTTTATAGTGTATGGTGCCCCCAAAAAAAAAAAAAAAAAAAGACAAAGAGACTCACTTTTCCATATTTTCACTCGGTTCTGCTGAGGCTATCGATTCACAACTGCCACTGCCCAGCACACTCGCGTGCCCCTCTCACACAGCAAGGGACGAATCAGGACGTTTGCTGTATCCCCTTGTATTATGACGTCCTCACTAACACAGCACGAAAAGTCGTTCTGCATTAGTGAGGACGTCACTACTGCAGCAGAACAACTTTTTGCGGTGTATGGATTTCCGTACACAACCGCATTCCACCATACACTGTATCAAGGATTAACATAAACAATGTAATGAAGAATTACATAAACATAAGAATTCAAATAAATAGAGTTAAATAGGATAACAAACTTAAACTGGCAATCTGGTTATCAGCCCGATGGACCTCCGAGCAAACGCCCTGAACCAGCAAACCAGCAGCGGACTTTTTCCTTGGTTGCCCTCAGAAGCCAGTAACTGACCGCTATAAAAAAGACTCCAGTTTCAAATCCTGAGAGCTCCTTTAAATCTCATGGGGATTCTCCTCAAGCAATCTCAGTCGCTGCCAGAGCTCACCTTAACAGGGGTCAGAGGGGCTTTACTGACCGCATCTGAGCCCTCCCCCTGCACCGAATAATAAGATATTTTCATGAAAAAATAAAAAAAATAAAACAGGAGACTGATGCTGCAATTGGCAATCTGTTTTGCCTGACGGTCCTCTGAGCAGACGCCCTGAACCAGCAAACCAGCAGCGGACTTTTTGGCCCGCCCATCCAATACCTATATAATGTCTTTAGTGGTCATTGTGTTTGATCTGCGATAAGGAGACTCCTGTTGTCCAGAGCTGCACCACCGCAGTTCTCCTCTGTAACTTTTCCTACAGCTGCAAGTAATCCAATCAGACTGTGGCAGGGTGTTTTTTTGGCCCCAACCCACCCAAGTAACTATTATACAAGGATCAGTGATTGACTTCGGAAAGGGAAAGTGCTACTGGGACATGAGCTAGAATGCAATGTATTGCTTGTTTCTTCTTCTCAAAGTTCATCTCAGTTTTGCTTGACTTATACTTCGACAACAGCAAATTTTTGCTAGGGCTTAACTAAAGATCTAAAAGCCACTGCCCCATTTTCCTATGTTTATTCATCCACTTGGTAATTACTGCTTTGCCAAAACTCTAACCCTGCAAACTCTGGTTGCAGTTTTCTTATTGAAGGCATCCTACCACTGTCTCTTTTATTTGGTTGTAATGCTAATAGCACTTCTGTTTAACCACTGTACTTACAATTAAGCAGCATAATCATACGCTGTAATTCATTGATTACGTCTAGCCACTGCCCTCAGAGTTTAAATATACTTGATACAAATGCCTCCATTGCCAAAATGTTGCCTTAAACGGCTAAGTCTATGCCTTCACCCTTTCCCCTCTACCTAGCTAGTCACGTACTATTCTCCTTTCAATTTTCCTTTCTACTGCTTCCCCCCTTTTACTCTATTACTGACAACTGCTGCTCTGCCCCTCCTGCTTCTCCTACCCTCTCTCCACACCATGCTTTTCCTCCTCATCACCACTCTCCCCCTCCTGTTTACCCTGATGCCCATCCTGCCCACTACCCTTCCTGCCCTACCACCCTCACTACTCTTCCATCTTCCTGTCTCCACCATCTCCTTCATTTCCCCTGGCTCCCAGGATTCTCTATCCTCCCCTTTCCCTACCTCCATTTAGCATCCCTTTGCTGTATGCTGCACACACACAGTTCCTCCTCTAAACACCCCTCCTCTCCAACCCCTCTGCCTTGCAGATGCATATCTATCCCCTCCAAGCATCGTCAGATGCAGCAGACCTCCGACGTGCTTGGCCATATTGTATACATGGCGACGGCAGCCCAGCTGCCGACCGGGGTGCCCAATCTCCTTGCCAGCTTATTGTGGCCCCAATGTATGTGCCGATCGGGAGCAACTCCCGCCGGCATAAAACTCCTCCCCTTATTTGTTATATGCCAAGAGGGTGCCCAATCCTCTTGGCTCTCCCCGCTATTGGGTGCCGACGGGGGTGCCCAATCCCGACGGGCATAAATTAACTCCCTTGTGTTGTATGTCAGCTGCAACCCCCAAACAGTTAGGTGGCACACTGGGAGCCCACCCCAGTGTGCAAATCCACTGGGAGAAACAGTCCCGCAATGTTTTTTTTTTTTCCCCCCACCCTGTAACACAAAAATGGTCCCTCGTAGTCTCCCTACTCACCACCCGCACCCACCCACTGCGCACCGTGCCTCCCCACAACCCCCTCACCTCATACTTACCTCTGGAGTCCAGCACGACGATCTTCGGTGGACCGGGAACATGTCTGCACTCTTCAAAGCCGACCACAAACTAAGGAAATACCGGTAAGCTATATAATGGAATAAATAGGGTTTTCTCAACTTTGATGCATATCTCAGACATTTTTTGGAATTTTGGCACCAAATTTTCAACATGGGGTTTTTGGGACCCCTCCTCATGAATTCTTGCACTGTCATGGCATTCTTCGGTCCCAGAAGGTGATTTCACAGTCACTGCGTGGAATCACCTTTCGGGAGTGAGGAATGAAATGACAGTGCCAGTGTTCATGAGGGGGGCTCTCAAAAGCTCTATGTTGCAAATTGTGGGAAAAAATAAAAATGACTGTTTTACTAAGCGGCGTGAGTTATTATGCACGCTGGATAACGAGCGAATTTGCAATATTTTCATTCCATGTTCAGCATTGGAATTTTTTCCACACCTTCTTGTGAACTGTACAGCTGACATTTTTTCACATCCTGCCCGAAATGTGTTTTCGCGATTCCGCGAGAATAGCACAGTCAATGTGGGAAATCAGTGCTTGCGACAAATTACAAAAATGACAGTTGCACTGTTCATGAGCAAAGGTCCTAAAATGCCTATGCTGAAAATCTGGTGATGATACTCCCGGATGATTGGTGCATAAGCTGCATGCTTGCGTTGCGCAGTTTGCACGCACGCTCATAGGTTCACGAATTTTGTAATATTTTCACTTCAGATTTTCAACATTACCATCGTTCTGCACCTCCTTATGAACAGTTTGTATGCATGTTCATTGCTTCACCAATATTTCATATTGCCACTCCAGATTTTCTGCATTGCCATTTTTTACGCCTCCTCATGAACAATACAGTTGTCATTCTCCACATCTTGCCCAAAACTGTGTTTTCGTCCCTCTGTCACCAAATGCCACAGCCGCTGTGCAAAACCACCTTTCAGCTAGCAAAGTGATTGTGCCGCTTTTCATGAGTTGGCCTGACAAGCAGCCCATGTTGAAAATGTGGAGTAAAACCACCACTACACACCTATGGTGTTAGGGTTTCCAACTGTAGCACCCCAGCCGGTACAGGCTGACAGGCATCAGGGCTGTGACTTGGGATCATCTGATGTAATGCTCACTCCATTCCACCCCCCACGTCCACCCTGCAGCCACTGACAGGCATCGTGGTGTGTCTTGCACTGTTCGGCCACAAACTTCACCTCACGTTCCTATACTGCACCCACATCAGTGTATTTCCTTATGGAATGGGGTACGTATAATGCCCAAAGACCCTAAAGCACACCATGACACTTGTCAATGTTTACAGGGTAGGGTGAGGTACAATGGCATGAGCATTATACCTGACGAGCCAAAGGCACACCCTAATGCCTGTCACTCTCTACAGGGTGGGGTTGGGGTTGGCATCACTTCAATACTTCATTGCCATTCCTATTATGCGTCTCTAGCTCCGCCACTGCCAATGCCAATGCCAGTGCGACAACATTCGGCATTGACAAATGCTTGTTGTGATTGACAAGTACTTCAGCCAATGGCATGGGGACCATCAAGTTGTTTCAGCCAATCGGGAGCCAGGAAAGGACTCCATAAAAGACTGTTTTGCCAGGCTGAGCAGATCCAAGTGGGAGCCCCCGGGTGGGGCTCAGGCCCTTTGCTCCAGAATGGTCCTAGTATTCCAGTGCAAGTCCCTCCACAGGGAAGGGGCTTTCTTCTGCCAGAGAGACAAAGTGGCTGCAGGCAACAAAATTCGCTAGCCTGGGGGTCATACCTCTCAACCTCTTGTCTCATGAATCAGGGACAAGACTTAAAAAAAATCAGGGACAAAGACCCCAAATCAGGGACATATCTTAAAAAATTGTAATATTTACTCAGAAAGCTGATAGGATAATGGGATTAGTGTAAGATGCACTTTCTGAAGAAGAACAAGTCTGTAACTTTAATGTCTGACATTATTTTGTGCTTACAGTCCCCACTGTTCAGTCACAAAAACACAAATTTTACAAGGGACAGAAGAAAATTGAGGCAGAATCAGGGACGTCCCTGAAAATCAGGGACAGTAGAGAGGTATGCTGGGGGTTGCCAGAGTGTCCTCCAGGGCTGGCCAGCACCTTTCCAAGCTTCAGGAAAAACATGGGCAACCTGAACCTTCTGCAGTAAGAAAACTGAATGGAAGTTATACCTCAGCAGTGAGAGTGCTGAAGCAATCCTGGATCCCTCAGAGAAAAGAAAACCATTTCTGCAAGTAATCTGAGTGAGTAAACTGATTCTAACAAGAGCAAGTGTGAGAAGTCTTTAAGGGCAATGAAGCCTAGAATGTAATGTGACTGTACAGAATCTGCAAGGAGCAGAGAAGCCCAGCTAGCTTAAGATGTGATTGTCTGTCTACACCCCAGTTTAGCCAAAGCAATAAAAAGGGTGGGCTCCTGCTCTTTAACTGCTTCTGTTGCTTCGCCCTTGATGCCCCATCCCAAACTCATGAATGCAACCTCTACCATGCCCTGTCCTTTCCTCCATTTGCAAACAGGCATATCGCTCATTGTGCCAAACTCACTTTTAAATTTTGGCTTGGGGAACTCCCCCCCCCCCCCACCTTTAATGCTCCCTCTCTACCCCTCCCACTCCCTCAGATCTGCAGATACTCACACTTTGCTGGTCCCCCAACGTTCCACACTCATCTGTCAGACTGGTTTCACCCATCGCTTCCCGAAACTCTGGAACTCTCTCCCACCCCAACTACGGCACTCTTCCTCCTCCTCCTCCTCCTCCTCCTCCTCCCTTGCCTCTGCCTTACATAGCCCATCTCCCCTCTAGCTGCTTCTGTTTTAATCCTCCTTAACTCCTTCCTCTGAGCCTATTCCCCTGCATGCTATCCTTTCCCCCTCCCATCAAGCCCCAATTGGCTATACCACTGTTTTACTCCTGCCCCCCCATCTTCTCCTACTAATGTCCTTGTCTAGTGCTACTCTCGTGCAGGGTTCTCAGCATCCTGGAGGGGCTAGTTCTATGCATGTCTTCTTCCCTTCTCCGCCACATATACCAATCCTACCTAGCTACTTTTCATCTGTCATACACCTGCACCCCACCCCTTCCTTCTCATCTCATTGGCATTGCCTAGTTCTGCCCTTGGCAGGGTTATCTGCATCCTGGAGGGGTTAGTTCTTGACAAGACTTGCCCTTCCCTTCCCAAACCTCCTCCCCCTCCCTTCTGATCCTAATCATCATTGCCTGGTTCTGCCCCAGGCAGGGTTCTCGGCATCCTAGAGCAGCTAGATCTAGGCATGACCTACCCTTCCCTCCCTAACCTCTACCTCTCCCCCCCCCACTGTCCCTCCTTCATGCTGCACTGCACTTACATAGGCTGCTACTATTCCTAATGCCCTGAGCTAAATTCCCCTTCATTTTGTTCCTCACTTTTTGTACCGTCAGTGCTGCTACCTCAGCTCACCCTACACCTGTTCTAAAATGCCTCACTCTTTAGACCTTAGTATCTGCTACTGGTATTGTCCTGGCCCAGTCAACTTGCTTCTTTCCCAACTAGCTTCCCTGATCCCTCTTACTCCTCCTTCCAATAGCACTTTGTTTAATTGTGCTGTTTGCCTGCTTCTTAATTGCAACACCAATGTGTTGGCAATTTTGTCGTTTTATTCTCTGTACCAAATCCCTCATGCATGTTACTGTAATTGTATGTATATTCACTGTTTGCATTCACTTGTACCCCGGTCACACCAGGAGACAAGTAACTTGTTGTTCAGTGTGCCTTCCTGGTGAAACATTTGAATAAATAAATAAAATTGTGACCAGAGAAGGGTCTAGTGTGAGTTATCTAAATGTGCCTGAATTGAGAAGTCCACAAGGCTGAATGGGGAGTTCCCTGACCACGTGGAATTTCTCTGGACAGTGCCTGGTGGGCCAATAACTGTCTATATGTCCAGTTGGGAGCTGCAAATGCCAACGAGAACCACAAGAGACTATGTCTGGGTATCTTTGAGCCTCAGAGCTGTTAATGAATTGTCTTACTGCCAAGTAACATGTGAGCCAAGAGAGCTACAGTGAACAGTTACTACCAAGTGATGTGTCTCAATGTAAGAGGGATTGCAAAATGGTAGTGAGCCTTGCCACAAGCTCAGGCTAGCAAAAGTTCATTTTAAGTGGCAATGCATCAAACCTCAAACGTCTGGCGTGTGTACAAGATACAGTTGAGCTTCAGAATTGCCTTGTTTGGACTGTGAAAAATCAGGTTACCTTAGCTTTAGGGAGCAAGCGCCCACCTAGTGTGAAACATCTGCTTGAAAGTGGGAAGAACCATGACAGCCACCCTGGCCCATGGTTGAAGCACTGATGAGACAAATATAAATGTGCTGATGATTAAAATGTGCTAAATTCAACATATCCACCGTGGATTAGGTTTGGGACACAGCCTTGTTGCATGCCGCCTTGGTACTGTCATTTGCGTCTCCCCCTGGGGGTATAGCCAGACGTGGGAGTCGAGACGTGCCAGCCCCAGTCCCAGCCTGGTTCCCTAGAAGAAGTGCTTTTGGCCCAGAAGGGGGTGCTGCTTTGGAAGTTTAAAGTGTTGTTTCCATCATCAAGCTTTAAGATCCCTGCCACCAGAAAGGGGGTTATCCGGCTGTTGGCTTGCTTGCATTTTTTACCTCCGGGAACAGAGCCCACCTGCTGAAAGCACTTAATCCTGCCTTGTACAGACCAAAGAAGACATCTAACTGTAAGTAATGCAGGGTCCTGCCCTGTCACAAGAGAAGTGACTTGTAAATAGTTAAAGCATGCTATCTATTTATCAGGCCAGAGTGTTAAAGCTAAAGGTTTAAACAGACTGGGCCATCCAGCCATGGATACGATTGTTTTGGGGATTTACAAGTATGCTATATTTGGCTAATCATTCTTTCTTTATTAAGGGCCCCAATTAGCTGGCCAACATGCAGCTGCACTGAACATCAGGCCTGCAACTTGTAAGAACTTTTAAGTACTGGGTTCCCAGGTTAAGGTGTGGGATTGTGGGGTCTCATACCAATTTGGGGACTGGTATATGTGTAGGCAAAGTCTTGTAAATATGTTAGTAACCATATAGCGAGCTAGATAGCCAGGGATCTGTCTACATCAGAGGTTGGTGGGTGGCCACTGGGGCTATACGTGGATCAAAATGCAAAATGTTGATTCAGTCTTAAACCAAATCAAACCAATGCCAATCTAAAACAAATGCAAATAGTATAACTTCTACTCCAATTTACCCATCCTAGCCCCCCCATGTAAATAAACTGGTTGCTGCTGTTTCTGCATAATCCTGTCTCGAGCATTTTTTTTTTTTTTACCAATTATTTTACCAGGTGAGATGCACTAAGCTGAAAGCTTGTTTGCAGGTGCAACCTGGGAGCACGAGGAAGTTAAGTGACTTGCTCAGGGTCACAGTATGCAAGTGGGGGCTGTGGGATTCAAACCCAGGTCTCCAGATTTGCAGCTCAGAGCCTTAAACCACTGCGCCACTGCTTCCTAAGTATATATTATTAGTGGCAAGTCACTAAATGCAAAATGCCTTGGTTTCAGAGAAATGTTTATTGGGTCATGTTTGGGGTGGCATTACAGTAATGTGGATGGGAACAACATCCCAAAGAGTTGTACCAGGCACTAGCTAGCCCACTGAAAGATAAACTCTGGGTGGAGGCACTGCACAATGTACCATCTTGGGAAAGGACCTGTTTAATGTTTAAACTAGGAACCCAGGATCCTCAGCCTTGTTGTAGCCAGGCAAGGCAGGTGTAGTAGCCCTTGGTATAACGGTGCCAGGGTCACATGGGATTGAGTAGGGAGTTAATGTAGTTCCAGAATTTGAGGGTCACTCAGGTTGGTTGGTTGCTGCACCTCGAGATAAGCACCTTTGACTATGTTAAGCCCATGTTTGCACTTGTCTGCAAGTATCTGTAAGCCATCCAGTCAGGGTGCAGATTAGATTTGTTAAAGACACCCCAGGCAATGTCTCTTTCCTTCATTAATTTGAAAATACTTTTTTAGAAAGCTATTTGGAGTGCAGAGTTTTAACCCTCTGCCTGGTGATGGGGGCATGATGATCAAGTACCGTCAAGAGCTCTGTAACAAAGAGGTCCAAAGCGTCAGGTATTGTGTCCATAAAGGACCAGTCAATACGCGAGAGGTTGTGCAGGAATGCCTGGGAATTGGAACTTGTGCACTTTTGGTATGTAACATCTCTCGGGACTGGATTGCTAGCTGTACCGTTGTGCCAGAGACTGTAAATAGTGGAGTGCTCACCAAATGAGTCAGATAGGTGCCCATGCAACCTGATTCTGTCTTTATTGCAGACCATCAACCAATCAAGGACGGTGCGATTCCCTTATTTGATGTATTTAGCAGGAGTACAAAGTCAAGAACCCGAGGTGACAAGTGGAAACTGATAGGGGGAGGGTTTAAGAGGGATGTGAGGAAGTTCTTTTTTACAAAAAGGGTGGTGGAACCATAGAACAGTCTGCCAGCAGAAGTGGTGGGCCCCAAGACCATAAACGGATCCAAGCATAGCTGGGACAGAGTGAAGGGTTTGCTGGTTACTCAAGTCAGTAACAGCATGGGGGGAAGCAGGAGGGTGGACCGGGAGGGAGAAAATCCCATATGGGAAATAGGTTTCAGGGCAGATACAGAACTCTGGGCAGTTTCTTAGTGCCCCGATGGTGGAACTGTACTCTATGCCTCACTCATTTACTTCCATAGCACCTCAATTGTACATGTGCACCAGAATTGGCAGGGCCTCTGCTGGCTGGAACCTGGCATACTGATATTCTGGGAACAGAACTCTGACCTACAGTACTCCACTGCAGGGGCGTGGAGCCCACATCTCTTTGCACTGATGTCACACAAGCACTACCACAGGGTAAAGCACAACAGTGAAGCAAGAATTCACTCAGTGTTAAACCCCAGCAGTTCAAAGCATGCACACTGTTTTTTTTTTTTAATTCACACTATTTTGCAGCCCCCACCTTAGTGTGGCGGATATACTGCCTTCACGCTGGGTGTGCCAGCCATAATGTGGCTATGGGTGAAGGAGAATTTACACCTTACAGTTGCCCCTTCTTTTTGTGCCTTGTTTCCCACCTAGAGACACTGGTGTGATGGGACGAGTTCCCCTACGTGAGCATGCTTACGCATTCTCCGTGATACATGGCGTAACATCCCTCCCTCCCTGTGTCCCGAGCTCACTGCCACCCGTACATCTATCAGGGGCAGTAGTACTGCGTTATGCACCTCCCTCCCTGTGTCCCGAGGTCACTGCCACCTGTACGTCTATAGGTGGCAGTAGTGCTGTGGGATGTGGAACCCTTCCCTCCTCCCTGGAGCCCCAGTTGTGGGGGGGGGGGGTCACATTAATTATTTGCATTGTTGACATTATTTGAGTCTATTTTAGAAACATAGAATTTGATGGCAGAAAAGGACCGCTTGGCCCACGTAGTCTGCCCATTTCCCTACCTGATGGATACGCTGCAAATTCTAGTTAATCAACAGCTTACTTCCTCATACCCCCCACTAGAATTGCCTTATGTCTGTCCCATGCGTTCTTGAATTCTCCCACTGTTTCTGACTCCATAACCTCCTCAGGAAGGCTGTTCCATGCATCTACAACCCTCTGTGTGAAAAAATACTTTTTAACATTACCTCTGAACCGTCCCCCCTCTATCTTCAAATTGTGCCCCCTTGTTCTTGCACATCTCTTCTGAAAGATGCTACCCTCTTGTACTTTGTTGATTCCCTTGAGATACAAGTTTCTATCAAGTCCCCCCTCTCCCTCCTTTTCTCAAGAGTATACATATTAATAGAAACAGAGTACTGTGCTCTTATGAATTAGGAATGCCAGTATGGCACTGTAACACAGCTGTCATGTATCCCCCAGAACATGCTTGATAACAGAGTGTCAACTGTAATATATCCTTCTGGAAAAAAACTTTAAATAAATGAACTAAAAGCTGCTCTTGTTCCATCATAATTAGGACATTTTGCTTGTGGTTGAAGAAACCATCTGTATGTTTTGGGGAGGACTTCCTTGATTATGATGGGTTAAAAGAATGTTTACTAGGGCTGTGCAGTACAAATGCTGAAGTATTTGGGACAAATACACTGAAATACTGCAGTTTACAAGTACAAATATCACTCTGAAAGAAAGTGATCTGGGGGATGCATGACAGCTGCATTGCCCTTCAACATTTTCATGCAGCATTCACAAAAATCAATTGATTATGAGCCTATGAAGTGGACGGGGGCAGTTGGTGAATGGATCTAGACCATGGATGGCTTGCAACCTCTCACTGTTTGTTTTGGAGATAATACATCTCAGTACGTGCTTTTACTGTTAAATACTCACCTGTATTGGTTCTTCACAGCTATTGTACGGTTTGCTTTTTCTTGCTTTGTACATGAATTTGGTCCTCAACTGGTCTGATATAATTGTACTTCTTTCTTTTAGATTAATTCCAGTGTAAATATATAATAAGGCACTGTACAATTTGAAAAATGATAAAAAGCTTAAAAATAACAAACCATAAAAACAGCACTGTCAACCTATAATTTGGCTCAGCAGGTTGACTACCTAACTAGATGTAACTATAGAAATGAAACTAATTAATTCATTCATTGAATGGGTATCAAACAGACCTAATTGCTTATCTACAGCTTATATACACCTTGACAACAGATCAGACTATTGTCCTCTTGTATGTTTCTGGAAATGAATCAGACTAAAAAAAAATCACCCAGTAAATCAGTATTGGCACATACCTACACAAATGGGATGCTGCCTCGATCCTGAGTGATATAGTTATGTGTATAATGCATTTCTGTGGGGTCTGTCTGTCTGTTTGTCTTTGATAACTGGGTGAGCCACTGGGAATAAACCCATTTTACAGGGGTGACCAGAATAACTAATTGGGTAAACATTAAGGGACCATCCTATTCTGATGAAGCAGTTGCCTTCTTTATCCAGACAGCCTTATGGGCCTCTGAGAAAAATATACCTCTAGAAAAGAAAGGAATAAGGGGAGAAAACATCCAGTGGTTATCCACAGATTACATTAAAAGTGCTAGAATGAAGAAGAAGAGCTGGAAAAGGTATCATACAACCAAGCATCCAACTTTTTTAATTTTCTCTCTCTATTTTTTATTTAAACATTTGGTAACTGGGAGAGGCACGCTGAGCCGAGGCTTGTTTCCAGGTGCAGCCCAGGGTCAGGGACAAAGGAAAAGTATATTCCTGGATTTTTCTAAAGCTTTCAATAAACTACCACATAAAGAACTAATAGAGGTACTGGCCAACACTGAATTGCCTACAAACATAGTGAACTGGGTAGAGGTTTGGCTGAACAACAGGAGGCAGAGGGTTACAATCAGGGGAGTAATGTCTAAATGGGAAGAGGACACTAGTGAAGTTCCATAGGGGTCAGTGCTGGGCCCATGTTTGTTTAATTTATATGTTTCTTCAATCAGTTTCAGCTTCCCCAATATTTGGCTGAGCAAATTTTCAGATGACTGCAGGATTGAGGGTATCGTAAATAGCTTAGAAGACCAGAACAATATACAAAAAGCATTAGATATACTGTTACAGTGGACAGCCCAGCACAAGTCAGATCTTAATTTAAACAAATGTGCTGCAATGTACCTGGGAGGTAGCAACAGTAAAGCTGAGTATAAACTAGGAGATGTTGCACTACACCAGACTGTGGAGGAAAGGGATTTTGGGGTCAAGGTAACTAGTGATTTACAATTTGGTACACACTGTAATATTATTGTTAAGAAAGCTAATCAGGTACTAAATTGCATTCTGCGGCATATTGGCAGCAGAGAAAGCAACGTGATTTTGCCCCTGTATAGTGCATTGGTGAGGCTGCATCTTGAGTACTGTGCTCAGGTATGGTCCCCATACAAAAAAAAGCTGATATCAGATGGTTGGAGGGAGTGCAACGCGGGGCAACAAAGAGGATTATTGGTCAGGGACATAAATCATACCAGGAGAGATTACAGGATCTAGGGTTATACACATTGCAATATCGAAGGTTAAGGGCTGATATGTACATGATATATAGGGCACTGAAGGACGAGCAATTGAAAGCAGATTTGGGGACTCAGGGTGAAAAAGCATTACCAGTATGTACCCAGGACTCACAAATTGCAATTAGAACAGGACAAGCGGAATACTTTGAAATGAAAAAATTGTTTTAGTCAGAGAGGAGTTCAGCTTTGGAATTCCTTGCCAAGGGAGGTAGTAATGAGCAAAACAATGGACTTATTCAAAGTAGGTTTAGACAAATTCTTTTAGCAATAGAAATACTATAATATAAGATTATCGAGGCAAGCATTAAGGACGTAAATCTATGTAGCCTGGAAAACCTATGAAACTTATGAAACATACAGAATGCAATAATAATACATGATATGGAAAATATATAAATAGAAAATACATTGGTCAGCAATTGGTAATTATAGTGCAAAAGTACAACAGATAAAGGGGAAGCATACTCTTGAATTATATACAAATACTGGTATACAGAGGTGTAAATAGGAAGCATACAATTGAATTATATACAAGCACTAGCATACAGAGGTGCATATGGAGGTATTTACAGGATACAACACGTAGGTACATTGGTAAACACATTGGTTATGAGAGAACACTGGTTATGAGGAATGCATTGGAAAAGAGCCTGGAGAATTAGGACTGTTAGAAGGCAGGTGCTAGGCAAGGTGGAGTGGCGAGAGATGAGCTGCTTGTTGTTTTGGGGCCGAGGCAGGTGGCATAGTTGGAGTTTGATAGAGTTGTGGAAGAGTGAGTTACGTTGTCAGGGTAACCGAGTGTTCCACAGTGAAGGGAGCCCATAGGTGAAAGCGGATTTGCCAGAAGTTGAAGACAGTTTAGGAAGCGAGACTGGGAATTCTTAGAGAAAAGGGTGAAGGGCAGGTGTAAGCTTCTCAGAGAGGTAAGCGGGAAGTAAGTTAAACATGTATTTGGAAATAATGGAGATGCAGTGTATGAGACGCTGATGGGACAGCGGTGAGAAGTCGATGGAGGAGAGACGGGAGCAATGGTGGATTCTGAGGGGAGAGTTGAAGGCAAAGTGACAGCAGGTGTAAAAGAGGGAGTCAAGCCTAGCAAGTGAGGAGGTGGGTGCAGTGCAGTATAATAGTTCCTCATAGTAAAAAATGGGAGTTATTATTCTAGCAAGCAAATCCTGCCTCACAGTGAGAGGGAGAGATTCCCTGTTGCAGTACAGAATACCTACCTTAGGGCGAAGTTTCGAGGAGATGGAATCAATATGGTTTGAGAAATTTAGTTGAGGGTCCATACACCTAGGTATTTATAGGATGTGACTGTGCTGAGAGAAGTACCGTCCAGAGAGGAGATTGGCAGGGGGGGAGGGGTGATGTGGGGGTGCTTTGGCAAGCCTTTGGGAGGTACTGAAGATCACTGAAATGGTCTTTGATGTGTTACTTTTGAGTAGATTAGCCTGGAATCAGGATTGCATTGAGAGGAAGTCTCATTGCAGGATGGATCGAGTCTTGCTTAGATCTGAGCCAGATGTGAAAAGGATGGTATCAGCCACATACATGTGGATGAGGGATCTTGAGCAGACAGAAGCGAAGTTGTTTATAAATAGGGAGAAAAGAATGGGACAGAGGGTCAAGCCTTGGGGGACACCAGCGAGTATGGGGAGGGGGAAGTGGAATTAGCAATCCTGACAGATTGAGATCTGTTTGCGAGGTACGATTTAAACCACTGAATGGCGAGGGGGGCGAACCCTGCATCCTCAAGCCTGTTTAGGAGCAGAGGGTGGGAGACAGAGCTGAAGGTCTTTGCCAGGTTAATGAAGACTGCAACGATGAGATGGCCTTGATCTGCAGCTGAGTGGATCTGACCTGTGTCACGGAGAAGGGAAGATATAGTGGAATGGTACTTTCTGAAGCCGGATTGGTATGGGGAAAGAAAATTAGTGGCAGAGAGGAATTCGTTTGGCCTGGATTGTACTATTGTTTTCTGTTTGGATAAGACTGGGAGAAGGGAAATGGGCCAGTAGTCGCAAGGCACAGAGGGGTCGCTGCCTTTGTGGAGAGGGATGGCGCTGGGCGATTTATTTATTTGTGTGTTTATTTATGTAAGTATGTATTTGAAATAGTGCTGGGCAGACTGTTCCGCCCGAGAGCCAAACCCCCAGATCGCTCCCTTAAACCACGTACCCAGATAAATACTACTGTAACCCCTAGATGGCGCTATCCCAGGGGCTACTACCCCTGCCTGATTTGCCACTAACAGGTTGAGGGGCCTGGATCCAATGGCGGGTGCCTCCACCCAGAGGTCAGGGTTTGCAATAGTTAAACTAACTTGGTCACAGCCCTCTGGGACACTGCAACCCCCCTTTCTTCCCACTAGTGGCCCACACAATATATCAGAATTACCTTCACAGTATACACTTACCCCCAGGACTGGTTCCGCACTGGGACCTCCTGTGAAATGAGATACAGTGCAACAATCACAGTACAGTACTTTAACATAGACAAATACCTCAGGCAGTATAACTTTGCTGAAACAAGCAGCTCTGATTTATTTAGGGGATATAACAAGGACAGGGGAAATCAGGTTAATTAGATTATCACTCTAATAATTCATTTATGGCTCTGTGCACAGGCCTATCCTATCAATTACTGTCCCTGGGTACCCAAGCCCCAGTGGCTAGTCCAAACCGTGGCAGCTGTAGGGGCCCTTTCACACAGAGAAAAGGAGAATTAAACAGTCAGCAGTACAGTAATTCCATTTGGATTTAATGTGGCAATTCAACAGGGAGCGACTCTGAATTAGTACTCACGACCTCCAAATAAGATAGGGTCCTTCAATGTCAGCAGGGCTCACTTGAGGTGCACAAACCTCTTCACATCCATATAAAGAAAGCACTATACCAGGCAGGCTGCATCTGTATCCCGATCGCAATTACTGCCCAATACCCGGAGAACACACAGCAGATTCAGTTCCTGACAGACCGAGTGTAATTTTCAGCAATTCCTCCAGTCTTCTACAGGGTGAGCCTGGTTTCTACTCTTCAGAGATCCTTTGATTCTTTTCACAGGACTGATTCAGTCCTAACAAGCTGCAGACCGAACTCTGGGCCTTACACACGTTTTTGACTAAAACTGCACACTGAAAAAGCACAGGGCTCCTTCCTTCTTCACTGCCAAAGCTCAACTGAAACTCCAACCGACAAAACCGGCACTTCCTTTGAGTTCCTCCCAGTTCTTGACTGGATTGGCTGTCACTCACAATAGACTGCTGCTGTTGGTCCAAAAGGCACTGAAGTCTAAACTACATCTCCCAGAGTCACTGCCCATACAATCCTCTTGTGGCTGGCTCCAGATTATGAGTCCAAGTTCTGATTCGTCCAAGGCACCATTTTAGAGCTAGCTTACTCCACACTGATTGGTCCAGTTCAGCAGTTCAAAACTAGAATGGGGAACTAGCAGACACAGTTCTGACTGCAAAGAAAGCAGGTTAGACAAACTGTAATTTCATTATTACTCTTAATAATTTCTGGCAAACAGTTACATCTTTCAGATAGGTTCCCTTTGCACCCTAGTGACTGCAAAATGAAGTGAATTGGCAGCTTGAGTGGTACTCAATCAAAGAAACACACAGTCCCCATACAAACTAATTATGTCTGCAAGCAGACAGCTCTTAAAGAGACAGTACCAGAGGTTCTAAAACACTCACTGATAAATGGCTTAAATGCCAAACACCATTCAGGCTTGGAGCACTCAAGCAAGCTCCTGGAAGTCTTTGGGAACCCCCATTTGCAGGGGGTTACACCCTTCCTGCTTTGGGAAAGCTTGACGTCCGCTGCAAGGTACCCCATAAGTTTCAACTGCAACCATATACATTTGCATTAGGCTCCATATGTAATCATCAGTCAATATATCATTTTACCAAGAACACATTTCTGAAACATTGCAGTACGTCACTCTTTACACAGTATTACATACACATTGTACCATACAACTGTTATTACCTCTTGTACATGAAACCTGAAGAGAGGGGGCCCTTCCCTATCAGTTACCTTGGGGCTGGATGGGGCAAGGGCACCATACTTAGAGGGCAACACAAGTAACTTGGAGTTAGCACTGATGCTCAGTTTGGGCAATGAGCTCGGGGACACATACACTCCTTTATGGACAACATTGAGAGGCAAGTCCACAGGCCTCCCAAGTGAATCATAACTGAGGTGCACCACAGGCTTTACAGCTCGACCAGTCTTTCTAGGGGGAACTGTTATAGTCTCTGCACTCTGAGCCTCATTTTCAGCATTGTCCTCACTTGTCAGGGGAGTCTCCATGGGGGTAGAGAGGCTAGAACTTGGGGCACTTTCAGCTCCAGGAGTTACAGTTTCTGAGTCCACAACATTTGGCTCGCATGGAGAGCTTTCGGACACTGGCAGTGGACTGTCAGGCACTCAAAATACTCTTCTTGTTCGGTGTATCACCAGTCTGCCCTAATCTATCATTTTCCTCCCTGAAAGCTCAAACAGTTCAACCATGCACAATGATTCCATTTCATCTGATCTGATGCTTTGCACTTCACTTTCTGGGAGCATTGGCTCCAGGGATGAAGCTGGGGGCTTAGACAGTCCAGAAGGCCCAGCTTTGTCTCCAGTATTGACTAGGGATTGCCCTCAAACAATTGACTCAGTTCGTAAGAAGGATAGTATTCAAAGTCACTCACTTTCTTCCGATATGGACTGACAGTCATGCTCAACTGGGACTTGTGGAGGGGAACACTTTAACTTTGCTTCTGTAGGTGCAGACTTTCTTGATCTTTTCTTAGCAGCAGCTCTAGTCACTGGTCCAGAGGGGCATCTTCTAGGGCTCAGACTCAATTAAGATTTGTCCAATGGGCAGTAAATGATTTCTATGCATTGTTTTTACATCTTTGAATTATTCTCAGGCCTTACTTTGTACACTGGCAGATCATCTAGTTTGCCCACTACAATGTGAGGGAGATGGTGCCATCTGTCAGCAATCTTGTGCTTGCCATGCAGTCCCAGATTTCTTAGCAATACCCGATCTCCCTCCTGGAGTTCCTGTGCTTTCACCTTTTATCATACCTTTCTTTGTTGGCCAGATTTCTTTTTGGCAGCCATGGTTTGAGCCAGTTGGTACGCATGAGTTAGCTGGGCCTTTAACTTTTGCACATACTGTAAATAGTTGTCAGCTTGAACCCCATCAGGAGAGACCCTAAACACACATCTACTGGTAGTCGAGCTTCTCTTCCAAACATCAGGCGGTAGGGGAGAATCCAGTGGCATCACTTTGGTGCAGTTATAAGCATGTACCAGGGTGCTAATTTGTTGGCTCCATCTAGGCTTGTCCTTTGGGTGCAGGGTGCCTAGTATATCTAGCAAAGTGCGAGTTGAAACGCTCAGGCTGTGGGTCTCCCTGGGGTGGTAAGGAGTGGTTCTGGACTTTCGCGACTCCCCACAGAGAAAGCATCTCTTTGATCAGACGATTCTCAAAGTCTCCCTTGATCAGAATGGATTCTTTGTGGAGCCCCATAGTGAACAACAAAAGTTTTCTACAAGTACTTTGGCCACAGTGGATGCTTTCTGGTCTTTGGTGGGGAAAGCTTGGGCATATCTTGTGAAATGGTCAGTGACCACCAGCACATTACTGATATTTCTTTGATCGGACTCCAAACTCAGAAAATCAATACAGACCAGCTCCATGGGTGCACTGGTGGTGATGTTAACAGGGGCAGCCCTCTGGGGCAAAGCTTTCCTCTGTAAGCAGCGACTACAAGTTCGAATGTGTTGCTCCACATCAGCCCCATCTTAGGCCAATAGAATCTGGATCTCACCAAGTCAAGTGTTCTGTCTATACCAAGGTGCCCCATGTGGTTGTGCAAGGACCCTCAGTACTGAGTCTCGAAGGCAGTGGGCAGCACTAGTTGTTGTTTGTCTACTTGTCCCCTCTGTCTACTGTTTCTCTGTATAACAGTTTATTGATCAGTTTCAACTTAGGACCTTCTTTGTATAACAGTGCAGTTCTCAAATCAGTGGAGCGAATTTGGACACATCTTTTCCTGCATAGAGGGCTTCTAAAGCTGCTTTGATCATGGGATCGCTGGATTGAGCCCGCCGAGTCACTGTCATTGTCCAGCTGAGGCAGTGCACCAATGTCTATTGCAGAAAAGTGGCAATAAGCAGCAGGTATGCAATTCTCAGAGGCTCCCAAGCAATCCACCATGCAGTCCACTGGTCCGTGGACATTTGTTCCTCCCTGTCAAACTTCCGGCAGAGTGCCCGAATGTCAGGTTCTGCCAATCGGACCCAATCATTCTGGGGAACAGGCCTCCGGGAGAGAGCATCAGCATCTATGTGGTTCAGACCTGCTCGTATTCAGAGCATAGTCATATGTAGATAATGCAGAAAGCCACCTATGGCCAGTGGCATCCAACTTAGCTGAGGTCTGCACATAGGTCAAAGGATTATTGTCAGTTTTACTAGTATTTTAGCCCCATACAAGTACTCATGGAATTGGTCAACAATAGCCTCACTTCAAAGCTAGGAACTCTAACTTATGTACAGGATAGTTCTTTTCGGATGGGGCCAGGCTTCTACTGGCAAAAGGCCACTTGTCTCTGCGCCATTCTCGTGTTTCTTGGTACAACACAGCCCCCAACCCTTGCAAGCTAGCATCAGTGTGCAGGACGTAAGGTTTTCTTGGATCGGCATAGGCCAGCACTGGAGCATGGGTAAGTTGATATATGATCTCATGAAAAGCAGTCTCACAATCAGGAGTCCAGCGGGCCCCAAATACTTCACTCGGATGAAAATACACTCTTTCAGTCTTGAGGGACGCTTGACTTTGGTATTTTTGTGGGTTGGGGATACCCTTTAGTAAGGTTAAGTAAAGGGCGGATCACTCTTGAATAGTCCTTGATGAAGCTACCATAATAACTACACAGAATCCCAGGAATCTTTGCAGTTCTTTTAGATTTTGGGCTGTGGCCAGGTGGTCAAGGCCTCAACTTTACTTGGGTCGGTCTCTATTCCTCGGTGGATACTATGTGTCCCACATACTTACTGATGTTTGAAAGAATTGACACTTATCAATGGACAGTTTAAGGCCAAAGTCCTCCAGTCGGTCCAATACCTTAAATAATCTGCTCTCATGTTCCTCCAGTGAGCTGCCAAACACAATAACATCATCTAGGTATACCAGGCACTCTAGTAAGTTCATGTCCCCACTGCACGCTCCATCAATCGTTGAAAAGTGGCTGGGGCACCTGAAATCCTTGAGGCATCCTCATGAATTCATAAAGCCAAGCGGACAGATAAAGGCCGTCTTCTCGCAGTCCTCTGGGGCCATCGGGATCTGGTAGTACCCACTGCGGAGATCCAGCAGAGAACCACTTGCTCCCGCTTAGGCAGTCCAAAGCATCCTGAATGCGGGCATTGTGTACTGATCAGGATAGTCCACGGTTTAAGGTGCTATAATCCACACACATCCTTACTGTTCCATTCTTTTCCTCACTACCACAATGGGGAAGCATAAGGGCTTCTGGATTCTTGTATTACACCAGCAGCTAACATCTCTTGCAGATGCGTCCTCACATCATCTATGTCAGCAGGTGCCAGGCTCGAGACCTCTCACGAAATGGTCTTTCGTCATGCAGCCGGATATTGTGCTCAGCTCCTTGCACCACCCTACATCCCATTCCTTTAAAGAAAACACCTGGTCTCTCTGGGCAAGCTTCTCACTGATCCTCACTTTCCATTCAGCTGGCAGCGAGTCGCCAAATCAAACAAGCTGTATGCTACTCTGTCATTCTTCCTTGAACTCTTGCTGCTGGGTAGCACTGCAGTGTCTGCACAATGCACATTAGCCAGGATGCAACCTCTGTTTACTCGAATGTCTCTTTCAGGCACATTATGAACTTGGACCATTACCCTTCTGGCATAAGCATGGGCTCTAGCGGGCAAAATACTGGTTTGACCAGCAGTCCCTCTGGCAATTTTCCATCGCCTGGTGCATCCAACATTAATATTTTATTCTTAACATCCTTTCTGATACGGACCTCTCCCTGTAAGGTACACTGGGCATTTGGCGCCAGGATCAGAGACTCAGGATCCTTCTTCCATACAATTCCGACCGGTTCCTCTGGTTCTGTTTTTCAGCATCTCTCTGTGCCTCATAGGCCTTCTTAATTAAAGCCGAACTCTTAAAGCTCTACTAGTCTTTGACCCTGTTTTTCATAACACAACTGTGCCAGCCTTCCGAACATATGAGCATTTGTTCCAATCAACAAAGGGACACCATCATACAGTCCAGTGGGGGACACACTAAGGCTAGGGTCTCTACTTGTTCGCCACTCCAGCCACGGAGGTGGGGAAAGACAGCCAAATTCGATATACCGGAATAGGGTAGGCCTTCTCACTTAACCCCCATACATGCAGTCCTTCTAATGGTTGTAAGGGCACGCCTGACAAATGCTTCTGATACCAATCCTGGAACATAATTGTCACTTGGGAGCCACTGTCTAATACAGCTCTTGTAGACACTCATTCACCTTTACAGTGGTCTCCATGGAGGGACCCACTATTCTGGACCAGTCTGGAGAGAGGCGGTAGTGGGGCCTTGGCAACTGACCTTGCCACAAAAGGGACGTGAATTAGCATTTTGGTGCCCTCACTGGGATCATGTTGTGCACCTCTTAACCACTGATTTCTTCTCAAGCTCTCTTGTAGCCTATATGCAACTTTGTCAGTGTATTTTGGGGACTGGCATTCCCTTTCATGTGCCCATCTTCCCACAATTATAGCAAAACATACTTTCTGGAGTTTGAGCTGGCCGAGGCGCCAAACTGGGAGCCAGGCGGGGGTATTACTAACTGGAAACCTGGGTGCCATCTCTGTTCTGCGTGATAAGCATTTGGAGACATCTCGTCAGTTTCTCTACTTCCATGGTCAAGGAATTGAGTTTGGAGCTGTTATCAGCAGGAGATACATGGGTGGTACTCCCACCCCATAGCAGATGCAGTCGGATATAGGTCAGGGGTCTGCACTTGCAGGCGTGGCCTTCATAAAGGGACTTGTTTTGAATTCCCGATCTCTCTCAACAGTTCGCCCCTATTGTGGCATATCTTTTTCCTTGTCAGAGCACTCATTGACTGTCAACCTCTGCCCCTGAACTTCACTTGATGGGTCACCTCAGTCACTCGGGTCGTAGCCACAGCTGTTGGTGCAGGTACCTCCGAGGTCGCTTTTTCTCAACTCCTAGAATTTCTCTCTATTAACTCATCATAGGAGGGTGGGGATTCCAGTCGATTTGCCAGGCGTAACTGAAGCAACAGCAGTTCTAGAAGGGGCAGACTTAAGGATTCTGTCCAGTCTGGTTCGGTCCAGTTCAATCGATGGCAAACTACCCTTTCTGAGGCATTCTTGCAACAGAATTTTCCAGCGAGAGACATACACAGACAACAACTCCCTTGGTACTGTTGTGCATTTCTTACTTTCCACCATAGGTCCTCATCAGAATCTGGGCTCCCATACACATTCTCCAAGGCCTCAAGATAGGCCTGTGCAGTCGCTCAGGGTTACTGGCCCGCTTAGCACGGATGGTAGCCAGGGCAGGACCTCGGAGGCTCTCACTAACCCTCTTTCGCTGCTTCCGAGCATTGCCATTCTAGCACTTGGGGCAACATAGTCTATCCAGGTCTCCCAGTCATCCTCCCCTTGGGGGTGGGGAGGTGCCAGAGAAGATCCTCAACCTCGGTAAGAGTCGTGACTAATGGCAGGTGCAGAAATAGGAGTCTGCATTGGTTCAGACACCATTACGGGCACTGGAGCAGGAGAGGGTGTTGGGGAGGAACACCCCAGGTGGCAAGAATAGTTTCTTCAAGTCCTCCACAGTTTTCCCTCTCCCAGCAACCATTCAGCAAATTTCTCCTCAAAGTTTCAGATAGTGGTGGGGGCTGATTCCCCCAGGTCTTTACTGTCCTTAGTTATCACTCTCCAAGCAGTGAGGGCTCCTCTGGGGTAATGGTCTGTGGCACTTTGAGCTATCTATGGGATCCTTAAACTCTACTAGGGCCAGGAAAGTGTGGGTGAGCAGATTAGCATGCCGACCCACCACCACAGGGTTTTGTAAACCTTCCACCTTGGAAAGTACTCCTGCACAGTGTCCGTATTGATACCCAGGGGATGTCCAGGATAAGCATAGCATTTTGGGGTCGATCTCCTCCCAGTACACCACTCCACCAGCCGTGCACAGCCACTTCTGTCGGGTACCCATTTTTTCTTAACAGTGGTTCAGAATATGGCCACTAGAGGACACACAATCCCAGCGGTGAGCCTCCAAGATGTAACCCCTAGATGGCGCTATCCCAGGGCTACTACCCCTGCCTGATTTGCCACTAACAGGTTGAGGGGCCTGGATCCAATGGCGGTGCCTCCACCCAGAGGTCAGGGTTTGCAATAGTTAAACTAACTTGGTCACAGCCCTCTGGGACACTGCAACCCCTTTCTTCCCACTAGTGGCCCACACAATATATCAGAATTACCTTCACAGTATACACTTACCCCAGGACTGGTTCCGCACTGGGACCTCCTGAGAAATGAGATACAGTGCAACAATCACAGTACAGTACTTTAACATAGACAAATACCTCAGGCAGTATAACTTTGCTGAAACAAGCAGCTCTGATTTATTTAGGGGGATATAACAAGGACAGGGGAAATCAGGTTAATTAGCTTATCACTCTAATAATCTCATCTATGGCTCTGTGCACAGGCCTATCCCTATCAATTACTGTCCCTGGGTACCCAAGCCCTAGTGGCTAGTCCAAACCGTGGCAGCTGGTAGGGGCCCTTTCACACAGAGAAAAGGAGAATTAAACAGTCAGCAGTACAGTAATTCCATTTGATTTAATGTGGCAATTCAACAGGAGCGACCCTGAATTAGTACTCACGACCTCCAAATAAGATAGGGTCCTTCAATGTCAGCAGGGCTCACTTGAGGTGCACAAACCTCTTCACACATCCATATAAAAGAAAGCACTATACCAGGCAGGGCTCTGCATCTGTATCGCGAATTACTGCCCAATACCCGGAGAACACACAGCAGATTCAGTTCTGACAGACCGAGTGTAATTTTCAGCAATTCCTCCAGTCTTCTACAGGGTGAGCCTGGTTTCTACTCTTCAGAGATCCTTTGATTCTTTTCACAGGACGGATTCAGTCCTAACAAGCTGCAGACCGGAACTCTGGCCTTACACACGTTTTTGACTAAAACTGCACACTGAAAAAGCACAGGGCTCCTTCCTTCTTCACTGCCAAAGCTCAACTGAAACTCCAACCGACAAAACCGGCACTTCCTTTGAGTTCCTCCCAGTTCTTGACTGGATTGGCTGTCACTCACAATAGACTGCTGCTGTTGGTCCAAAAGGCACTGAAGTCTAAACTACATCTCCCAGAGTCACTGCCCATACAATCCTCTTTGTGGCTGGCTCAGATTATGAGTCCAAGTTCTGATTCGTCCAAGGCACCATTTTAGAGCTAGCTTACCCCACACTGATTGGTCCAGTTCAGCAGTTCAAAACTAGAATGGGGAACTAGCAGACACAGTTCTGACTGCAAAGAAAGCAGGTTAGACAAACTGTAATTTCATTATTACCTAAATAATTTCTGGCAAACAGTTACATCTTTCAGATAGGTTCCTTTGCACTCCTAGTGACTGCAAAATGAAGTGAATTGGCAGCAGCTTGAGTGGTACTCAATCAAAGAAACACACAGTCCCCCATACAAACTAATTATGTCTGCAAGCAGACAGCTCTTAAAGAGACAGTACCAGAGGTTCTAAAAACACTCACTGATAAATGGCTTAAATGCCAAACACCATTCAGGCTTGGAGCACTCAAGCAAGCTCCTGGAAGTCTTTTGGGAACCCCCATTTGCAGGGGGGTTACACTACTTCACTGCAGAAGTCTGGTGCTGGGTCCATTGTTACATGCAGAGTGCTGCAGAGTGTACTATTGCCATGGGGATGCTGTGGGCACACTTGTTTCATGTACAGGCAGCCAGTGGCATCCAATCAGGCAACAGTGCAGGGGACAGTCATGTGATACTCTCACTCATAATATATAACCATGGTGCATGAGCTACGCAGCCCAGACTCGTGGCGGGCAAAGACAGAGGAGGATCAGAGCTCTTGCATCAGTTAGTCTTGATTAACAAAGCATCAGAGTGATGTGAAACACATTGATCACATGGTGTGTGCATGCCACGAGGGTGACGGTGCTGCTTGCTATGTTTAAGCTTTTTGAAATAAAGCATTTTTACTGGACTATGATCAATGGCCTTTTGTTGCCAACACACCATTTGTAGCCCAACTTTAACGTGCTTTTGCATCAGTGCAGAATCAGATGCAGAGTTGCAGACTCTTTTTTTTGAGCTGAGCAGAGCCAGAGGAGAGGATTTTGCAGCAGATTTTGGGTGGCTGACTGGCATAACTAGTGGCACGAAGAAGAAAAAAAAAGAGAGGAGAGACTTACTGGAGTGGGCGGCGGAGAAAGTCATCATCGTTGGAAGAGGGAGAGGAGAGGAATCAGAAGGAAGGAGGGAGAGAGGTGGGTGGAGGGCCGGGGGAGGCAAAGAAAAAAAGCAAATAAAAAATGACATATTTGACCTTAGTGTGGCTATGTGTAGTGTACAGGACAAGGGCAGCCTGACAAAATAAATCTTTGACTTGTGCCATCCAGATCCAGAGGAAAGAGAGACTACTAGGGGCCCAAGAGAAATTTTACAGTCACGGAAATCCCAAATAAAAGTTTATTATTTTCTTGGCCTAAGTGTGGCTGTGTGTACAGGGCAAGAGCAGGCTGGCAAAATAAATATTTGCCTTTATGGCCATCCGGGGGAGAGAGAGACAGACTATGGAGGGCACAAGAAATGTTACAGTCACAGAAATCCCAAATAAAAGTTTGTTTTTTTCCTGGCCTCAGTGTGGCTGTGTGTACAGGGCAAGGGCAGGCTGGCAAAATAAATCTTTGACTTGTGCTATCCAAAGGGGGGGGGAGAGAGAGAGAGACACACACACACACATAGAGACAGACAGAGACTATGGTAGGGCCCATAGGAAATTTTACAGTCACGGAAATCCCAAATAAAAGTTTATTTCCTTTTCCTGGCCTCAGTATGGCTGTGTGTACAGGGCAAGGGCAGGCTAGCAAAATAAATCTTTGACTTGTGCCTTCCAATCACAATTACTCATTACCATTCATTCATGATTTCATGTATTAAAAAAAAAAAACCTTTTCTGACAAACAGACAAGTTGCTGTGCCTGTGCTGCTGGCTGTGGGGACCCAGGGGATATTCTGAATTTGTGACTCGTAGCAGTCCATTTACACTTCAACACAAGTAAAGTACACACAAGTGTCATCATCACCCATTCCAGCCATTATTTCTCCTTGTTATCCTCCTTAGTTTTATCTGATATCGTTACATTTAAGCATTAACCAACCCCAGTGTGGGACTGTGCATGCGTCCGAGCACCAGATGTCGGCATCACCAATTTAAATTCTGAGGCACACTGTTGCATAACCGTTGCTGAATACAGTTGGTGAATGAACAGTAACAGTAGGAGTCAGTCAGCTAAGCTTGAAAGGAAGTAGTGGTGGACTGCTGTGTTGTTGGTGTGCTGTGTGCAGTCGTGGTAGTAAATTTGTCCCTGGCCTGTGGGTGTGGATGAGAGTCAGAGGATATTAGGTAGAGGGATCTTTTTACAGGTTAGAATAAGAAATAAGAACAATCATTTGTCAATGCTGAATGTTTCCTTGCATGGTTTATGTGGCAGGGGTGTATTGTGTTAGTTGAACTTCTGGTGGGATTAAAAGCCTGCCTGAAATATGTTTTGACAAGCTGTCATATTTTGGACACCATTTGAATGCAGAAGCTCAGGTAATAAGAAGGCTATGTTGAAAATTTGAGGTGCATTGCTGGCCCAGTGGCACTGAGGGTTGAGGCACTGGATGCCACGCCAGCGACCCGTGTTCAGGAGTGAGCATGGGCCGCTGGGGGTTGGCAGGGGAGGAGAAGAATCAAGTGTTCCAGGGATAGCTCTCCTTTCGTGAGGGGAGGGGCAATCAGTTGTCAGTGCATGCCTGGCCCATAGCGGTGGCTGGGGGCTGGCACACCGATGTTGCGGACATCGGGTCAGAGGTGAGGCAGATGCCTGGTGGGATGCGCAAACAGGAGCATGCATTGCACCATCGCTGGTATTCTTGCATGCTGTGCCAGTGAAGGGGAGAAACCAGGAGGAAAAAAGCTCATGGCGGATGACAGAGGGAACTTGCAGATCCTGCCCCCGAATAGCCATGGCACTGACCCTGTACTGGATCTGGTCTTGGTGGGATTGGGACCCGTGCTGACCCTGCCAATGGGGGTAGCTGGTCGGCGTTGGCTGGGGCTCTCTCCAGATAGAGATGGCTATGGAGGCGGGGTATAAATAAAATTAAAAAAAAAAAATGTGTGGTGCAAATATTTAAGATTTCTGCAGTTACAAGCATGCATACCAAAATTGCAATGAATGGCCACAACTTTGTCATTTTTTCATATTTTGACCCCAGATGTTGAACATAGTCTTCATATCAACCCACCTCATGAACCTTGTTGGTGAAAATGTTCAAATTCGTGGGAAAACAGCATTCCATGCCACAGGTGCGAAAACACATTATGGGCAGGTTGTGAAACATGACAGTTGTACTGTTCATCAGGTGGTGTGATAAAATGGCTATATTGAAAATTTAGAATGAAAATATTGAAAATGACCAAAGTTGCACACATGTGGAGAAAATTTTGAATGGCCAGGTGTAACAACCATTTTTTGGCGTTGTTTCACCAAATTTTCAACACGGCCTTTTTGGGACACCACCTCACGAAGAGTGCCACTATCATTTCGTTCATGCATCCCGAAAGGTGATTTCGCACAGCGACCACGCCATTCTGTGCCACAGTTGCGAAAACCCATTTTGGGCAGCATGTAAAAAATGTCAGCTGTACTGTTCATGTGAAAAAATGGCAATGTTGAAAATCTGGAGTGAAAATATAAAAAATTGGTAAAGTTACGAGCATGCGTAGAAACTGCGCAACTCATGCTCATAACGTAGTCATGTTGCGGATTTTTTGCACCAAATTTTCAATAAGGGCTTTTTTTGGACTCTCCTCATGAACACTGGCACTATCATTTCATTAATCGGTCCCGAAAGGTGATTCCGTGCAGTGATCGTGAAATCGCCTTTCCAGACCAAGTAATGTAATGACAGTGACAATGTTCATGAGGTGGTGTCCCAAGAAATCCATGTTTAAAATTTGGGATCAAAATTCCTAAAAATGGCTGAGATAAACATAAGTTAAAACCCCCATTGACAGACGTTATACAGCACTTAGCTTGATTCCTCAGTTCACAGTTTGGTTTTGAAGAGCACAGACGTGTCCCAGGCCTCAAAAGATTGCAGCTGCCAACCTCGGAGGGTAAGTATGGGGTAAGGGGGGTTAAGGGGAGGCAGATACACAGAGGGAGGGGTATGGGGAGATGAGGGATCGTTCTTTTTCTACAGGCTTTAAAAAAAAAAAATATTGGGGACAAGCTCCTGTCTTTTTTTTTTTTTTTTTTTTTTTTAAAAAACAGGAAAAAATAAAATGTCTCAGACACTGAGAGTGGGCTCCACAGTGTCCGGGGGGAGCTTAGATAATGCTAACATGGGAGATAGGGCACCCCAATGTTGGCATGGGGAACAGAGGGAGTGGGGTGGACAGCACGCAGTGGGAGGGATAATTTGGATGCCGGGGGAACAGAGGGTGCAGGGTGGGAAGCATGCAGAGGGAGGGAGCTAGAGGGATCATTTCGATGGCAGGGGAACAGAGGGCATGGGGTGGGCAGCACGCAGTGGGAGAGAGCAGGAGGGCTCAATTGAATGCTTGCTAGGGTAACAGAAGGTGCGGAACAGGCAGCATGCACTGGGACAGAGTGGGAGGGTTTTATTAGAACACTGCCAGTCCGGTGGGGGGAACAGAGGGTGCAGGGTGGGCAGCACGCAATGAGAGGGAGCAGGAGGGTTTCATTGCATGATGCCGAGTGCAGGGACAGGGAACAGAGGGAGTGGGGCAGACAGCATTATGTATATGAAAGGAATGAAGTGCTCTCATTGGAGTGCTTCATTCCTTTCGAGCGCGGCTGCCTCCCCGCTGTGAAATTCCAACCACTGTCACTCTCTGCTTGTGTGGTCATTGGTCTGTCAGGGTCAAGCTCAGTGTAGAGTGCTTTGCGTTGGCCTCGTCCTTGCCACACCTCTCATGTCATTTTACCGCAATAAATTGCAGATGAAGAAGAAACGGACAGAAATGTTTTGGTTGAGGAGGAGGGCAGTGGGAGTGAACCACAAGAGGAACAGGCCCAAGAAAAATCCGAGGGGAAAAAACCTTGAAAAGGTGACTGAGGTGCAGTGCCTTCCTGGGAAAAAAAAACTAAAAAAAAAATATCTTTTGTTTGGTCATACTTCTCCATTAGTGCTTCTAATGAGTTGGTGACAACATGCGCTATTTGTAAACGGCCAACCACAGGGGTAAAAAGAAAGGAGCATTGGGAACGTCAGCACTGAAAAGGCACCTAGACAGATGTCATAACATTACTGAAAACTCCAGTTATGAGTCTCAGAGAGAAAGTGACAGTGATAGCTCACTACACTCAGATGTGTGTAATGGCAGCCCCTGCAGTACTACGGAAACACCTCCACCACCACTTTCTCCCATTCGAAGGATTCCTATTGTTACGGAAAGTGACCATGTGTTCAAAAGCCCTCCTCCTTCAAGGAGATAGCTTACCATCTCAGGAATGTATGAGCGTAAAGCCAAATAAGCCTCGACTCACCCTGCTGCTGTTGCAATAACAAAGAAAATTTCAGAAATGACAGCTGTTGATTTGCTACTGTAACCCCAGGTGGCCCTATCCTATGGGCTACTACCCCTGCCTGCGTGACTATGCACAGGTTGAGGGGCCTGAGCTCGGTGAACAGGTGCCTCCACCTGGAGGAATGGTCTTGGGGTAGCGTAGCTGCTGCTGGTATAGCCCTCTGGGATGCTATAACCCCCCCCACCAACACTTCTTGTAGCCTAAACAGTTTAGCAACAGAACATTCACATTTACCATATGACCGTAATGATATGCTCACACCCCTTGCACTTATCACCAGGGCTGGATCCTCTGCAGCTGCCTTAGAGACCCCCTGGAAAACAAGACCAGTGATGCAACAATTCAAAGGCAGTACAATATCCCCACAAAGAAGGTACACACTTGCCAGGTTAAATGTAAAAATCAACAATCTGATTTATTCAGCGGGACGTGAACAAGGGTGGGGCATAAATTTAGCAAGTAATTGGCAGTTCTGATTAAAATTCAGGTTTATTAAGCATGCATTGTAAGTCCCTTTGACACAGTCCCACAACCCTGGTATCCAGTATATGAAACAGGCTAGCCTGAAGCGTTGCCCGAGGTAGGCCGGCATTGCAGTTGAACGTTGAAGCCCGTAGGAAGGAAAACAATTAACATGCACATAACCCAAATATTTGTAATCTGGAGCCGGATGGCACAGTCCATTGCAATAAAACCCCAAACAAGCAATTAGATGATACACAATGATTTGAGGCTGTTGTTGCAGGGAGCTACCCTGAAATTACTCACGCTACCCAAACCAGGAGGATGATCAGATGACATAAGACCTGTGCAGATTTTCGTGAAGCACGGGGAAGGATTCCCTTGTGGTCTTCGTAAAAAAACACTGGTCTCAGGATGCAGGTGCAGCAGACGACTCTTCACTGATTCAAATTTAGCTGAAACATACACACCTGGCATCTCGAACTAGCCGGCCGAGCAAACACTTCAGCAAACTAAACACATTTATATGTAAGGCTTGTCCTTTTCTGGTCCCTCCAGCCAGCTTGCAGGATGATCCTGACTTCCAGCTTGATTGCTGCATGAATCCCCTGCTGCTGCAACCCCAACGTAGGCCATCTGGACACCTCGGACCCACGGACCGACAGCCGAAAAAGTTTAGGCCTGGCAGGCCTAACCTCTGAGAGCTGACTGGCTCCCCAGAGGCTCACACACTGAACTCCAGGGCAGATCTGACAATCTGAGCAGTTACCCCCTTTTTATATGGCGCTTAGGTCCAAAGATCCTATTGACTGCCAAAACTGTCCTGAACAGTTTACATTTGTTAATTGGCTTGTGTTTTGGCACCTAGCTTTTGTCCGAGATAATTCCCCTCAAGTCTCAGGCAATGTCCCACAATTCCCTTTGATAAATGCTGGCTCCCAATTGGTGGAAAGGCACAAAGATGGTGGCTGCAATTCAATTTTAGGCAGTCTATTTCAGTGTCCTCATAGATTAAAGCTCTGGTGTAGCCAGACGGTTTACTTTTATTTGATGCTGTCCCCACTATCTTGTAGCCCCAACAGTTCTGTCACCATGTCTATTCTCAATTTAAATAAATACACTTTTGGGGAGTCATGGCTCCCATAGCACACTGCCCCTAGAAACACTGCCAGGGCTTATGAATATTCATTAGGGCTTCACTGCCCTGATCTTTGCCCCTAACTCCTAGTGCCCCAGAGGCAGCACTTACAGCTTCTGCCAGTTTATTTATTTAAAATATTTTTCTCTTGCTCTTGTGTGTGTCCCTTCTAACTTAATCCAGCACCAGGAACCACGGAGACACCTCCCGACTGTTGATCGCAATGGTAGTCAGATAAACAGTGTGCCCCTATGATAGTGTGAGTGGCGGCCTAAAGCAAAAATGCCATCCACTTGCAATTAGACTGCGAGCTCCACAGGGCTCAACACGACAGGGGGAACACTTGGGAACATGGGGAAAATGGCAAAGTGCCACGGAGGAACGGGCGGATGCCGACAGCAGAGGGAGAACACCTGGAGGCATATCAGGTAAGCCCCCCAAATGGGGGGGGATTACACTCTCCCCTGCCTAGGAAAGCTTGGCATCTGCGCCAAGTCTACAATAGACTGGTAGCCATCAAACACATTAACAGGTACACTCTTACTAATACTCTTTTACAAACAGACATATCTGAATAGCAATTTTTTTCTATAACAACCTAGCTAGGCATATAGTAACTATTTACAAGGTAGCATGCTATCAATTTAGTCTTACTTAGCATTTGGGCATCCTATAGAGCGTTGTCATGACATTTTGAATCCACCTAGTATACCTCAACAGTTCAGAATTCACATTTTAGTAAAGTTATCAAGTACCACATTTTATTAGAGCATTTCACCTCATTCCCCTCGTTTTAACTTTATGCCCCTTGTTACACCGAATGGGCACCTTAGCTAGGGTGGAGGCTTTGGTTTGGGTGGAGGCAGTGAACACAATTTTGGGCAAGGAATTGGGCATGACATAAACTTCTTTGTACACAACATTCATGGGTAAGTTAACGGGCTGTCCTGGGGTGTCATACGTGAGCTTTAAGATTGGCTTTACAGATCTTTCTGAGCGATGGGGTAAAGGTGGTACTGGCACTTGCACTTCTGCATCAGCATTTGGGGTGATCAGTCCCGGTTCATTGTCCAGCAACGAAACAGCTTCAGAAGAAATGGGTTCCACTGCACGTTCTTGTGGTTGAGTACTAGTCGAGTACTAGTTTCAGGCTCTCGGGTTCAAGCGTCCCTATCACTCTCTGCCTCTTCAGGCTCGCTGGCATTTGTCGGAGGGATTTCTGCAAAGTCAGAATCATCCAGGACACATTTATCCAGTGCTCGAACAGGATTAGTATCGTTAGAATGGAACAGTTCACTTAGCCCACTTAGTTCATTAACACTTGCATGGTCACTTGTAGGGTCACTACTTGCTTCATGGTGTTCAGGTTCACTGACTGCCATTAGTTCCACCCTACACAGGGATCTGGCCTCTCCAAGAGCCATACTGTGAACATCACTTTCTGGAGGTTCAGGCACAATGAAGGACCTGGGATTTGTTAAAACCGCTGGAGGTTCAGAGTCATCACTACAGTTAACGGAGGGAATGCCCTGAAACACTCTTTCAAGTTCAAAAGAAGGGTAGAAGGCAGTATAGAATTCACTTTCGTCATCACTTTCAGACTCAACATTGTTAGTATCTGCAATGTTTGCAGGATTGGAGACATTACTAGGAAGCAAAAGTTTGCTGATTTTGTTACTAGACCTTAGCAGCAGACCTAGTTACTGGGTGCCAAGGAGCTTCAGTCTCTTGCACATTGATTACTATTTGGCCGACAGGTAACAGGTGATTTCTGTGAATGGTTTTAAGAGCATGAGGGTCCCCTTCTGGACATACTTTATACCCAGGAAGATCCTGTAGCTTACCGACTACTGTGTATGGGATGTGACTCCAGCGGTCGGCTATTGTATGTTTACCTGGAAGTTCAAAATTTCTCATTAATACTCTGTCACTGGGTTAAAGCTCTTGGACTTTAACAAGTTTGTCATGATGAGTTTTGTTGGCCAGGTTTCTCTTTGCTGCCATGGTATTTGCAAGCTGATAGGCATGATCTAGTTGAAATTTTAAATTTTTAACATACTGTAGGTAGTTTTCTGACTAAACACCATCAGGAGACACTCCAAAGCACACATCCACTGGGAGATGAGCTTCTCTGCTAAACATAAGGTGGTATGGTGAAAAACCAGTAGCATCATTCTTTGTGCAATTATAAACATGGACAAGTACGCTAATCTGTTGGCGCCACTTTGGCTTATCTTTAGGTTGCAGGGTGCCCATCATATCAAGCTAGGTTCAGTTAAACCTTTCTGGTTGTGGGTCTCCTTGTGGATGATAAGGGGCTGTTCTGGATTTTCTTACACCCGATAGGGACAACAGTTCTTTGATAAGTCTGCTTTCGAAATCCCAGCCTTTATCTGAATGGATACACTGGGGGGCACCGTAATGTACGAAAAACTTTTCAACAAGAACTCTGGCTACAGTTGAGGCCTTTTGGTCTTTGGTTGGATAGGCCTGGGCATACTTCGTAAAGTGATCTGTGACTACCAGCACATTAGTAATGCCTTTTGAATCTGGCTCTAAACTAAGAAAATCAATAGACACATTTCCATTGGTGCACTGGTGTTAATATTGACCAGAGGGGCTGCTCTCTGTGGTGGAGCCTTGTGCTGAAGACACCTACTGCAGGTTTTAACATGTTGCTCAATGTCTAGGCCCATTTTAGATCAGTAGAAGCATGAACAGGCCAGGTCATGGGTTCTTTCACTACCCAGATGTCCCACTTGGTCGTGCAAGGCTTTTAAGACAATTTTCTTGAACTTAGCTGGTAGTACTAGCTGTTTCCTTACACTTTCACCTTGGCTGTCAGTAAGCTCTCTGTACAATAGCTGTTCTCGAAGCTCGAGTTTGGGCCCCTCTTGAAGAAGTAAAGCAGTCTTGGGGTCATGGGACCACATTTTGGAGACATTTCCCTCTTTTCCTAAAGCATCAACTACTGGTCTGATCATTGGATCATAGTACTGTTCTTTGCGTAAGTCAGCTGGAGTTCACTATGGCAAAGAACTTAAATCTAAGGCTGCAAAATTACAGTAGGCAACTGGTATACAAGTCTCTAGAGGTCCCAAGCAATCTGCCAGGCAGTGTACAGTTTTGGAGGACAAGGTTTCTTCCTGGTCGAACTTGTGGCATAGGGCTTTTACAGATTGCTCAGAAATATGAACCCACTGTTGGTCAGAAGCAGGTCTTCATGAAAGAGCATTGGCATCTACGTGATTTAGGCCTGGTTGGTACTCCACCGCATAATCATATGTTGCTAAAGCGGAAAGCCATCTGTGTCCGGTAGCATCTAGTTTGGCAGTTGTTTGGACATATGTTAATGGATTGTTACTGGATTTGATCAAGACTTTAGCACCATGCAAGTATTCGTAAAATTGGTCAACTACTGCCCACTTGAGAGCGAGAAATTCCAATTTATGTACCAGATATTTTTTTCCTGATAATGTCAGACTTCTACTAGCAAAGGCTACGGGACGCAGTCCTTCCAGGTATTCCTGATAGAGTACGGCTCCGAGGCCACTCAAGCTAGCATCTGTATGTAATACATGGGGCTTTGATGGATCAGCATAAGCGAGTATAGGAGCATAAGTTAATCTGTACATTATTTCCTCAAAGGCAGCGTCGCAATCGAGGGTCCATCTTTGTCCAAATGGCTCATTGGGTCTGAAATAGGTTCTGACAGACACTGTAAAAACCTTTCTTAAACTTTTTGTGAGTAGGTGGGTACCCTTGAGTTAAGTTTAATAGGGGTGGATCACTTTGGAATAGTCCTTGACAAATCGGTGGTAATAGCCGCAGAATCCGAGAAGCATTTGAAGTTTTCAAGTTGTTGGGCTTTGGCCAGCTGGTTAATGCATCCACCTTACTGGAGTCTGTTTGCATGCCTTCTGATGACACAATGTGGTCCACGTATTTGACAGAGCTCTGGAAAAACTGGCATTTTTCAATGGATAACTTAAGACTGAACTCCTCCAGTCTATCCAGCATGTTGAATAGGTGAGCCTCATGCTCCTTGAGAGTTTTGCCAAAGACTATGACGTCATCAAGGTAGACGAGACATTCCAAGAGATTCATATCTTCCACTGCATGCTCCATTAATCGTACAAATGTTGCCAGTGCACCCGATATGCCTTGGGGCATGGGAAGGAACTCATAGAAGCCCAAGGGACAAATGAATGCAGTTTTTTCCCTGTCCCCAGGAGCCATTGAGATTTGATAGTATCCGCTTCAGAGGTTGAGAAAGAAGCACCATTTGCTCTCATTTAGACAGTCCAGGACATCCTGTATGTGTGGCATTGTATACTGATCAGGCACAGTTCTTTTGTTAAGTGTTCTGTAATCAACACACATACGGACAGAGCCATTCTTTTTCCACACCCCAACAATTGGGACGGTGTACAGGCTGTGTGACTCTTGTATGATGCCAGCCATTAACATCTCTTGTAGATGATGTCTAATACCATTGATGTCAGCAGGAGCTAGACCTCTCCCTGTAGGGTCTCTCATCGTGCAGAAGAATGTGGTGTTCAGCACTCGTGACACACTCAACATCCCATTCCTTGGGAGAGAATACCTTGTTTCTCTGAGCCAGCTTGTTACTGATCCTGGTTCTCCAGTTGTTTGGGATAGGTGAATCTCCAAAATCAAACATGTCAGGTGACACCTCACATCCTTTGTCAGTTTTGCACTGGGATGAGAGCACAGCAGTGTCGGTACAATAGACTTTAGCCAGGGTGCATCCTCTGTACTGTGATGTCTCGGTCTATAACATTTTGTATTCATACCACCACTCATCGGCCGTAAGCATGAGCCCGGACCGGAAGCACACTGGGTTTAATTAGCAGTCCTTCGGGTAATTTTCCCTCGTCTGGAGCATCCAGCTAAAAATTTTGTTGGGCACATCTTTTTGCAGCCGCACTTCACCACTGATACTGCTTTCTGCATTTGGAGGTAATGCGATAGTAGCAGGATCTTTTTTCCAAACCATCCCAACAGGTTCATCTTTGTCACTCTCGTAGGGGTACATGTGTTTCTCATGGACCTTTTGGATCAGGGTATGAACTCGCAGGGCTCTTCCTGTCTTTCTTCTGCCTTTCTTCACATAACTGGGCCAAGCGCCCAAACACGTGTGTTGGTGCCAATCAGTACAGGGATACCATTGTAAAGTCCGGTAGAAGGGCAGACCAGGGCTAGCGTCTCCACAGAATCTGCCACACCAGCCACAGAGGATGGAAAAGAAAGCCATACCTTTAAGTAGCCAAGACATGGATATGACATTTCACTTAACCCCCACACATGCAGTCCATCGAGAGGTTGGAGTGGGTGGTCAGATAGATGCCACTCATACCAGTCTTGGAAGATTGTGACTTGACACCCGCTGTCGAAAACAGCTCGAGCCAGAATCCTGTCTATGTGTACAGTAGTGTTCATGGAAGGGCCTACCAACTTGGACCAATCTGGTGGAACATTAGTAGGAACTTGGATGGATGATTTAGCCACAAAGAAACTGGATTTGGGATTGTCTGAACCTCCACTGCGATAATTTCCTGCACCCATCTGCAATTGTTTTGCTTTTTGGAACTCCCCTTGTAGTTTGTTCACTACTTTTTCTAGGTCCCTTTGAGACCAGCATTCTTTTTTCCATATGCCCATCCTTTCCACGGTTATGACAAATTATATTTTCTTCAGTCCATCTTGGCTGAATCTTTGCATTAGGAGATGGTCTCCATTCAAAACTAGGGGGTTGGGAGGGGTACACATTTGGTGCTGGAGCACTGACAACGGAAAGTCTTGGTTCACCCTTCATCTCTTTCGGTGGCATTGAAGGGGGTGCAATACATCTCAGTAATTCTTTTAGTGTAGCAGTCAATTTTCTTATCTTAGTCTTTGAGCTGCCATGGGCAGAGGACGCCTGTGCGTGCACCCCAACCCCCATAGCAAATGCACTCTGAGAGGGGTCGGGGTCTTTACCCGCAGGAGCAACCTTGGTAGGGGCACCAGCTTTCATTTCTCTGACTTCTCTCAGCAGCTGGGCCCATGGCGGAGTATCCTTAGCAGTCTCTGGTTCAGAAGGGCTTTCCAGCACCGAGGCTACTCTAGCAGCTCCTGCACAAGAATTCAAATCTTCTTCCTCACCTTCAGCCTCCTGTAATTATTTTAGGAGGTCGCAATAAGCAGGGGGATTATCCCTTCTCTCTTGGAGCTTTAGCTGGAGAATTAGCAATTTAGAGTATTTGGCACATTGTAGTATATGATCTGATCTCACATGATCCAAATCGCTGGCTGATACCCTTCCTTTTCTGTAGGCTCTCATAAGACCCTCTCCAAATGAACATATGAATGTGCCAGCAGAAACAGACCACCCGGTCTATCGAAGTCTGCTCTGAGTGCAGCTAGCACCCTCAGTCTTGCAGCTGCTCCACCTCCCTTGTCATCCCACTTCTATCCCCACCTCCCCCACCCTCACTCTTCCTGTTCCTGTCCCTTTAAAGCTGTTCAGAGATTTACATGATACCACCCATTCTGGTAGTGCATTCCATTTTGCTACCACCCTCTCCATGAAATAGTGTCTCCTCATTTCTCTCTTAAATCTTCCCTCTCTATTCTTAGCCCATGCCCCTCGATGACTCTCTCCCCTTAGCTTAAAGACCCCATCTGCCCCATCCTTATTGATTCCCCTCAGATACTTGAATGTCTGTCATGTCCCCCCGTCCCTTCTTTCCTCCAGGGTGTACATCTTCAGGTTTCCCAGCCTGCTCTTATAGTCTCTCCTCTTCATTCCACATATCATCTTCGTTGCCTTCCTCTGCATCCCCTCCAGTAGCCTGATATCACACTTCAGGTATGGCCTCCGAAACCGCACACAATACTCCAAGTGAGGCCTTACCAGTGACCTGTAGAGTGGCAAGATCACCTCTCTTAACCTGGACAAAAAAAAAAAACTCACTATGCATCCCAGCATTTTGTTCACTTTTGCAACCGCTCTCTTGCACTGGGCAGTGTTGTTCATGGTCCCTGTTACCACCACCCCTAGGTCCTTCTCCTCCTCCTCAGTGATCCACAGCTTAACCCCCACCCTCAGCCAGTATTCTCTCCTTGGGTTCTTCACCCCGAAGTGTTTAACCTTACACTTCTTTGCATTGAACCCCAGCTGCCACCTCTCTGACCACTCCTCTAGCTTGCTTAGCTCCCCCTGCAGATGCTTCCATCCTTCCCCTCCATCCACCACTGCTCCCATTTTGGTGTCGTCTGTGAATGGACTTGCCTTGCTCACCACCTCATGTGCAATGTCTGATATAAAGAGCCCAAATAATACTGGTCCAAGCACAGAGCCCTGTGGCATCCCGCTCATCACTGGCTCCGGAGTTGAGAGCTCCCCTCCCACCACCACCCGTTGCAGCCTCCCACCAAGCCAGCTTGTAATCCAGTTCATCATGTTTGCCCCTACCCCTACACCAGTTAGCTTCCCCCCAAGCCACCCATGAGGCACTAAATCGAAGGCCTTGCTGAAGTCCAAGTAAAGAACATCCACCGGGGCGCTGCTGAGCACTCAACATGGCGGCGGCTTAATCTTCAGCTCCTGAATCATCGGTAATTAAAAGCCTAATTTCTATATACCACATCCAGATTGGTAACCTAGAATAATGGAGTCCTGTCTCTGAAGTCTGCTGAACTACGATATGAATCCTAAAAGGGATCACAGGCATGCTACACAAAACCTGGATGCCTTTCTCTCCTCACTGCAAACATCGAGGGGGACAGGATCAGGGCCATGTTCCTCTACTGAATTAAAAATGAGTGAAGCCCCAAATCCTCAGATTATGGCCGTTCTTCAAAAAATACAGGTGACCGGAGAAGAAACAAATCACCGATTAACTGCAGTCGAGGTTCGGTTTAATGAAATTGACAACAAGGTGCAGGCTCAGGGTGCAGACATTTCGGAGCTGAAATCCAAAAGAGATATCCAGAGCTCTAGGAACGCCACGATTGTGCAAGATCTTACCTTTTTGAGGGCCAAAATTGAAGCGCTGGAAAATGCACAGAGAGTCAAACGTTCGTATAGTGGGCTTCCAGCCGAGGTTTACATCTACTGCAGAAATGTTGCCAGCTATCAATAGACTGATCTTTTCAGACCTAGCACTACTGCCTGTAGATTCTGGGATTGCCGTTGTAAAGGCTTTTGCCATTCCCATGCAATCTAGAAAAGGCCTAGGGAATGAGCGCCCTGTAACAGCTATTGTGACTGTCTAATTCTGAGGCCTGTATAGCTTTACTACGTGCTGCAAGACTTAGGGGTGATACAATCTGGGAAGGCAGCAGGATAGCCTTTTTTCTGGACATCTCATCACAATCCCAAATGAGGAAAAAGGCCTTACAGGTCACTAAGAAACTGCTCCTGGAGAACGGTATTGAGGCCCAGTTATTGTTTCCTGCAAAGCTCCGAGTTAAACATGCCGGTAAGCACCATCTGTTAACCGACCGTGAGGCAGCGGCTGCGTTGACAAACACTCTGCTTAAAACCAAAAAGAAATTATCTAAATAAGCGATTGCTCCGGACTCTGGTTCTGAATCAGACAAATGACTGACTATGGTGTGGTTAAATGGGATTTCTTCTTTCTGGGCTAATTTACAGAGGACAATTCACCTAAATGGCGTTTCTGGTTTGAATTTACCATTGATGTTGTTTATGATGTTGTGTAAGCCATGTTGATGCTCTTAAAGTTTAAGCCTGTTATTGAATTATATGCCTAGCGAGGGATACTCCATTTTTGGGGGATTTTGATCCCACTCAATTTGTGAACTAACAGAATTCTCCTACCTGTCTCCCTGTCAGTTAACTTGTATAATTTTGCCAGGGGTGATATGCAACTTAATTGAGTCAAAGCAGTCTTTATAACACCTGTTTAGTTTCCACTCATTAGGATGTTTCGGCCCTCCACTATCAATTATCCTACGAGGGGCAGAAATAATGGTAAAGTGGTTGTGAAATATATATAGGTGAGAGTGTTATAGCCTACATTATTATCTAGCCAGTGAATTAATCCTACGATAAACTAACAGTTGTGGATCACATGGTAGAACTGAACACTGATACTGTATATTCCTCTGTATAATATCCTTTTCCTGGATGTGATGTATGACATATATGTCTCCTTATGTGATGTATGCTATATGCTGTATATCATATAATCCATAAACAAATACAAAAAAAAAAAAAGCGAACATCCACCGCATGACCCTTATCCAGCTCACCTGTCACCCAGTCATAATATTGTATCAGGTTGGTTTGACAAGACTTCCCTGAAACAAACCCATGCTGCCTCACATCCTGGAGGCTGTTATCTTCCAGGTACGACACCAGTCTTTCCTTTAGTATTGTTTCCATGAGTTTACACATTATGGAGGTGAGACTTACTGGACGATAATTACCCGGCTCATTCCTTGGTCCACTCTTGTGTAACGGCACTACATGTGCCATCCTCCAGTCCAGTGGCACACATCCCCACTCCAGTGAGGTGCTGTACAGATCCGCCAGCGGCTCCGCTAACACCTCCACATCTCCCTCAGCACCCTGGGATGGATACCGTCTGTCCCTGGTGCCTTGTCTACCCTCAGTGCCCTCAGTCGCTCTAGGACTCTACCTCCCTCAGTTCTTCCATCTGTTGCCTCCATAGACATCGGGTTGTATGGGCCCGTGGGGCATGGGCCCCATCAATATTTATTGAGCTGGGCTGAGCCCCAGCAATATTTTCCTATGCTGCTGCTTTTCTCCCCTTTGGGCCCTTTAAATTTCTTTCACTGTGTGCACGCGGTGCATGCCCTGTGGTGCTGCCTGTGACCCACCACACCAGCATGATTCGCCTGCCCCCCCACCGCTTAATTTGCTTGTACTGCCGAGATGGCCTTGGCATGCTGGCATCATTTAAAATTCACGCCAGGATTAGGTTTGTTAACTTTGACCCCCCCCCCCCAATCATATGACTGCTTCTGGTTGGTGGCGGCTTGTGGCATTTTTCAATTTGCCAGTGCTTGCCACCTCTGATTGGCCACTGGAGGATTATTAGGGTGCCATAAGCTGCTGGGTGAATCTGAAGTGAGGGTATATGCAACTAAGGCGACGGCAAGAGAGAGTTCCGCTGAGTAGTCCGGGTGAGTCGGGGCTCGGCGACGAGATCATCAAGTGAGAGCACGGGAGTAGACACTCATGGGGACATGGAGTCGGGACTGGGGAGTCTCAGGAGTGGAAGGACTCAGTGGGAGCGAGTCAGTCGGGGCGCCAGTGGTGAGGCGCAAAGCAAAAGACAGCACAGGCTCCAGCACCAACCTTACCTTTTTGGCTAGATGCAACAGCAGCCGGTGAGCCGGGGGGGGGGGTTCTTGAGCTTCCGATCATTCGATGGTGATGGGTAGTGTAGTTGCCTGCCCTAGTGCTGCCTGGCCAGTGAGATTTGGGAGGGTAGAGTGAGGAGTCACAGTCACACCTACTAGGCAGCACGCGAGTCACGGTGCAAGTGTCGGTGGTGTCAGTCGGTGTCGCTGGTAGGTTGCGAACTTGCGGTTGCTGCCGGTTGGGAGAAGTCCGACTCTGGGACCGGGACTTGGGAGTGAAGAGAGCAGCAGGCTGAGGCTCAGCGAGAGAGATCCAGCAACAGCAATCTAGACTGCAGTGCAGACAAGAAGAGATGTGAGTGTCACTGGGTTGATAACTACTGGGCCTGGCTGTGGAGGTGGCTGCTGGTGTTTAGTTTAACTTGTGGCATGTGTCAGGGGGCAATAGGGCATTGTGTAGTCCTGGACTTGGTTTGGACTCGGAGTCACTGTTGTGTTGTTGCCTGTTGGTAACTTCTGTCTGTCTGTCTGTCTGTCTGTCTGTCTGTCTGTCTGTCTGTCTGTCTGTCTGTCTGTCTGTCTGTCTGTCTGTCTGTCTGTCTGTCTGTCTGTCTGTCTCTCTCTCTGTCTGGCTGTGTCTCTCTCTCTGTCTCTTTCTGTCTGGCTGTCTCTCTCTCTCTCTTTCTGTCTGGCTGTGTCTCTCTCTCCCCTGTCTGTCTCTCTCTCCCATCTGTCTCTCTCTCTCTCTCCCCCATCTGTCTCTCTGTCTCTCCCCATCTGTCTCTCTCTCTCTCTCCCCATCTGTCTCTCTGTCTCTCCCCATCTGTCTCTCTCTCTCTCTCTCCCCCCATCTGTCTCTCTGTCTCTCCCTGTCTGTCTGTCTGTCTGTCTCTCTCTGTCTGTCTGTCTGTCTCTCTCCCTCTGTCTCTCTGTCTGTCTGTCTGTCTGTCTCCCTCTGTCTCTCTCCCTGTCTGTCTGTCTCTCTCCCTCTGTCTCTCTCCCCCTGTCTGTCTGTCTGTCTGTCTCTCCCTCTGTCTCTCTCCCCCTGTCTGTCTGTCTGTCTGTCTCTCCCTCTCTCTCCCCTGTCTGTCTGTCTGTCTGTCTCTCTCTCTCTCTCTCTGTCTGTCTGTCTGTCTCTCCTCTCTCTCCCCGTCTGTCTGTCTGTCTCTCTCCCCTGTCTGTCTGTCTGTCTGTCTCCTCTCTCTCTCCCCCTGTCTGTCCGTCTGTCCATCCAGTCTGTCTGTCCGTTCGTCATTCGTCGTCCATCTGCCTCTCCCTGTCTCTCCTGTCTCTCTCTCTCTCTCTCTCTCTCTCTCTCTCTCTCTCTGTCTCTCTCCGCCTGTCCGCCTCTCTCTCTCTCTCTCTCTGTCTCTCTCTTTCCCTGTCTGTCTCTCTCTTTCCCTGTCTGTCTCTCTCTTTCCCTGTCTGTCTCTCTCTCTTCCCTGTCTGTCTCTCTCTTTCCCTGTCTGTCTCTCTCTCTCTCCCGCTCTCTCTCTCTCTCTCTCTCTCTCTCTCTCTCTCTCTCTCTGTCCCAGTCTCTGTCCCCATCTCCCTGTCCCTGTCCCTGTCAGGAGTAGAGTGAGTGGACGACCGGAGCATGCTGGTCAGGGAGGTTATTGGGCAGGTGGCAGGAATACAAGTGGCCAGGTGGGGTCCTTCAGTCCGGGCGGCCGGTGGCAGCACAGAGCAAGTCATCTCGAGGAGCAGCAGAGGAGGAGAGCATCAGCCAGCAAGCAAAGGTAGGCTAGCAGCAGCAGAACTGTTCCATGGGGTGCACATTCAATCACAGTAGAGTGTCTCCTGGCAGTTAGGCTAGGAAACCAACCCTGCTCCTCAGGCACTTCAGCTCATAGTATACTCTGGCTGTTTAACTCATGCTGGAGGAGGGGCTGGCACATTTACACATATTTTATAGGAGGGATGTTGAGGTTTTCTCTGTGGGGATGGATGGGAGGGATGCTGATGCTGTGGGGAATGGATGGGAGGGATGCTGATGTTGCCTCTCTGGGGGTGGATGGGAAGGATGCTGATGTTGCCTCTCTGGGGGTGGATGGGAAGGATGCTGATGTTGCCTCTGTGGGGATGGATGGGAGGGATGCTGATGTTGCCTTTGTGGGGCTGGACGCGAGGGATGCTGATGCCTCTGTGGGGGAGGATGGGAAAGATGCTGATGTTGCCTCTGTGGTGATGGATGAGAGGGATGCTGATGTCTCTGTGGGGATGGACAGGATGGATGCTGATATTACCTCTATGGGGATGGATGGGAGGGATGCTGATGTTGCCTCTGTGGGGATGGATGGGAGGGATGCTGATGTTGCCTCTGTGGGGATGAATGGAAGGGATGCTGATGTTGCCTCTGTGGGGATGAATGGGAGGGATGCTGATGTTCCTTCTGTGGGGATGGAAGGGAAGGGATGTAGATGTTGCTTCTCTTGGGATGGATGGGAAGGATGCAGGTGTTGCCTCTGTGGGGATAGATGGGAGGGATGCAGATGTTGCCTCTCCGGGGATGGATGGGAGGGATTCCGATGTTGCCTCTCTGGGGGTGGATGGGAAGGATGCTGATGTTGCCTCTGTGGGGATGGATGGGAGGGATGCTGATGTTGCCTTTGTGGGGCTGGACGCGAGGGATGCTGATGCCTCTGTGGGGGAGGATGGGAAAGATGCTGATGTTGCCTCTGTGGTGATGGATGAGAGGGATGCTGATGTCTCTGTGGGATGGACAGGATGGATGCTGATATTGCCTCTATGGGGATGGATGGGAGGGATGCTGATGTTGCCTCTGGGGATGAATGGGAGGATGCTGATGTGTTGCCTCTGTGGGGATGAATGGAGGATGCTGATGTTCCTTCTGTGGGATGGAAGGAAGGGATGTAGATGTTGCTTCTCTTGGGATGGATGGGAAGGATGCAGGTGTTGCCTCTGTAGGGATAGATGGGAGGGATGCAGATGTTGCCTCCCCGGGGATGGATGGGAGGGATTCCGATGTTGCCTCTCTGGGGGTGGATGGGAGGGATGCTGATGTTGCCTTTGTGGTGCTGGACGTGAGGGAAGCTGATGCATCTGTGGGGGAGGATGGGAAAGATGCTGATGTTGCCTCTGTGGGGATGGATGGGAGGGATGCTGATGTTGCCTTTGTGGGGCTGGACGCGAGGGATGCTGATGCCTCTGTGGGGGAGGATGGAAAAGATGCTGATGTTGCCTCTGTGGTGATGGATGAGAGGGATGCTGATGTCTCTGTGGGGATGGACAGGATGGATGCTGATATTGCCTCTATGGGGATGGATGGGAGGGATGCTGATGTTGCCTCTGGGGATGAATGGGAGGGATGCTGATGTTGCCTCTGTGGGGATGAATGGGAGGGATGCTGATGTTCCTTCTGTGGGGATGGAAGGGAAGGGATGTAGATGTTGCTTCTCTTGGGATGGATGGGAAGGATGCAGGTGTTGCCTCTGTAGGGATAGATGGGAGGGATGCAGATGTTGCCTCTCCGGGGATGGATGGGAGGGATTCCGATGTTGCCTCTCTGGGGGTGGATGGAAGGGATGCTGATGTTGCCTTTGTGGTGCTGGACGTGAGGGAAGCTGATGCATCTGTGGGGGAGGATGGGAAAGATGCTGATGTTGCCTCTGTGGTGATGGAAGGGAGGGATGCTAATATTGCCTCTGTGGGGATGGACAGGAGGGAAGCTGATATTGCCTCTGTGAGAATGGATAGGAGGGATGCTGTTGCCGCTTCTGTGGGGATGGATGGGAGGGATGCTGATTGTGGCGGTGCCTCTGTGGGGATGGATGAGAGGGCTGCTGATTGTGGCGGTGCCTCTGTGGGGATGGATGAGAGGGCTGCTGATTGTGGCGGTGCCTCTGTGGGGATGGATGGGAGGGATGTTGATGTTGCCTCTGTGAGAATTGATGGGAGGGATGCTGATGGTGGCGGTGCATCTGTGGGGATTGACGGGAGGGATGTTGATGTTAGTAGAAAAAAAAAAACACCATGTATTCCAGAGCCAGGAGAACAGATAGTCCTCCAATGAAGGTAGTCACAAATTGCCAGAAGTCCAGTTTGCTGTTTGTTTAGAAAAATATTGGTTTTATTGAACAATCATGAGAAGGCACACCAGGTATTTGCAAGGTCCCCTGCATTTCGACAATTAAGGCTTCAGCGGGGGATGAACCTTGCAATACTCAATCTCTTTAAACTAATTATTTTCAAAATCCGTGGCATCAGTTATTAACCAGATTGTTTCTTTCCAAAAAAAAACTAGCAAATATTCAAATAAAATATTTGGTAATTAAGAAAAAATGTTACTCATTAGTTCATGATAATGGTAGCAACCCTTTTACATATCAAATATTTCAAAAGTGTAAAGTCAGTTGCATCAGCCAATCAAATTGCTAGATATAAAATTTAGTATTTTTGAGGAAAAATTATTCCTGTTAGCTAGTGGAGGAATATACCACATACTAAATCTCAGAATCTTCCCAAAATTAATATTAAAAATGGGCTTATCAACCAAAAGTTTGTAACGACCAATCAGATTGCTATATTTCAGATACATTAAATTTACAATATTTCTCTTACTAAGTAGATGTTGATGGTTGATAAACCATATTATATAAAAAAACCTCAAATCAAACAACCTCATTTAGGCAATAACAAAACGGAATTGTCTGCTGATGTTGCCTCTGTGGGGATTGACGGGAGGGATGCTGATGTTGGTTCTGTGGGGATGGATGGGAGAGATGTTGAGTCCAGTGACTGAAGTGGGCCTGGGGGTCTGTCTCTGCAGCAGTGTGTGACTACTCTGATGGGTATGGGGGGGACTCGGTCTCTGGCAGCTCTGCAATGTATGATGCATGGGGCAGCCTGTAGCTTCAGGACGGAACAGAGACCCAACCTACTGACTAGCTTGTTTTGCTGTCTTGCTAAAGCCTTCAGCAAGAAAGTTAGTAAGGCAGTCAGCACGCTTAGGTCGGTTACCGTCCTAAAGGCCTTGTTATTGGGTAAGCAGCAACACAGCCGGGACATGTTTATTCTCTCCTGGAAATACAAGAATAAAGTCATGTAGTACTAGTAGTTAATTTCTGAAATATGAGCATCCTTTACCTTTCCTGCCAGTGCAGTCACAGCCCTAATCAGATCATTATTTTGCATCTACCTGTTCTCATATTCAGCTAACAAATTATTGCCACCACTACTGTGAGTAATATATATTTGTTTATCAGTTTCTTGAAAATACCACGGGGAAAAGAAAAATGCTTTTTAGCAATAAAGAATGAAGATTATTTTTTGAAGGTGTCAGCCTCAAGGGGCAGAAAACAAACAGTAAAATTCTAATTAAAGGTTGTGGGCTTATATGTTACATGTGAAGTATGCATGCCCTGACGAAAAAGTCTTTCCCATGTTTCAGATTGTGATTGACAAAAAGTTTGGGAATCCACTTAAAGATATAAATCGAACATGACAGACTTGTTCCCAGTGGGATATGTGCTAGTGAGATGAAATAAACCCCAGTTCAGTGATATTTCTGTTGGGCTGAAAACTGTATGATGTAAACATTTTTTGCTAAAGCATTTGTCAACATTATTTGACAGAGATTTTGGTGGGGGGGAGGGGTCCAATTGTTTAACCAGGAGTAGCACACAAAGCTGAAAGCTTGTTTACAGGTGCAACCTGGGAGCACAGGGAAGTTTAGTGACTTGCTCAGGATCATACAGTATGCAGGTGGGGGCTATGGGATCAAACCCAGGTCTCCAGATTTGCAGCTCAGAGCCTTAAACCACTGCACTATACTGCCTCCCCCAAGTTAAGTTACGTGGGAGAAGAAAGTGGTGTGGTGATGAGATGGGGGCACAGATGTGACTTGAGAGAGGTCAGAAAACCCAGTTGGAGAGTGTGGCCATTGTAGCATAATGAGAAAGTAAAAAATAAATAAAAAAGGCAGCTGCATCCCTCGTTAAACTGCACAGGGAAGCATTAAAAAGCAACAACTGCCAGTTATCTGAGTTATTTCTAGGGTTCTTACTTCTTCACTGTTGTTATGTGGCCCTGTGGCTACTGAAAAGCAAGTTTACTGCATACCTCTTAACTGTACCACATTACGAGGAACATTCCTCATTTTTACTTCACAAAAGCTCCCTGTTCCACATTGTGAGGACTTGTTCCACATTCAAAGTCAACATTTTAAAACAAAAATCCACAGTAAATGATGCAAAAAATATATTGTTCAATTAATAGCAGACTTTCTGAACATAAATGCAACAATTTTAACAGTGTTTTGAGTTTCTTAGGTAAAGATTTGATTAAGAGTTCCACATTTTGCCCATTTGTTCCACATTTTGACAGGCAATGTTCCACATTTGGGGGACAAAAGGTTGAGAGGTATGGTTTACTGTATATAATGGCTCTTGGATTGCTAGGACACAACTGTGCCATTGGAAATGTCTGTTGGGCCAGTGTGTTTTCCCAATCACTAGCCCTTTTGGCTACTGGCTGCAAAACATAATTTTGACCCCTGGTCTTCTATGTCTTTATGGCCATGTCCAAAAAAGCATATATAAAGTATCTGGCCAGGAAAGATACAGTACATATAAACTTTATTTGGACATGGCTGGCCATGGGCACATACAGTCTCCGACTCTTTGTAACCTACCTACCTGGTGATAATGGGATATATGAGTATGCAGTGAAATGCAGTACTGACTCCATTTATGCCACACTGTGTCTCTCCCATCCTCTGCTAAACACATAGGGCAGCCCGGAAGGGGATGCACTGTGCTAAGAAATTGTGTGAGTGACTTGATGTGGGGAACCTGGAGAGTTTGGGGTGACAATTCTTTCATGACTATTGGCTCCTCTACTACCCCACAGATATCAAAACCTGATGTATCCTGCTCTGTTTTGGACTTTGTTCACTGCAGGGGGCGTGGCCTTGACCCCTGGGTCAGGGGCGGGGCTTGACTCCTGACCCCTGGGCCTGACCAAATATTTTACAAACCTGGCTCCTATGGTTGCCTCCTCTCCCCGCCCCCACCCCCCAGCCCATGACGGTAGCAGTCCCCTTTCTTCCATGAACTCTGGAGCAAAGGTATTCATTCGTGCTTCCACCCATTCCTCCCCTTTTCCATCCACTCCCACCTTTTTTATCCTAGCTATTGTCTCCTTGCACTTCTTTCTCCCTGATGTGTCTGAAAAGTCTCCATTAATTCCCTGCGCTAATTTCAGCTCCCTCTGGGCCTTAGCTTCTCTCACTTTTCTGGTCACCTTCCTGGACCATCTTGCATACTCTTCCCTGTCCCTTTCCTTTCCCTGTCCTCCTATACCTCTGGTGCACCTCTCGTGTTGCCCTCCCCACCCCCACTACCTCACTGTTCAACCAGCATGGTTTCCTTGCTCTGCTCCTATTACTCTGTGTCTTGGTGCAGGCTTCCATTGCCTCTGTAATTCCCATTTAATAATATCACATTTCTGCTCCGCGTCCATCTCCTGCCTTATGCCCTCTAGGTTCCCTTTCAGTACTTCCCGATCCTCCCAAAGTCCACCCTCAAGTTTACCACCCATGTCACAGAATTCTCTGGCTCCCCGCACATCGTGATATTAAACCACACTGTTTGGTGATAGCTGTCGGCTACTGGGTCCTCCACCCTTATTTCCCTTACTGCCTCCCCATTCGACAATACCAGATCTAAAGTGTTCTTTAGCCTAATAGGTACACTGACCAGCCGCATAGTGGAGACCTTCCTGGATCAAGTCCAGGAGCACTTGCTTCCTAGCACTGCAGGTGACTGGAGTGCTTCAGTCAGCCCCTGGCAAGTAGAAATCCCCCACGATGACCACCTTCCCTTCCCTTTCCTACATACTTTTCTGATTTGTCCCGCAACTTCCCTGTCAAGCTCCTCAGACTGGGACAGTGGCCTGTATATCACCCCAAACCTCAGTTTCCTACCCCTTGAGTCTAGGAGCTGCAGCCAGATTGCCTCTGTTCTCCTTTCCTCCCCCTCGTCCCTTGTGCATTTGATCCCATCCCTCACATAGACTGCCACCCCACCCCACCCCTCCCTCCTTATAGTCCTTCCTGTATAATTTGTACCCTGGGATTGCCAGATCTCAGTCCCGGTGCTCAGTTGCCCACGTTTCCATGACAGTTGCAATATCCACCCTCCACACTGCCAAGAGTGCCTGTAGCTCAGCTGATTTGTTACCTAAGCTTCTTGAATTCAGTGAGACTACCCTCCATCCTGCCCCCTTCCCTTCATCACCCTCCATCTCCTCCCTTCTACTCCCTCCCTTTTCGGCTGCCCTGAGTCCTTCCCTGCTAGCCTGGGGAGTAGGCTGTGACTCCACTCTATCGGATCCCTGCCTACCTGCTGTCCACTTGCCACCCCCCCATCTAGTTTAAATCCACCTTTGTCGCAATATACCTCCCCAGTCTTTGCTTTAATACTTCCTTCTTCTCCTCACTCAGGTGCAGCTTATCCCTTGCAAAGAGATTGTTATCCCAGGTACTGCCCCAGCCACCCACAACCCCGTACCCCTTAGTTCGACACCATTCTATCAACCATGTGTTCAACTCCCCAATCCTTTCCTTTCTCACTGTGCTTGTGCAGGATACTGGGAGCACCTCCGAGAAGGCCACAGACTCCCCAGTCTCTTCGCACAACCTTCCCACTTTCTCAAATCTCTCCATTGTTACTTCCAACATTTCTCCCGCTAGGTCATTTGTCCCCACATGTAAAACAATGTGCAGTTTCCTCCTACCCCTCCTTGCACACCTTAGGATTGCCTGTCCTGCCCTGTCTGCCTTTAATCCCAGTATGGACTCCACCCATATCCGACTGTGCCTCTCCTTCTTGCTTCCCCATCTGATCCCCTTGAGTATGGAGTCCAACACCAGTACCCCCTCTTTCCTTGTGCCCGTCACCACCCCCCATCCAGGTTCTCATTCCCAGGGCCACTCAAGGTGGTGCTTTTACCATTTGCCCCAGTGTCTTCTCCCGGCCCCTCTCAATTGAGACCCTTTCCCCTCCTGCTGTTTGACTGCCAACCTCCCTCTCCCTCCTCACCTCTCCATGTATTATCCTTCCCCCCTGCCATGCTGTGCTCAATCTCTCCACTAGTAATGCCCCTCGCTCCTTCCTCTTCATGAGTACTATCCTTCTTGCAATCTCCTCCTGTCTCCTCTTCCCCATGTGTCACTAGTACAGCAAACATGTTCCCTATCCTCTTTGCATTACTATGTGTTTTCTCCTCCTTCCTGCCTACTGCTGCTCCTCTTTTGCTAGGCCCTACTACAGTCCACCCTTCATCAGCTGGCTTCCTGTCTAGTATGCCCCCTCTCCCTGACCCCCTCCTTTGACCCACTATTCCTTCTCTGTGGTGCCCCCGATACTCTCGGATGTCAGCCCTTCTACCAACACAACTCTCCCCTCACCCCTCAACCTCCCTAGCTCCCTACTAAGCCACTGAACCTCTTCTTCAAGCCTCCTTAGCCTGTGGCATACTGGGCACCCTCCCAGCCTCCACAGTATGTTCATCCACACTGCTGCCCCACAACCACTGCACCCCACAATCCTAGCCATGGTTCACACTACCTATACAGGACAGTGAAATACAGTCTCTCTATACTGATTGCAGTTGTTTACGAACACAATTACAAACCCACCAATAGCATTCCCAAGTCTCAAACATACAGTCCAGAAATTAGACGTTTGCCCCAGGTCTTCTTGAGGCCCCTCCCTCTAGCTTTAATTGGGCCGTTGTGCCCCCCCGTTGAGCTTAATTCAAAAAACACAACCACAGAAACCTCTAAGCTAAATTCAAAAGACACAGCCACAGAAACATTTAAGCTTAATTCAAAAAACATAGCCACAGAAACCTTTAAGCTAAATAAAAACACAAAAACAAAAAAAACACAGCAAAACTTACAAAAATCCTCTCCACATTAACTCTCTCTCTCCACAGCAAGTAGAATCAACTAATCCTAGCCCAGTCTCTAACTGAAATTGTATTACCAAATGTTCTTGCATGCAACCTAAGACAGCCAGCTACAGTAATAACTGGAAATCACAATCCTACTCATAAGATCTACAGTACTAACTGTACTCCACAGTCCTACTCACACGTTATAAATATTTATATACATATTATATAACATATGCAGACAGATATTCCCCTTTCCACTGTTTGGTGCCTTTGAATTTCCACATTAGTTTCTCCAGATTGAATGCTACCAAAAACACCTTCTAGTGCAGACAGATACATTTGAGCTGATGTGTCAGAATTTGTGGACCTCAAAAACCTAATTGCTTGCAAGGCAGGACCCCTTAAACTTTCCATGATCCTTTTTCATTTTTCTGCTTCTGCACACTGCCACTCTTGAACTGGGGGGGTGCATAGTCTATCCCAGTCTCTGGATCATCCTCCCCCGGGGGGGTGGGAAGAGTGCCTGAAAACATCCTCAGCCTGCAGTAAGAGTCATGACTAACTGCAGGCACAGGTGTGGGTGCCGGCACTGAGGCAGGCACAGAAGTTGGTGAAGGGGCAGGTACTGGAGCTGCTGTGGGTGTTGGGGAAGAAATGCCCCCAGGTGACATAAATAACTTTTTGAAGTCCTCAATTGTTTTACCCATCTCCAGTAACAATTTGGCAAGCTTTTCCTCAAAATTTTTGGTTAAGGGTGGGAGTTCATTTTCTGAGGGGTCCTCACCATCTTTAGTTACCACCCTCCAAACAGCCAGGAACCCAACGGTAATAGTTTGGGGCACTTGAGTGCTGTCCACGGGTTTTCCACATTCCAAAGCCATTAGAATTTGGGCAGTCAAGTCAGCATGTCAGCTTACCACTACAGCTTTTCCCAGACATTCAGTTTTGGAAAGTGCCCCCTCTATAGTGTCTTTTAGTGCCCCAGGAGAATATCTAGTATTAACAAGGCATTTTGGGGGTCAATTTCATGCTCTGTACACCATCCAACCAACTGATGCACAGCCATTTCTTCAGTGGTACCAATAAAAAAATTTTTGTAACACGGGTCCAAAGCTAGGAGTGAACTAGAGACAGGACATTGGTGGAAAGGTACCAGCTGACTGAAATCCAGCGGTGATTAACCCACCAGTACAGCCTGTTGGCACCCTACCACCAGTAGCCACTCGGTGCAGCACTGCGATGGGAATAAACACGGTAGAGATGCAGGTAAGCATTAGAGACTGCTGTTGCAGTCCCTGTAGAAGACACCTTTACAGTGGCAGTAGTGAGAAGACAGACAATATCAGTAGCGCGCTTCGAAAGGCTGCCACAGAGAGAGAGACAGACAGACAGGCTGTCTCACTATGTAATCATCCCAGTAGATGGCCTCGCTGACAGACCAGTGACACATAGATGGTCATGATCCCGCAGAGTGCTGTTGTAGGTCGGGGGAGCTGTGAGACAAGCGTGGCGAGTGGGATGACTGAAGCAGTGAGAGAAATGGTATGGCAGACTGCAGGGATAATTCTCGCGCTGAACAAGAGAGAGAGATAAGTGTATGTAAATGTGGTAGTGCGAGTGTGTATGTATGGAAATCTCCTACACTGCAGTGCGCCTATGCATGCTCGGGATGTAACGGCTAAGCAAAAATGATAAAAATGGTCACTACGAATACGAAAATTACACTGCACTTTGTTTCATATAGTAAAGGTGCCCTGCTGTACAGCGAAAAACACTCAGCACTATAGAAATGTCTATCGTGCAGTGGGAACGCGGATGTTTTCACATATCAGTGTGTTAGAAGTAAAGAGACGGTGCATACTGCAGCAATCAGCAGTATTACTCTCGCAACATTGTCTGTACTTTCAACTGAAGCACTGCTCTCACAATATTTGCCATGCACTTGCTATAATATAGTGATATCACCTCTACATCGGTTTCTACCGGGATTATGCCCGCTGGTGCTTGGAAGCACTCGGCCATCGGCCTGTGCACCCACCATCCCCCCCAGCCGGGCATTAATCCACCGCTAGAGCCCTCCTCTGTCGGTGATTAATGCTTACATATGCACTTTTTGGTTTTGGCTACTAGGGGCACTAATCCCTGTGGTGCCTCCAAAGATGTAACCCCTAGATGGTGCTATCCTATGGGCTACTACCCCTGCCTGTGTGACTATGCACAGGATGAGGGGCCTGAGCTTGGTGAATGGGTGCCTCCACCTGGAGGAATGGTCTTGGGGTAGCGTAACTGCTGTTGGTATAGCCCTCCAGGATGCTATAACCCCCACCAACCCTTCTAGTGGCCTAAACAGTTTAGCAACAGAATTTCCACATTTACCATATGACCATAATGATATGCTCACGCCCCTTGCACTTACCACCAGGGCTGGATCCTCTGCAACTGCCTTGGAGACCCCTTGGAAAATAAGACCAGTGATGCAACCAGAAAAGAGCAGTACTGTGTACCCACCAAGAAAGTACACACTAGCCAGGTTAAACATAAAAAAAACAATAATCCTATTTATTCAGAGGGATGTGAACAAGGGTGGGGCGTAAATCTAGCAAGTAATTGGCAGTTCTGATTAAAATTCAGGTTACATAGATACATACATAGATACACAGACAATGTCGGCAGATAAGGGCCTATGGCCCACCCAGTCTGCCCATTTAAGTTTGTAAGTTCAGTTTATGTTTTCCAGGAAGTCTGTTGCCCCTTACCCCTGACCTCCAGAATTCCTTTATGTCTATCCCATGCATTCTTAAATCCCGTGATTGTTTCAGCCCCCCACCACTTCCTCTAGCAGGGTGTTCCACTTGTCCACCACCCATCCTGTGAAGAAATTCTTCCACATGTTTCCTCTGAATCGTCCTCCCTCCAACTTCATCCCATGCCCTCTAGTCCTGGAACATCTTTTTCGCTTAAAAATAGTGCATTCCTGCACCCTGTTCCTCCCTGTTAGATACTTGTATGTCTCTATCATATCCCCTCTCTCCCTCCTCTCCTCCAGGGAGTACATGTTCAGTGCCTTCAACCTGTCCTCATAGGACTTGTGATGCAATCCATGCACCATCTTTGTTGCCCTCCTCTGAACCTTCTCTACCCTGTCTATGTCCTTATATAGATAAGGTCTCCAGAACTGCACAGTGTACTCCAGGTGCGGCCTCACTAGTGTCTTGTATAGTGGAATTATGACCTCCCTTTTCCTGCTGGTGATGCCCCTGCCTATGCATCCCAGCATCCTATTTGCTTTACCTGCTGCCTTGTCACACTGTTTCCCTGCCTTGAGGTCATCAGAGATGATAACTCCAAGATCCCTTTCCTGCTTGGTGCATGCTATATCCTCACCCCCCAACTGATATATTGTGCCAGGTTTTTGTGCCCCATATGCATTATCTTGCACTTCCTTGCATTGAATTTCAACTGCCAAACCCCTGACCATTCTTCAAGTTTCTGCAGGTCCCTTCTCATTCTGTCTACACCCTCTGGTGTGTCTACTCTGTTACAGAGCTTTGTGTCATCAGCGAACAGTGAAATTCTGCCTTCTAGGTCCTGCGCAATGTCACTGATGAAGATATTGAATAGTACCGGTACCAGCACTGATCCCTGTGGTACCCCACTGGTCACTCTTCCCTCTGTGGAGTGACAGCCATTTACCACCACCCTCTGTGTCCTGCTGCCCAGCCAGTTACCTACCCACCGCACTACTGTCCTGCCCACACCCATATTCCCCAGTTTGTGCAATAGTCTTCTGTGTGGCACAGTGTCAAAGGCCTTGCTGAAGTCCAGATAGGCCATGTCCACTGCCCTCCCTGATCCACCTCCTAGTCACCCAGTCAAAAATTCAATGAGGTTGGTCTGACATGACCTTCCCTGGTGAAACCATGCTGCCTTGGGTCCTGTAGTCCATTGACAACCAGATGTTCCACTAATCTCTCCTTCAGTAGTGCTTCCATGATCTTCCCACTACCGAGGTGAGGCTGACTGGTCTGTAGTTCCCTGCTCCTCTTTGTTCCCACTTTGTATAAGGGACTACATCTGCTATCCTCCAGTCTTTGGGTACCTCCCTGTTTCTAGTGATCAGCTAAACAGGATAGCAAGAGGTTCAGCCACCACCTCTTAGTTCTTTAAGGACCCTGGGTGCACCCATCTGGCCCCATTGCTTTATCAACTCTTATTACTTCCAGTTCCTTCAGGACCCTTTCTCGTGTAAAGGGACTTGTGTCCATTTCTGCACCATTCTCACCCCTTGTACTCCATTCAGACCCATTACCCTCCTCTTCCTTAGTAAAGACTGAGCAGAAATACCTGTTCAATATGTCAGCTTTACTGTTGTCATCCTCCATACAGCCCCCATCCTCCCCCTTCAGGTTTATTAAGCATGGGAGATGGGGCAGGAACAGTAGCTCAAGCTGCGGACCCTGCAACACGAGCAGACTTGATAGACCAAATGGCCTTCTTCTGCTGGCTTCTTCGTATATTCGTATACGTATTGTAAGTCCCTTTGACACAGTCCCACAACCTTGGGTACACAGTATGTTATTTATTTATTTCAGATCTCAGATTAACCATTTGAGCTCAGAGCTCTTTACATAGGTTCCACGTTAGTACATTTAGAACAAGTAGGTGATTATACAGAGGATTGAGACAAAAAAGGCAATAGAATTAGAATGAGAACATTTAGGTACATTTGGTCTTTAAACAAAGGAATGCAAAAAATGCAAACTGGAATAAGTAAACACAGTCAGATACATACAGGAACAGACTAAATAACTGTGCCCAACAGGGAGCCTGTTAGTTGTCAGCAACACAAGGGGGTTAGCGCATAGAAGTGCTGGAGAGGCGGGTTGGGGGGTTGAGCCCCAAGTGCAGGGTGAGAGAGGAGAGGAGAGGAGAGGAGAGGAGGAGAGGAGAGAGAGAGAGAGAGAGAGAGAGAGAGAGAGAGAGAGATCTGTTTGGCAGAAGGGCAGATGGTAGAAGATACCTTTGCTAGGTGCTAGCGATGGCAGACACATTGAGATTCCTGTATTAAATGGTTCTTTAGGTTCTTTTTGAAGGTCCACAGAGTGGGCAGGCTAATAATGTTCCCATGGAGGGAGTTGAACCACAATGGCGCCCGATTGGCAAAGGATCTTTGTCCTTGAGATGTCTGACATTTTGGAGTCAGGAAGGACTGCTGTTCCAATTTTCGGGTGGGCCTGGGATTAGTGCTGGGAACTAGGAGTTGTCCGACCCCAGTCGGAAGCTGACCAAGGCAGATCTTTTTGGCCAAGAGGCAAGATTGATATTTTAAGCGACCAAAGACCGTTAGCCAGTGAGCCTTTGCATAGAGATCCCAGGTGTGAGTTAGTCAGTGAGCCCCTAAGGTGAGCCTGCAGGCATTGTTAAGGGCAGTTTTTATATGTCGGAGGGCAGTATCTGTGGCAGAGCCATATATGTGAAACAGGCTAGCCTGAAGCGTTGCCTGGGGTAGGCTGGCATTGCAGTTGATCGTTGGGGCCCGCAGGAAGGAAAACAATTAACATGCACATAATCTAAATATTTGTAATCCGGAGCAGGATGGCTCAGTCCGTAGCAATAAAACCCAAAACGAGCAATTAGATTGTACACAATGATTTGAGGCTGTTGTTGCAGGTATGTTTATACGTAGAAAAAATTATTTAATTGTTAATATATGATAAAATAGTCCTTCCACCTATTTAAAAGTGACGTCATTATGTAGTTACGAGTGGTAGTACTGATTAATTTTGTTGCACTACCCCAGTGCTCTTGTGTACTAATTACAGTTTTTTTTTTCTGGTTGTATTTTTTTTTTTTTTTTTTTTTTTTTAAATAGGAATGAGCTCAAACTGGGGAACTAAATCTGAGGGATGCTGAGTGGGGGAAAAGCCGACTGGTGCCGTGCCCTACTGTTTGAATCCCGGGTCCGGTGACTGTTTCTGTGGGCACTTGAAACTCCCAGCCCGTACGGAGCTCAGGCTGCGGTCTGCTCCATGCGGGTGGGAGTATTCGTGAAAGACAGCCGGTGTAGTGTGGGAGGCACCGATTGAAGCACCCCCGTTCTTTTATTACTTGCAGGTTTTTCTACGGTCCTTTTTTTATTTTTTTCTTGCAGGCTGATCCTGACTTCCAGCTTGATTGCTGCATGAATCCCCTGCTGCTGCAACCCAAACGTGGGCTGGCTGGACACCTCAGACCCGCAGACTGACAGCCGAAAAAAAGTTTAGGCCTAGCAGGCCTAACCTTTAAGAGCTGGCAGGCTCCCCAGAGGCTCACACACTGAACTCCCAGGCAAATCTGACAATCTGAGCAGTTACCCCCTTTTTATATGGGGCTTAGGTCCAAAGATCCTATTGGCTGCCAAAACTGTCCTGAACAGTTTCCATTTGTTAATTGGCTTGTGTTTTGGCACCTAGCTTTTGTCCGAGATAATTCCCCATAAGTCTCTGGCAACGTCTCATAATTCCCTTTAATAGATGCTGGCTCCCAATTGGTGGAAAGGCACAAAGATGGTGGCAGCAGTTCAATTTTAGGCAGTCTATTTCAGTGTCCTCATAGATTAAAGCTCTGGTGTAGCCAGACATTTTACTTTCATTTGATGATATCCCCACTATCTTGTAGCCCCAGCAGTTCTGTCACCATGTCCATTCTCAATTTAAATAAATACCACCCTTGGGGAGTCATGGCTCCCCTAGCACACTGCCCCTAGAAACACTGCCAGGGCTTATGAATATTCATTAGGGCTTCACTGCCCTGACCTTTACCCTAACTCCTAGTGCCCCAGAGGCAGCACTTACGGCATCTGCCAGTTTATTTATTTAAAATATTTTTCTCTTGCTCTTGTGTATGTCTCCAGTGCCTTCTAACTTAATCTGACACCGGGAAGCATGGAGACACCTCCTGACTGTTGACCGCAATGGCAGTAGAACAAACAGTGCACCCCTACGATAGTGCAAATGGTGACCTAAAGCAAACATGCTGACCACTCGCAATTAGACTGCGAGCCCCGCAGGGCTCAACACCACAGGGGGAACACTTGGGGACATGGGGAAAATGGCAAAGTGCCGCAGAGGAATGGGCAGATGCCGACAGCAGCGGAACACCCGGAGCATATCAGGAAAGCTCCCCAAATGGGGGGGCGCGTTACACTACCATACAACATGGTTGAACATGTGTCACCGGAGGCTTTCTTTTTTTGTGGGGGGCAGCAGTAGCCGATGGGAGATTGGGCACCCGTCAGTAGAAAACAACAGCGAGGGGGTTTGCAATGCCAGCAGGGATTGGGGCCCCCATCAGTAGTAAACACGGGGTTAGTATTGTTTGTGAACACGGCAGCAACTGCCACCATGTTCACAAACAATATCAGTATGTGAAGATCCCGCCCTGCAATGACGGGTCGCTCCCTCATTGCAGCGGATGGTTTACACTGCAGTGATGAGGCGGCCCCTGATTGCAGCGGCTAAATTGTCATAAGTTGGTGGCAAGGTTTCAAACTTGTGTCACCAGCAACATGTCACGGCATTGGGGGAAGCGGGACAAGCCTTTGCACACTGAGGGGGCATTGGCCACAACAGTGCCACACCTCCACAACCTGCTTCTGAGAAAGCTGTCCCAATATGTTTCTTACGCTGCACACAATCAACATAAAAATGGTATGCTAACAATGCGAATGTGCAATTGTAAATACCATAGGATTTGTAGATTTGGCTGCAGTTTGTACACCATAATATACTGTACAAGGCAGTCTTCAGTTTCTAAATAGCCATGTATCTCTATCAGGTAGGGCACTCACAAGTGGACATTAAGTGCTGTTTTAATTTTGATTTGGTAGCAAAGACTGAGGAGTGCAGGTAATGTCAGGCAGCAATGTATTTTATCATTTGGGCAGGCAGTAGCTATTCTAACAGCTGCTTGATCAGATTTCTGATTCATGGACAGGGAGATATGAATCCCTTTGTCAATCTCTGAATACAACAGGCAGACAAGGTTCGTGGTTGCAGAGAAAAGGCCACCTAAGTTAATCACAAAGAAGACCCTCAGAAACAGCCACAAGAAAGACTAGGAGAGACAGAAACATGAACACTAACAATAAACTTGTAACATCATGTAACACTCGGGTTCCCCTGGGTTACTAGAACCCCTTTTGCTGTGCAGTTTAGGAAGGAGCTGGGCAGTGCAAGAGTAAAATCCCTGTAGGGCTCCTTTAAGGCATCTGGTCAGCTGTACTGGGCAGAGGTTTCTAAACTGGCATGTGAAACTCTCAGCAGCATAACCCATGACTAGGAGTGCTGCAGTTGAGATTTGAAGTCAGTTCAGTTCAGTGGAGAGTCTGAGTGAGGTCGGTCAGTGCTCTGTCTGTGGGCAGCCCAACTGCCAAAGGGGAGCCCCCCCCTCTTTTTTTCTTTTTTCACCCTAGTTCATAAACAGAACAGTTTGGGTGCTGGGTCGTGGCAGATGCCATCTTCTGTAATGCCCCAAGGGGTGATTTCTTCAGAAAGTGCTTTTGGGACTGGTAACAGTGAGTAGTAACTGGGGCCATCCCCACATCTGTCAAGATTTGAGTAAAAGTGCTGCCCAGAACTGGTCTGGCTATGTCCAGCCCCTCCAGTCATTGAAATGCAATGTGTCTGGAACTGGTCACTTCAGTATGGCTTGCAAGATTAGACTGGTAGCTAAAGTGGCAACCTAGCAAAAACCTTAATGATGAGCACTACTGTGAAGACTGCAAAGACAGTAATCTGTTTTAATAACAATGTGAAGAAGTCTTTTACTCTGATGTATATAAAACTGTGTTTCTCACACTGATTATTAGCTATCTGCTTAGTCACGGGGTCATAATGTCGCAAGATGCCGCATGGCAATATCGCACTGCCAATACAGCGCGACTTATGCCATGAGGCATAAGTCTTTTTTCTGTGGGGGGCTCCAACCCCCACACCTCCCATTATAGGGGGCTGTGTCCCCAGACCCTCCTCACTAAAGATTCTCAACTCGGGGGATCCAACTCGGTGAGCGCACAAGTCAGTAAAAATTAAAATGATTCTGGGAGCAGGAATCAAACCCGGTCCCAGACACAGTGCCTGGGTTCCTACTGCTGTGGCTCAGTCCTGTGAGCCACGGCAGCTGCTCATTGGAACCTGAGCCCAGCAGAGGTCTAATCCTTTGCCTGGGAGAGCACTACTGGTGCAATACTGCGTATAGCAGTATATGCGGTATTTTTCCAGTAGCGGTAGCATACTGCACTGTACTCGGTTAGCCATAATGTCATACGCTATTAAGCATGTGACATTATGACCCAGTAGGAGCTGCTTACATGTGCAAATCAAGTATACTTTTGGTTTTTATGTTTGCTTGCATGCATGTGCAAGAAACATAGTGCCATCATCCGAATTTTCGGAGATGTGTCACCCCCTCCTCCAATTCAGTCAGTGTGTTGGCAGGCGCGGCCCCTGTCCACCAATGCATGCTGGAGCTGTCTATGACAAGCTCCAAAATGCAGTGGCAAACAGTTGAAAGGGGGAGCTATGCTTCAGTGAGCAGTGATAAGATATCGCCTGCTCATGCGCAGCTCACACACACACAGAAACGCATGCATACTGCGTGCTGTCCCCCCACCTCCACACACACATATAGCCAATGGCGGTGCCCAATCCCCCGTCGGCTTGTGCTGCACCCCCCAAAGTTTTCACATGCCATGCTGGGTGTCCACCCCAGCATGGCAACTCACAGAACAGCCGACAGGGTGCCCAATCCCATCGGCTCCACTGTCCTCACCCCCAAGTACTGGGTGCCATGCTGGGAGCCCACCCCAGCGTGGCAATTGATCATATGGCTAGTCCAACCCTCGCCGGCTCCACCGGCCCCCCAGTCATGCCTAGACACGCCAGAGCCCACCCCATGGCAAATGTCCAACATCATCTTTTTTTTTTACCTGCAAAATAAAAACGGTCCCACGGCGCTTCTCCCAGCCACCCCTCCCACAACCCGCACCCACTGTGCACCCTGCCTCCCCACACCCCCTCTCACCCCATACTTACCTCCGGAGCTCAGCACGATGATCTTCGCTGGACCGGGAACACGTCTGCACTCTTCAAAGCCGACCGCAAACTGAGGAAATGCTGGTAAGCTGTATAATGGGCTAGATAGGGTTTTTTCAACTTTGTTGCATATCTCAGGCATTTCAACATGGGGTTTTTGAGACCCCTTCTAATAAATGATGTCACCGTCATGGCTTTATTCTGGCCCGAAGGGTGATTTTGCAGTCACTGCGCGAAATCACCTTTCAGGCCTGAATAATGCCATGACAGTGACATCATTCATGAGAAGGGGTCCCATAAACTCCGTGTTGAAAATTTGGTGCAAAAATTCCAAAAACTGACTTTTACGAGCGTGCATTGTGCAGTTCCTACGCACACTCATAAGTTCACGAATTTTCAATATTTTCACTCCAGATTTTCAACATTGCCATTTTACCACACCTTCTTATGTGCAGTACAGCTGTCATTTTTCACATCTCACCCAAAACGTTTTTCCGTCCATGTAGCGCACAATGGCGTAGTTGGTGTGCGAAATCAATGTACAGGACAAATTAAGAAAATCACAGTAACACTATTCATGAGCTGAGGTCTTAAAATGGCTATGTTGAAAATTTAGTGAAAAAATTCCAAAAAAATGACTGTTCTACGAGCATGCGTTACGCAGTTTTTATGCATGCTCGTAAGTTTGTGAATTTAATATTTTCACTCCAGATTTTCAACATTGCCATTTTATTACACTTCCTTATGAACAGTACAGCTGCTATTTTTCATATGTCGCCCAAAATGTGTTTTCGCACATGTAGCGCACAATGGTGCTGTTGGTGTGCGAAAGCAATGTTTAAGACAGATTAAGAAAATCACAGTTACACTGTTCATGAGCAGAGGTCTTAAAATGGGCATGTTGAAAATTTGGTGACAAAAGTCCATAAAATGACTGTTACGAGTGAGCATTGCGCAGTTTCCACGCACCCTCGTAAGTTCATGACTAATATTTTCAGTCCAGATTTTTACCAGTGGCATTTTTCCACACTTCCTTATGAACAGTACAGCTGTCATTTTTCACAACATGGCTGAAGTGTGTTTTCACACTTTCAGCGCAGAGATGAGTGGTCACTGGGGGAAATCATTGTTCGGGACAGATAAAGAAAATCACAGTGACACTGTTCATGATCGGAGGCACCAAAATGCCTGAGTTGACAATCTGCTGTAAAAAATCCCCAACCTAATTACGGGTGTGCGTTGCACAGTTTCTATGTACCCTCATGACTTCATTTTTTAATTTTTTTTTTTTTTTTTTTTTTTAATATTTTTACTGCAGATTTGCAACATTGCCATTTTTTTACACCTTCCCATGAACAGTACAGCTGTCATTTTTACATCCTGTTCTGAATGTTTTTGCACCTGTGGTGCTAAATGCCGTAGTCTCTGTGCATAAGCAGCTTTCGGCTAACAAACTGATATTGCCACTGTTCATGAGGTGGGGTCACAAAAAAAAAAAAACATGTTGAAAATTTGGAGTGAAAATACCAACGAATGCCTGAGGTATTAGAGTTTCCAACCATAACGCCCAACCCTGTAGAGAATGACAGGCATCAAGGGTGTGACTTGGGATTCTTGCCTGTAATGCTCATACCATTCCACATCCTGCAGCCAGTGAGAGGCATTGAGGTATGCCTTGGACTCTTCGGCCACAAAGTTCACCCCATTCTCCTATATCACACCCATCTCACTGTATTTCCTAATGAAATGGGGTGCGCATAAGGGCCAAAGACCCCAAGGAACACCGTGACACTTGTCAGTGTCTGCAGGGTGGAGTGTGGTGAAATGGCGTGGCCGTTATGCCTGATGACCCAAAGGCACACCCCAATGCCTATCACTCTCTGCAGGATGGTGGTGGGGTTGGCTTCAGTTCAATACTTCACTGCCATTCCTATTACGCAGCTCTGTAACTTCTACACTACCACTGCCAATGCCAGTAAGCAAACATTCGGCATTGTCAAATGCCTGTTTAATTATACCATGTCCTTATTTTGCCAGAATCTTGAAGATTCCACAGTCCAAGTGGCCTGGATGGGGGAGAGAACTGCAAGTACCTGGTAATTCACCTTTCAGGTCTTGATGTGAAAGGCCTCAGTTGGCTGTTTGTTAAACAGAGGGGTCTCTGACATGAAGACTTCCATGTAGGACAAAGGGAGAAGACCAACCAGCGCCTGTTCAACTTTGAAGGGGGCAAGTTGATAGCTACCCTAATGAAATACGCAGCTTAATTGTTTTGAGTGATGTAAAGGTCAAACAGCTTGGGTTACCTTCTAGAACAATGTCAGAGGGGAAGGAGACATTGGCTCAGGATGGACAAGGCCATGGGACCCGACTGCATACACCCTAGGGTTTTAAAAACTTTGAGAGGAACTAGCCACACCACTGGCTGAACTCTTCAACAAGCCACCAGACAGCGAGGAAATACCTCAAGATTGGAAAAGAGCAACAGTGGTGTCCTTGCACAAAAGCAGGAGCAAAGAAGAGGCAAGAAATTATCGCCCTGTCAGTTTGACCTTAGTTGTAGGGAAAATTATGGAGTCATTACTAAAGGAGAGGATAATGGCATACCTGAAAGATAGTGGAAAAATGGACCCAAGGTAACATGGCTTCACTTCGGGATAATCTTGTCAAACCAACATGATCGACTTCTTCGTCTGGGTCCTCAGAATAGTGGATCAGGGAGGGCAGTGGACATTGTATACCCGGATTTCAGCAAGACCTTCAACACTGTCCCTCACAAAAGGCTAACAAACAAGTTGGAACATACAGGAGTCAGACAAAGGATAGTTAATTGGATCAGCAACTGGCTGAATGATAGGACCCAGGGAGTGCTAGTAAATGGATCTCTGTTGAGGGAAGGTAGGGTAAACAGTGGCATCCTGCAAGGGTTAGTACTGGGACCTATCCTCTTCAGCATTGTTATAGGAGAACCTCACAAATTGAAAGGAAACGTTTGCCTGTTCGCAGATGATACTATGCTCTGCAACAGAGTGGACTCACAGGAAGGGGTAGACAACATGAAAACTGGCCTTAGAAAGTTGAAAGAATGGTCCAGGGCTTGGCAGTTAAAATTTAATGCCAAAAAAAGTAAGGTAATGCACTTGGGTAGGAGGAACTCATGAAATAAGTATACAATGGGAGGACATCAACTCAAAGAAATACAGATAGAGCGAGATCTTGGTATAGTGACGACTTACAGGTAGGAACACAGTATGAGAAGGCAGCCCAGAAAGCAAATGGTATCCTCGGCTGTATTAGTTGGGTCATTACTAGTAGGAAGCAGGAGGTTATGCCTCTCTACAGGTCCATGGTAAGGCCACACTTGGAATACTGCGATTAGTTCTTGAGACTTCACCTTAAAAAGGACATTGATCATTTGGAGATGGTGCAAAGAAGAGCTACTAAATGGTGCATGGTCTAAACCACGAGATGCACAAGGTGCGACTCAGGGAGTTAAATTTATACTCCCTTGAGCAAAGAAGAAGAAACAGAAGTGACATGATTGAAACATTTACGTATGTAAAGGGGCTAAACACAACTCAGGCAGGTAATCTGTTTCAGCACAACACAACAGCACGTACAAGGGGCCATAGTTTGAGTTTGGTAGGAGGTAGGTTCAAAAGCAAGCTCAAGAAGTACTTCTTCATGGAGAGAGTGGTGGAACCATGGAACAGCCTGCCTCAGGAACTGGTAGCTTCAAAGACGATTAGAGATTTCAAAAACTTGCATGGGATAGGCTTTGCAGACAGGTTAGGTTGCAGGCAACATAGAGGGGTAGTCTTTTTGGGCAGACTAGATAGATCATGCAGTCCCCATTTGCTGACATTTTTCTTATGTTCTTATGTGGAGAAGCGTCTTAGGCAGGGCTGCCCCTAGATCTTCAAAAACCGCATGCAAACTTTTAAAAATATTTTTTCTGTGGTGGCACCACCACTAAGAATTATCCAGAGAATCATCCCAGCTTAAAGCCAGAGCTCTAATTACAATTAAGGTACACAGGGAGGGTGTGTATTTGTGTATGCCTGCAGATAGCCTTGCTCTTAGGTCAGACCACCTGACTTCTCATGTAACAAGGATGTGCTCACACCCTGTGGAATTCTGGGGAAGGATGTCCTTCTACAGTGCTAAGTCACTTGGAAACCAGTCAGACCTAGAGTCCATAAAAAGACAGAGCTATGGGATAGCTGTCTGTTCCAGCAACCAAGATGGCCTCTTCTTGTATGGCAAAGTTATTTCTTTAAGAAGTAAAACTGTGTGCAAAATTATTTTTAAGAAACTGGAGTGGTAAGAGAAACTTAGAATTTAGTTCAGTTTAATATTTTCTGTTTTTGTATTTTTTTTTTTATCATTTAATGATAGTTATTTTTATTTCCCTAGTGTGTTCTCTGTGCCCCTATCTATTTTCCATATGTCTTGTGCACTGCATTAAGAAAGAAATAACACATGATGGGGTGCGGGTTGTTGCCGGATAAGAGCACACTCCAGGTGTGTATTGAGGTATGAGGCACTTACGTCAAGTGCCTGCAGCTCCTGGGACGTGCTCTTATCAAGCAACACACCCCCCAGGAGTGTTTTATTGCTGTTATACAATGAGTCCTAGTAGTAGGTATCTAAAAAAAACGAATAAAATGAGCAAATATTTAAAAATAAATTATTTAAATGTATAGGAAAAGTAGTTCTTTTATTGTGCACTGTTAATAAGATGTTGCATATTTTGTCAACAGGTTGACAGTCAGTAGAGGGTGCTTATAAGGAGGCAGTATAGTGTAGTGGTTAAGAGCACTTAGCTGCAAACCTGGAGACCTGGGTTTGAATCCCACAGCCCCCACTTGTATACTGTGTGACCCTGAGCAAGTCACTTAACTTCCTTGTGCTCCCAGGTCACATCTGGGAAACCAGCTTCAGCTTAGTGCGCCTCTCCTGGTTAAACACCCTTAATTCCAGCCCTACGAACTACATTGCTGTGCCCTTGCAGAGTACTCACCTCAACCGTATTTGTGTAATTCTATCTGTATCTATATGTCTTGTTGTGAAAGCTGCGGCTTTGAGTGAGCATCTGTAGCTTTTAAATCTGTCAGGAAGGTGTCAGCAAGCGAGTTTCAGAGTGGCTTTCGATGATCGCCTGCATTAGTAAGACATTTTTCCAGTTTTGGCACTCAGGATTGGATTAAAAAAAAAAATAAATAAAACTTATTTTCTGTGACTTGTGGCACATAACTAGCTTAACAAGCCAGAGTGTGGGAGATATCACTGCTTGCAGCCAACTGCCGAGCAGATACTTCTGGTTTTGTTGTCAGGTCCAGGGTTTACAGTTAGTTGTGAAGTGGACAGTTGATCGTTACAAATTTCAAACTCAAAAACATCCCTACAAACAAAAAAGAATGCTTGCGTCTATGTGGATGTATTTGCACTGCAGTCTGGCTTTAGTTTCGAGTGAAGATGTGGGAGGGCAGCCAGGCAGGGAAGGAATGAGTAGCAGACTACCTGCCATTGGATACGAACATACGAAACTGTCAGCAGATACAGGCCAAATGGTCTATCACGTCTGCTCGACAGTGCAGCACAGAGGTTAGATTCCTGTTGATCCCTGGTGGCCATGGATATATGGGTTTTGCTGCATCTAGTTTGCCCTCTTCAGAGTTGTTGTCCTATAAGGACATGAGTCCTGACCAATCAGAATGCATACACCTCTCTACTCATTTTAAAACAGTAAATATCCTATTTAACACACCCAGGTCTTTGCAGTGGTGCAGTGTTTTTAAAGGGTGCAGGTCATTTGTTTTACTTGCAACTCTATGTGCAGTCACCGAGGGCATGAATCAGATTAAAGCATGAGTGCTTCTACTACAGGGGCATGTTCAGGATTGCCTGATGGGAACATGAGGTTCCAATGTCCACAGGGCTTGGACTGCCTGTGCAAGAACACAAGATGGGATGAAATGAGGAGAGCTGTAGGTTAGATCTTCAATAGGCAGGTGGTAGCACTGGTGAAGTGTTGCCAACCATGGTACCTACACGAAGCACCATTCAACAAACTGGGTCACAAAACACAACGATCCAGTACAGGGAGGGGACAGAGGGTCACTGCTAGGCACATGGGAAGATTATTCAGGCAGTACAGTGTTTAGTGAGAGACTGCAGACAGGTTAAGCATAAGGAGGGTAGGGTCACAAAGTGAAGACATGGCTGTTGTGGGACTGTAATTCAAACCTGGGTCTCCAGATTCACAGCTTTGTGCTCTAACCACTAGACCAAACTGCCTTGCTAGTACTCAGATAATGTACCTAAAGTTACTCCAGCCAGGGGACTATAAAATTGGGACCCGTTTCATTTTTTGATCTTTTAAGTGTACACACTGCTTTTATACATTTGCAGGTACACTTAAACCCTCAGAGAGTAAGCAAGATTTGGGAAATTAAAGGGCAAGCATTGACTCATACTTTGTGAGGGAATTCAGTATTCTTGCCAGCTGAGTTCAGGCAGATTTGCTCAAACTTTTCGAATCCAAATGAAGGCCTGGGCCTTCAGGCAATAGTGTGACTACTTTTAGAAACACAAACCATGGCACACACACTGTACCTGGGCTCACAGTAATGTATTAGAAACTCTTACCAATGGGATAAACAGAACTAGTTCAAGAACAAGTGGGAATAACAGCACTGTAGAAAATAACGCAACCACAAGAGCATCAGTAAAGACAGCAGCACTGAAAAACAGTAACTGAAACATACAGTGCTCAGTCAACCACACTGCTCTGCATGGCCCACCACACAAGGAATGGCAAAAGGCACAGAACTCTACGAAGGAGCGGAGCTCTGTATCAGTGGTTAAATTGGAACTGTTTAGGTGGTGGGACTCTTCTACCTAGATTCCCGGGTGGTAGAACTGTAATTTCTGGCAGGTGGTGGAACTCTCCTAGAGTAGTCAATAGAGAAAAATAGCAGAGGTGGTGGAGCTGTCATTCAGTTTAAGAGGTGGTGGAACAGAGTTCCTGTGGGCTGCTGCCCAATTTAACCCCTGCTCTGTACTCTGGGAGTGGGTGTGCAAATCTGGGGGAGAAATGGGTGGGGAATGGTATCCTGTGATAATAGTGACCGAATATGGGCGACCGTCAAAACAGTGACTCATATTTGGCACTATGATCATGGGCGACCTATAAGGGTAATGACTCACTGCTACCATGAGGGTTGGGGAGGGCGACTGGAAAGGGAGGATAGTGAGGGGAAGGGAAGGGATAGGGGAGAGGGTTATTGAGCTGTAGTGTGCCTGTTGCCACCGAGCCAGCCATGTGGTGTGGTGGATGGGAAGCTAGCTCCGGCGCAGCAGGTACTGGGTTTGGAGCAGGGGACTGGAAGGGTAAGAATTTTGCTGCTGATCACGGCTGTCTTTTTTTTTTTTTTTTTTAATGCGGACTGTGCTTCCTCCCAGACATGCACCCCTGGAGTTAAGAATCCAAAATCAAAGTCGCAAGGGAGGCAAAACACTTATTGTTGCCCAGATGTTGGGTACGCGGCAAGTGTATATTGCAGATTTGTTTTTGCCTATGTACACTCATCATAATAGTGATCACTGTTTTGCATTCACTGTTATGACATAGAACCATGGGGGATGCAAGTCAGGGGGAAAGTTGGGAGGAGGGACACTCACTATGATAAAGTTTGGGGGGAGCAGTGGGGGGGGAAATCAGATCGCTCATGATCTTACCACAGTTTTATGCGGGGCGCCACACCCCTCACACCCCATAATATAAATATACATACTCCGAAACACACAACACACCACCACAAAAAAATTATGACAGAAGGAGAAAGACTAACCCAGAGCCACTAGCTATGCTAGGCATTCATAACCTGTCACTGTAACCACTACACCACTCTGGCAACATGCTGAGTAAGTGCACAGAATTGGCACATGTTCATAACATTACAGTGCACTGGGCCCACTGAAAACAGTTACAGGTATAGTACTGTCGTGTCCATGCTATAAATTTACCTGTAGCCGTTTTCACATATGCCCTTGTATGCGCTCAGTATTTTATCACACTTTTATTCCCATGTGCTCTCGACCGCATACCAGGCTGAACATCCCTATGCAGCACTTTCTGAACCAGGCTTCATCAGCGGGGTGGTGCTTGAATACAAATTATATGGTTTTATACCTCTCAACTGTCCCTGATTTTTGTGGATGTCCCCGATTTTGACTCAAATTTTTCCTCTATCCCTTGTAAAATTAGTGTTTTTGTGACTGAACAGTGGGGATTGTAAGCACAAAATTATGTCAGACGTTACAGTTACAGACTTGTTCTTCAGAAAATACATCTTATACTAATCAGCTTTCTGAGTGAGTATTATCAATTTTTAGATGAGTCCCTGATTCTGGGTCTTTGTCCCTGATTTTTTAAGCCTTGTCCTGATTTATGAGGGAAGAGGTTGAGATGAATGGTTGTATAGCCCCAATTTATACATATCCAAGGTATATATTAGCGTATCAATCGGCATGTGATCACGTGACGGAGACCAAGGAGCTACAGTGCAATATAGTCATGCAACTGATAAAGGTGCCAAATACGTGATATGACCTATCTAAGCTAATGTTAAAATATGGGACCTCACTTGTAGAACATTATATCATGAGGTACAGTAAACATGTGGGTGTAGTATAGGTTAAATTTATATGTTATTTCTTCACTGTTTTTACCTACCTTTTTCTCTGAAGTCTGGTTTACCAATTGATAAAGCAGTGCTTTTAGCCTTTGATAATTGGTGTAAACATACACCTAGGACCAAGGAGGGGTGGATACAAGGTGCTATTTGCATAGCCTAACTACTGTACATCCTTGTACAGTCCCCTCACATATTCCAAGGGTGAAAAATAAACACTGCAAAGGGAAGTGGAGTAGTTATTCTAACACTCCATGGATGAGTGCAGTATTGGTCCGAAGAAAGCTCACTTGTAAGTCATTCTTACATTTTACTTTTGAAAAACACAGTTTAGGTCTAAAACCTGACCTATCCCTAATGGCTAAAGTGGATCAGGTTGGTTAGTTAGTTAGTGTATTTATTTCAAGGGTTTACTAGGAAAGACATACTGAGCTGATAAGAAAAAAATACTTACCATATTAATCTTGTTTCTTCCCAGTGATACTCTAGTATTCATAACTTTCTGCAGTGTCCCTTTAAGCCAGAACTGCCCAGAGAGGATAGAACACATGCAAATGATGGAACTATTTGCACCTGACAACTATTCAAATGCTACCATGAACTAACTGCCTTAGTTCTAAACCCCTCAGATTTCCTGGACACCTGGAAAGGCAGACCCCCAAGGACTATGAATACTGAATAGTACTAATAATTAGTAATAATCAATAATGATAATAGTGATAGTTAAACCCATAATCCCCCTAATAAACCCTTCAACTGGAGGGGAAAAACATAACAGATACCCCTAAAAATGTCAGAGTCACCTGAAAGAAGGGGGGGAGGGGAACACTACATTAACCTTGTTTACCAAAATTGTGCCAGAAAGTGGCAGGTATACCCTTGACAGCACAGCATGCAGGAGTGCAGAGGCTAAAGGTTCTAGAAGGGGAGGCAGGGTGGGAAGTTATGAATACCAGAGTATCACTGGAAAGAAACAAGATTTCTATGGTAAGTAATTTTTTTCTCTAACCCCAGTAATATACTCAGGTATTCTCAACTTTCTGCAGACTATGAAGCAGTACCTTTGGAGGTGGGCACAGAACCTTATTATGGAAACAGACTTTGCAGGACTGCTGTGCCAAACCTAGCATCACCCCTGGACTGAATATCCAGATTGTAGTGCTTTGTAAAGGTGTGTACTGTTTTCCAGGTAGTTGTTTTACAGATGTCCGCTAGTGGAACATCTCTGGCAGCTGTTAAGGCAGCAGCTGTCCCTCTTGTGGAATGGGCCCTCAATCCTATTGGAGGTTCCCCTCCAGCTTTATTGTAACAGAACTGGATACACTGGACTATCCATTGAGAAATGGACCTTTTCAATGCTGGGTTACCCTTTTCCACATCCCATAAGTCAGGAACAGCTGTTTTCCTGTCCTGCCTATGGTCCTTAGTGGCTGTCATAGTAGTTGAGAGCTCTCTTGACATCCAGACTGTGAAGCCTTCTTCACCAGAGGAGGAGTGCTCAGTGAAAAAGACAGGTAGGGTAATGGCTTGGTTCAGGTGGAAATCAGAAACCACCTTAGGGAGGAATTTCCTGTTTGTCCTCAGACCATTTTATCCCTGTGGAATGAAATATAGTCCTGTTCAATGCAGAGAGCCTGAATCTTACTGATTCTTCTTGCAGAAGTCATTGCCACTAGGAAAACTGTTTTCTAAGTGACATATTTCAGATAAGCAGAGGACATAGGCTCGAAAGGAGGTCCCATGAACTTAGCTATGCACACACTAAGGTCCCATGCTGGCACCGGTTCTCTATGAAGGGGGGTGCAAATGGACCAAACCCTTGAAGAACCTCCTAAAGATAGGGTCTGAAGCTATTGTCCCATTTCTTCCAGCAGAAATGTAAGTGGATGCTGCAGCCAGGTAGACTTTGAGGCACTGGGCTGCAGTCCCAGGGAATGTAAATGAAAGAGGTAAACAAGAACAGCTGGAACCCCAGCTTATGTTGGTACCAGCTCCCTTGCCGAGCATCAAATAGAAAACCTTTTCCATTTTGAAGCATAGGTTTTCTTAGTGGAAGGCTTCCTGTAACCTCTTAGGATGTCTTAAATAGCTTCAGAGAGGTGCAAGCCCACATATTCTAGGTCTTCGAGAGCCAAGCTTTGAGACTGAGAGACCGGAGATTTTGATACAGGAGTCTCCTCCGGTTGGAGGTTAACAGATTGTGCCTCCAAGGGAGGTGTATTGGCTCGGCTACAGACATGGAGCGCAGCAGAGAGTACCATGTCTGCCTGGGCCAGTCTGGAGCTATCAAGATCATTGATGCTGACTGGGACCAGAGTTTGAGCAATACCCTGTACACCAAAGGGAAGGGAGGAAAAGCATACAGGTGCTTCCCTGATCAGTCCAAAGCCAGGGCATCCATGGGTAGTGTGCCCCGGTCTGATGGTCTGCAACAGTATTGTGGCAGGTGGTGGTACTGGTGGTATGTGAACAAGTCTATCTCTGGGGTGCCCCACCTCCTGAAGATGACTTCCACCACTTGTCTGCTCAGGGTCCATTCATGACGTGCCTGGTTGATTCAACTCAGAGCATCTGCTAGGGTATTGTCTTTTCCTTGCAGATGGATTGCCTGAAGGGAAACTCCCAATAAGTAAGCCAGGTTCCAAATTTTCATGGCCTCTGCAGAGAGGACCTGACCTGGTACCTCCCTGCTGGTTTATGTAGTACATTGTGGTGGTATTGTCTGTTCTGACCTGTACCACCTTTCCCTGTACCAGTGTTGTGAAGGCATTTAGTGCCAGAAACACTGCTCTGAGTTCCAGTAAGTTTATGTGCTGGAGTGACTCTGCGCTTGACCAACTGCCATGAGTTGTGTGGTCCCCCAAATGGGCACCCCACCCCAGTAGAGATGCATCTGTTGTGAGAACAACTGATGGGGACTCTAGTTGGAAAGGAACCCCTTCCCTTAGGTTGGGTTTCTCTTTCCACCACTGAAGTGCTTGTGACAAAGTTTTTGTTTTACTGGGATCAGCTTTGAGAGGGAATCTCTTCGGACACCAGTGTGCCCTTAGGTAGAACTGGATGTCTCATTTGGAACCTGGAACCTAGGACTGTGCCTGTGGCCGCAGCCATGTGGCCCAGGAGCTATAAGAACTGCCTTGACATTTTTTGCTTGTGCAGGCTGAATGAGTCTGCAGTCAGGTGGAGATTTCTTACCCTGTCCCAAGGCAGGTAGGCCTTGCCCTGCAGGGTGTTGAACTCTGCTCCTATGAAAAGCAGCGCCTGTGCAGGTAGGATGGATCTTTTGTGATTTATCAAGCACTCTAGGGACTCCAGAAGCCCCTGGGTGGTTTGCAGATGCCGTCTGACCTGCCCTGGTGATTTTCCTACCACCAGCCAGTCATCCAAATATGGAAACACCATGACACCTTGTTTTTGAAGGTGTGCCGTAACCACTGCCAAGCACTTGGTGAATACCCTTGGGGCTGAACTTAAAGTAAGGCCAAATAGCAGGGTTGAAAACTGGTAGTGACCTGATGGGAGTCTGAACCCGAGGTATTTTCTGTGAGACTCCCTTATGGGGTTGTGGAAATGAGCATATTTTAGGTCCAGTGATGCCAACCAGTCTCCTTTATGGAGTGTTGGCAGAATCAATACCAAAGTTACAATTCTGAACTTTGGATTTGTCAAGTACTTGTTTAGGACCCTGCGGTCCAAGACAGGCCACCACTCCCCAATTTTCTTTGTAGTAAGGAAGTACCTTGAGTAAAACCTCTACCTTTCTGCTGGGTTGGGACAAATTCCACTGCCCATGACAGCAGCAGGTTTTGAACCTCTCCCTCCAGCAGCTTTTTCTCTGTGAGGGAGGAGGGTCTGAACACTCTGGTTCAGAGAGGAGGAAGGGATTTGAAACTCAGTGATAGTCCCTGACTCACTACTCCCAGGACCCACTTGTCTGTGGTGATCTGTTGCCAAGCCTGGAGGTAGTGAGACAGTCTGCCTCCAACAGGTAGAGAGGAGACAGCCTGTGAAGACACATCAGAGTGTTTGTTTTGGGGCTGAGGCTGGGTTTGGGATCCCTGTCTGGCAACTCTTCTGCCCCACCTCTGAAGTATCCTTGCTGGGGATACTGTTGGTATTGGGGCGCAGCCATTGCCTGGAAAAAGGGTCTAGCATGAAAGGACCTGCCCCTGCCTCCCTTTCCATAGGGTCTGATGGAGGGAGAGACTCTCTCTTTAGCAAAATTGCTTTTGAACGTGACCTTATATTTATGCACCTTCTTCATGTAAGCCACTGTTTCATCAAAAAGGGAATTACCCTCTAGAGGGAAGTCCAGAGCCTTTGAGTATCCTGGGTAAGATTTGTAGCTCTTTGCCAGGCAAGCCTACGTTGAGCAAAAGTGTAGGCCATCCACCTGGCTGCTGTATCATTAGTATCAGCAGCCATTTGGGACAGATACTTGGCTGCCTCTAAGCCAAATCTGGCGGTTTCTGTCAGGTCATTTGACAAGAGTAAAGGGGCTTTGTTTGCCATGGCCAGTACCGATTGCCATAAAGACTTTTGATACCGGGCTGCAAAGACTTGGAAATTAGCCTGCCTAATAGCCAAGGAAGCTGACAAATATCCTTTTTTGGCCATACTGTCAATCTTCCTAGACTCCTTATCTGGTGGGTGAAAAGCCAGAGGCACCTTAGCCTTGTCACAGGCAGCTGCCTACACCATCTCCTGGTGGTCAGGGTGGGAAAACAAATTCTGCCCATTCCCTTTCCAATCGATACTTCTTGTTCAGCCTCTTATCGGGAAGGGGGGGGGACAGAATTAGGAGTCTGTAAAATCCTCAGTACATCTTTCTTGAAGAATTTATTGACAGGCAAGAGGAGATTCTTTGTGGGGGTTAACCCCATTATTTCGAGGTATTCCACCTCTTCTTCATTTTCTATTTCATCACTCATGGTGATGTCCAAGGCATCAGCCATCTTCCTCACAAAAGTAAAATGTGAGGAATAATCCTCAGTGGCTGTAGAAGGTGAACCGAAATCCTGCTCAGAGGAGACCTCAGGTTCAATAGATTCCCTTTCATCCTCCTCCTCACATTCACCATAATCCTCTTCTTCAATACATGAGGATTTACTTATTTATTTACTAACATCTAGGAATTACAACCCTTTGAGTCAGGGACTCATTTACAAAGGCTCCACATCATACAGAGAATGAAGGCAAATACAACGAATAAATACAGAAGCATAGTGCAGACAGATACAAAGAACATCACCAGAGGTGCACATAATAAAAACAAGTAAACATTCAGTACAGAACTTGTAATTACAGGGAGCGAGAAGTCAGCCCTATGGGGACTAGACTGTGGGGCAGAGGTTAGAGAGCAGAGATGGAGGAAGGGAGAAGAGAACAAGAAGGGTTATTTGCAGTCACAGTTGGAGCTGGACATAATGTATTCATGCAGATCTTTTTTGAAAAGCCCCAGTCTGAGAGTGGAGAGGAGATGCCCAGGTATTGAGTTCATCCAGAGGGGAGCCCTGTATCGAAAGGACCTTTGACCAGCACTGGATTTGACAAAGGGGATGTGAAAGGCAGTTGTGTCTGAGTGTCTTGTAGCCCATCTCTGCAAACCCAGTTGAAGAAGTGAAAGACAACCGGGGGATAGTCCCAATAGGATTTTTTTGGCAAGTAGGCAGGTCTGGTAAAATAGTTGCCCCTGTAAGTTTACCTATGCTGATCATTGGTAGAGGTCACAGGTGTGTGTGAGCCATTCGCTGCCTCTGGCCAGCCGGCAGGCCTTATTCAGGGCGTGTTTGATATTGGACAGGGCTGTGTCCATGGCGGAACCATAGATGACTATGCCATAGTCCACCAGGGAAAGGATGGAGCTAGAGATTGCTAATCAGAGAGTGTCAGGAGGGAGACAGGGTCTGAGTTTATATAGGAGGCCAATTCTGGTACTAACTGCAGAGCAGGTAGACGCAATACGATAACGGAAGTTGAGAGCTGAATCGAGGGTGACCCCTAGATATTTAAAGCTGGTTCCAAAGTGGTCCCCTGGAAATTGTATATAGATAGGTTGGCCAAGTTGTGTTTATGTTGGGGGTGGGCGAATAGCATGACCTTAGTTTGTTGATAGAGAGATAGAGAGATAGAGAGATAGAGAGATAGAGATCTATATATCTATATATCTATATATCTATATATCTATATATCTATATATATATTGGAGGGCAAGCTTGTGAGTGGCAAACCATGATTCTATCTCTGCAAAGGAGCCCTGCAAGGATATTTAGAGCTGGGAAGGGTCTGGCTGCCAACTAAAGATCACTGCGTCATCTGCATATAGCAGGAGACATTCAGTGGAGGCCATGGGAAGGGAGTTTAAGTACAGCAAAAAGAGGAGTGGGCCAAGGATGGAGCCTTGAGAGACATCTGATCGGACAGGAAGGTTTGTGGATAGGGTATTATTGATCTTAACTTGCTGGGTACATCCATGAAGATAGTGGGAGAATCAGCCAGCAGCCTCCTGGGATATGCCAACAGAGAGGAGGGAGTCAATCAGTATAGGCTGATTGTGTCAAAGGCCTTGGAGAGATCTATGTAGACAGATCTGGCCAAGGCTCCCTGGTCTAGGGCATCATGGATATAGGAAGTGTACTCCAGGAGGGCAGTGGTTGTACTATGTCCCTTCCTGAAACCTTGCTGTTAGCATAGGAGGTGATGAGAGTCCTAGTATTCAGTAAGTTGATCAGCAACAATTTTTATGTTTGCTTGCACGTGTGTGCAAGAAACATAGTGCCATCAACGGAGTTTTCGGAGGTGTGTCACCCCCTCTTCCAGTTCAGTCAGTGTGTTGGCAGGTGCGGCCCCTGTCTGCCAATGCATGCTGGAGCAGTCTATGACAAGCTCCAAAATGCAGTGGTGTACAGTTGAAAGGGGGAGCTACGCTTCAGTGAGCAGTGATCAGATATCGCCTGCTCATGTGCAGCTCCACACACACACACACACACACACACACACACACACACACACACACAGAAGCATAGCATGCATACTGTGTGCTGCCTCCAGCACACCACGTATAGCTGACAGGATGCCCCAGTCCCCAGCTTGTGCTCGCCCCCCAAAGCCTTCCACATGCCACCTGGGTGCCCACCCCAGCGTAGTAACTCATAGAATAGCCACTAAAGTGCCCAATCCCCGTCGCTCCACTGTCCTCACCCCCGAGACTGTGCCAAGCACTGGGGAGCCCACCCAGCGTGGCAACTGATCATATGGCCGACAGGGGTGCCCAATCCCCCGTCAGCTCCATGGCCCCCCAGCCATCCTTGTGCCATGCTGGGAGCCCACCCCAGCGTGGCAAGCGTCCGCATAGTCACTGGAAAAAAAAAAACCTGTAAATTAAAAAGCGGTCCCATGGCACTTCTCCTGGCCCCCTCCCACAACCAGCACCCACCCACTGTGCACCTGGCCTCCCACACCCCTCACCCCATACCCCCCTCCGGAGTCAAGCGACAGTCTTCAGTGGACCGGGAACACGTCTGCACTCTTAAAAGCCGACCGCGAACTGAGGAAATGCCGGTAAGCTGTATAATGGAAAAGATAGGGGTTTTTCAACTTTGTTGCATATCTCAGGCATTTTTTGGAATTTTTGCACCAAATTTTCGGCATGGGGTTTTTGGGACCCCTCCTCATGAATTCTTGCACTGTCATGGCATTACTCGAGCCCGAAAGGTGATTTTACAGCCACTGTGTGAAATCACCTTTCCGGAACGATTAACGAAATGACACTGCTAGTGTTCATATGTGGCTCTCAAGAAGCCCATTTTGAAAATTTGTGAAAAAATTCCAAAATTGACTGTTTTACGCAGCATGCATTATGCAGTTCCCAAGCATGCTCGTAAGTTTGCGAATTTAATAGTTTCACTCCAGATTTTCAACATTGCCATTTTATTACACTTCCTTATTAACAGTACAGCTGCCATTTTTCATATGTCACCCAAAATGTGTTTTCGCACATGTAGCGCACAATGGCGCTGTTGGTGTGCGAAAGCAATGTTTGGGACAGATTAAGAGAATCACAGTTACACTGTTCATGAGCAGAGGTCTTAAAATGGCTATGTTGAAAATTTGGCGACAAAAGTCCATAAAATGACTGTTACGAGTGAGCATTGAGCAGTTTCCACTCACCCTCGTTAAGTTCATGACTTCGTAATATTTTCAGTCCAGATTTTCACCAATAGCATTTTTCCACACTTCCTTATGAACAGTACAGCTGTCATTTTTCACAACATGGCCAAAGTGTGTTTTCACACTTTCAGCGCAGAGATGCGTGGTCGCTGTGGGAAATCATTGTTCAAGACAGAAAGAAAATCACAGTCACACTGTTCATGATCGGAGGCACCAAAATGCCTGAGTTGACAATCTGCTGTAAAAAATCCCCAACCTAATTATATTACGGGTGTGAGTTGCACAGTTTCTATGTACGCTCGTGACTTCATTTTTTTTTTTTTAATATTTTTGCTGCAGATTTACAACATTGCCATTTTTTACACCTCCCCATGAACAGTACAGCTGTCATTTTTTACATCCTGTTCAGAATGTTTTTGCACCTGTGGTGCTAAATGCCGTAGTCGCTGTGCATAAGCAGCTTTTGGCTAACAAACTGATATTCCCCCTGTTCATGAGGTGGGATCACAAAAAAAACATGTTGAAAATTTGGAGTGAAAATACCAATGAATGCCTGAGGTATTAGGGTTTCCAACCATAATGCCCAACCCTGTAGAGAATGACAGGCATCAGGGGTGTGACTTGGGATTCTTGCCTGTAACGCTCATACTGTTCCACACCCTGCAGCCAGTGAGCGGCATCGAGGTATGCCTTGGATTCTTCGGCCCCAAAGTTCACCCCATTCTCTATATCGCACCCATCTCACCGTGTTTCTAATGAAATAGGGTGCATAAGGGCCAAAGACCCCAAGGAACACCATGACACTTGTCAGTGTCTGCAGGGTGGGGTGTGGTGAAATGGCGTGGCCGTTATGCCTGACGATCCAAAGGCACACCCCAATGCCTGTCACTCTCTGCAGGGTGGTGGTGGGGTTGGCTTCAGTTCAATACTTCACTGCCATTCCTATTACACAGCTCTGTAACTTCTACACTACCACTGCCAATGCCAGCAAGCAAACATTTGGCATTGACAAATGCTTGTTTCTAATGCTTTTGAGAGGGGAAGGGAGGATGGATATGGGTCTATAGTTACTACTAGAGGTACGATCACTATTCTTATGTCTTGACATAATAACCACCCTTTTCCACTGTGTAGGGAACTGCCCTAGGCATAGAGACATGTTGAGGATTTTGGTTAGGGGTGTTAGTACTGCGTCAAGTGCTAAGGAGAGCAGCTTTGCAGCAAGGGAGTCACCACTCTCTGATTTTCCCAAGGAACTTGGAGAAATAGGTGTGGGTGATGCTAGGGGGAGACTGTCTTAAAGTGAAAAGGTGGCATGCAAGGGGGGGGGAGATGAGAACTGACCAGTGGAGACAGAGAAGAAGTCAGGGGGGAGGATAGAACTGAGGACAAAGAAAGCTGCGTTAAAAGCATTCACTATCTTGTCAGGGTCTTGGGTGGGAGTCCCATCAATAATCAGCATGAAGGGGGGAGGGGAGGAGGACTTGTCACTTAGTTCCTTAATATTCTCCCAGAACTTTTTCCCATGTCCCCAGGTGTCAGTGAGTCTGGCCTGATAATAGGCCTCCTTAGCCTGGCTGATAGCCCAGGTGCAGGAGTTTTGGGCAGCATGGTAGAGTTATGCTGCCAGTCTGTCCAGCTGGCTGCTGGCCAGTGGGGGAAAAGACTTTGTAAGGCTTACACCACTTTAAAGGCCTGAGCTATTTCCTGAGAAGAAGAAAGAGCCAGGGCACCCACAGAAGTATCCTTTTTTATGTTGACTGCACGCATGCACAAGAAACATGTTGCGGCAGGTTTCTCCACAAGCAGGTTGTGACGGCACTGCACTGTTGTGGCCAATGCCCCCACAGACTGTAAAGGCTTGTCCAGCTTCCCCCAATGCTGTGGCATGCTGCTGCTGATACTAGTTCAGCCAGCGTGCCACCAACTTGTAAAAAAAAAAAATCAGCCGCTGCAATCAGGGGCCGCCTCGTCATTGCAGCTTAAGCCATTCGCTGCAATGAGGGAGCGACCCATCATTGCAGGGCAGGATCTTTTGTTTATGAACATGGCGGCAGCTTGTCACCGTGTTCACAAACATTAACCTCTGGTGCCAAGGGGGTGCCCAATCCCCCTCGGCAATATATGCCCCCCGACCGTGTTTAGTTGCCGACGGGGGCCCCGATCCTCATCTGCTGCAGTGCCCCCAATATTTATGTTGCCGACGGGGGAGCCCACTCCCCATCGGCATTATGCCCCCCTGCTTTTGTTGTGTGTCGATGGGGGTGCCCAATCCTCATCGGCTACAGCTGCCCCTCCAAAAAAGGAAGACTGTTGGCACACTGGGAGCCCACCCCAACTTACCACATGCCCCTGCAAAATAAAAAAACGGTCCCGCAAAGTCTTTTTTTGTTGTAACATGTAAAAAAGGAAACAGTCCCACGGCGGTCTCCCTGCCCCCCCCACAACCTGCGCCCATGCACTATGCACCCTGCCTCCCCACACACCCCCTCACCCCATACTTACCTCCGGGAGCTCAGCACGATGATCTTCAGTGGACCGGGAACACGTCTGCACTCTTCAAACCGACCGCGAACTGAGGAAATGCCAGTAAGCTGTATAATGGAATAAATAGGGTTTTCTCAACTTTGATGCATATCTCAGGCATTCTTTGGAATTTTGGCACCAAATTTTCAACATGGGGTTTTTGGAACCCCTCGTCATGAATTATGTCACTGACATGGCGTTAATCGGCCCCAAAAGGTGATTTCAGAATCACTGCATGGAATCACCTTTCAGGACCGATTAACGAAACAACAGTGCCAGTGTTTATGAGGTGGGCTCTCAAAAAGCCTATGTGGCAAATTTGGCGGGAAAAATCCTAAAAATGACTGTTTTACAGTCGTGCAATGCACAGTTGTTATGTACACTTGTAACTTTGTGAATCTGCAATATTTTCACCCCAGATTTTCAACATTGGAATTTTTCCAGACCTCCTTGTGAACGGTACAGCTGTCATTTTTCACAGTCTGGCCGAAATGCGTTTTTGCACTTCTGGCGCAGAATAGCATGGTCGGTGTGGGAAATCAATGTTTCACACAGATTTAGAAACTGATGGTGGCACTGTTCATGAGCAGAGGTCCTAAAATGCCTATGTTGAAAATTTGTTGACAATACTCCATAAAATAACTGTGTTATGAGTGTGCATTGTGCAGTGTGCATGCACGCTCTTAAGTTCTCAAATTTATAATATTTTCACTCCAGATTTTCAACATTGCCATTCTTCTGCATCTCCTTATGTACAGTACAGCTGTCATTTTTCACATCCTGACTGAAATGGGTTTTCACATTTCCGGCACAGAATAGCGTGGTCACTGTGGGAAATCCATGTTGGGGACACATTATGAAAACAAGCATTTGTCAATGCCAAATGTTTGCTTGCTGGCATTGGCAGTGGTAGTGTAGAAGTTACAGAGCTGCATAATAGGAATGGCAGTGAAGTATTGAACTGAAGCCAACCCCACCACCACCCTGCAGAGAGTGACAGGCATTGGGGTGTGCATTTGTTGCAAAGTTGAAACCCCTCCTATCTAGCCCATTATACAGCTTACCGGCATTTCCTCAGTTCACGGTCGGCTTTGAAGAGTGCAGACATGTTCCCGGTCCACCGAAGATCATCGCGCCAAGCTCTAGAGGTAAGTATGGGATGTGGGGGGTGTGGGGAGGCTGGAGTGTAGCAGTGGGCGGGGAGGCGGTTGTGGGGGGGGCTGGGAGGCACGATGGGACTGTTTTTATCTGCAGGTAAAAAGAAAAAAAAAAAGAAGAGCAGCAAGGGACATTTGCCAGCTGCGGGGTGGGCTTCCAGGCACAAAAGAGTATGTGGGGGCCGTTCAGCCGACGAGGATTGAGCACCCCGTCGGCCGAAAAGAGGATTGCCACGCTGGTGGGCTCCCAGCGTGGCACTTAGTTCTCGGGGGTTGGGACAGTGGAGCTGATAGGGTATTGGGCACCCCGTCGGCTATATCATTACTTGCCACGCTGGGGTGGGCACCAGCGTGGCATTTCGAGCTTTTGGGAGGGAGGCCGGGTGGGAGAGACGCAGCACAGGCCGGCGAGGACTGGCACCCTGGTCAGCTATTCAGTCTGTGTGTTTGGGGGGGGCGTGCACGCCTGCGTGGCGTGTGTGTGTGGCGGGGGGAGCTGCTCACTCAAGCATAGCTCCCCCTTTGAACTGTATGCCACTGCATTTTGGAACTTGTCATAGACAGCTCCAGAATGCATTGGCTTACAGGAGCCGCGCCTGCCAACACACTGACTGAATTGGAGGAGGAGGTGACACACCTCCGAAATTTCCGATGATGGCACTAGGTTTCTTGCACATGCGTGCAAGCAAACATAAAAATGACAGTGACACTGTTCATTAGCAGAGGCCCTAAAATTCTATGTTGAAAATTTGGTGACAAAAGCCCATACAATGATTGTGTTATGAATGTGCATTGCGCAGTTTCCACACACGCTCGTACCTTTGCAATATTTTCACTCCATATTTTCAGCATTACCATTTTGCCACACCTCCTTATTAATAGTGCAGCTGTCATTTTTCACACCCTGGCCGAAATGTGTTTTCACTTTTCCGGCGCACAATAGCGCAGTTGCTGTGGGAAATTGGTGTTCAGGACATATTAAGAAAATCACACTGACACTGTTCATGAGCAGAGGTCCTAAGATGCCTATGTTAAAAGTTTTGTGATGAAACTCCATAAAATGACTGTTATGAGCGTGTGTTGCGCAGGTGCCACGCACCCTTGTAAGTTTGCAAATTAGTAATATTTTCACATCAGATTTTCACCACTGGCATTTGTTCACACCTCCTTCTGAACTGTACAGCTGTCATTTTTCACATCCTGGCCGAAATGTGTTTCCCTGCTTCCAGTGCAGAATACTGCAGTCGCTGTCGGAAATCAGTGTTTGGAACAGATTAGGATCGAGCGACTGGGTGGGGGGGGAGTGACTGAGCTCAGCTGAGCTCTGTCAGGACTGCTGTGGATGTCTATGGGCAGATAAGGGTGGCTACGCTGGTAGGAGCCCGGTAAAGAAGAGCAGCCTGCAGCACCAGCAGAAACAGAACGAGCAAGTGAGACGGGGGGGGGGCTGAGTGAGGCCAATGGAGCTGTGTTGGGACTGCTGCAGATTTCTTTGTGGGCAGACAAAAATGCTGACAGAGGCAGGAGCCCAGAACAAAAGGGCAGTCTGCAGCACCGGGACAAACAGAATGATCAACTGAGAGAGGGGGAGTGAGCAAGATCAACGGAGGTGTATCGTGACTGTTGCGGATTTCTTTGTGGCCAGGAAAAGGCGGCATTGCAGGCAGGAGCCCAGTACAAAAGGCCAGCCTGCAATGCCGGCAGAAACGGAATGAGCAACTGAGAGAGAGGAAGTGAGTGAGCTCAGCGGAGCTCTCTCGGGACTGCTGCAGATGTGTTTGTGGGCAGAAAAAAAGCAGCAATGCATGCAGGGGCCAGTACAAAAGGGCAACCTGCAGTGGCGGGAGAAACAGAATGAACAAGTGGGAGAGGGGGAGTGAGTGAGCGAGCTCTACGGAGCTCTATTGTGACTGCTGCAGATTTCTTTGTGGGCAGAAAAGGGCAGCAACACAGTCAAGAGCCCAGTACCAAAGAGCAGCTTGCACCGTGGGAGAAATGGAACGAACAAGTGAGACGGGGGAGTGAGCGAGGCCAACGGAGCTCTGTCGAAACTGCTGCAGATTTCTTTGTGGGCAAAACAAAATGCCAATGGAGGCAGAAGCCCAGTACAAAAGGCCAGCCTGCAGCACCACGAGAAACAGAATGAGCGAGTGAGACAGGGAGAGTGAGTGACCTCAACAGAGCTCTGTTGAGACAGCTGCAGATTTCTTTGTGGGCAGAAAAAGGTGCCAACGCGGCCAGGAGGCCAGTACAAAAAAGGGCAGCCTGCAGCACCGGCAGAAACAGAATGAGTGAGTGACAGAGGGGAGTGAGCAAGCTCACTGGAGGTCTATCATCACTGCTGCAGATTTCTTTGTGGGCAGGAAAAGGTGGCAATGCAGGTAGGAGCCCAGTATAAAAGGCCAACCTGCAGCCCCCACAGAAACGGAATGAGTGAATGACAGAGGGCGAGTGAGCTACCTCAACAGAGCTGTGTCAGGACTGCTGCACATCTCTTAGTGGGCAGACAAAGCCACTAACACAGGCAGGAACCCAGTACAAAAGAGCAGCCTGCAGCAGTGGGAGATGCACAATGAGCGAGAGAGGGAGGGGGGAGTAAATGAGCTGAACGGTGCTATGTTGGGACTGCTGCAGATTTCTTTGTGGACAGAAAAAAGCAGCAATGCACGCAGGGGCCCGGTACGAAACAGCAGCCTGCAGTGGCGGGAGAAATGGAATAAAACAAGTGAGAGAGGGGGAGTGAGTGAACGAGCTCAACAGAGCTCTGTCATGACTGCTGCAGATTTATTTGTGCCCAGAAGAAGGCGGCAATGCAGTCAGGAGCCCAGTAGAAAAGGGCAGTCTTCAGCACTGATAGACCTGACGCAGCGGTGACAGGGGACAAGCGAGACTCAGGAGCTCTGTTGGAACTGCCAGAATTTGTTTGTGGGCAGAAAAGGCACCAACAGAGGCAGGAGACACTACAAAACAGCAGCCTGCAGTGCCAGGAGAAACAGAATGAGTGAGTGAGACAGGCAGAGTGAGTGACCGCAACAGAGCTCTGTCGGGACAGCTGCAGATTTCTTTGTGGGCAGAAAAAGGTGCCAATGCAGGCAGAAGCCCAGTACAAAAGGGCAGCCTGCAGCACTGGGAGAAACACAACAAGCGAGTGAGAGGAGCAGTGAGCAAGCTCAGAGCTCTATTGTGACTGCTGTGGATTTCTTTGTGGGCAGGAAAAGGCGGCAACATAGGCAGGAGCCCAATACAAAAGACCAGCCTGCAGCACTGGCAGAAATTAAATGAGCGAGTGAGAGAGGGGGCGAGAACTACCTCAACTGAGCTGTGTCGGGACAGCTGCAGATTTCTTTGTGGGTAGCAAAACCTGCCAATGCAGGCAGAAGCCCAGTACAAAAGAGCAGCCTGGAACACCAGGAGAAACAGAATGAGAGAGTGAGACAGGTGGAGAGAGAGACCTCAACGGAGCTGTGTCGGGACAGCTGCAGATTTCTTTGTGGCCAGAAAAAGGTGCCAACGCAGGCAGAGGTCCAGTACAAAGGGCAGCTAGCAGCGCTTGGGACAAACACAATGAGGAGTGGGGGGGTAGTGAGCGAGCTCAACAGACTTCTATCATGACTGCTGCAGATTGCTTTGTGTGCAGAAATAGGCAGCAACGCAGGCAGGATCCCTGTACAAAAGGCCAGCCTGCAGTGCCGGCAGAAACAGAACGAGTGAGAGAAGGAGTGAGGTAGCTCAATGGACCTGTGTCAGGACTGCTGCACATTTCTTTGTGGACAGAAAAAGCCGCCAACAGAGGCAGGAGCCCAGTACAAAAAGGGCAGCCTGCAGCACCAGAAGAAACAGAATGAGCAACTGACAGAGGGCGAGTGACCCACCTCAACAAAGCTCTGTCACGGTAGCTGCAAATTTCTTTGTGGGCAGAAAAAACCTGCCAGTGCAGCCAGGAGCCCCGTACAAAGGTGCAGTCTGCAGCACTGGGAGAAACAGAATGAGCGAGTGACACAGGGCCACTGAGCGAGCTCAGCAGACCTACGCAATCAACATTCGGCATTGACAAATGCTTGTTTCAGTAGGGGATTCTGTGTACTTTACTTTCTTTGTCTTTCTAGAGGGAACCAGGGAGTCAGCCAGTTCAGCAAGCCTTTTTGTGCCCTTATCATCCATCTCAGAGGTTGACATAATTACTGTAGTAGTTTTACCCACAGCAGAAGAGGGTGTCGGTTGGTCAGAGCCAGAGGGACCCTTAGGTGCATGAAGTTTTTTCTTAAGCCATCCCAGGCGTTTCTCCACTGTTTTCTGGGAAGGTTTTACAGATATCACAATCTTCCTTAAGATGATCATAGCCCAGGCAAGCCACACAAACTGTGTTTGTCTGCCTTGGCAAACACTTCCCCACAATCAGTGCAATTTTTAAAACCAGGTTCACCGGTTTTCTTTTTATGGTTTCTCCAACATTTTATAGGTAACTGATAAAAACTGTGAACCGCTAAATAAGTTTAAGTTTTAACAAACGTTTAGGGGTTGTGGTCAGTTCCAGAACCGATGAGGAACTGATGGGAACTGGAACCGAGGGAGAAAATGAACTGAAGCCATCAGTTCAGTAACCAATAAAGCGGTCACTAAAATAAAATATTTAACACAAAATTTAACTAAACTGATGGGTTTTTTTTAGTCAGAAAACACCCAAACTAACAAAATTAAGTTGATTCCCCACCAGTTATACCGAACCAGGAGGAACTGCTAAAAACACAAAATGTAACACTAAAACCAAGGTTTAGCTGAAATTAACAATGAGTAGAAGGCAGCAAATGAAAAGATACTTATATGAAATATGAAATATGAAATTATAAGTTTCTTCACATCACAGAAATGAGTTGAAGAGTGAAACTCTGAGTGACTAGACTTTACAGGCGTAGAGTGAAATTTGAGGGAGTTTAGAACTAAGGCAGTTAGTTCAAGGCAGCATTTGAATAGTTGTCACATGCAAAGAGTTCCATCATTTGCATGTGTTTTATCCTCACCAGGCAGTTCTGGCTTAAAGGGACACTGCAGAAAGTTAGGAATACCTGACTATTACTGGGGTTAGAACGGCTGATTTCCAAACACATCCTGGGGGATAGTGGAGGAGGGAGTAAACAATACACAGAGCAACAATTTATTTATACAAAGGTGCAAACAGTGTTAACATAACACATGAATATAAAGGTGCAACATAATCAAACACGAATTTGTCAATGCCGAATGTTGCTTGATTATATGTGCTGTTTAGGTATTTGGAAGTGAAAGTACCATACCTAAGAACGAAGCCCCCTCCCCCACAAGACATCCATTGTATTATTACAGCAATCATAACAGCATTGCTCAGTACTTAGGTCAGTTAGAGAAATAAACAGAACTAAATCTGTATTATTATTACAGCAATCCTAAAAATATCCAATCATTGCTTTGTGTCCACTCCAGAGACCCTGCTGTAATATAGGACCACAAAGGACCCTGGGCGGGAGGGTGTGCAACTCTAAAGTCCCAGCAGAGCTTCACTGAGCTCGCTCACTCCCCCTCTCTCACTCGCTCATTCTATTTCTCCCAGACGCTGCAGGCTGCCCTTTTGTACATGGCTCCTTCTTGCGTTGGTGCCTTTTTCTGACCCCCAAAAAATAAAAAACTGCAGCAGTCCTGACAGAGCTCCGTTGAGGTCACTCACTCTCCCTCCCTCACTCGCTCATTGTTTCTCCTGGCGCTGCAGGCTGCCTTTTGTACTGGGCTCCTGCCCATGTTGACACTTCTGCCCACAACAAAATCCACAGCAGTCCCAACAGAGCTCCATTGAGCTTGGTCACTCCCCGTCTCTCACTCGATCTTAATGTGTCCCGAACACTGATTTTCCAAAGTGACTGTGCTATTGTGTGCTGGAAGCATGACAACTTACTTCAACCTGGATGTGAAAAATGACAGCAGCGCTGTTCATAAGGAGGTGTGAAAAAATGCCAATGTTGCAAATCTGGCGTGAAAATATTACTAATTTAAGAAGTTACAAGGGTGCGTGGAAACTGCACAACGCACGCTTGTAACAGTCATTTTATGGACTTTCATCACAAAATTTTCAACACAGGCATCTTAGGACCTCTACTCATGAAAAGTGTCACTGTGATTTTGTAATGTGTCCCAAACACTGATTTCCCACAGCGACCATGCTATTCGGCACCAGAAGGGTGAAAACACATTTTGGCCAGGATGTGTAAAATGACAGCTGTACTGTTCATAAGTAGGTGTGGAAAAATGGCAATTTTGAAAATCTGGAGTGAAAATATTATGCATTTGCAAAGTTATGAGCGTACATGCATAGCTCATAAGTCATTTTTTGGATTTTTTCCACCAAATTTGCAACATAGGCTTTTTGAGAGCCCACCTCATAAACACTGGCACTGTCATTTTGTTAATCGGTCCTGAAAGGTGATTCCGTGCAGTGACCATGAAATCACCTTTCAGGACCAAACAACACCATGACAGTGCCTGAATTCACGAGGAGGGATCCCAAAAAAAACCATGTTGAAAATTTGGTGCCAAAATTCCAGAAAATTCCTGAGATATCCATCAAAGTTGAAAAAAACTCTATTTATGCCATTATACAGCTTACCAGCATTTCTTCAGTTCACGGTTGGCTTTGAAGAGTGCAGACGTATTCCTGGTCCACTGAAGATCATCACGCCAGACTCCACAGGTAAGTATGGGGTGGGGGTGGGTAGGCAGGATGCAGAGATTGTGGTTGTGGGTTGGGGTGGGCAACGGACTCAACGAAGGACCGTTTCTTGTTTACAGGGTAAAACAAAACAAAAAGTTGTGGGACTTTGTTTTTATTTTTATTTCAGATACATTTGTACGCTAGGTGGGCTCCAGCATGCCACCAGTGGTTTGGGGGCTGTTGCGCGGCAGGTGGTGGGCACCTCGTCGGCACATCACGGAGAAGGTGGGATAGCCGAGGGGATTGGGCACCCTCCTCGGCAATTTCCACGGGCGGGGGGGGGGACTGAAGCCGATAGGGATTGGGCGCCCCATCTGCAAAGAAAGGTGGGGCATGATGCCGAGGGGGACTGGGCATCCCCTTGGCATACAGCATTAATGTGGGGGTGGGGACATTATGCCAAACGGGATTGGGCTCCCCGTTGGCAAACTGGGTTGGGGCCATGCAAGGGACCACCCTGCAATGAGGGGTCGCTCCCTCATTGCAGCAGATGATGAGGTGGCCCCTGATTGCAGTGGCTAAAATGTTTCATGGTGTGGCATGCTGGCTGAACTAGTGTCAGCAGCAGCGTGCCACCCCATTGGGGAACACTGGCCATGCCTCCAAAGGCAATGGAGGCACTGGCCACAACAATGCCGCACCTCCACAACCTGCTTCTGCAGCAAGCTGCAGCAACATGTTCCTTGTGCATGCATGCAAGCAACATAAAAATGATATCAATACAACAAACAAAACCAGTGAAACTAAAACACAATAAAAGTATGGAGAAACATAAGGTGCAGAGTAACAATATCAGCACTGGCAAAGAAATAAAAAGCACATTGAAGAAGGAGGGTGTTGCTTAGAAAGCCCAGTTGGACTGGTTAGGGTTGGGAGCAGTTGCAAGAATGTGCTGGGAAGTTATGAAGGATGTTTTTTAAGGGATGAAGAAGTGGAATTAACCTGCTTATACCCACACAAAGGCCCCAGTAGTGATTATGAGATTCTTGTATTAACAGCAATCACAAGCCCAGATTGTTAAAAATACAGCACTAATGATTCGTAAAAAGTAAAATAGCTAAATTAAAAAAAAATAATGTGCGTGTCTTGCATTCCTTTGAAAAGACAGCCCCAAGGGCCTTCTTTTCCAGATGTTATGCAAATGAGTGCACACACTTCTCAAAATATTCTTTTCTTTTGTTCTTTTCCATTTCTAACCTCCCTGCTCTTGGGAAACTGCAGAATACTATATTTTTTCCACAGATCTCCTTTCTCAACCCTTCCTCTTTCCTTTGCCCCTTCCAGTTTGATTTCGGAAAACACATAACACTTTCTCAGTCTTCTTATGGCTGTGTGACTCCATCCTGGTGGGGGGGGGGGTGGATCATGGTTGTACAAACATTAACACTGTTACACATCCTCTCCCACTCTCCTACTCAGCAAGCTTGCAGGGGTAGGTCTGTCTGGCAAATCAGTCTTTTGGTTCCACTCCTATGAGTTTGAAAGACACAGTACCACTCGGTCTATGTATATGATGCGGTTTGCCACCTTTCCATTAGCACAGGGGCTTACAATTATCCTCAATGGCCTCCCCTCAGTCTTTGCCCCCCCCCCCCCACATATCTACATGTACTTAGGTCATGGACGACTTGTACTTTTTGCCCTCAGAGCCTCAGTCCCCAAAGTATAAACAACCTCGCAGTGTGGCTTTGACAAATTCAAGTGCAACCCCTAGGTGGCGGTATCCCAAGGGCTACTACCCCTGCCTGCTTGGCTAGTAGCAGATTAAGGGTCCTGAGTTCTGAAACAGGTGCCTCCACCCGGAGGTCAGGGTTGGTAGTGGTCAAGCTAACCTGGACACAGCCCGCCGGGACACTCTAACCCTCCTCTTTCCTTACTAGTGGCCAGAACAACACACAATCACTTTCACAATACCCCTGATACACCACACAAGTACCCACACTGTTTGCACTTACCACCAGGGCTTTTCTCTGACCCAGCCCTGGGAACCCCCTGTAAAACAAGGTTACACAAAGCAAATAACAGCAGTGCAGTACTCTTGCACAAACTGGAACCACAGTCAGGGTAAATGCAAAAAAAAAAAAAGAGTTAATCTGATTTATTTAAGAGGCTTGAACAAGGGAGGGGCGTAATCAGGTTAATTTGCTTAAAGGCTCTATCATTCAAACAGTTATGCATGCACATTCGGGGGTCCATAAACAAACAGTCACACACTCTGGGTACCCAGATGAGAATGGTGGGCTAGCCAGGAACACTGCTGGTTGGGGCCCTGTGATGGTGGAACCCCCAGTGGGTGCTATCCTAAGGGCTACTACCCCTGCCTGCCCTAACTGTAACAGGGTGAGCGGCCCAGATCCATTAGCGGGTGCCTCCACCCAGAGGTCGGGGTTAGAACAGTCGAGGTTGACTCAGTCACAGCCCTCTGGGTTGCTGCAACCCCCCTTTCTTCCCACTAGTGGCCCACACAGTTCAATTTCAGTGTCCTTACCATATACACTTACCCACCCCCCAACCCGAACTAATCAGCTCATTCCGGGAACCCCCTGAAAAGTAAGGTACAGTTACACCATATTCACTGTGCAGTATTTCAACATTAATACACAAACTAGCCAGTGTACTTTTGCAAAACAAGCAATCTGATTTATTTAAGGGGAGATAACAAGGACTGGAGGAAATCAGGTTGATTAGCTTACCACTACAGTATATGAGAATCTACCTATGGCTCTGTGCAACAGAGGGGTACCATACCAGGCAGCTGCTCCTAGGGCCCGACCGAACTCACAGCTAATCGGGAGTCTCACTGCAGCTTCACTTTCCTGACAGACCGAGCGCGATTCAGCAGATTCTCCAGTCCTCTACAGGGTGAGCCTGGTAGGTAGCTGCATTTTTGCGCAACCTCCTCTGACCGCTGCCCCGTGGATTTAGTCCGTAACTCTCTGACGACCGTGCCGCCTGACTCTGGCCTTACACGCGCTTCCCACGCGAAAACTCAACAGCGCAGGAGCCAAGAGCTCCTTCCTCGCTCACTCCCATAGCGACTACTACCCCTTGGCAGTTTGGGCAACGACTCTCCCTTCAGGCACCACCCGATCCCATTGGTGGGCTACAGATACCAGTCACATAATTCAGTCCTCATTGGTGCAAAAAGGTGCCATGGTCCAGTCTTCACTTCCCAGAATTACTAACTGTGTCTTCATTGGTCAGTCGGCTCCCTAGAGTCCTAATTCTGGTTGGTCTCCAGTTACTCCATTTTAGATATCCCCTGCCCCTATTAGACCCTTCAGACAGTTCTGGTCCAAAATGGAGGGGCACAGCACACAAAGTCCAGCTGCAAAAGAAGCAGGTTAGACAAACTGTAATTCCACGAATACTTTAAATATTTATGGACAAACAATTACATCTTTCACAGAGGCTCCCGCTGCGCTTTTCAGCGACTATATAACGGAGCGATTTCCCCGCAGCTTAGGCGGGACTCGAACAAAGAAACCCCAGTCCCCCCATTCAAACCACTAAAACCTGCAAGCAGGCAACTCTTAAAGAGACAGTACTGGAGGCTGTTAGGAACCCCCATTTGTAAGGTGGTTACAATGGAAGAAAACAACTTGCACAACACACTATTTGTAATCCAGAGCCGGAGGGCTCAGTTCATGAAAAGAAAACAAGACAATCAGATGACACTTTTAGATAGGCTGTTGTTGCAGGGAGCTACCCTGATGATTACCCATGATACCCAAGACTGGACACAGGCTGCATGAAAATCGAGACAGCAGGTGGTTAATCTGGAGTGCCAGGAGAAGCAGGGCCCACACAATTAGCCGAGGCGTCATTCCTGTTCAAGCGTGGGGCAGGGGTCTGATCCCTAGGCAGGTCTCTTGTCGGTGGCTTTGTCTGTGCAGTGAGGTAGTCTGGCAGGGCCAGAGTGGCATGGCCCAGGCCAAATGGAGATGAACGCGGATTCAGTCCGATTAGGCTGGATAAAACTTCCAGCAAGTAGAACACAGTTCACACAGTGGGGAACCAAATCACAACCCACTTTTAATACACAGCACATTTACATGTAAGGAAATTCTACTGTATCAGGCAAACCACTCTCCGGTCACGGTTGCAAAGTCTCTGCACAAACTGGGGATTCAAAAGCAGCTGGAAATCCTGACAGGCCGATCGCATTCAGCAAATCTTCGGTCTTCTTCAGGTTAAAGCCTGGTCACAGTCCAGTAGCTTAAATAGTCCTCAAAACTCTGGTTCAGTCTGAATAAACTCTATTTTCCCTCTCAGGAATAGCAGACAGGTGGGCCAAGACTCAGCCCTTTCACAGTTCTCCCATGCAAAACTACACAGGACTGCTGCTCAAAATCATTTGAGCTGTTACTTCTTCACTTCTCAGCTCAAAACTGAAACTAACTGCAGCAGCCTGGGAAATTCCCCAAGATCCAAAAGGTTTGGTTGGCTGATCCTCCTGTCAGTCACTACAAGGCTCCCCTTCAGGTGCAAAAAGGCGCAAAAAGCCCAAAACTACAATTCCTACAGATTTTGACTCCAGACAGCTCCAGTAGTTCAGCTCCATTTTAGGTCCCACCAGTACTGATTGGTCCAATTTGCAGTCCAGGACCAAGATAGTGGAGATAAACAAAACAGTCCTTGCTGCAAAGAAGGCAGGTTAAACAAACTACATTATCATTATTACTCTAAATGATTTTCAGCAAATAGTTACATTTTTCCACAGAGCTCCCTCTCAGATTGCTTATGACTGCAATCCAGGCAGCTCTTAAAGAGACAGTACACCGAGGCTATACAGGCACTCTCTGGCAATCGCATTTAAATTGCTAAAACGCAGGACACCAGCCTGGTAGTGAGCATTTAGGCAAGCTCAAAGACGACTTTTCGGGAACCTCATTTGTAGGGGGGTTACATGAGCACTGATTCTGCTCAAACCAACTCTTATAAACATTGCTGTTCATGACCTTTGTAGTAGTAAGAAGACTTGGCAGGCTCCCAACTAGGCTGGCTGGTCTTCACTGGCACGGATACAATTCCACACACTTTGAACTAGTCTTTCACTTCAAGTATCTTGGTGCGTCACAGATCATAGCCCCAGTTTCTCCTCCCACATCAGTGCCATCCAGAAAAAGATCCTTCCACAGTTTGCCATTCTGTAGCACAACAAGGCCTAAAAGTCCTCATAAGGGACTCCCTTAAAGGGAAAGTCCCCTCAGCCTATTTTTTGTATACTGTACATGTGTGGTTTGTATGTGTGAACAATGATTCCTCTCCCCAATTTCATCCTAATTTAAATTTAAATTAAGTTGCTTCATTCTGTTCTGCCCTGGTGTGCAAACCTGTTTCATGCCATTGCAAAGGTCATGACTCCACTCATACAATGCATCATGGTAGTTGATGATGTATACAGTACATGTACAAGACAGCAGAAGTGCTACTGTCAGTCAGTTCTGTTGCATATTTTCTGAAGTTCCTGCATTCTTCTCTTGTGCTGGCCATCAAACTTTTCAAGGTAAGTTCCCTAATGCTCTGTTTAAAATGTGTCCGAGTTGGGAAAATGCAGTTGGAAGGATGCTGGGGCTTGTGATGGTTTGTTATTCAGCTGATTAATTGTTAAGTGCCAAGAGCTCTTTGCCTACTCCCTTTGGTGTCCAAACACGCATTATCAGCTCCCATGTTTCATTTTCTGAGTGCGGTCATGACTTTTGCAATGGAGTGAAACAGGGTTTCACACCAGGGCAGGACAGAGTAAAGCACCTTCATTTAAATTTAAATTAGGGCCGGCCTGCTGGCGCAGCACTTGGATTTCCATCTACGATGCCTACGACCCAGGTTCAAGAATGGATCTGGGAGTTAGAAGGCTGGCCCGGGGGGGGGGGGAGACTTGAATGTCCAGTGACTGCTCACCTTCTCCAGGGAGGGAGGAGGGTAACAGGCTCAGCATTTGATGGCCCCTAGAGGAGGCTGGAAGCACAGCAATATGTCGAGCTTCACTGCAGGAGGGAGCGTAGTGGACGTTGGCCTTGATGTCATGAGACATGTCACATCCAGAAGAAAAATGGAAAAAATGGCCCCAGCTTCACCGGATGATGGACGCTCCTCCTCCCACTATGCTAGTCCCCAGAGCGCAGTTACTCCTCTGTGTCCTGCATGTGCCTGTCTAGGGGGTACCGTAATTTAATTTTTCATCCCCTGGGGAGGAGCTCTTCCAGTAGGATTAGTGCTGGACCCACCCCGGGTGTGGGCGTACGGGACCATGACTGATGGAAGGGAGGCAGTGGTGATGAGATGGTGGGCACAGGAAGATATGCGAGCCTGAAGGAGTGGCAGGGCTGGGGCCCATAGGAGCAAAAAAAAATTAAATTAGGATGAAATTAGGGCTATGCAAGTTGACCCGGTGGTGTAGAGGGCTGAGGCACTGCATGCACCACACCTCTTGCCACACCGGCAACCCGAGTTTGGGAACAAGCTCAGGTAGCTGGGGGTTGGCCAGGAGGGGGGCAGGACTGAGCATCCAACAGACTACTCTCCTCTCCCAAAGGGAGGGGTGTACCACCGGATTTCAGTGACACTCAGCGGAGGCTGTGTGTGCATTAAGATCGGGACAACACAGGACGGGATTAGAGGTGATGGCAGACTTCCACAAGCTGGGTGCAGTAGGTGTGTACAATGATGCCTAGAAGCCTCCCCAAATAATGCCCTAGACCTGCTGAGGGCTGACAAATTGTGGATCTTGGTCTCTCTTCTGTAGCCCTCGGGGAGACCCTCGCAGCAAGTGGCAGGCCGTGGGCACCACTGGACTAGGACGGCCTGGCGGGGGATGCTGGCAGTAGGTGGCATGGCACAGAGCCAGGGGTAGCCCCCCCCCCCAGCTGCCCAAGGAGGAGCAGAAATAGAAGAGAAAAAATAGGGTTATGCAAGAGAGGAAATCATTGTTCATGTCTACAAACCAATTGGCAAACAGAAAAAAAAAAGGTTGAGGGGACTTTCACTTTAAGAAGCAATTGACTCCTCGGGAAAACATGGAAAAACATGGTATTTACAAACAGTTTGGCTATTTCTTTTATTGTTGAGACCCCTCCCCTTTATTGTTTACTTAAGAAATTTGTATCTAAACTGGATTTTTATGCCTAAGAGTTAATCTTCCTCTGGAGCTAGTCTCTACTTGACCTCAATCCTCTATTGTGAGGTCACACTCTGTTGCCATGGGAATGATTAGGATGTCAGAAATGGAGCATCGTGACATAAGGTGAGGGATGAGCAATAGGAGCCGATAAACTCTCAAGGAATACAGATCCAGTTTTCCTGCCTTTACCGCACTAATAAATAATGGGGGGGGGAGGGGAATGATAAGCCTAATGTGCAATACAAGATGAACAATGAGAAGATATTATATATTTTTTAAAGTTCTTCTGGAGGCATCAGCTGCTCCTTAAACAATCTAACCAATGTAAGAAGGCCTCCAGTAAGGCAAACAGGATGTTGGGGTGTATCAGGAAGAGTACCGACTGCTGAAGGAAGGAGGTACTACTGCCTCTCTATAGATCACTGGTGAGGCCGCACCTGGAGTACTGTGCCCGGTTCTGGAGTCCATGCTTAAGGAAAGATGGACACGCTAGAGATGACATAGTGTGGGGTAACCCTTATGATTCAGGGCCAGTCAGGCAGATCTTATGAAGACTGGCTTTTGGCACTGACATGTGCTCGCTGGAGCCCAGATAGGAGAGAGAGAAGATATGACAGAGACCTTCAAATTGGGGACATGAGTGGAATCTTGCAGTGGGGAGGTTCAGGAGGGACGTAAGAAAGATTTATTTTACAGCAAGGGTGGTTTAGCTGTGGAACAACCTGCCAGATTATGTGGTGGGCACCAAAACCATACTTTTTTATTTAGTTTTTGGTGACCAGGTAGGGTGCGCTAGGCAGACACTTGCCTATTTTCAGGCACAACTCGAGAGGTTACATCAGCACCGGTAATGCAACATTGATAAATATACCAGGCAGGTTTACATCCGAGAGAAACTTTCAGGGTAGAGGTAATCACCAAGTTATGAGGAAGGCTTAAAGATGTGAATAGCGATGTGCACGAGGGATACAATATTGTTTACAGAAATTTCACTGAAAAGACAGGCAAGTAGTCGTTTTCTTTGAAAGTGGAAGCACAATGTTAAGGGTTTGGGGAACTTTAGGCAGGCAAATTGGGAGCTTTGCATCAGGTGATCACAGAGATGACAACTAAAGGTGCCAGCTGTTAGATTCTGTCTCACCGACAAAGGGATGCTGTTCCACAACTTTTAGGCAGAGGAGAAGGAGAAGGATATCTCACCATACCTGGTGCATGATCTGAATGGTTCTATCATGGCTGGGACAGAGTGAAGGCTTAGTAATTACTCAGGACAACAGTAGAATGGGGAGCACAGGGCTGGATATTGTTAGCTAAAACCCTATATAATAGAGAAAAGGTCTTACAGTATGATAGAGTGTTAGAGGCAGGCTGGATGGATCAATTGTCTTTTTCTGCTATCAGTGTCAATGTTTCCGTTTCTGATGTTTAAGATGACAGAAGTTTGGTTTCGAGGAGGGTGCCTACACAACCAGTCACTTGACCCCCCAGGTCTAAGGTGACCTCCCACAGCTCAGATGCTCTTCAAGCTGTGTAGGGCTGTAAAGCAAGGGGTAAGCTGCAGCAACGAACACCAAACACGAATTGAATGTACAAACAGGAATAAATTCAAAACCGTGATCTTTTTATTCTTCCAGCTCTTAAGCATATAAAGGTTGGTAATCATGCTTTCATTCATTCATTTAGCACAACATTCCCCAGTCTGAATCACATAGTGACTCAAGTCCCATGGGAAAGGTACACTTTAAAGTACATATGCACTCTAATTCCCATATGTAAATGCCCATAATTGAGGTAGGGGCTGCAAGCAACCCAGTGGGTTGCACCTACAGTTACTCTCTTTCTCTATCCATCCAAATCTTCACCAGTCTGGATAAAAGCTCTGTAACTGATAATTGATTCTGTGACCCTTTAGTTCCTTGGGTATTCGTCCAGATCCATCAAGGATGTTAACACAGAGGCACCTTTTCTCTTCAAACTTTTACAGCTTGGTTCATACTTCAGTCCAATGGACTCCTGACACAGCAAGGGGCATTTAGCTCCATGAAGCTGCCAGAGGTATTTTACAATCTGACCATCCCTTAGACCCAGTACACAGTTGACCAACTACCTGCCCACTGAGGGACTTAGGGTAGTAGCCTCCAGGCCCTTAGATCTAGTGATGCTCCATAAGTAATCTCACACAGAATCAAGGCTGAATCCAGAGGGGAGGGCACTACAATTTGCATGGCAAGGGGAGGTAGGCACTCCCTGGGGGTCTGAGGCTGTCACTGGCACCACCTCCCAGTCTTTCCTAAGTACTGATTCCTGTCGGCAGAGAGTCCAAGGCCTACTCACAAAATTTATTCGGTTTCATCCCCACTTCAAGGGATCTTTGTGAGCTACAAGCCCAATCTATAAGGGCAAGAAGAGGCCAAGGTTGCCACAGGGAACTGCCTCCCACCATCTCCCAAGACCTGACCCCCATGGGTAGGGAGTCCCTGGTCCAATTAACTCACAGGGTCATACTTTACCCCTCACCTGCCTGATGTGGTGAGGGGGCACTGGTGAATGTCTACATCAGTCACTTGCACAAAAGTTAAAGTTCACCTCTGCATTACAGATTCAGGGCCCGATTTTTCAATGGGTCAAGAATGCTGCAATCCCCAGTGCACTGAACATATGGCGCACAGGACTTGTGACATTTTTCTGGCCAGCGATCAGGATTCTCTATCCCGTGCGCCAACTGCCACATGTTAGACCAACTTTTCCAAGTCTAACTTGTCAATCCTGGGGGCCGTTTTTACGGGGCTTGTGCCAGATATTTGGTGCAAGCTGCCATAAGTTGGGTAAACTGTCCAACCTATGAAAAATCAGACGTAGTTGTGGCAAACCCTGTCGGTGTACTGCTGATTTCTAAATGTGGTGACGAAGGGCTTGATGCACGCACTGCGACACCCTTTGCAAAATCAGATCCTCAGTGTTCATTTCTTTAGATGTTCTAAAATGTCCTTTCAAGCAGCAAGTCTCTCTCTCTGGATTCTCCTGCGTGGAGATGGGGGAGGGTCCCCAGTTTGTGCTCTCAGCAAGTGGCAACTGCCATGATTCTCTCAGTTTTGTCTGGATCACACTCACTGGAAAAGAGTTGACAGGGGAGCAGGCCTTACATGCCTGACAATGACAAACACCTCCCTCAAACTGACCCCAACTAACTCTTCTCTCCACCTCCAGCCAGTTGGCTCCTCCACCTGGACTTCTGGAACAGACCAGCTGGCCCAGCCCTCATAGACCTGCATATGGAGCCAAGGCTCCTTGTAGTGGCTACACTACATTTATTGACTGATTGATCAATTTTACAAATTTTGGCCAGGAAAGATGCACTGAACTGAGGCTCGTTCCCATGTACGTCATGGGAGCACAGGGATGTTACGTGACATACACTTGGTCATACAGTAAACCACAAGGGCAAGAGAAAGAAAGCCACTATGGTTCTCAAAGATAGTGGCCAGGAAGGTAAGGGTGAAAAAGATGGCTTTCAGGAAATACAAGGAAACAATGGGAGGAGGACAGGGTAGTGAATCTGGATAAACAGAAGGAAGCAGGGAAAGCAGTCAGGAGAGCAAAGGCACAAATGGAGGAAAAAAATAGCACATGAGGTAAAGAAAGGAGACAAGACTTTTTATAGGTACATTAGTGAAAGGAGAAAAAACGGGGTGGGATAGTAAGGCTTAAAGGGGGAAGAAGGAGTGTGTGGAAGAGGACCTGGAAAAAGGATCAATACTGAACAAATACAGTATGTTTGTTCTGTATTCACAGAAGAAGGTGAGGGATCACAATTAGGCAACATGAACAAATATGGGAGGGAGATGGACACCAGTCCATTTACAGATGAGAGTCCTAAAGGAACTCACAAAACTGAAAGTGGACAAGGCAATGGAACCAGATGGGATACATCCTAGAATATTAAGGGAACTTAAAAAGCCTGACTGTGTGCGAGAGGGGAGGTGAGGGTGACCTGCTCCAGGAAGGTTCCCCCCACCCCGGGCACTTCGAGTTGAACCAAGGCAGAGTCCTAAGGTGCCGGGTACGTCTGCAGCCCCTGCGGGCCTCCTCGGCGGCTGTGTGGGAAACGCAATTTGAGTTTCCCCGGCCCCTGCCCAGGTGCAGGATACTTTCTCCCTACTACTGGACTTTCGTGCCTGATTCTACACTCACCGCCAGGAAACCGCCAAGAAGACATCGCACTGTTGGGCTACTCCACAGGAGGGTGGCTGAGGGACATTTTTCCTTTCTTCAGTGCTATTTGCCATTTCGAGGAACACTAGAGACCCTTTCCACTGACTTAAACTTGGCGCCGAAAGCGCCCTTGCTGATTGGTTCTTACTGCAGGTGGTGACACTCCCTGTATCTCCTACATAGGGAGAGCCAGTCCCACCAATAATCTCCAAAGCCTGACTGTATGTGAGAGGGGAGGCGAGGGTGACCTGCTCCAGGAAGGTCCCCCGGCACTTTGAGTTGAACCAAGGCCGAGTCCTGAGGTGCCGGGTGCTGCCTGCAGCCCCGGCGGGTCCTCCTCGCGGCCAAAGGGAACACACCGGAAGCTTCCCTGCCCCTGCCCAGGTGTAGATTTTCGCCCACTGGCCCACCCTGCCCCTCCCATTAAATTCCTGTTAGCTCCACCCCAGAATCCATCTCACCCTATCAGCGGTGGTGGGGGGGCGGGTCTAACAGTACAGCTTGGTTCTGCACTGTTACCCTTCCCCTGTGATCTCTCCTCTGTCTCAGCTCTTGGCTGCATCTGACTCTGCAGGGGATAGGCTAACCTACTGTGTTAAGTACTGACAAATTACTGAGGTGTGCACTATACTTTTAAAACTGTGGTCCCACTGTTTGGCTCCAGTACAAGTCTGTATTTATGTGCAGAGAGTTATTATGTGGTGTCATCGCTAATTACTGTCATTACTCTTGCTAGATATAGTGCCTAAAAAGTCCTACCTGTACTGATTAAGTGAGGCTAATCATTTAAATTCCTAACCATAGGTTATTATACCATCCATCCAACTCCCACTGTAGCTCTTTGTTCTCCGTGGGGAACAATCAGGTCAATCACTGTGTATATCGTGTGTGTACCACTTAATGGACAATTTAGGCTATTTCTTGTAATCCCACAGGCCAGTTACTGATAGCCCAATATTCCACCAGTCCTCAGGTGCTATTCTATCCCTCCTCCAGTCAGCTGCTCCTTATCCTCCACTGCCGCTGGGCTAAACAACCTAGCTCGGGAACGCCCCCTGCCCTGATGTGGTTCAGGCTACCTTTCTTCATGTCCAGGGAGGGTGGGGAAACCCTCCACAAGATGGCCCAGGGCATTCTGCCTGACATCTATAGGACACTGGCCCTAGTGGGCCTGGTACTAGGGCTCACCCTGCTCTATGTGGCCACCACTCCCTTGTCCACCTCGGGGGGGTACCGGGAGAAATCTCCCTTCCCAGGGGTGTCTGATTTCACCTTCTCCAACATCCTCGTGACCCCTCACACTCTCCTCTGCCCCACCTACTCCCTAAACCTTAGGAGGCTAATACACACTGTCAGGGTAAAACGACTTTGTGTCCGTACCCAGGCAAATGGTCTATCTTTTATGAGATGGCGGCCGTTCTGGCTCCTTATTGTGTTAACACTACTATCGGGAGATGTTGAAACTAACTCTGGACCAAATACCCTGGCCTCCCCAATCCTCCCAGGTTGGGAGATGGTCAAGGGTCTAAAATTGGCTCATCTAAATATTAGGAGTCTACTACCCAATCGGGATGAGCTTGTCTTCTGGACGGCACTCTACAAACCTGATATTCTTGGCGTGACAGAGACCTGGCTTAAACCCAAGATCCCTGACTCAGCCTGTGCTCTTCCAGGCTATAACTTCATTCAACAGGACCGCGCTGGGACAAAGGGGGGGAGGGTGGCATCCTGATCTACTACAGGTGTCACCTCAAGGTCGCCCTCATAGTTCCCCAGCAATTCATTGTGTCCCCCTGTGAGGTGCTACATGTACTACTCCTACTAGGGGACGCCAAGAAACTTCATCTGGTCTGCACGTACAATCTCTCCCCGAGAGGTGGGCTCCCAGGGTTGACCCATCTTCTGGACTCAGTTGGTCCTAGCATTGGTGACAATGAACTCATTATTATGGGAGACGTCAACCTAAACTGGACCGGTGAGAATGGAAGCCAGCCCAAGCCCCTTCTTGCTAATCTCGCCCTGACTCAGCTCATACAGGAGCCAACCAGGCGTTCGTCCAACGGTTCCTCCAGCTCCCTTCTGGACTGGATCCTGACTAACCGCCCAGACAGGATCGCCTCTGTGGGAACACTATCTGATGCAATCTCCGACCACTCTCCGGTCTACTGTGTGTGGAAAGTTCCCTCCCCTAAAATCCCGCACAAGATCATGCATGTCAGGAACTTTGCCAGGTTCGATCCCGGAGAGTTCCTTGAGGACCTAAGGCTCACTGACTGGTCCAATGTGTTAAGAGCTAACGACCCCTCGGTGGCAGCCTCCCATTTCCTACCTACCTTCGGGGCCCTGCAAGACAAGCATGCCCAATGGTCACCAGTAGGGTGCAGAGACCGCCACCCTCTGGTTGCATGGGAGTCTCCTAGCCCAAATGTGGGCCAGAGACAAGTGTTGGGCTAACTCCAGATTGTCTCGTGACCCTGCTAAGTTGCGTTACAGACGCCTCAGAAACGAGTGCAAAAAGGCTATCAGAATTGCAAAAAGTAACTTCTGTAAGTCTGCTCTTACTAGCTCTGCTAATGACCCTAGGAGGTTTTGGAAAAAAATAAAAACCCTACTTAGTGGCTCCTCCCACCCAGGGGTAACTGACATGGTCACAAAAGGCGTCTCCTGCAACAATCCCTTTATCATTGCCAACTCCCTAAATAAGCACTTCTCTGACCTCTCGGCCTTCACTGCACTTTTCCCTCCTAGCGTGGGTTTGGCCTCCCCCCCTTCCTCTACCCGGGAGGGTGATCACCCCTCTTGTTAACTATTCCACATCTGGGCGGTGACAATCTCTGACACACAGCGACACCTAGCTGGACTCTCCCAGCACTCTAGCCCTGGCCTAGATAACCTGGAGCCCAAGCTTCTAAAACTTGGGGCCTCCCTTATTGCCTCCCCAGTAGCTCATATCTTTACCCTGTCCCTGTCTCTGGGGTCCATCTCCGACATATGGAAGGAAGCAAGAATAGTTCCTGTCCTGAAGCAGGGTAACCCCAAAATACCAGACAATTATCATCCGATTGCTATCCTTTCACCCCCTTAGCAAGCTCCTCGAAAAAATAGTGGTAGAGCAGCTCTCAGAGTATGTTCAGCATCATGAGTTGCTATCGCGGACCCAGCATGGCTTCCGTAGGGGGCACAGCACCTCCACAGCCCTGATCGCGGTCACCTCAGGCATTAGATCTGTCATGGACCAGGGTAAGCTCTCTGGTGCCATATTTATTGATCTATCCAAAGCCTTCGACCTTGTTGACCATACACTGCTTTGTCAACAGTTGTGGTCCCTTGGCTTTTCCCCTTCTGCTATGAAATGGTTCTTGGACTATCTACATGGAAGAATGCAACGGACCTGCTTCGACAAAGTCCTGTCCATACCCCTGCCGGTCACATCAGGTGTCCCCCTGGGCTCAGTCCTTGGCCCCCCTTCTCTTCTCCTTCTACATCAATCAACTGCCTACAGTGACAATAAGTTGCAGTACCATCCTATATGCCGATGACCTAGTATTACTGGCCCACTCCAGTGACATGGCCACTCTTACCAAGAGCCTGTCTGAGGACTTTAATCAGGTCCTGACCTAGGTGACGGATCATAAACTGGTCTTGAACCTAAAAAGAAAAAAAAAAACCAAGGCTATGCTATTTGGGTCTACTGGCAAAATCAAAGCATCCACATCCCCCTTGAGCATAATCAATCTGGACGGCTCCTCCCTCCCTGTGGTGAACTCTGTCAAGTACTTAGGAGTCACTTTAGACCCCCATCTTGACATGGGAAGTCACATCGCTAAAGCCTGCAGAACAGTAAACTGTAAGTTGGGACTGGCCTACAGGGCCAAGTACAACCTCACACTGTCGGCCAGGCTTGCCTTAGCTAGAGGAGTCCCCCTTCCCTCCCTTAGTTATGGTCTGCATATTTTTGCTTGCTCCTCGAAGACTCGTATTACTAGGTGGCACACCGCATGCAATAATATCTGCAGTTTCGCCCTAGCAGCTCCTTGCCTCACCCATCATTGCAAGCTCTATAATAAACTCCGGTGGCTCTCCCCAACCAGATACCTGGACTTTGGGATAGGTTGTCTTACGGGCAAGGTGATCAGGATGGGTACCCCATTGGGACTGGCCGGGCTTCTCCCACCTGCTGACCTTTCCCCTTACTCGCTAAGGTCTCAAGCCCAGGGGCTGCTCAAGGTCCCTACCACAAGAACCCTCATGGGAGCTAGGGACTTCATTGTGTGTGCATCTAAACTCTGGAACTCCATCCCAGAGTCTGTTCGCTGGGCCCCCTCCCATCAGTGCCTCCGCAAATCTATGTGGGACTTCTTGAAACAGCCTCAGCATGTGACTGTGCCAGCCTCTCCAGGGCTTCTCAGCCTCTTACAGGGCTGCCCGGAGTCCACTGCAGCCTGCCCCACTTCACTTCCTCTACCTGTCCTGGATAGAACTGTTGGCCTGCAGTCCCCTGGCCCCTTCTTAACCTGGTATCCTTATTTTATGTTATGGACTTATCTTACTTGTAACCAAATGACCATAAGTTGTATCATTGCTTTCTACTTCCTTGTAATATGTGCCCGCTGTATTCTGTCATATTGCCTTGCTGTTATTATACTGTTGTGTCCACAGAACTTCCCTCTCATTTTGCCCATGCTGCCAACCTGTATTTGATATGTTGTCTCTGTACCATTATGTTGTATTCTCCCGGGTCGTTCCTGAAAATAGGCATAATACTTGTCTAGTGTACTTACCCAGTAAACAAAAGCTAAATAAATAAATAAATAAAATAAACTATGGGAGGTGCTGGCACCACCACTGACAGCATTGTCCAATGAGTCACTCGATACAGGAGTGGTTCCGGAGGACTGGAGGAGGGTAGATGTAGTCCCGCTTCACAAAATTGGCAGTTGGCAAGAGGCTGGAAACTATAGACCAGTCAGTCTCACCTCAATAGTGGGGAAGATTATGGAATCACTACTTAAAGGATTGTGGAACATCTTGAAGTCAGCAGAGCACAGGATCTGAGACAGCATAGATTCAGTGGGAAGGTCATGTCAAACAAATCTAATTGATTTCTTTGACTGGATGATTAAGGCCATGGATCGGGGGGGAGCAGTGGATGTCGCCTACCTGGATTTCAGTAAGGCCTTCGATACTGTTCCACGTAGAAGACTTGTGAACAAGCTGGACAGCCTGGGGGGGTGGGTCACAAGGTGGGAAACTGGGTTAGGAATTGGTTAAGTGATAGAATACAGAGGGTCATGGTAAATGGTGCTCGATATGAGGAAAGGAGGGTGACCAGCGGGGTGTCACAGGGATCAGTCTTGGGCCCAGTCCCGTTTGATGTCTCCATAAGTGACATTATGGAGGATCTGGAGGCGAAGGTGTGTACCTTTGTGGATAACACTAAGATCGGCAACAGGGTGAACACTCCAGGAGGGATAGAAACAATGAGGAGGGCCCTAAATAAACTGGAAGAATGATCCAGAGTGTGGCAGCTTAGAGTCAATGTGAAAAAGTGCAAAATCGTGCACATGGGGCACAAGAACCCGGGGGAGGATTACATGATGGGGTTGGGGGAAAACTGATAGTCACTAAACAGGAAAAGGATTTTAGGGTAATCATATCTGATTACCTAAACATGGCCAAACAATGTTCCAAGGCTGTGAGGAGAGCCAGTGGGATGCTGGGGTGCATAGGGAGAAGTATCACCAGCAGAAGGAATGGTGATGCCACTGTACAGATCATTAGTGAGGCCTCATTTGGAATACAGTGTCCAGTTCTGGAGGCCACATCTCTGTAAGGATGTAGACAGGGTGGAGGTAGTTCAAAGAAGGGCAACAAAACTGGTGCAGGGTCTGCACCAAAATTCATATGAGGAGAGACTGGGAGCCCTCTATGTGTACACCCTGGAGGAGAGGAGAGGAGAGGAGAGAAGAGACAGGGGAGATATGATAGAAATCTACAAATATCTAAAAGGCAGAAATAGGGTACCAGAGGGTAGCATCTTTCTGAAAAGGAGATGTCCAGAAATGAGGGAGCATGACATGAGGTTGGAAGGGTGTGGACCAAGGGGTAGACTTAGAAAGTATTTCTTTACAGAAAGGGTGATGAATGCATGGAATAGACTCCCAGCAGAGGCAGAGGGGGCAAATCCAGTGAGGGGATTCAAGCGTGCATGGGACAGGCATTGGGGAACCCTAGCACTAGGAATGAGGAGGTGGACTTCTGGTGATGTCACAGCCTGAATGGCTGGCTAGTCTGACAGCTCCATCTAACCTGCCTAAAATTCCTCTTTAAAATATAGGACTTCCCAGATTGTACTACTATAACTGTAGTACTCTCCGACTCTATCAGTGATCATTACCCGGTCCTCTGCTCCAGGACAAACAAGTTCACAAAGCCTCCTCCAATAACTGTAAACTGCAGAATACTTATTCCATGTCACCTTGAGCCACTAAAATCTCTCCTTCAGAAGCATGACTGGTCACCATTAGACCTAGCCCACGACATCAATGCTGCCCTAGAGTACTTTATTCTCAGCTTTAACACTGCATGTGATATACATGCCCCGTTCAAGAAAAGCAAGATTAAGGGCATAAAAAACCCTTGGATCAACACTGATCTCACTGTACAAATGAAAGCTAGGGACCAGCTGTGGCATCGTGCTACCACATCTGGCACCCAGGCTGATATCCAGGCCTACAAGGCAGCAAGAAATGCCTGTACTAGAGCAATTCTGGCCGAGAAAGCCTCCTTCTACAGAAACACCCTTGCTGACACATGGAATGATGAAAAGAAGTAGTTCTGGGCAAAGATCCCTGAAATTACCGGCAAGGATCCAAAAATCCAGCCCACCGTGCTCAGTATAAATGGTACTATCACCACAGATCATATCACCTTGGCTAACGCTTTCAACATGGCTTTCTCTGACCTCAGTCATGTACTTCCTCCTTTCTTTGATCCCACACTAGATGCGCTAAGGCCCGGAGGAACAGGTAACGCAAAGGGGCACCTGCCGTTCTACATATTTTTTTTTTCCATTATTTTTATCCTCCTTGTGGCAGGTCGACCTCAGCATCTGCCAAACCTACCAAGCTCAGGGTCTTCAGGGGCTTCTAGAGCCATGCGTGCCTTGGCAGATCCCCAGAGTCAGTCCGGGGGAAATATCCATGCCGGCCTCCACAGTTTCCTCTGCTTTTTCTCTAGTGAGCTACCCTGGGACCCCAGAAGTGGTGGCGCATGTGCGTGGAGGCGCACATGCACACCGCAGCTCCGGACTGGGTCTCCTCAACCTTCCCCATTGACCTAGTGTATGTCTAAGCTCTCTCGTGGCACCGTCCCTCTGGCCTCCACCAGAGGGCGGCCAAGCTCATAGAGAGCTGGATACTGCCTCCCGAGGTGCAGCACTGTCTGCCGGCAGCTTCCCACATCCTCTTCCCCCCTCCTTGCTGGCCTCAGACGTCCCTGGCTCATTTCTGAACCTGGGTTGCCGGCGTGGCGCAAGGTGTGGCATCCAACACCTCAGCCATCAACGTCACAGGGCTGGCCCCACCATTCTACTTTAAATCCATCCCTGAGGCCTCAACCAAAAATACATTCTCAAAGTGCTTGGGAAGTTTAGAAAAAGCTCTGACTTCTTGGACCTCAAACTCCTTGCTCTCACTATTGATGAAGTCATGACTCTGCTCACCAAAATCCTAAACCAATCCCACATGCTTTCACAATTCCTCCCCAAAAATGGAAATCCGCTGTGGTGACACCAATTCATAAAAGTGGTGACAAGATCACTACTAGCAATTATAGACCCATCTCCATCCTCCCCCCCCCCCACAAAGCTTTTGAAAGAATTGTTGCCGACCAGCTTGCTGATTACCTAGAGAAATACAACCTTCAATGCCCTGAGCAGCATGGCTTTCACAAGAGGCACAGCACCATCACTGCCCTCCTAGCGCTCACTTCCTATATATACACACGCAATGCTTTGGACCAGGGTCATCTTGTCGGTGCCACATTCATCGACTTGACAAAGGCATTCGATACGGTATACCATTCGCTACTGATCTAACAACTATCCTGCATTGGACTCTCAACTGATTCCATGTGGTGGTTCCACAGCTACCATAGTGATTGCACCCAGCAAGTCAAAACTGGTGACTCCCTCTCAACCTCCTTACCAGTCCGGTCGGGAGTTCTCCAGGGATCAACTCTGGGACCCATGCTTTTCAGCATTTTTATTAACAGTCTTCCCTCCTCCTGCCTGGATAGAATACTTTTTTATGCTGACGATGAAGTAATCTTTACTTTCCATCCCGATCCGTCCCATCTTCAGCAGCAGCTGCAATCTAGCTTTACGGAAGCTGAGAAATGGTTTAAATCCTACAGACTTATCCTCAACTAAAAAAAGACAAAAACAAAACCATGGTGCTCCATGGCACTGACAACAAACACAAAAACAAAAGGTCTAGCAATCAAAAATAGTGAAGGGGAGAAACTGGAAGTAGTTAACCTGTTCAAATACCCGGGTGTAACCCTCAACAGTACTCTTGCCTACTCTGAACACGTAAACTATATTGCCAAAACTGAATTCCTGGTTAGGAATGCTGTACAGACATAGAAGCTGCCTCACACCTAAAGCTCTAAGGACTGCAATCCAGAGCTCAGTCACCGCTATAATAGATTACGGACTAGTGATCTATGGATCAGCCACTGATACTGCTCTGAGACATATTCTCATAGGGTTAAACAAGACCTGTCATCCCCTGACCGCCGCCCTACACCTCACGCACACCTGCGATATCTACGAACAAGCAAACTGGCTACAACTATTTGGCAGACTTTGGTACTAAACCTGTATTGTAGCGAAAGAGACCACGTTGGACCTACTTCCCCCTGGAACAATGGCCTTATTGGCCCCTCTTGGAAGTTCACGCCAAACCAGAAGCTCGGACTCCCTAACCTTTTCAGTTCCCCACAGATGCACCTCACAAGGGCAATGCTCTTTCATAAACAGAGCTCCAACCTGGTACAATTCCCTTCCTCCAAATGTGTCTAACAGCACATCCCTTGGTACTTTTAAATGGAATCTTCACCAACACCTCGTCGCTATAGCCTTCTGCGATTGTTGACCTTAGCCTAATGCGATCACCCACTCTCCCACATCCTCTTTTCAATGCTTCCCTCCCCCACCTTTTCTCCCCACCCCAGTTCTCTCACCACTCCCACCTCCTCTCCACCCCCTTCCTTCCAACACTCTTTACCCCTCATTGCCCCTCCCCTGCCTTAGTTTCTCTTGTCTCCTCTCCAGGGGTCTTCCTCATCTCCCCACTAAAAATGATTTGTTTAAGATTCATCCTATGTATATTGCCTCTATGTTGTTTTCTCTGCCTGACAAAGCCTTTGGCTGCCAATGATTTGTAAAAGACCCATCCTACGTGTAACCCTCCTGCAAATGGGGGTTCCCAAAAGTCTTCCAGGAGCTTGCCTGAACACTCCAGGTCTAGGCGGCGCTCTGTGAAATACCATTTAAATGTGGGCGCCTTGAGTGCTTTAGAGCCTCCACGTACCGTCTCTTTAAGGGCTGCCTCTTGCAGTCATAATTAATTGAAATGGGGGGACTGTGTGTTTTACTGCCCAAATCCCACCCGGGCTGCTATCTGATTGCTCCGTTTCTGCCATCGCTACTTGTGCAGAGGGAGCCCTTTGGAAAGATGTAACTAATTATTGGTGATTCATTTGAGCAACAATTAAAATGTAGTTTGTTTGATCTGTTTTCTTGCAGCATGGACTGTATCTGTTGTGCCCTCCATTTTGGTCCTGAACTGCCGAATTGGACCAATCCGTGGGGGGGACCTTTAAAATGGAGCCTGTTTGGTTGAATTAGAGCTTGGACTCTCATCTGGAGCCTGCTATAAGGAGGGCTGTATGACCAGTGCTTCTGAGAATTGTAGTTTGGACCCTGGCACCTTTTCACACCAACAGAGGGAGCCCTGCAGTGATTGACAGCCAAATCAACCAACCAAACTTGTGTGGGTCTGAAGGAAATGCCCTGAGATGTTGCTGGCAAGCCAGATTCAAGGTGGCTGTAAAAGGAGAAGGAGCTTTGCTTTGTTGCGGCGTGTACTTCGCGTAGGAAGCACATGGGAGGCCCTGAAGTCAGCCTGCAGCTGTTAGTGAGAGTAAGTTTGGACTGAATCTGAGTTTGAGGAGGAAGACAAAGCAGAAGTGTGGGAACCAGGCTTAACTTGAAGACCAAAAGTTTGCTGGATGCGATCGGCCTTTCAGGGACTGCTGATGCTGTGTGTGCTCCCGGGCATTTTGCAGTAATTGCGATCGGGATCGTGGAGCAGTCTGCTTGGTACAGTACTTTCCTTTACATATAAATGTGCCTTAAGTTAGAGGGAGATTGCGATTTTAATTTCCCTCACTTTGCAGTGTGTGCCAAATGCTGGAGACCAAGAAACACCACCATTCATCTTGAAATCTGTATTGGGTATCGTGAGTACAATTTAGGGCCACCCCCTGCAACAATTTGTGAACCAAAAGTGTGCCATCCGATTTACTTGTACGTTCTTTTGTTCCTGAACTGAGTCTCTGCTACGGATTACAATTTTGTTGTGCATGACTTTTTCTTTAGGACATCAACTAGCTGCACCATCCCCGGGCAATGGACCTGGCTAGCCCTCCCCCCATCCTGGGTACCCAGAGAGTTTGACATTTGGACCCTAAATTGCATGCACAGTACTGTGATTTGTGCGTTTACTGCCAATCAACCAGATTCCCCTTCCTTGTTATTTCCCCCAAGTAAATCAGATTTATGTTTGTTGAACTATATCTTACTTGTGGTGTCAGTATATATGGCAGAGAATATTGCATAGTTGCTGTGGCATTGCCTAACCTTATTTTACAGGGGGTCCTCAGGGACGTGCTGCAGCATCAGTCCTGAGGGTAAGTAGGTACTGTATGTGTAATGAGTGTTCATATGTGGGGTATTGGGAAGGTAACTCCCGTCTACTGTGTGGGCCACTAGTGGGAACAAAGGGGGGTCACAGTGTCCCAGAGGGCTGTACCCAAGCTAGTTTAATCACTACCAACCCTGACCTCTGGGTGGAGGCACTCGTCACTGGACCTAGGCCCCTTAACCTGTCACTAGCCGTACAGGCAGGGGTAGTAACCCTTGAGATAGCGCCACCTAAGGGTTACATATGTATGATGCTTCTATGTTGTTTCCTCAATAACTGACGTGGAACCTTTGTAAAACAGCCTTGGCTCAAAGGTGTTATCTGAACAGTAATAAATGAAAATAAAATGAAATAAAAATACAGATTCAGTACAGTATTAGTAAAACAGCATCAGAGATGAAAAAAAACAAACACTGGATGAGACAGATGTACAAGATCCCAGACAAATATCATGCATAATACAAATGGATGAACAGGGATTGAGCCCAACTGGATCAAGCAGCAGCAGTAGGGCCTCCCCCGCGAGCGAAGCGAGCCTCTGAAACGACACGGACACGGAGATGGAATCCCTATTGCGTTTGCATTTTGAAACCCTGCTGCAAGAATTAAAATGTTCCGAAATGAAAATCAGCAGGAATTTCGGAAGCTAGGTACCAAACTTACTGTGGTAGAGGCGAGGATCCAGACAGCTAAAGATCACATCACAATTGGAAGATGCGGTCTCACAACTACACAAGGCCATAGAATTTGTTTGATCAGCAGGAAGCTATCCAACTTAAGTGCCTTGACCTAGAGGTGCGATCAAGGCAGGACAATCTTTGGATCTATGGACTACCGGAGGGCGCAGAAACTAACCTGATGTCAGAATTTATTGAAGATCTCCTCAGGCATGTATTAGATATCCCGCAGTCCCTACAGTTCAAGATAGAATGAGCGCACAGGGCTCTGTCTCCAAAACCATCTGATCCTAAGGCCCAATCGTGTTCCGTGGTGGTTAAGTTTTCCAGTTACAAAGACAAGGAGCAGATCCTGAGGCTGGCTTGGGGTATGAAGAATCCCTAGTACAATGGGCAGCACTTGTTCTTTGATCAGGACTACCCCCCTGAAGTGTTGAAGAAACGACTGGAGTACAGCTATATACTGCAGCAATTGAAAGCTCGAAATATCCAATTTCAAACTCCATATCCAGCCCGCCCGAGAGCGTTTTGGGACTCGGGGACAGAGTTGTATTCCACCGCAATGGAAGCTAGACAAGGCCTCCGGGAGAAAAATATTGTAGATGCGGCAGAGCCCACAAAGGAATCAGCAGCACAATCACAGTGCTCGCAGAGGAAAATGGATGGTTTGCAGTGGCACAGAGCCTCGGGCAGTTGGGTGGCACCAGCTACTCTGTCAGACATCAGATCCCTATTGAAAAAACATTAGCAGCTTTACATCAACTGCCCAATCTGCCAGAGACCCTGGCACCTGAGAACCCGTGGTGAGACAACCTCCATTTTCCAAGTTCTCTCCCTGCTCAGGATACCCCAGCCAGCGGTTAACCCACGGATTTGCTTCGTGGGGACTAGGAAGGAGAACATGCTTTCTACGCCACAGGCCCTGTTAGGGTTGATTGCCCCTCGAGTGACGCCATACTCTGCATGACTGGGTTGCCTTACTGTCTGCACAGGGGAGATTTCCTTGCAGCTGAAGGCCATTTTGTCACTCAACCCTGGCTCTTTATGTAACCCCTAGGTGCTACTACCCCTGCCTGCTTGGCTAGTAGCAGGTTGAGGGGCCTGAGTTCTGAAAAGGGTGCCTCCACCCAGAGATTAGGGGTTGGTAGTGGTCAAGTTAACCTGGGCACAGCCCTCCAGGACACTGTAACCCCACCTTCCCCTCTAGTGGCCTGAACACTGTACAATAATCACTTTCACAATACCCCTGTTACACCACACAAGTACCCACACTGTTTGCACTTACCACCAGGGCTGGTTCCTCTGGCTCGACTCTGGGAACCCCCTGTAAAACAAGGTTATGCATAGCAAATAGCAACAGTACAGTACTTTGAGCACAAACTGGAACCACAGTCAGATTACATGCAGAAAAAGTTAGATCCGATTTATTCAGGGGACTTGAACAAGGGAAGGGCAAAATCAGGTTAATTAGCTTAAAGGTTATATCAATCAAGCAGTTATGCATGTGCTTTGAGTCCCCCCACACAGTCACACCTCTAGGTACCCTGGTGGAGAAGAGATGGGCTAGCCAGGACTGTTGCCCGGGGTTGGCCAGCGTTGCAGCTGGTTGGGGCCCTGTGATGGAAAACACAACATGCACAGTACACAATATCTGTAATCCGGAGCCAGAGGGCTCAGTTCGTAAAGGAAATGAAATGAAACAACAAGACAATCAGATGACACTCAGATTAAGCTGTTGTTGCAGGGAGCTACCCTGGTATTTACTCACGATACCCAAGACTGGACACAGGCTGGACGAAAATCGAGAATGCAGGTGGTTGATCTGGAATGCCAGGAGAAGCGGGGCCCACATGAGTCGCAGAGGCATCGTTCCTGTTCAAGTGTGGAGCAGGGGGCTGATCCCCAGGCAGGTCTCTCATCGATGGCTTCTCTGTGCAGTGAGTAGTCTGGCTGGGCCAGTCTGGCAAGGCCCAGACCGCATGGAGACAAATTCGGATGCAGTCCATTTTGGGCTGGATACAGCTTCCAGCAAGCAGAATACAGTTCACACACAGTGGGGAACTAACTCACAACCCACTAGCAGCTCATAGCACATTTACACGTAAGGGAATTCCACTGTACCAGGCAAAGCGCTCCCCGGTCACAATCGCAAAGTCTCTGCACACACCGGGAGCTTAGGGGTAGCTGGAACTCCTGACAGGCCAATCGCATTCAGCAAAATCTTCGGTCTCCTTCAGATTGAGCCTGGACCACTTCAGTAGCTTACTTTAGTCACAGAAACTTGGATTTAGTCCAAAATAATTCCCTTCTCTTCTGCTCAGGTGCAGCACACCGACATGCAGGCCAAAAACTTAGCCTTTCCACAGTTCTCCCATGAGAATCCACTCAGGATTGATGCTCAGAATCACTTCAGGTCCTTCTTGTTCAGCTTCCAGCTTAGATCTAACTGAAAACTGCAAGCAGTCCGGGACTTCCCCAAGATCCAAAAGATTGGGTTGGCTGATTTGGCTGTCAGTCAAAGCAAGAGCTCCCCCCTTCAGTTGCAAAAAAAGGCTAAAAAGTTCGAACTACAGTTCCTACAGATTTTGAATTCAGACAGCTCCTGTAGTCCAGCTACATTTTAGGTCCCACCAGTACTGTTTGGTCCAATTTGCAGTCCGGTACCAAGATAGTGGAGACAAACAAAACAATCCTTGCTACGAAGACAGCAGGTTAGACAAACCACATTATCATTATCACTCTAAATGATTTTCAGTAAATAGTTACATCTTTCAACAGAGCTCCCTCTCAGAGTACTTAAGCTGCAATTAGGCAGCTCTTAAAGAGACAGTACACCGAGGCTATACAGGCTCTGGTAATCACATTTAAACTGCTAAAAAACGCAGGACACCAGCCAGGCAGTGAGCATTTAGGCAAGCTCAAGGAAGACTTTTTGGGAACCCCCATTTATAGGGGGTTACATTTACTCCTGCATAATGGTCACCATTCTTAACATATAGGAGGTACCAGCTTAGACAGGACTCTCAGTCTGCTCGGGAGTCCCCAGGAGCAGGGGCAAATCTATATAACACTGCAGAGGAATATATCTTACTCAGGGACTAAATAGGAGAAGTTATAATGGAGCGATCAAATCTGTAATTTAATGGGAATGATTTGTTTGTCTGAGGAGAGGGGGTTAAGAAAAGTCAAGTCTATTGATTCAAACTGCATCCCCTCTGGTTTTTAGAAATCCCACTCACCAACAGACCATAACAACTAGCCTGGGGTTTCATGATCATATAAAATCATGAGGCAGGTGGGGTCTGGAAGCAACAGAGAGGAGGCAGTCTAGCTCTTATGCACTGGACAGGCTGGCTTCTCCTCAGGCTGCCTGGCCTAGCCATTTGGGGGGGGACTAACCACTACCCATCAGGGGTTGTTATGTCCCTCTCGGGCTCACAACAAGGGGGATCCTTCAGCATTCGCTGTTCCTTCCCCTACTGACCACAGCCCACAAACCACCTGGACATGGACACGGTCAGCTAAAGGGCAATCTTTAATGCTCTTCTTGACTGGAAGTCAGACTTGGTTTATATTATTGTTAGTTACTTAGCAGTTACAGTCCCCAGGGACTATTTGTTATAATATTAGGAATTGTTATGTTTACTTGTTATACAGGAGGCCAAGTCTAGTAGAATTTTTCGTATTTTTATTATATCAGGCTGTACTTTTACAGTTGTTGACTGGTGGGAGGGGAAATGAGGAGTGGGGAGGCGGCAGATTGCAGTGGGAAGAGAAGGGGCAAAAATTAGAGAGCTGTCCAAGGCTGGGAGAACCTCATTATACACAAAGGTGCAGTTACATTATAAACCCTGTTAAAGGAGAAGTATGGCTATTGTTACTAAATTGAGGATATGCTCCCAGAATATCAATGGGTTAAACAACCCAGTGAAGAGGTATGAGGTCTTATCCCTTCTTAAAGAAAAAAAAAAAAAAAAAAACCACCCCTCTTTCATTCTACTGCAGGAACCTATCTTGACAATAAGGAACATGGAAAACTATGTAAATCTGGGTTTCAGCCGGTAGTGGTCTCCTCCTACAAAGGGGGGAAAATGCAGAGGGGTAGCAATTTTGATCCCACGCGCCACTCAGTTTACAGTCACACCTACCTATGTAGATCCAGAGGGTCACCTAGCCATAGTTTCAGGAATATATGAAGGAGCACAACTAACACTGGCTTGTGTTTACATCCCCTCCGGGCTCTACTACTGAGGAGGTAAGAGGGATACTCCAGCAAATCACTAAACACCAACAAGGATTGCTGGTGGTGGAAGGGGATCACAACATGACCTATAATACTAGGGACACTACCAATACTAGGCCTCCCAAACAGTCTAGGGTTCAAAAAACAGCGAAGATCTACTTCAAAGAAGTAAATTGGGTGGACACCTGGCAGTCATTGCACCCTCATGGTAGAGCATACAACCATTATTCGTCTCCCCATAAAATTTATACACGTGTAACCCCCAGGGGGCGCTACCCTTAGGGCTACTACCCCTGCCTGCCTCCACTGAGACAGGGTGAGGGGCCCAGATCCGTTGACAGGTGCCTCCACCCAGAGGTCGGGGTTAATACAGTCGAGACTGCCTCGGTTACAGCCCTCTGGGTTACTGCAACCCCCCTTTTGTCCCACTAGTGGCTCACACTGGGTACCAATAATTCTTTTCACCAGTACACTTACCCCCCGGATAGTATCTCTCAGCTCAGTCCGGGGACCCCCTGTAAAGTAAGGTACAGTTATATCACAGTCACTATGTAGCAGTTCACCAGGGGTGCACAAACCAGCCAGGATGTAGTTGCAACACAATAATCTGATTTATTAAAGGGAGACAGATAACAAGGAGTGGGGTGGGGGGAATCAAGTTAATTGGCTTATACTATAATTATCTACCTAGGGCTCTGTGCACAGGCCTAACCCGAAGATTTGCTGTCCCTGGGTACCCAAGCCCTAACGGCTAGTCCAAACGTGGCAGCTGGTTGGGGCCCTTAACACAGATAACTGTTACAATCCTGAGCAAGTCAGAATAGGAAGAAAGTTTAGTCAATCAGCAGTATAACAACACAACTGGAAACCACTGTTTACACACTCTGCAGGGAGCTACCCTGACTCAGTACTCACAACTCCGGCAAATATCGATTCCTTCAACGCTGCCAGGGCGGAGCCTGAACTTCACCAGCCTTCTCACACATTTATATGGCAACAACAGAGGGGTACCATACCAGGCAGCTGCTTTCAGGCCTTCAGACTTGCAGAAGAACTTGGACAGCAAACGGCAGCTTCAACATCACAGGCGGACCAAGCGCGACTCAGCAATTCTCTCCAGTCCTCTCAGGTTGAGCCTGGTAGGTAGCTGGGCTGGCACCAGCCTCCTCTGACTGCACGCCGGCGGATTTAGTCCGACTTACTTTGAAAGTGAAAACAGCGCTTTGGCCTTTCACTGGCGGCTTTCCAGTGAACACTCCACAATGCGCGAAGCACACAGCCCTTCTCCTCTCTTCAGCCACAACGAATCTAACTTGGGCAGCCTTGAGCACTCCACCCCAAGCAGGCGCTACCCATTTCCATTGGCTGGCTGAACATGCCAGTCCTTCCTGCCTCAGTGGTGCGAAAAGTTTATAGCCCATAATACCTTTCTCAAAGAACAAGGTTTCCCCATTGGTCTGCCCACTCTGTAGGGTCCAGAGGTACTGATTGGTCCAATTCAACAGTTCTGGACCAAAATGGCGGAGACAACAGAACAGTCCTCACTGCAAAAGGAAGGCAGGTTAGAACAACCACATGATCATTATTATTTTACATCATTCCCAACAAACAATCACATCCTCCAACAGAACTCCCTCTGCACCACTAGCGATGGCAGAAGGGAGTTATTTTTTCAGTGTCCCGGGCAGGACTCGGGCATACAACCACAAAGCCCCGCTCCCACTTCAGTTAATTATGACTGCACAGGCAGTCCGTAAAGAGACAGCATACGGAGGCTTCAAAAAACACTCACCAGCTACCCATTTAAACGGCTTTATGCCGATCACCAACCAGGCATGGAGCATGGAGACAAACTCCGGGAAAGCTTTCCGGAACCCCCATTTGCAAGGGGGTTACACACGCATAGACTACTATCATATCTCAGGGGGAACATCTGTACAAGGTACAAGATTGTGACATTGCCCCTTCCCCTCTGTCAGACCACTCTTTAATAGTGTTAACTATAGACTGGGCTCCGAACCCAAGAGACACATTGGTGCTTTTCAATAATTACTTATTGAATGTTAGGGAATTTAAGGAAATGATAAAAACCTGGCTGCCACAAACCATTCAAGAAAATGATCAACCGGATGTTAAACCAGAAATTTTGTGGGATACCATTAAAATAGTGCTTAGGGGAGAGATAATAAAGTTTGCCTCCTTTTATAAAAAGCAGCAGACGGCCTTATTAGAGAACCTACAATCCCAATTTAAAACATAACAACAACATGCAAACAGAGATAAAGCTGTGGCTCTATTACTAGAGACAATCCACAAGAGAATGCAACACCTGTTGGATGTGAAAGCAGAACAAGCCCTTCAGTATCTAAAACAGCGGTACTACGAAGGAGGACCTCGAGCCATGCAAATTTGCCCACAGGTTGAGGCACAAGGTGGTCCAAAACATAATCCAGATTTACTCCCCAGAACAGGGCAAGAAAAGTACATCCCCAGTACAAATCACAGAGGCCTTTAAAGCCTTCTACCAGAAATTATACACCCCGGAGGCCCATACAGACCCCCCGAGAATACAAGCCTTTTTGAAGGGCTTTCAGTTACCACAGCTCTCTCAGGAACAGGTACTTAACCTGGAAACACCCATCACAGAACCAGAACTTATAGGAACCTTGTCCAATCTAAAATCTGGGAAAATTCCTGGCCCAGAAGGGCACTCTGGAGAATTTTATAAGGCTTTCGGAGGACTGCTTGTCTAGCCCCTGCTATGGGCCTGCCAGGGAGTGACAGAGGGTAACCCTATCCCAACAACTTGGAGATATGCCACCATTTCTAGTATCCTAAAACCAGGTAAGGATTCCGGCTTTATGCTCCTCATATTGCCCCATATCGGTGCTCAACATAGACTATAAAATCTATGCAGCGATATTGGCGATATGACTGGAGGGTCCTGCTGCCTCATCTTATTGAAGTGCCAGTGTGGTTTCATGGTCTTCCGACAGGCACAAGATAACAAAAAGAACCCTACATCTGCTGTACAGTGCTTCCCAGTTGGAGGTCCCCATTTCTACTACTCAGTTTAGACATGGAGGAGGCCTTTGACTAGGGTGACATGACCATTTCTAACTGCCACTTTGAGATTGATGGGCTTCTCTGAAAAGCTCGAGAGGACCATAATGGGTTTATATGACAGGCCTCAAGCATATAGTAAAATCAATGGAATGATTTCAGATCCCATAACTCTGTTACAAGGCACCAGACAGGGGTGTCCTCTCTAGCGCCCCTACTATTCGCCATGTACTTAAAACCATTTGCCCAGGCAATCCAGCAGAATGGGTACATTATGGGCATTGTTGCAGGAGGCTGACACCACAAATTGGAGTTATACGCCAATGACCTACTGATATACATGTCATTACCTGACCAATCACTCCCTCCTTTATGGCATTTGCTGGACACATTCAGCATCCTGGCAGGGTACAAGGCAAATGCAGCTAAAACGGAGGTCCTGCCACTAAATTACATCCCCTCAGAAGTCATTAGGAGATCCCATCCATTTCATTGGGACATGAAAACTACAAAGTACTTAGGGATACATCTGATTAGGGAACCCTCAGAAATATACAATCAATATTACACCCCCCTCTTACAGCGACTGGGTGCGGACCTGGAAAGATGGCAATCACTGCCACTGCCCTTGAAACAAAGAGTGGACACAGTATGTATGAATCTCCTGCCGAGGTTTCTGTACTTGGCCCAGACTCTTCCCATTTCTCTACCGGATAAATGTTTTAGGGAATTAGGAAAGTTTTTCACTACACATGGAACTCTAAGCACCCTAGAATAAAATTCTCTATTCTTCAGCTTCCTAAAAACCAGGGTGGTTTGGCGTTACCAGATCTGTCAAGTTATCAGGCAGCCCAGATTCAAACAGTTCTCTTATGGAACCACAGGCAGGATGAGGCTAGAAGGTGGGAGGTGGAATTGAAGGAGAAGGATTTAACAAACGTGACATATATTCTAGTATCACAACCCCATATACCACATATGGATATTACAGATAATCCCTATACCAGGAATACAATTCAATGCTGGAGATCTTTATTAAATTCTAAAGGACTGGCACCATACAGGCATGTAATATATTCATTCCCTTACCTTCGATCCTTTCAACCTGCAAAAAAGGATCATGGCTTCCATGGCTGGGGGAGATTAGGCCTCATATATATTTTTCACTTTTTTCAACATGACCGACTTCTATCTTTTGAGTAGCTCACCCTCCGCTACGGACCAAGACCTCAGGATTGATATCATTACCTACAAGCCATTAACTATATAAAAACTCTCATCCCATGGGAGACAGCAGGGGCACAAATACCTAAAATGATGAAAATATTAATGAGTGCTTTAGAGGGTAATGCCTCCCTGAATCATATGATTTCCTACATATACCCTTCCCTTCTCCCTCTTAGGGGAGTCTCTTTGGAGAGGGTGAAGAGGGCTTGGGAGAGGGATCTTGGGTTGGAGTTGGATGACACTGACTGGGATCATCGTTTGAGGTTTGTTTTTTTTTTTTTTTTTTTTAAACACCTGGGCACAGCTTCTTACTTGTGGAAAGAATTTTCCTGGAAAGTAACACTTCTTTACTTCAGGACGCCAGTTATCCAGGCGAAATGTTAGCTAACCAGGGGGCTAATTGTTGGCGGGAATGTGGATCCTCATCCGCTACACATGGCCACATTTTTTGGAACTGCCCAGGAAGCTCTGGTTAAGATTTTTGCTGATCCCATGCAGCTGACCTGGAGCAGTTTCTTGTTTCCATATTTAATAAAGGTCTGAGAAATATATCCACCAGGAAATTACTTAATATCTGTTTATTTACTGTGAAAAAGGCTATTACACATAGGTGGCTAGCAACTTCAGCACCTACCATAGGAGAATGGCAGGACCAAATGATACAGATTTATAAAATGGAACCCTTAACAGCAGTGGTGAATCAGAGAACAGAACACACACACACTATATATAATATATTATATATATGTAACCCCCCCCTGCAAATGGGGGTTCCCAAAAGACTTCCAGGAGCTTGCTTGAATGCTCCAAGCCTGAATGGTGTTTAAGCCATTTATCAGTGAGTGTTTTTTAGAGCCTCTGGTACTGTCTCTTTAAGAGCTGTCTGCTTGCAGACATAATTAGTTTGTATGGGGGGACTGTGCTTCTCTGTTTGAGTACCACTCGAGCTGCTGCCAATTCACTCCATTTTTGCAGTCACTAGGAGTGCAAAGGGAACCTATCTGAAAGATGTAACTGTTTGCCAGAAATCATTTACAGTAATAATGAAATTACAGTTTGTCTAACCTGCTTTCTTTGCAGTCAGAACTGTGTCTGCCTAGTTCCCCATTCTGGTTTTGAACTGCTGAACTGGACCAATCAGTGTGGGGTAAGCTAGCTCTAAAATGGTGCCTTGGACGAATCAGAACTTGGATTCATAATCTGAGCCAGCCACAAGAGGATTGTATGGGCAGTGACTCTGGGAGATGTAGTTTAGACTTGGTGCCTTTTGGAAACAGCAGCAGTCTATTGTGAGTGACAGCCAATCCAGTCAAGAACTGGGAGGAACTCAAAGGAAGTGCCAGTTTTGTCTGTTGGAATTTCAGTTTAGATCTGGCAGTGAAGGGAAAGAAACCCTGTGCTCCTTCAGTGCACAGTTTCAGTCAAAACGTGTGTAAGGCCCAGAGTTCCGGTCTGCAGCTTGTGTAACTGCTTGTTAGGACTGAATCCGTCCTGTGAAAAGAATCAAAGGATCTCTGAAGAGTAGAAACCAGGCTCACCCTGTAGAAGACTGGAGAAATTGTTGAATTGCACTCGGTCTGTCAGGAACTGAATCTGCTGTGTGTTCTCCCAGGTATTGCGTAATCGCGATCGGGATAAGAAGCAGCCTACCTGGTATAGTACTCTTTTTACCATATAAATGTGAAGAGTCTCGTGGAGCTCAAGAGTAGCCCTGCTGACGTTGAAGGATCCTATCTTGTTTGGAGGTCGTGAGTACTAATTCAGGGTCGCTCCTGTTGAATTGCCACATTAAATCCAACTGGAATCACTGTACTGCTGACTGTTTAAACTAATTTCTCTTTTCACTGTGTGAAAGGGCCCCTACCAGCTGCCACACGGTTTGGACTAGCCACTAGGGCTTGGTACCCAGGGACAGTAACTGGTAGGGATAGGCCTGCACACAGAGCCATGAGTAGATAGTAAAGTGATAAGCTAATTAACCTGATTTCCCCCTGTCCTTGTTATATTCCCCCTAAATAAATCCGAGCTGCTTGTTTCAGCAAAGTTATACTGCCTGAGGTATTTGTCTATGTTAAAGTATTGTACTGTGATTGTTGCACTATATCTTATTTTACAGGAGATCCCAGTGCCTGAACCACCCCTGGGGGTAAGTGTATACTGTGAAGGTAATTCCGATATATTGTGTGGGCCACTAGTGGGAAGAAAGGGGGGTTGCAGTGTCCCAGAGGGCTGTGACCAAGTAAGTTTAACTATTGCAAACCCTGACCTCTGGGTGGAGGCACCCGCCATTGGATCTAGGGCCCCTCAACCTGTTAGTGGCAAATCAGGCAGGGGTAGTAGCCCCTGGGATAGCGCCATCTAGGGTTATATATACATACACACACATATATATATATATATATATATATATATATATATATATATACACACACACACACACACACACACACACACACACACACACACACACATACACACATACACACACATATACATCTCTATCTCTCTCTATATATATATAGAGAGAGAGACAGAGAGAGACAGAGAGAGAGACAGAGACAGATAGAAACATAGGAACATAGAATTTGACGGCAGATAAGGACCGCTTGGCCCACCCAGTCTGCCCATTTCCCTACCTGATGGATAAGTTGCAGATCCTAGTTAACCAGCAGCCTACTTCTTCCTACCCCCCCCCCTAGAATTGCCTTATGACTGTCCCATGCATGCTTGAATTCCACCACTGTTTTTGACTCCACAACCACCTCTGGAAGGCCGTTCCATACATCCACAACCCTCTCTGTGAAAAAATACTTTCTTAAATTACCTCTGAGCAGCCTTCTATCTTCAAATTGTGCCTTGTTCTTGCACACCTCTTTTTTGAAAGATGCTACCCTCTTGGACTTTGTTGATTCCCTTGAGGTACTTGAAAGTTTCTATCATGCCTCCCCTCTCCCTCCTTTCCTCGAGGGCTATACATATTAAGCTCCTTAAGTCTCTCTTCATGTGTCTTCGGTGCAGACCCTGCACCATTTTAGTTGCCCTCCTCTGGACAGCTTCCATCCTGTCTATGTCTTTGCGAGATTGGGTCTCCAGAACTGCCTTGAGTACTCAGATGGGGTCTCACTAGCTGTCTGTACAGAGGATAATAACTTCCTGTTTTCTACTGGTGATGCCTCTCCTATGCATCCCAGTATCCCCCAGCCCTCCTTGCTGCCCTCTCACATTGCTTGCCCACCTTTAGGTCATCTGTATGACTACCCCAGGTCCCTTTCCATTTTGTTGTTGTTAGTATCTCACCCCCATTGTGTACTCTTCCCTGGGTTTTGTTTCCCAGGTGCATTACCTTGCACTTCTTAGCATTGAATCTAAGCTGCCATACATTTGACCATTCCTCTAACCTTGCCAAGTCCCTTCTCATCCTTTCCACTCCACCTTGTGCATCAACTCTGTTGCAGATCTTTGTGTCATCTGCAAAGAGCATACTTTTCCTTCCAGTCCCTCTGCAATGTCACTTATAAAGACATTGAAGAGGACTGGTCCTAATACTGAACCCTGCGGTACTCCACTACTAACCCCCCTTTTTTCAGAGTGGACTCCATTTACTATTACTCTCTGTGTCCTATTCTCCAGCCAATTCTTTACCCAGGCTGTCATCTTGGGACCCACTCCCAGGCTGGCTAACTTGTATATTAATCTTTGTGTGGGACTGTGTCAAATGCCTTGCTAAAGTCTAGGTAGGCCATGTCCACAGCCCTCCCTGATCAACTACTTTGGTCACCCAGTCAAAGAAATCTATCAGATTTGTCTGGCATGATCTTCCCTGTGGAATCCATGCTGCCCTGGGTCCTGTGCCCCTCTGACCTCTAGATATTTAACAATTCTTTCCTTCAGAAGTGATTCCATCATTTTCCTACCACTGAGGTTAAACTAACAGGTCTGTAGTTTCTTGCTTCCTTGCTCCCACTTTTGTGAAGGGGAATCACATCTGCCCTCCTCCAGTCCTCAGGTACCACCCCATCCTCCCATGATTTGTTAAAGAGGGTAGTCAGTGGTGTCACTAGTTCTCCCTTAGTTCTTTTAGAATTCTGGGATGAATCCCATCAGGCCCCATTGCTTTGTCCACCTTCAGTTTTAAGAGTTCTTTCAGAACCCTTTCTTCTGTAAGTGGGCTGGTATCAACTTCTGCATCCAGAGTGTTTCTACTGTTTGTTTTAGGTACCTCCCCCTCGTCCTTTGTAAATACTGAGCAAAAATATTTGTTTAGTATCTCTGCCTTTCCACAGTCACCCTCTGCCCACCCTCCATCCCCTTTATTAACCTCACTATCCCTCCCTTGGTCTTCCTTCTCCCTGATGTACCTATAAAGATTTTATCCCTTCTTAACAGAGTTGGCCATCTTTTCCTCGGTTTGGGCCTTTGCTGTTCTGACTGCCTTCCCAGCTTCCTTTTGCTTTAACTGATACAGTTCTCTGTCCTGTTCCTTCTGTGATTCCTTGTACTTCCTGAATGCTTTCTTTTTCTCTTTTTATTATTCCCCATTGTTCTTCCACCCCTCCTTCCTGCCCATTTGCTAGTGAATTCCTTAGGCACTCACCCATTTTGACAAAGTCAGCCTTCCTAAAATCCAGTACCTTTGTCTTTGTTTGGCTTGACTCTATTGCTGTGTTTATTGTGAACCATACTGTTCGATGGTCGCTAATTCCCAGATGGCTACCTACTTCTACATCTGTGATCCTCTCTTCATCTCCATTTGAGAGAACCAGGTCTAAGATTGCTCCCTCTCGAGTGGGCTCCAATACTAGTTGTCTAAGGCATGCCCCCTGTAGGGCATCTAGAATAACCCCACTGTTAGAAGTGGCTGCTGCAACTGCACTCCAGTTAACATCTGGCATATTCAGATCACCCATCAGCAATATCTCCCCTTTTTCTGCCATTCTAAGTATACTTTCTATCATTTTCTTGTCCATTTCCTCCCCCTGAGAAGGGGGTCTGTATACAACCCCTGTGCGTATTGTGGTGCCATTGCCGGTCTCCAAATTTACCCACAGTGCTTCTTCTCCTCCCTGTTTACCCTTTTGCTCTGTTGCTTTGATTCCTTCCCTTATGTAAAGAGCTACTCCTCCTCCTCCTCCTCCTCCTCTTTTACCCTCCCTGTCCCTCCTGTAGATAGTGTATCCTGGTATGTTTACATCCCAGTCATGGTTTTGTGTGTACCATGTTTCTGTGACTACCACGATATCCAGATGTTCCTCCTCCTCCATCAAGGCCACTAAATCAGGAAGCTTGTTACTCAGACTACGGGCATTGGTACTCATTGCTCTCCATTTTTTGATGGCTTTACCTTCTGTTGCAGCATCCCCCACTGACCTTTCTACCTTGGTCTTTTTCTCATTTAGTACCCTGTTTTGTAGGGAGAGGCTGGGATTTTCCTGCTGCTTATCAGTGCCTCCCCCCTTGACTAGTTTAAAAGCTTGCCAATGAAGCATTTAAACCGATTGCTCAAAAGACTTGTTCCCTTTCTGGACAGATGCAGACTATCCTGCCAGTATAGGCTGGTGTCCCTCCAGGTGGAACCCCAGTCCCCAATGAAGCCAAACCCCTGTGCTCCACACCATTTTTTCAACTATTCATTAAACTGCGTGGTGCAAAGTACCCTCGCCTCACCCATGCCATTGATAGGCAGCACCTCCGAGAAGGATACTGTGTGTGCTACTTGTCTTAGGCCCCTCCCCAACTCTACAAAGTCCTCCTGCACTGCTCTAATCTCATGATGAGCCAAGTCATTCGTCCCTAGGTGGACACTGACGTCCAGCTCAGACTCCCGTGCAGCTGTTCTCGTGATCCTGAGGATTCTGCTTCCTGTCCCTCCAAGCCATGGCACCAGGCAGGCACCTTGCTTCAGTTTTCCCTGCTCCCTCCAGTTCTATCCCCCTAATAATTGAGTCCCCCACCAGGAGCTGCTTCCTTTCCTTGTGGTGTCCTCTGTCTCCTTCCTGTGGGCCTCCCTTGTAACAGCTGTCCTCAGCCTCCTTAGTCTCCTCTGTGGGTGCATCTATAGGGGAGCTGTGCTTCCCCAGAATGGTGTAAGGACTGTGGAGTGGAACAACTGACTGGGTATGCCTCTGTTCCACCATCCTCACCCTTCCTGAGATAGATAGAGATAGACAGAGAGACAGGTAGTTAGATAATGTCACATCGACCAGACTTTGTTCCATAAAACAAAAGGGGGTACTAAGCTTTAGGGGATCGGCAGTCAATACTTTGCCTCATCATTGGATGTCTCTGTAGGGGGAGGCTCTGTATCCCCCACCCCCAATGGGAGTTACCCCACAGCAGATACTAGGTGGGATGGTAGTAGGGTTGCCTTAATGAATAATTTATAATGAGATACCCTGACATGTTCACCTCTCAGCCATATAGAAGATGGATGTTTACTATAGATCAACTTAAAGCCTGATTCCATCTTTTAAGCTTATAGCGCTCAGCATCCTTATGGTTATGGTTATATATTTTTTATGTTTATATTCATGTAGTTGTAAGAGTTTTTTTTTTTATGTACGTTTCCATAATTAATGGATATTCACATATATAATTGTCATTTCAGGAAGGATTAAAGTGTTTCCTTAATTGATGTATCAAATGTAAAATGGCACTTTTTTCTCTTTTTTTATTGTTGGAAAAAAGGAAAAATGATTGAATAAATAAAAAATGTCAAAAAAAAAAAAGGGTAAAACCAGAGATCAGGTTAGGTCTGTAGCTTTTACAAGAGGCAAGGAAAATGGGCAGACTAGATGGGCCGGGCAGTCCTTATCTGCCGTTAATTTCTATGCTACTATGTTTCTATGGGATTCAAACCTGAGTGAGAAAAGCAAGAGCAAAAGAAGGAGGAAACCATTTTGATTCTGAAAAAACAGTAGAAGAAAAGATCAGAGCCAAAAATGCTGGCCTTCAGAAAATACAAGGGAACGCAGTGGGATGAAGATAGGGAGGCATACCAAACTTCCCTAAGGGAAGCAGGGAAGGCAGTAAGGTAGGCAGAGGCCCAAACTGAGGAAACACTAGCATGAACAGTGAAAGAAGGTGACAAGACTTTCTATAGATACATTAGTGAAAGGAGAAAGTCCAGAGGGAGTAGGACTAAGATCAAAGGGGATAAGGGGGAGTTTGTGGAGGAGGACCAAGGAAAAGCATCTATCCTAAATAGATACTTCTGCTCCATATTTACGGTCTTACCTCAGTAGTGGGCAAGATTATGGAGGCACTCCTTAAGGAAAGGATAGTACAACACCTGGAATCCATAGGAGCTCAGGATCCAAGACAGCATGGGTTTACAACAGGAAGGTCTTGTTAAACTAATCTTATAGATTTTTGACTGGGTGACCAGAGTGATGGACCAAGGGGGTGCGGTTGATGTTGCCTACCTTGATTTAGGCAAAGCTTTCGATACTGTGCCACATAGAAGATTGATTAATAATCTGGGTAGGCTCAGAGTGGGTCAGATGTTTGTCAACTGGGTAGCAAACTGGTTGGCGGCCAGAAAACAGAGAGTGGTGGTAATGGTACACAGTCAGAAGAGATGCAAGTCACAAGTGGGGTACCTCAGGGATCAGTCCTGGGGCCAGTCCTCTTCAATATCTTCAGTGACATTGCAGATGGACTGGAGGGTAAGATTTGTCTGCAACAGAGTGCATGATCCAGATGGGGTGGGAAGAATGAGAAGAGATCTGAATAAACTGGCAAAATAGTTGGAAGAGTTGCAACTGGGGCTTAACGCAAAGAAGTGCAAGATCATGCACATAGGGAAAAGAAACCCTGAAGCTACCTATAGGTTGAGAAGGGAGTTACTGGCACAGATGACCTGAAATCAACCAAGCAAACCACTAAAGCAGTAGGTAAGGCTAGAGGGATGTTGGGGTGTATTAGTAGGGGTATCACAAGTCATAAGAGGGAGGTAATAATCCCTCTTTACAAGACACTGGTTAGGCCTCATCTGGTGTACTGCATGCAGTACTGGAGGCCGCACCTGCACAAGGACATTAACCAAATGGAAGCAGTCCAGGGACTGCATCAGAAAACATGAGGACAGATTAACGGAGCTCAGTATGTATACTCTAGATCAAAGGAGGGAGAGAGGTGATATGATTGAAACATTCAAACATCTTAAGGGCATTAACAAGGTGAAAGAGTCTAACATGTTTCTATATAAGAACAAGCATTTGTCAATGCCGAATGTTTGCTTGCTGGCATTGGCAGTGGTAGTGTAGAAGTTACAGAGCTGCGTAATAGGAATGGCAGTGAAGTACTGAACTGAAGCCAACCCCACCACCACCCTGCAGAGAGTGACAGGCATTGGGGTGTGCCTTTTGGTTGTCAGGCATAACTGCCACGCTTATTTTCACCCCACCCTGCAGACACTGACAAGTGTCACGGTGTTCTTGGGGTCTTTGCCCTTACACATCCCATTCCATTAGGAAATACAGTGAGATGGGTGCGATATAGGAGAATGGGGTGAACATTGGGGCCAAAGAGTCCAAGGCATACCTCGATGCCTCTCACTGGCTGCAGGGTGTGGAATGGTATGAGCATTACAGGTAAGAATCCCAAGTCACACCCCTGATGCCTGTCATTCTCTACAGGGTTGGGCGTTATGGTTGGAAACCCTAATACCTCAGGCATTCATTGGTATTTTCACTCCAAATGTTCAACATGGTTTTTTTGTGACCCCACCTCATGAACAGATGGAATATCAGTTTGTTAGCTGAAAGCTGCTTATGCACAGCGACTACGGCATTTAGCACCACAGGTGCAAAAACATTCCGAACAGGATGTAAAAATATGACAGCTGTACTGTTCATGGGGAGGAGTAAAAAATGGCAATGTTGCAAATCTGCAGTAAAAATATTTAAAAAAAATGGTGAAGTCACGAGCGTTCATAGAAACTGTGCAATGCACACCCGTAATATAATTAGGTTGGGGATTTTTTTTTTTTTAACAGCAGATTGTCAACTCAGGCATTTTGGTGCCTCCGATCATGAACAGTGTCACTGTGGTTTTCTTTATCTGTCCCAAACAATGATTTCCCACAGCGACCACGCATCTCTGCACTGAAAGTGTGAAAGCACACTTCGGCCATGTTGTGAAAAATGACAGCTGTACTGTAAATAAGGAAGTGTGGAAAAATGCCACTGGTGAAAATCTGGACTTAAAATATTACAAAGTCATGAACTTACGAGAGTGCATAGAAACTGCTCAATGCTCACTCATAACAGTCATTTTATGGACTTTTGTCACCAAATTTTTAACATAGCCATTTTAAGACCTCTGCTCATGAACAGGTTAACTGTGATTTTCTTAATCTGTCCCAAACATTGCTTTCACACACCAACAGCACCATTGTGCGCTACATGTGCGAAAACACATTTTGAGCGGCATATGAAAAATGGCAGCTGTGCTGTTCACAAGGAAGTGTAATAAAATGGCAATGTTGAAAATATGGAGTGAAAATATTAAATTGGCAAACTTATGAGCATGTATAGGAACTGCTCAATGCACGCTCATAAAACAGTCATTTTAGGAATTTTTCACCAAATTTTCAACATAGCCATTTTAAGACCTCTGCTCATGAACAGTGTCACTGTGATTTTCTTAATGATGTCCCATACATTGATTTTGCACATCGACTGCACCATTGTAGCTACATGGGAAACACGTTTTAGTGAGATGTGAAAATGACAGCTGTACTACTCATAAGGTGTGGTAAAATGGCAATGTTGAAAATCTGGAGTGAAAATATAGAAAATTCGCAAACTTATGAGCCTGCATAGGAACTGCGCAGCGCACGCTCATAAAACAGTCATTTTTAGAAATTTTTCCGCCAAATTTTCAACATAGACTTCTTGAGAGCCCACCTTATGAACACTGGTAGTGTCATTTTGTTAATCGGTCCCGAAAGGTGATTTAGCACAGTGACTGCAAAATCACCCTTCGGGCCCGAATAATGCCATGACAGTGACATCACTCATTATGAGGGGTTCCAAAAACCCCATGTTGAAAATTTGGTGCAAAAATTCCAAAAAATGCCTGAGATATGCAACAAAGTTGAAAAAACCCTATCTAGCCCATTATACAGCTTACCGGCATTTCCTCAGTTCGCGTCGGCTTTGAAGAGTGCAGGCGTGTTCCGATAAACCGCAGATCGTCCGTCAAGCTCGGAGGTAAGTATGGGGTGAGAAGGGTGTGGGAGGCAGGGCATGCAGTGGGTGAGTGCGGTTGTGGGGGCAGGAAGACTGCGTGGTACTGTTTTGCTTTACAGGTAAAAAAAAAAAGGATGATGCAGGATGTTTGCCACGCTGAGGTGGGCTCCAGTGTAGCAGAAAGTAGCTGGGGAGTGGAGCCGACGGGATTGGGCACCCCCGCCGGCCATGGCATTTGTTGCCATGCTGGGGTGGCTCCCAGCGTGGCACCTTGTACTCGGGGAGAGAGAGTGAAGCCGACAGAGTTGGGCACCCCATCGGCTATACCATTGACTTGCCATGCTGGGGTGGGCACCCAGCTGGCATTTGGAAAACTTGGGAGGGTAGCGCAGCACAGCTGGCGGGGATTAGGCACCCCATTGGCTATCACGTGTGTGCGGGAGGGCAGCACGAGTATGCATGCGTGTGTATATATCTCGCGCGCATGAGCAGGCGATATCTTATCGCTGCTCACTGAAGCATAGCTCCCCCTTTCAACTGTATGCCACTGCATTTTGGAGCTCGTCATAGACAGCTCCAGCATGCATTGGCTTACAGGGGCCGCGCCTGCCACACTGACTGAATTGGAAGAGGGGGTGACACACCTCCGAAAACTCGGATGATGGCACTATGTTTCTTGCACATGCGTGCAAGCAAACATAAAAATAGGACAAGATGACACAGCATGAGATTAGAGGGAGGCTGGTTACGGGGTAATGTGAGGAAGTTCTTTTTCACAGAAAGGGTGGTGGATGCTTGGAAAGGCCAACCTCAGGAAGTGGTGGATATGAATACAATGCAGGGCTTTAAAAAGGCATGGATAGGCATAAGGGAGCAATACAGATGAGTATGAATAGATAGGCCATTGACAGAGCAAAGGCCTATGGCACATTCATAAGGTAGAAAAAATGGGCAGACTGGATGGGCCTTGTGGTCCTTATCTGCCATCAACTTGTATGTTTCTGTATGTTTCTATGTTTTTTGTTTTCTTCGGTAGCTGGGTAAGACCCACTAGGCCCAAGTGGCTGATTTCAGGGGAACACCGGGAGCACTGAGGTGGTCAAGTGGCTTGCTCAGAGTCACACAGTACGTGGGTGTAGGTTGTGGGACTCAACCCAAGTCTGCTGGATTTACCAAGCTCATTCACAGCTCATTATGCTAACCACTAGGTTATACTCCCACCCTCTTCCAGTCCTCCAGGTCTGCAGCTCAGTCCGCTTAACCACTATGCTATCCTGCCTCCCAGTCCCATTCTATCCAGAGATTAGTCTAAAGTTGATCCTACCAGTGTTTAACAATGTGGATGTTGTTTACAGAGTCGCCACCAAAATCTTTGTTGGCCAAGATGGGCTCCTTTGTCTACTTTTTCTGCCACTTTACCCTAAACTGTTCACCTACCACTGCACCTATCACTGCTCCCTGTACCCAAAGTCTCTCTACCCACCTTAGAGTTCCAGAACATCTCCCACTGTGCCCCCCTTTTTTTTCCAAATTCTGGTTTTCCTCTCATCCCTGCTAGCTCGCCTCCTTTCTCATCCCTTACTGTCTTCATTATACTCCGTTCTCCTGCATCTTTGACTCCCATTCTTTCTCTATTCCCCATTGCGAAACCTCAGCAGTGCAGTCTGCTTTCCACCAGGGCATCATTTAGGGGTAGCCAGGTGTTGCAGCCGAGACCCCTGTGATTTCTTTGCAACCACTATGATGTCTATGGCCACCGCTAAGAACCCCTAAATCAAGGTTTCCCTAGAACAAACTCCTACGTTTCTGGTGAAATGATGCTGCCATTTCTACTGGCTCTTGCTCCTCTGGAATAGACCCTCTCCTCCTCCTTTTCTTTCGTGTCCGTCAAAGCCCCCTCCAGGCTGACCCATCAGTGCAACAGTAGCACAACCACTTGTGACATCAGAGATCCTGGTTTGGGTATACGCTTGGGTCATGAGGGACCAGCCCCAGTGGGGGGGGGGTGGTAGAAGGAGAAGGAGGAGGAGGAGGAATCTCAAGCATCCTGTTGCACACTCCTTTCCTTCAGGAAGGGGAGAATGACAGGTCCCCAATACAATTCTACCTCCGGGTGACTGGTAACCACAGGAAGATCTGCAGTGGAGACTGTAGGGGAAGAGAGGAAGCCTCTGGCCTCATCAAGTGCAGATTCACGCAGGCATGACATGGCATCCTAGCATGAGGCCTCTTCTGAAGAAAAACTGGATGGAAAAATCAACCAGCTTCACAGCATAACAGTCCTGCAACCTGAAGAGTCAACACTTGCTGACTTGGACATTCTCCCCATATGACCAGATTAAGTATTTCCCAGTAAACCTAGCTCAGCCTAAGGGCCTCACCATGGGGAGGAAGTCATGGGGTAGTGTGGGGAACAAGGGTAGGGTAGTCCTAGGCAAAGGTGAGGTGAAGAGTTGGGGTGCAGTGTGAGTTTTGAGGGGGCCAAGGGCCAGATGGGTGTCAGGAACACAGAAAAGTAGAACACAAAAAGCACTTCTCTCCTGGGTCTCCTGCTACGTTACCATCAGTCCCATTGGTACATACTCAACCCTACTCTTGCACTGTGCTTTTGTTTGCTGCATTTGCCCCTCATGTAATCTTCTGCTCTCCTGCATCACACTTGGAAAGCAGCTTCAGCTAATTATGCCTTTCCCTAGTCAACAAATTTCAAGCAAATAAATACCATTTCCCCCATGCTGCTTTCTGAAAGCAGCCCTCTCTCCTGTGAGAGTCTGGGCAGTGGATGCTCTAGGAGCCCTACACAGCTGACCCGTACACTCCTTGTCCCAGAATTAGCAGGAAACCTGTCCTCCATAAAAGGCAGTGTAGCCTAGTGGCTCGAACACAGGGCTGTGAACCAGGAGACCTAGGTTTGAATCCCACCACCACCACTTACTCATTGTGTGGCCCTCTGACAAGGCGCATAACCTCCCTTTGCTAAACCTCTTCTCTTCACTTTTTCTTTCTCCATATGTACCCATCCAAATCTTACCTTATCCTCTGTGTTAAGTCCACTTAACCTCTGAGTGGTTGCTGCAAGTTGTTCAAGGATTGTAAAGCATTCTGGGGCATAATGTGTATGAAAAGGGAAACAAAAAAAAAAAAAAATCCATTTCAGCTGCATGGAGCTACCAAGATCTGGTAACCGATCTCTGCCGTTAATTTTTTGATCCAGCCACATCGTGACAAATCAGCATGCTAGCACACATACTGACAAACCATACCACAGCGAGACAGCCACAGCTCAGAGACCCAAGTCTCTCCCAAGCAATGGACTACAGCCTGTTGATACAGAATATATAAGCAAATACATCAGTTCTGAAATGTAACAACAAAATTGCAGAAAATGTAATGGTTGATTCCACAGGCTGCACCCAAAAGGGCCAGAGTTGCTATTTGGTAAAATTGCAAACGAGGGCACTGCTTGTTGGCTCTGGCTCTTTCATTACTGTTGTCATAGCCATTAATGGCAAAAAGAAGATCTCACATGTCATTTTATAAAATAGCCATTCGTGTCTATTTTTGCATGTGGGGGGGTCACAGCAGTTTAAGGCACCAGTTCATGAGTTACCAACATAGCACTTCAGTGGCCAGCCTGGAAGGCTAAATGCATTTCAGGACTGACAGACTGTACAGCTGGCCACATTGCAGGGGGCAGGGGTGTTCCGCAACTGCAGAAAAGGGTTGACCCAATAAGACGCCTGCTATCATTAATTGTTAGCCCTCCTCGTGACGTGGGGTGAACCTCCATATTACACAGGCAGTGGAAGAAGGAGAACCTGCCATCCCTAAATTCCTGGCTCTGTCAAGCACTTTTCATCTTGCAGTGCACTGCCAAAACACAGTATGTACACTTTCCCGTCTGCTGCTCCCTACCATCAGCAGTGAAACAGAATTCTTATGACAAGAATTTTTTTTATGACATGAGAGCTCATCAGGACATGGGGAGGGACATTGCGAAAAGCTTCTTGCAGTTGAGATACAGCCTGCGAGAGAGACACAGGGAGGTAATACAGGAGCAGTCAGTTTATACGGTTTGAAAAAAAACAAGGCATGCACTGCAAGTCAATGTATGCCAAAAACTTGCATAAAAAAAAAAAAGTTCCCCTTTCTTATGTTTTGAAGGATTCACTTTTTGTAAGACATGCAGTTTGAAGTCCTGCCTCACTGGGAATTCAGCTACAACTATCATAAAAACATCAGAAGGCTGGGACGGTCGTATTGGTGAAACTGAGTTGAGTCTGTGGGAAGATGAGCCACGTGGACCCAGCAGGGGGCTCCCCCAATCAAGTGCAGAATATAGAAATTATTACAGAGAAGTGCAGAAAAAAGAAATTATTACAGAGAATGAGAAAAGCTGGGAACTAGAAACAGAGACCCTGCTGTGTCGAAAAGCCACTTCTGCTAAAGGAACAGCTCACCTCAGCTACATAGCTAGGAGTATCTGCTAACGTTCCCTGCCAGAACTACAAATAGATAACAGAGGGGGGGCTTTTATGACGTGGCACCCCCAAAAAATACACATTAAGGTCCCAACTCATTTTTTAATTACTGTACCTCATTATCAAAATTTGACAGACATTTCATGCAAACATTCAGCTCCTTCCCCTTACCTGCAAGTCTGAACATGTTAAGTACCTTACATCATCAATAGACAGGACTGTTGAACACTGTTCAAATCCAGTGAGGGGACTTGCGCAAGAGGGCATGGTTCAAATGGATGAAAGGCAAATTACGGAGGGATGTGAGGAACTACTTCAGGGAGAAGGTGGTGGACAGATAGAATAGGTTATCAAGAGATGTGCTCGAGGCAAAGATAGTGCAGGGTTTCAAGGGAGGATGGGACAGGTATAAAGGGTTAATCATCATTGGAACTGGGTGGGGCTGGAGGGAATGGGGACATGACAAAAAAAAAAAAAAAAAGGACAGTACTACCAGTAGCGAGTCCAGTCTAGAGTCTGCCCAGCAATGGGTGTGGTGACATCATCCTGAGGTGGAGGGGGTTCAAGAAGTCCACCATTATGGGCACTTTTAGTTTATCTATCTGCCTTTATGCTGCTGTATGCAGATGTTGCATGTTTTGCACCTATATAAAGTCATGCACAGCTTGTTTAAGGTATAATTGCTTCTATTTTATTATTTTCATGTGCATTTATGCCACAAGTCTTTAGCAGGTGCCGACCACTATTGCTGTTCTAGCATTCACCTCTTTTGGCGAGGCACTACTATGCCCTGGTTGCAGCTCCAGTGCCTCGCTAGTTATGGAGCAGGAGTAGGTAGGATCAGAACAGACTGGCTAGACCCTTGGGGCTTGATTCTAGTAGCACCCCTACTCATGTAGCAAATTGCTACATTGTAGGGGCGCAGTTGTACCAGGGACCTTGCACCCAATTATCTATCAGGCAGGGTCCCTGCGGCTAAGTCTTGTGGCTTACACCAACAGGAAACTTGTACCAAATGAAGGGCGCAACAGCAGACATTGCCACAAGCCTGCAGCATTGCCTTGTAAAAGAGCGAAAACACCCCCCAGCCCCTATCCCCATAAACTGCCCCTTTAGCCATGATTCCCCCCTCAAGTTATAAAATCCCCTCAATTCTGATTCCCCATAATATCCAATCATAGTCCCCCTCAGCCCAATCTCCCATCATATTAATGCAAACCGCCCCTCTCAGCCCCGAGCCCTGATCCTGCTCCACACACCCTGCAACCCAAGTATTATGACACTGTGTCAGGGCACAATAGGATCCTGTCCCAGTTGTTATGGAGAAAGTGTTTAAATGCAAGGATCTGTTCAATTCTTTTCCTGTCTCTTTATCTGTCTGGTTGTGCAACCAGATTTTCCTGTGAGACCTAGAATTTGATCACCCTGACAGTCTCACAATTCTCTGCCTCTCGCTATCTGTCAGTCTTCACTTGCTGTTTCTGCCTTTTCCTCCCTTGCATATCTGCAGATATAAAAATATATGCAAATCATTATGTGGAAATGTAACTGATAGTGGGACCCCTTTTGTTTAGAAATTATATAGTGTTACTGTTAAAATGTATGTAATTATAGTTTAAGACTAGTGCAAAAAGCTATTGGAAACTCACGAGGTTATCTAAGTGCAATTTTTAAGCCTTTTGCAGATGAGTTGTGGAAATGGGGTCTGTGTTCTGGGACATTGCGTTCCTGCCAGCACCTGCCTGAAATATATTAGAATACATTAGAAAAAATAGGATGCTTGTTATGAAGGGAGGTTGGAAGGACTTACAAAAGAGCTGAGCTGCAATTGTTTGAAAAAGAGGGACACAGAGATCGAATGAAAACTCTGATGCATCTTCTGATTATTTGGCCTTTGTAAATAGTTACTGAACAATTTCATTTTTTATGTTACTGCTAGTAGAAATAAATAGTCTTGTTGTGAATTTTACAACTGCTCCTGTTTTTTCCTATGCTTCCTGACCTGTGCCTCGACGACAGATGGTGTCATCCCAAGTGGGATTTAAGCCGTGCATACCCCAGGACAGGATTTTTGTGCTTGGGTACTGGACCTAGTACCAGGAAAACACAGAGAAGGGTATAGATTCTGCAGCAGCAAGTCCAGTAGTGGTTACCAGTAGAATGGCAGCCAAACCAGCAGAGACAAAAGTCCAGTCTGAGATTGTATAGCCAGCACAAGTTATGGAAAAAAAAAAAAGGTAGTGCCAGAACCTAAAAGCCTGATGGACTTTTTCAAATGGTGGACTATACAAAGAGACTGAGAGGCAGAGGAGAGAAGAGATGCAGTGACATTAGCAGCGATGGCTGGATGCCTTGCAAGCTATGAAAGGCAGAAGAACTGGCACATATGCAGACAAGCAACAAAATGCAAGCAACTTGAAAGCCATCAAACTTACAAAGTTGTGTTCCTCGGATGATATTGAGGCATACCTGACAACTTTTGAAAGAGTTGCCACAGCCAGCCAATGGCCAAAGCAGTAATGGACAATCAGACTGGTATTCTTCCTGATAGGGAAAGCCCAACTTGCCCACAGCAATATAGGCACTGCACAGTCAGAAAACTATGATGTGATGAAAAGTGAAATCCTGAAAAGGTATGACATCTCAGGAGAGAGACCTACAGGCAGAGATTTCGATCTCTAAAGTACAACTCAGTCAATAATCCTCGAGAAGCCTTCGCCCAACTCAGAGAACTCCTGATAAAATGGCTCCAACCAGAGAGCAAAACTGTCCCATAGATCAAACGCATTTGCCATGGAGCAATTCATTAACATCCTGCCTACAGATGTGTAACTCTGGGTAAAGGAACACTGCCCAGAGAATAGAGAACAGGATATTTCTTTGGCTGAGGACTACCAAATGGCCAGAGAGATGCCACAGTAGTGATTTAACAGCCAAGTACCAATAACACACTCTTTTCCCCATTTAAAACTCCAAGTCTGATAAGAACTCTGGTGGGGGTAACAAATCTGTGTCCAAAGACGTTATTTGCTAAAACTGTAATAAGCCCAGTCATATCGCAAGAAATTGCAGTAAGGAGAGTGGCACTGGAGCAAATTTGTCCTTGGCAAATTGGGGTAAGCACTTGACAGATGTTAAGGTGGGGAATAAGACTGTAAAAGGACCCATTGATTCAGGAATCAGACCCTAGTGCATGTTGAAGTTCTGGGAAAACACTGTGCAAAGGGTCCAGGTACTGGTGTCATCTGCATCCATGGGGACACTCAATACTATCCCACCGCCCAAGTCACTGACCATTAAAGGTGTGTCACACCAAATTATAGTGGGGAAGTATCCAAGTTCTCCATCTGTGATTATTGGAAAGGACTTTCCAGGATTTACTGAGCTAATCAAAGAGGGCGTAAATCCTGATGGTTCTGCAGCTGTGGTAACAAGAGTTCAGGCAAAGAAAATCTCAGATGGTGGGGACGCTTTTCCTGTCAGTGATTTTGATTTGGACTTGTTTGAGCACAGCTCCAAGATCCAGAAATCCAGGAAAGAAAGACGGTGCCTGAAGAAACTGTGGCAACAAATGACTAATGGACTTAAAGGGTTAAAATAAGAAAATGCTGGAACTAAAAAGTGATAACAGATTGTGATTTTCTTTCAGAGCAAGCTAATGATGTTTCTCTCCAGGGTTATTTTAAGCAGCTGGAGGTGAAACCAAAACAGGGTGGACCAATGTTTAAAAAATGTAATGGGTTACTGTATAGAGTTTGGGTTAAACCTCAGACACAGGAACAGACAGAGCAATTGGTTGTACCACAAAAGTATAGAACAGAGTTGTTACAGATAGCACATGATAGTCCTATGGCTGGTCACTCAGGGAGGGATCGCACCCTTGCCAGATTGCTGTATGGATTTTACTACCCTGAAATCATGAATATGTTGTTACCTATTGTAATTCCTGTGCTGAGTGTCCCAAAGTAGCCCCAGTCACTAGAAAAGACAAGATGCCCTGGTGCCCCTACCCTTGATAGATGTGCCTTTTGAGAGAATTGCAATGGATGTGGTTGGTCCTTTAGACAGAAGTAAAAAGGGTAATGGGTGTGACACACCCTGGTAGTATGTGACTATACTACTCGATACCCAGAAGCAGTTCCAATGCATACTGTTACTGCCTCAAAAGTTGCAGCAGAACTTGCCAAAATTTTCAGCAGAGTGGGCATACCTGTATAAATTATCACTGATCAGGGTAGTAATTTTGGTGCTGCATTACTTAAGGAGCTGCACAACAGACTATTAGGTATTACTGCAATAAGAACCTCCCCTTAGCACCCTCAGACAGGCAGTCTTGTTGAGCATTTTAACCAAACCCTAAAATGCATGTTAAAAAAGGTTTGTAAGAGGGGAAGGGAAAGATTGGGACCAATACTTGCCTTACCTACGTTTTGCTTACAGAGAAGTGCCACAGGCATCAACAGGGTTTTCACCCTTTGAAATGCTGTATGGTAGGCAGCCAAGAGGGCCACTGGATGTGATAAAAGAAACATGGGTAGATAACCCCACTCAGAAACAATCTAGAATGTCTTATATGTGTGCCCTAAAAAAGAAGCTGTCAAAATGTTGAAATTACCCATAGTAATCAGGAAGAGGCCCAAAACCTGCAGAAGGTATATTATGACCATGAGGTAAGAGAAAAAGTTTGAGCCAGGTGAAAAGGTTTTGCTACCGTTACCCACAACAGAAAATACATTGTTAATGAAGTGGCAAGGGCCTTATAGAGTGCTTAGACGTACTGGCACTGTTAACTATGAGACTGAGACCTCCGACAGGAAAAATCCTATTAAGATATACCATGTTAACCTCCTCAAGAAATGAGGCGAAAAAAATGCCAAAAGCGGCTTTGCTAGTTTTACCAGAAATGGATAAAGATGATATTGATGTACAGCACAAGTCACATTAAACTGTTCCACCAATGAGTTGGTTTGGCACTTTTTTTTTTTTTTTTTTTTACAGTTGGCAATGCATTGGCAACTCATATTGCATTGTTTTTCATTGCTTAACAAGTTGAAGAGCAATGTTTGTGAAATGTTTTGGCAACTCATTTAGATTGCATCAGCAGTCCAGTCACAATGCAATGTAGCTTGTGCACAGCTTTGTGTTGAATCCATCAACACTTAAGCAACTCAGTCAGAAATGCTAAAGCAACTCATTGGAGGAACAGTTTAATGTGACTTGTGCTGTAGCTTATTATAGACTAGATCAAACTGTAACAGCTGATGCTGTAAAAGTGAATGTTTCCTTAACTGCAGAACAAACTGCAGACATTTGATACCTGCTAAATACATTTAACAGTACTTTTACCACAGTGCCAGGCCAAGCAAAAGGGGCTGAGCATGTAATAGGGACAAGGAATGCTCGTCTTATTAGGCAAAAGACACACAGGTTAGCAGAGAGGTTAAGTGTGGATGTGGTTAAGGAAATATAAAAAAAATGACAGAATTGGGTATCATAGAAGAGTCAAGGAGTACTTGGTTATCTCTAATGGCAATTGCAAACAAAAAAGAAGGGAGTATTAAAATCTGCCTTGATTTCATGACATTCAAGTATCAGAATTTGACAGTTATCCTATGCCCAGAATAGATGATTTGGTGGACAGACTGGGGAGTGCAAAGTATCAGTACCCTCGATCTCACCAAGGGCTACTGGCAAATACCTTTAGCTAAAGAATCCAGAGATAAAACTGCATTTGCCACTCCTGTTGGATTCTATCAGTTCACCACCATGCCATTTGGTTTACATGGTATGCCAGCTACATTCCAGCAGTACATGGATGTAATTTTATCACCTCACACTGGTGATTGTGCTGCATACCTGGATGATGTTTGTGGTGTGCAGTCCAGACTGGAAAAGCCACTTGGAACACCTACAAGCAGTTATCCAAGCTATGAAAAATGCAGGTCTGACTAGTAATCCTAACAAATATGCATTGGGCATTCAGGAAATGAGGTATTTGGGCTATGTGTTGGGGAATGGAGAAGTTATGCCAGAAATTTTTAAAATAGAAGCTGTAGCTAACAGCCTTGTCCCTAAAATGAAGAAACATGTCAGGTCAATTTTAGGGCTGGCTGGTTATTAGAGATTTGTTCCCAACTTTGCCGAGTTAGCTACTTCCCTCACTGAACTCATGAAAAAAAGGTTTTCAAATAATGTGAAATGGATCACAGAGTGTGATGAAGCTTTTGAAGCCATTGAGGCTGTATTATGTTCAGCCCCTGTTTTAAGAAGCCTATACTTTAATAAACCATTTTTGTTACAAACTGATGTATCGGAGGTAGGCCTAGGTGCAGTCCTGAGTCAAAATACAGGTGGTACAGAACATCCTATTCTGTACATAAGTAGGAAGTTGCATGACAGACAGAAAAGGTACTCCACCATTGAAAAGGAATGTTTAGCAGCAAAGTGGGCAATGGAGTCCCTTAAATTTTATTTGCTAGGAACTGACTTTGTACTTAGATCACAATCCTCTGTTGACTTAACCAAATGAAAGATAGTTCCAGAATCACAAGGTGGTACCTGGCACTATAGCCATTTAAATTCACAGTGATACACAAATCTGGTAAAGAGACTAGCAATGCTGATTTTTCTGTCAAGATATGGATCTGGAATTGAGGGTTCTGAAGGCTGAAAAACAAATGTATGAGTTTGAACTTTACTGTTTGTTGTACAGTTATAGAAAAAAGGATATTGCACATGTGCTTAAATTCTGAAAGTAAGAAGCTAATGTTAGAGAACTGATAAAACAGGTTCCCTCTAGGAGCGGGGTATATGTGATAAGGTAGAACAGGACCCTGCCTCAGTTGTTATGGAGAAAGTGTTTCAGTGCAAGTATCTGTTCTATTCCTTTCTTGTATCTTGCAACCAAATTTTCCTGTGAGCTCTAGAATTTGATCACCCTGACAGTCTCACAATTCTCCACCTCTTGCTATCTCTCAGTCCTCACTTGTTTCTACCTTTTCCACCCTTGCATATCTGCTGATATAAAAATATATGCAAATGTAACTGATATTGGGACACCTTTTGTTTAGAAATTATATAGTGTTACTCTTGAAATGTATATAATTATAGTTTGAGATAATTACAAAAAACTATTGGAAACTCAAGAGGTTACCAGAGTGCAATTTTTGAGCCTTTTGCAGATGAGCTGTGGAAATGGGGCCTCTGTTCTGGGACATTGTGCTCCTGCCAGCACCTGCCTGAACTATATTAGAACACTTTAGAAAAAACAAGATGCTTGTTAAGAAGGAGGGTTGGAAGGACCTATGAGAGCTGAGCTGCAATTGCATGAAAAAGAGGGACACAGAGATCGAAGGAAAACTCTGATGCATCTTCTCCGATTATTTGACCTTTGTAAATAGTTATACTGAACAATTTAATTTATGTTATTGCTAGTAGAAATGAATACTCTTGTTGCAAATTTTACAACTTCTCCTGGTTTTTCCTATGCTTCCTGACAGGTGCCTCGACAACAGGCACCCATAATTATATAACATGAAATAAGACACATATCCAGTTGCCCATCATCCCTGGTAGTCTAATGCCCCCCATAGCCCCCCAATCAGCAGTGCCAGACCACCCCACTCCCTCCTGACCCAAACCCAGCTGGCAACCGCACAGCCCACCTCTCACCACCACGGCCATCCGCCAACTCAGCTCCATTTGAGCATGTACTACTGTAAATAGCTGCGGCTCAATGAATGACAACTCATTCATTCCTTGCGATACTATTTACACAAGCTCTACTCAAATGGAGCTCAATCGTCAACTAGCTATAGTAGTGAAAGTGAGCTGTCTGTCATGACTGGTTTAGAATCCCGAAATAGGTAGTCTGGCACTGCCAGTGAAGGGAAGGGGGAGACACTTCAAACACCAGGGATGATCTACTGACTAATATCTGACTTTCATGTTATATATTTTACAGGTGACATAATACTTGGGTTGTGTGGTCCGTGGATCAGGATCTGGGCTGGGAGGGGGTTTGCATTATGATGGAGGATTGGCCTGGGGGATTATGATTGGATATTACAGGGAATCAGGGCTGAGGGATTTTATGACTCTTGTGGGGGGAATAATGGCTAGAGGAAAGTTTATAGGGATCGGGGCATGGGGGACTACATAGCCCTGTGGAGCATTTGTAATAAATGTTGGGGAAGGGGTCAGGCATGGGGGACTACATAGCCCTATGGGGTTTATTAATGTATTTTGGGGATCAAGGCATGGGTGTGGGGCCACGTGTACTGGGGGTAGGGGAGGCGGGTACATTGGCACAACCTCTGAAGGGTGTAAATACACTCACACCAGTTACAAGCAGGTGTAACTATACTTTGGCGGATGTTCTCCTGGGGTTGTTTGAGAACAGTGCTGTGGGTACTTGGTTGCTGCCCATCTAGAATAGGGTGCAACTGCTGCAGTAACCCCCCTAGCATCATGTCGCAGGGGGTTTAGGGTGTAACTGGTGGTGTATGTCCACTTTGGTGCAAGCAACCTGCGGCATGTCGCCGGCTGCTTTGGAGAATACCGTATGTCACAGCTGCCAGCATAACTTTCTACTTGCACAATTTTTTTGGCGCAAGTCAAGTGACATCAGATGTAAGCTTTTGAGAATTGGGCCCTTGGTCGTTTTCTGCCTGCAAAATGTTTATATGTTTCTGTCACGGGATTACAGGGTGTTCAGTTCCCACTGGGGGACCACAGTACAGGGCATGGTTAAAAACCAGATAGACAACCAGACCCAGACCAGATCAGTACAATCTAGAATGGCTGGTCTGGCTGGACCAGGCAGTGTGGTTGGATGGGATGGGCTGGTCTGGTTTTTGGAGTGCTAAAGCCTGAGGTTCATTGTGGGGTAATAGCTCCTCCCACATTCCCCTTAAAGGCGAGCCTCCTTCAGCAGTCCCCTGCTTAGCGCGTTGTGACGCAGCAGCGTTCTGGGTTCCTGTGTGGCTCGTGGGCTGAGCCTCCTGCCCTTCCCTTTCTTCTCTCTGCTCTGTTTTTGTTCCCCATGCTTCCTCCCACTCCTCTCCATTCTGATTTTCCCTCCTTGGCTTGCCCCCCCCATCCAGTTCGTCCCTTGTCTCCCTCCTCCCCTCTGATGTCTGTTCTTTCCCCCTTTTTTTTTTTTGCCAGTTTTCCCATCCTCCCTGACCTGTACCTCATCTACCACTCCTCTCCCTTACTGCCAGCCTCTTTTGGCTGTCTCTCCGTTTCTGGCCCCATTCCACTTGGGGCCACTGCTCCTTCCTCCTCTTCCGGGGAGCATTGTCATCCCACTGCACCCGCCACCAGCCTGCTGTGAGCTACTTCTGGCTTGCAGCTGCAGGGGAAGATTTGTGTCTCTGCTCCTGCCTCACTTGGCCATATCAGTGAGTAACTTGCGTAGTTCTTCCTACCTGCTGTTTTGCTCTCATTGGCTATCTGATCAGCTCTGTTTCTAACAAATATTGGGTAGAGAATTGTCCCCATTTACTACTCCCTGCCATTTGCATTTCTGTCCCAGTCTCTGGTGACGACAGGAACTGTACTTCCCAACATTCTGCTCTCTGGAGTGCCTCTCTCAGGGACATCATAGACAGTGACGCAGGTTTCTTTTGTTTACACCCTTTTGGGCTCTTTCCTGAAATCAGCTGCCCCAGATCCAAATACTGCTCCCCAATGTGCTATGTATTCATGATGGCAAGTGTTATTTCTATTACTATAGTGCCTGAAAGGTAGGGCTGTGCATGGTCCGAATGGTATTTCCCGAATACCACGGATAGTAGGCTTGCCGAATATTCAGATGGACATTCCTAATAGTTCACTATTCAGCTACTATTTGGGACGTACTATTCAGTGGGTGAGATTTCAGAATGTCACAGAGCTACGCTGACCAATCAGAGGCTGTTTTTGGAGCTCAGAGCCAGGAACACCATGTGATCTCCTCACTCTGAGTGTGTAGATGAGAGGAGACAGCTGTTTCTCAGAGAGCTAGCTCTGTTTAGTTTACCACTTGTAACTTTTATAACTTAAAAAAATTGTGTGTGATCCAGTTTTTGCATCTGATCACCTTGTGACTGCAATTGGCTGCAGTTTAGTTTTTCATCCTTGAAACTGGGCTCAGTTTCAAGGAAAAGGAGAGCTTGTGTGTGAGTGAATCTGTGTGTGCTGCTGCATGCTGTCTCCCTTCCCCCACTGCTTACAGTTTCACAGCTCAGCTGAAGCAGTGTGGTTTGACTTTTTGCTTAACAACCAAATTAGTTCTTACAAGGATTTTTTTTTTTTTGGTCAACAAAGTCCAGTTTGGCTTTTGCATGTAGTGGGTAACTTACCAGGCTCAGTAACAGTGAGTGGCTCAAGCTTTTGCAAATGTTTTCCTCACCGCTAGCCCACTAATTCCTCAACTCCCCCTTTCCATCCTGACGCTCGCCATGTTTCTACCCCTGGCTCTCACTCTTTCCCTATTAACTCTTCCTGCTGCACCCGCCCTTCCCTGTCCGCTCCAGCCTGGCTAAAGTCCCACCCCATCCATAGCAGTGTCCCAATTATCTACCCCTCCTCCGTCATTATCGTAATAAACAAGTACATGACAGCCATCGTCACTTTCTGTGGTTTAGCTCAATTTTTCCCCCAGTCGTCGGTAATATATCCCTCCTCTTCTTTACCTCTCTAACCTGCCACCCCATACACGGCCTCTTTCCCCTATATGTGTAGTTGCCGGCTGCCTCACTCAAAAGATCTCTACTTATAACCCCTGTATGCCTATGGTTGATTGTACATCCTCTGACTTCTTCAATTGTAAAATAATGCTTTTTTTTTTTTTTATTTCAACCTTGTACTGTACACACCGCATATACTTTTTCTTCCTTGTATATTATTGCTTTTTATGTTTGCTTGCATGCATGTGCAAGAAACATAGTGCCATCTTCTGATTTTTCGGAGGTGTGTCACCCCCTCTTCCAGTTCAGTCAGTGTGTTGGCAGGCGGGCCCCAGTCCGCCAATGCATGCTGGAGCTGTCTATGACAAGCTCCAAAATGCAGTGGTGTACAGTTAAAAGGGGGAGCTACGCTTCAGTGAGTGGCGATAAGATATAGCCTGCTCATGCACAGCTCCACACACACACACACACACACACACACACACACACACACACACATATGCATACTGCGTGCTGCCCTCCCAGGCGAACCACGTATGGCAAACTCCCCAAAGCCTTCCACATGCCACGCTGGGTGCCCACCCCAGTGTGGCAACTCATGGTATAGCCGATGGGGGTGCCCAATCCCCCATCGGCTCCACTGTCCTCCCCCCCCAGAGTACAGGGTGCCACGCTGGGAGCCCACCCCAGCATGGCAATAGATGCTATGGCCGGCGGAGGTGCCCAATCCCCTGTCGGCTTCATGCCCCTCCAACCAGCCATCCTTGTGCCACACTGGGAGCCCAATCCAGCGTGGCAAATGTCCTGCGTCATCATAAAAAAATAAATAAATAAAAAGGTCCCTCGCAGTCTCCCTGCCCCCCCACAACCCGCACCCACCCACTGTGCACCCTGCCTCCCCACACCCCCCTCACCCCATACTTACCTCCGGAGTCCGGCGCGATGATTTTCGGTGGACCGGGAACACGTCTGCACTCTTCAAAGCCAACCGCGAACTGAGGAAATGCCGGTAAGCTGTATAATGGGATAGATAGGGTTTTCTCAACTTTGTTCCATATCTCAGGCATTTTTTGGAATTTTTGCACCAAATTTTCAACATGGGGTTTTTGGGACTCCTTCTCATGAATGCTATCACTGTCATGGCATTATTCATGCCTGAAGGGTGATTTCGCAGTCACTGCGTGAAATCACCTTTCGGGACAGATTAACGAAACGACAATGCCAGTGTTCATAAGGTGGACTCTCAAGAAGCCTATTTTGAAAATTTGGTGGAAAAATTCCAAAAACTGACTTTTACGAGCGTGCATTGCGCAGTTCCTACGCACGCTTGTAAGTTCGTGAATTTTCAATATTTTCACTCCAGATTTTCAACATTGCCATTTTACCACACCTTCTTATGAGTAGTATGGCTGTCATTTTTCACATCTCAAATGTGTTTCTGCACATGTAGCGCACAATGGTACAGTCAGTTTGCGAAAACAATGTTTGGGACAGATTAAGAAAATCACAGTGACACTGGTCATGAGCAGAGGTCTTAAAATAGCTATGTTGAAAATTTAGTGACAAAAGTCCATAAAATGACTGTTACGAGTGAGCACTGCGCCGTTTCCATGCACCCTCTTAAGTTCATGAATTTGTAATATTTTCAGTCCAGATTTTCACCAGTGGCATTTTTCATACTTCCTTATGAACAGTACAGCTGTCATTTTTCACAACATAGCCGAAGTGTGTTCTCACACTTTCAGCGCAGAGATGCTTGGTCGCTGTGGGAAATCATTGTTCGGGACAGATAAAGAAAATCACACTGACACTGTTCATGATCAGAGGCACCAAAATGCCTGAGTTGACAATCTGCTATAAAAAATCCCCAACCTAATTATATTACGGGTGTATGTTGCACAGTTTCTATGTATGCTCGTGACTTCACCAGTTTTTTTTTTTTTTAATATTTTTACTGCAGATTTGCAACATTGCCATTTTATTTATTTATTTATTTTTTTTACACCTCCCCATAAACAGTACAGCTGTCATTTTTTACATCCTGTTCGGAATGTTTTTGCACCTGTGGTGCTAAATGCCGTAGTCACTGTGCATAAGCAGCTTTCGGATAACAAACTGATATTGCCACTGTTCATGAGGTGGGGTCACAAAAAAAAAAAAACATGTTGAAACTTTGGAGTGAAAATACCAACGAATGCCTGAGGTATTAGGGTTTCAAACCATAATGCCCAACCCTGTAGAGAATGACAGGCATCAGGGGTGTGACTTGGGATTCTTGCCTGTAATGCTCATACCATTCCACACCCTGCAGTCAGTGAGAGGCATCGAGGTATGCCTTGGACTCTTCAGCCCCAAAGTTCATCCCATTCTCCTGTATCGCACCCATCTCACCATATTTCCTAATGGAATGGGGTGCGTATAAGGGCCAAAGACCCCAAGGAACACCGTGACACTTGTCAGTGTCTGCAGGGTGGGGTGTGGTGAAATGGCGTGGCAGTTATGCCCGACAACCCAAAGGCACACCCCAATGCCTGTCACTCTCTGCAGGGTGGTGGTGGGGTTGGCTTCAGTTCAATACTTCACTGCCATTCCTATTACGCAGCTCTGTAACTTCTACACTACCACTATCACTGCCAATGCCAGCAAGCAAACATTCGGCATTGACAAATGCTTGTTGCATACCTGCTTCTGTATTGTACTTTGATGTATTCATGACTAGGTCCACCTTGCAAATGAGCCTTGCTCAATGGTGCCTGCCTGGATAAAGATTTTGATTAATTGATTTTGCTGACTGCCCCATCCCCACTGCTGTACTCGCTTAAATTTTTGTTCCAAATCCACACACAGCCCCTGTGGTATTTTCTATTTCTTTTGTGAAGCAAATTGGTATTTTGCTGTAATCAGATTCCGGGCTCGGTTCCCTGCTTAAGTAAGGTGTGATTGTCATCTGACTCCCTCTTATCTGTGTTGCAGCTTACCGTGGTGCATACATTATTTGTGTGTGTGTTGTATTGTTCTTGTAATCTGTGTCCTCCAAGTGCATGCACAGTTGTCTGCAGGCATTTTTTTTGTGATATATAAAGCAGTCTATTTTCTTTTCACTGGGTCAGGCTTGGCCCATTGAATTGTTGCTGACTGTAGTCTGGTTCGTGGCTCAGTTCCCTGTACAACTGAGTAAGAAGGGTGTCGCAGGTGACTCCTCCCTCCACAAAGTGGCCTCCTGTGCATGCAAGTTTCTTTTTTTGTGTGTCTTCGCCCCCTGTGTGTGCACTACTGTGAGTGTGTACACTTAAATTTTCTGTGAACTGCTTTAGTATTTCTCTGTGTCAGGCGAGACTCACTGGGTTGTGTATGTTGTAAGTTGTTTGGTGCACCTTCAAAGCTTGAATTGCTGTACTGTATGACTACATGACTGACACCATACAAGTAAGAAGTTGTTTGCTGACTCCATCTCTTTCTAGTATCAGCTTGACGTTATTAGCTGCTACATACATGGTGTTGCTATTGTTTTCTGCAAGAAGCACAAAAATAAACAAAGGCACTAATCACAAATAATATACACAGTAAGTTACGGACCATATCTCGTCAATCCTGTAAACGTGCATGGTCCAGCCCAAGCAAGTCATCTTCACCACCAGTCGTAAGTGGTGAGGAACAGGGTGAGAGAAGGTCTGTTCGTATTCGCCGCTCTAAAAGAGTTTTCTCCCCTGATAAGCCTTCAGGTTCTGGTGTCAGTAAGATTGGGGGTAGTACTAGTACTACTATAACTTCAACTGCTGCCACTACTATTACTAGTACTGCATTTGCAGCACCATCATTTTATAAAAGTAGGAGGGCTTTACAGCTGACATCTCCAGTCATACAAGAACAAGAACCCACCCCACTACCAGTGGTAGTACAATTCACACAACTGCCCCCCATAGAGGCAACATCGCCTATCAGTGGGCTCCTCCCCGCCGCCACCAGTGCCGTGATTTCAGCAACCAGAGCAAATCATTTTTGTACTGTTGACACCACCACTGTCATAACAGTATGCACTGTTATTTGTGCTCCTTGCACAGCCACTGTCACCACAACCTTTGCTTCCATTAGTAGTCCTGAGTGTTCTGCTGTCACCATGACTACTACTGCAAGTATTACAACTAGCCATAATATGATGCCAATTTCTTCAACTGCAACTCCTGATTGTAATTCTGGCACCAGAACTACTGTCGACAGTGCTACTACCCTGCCAACTGTGCCCATGACCATAGGTACGGTGACTAATACTGACCATGAGACTGTTACAATGACTGCACCAATGGTGTTGCCAAAATGTACTGTTGCTCAGCCTCACAAGTTTCCTCTCACCACATTTCATTCATTTTATTTTATCATGTTAGTTGTTTAACCAGGTATAGCACACTAAGCTGAAAGCTTTTTTTACAGGAGCGACCTGGGAGCACAAGGAGGTTAAGTGACTTGCTCAGGGTCACACAGTATGTAAGTGGAAGCAGTGGGATTCAAACCCAGGTCTGGTCTGCTGGATGTCACCAGATTTGCAGCTCAGAGCCTTAGACCACTGCACTATACTGCCTCCATTTCCTTTTGCTGATGTGGAGGATTCCGAAGAAGAGCATTCATGTGGTTCTGAATATTTACCAGAGCCTCAAGACTAGTCAAGTACATCATCTGACAGTGATACCCACCTAAGTGAATTTGGTGAAGAGGACGAATATGCAGCATATCTGAGTGAGAAGAGTGAATGTGCAGCTGCCAGAAAATGCAGTACTTGTTGTGGCTAGCAGGCCTGTCAGGGTCACCCTGCTTCTCCTCCTAAAAAAAAACAAAACAAAACAAAAAAAAAAACAGTCCACACTGTCCTTTCAAATAGTTGTGTCAAGTTCAACTCCATCTGATACACAAAGTAGTTTTACAACTACATCTGTTGCGGAGAAAGAAAGGGGTAGAACAACTGCATCCACTACACCCAGGTATGATAAGGGGAAAGGGGCAAAACAAGCCCATGGTCCCTCTATTGGGGCCTGTACTCCCACTGTCAGTGCAAGGACAAGTGTGGTGTGGCTGTACTTTAGTATTGAAAAAGATGATCCAACAAAGGCAGTATGCTGTGTGTGTGTGTGTGTGTGTGTATATACTATAAGCTGTGGTAAAAACCCTTTCAAATATCACAACAGCATCAACGATGAACCATCTCTGAATGAAACATCCCAGTGCACTTCAACGATCCACAGCTGTTCCTCCCCCTCCTCAACATGTGCCTGTCAGCCCCTCTTCTGGTACTGGTCCGGTAGATGCACACAGTATTGTTAGTGATTCTATTACTGAGACAGTGTGCCCTTAGCTCCCCTACACCACTTGTAGCGCATCCCCATACAGGAGCATCACCCATTCTGCCTTCTTCTGCTCAATCATCTATTGTTTTAACACCCTCCACCATGGGTTCAAAGTCAAAATCAATGCGATGTGGTACCGCTTTGACTACACTCATCATGCAAGTCTTCCATGCCCACACCAAATACCAGGCATCACACCCTACAGCACAGAAAAGTTGTTGCAAGACTACTAGCACAGGCTGTTGGTGGAGTTTTCCACTGCACAACTGACATATGGACCAGCATGAAATCAAATCACTCATACATGTCACTGACAGCACACTGGTGTGTTGCAGATGTGGTAGTCACTGGTGGTGATGGTGGCACTGGTGCTGGTTCTGTCTCTTCCCCCTCTCCCTGCAGGTCTACTTTGTTAAATGTCAGTGTTATGGAAAAGGATCACTGGGCTGTAAACATACTGTAATTTCTGCAAAAGATGTTGAGCCCATGGATTGATGGCAACAATTTGCAGGTAGGGTTTGTGGTCACAGACAATGCCACAAATATGATAAAAGCACTTTGATGGCAATGTTGATGGGATACGCTGCTTTGCTCATGCACTAAATCTGGCAGTGACAAAAGATTTGTCAAACACAGCGGAGGCAGATCACACAGTCACAGTAGCCAGAAGCATATGTAGCCACTTCCAGCACTCTGAAAGCCACAAACCATCTGCATCAGCTACAAGAGCATCTTCAAATGCTGCAGCTTCATCTCATCCAGGATGTGCAGACCCAGAGGAATTCCACCTACTACGTGCTGCAAAGGCTTCTGGGGCAAAAGCGGGCCCTTCATGAGATGAGCATAGAAACTGATATGGGGGAGTCCTTGGACATCAGGACTGGGCTGTGATTGGTAAAGGTTTTAGCTCCATTTGAAAGGAGCACTCGTGACCTTAGGTCTGATTCTGCATTGCTGTCCAGATCCTAAAAAAAAAAAAAAAAAAAAAAAATCATGGGGAGATTCAGTGAAAATGCTGAGAAAGATCCAAACCAGACACCAGGAACAGTGATATCCCTAGTGGAAAACCTCACCACAGAACTAGAAGTTAGATTTTCTGATTTGTGTTCCAATAAAAAGCACATATTTGCCACTATGTTGGAGCCACGTTTCAAGCGGGAGTTATTACACCTTATAATGCCCACTCACAGGGTAAGACACATTCAGAAGCAGATGTGCTCAGAACTTAGTTTCTGCATCCTTAGGTCAGTGAAACCAGAAGGTAACCCTATGGTTGAGCCAGTCTCAGAACCACAAACTGAAAGCAGTATGGAAAACCTTGAGAAGGAGGGTGACTGTTGGGCTGGACTTGGCTCATCACTACAGGCTGAGCAGCAGAAGAGAACAGAACAGCAGCCACAGTCGGCACCCAATCTGCTGAACAGTTATATCAATGAGCCTCTGGAATCATTCTCCATAAATTCAGTGGAGTACTGGATCAAAAGGATGAAAGCACCTCTGCACTTGGCACAGTTGGCCCTTAAATATATCTGTGGCCCCCCTACCAGCATACCGTCTGAATGAATGTTCAGCACTGCTGGGGATGTGGGGGAACTTCACCGATCCTCACTTGACCCAGCACATGTGGAACAACTTGTGTTTATAAAAATAAATCTACCTCACCTTGGGTACACATGTGGCCACTAACAGTTGCACTAAATAATTGTCTTGTACTGGATACAACATTTGTGTGTTGTAGCATTGACCCATACACAAGCCATTCTGTGTTAATCACTGTTCTGTTAGCAAATAAGCACATGTTAACAGTCATGTTCAAAGTCATACTAACACAAATCTGTGACCAGCACCCCTTTCCTTTATTACTTCCACTGTCATGGTATATTCTTTTGAACGAGCATGCCCTGCAGTTCCCAGTGCCTAAAACTGCCATCCACCTATTGATTGCTGTTCCCAATACAAAATCCTCAACTGGTATTGCTACATCTCTCATCCCCAGTGTTGCTCGTGCCCATATTCCATCGATCCCTTTAACAGCTTTCCAGGTGCCAGTAACCAGTGTGGCATCACCAGTCTCAAGTATTTGACGTGCATAAAATATGGCAGCTAATAGTGTATCATCTCCAGTCTCGGTGTTTCCCATGCCTGAAATATGGCAGTTACAAGTGTGGTATCTCCAGTCTCAGTATTTCCCATGCCTGAATATGGCAGTTACAAGTGTGGCATCACCAGTCTCAAGTATTTCACATGACTGAAATACTGTATTATGGTTACGAGTATGGTATCACTTGTCTCAAGTATTTCACATGATTGAAATGTTCTGGTTACCTGTATGGCATCACCATTGTCAAGTATTTCTCATGCCTGAAATATTACGGTTACCAGTGTGGCATCACCAGTCTCAATTATTTTCCATGCCTGCAAAATTATTGCAAAGTGCTGCAGTATGCTGCAAGGAGCAGTGTAATTCAATGGCAGTTAATCTCTAGTCATCCAATATTTTGTGACAGCATTTACTGCAAAGTATTGAATTGCATCTTGTCTTGCTTCACTGTATACTGTTGATACATAATATAACTCCAGAGAAGGTGGTGAGATAGACTATATGGATGATGACAGACAGGTGACTATTAGATGGCCTCAAATATTTTTCTTCCCAAGCAAGTCTTTTAGTTCTTGTGGCATTGGGACGACTACTACGACTACTACCACCACCACCACCACCACCACCGCCGGTATTACTACTACTGGTGTCACCAGCTGTTCCATCTATACATTCACTGTCACATCCTTTTGTGCAGTAGTAGGAGGGCATTAGTGCATACATGCTTTGTGCAGGAAGCAGCAGACACCACCACCAGTGTTCCCACTGCTATCACTATGGCTGCTACATCTACAGTCAGGGTGCTTCCCACCACCACCGGTACCATTCCTGCAGCAGACACCCTTTCAGCTGCCACCACTATGGCAGCCACTGTTACCACTATTCTTATGCCCATGGCCAAAGCACTGTGTACCCCGTGTCTGTGGATTTATGCGATAACCATGAAAGCACAATCGTGATTGGTGACAGGGCAAGTATATATATCACCGAAAATCTATTTTGGTGATGTACACCCCTAACACACAGAAAAACAGTGCCAGTGACTTAAATTTTGATTATTCATGCAGTGGGCTGTGCCTCTTGTATTGCCCTGCACCCCCCTACTAAAGAATTTTAACTCCAGGGGTGCATGTTGGGGTTAAAATCTGGAGAAAAAATTGGGGCAGGGCACACAAAAATGTAGGTGTGTCCGGACCTGAACCTGGAACCCTTACACCTTTAGGCTAACAACCACCAACCACACTGTGGGGCCAGCTTAGCAGCCCCACATCAACCACACCAGGCCAACCTTCCCTCCCTTCCATCACGCTGGACCCCATCCTCCCGCACACGTACACATATAGTGATGTCCTGTCACTATATGCGCCCACCTCCCCCATCCGGTCATCCTTCCTCAGCAGTAGCCCCTTCAACATGCACCAGGATTGAGTTGCCGTTATTGCAAGCACTCAATCGCTGATGTCCATGTCATGGGCTACCGTGTCTGTGACCATGAACACCCTCCAGTGCTGACTCAATGCAATGCTTGATATTTTTGGAGAGCTATGTGTGTGGTGTGGTGGATCAAGTGTGCCGCATGTAGCTTGTGTTGCATTAATGAGAGCTATGCATTGGTGGTTGAAGTCTCATTGAGGTGTACATGCTACACCAAGTTTAATGGGTGATTAATGGTGTTAAAGTGCTTTTTTAAAGTTTCTTAAAAAAAACAAAAAACACACCTTTTCTGGCCAAATAACGAATACCTCAGACCCGAATACTGAATATCCGGGAAAATGTATTCGCACAGCCCTACTGAAAGGTTGTGGTGTAATGAATAGGAGATGCAGTCACAATTTGCAGCTGCTTCCCACACACACACACACACACACACACACACACACACACACACACACACACACAAAAATTCTATGCTCTGGTGGCCAATCCCCCCCCACACCACCTCCACTCAGGTGTCAGCTTATGCTCATTTGCCGGGTTTTCACCTCCCTTCAACTATAGCTCTTTCTGTTCTCTCTCCTAGGGCTGGCATCTCTCAAGCCCCTTTTTGACAGTTAACCCACTGTCTATGGCTCCCAAAGGTGATCTCTATTCCTTGCCACTCTTCCCCCCCATCCCCAGTTCCTGCCCTTGTCCCATGCTTCCCTGGTTTTCTTTAAGGCCTCACACCAGCATTCTATCTCCATTTACGCCCCTTCAATCATCGAGACCCATGCTACCGCTCCCCTAGCCTAGCGATTACACTCCTACCATCTTGCTCAGCTTTGATCTTTTCCTCGCTCTACCCTGGTGCCAGTTACTTGCAACGTTCACACCTGCTCCCTCTTCCACACCCCTTGCGGCTCCACCTAAACCAGCATCATTGGCTCCTCATGCATTCATTTCATCAAGCATTAGCCATTATCCATGACTACTGCACTATTTGCTTCCCTTTCCCAATTTACCTATGGCTTCTCCTTCCCTAGGCCCTGCCTATCCCAGAACCTCTTTCAGGTTCCTACCTATCATTCCTGTTTGATCTTGCAGATGCTCTGCTTGCAACTCTTCTGTTTTTCCCATGGCGGGGGACTGGGGAGTCACGGTGGGGCATCATAGGTCAGATCAGTGGGAGCCGTCTTCCTGCCAGCCGTATGATCTACTCTGCCCACCTGACTACATGACTTCTGCTACCATCGTGTGGGTCATTACCCTTGCAGACTACTCAGCCCTGGTCACTCATTGCATTCCATCACTACCAGCGTGCTCCTTCCTGGATTCTTCTAACTCCCCTTTAATGATATTCCATATGAGTTCCTCCACATGTTCTCCCACTCTGGCTTGCTGCCTTCCCCTTATATTGCCTAACTGTTTACCTCCTATACTACGCAGCAAGCTGTCCTTTCCTTCCTTGGCCCATAGCAGCAGTTTTTTCCGGACTCCATCCCCAACTTGTACTTTTGAGGCACTTAGCGAAGGTAGGCTTGCCCTGTCTACCAGGTATGGGGTATCCCGTGATAATAGCAAATGCACATAGGCAACTGTCAAAGTGCCAACCCATATGAGGGCACTATCATGGGCAACCCTACCAGGATGGCTACAGTTGTAATGGCAAGGGTAGGGTGGGTAACAGGAAGGGATGTATCACAATGGAAAGTGGAGGGATAGGGAAGAGGGTTGTAACCCTCTAGTGTGCCTGCTCCGCTGAGCCAACCATGTGGTGTGGTGTGGTGGGTAGGGTGGTTGGCTCCGATGGAGCAGGTCCTGTGTTTGGGACTTGGGGCGGGTAATATTTTGCTAAGTCCTGCAGCTGCGGGACTTAATTTTGTTTTTTAAACAGGGCTGTGCCCCCCTCCACATGCACCCCTCCGGAGTTGAGAATCTTTATATAGGGGTGTGTGCATGCACAGTTATCCTGGTTGCCTTTAAGTGCTTTTGCCGAATTTGTTTAAAGTGATAATGCACTTACGGTAATATTAATAATAATAATAATAATAATAATAATGATAATAATAATAAACTATTTTTATGGCGACTTTCAAAACTAAGGTGCCTAACACAAGTAAAATCACATAATTAAAAAAATTCAACATAATCAGTAACACATCTCAAGGCCAATAATATAATCATAAAATCCTAAACTCCTTCCATCCATTAAATGCCATAGGCTTGACTCCACAACCAGGTTCTCAGTGCTTGTTTAAAACCCTCCATGGTCATGTGCTCACTTAACTGACAGAGTAGAGAATTCCAGAGGGTAGGGGCTGCATACATAAATGTTCTGGCCCCAGAACATTTTAAGCATACCTTCGGAATCTCTAGCAACCACTCATTGGTTGAGCGGAGCGATCGCTCAGGGCAATGAGGAATCAGGAGCTCTTTCATGTAGTCTGGGCCAAGTCCGTATAGGGCTTTAAAAGTCAGCAAACTGACTTTAAAGGTGATCCTCCACTGAACTGGCAGCCAGTGCAGTCAGCGCAGCACTGGTGAAATATGAAAGGACCGCGAGGATCCCAACAGCTATGCCACAGCGTTCTGCACTAGCTGCAAGCGGCAGATTTCCACCCCAGGTAGCGGGAGTTGCAGTAGTCCAAGTGTGAGGTCACGAAGGTGTGAATTAGAGTAGGAAAGTCGGATGGAACAAGGTGCTTGATCCAGGCGATATTCCTCAGATGGTAGAATGAGGACCCGACGACAGCCGACACCTGAGAATGCAGGATTATCCCATCATCAAAAATTATCCCCAGGTTCTGCACCCATTCAGAGGTTGGGAATGGCTCAACCCCAAGATATAAACCTGAGGGCGAGCCCCCACCCCCAACCTCTCTATCTGGTGACTTTAGCAAGCTGGCATTCATCCACTCCTGGATTTCGGCAAGACAGTTATTAAAGACTAAGACAGCGCCATCCTGATCAGGGGCAAAAGAAAGGTCGAGCTGGGTATCATCAGCATAGCAGTGAAACCTCAGTCCATACCTTCTTACAATGTCTCCGAGGGGCAGCATATATACTGCTAACAACATGGGGGACAACACTGATCCCTGAGGAACTCCACACTTTAACGAGACCGGGTCCGAGGAAAAAAACCCTGACACCACCCTCCGAGATTTTCCCATGAGGAACGATGTAAACCACATGAGGACCATACCAGACAGTACACAAATGTACCTCAGGTGATCAAGCAGCACCCCATGGTCCACAGTATTGAATGCTGATGAGAGATCTAGGAGGACCAAGATAGAATGGCTCCTCCAGTCTCTAGCCATCAGGAGATCATTGAGCACCCGAATCAGCTGTCTCAGTACTAGACTTTTTTTCGAAATCTGGACTGCAGGGGTTCATAGATGGCATGGATGATCAAGTGGTCCTCCAGCTGTGTGTCCACTACTTTCTCAATCACCTCCCACACAAACGGAAGGTTAGAGATTGGTCTGTAGTTAGCAAGGCAGTCTGGGTCCAAAGAAGCTTTCTTCAAGAGTGGTGTCACCACCACCTCTTTTAGGGAGTTTGGAAACTCGCCCGTCTCCAGGGAGCGCCAGACTATCCATGCTAGGACTGGACCAATGACATCACTACAACCCAAAATTAGGGAAGTAGGTCCCGGATCCAAACTACAGCATGCAGGGTGCACACTCTGGACAATTTGCATGACGTCCATGAAAGCCGGCTGGCCAAAGGTACTCCAAGGAAGACCAAGATATGTGAACCGGCATTGGTCCACCACAGTGCCCACAGAGTGTGCTGGATGGAAAGCTGATATGATGTCGGCAATCTTAATTGCGAAAAAAAAAAAAAAAAATCGAACAAGTCCATCGCACTCTTCTTGCGAAAATGCTATCCGAACTTGTAGACAGGCTGGGTTGCACAGTCTGTCCACATTTTGGAACAGCTGATCTGGTCGATTTTGAGCAGCCGCAGTCTCCCCGGACAGGAATTCTGCCTTCTTACAGGAAATTTGAGATTGATAGACTTGGTAATGGTCCATCAATCTAAGGCGGTTGGCATCAAGAGTATACTTCCGCCAGCAACACTCCAACCTTCGTCCAAGTCACCGCATCTCCCTCAAAGTCCCATCAAACCATGGGGATTGGGGTGAAGGGAGAGTGGATGAACATGGACAAGAGCAATGATATCCAGAGCCACTGTAATGGCCAAATTATAAGCCACCACGAGGGCTTCTGGGTCATTGTTTGCCTCTGGGAAGGGTGAGAGACCCAGGACCGCCATTAAGCCTTGAGAGTTTATATCTTGCAAAGGGTGGTACTGAATCCTCTCTGCAGCGGTTGGCCTACAAAAAGGGGGGTGAAAAAACTAAACCCCACAGTGTAATGACCAGACCAGACCATCCAACTGGTTCCACCCCCAAGCTGAATGCCTCAATCCCCAGGAGGAAGACTAAGTCAAAAGTGTGACCTTGATTATGAGTGGCAGTGGAAACAACCTGTGTAAGGCCCACAGCTATCAACTGGAGGAAGTGGTGACCAAAATGCAAGAATTCATCATCTACCCAGGTGTTAGTCACTCAGGACCATCAGCCTGGGTGAGTCAAACACCATGTCGACGATGAAGTCTGCCACTTCCTGGAGAAATCATTTCTCATCACCTGGTGGACGGTAGATGAGAACGATCCTACAGCCTACACCCGCCACCACTACAGTACACTCAAATGACTCAGTCTCCCACACTGGTATATTTGTGAGGTTAAGTTCAGACTCAAAACAGACCGCTACCCCCCTCCACAACCCAATCTCGGGCCATGTATCACTGAGTACCTGGCAGGAACTGCAGCCTCCAAAACGGGGCCAGAATTCTCATTCTGCAAGGTCTTAGTGGTGCAAGCTAGGTCCACCAATTGCATAATGGTGCCCGAGTTGGGTGAACTTCCTGGCTGCCCAGACCACCTGCCTACCATAATTTGTAGTGCCTTTGGGTATGGAAATCAGGCATGGCGAGTCACGCTTCTTGTTTCATTTCACCCCAGGGTGTCTCCTGAATCTCACTACCCCAACGTGGTGGCCCCCCTCATTTGTCCCCCACTGTTCATGCCCCTCCTTGATTCCTCCACACAATACCCAGCATCCTACAGTGCAGGTAGGTTGTAAACTGAAGTGGAGGAGGGGAAAAGGGGCAGAGGGTACAAAGGGTGGAGGACGAATAGCACACAGCAGTGGAGGCAAAACCAATGCATTTTAAAAAACAAGGAACCGTCCTCAAACTATCCACCTGTTCAAAACAAAACCCAAACAAACCAAAACCTTAAGAGAAAATAAACCAATACACAATCCTATCAAATCCTACTAATATAGTAATTATTTTTAACCCTCCCTCAATACTGTAATTAACATAAAGCTAAAGAATAAAAGAAAACACAGATAACATAAATAAACATAAAAACTAAAAAAACATAAAACCATTTCGGAAGAAATTTCACAAGTCCAAGTCCAGAGGTTCCCTCACCACCAGTCAGGAAGGAATGTCTTATCAGGAGCGCTCACCTCCCTAGGTAGATGTCAACAGATTAGAACTACTTCCAAAATAAAACAAAATAAACCCCCATTTCCGATTCTCATGTATGTACTGTCACTACTAGAGTCTGGAGAAACAGTTATTAATTGACATGCTCACTGTCAATAAATTGTTTTTATTTTATCATTAATCAAAACATAGAACAGGAGAACAGAAGTTGAAAGTTCCAAAAATAAAATTCCTCTAGAAAGCTTCTTCAAAATCAAACACTTATTATTTGACACTCTCACTGTCAATAAATAAAATAAAGACACTCAGACCAAAATTCAGAATCATGAGCTAGAGATCGCTATTATCACATAGAACCGAGGATGGGATTCCGTTACAATCACTACTATCTACTGCTTACAAACCTGACAGCCTCCATCCCTAACTCTGCCTGGTGGCATTGAGTGAAGGTTAGCATGCCCAGACTACCAGGAATGGGAGCCATGTCTGCAGTCTACTCTGTCATCCTTATGTAACCCCCCTGCAAATGGGGGTTCCCAAAAGACTTCCAGGAGCTTGCTTGAATGCTCCAAGCCTGAATGGTGTTTGGCATTTAAGCCATTTATCAGTGAGTGTTTTTAGAGCCTCTGGTACTGTCTCTTTAAGAGCTGTCTGCTTGCAGACATAATTAGTTTGTATGGGGGGACGGTGTGCTTCTCTGAGTACCACTCGAGCTGCTGCCAATTCACTTCATTTTTGCAGTCACTAGGAGTGCAAAGGGAACCTATCTGAAAGATGTAACTGTTTGCTAGAAATTATTTAGAGTAATAATGAAATTACAGTTTGTCTAACCTGCTTTCTTTGCAGTCAGAACTGTGTCTGCTAGTTCCCATTCTAGTTTTGAACTGCTGAACTGGACCAATCAGTGTGGGGTAAGCTAGCTCTAAAATGATGCCTTGGAACGAATCAGAACTTGACTCATAATCTGAGCCAGCCACAAGAGGATTGTATGGGCAGTGACTCTGGGAGATGTAGTTTAGACTTCAGTGCCTTTTGGACCAACAGCAGCAGTCTGTTGTGAGTGACAGCCAATCCAGTCAAGAACTGGGAGGAACTCAAAGGAAGTGCCCGTTTTGTCGGTTGGAGTTTCAGTTGAGCTTTGGCAGTGAAGAAGGAAGGAGCCCTGTGCTTTTTCAGTGTGCAGTTTTAGTCAAAAACGTGTATAAGGCCCAGAGTTGGGTCTGCAGCTTGTGTAACAGCTTGTTAGGACTGAATCCGTCCTGTAAGAAAGAATCAAAGGATCTCTGGAGAGTAGAAACCAGGCTCACCCTGTGGGAGACTGGAGGAATTGCTAGAAAATTGCACTTTCGGTCTGTCAGGAACTGAATCTGCTGTGTGTTCTCCCGGGTATTGTGCAGTAATTGCGATCGGGATACAGATGCAGCCTGCCTGGTATAGTGCTTTTTTTATATGGATGTGTGAAGAGGTTTGTGTACCTCAAGTGAGCCCTGCTGACATTGAAGGACCCTATCTTATTTGGAGGTTGTGAGTACTAATTCAGGGTCGCCTCCTGTTGAATTGCCACATTAAATCCAAATGGAATTACTGTACTGCTGACTGTTTAATTCTCCTTTTCTCTGTGTGAAAGGGCCCTCACCAGCTGCCACGGTTTGGACTAGCCACTAGGGCTTGGGTACCCAGGACAGTAACTGATAGGGATAGGCCTGTGCACAGAGCCATAGGTAGATTATTAGAGTGATAAGCTAATTAACCTGATTTCCCTGTCCTTGTTATATCCCCTAAATAAATCAGAGCTGCTTGTTTCAGCAAAGTTATACTGCCTGAGGTATTTGTCTCATGTTAAAGTACTGTACTGTGATTGTTGCACTGTATCTCATTTCACAGGAGGTCCCAGTGCCGGAACCAGACCTGGGGTAAGTGTATACTGTGAAGGTAATTCTGATATATTGTGTGGGCCACTAGTGGGAAGAAAGGGGTTGCAGTGTCCCAGAGGGCTGTGACCAAGTTAGTTTAACTATTGCAAACCCTGACCTCTGGGTGGAGGCACCCGCCATTGGATCCAGGCCCCTCAACCTGTTAGTGGCAAATCAGGCAGGGGTAGTAGCCCCTGGGATAGCGCCATCTAGGGGTTACACTTATGCATTCTCTACCTGATAGCCAGTTGCCGCCCCCTCCCCCCCATTTGCTTTTAAAATCCTACCTCTGCCTGGCAACCTCGGGTGAAGGTCATCTTGCCTAGACTACCAGGGATGGGAGCCTGTGTCTGCAATCAACCATTTCAACCTTATGCATTCACTACCTGATACCCGGTTGCCGCTTCCCTTCAAGAATGGGACCACTATACCCAGTTTGCCTTCCACATTCTGCCTCACCAGTCTACATCCTGCACTTCCATGGACTCATCGTACTCATCCCCACCTTGGCCTCCTTGCATTCTGGAATTGGACTCCACCAGCTTGTTCAGTCTCCACCTCCATTCAGTTCAACTGCCTCCTGGACTTCCTTGCTCCTGGTTACCCCTTCCTGACAGCCATGCGAGTTCACCTTCTCCTTTGGAGGTGCAAACCTTGTGCCTCATCGTTGCAGCACCTTCTGTTCTCTGCATTTGCTGTTCACCATCTTCTTCAGATGTGGGACTCTTGTACCTTAACTTTGTAGCACTTGGCAACTAGATTCACTTCTCTGTCTTCCATGGATTTGCTACCAATGGCCTGCAGCAGCTTTTGCTACATCCTGATACAGTTTGCTGTGGTACTGACCCAGTACTGTTCCATCCGGCACCGGCGATGTCCATACAGCTTGGCCTATGCTGTCTTCTTCTTGGATCCCTTCCTTCAGTCCATGGACATCCACTTCTGACTTTTTCCCCCCTCCATCCTTGGTTAGTTGCATTCTCCTCATCACCCTGGTGGCTCATGCTCCTTCCTGTTTGACGTGGCTCTTTTTTGGCACTTTACACCTATCACTGGCCATTATTCCTACCCAGTCAACTACTCCTCCTGTTCATCTATCTCATACTCTTACCCAGGCCATCCTATCAGCTCCCATCCACCACTATGGAGCACTTGTTCATTTCACCTGAGGAACACTTCTTCTAGCAACAACCATTGGACAACATGCCTTATAGACTCTTACGTTACCCCAGAGTTATCAGTACTTCCCAATCATCCTCCCAGGACCAGTTCCAGAATCCCATTTGACTTGATTGTAGAAAGATCCCATTCCTGAACTGACTATGGGATGCTTCCCACGCATCCTGTTAATTCAAGCGGTATGACATCCCTATCTCCCAAGACTCATCGAATCTAAGATTTAGTACAGCCTTCTCCACTCCCATCTTTACCTGGAAAAGTGACTTAATTCCTTCCAAGATGCACTGACTCCATAATCATCATTGCTGTTACGGATAATGGAAACTGCAAGATACCTTATAGCTGTACTGGCAACATCCATTTTACTATTTTGCATCGTCTCCTATGAGCACTGACTCTGATCATGTTACTCGACTCCTACTTCCTCAATAGCTATGGGATGCTTTAAGAACTTCCCAGCTACTTTCCCAGAACGCCATCACTGAATCTCTGGTGCCTAGCTGCCTTACTAAAGTTACCCTATCCAAACCACTATTTTCTAGCCCCTGGATGTCACCATACTTCATACAATCCTCTACATTCCTTCATTATATTATCAATCAGGTCAACTGTCCATTCAGTGGTCCTTCTAGCTTAACCCTCACGTTTCACCTCCTGTGCTCCCTCCAGCGAAGACTTTAACTGACAGCAGGCTTCCATTGCTTCCTCAATCTGCACTATTCCAGTCATGCCTCTCACCAGGCCTATATCCAACTTCAGTTCTAGGCACCCCGGCAGTGTAAACCATTCTCAATTTCCCATTGCCACATCAGTCTATAGACTCCTTCAAAGACCCATTTCTAGGCTTCCTTCAGCATTCAGACACTGGATCAACATGTAAAGCAAAGCAGTCATGGCCACCTTGGCTCATGTCACTAGCTATTATGCCACAGCAATACCCATATCTCCTTTTCCCTCCAGCAGACCAGAAGGGGCCTATGCAAGCATCATTATGGCATCAATACCCAAATCAACTCTCAAATTCATCATATTGGACTTCCAGTTATTTCCATATACATTCAGTTACCATCTCTATTGCATATATTTAGGAGGCAGTATGGCGCAGTGGTTTAAGGCTCTGAGCTGCAAATCTGGAGACCTGGGTTTGAATCCCACAGCCCCCACTTGCATACTGTGTCACCCTGAGCAAGCCACTTAACTTCCTCATGCTCCCAGGTTGCACCTGCAAACAAGCTTTCAGCTTAGTGTGTCTCACCTGGTAAAATAATTGTTAAAAAAAAAAAAAAAAAAAATATATCAGCCTTACTTCATTGGTCTAAAAACCTCCACGTCACCCCTCCTACCAGATATCTAAAGATTTTGTCTGATTCCTTCATCTTCATGGATGCCTACATTGCAACTTATCACTCACCACTCAACTCCGAACCTTCAGTCTCTAACGTGAATGTCAAACCTTCTACAAAGTCAGAGTGTTTACCTTATGACTTCATAACCCATCATACTTCCCACCATTCAAATTCTAACAGCAAATTTCATCAAATCACGCTCTTCATGCTCACTTTGTATCTGTAATTCCATGGATATCATCCATCACCTGGAAACCTGGACTGCATTTGCTCCTTTTTCAACTGAACTCCACTTTCAAGATCCGGATGCTCCTTCAGAATAGACCTACCTCTTCAACCTCAGGATCGTCCTTCCAGAACACATCATCCAATGGACTTTGAAGATAGACCATCATCTCTCCAAGCAATTAACCTTCACTAGAAAGTAGGATATGGTTGCTAGAACCTAGATTCCTCTCCTCTTAGTTTGCCCAGAGGACAGGCGGGTCAGTAGCCATGGATCCTCAGAGGTTTCCTCCACCTGGGGGGTTTTCCTCTCCTGAGTGCTACTGATCATACTCTCCATGAGTTAGAGGAGATAATTATACTCTTTTGGACATTCATTGGTAATTTTTGGGGGCTTTCTATTCCCTACTCACTACCCGGTTTCCCTACCAAGGGTGGGAATAGAGTAAAGTCAAAAGTAAACTACATTACACAAGCACTACTGACGTCATACACTATTCACCAAAACATTGAATGGGAGGGCTAAAATCCAAGGTTCAATGTGGGGAAACAGCTCTTCCCACATTTCCCTTAAAGGCAGCTTCCTTCAGCAGTCCCCTGCTTAGCACGTTGTGAAACACCCACCATCTACCCCTGTCTCCCCCTTCTCTTGCACTCTGCTCACCCTTGATACTGGGCTTTCTATTCCCTACTCACTACCTGTTTTCCCTACCAAAAGTAAGCTACGTTACACAAGCACTATGGACTTCATACACTATTAACCCTATAACACTATTAAGATGCCGGACTGCACAGGGACAAAGATCTTTCGCATACAGGGCCCCGACATGGTTCAATGCACTTAGTCCACCTACTCTATCCTCAACCTCGCTCGAAGCATTCAAATCCATGCTCTATGCCCACCTCACCACCACTAGCAACTGTGATTGCACTAGATAAAGACTACTACTCCGTGTCCATCCTCACATCTGAGGCCTCTTCCTCCCTGACTAATGAGCCCTCTGGTACCTCTACTACTTCCTGTCTCCCACCCAAACTCACTCTCCCCCCCCCTTTTTTTTCTGTCCCCTCTCACTTACTCTCCTGCTCACCACCTTTCCCTCCTCTCTTGCCTCCTTTTGGCTCCTAATGATCACCCTCTCCCTGGAAGTTTCTTTATCCTCCAAATTGTCTACTCGCTTGAACCTGTTATAGCTTGTTTTTCTATGAAACTTCTAAAAACGTTACTGCCTTAAACTGTTAATAGCAAATTTATTATGTAACTTTCCTGTCTGGTTTTACCTGTAATGTGTATCATGCTTTGTTAAATATTCTTTGTGACGTGGAACCTTTGTAAAAGAGCCCTGGCTCAAAGGTATTAATTCCTAGACTAATAAACTAAACTAAATTAAACTAAACCCGAAACACTGAATTACTGATCTGGTCTGGTTTGGTCATGGCAGTCTGATTTTTAGCCCTGCCCTAAATGGGGTGAAAACCCAACCACCAGAACTGGACTGGGCCAGATCACTACAAGCCAGAGCAGCAAGATTCATGTATGTTGCACTTGGTCCACCTGGTCTGGCTGGACTGACCAGTCCATATTTTACCAATCTTGTCCAGTCTGGGTCTTGTGGTCCCATTTTCACCTTGTCCCCACAGTGGAGACAAATCCCAGACCACCCCTCTTTCACACTGCCAGCCTCCACAAAGGAGAGATGCGGGGGCACTAATTACTCTAGCATATATAGCAGACTTTGACCCATTATCTCACACACACACACACACACACACACACACACACACACACACACTCTACAATGTTTATCTGGATAGCTTTACACTTAAAAGTCCACATTGAATTATTCATATTGTGCATTGGCTCTGGCACAGGAAGGGAAATGTACTTAGAAGGCACCACTCCCCTCAGGAAGATCAACAATCAGTTAAAGGGCACTCTGGAAGTGGCCATCCATCCATCTATCCATGTTCCATAGATCCAGAAATAGCTACAGTAATAATTCTGTTGAATCTGGGTCCTGCATCTGTCCCTGGGACCAGCATTAGAGAGGCTACTGTGTTCCCCTACCCCTCTGAACTCCCCCATAGAAGAATATCTGGAATTTCCAGAATCTAAGTGTTAGCAATGAGAAGCATATAATAATATATGGTAGAACATTGTTATATGTAGAAATCTACCTTTTATAACAATGTTTTACCATTGATGTGATGTCACGATGTTGCCAACCCATTGATGTTATGTCACATCGATGGGTTAACTGGGAAGGGTCTGCGCATCCTCGCACCTTTTTTTTCTCTCTCTCTCTCTCTCTCTTTCCCCCTCATGAATCAATGGAGGGGTGCAGTGGTGAAAGAATGACTCTGAAGGGCCGCGGCAGTGACTAATACTTAAGTAAGGAGCTGTCAATTTTTCTTGGGACCATACACAATAAAATATAACGTATGGTCATTCTATCGGTAACCAGTTTGTGTTAACCATCGCGAGGCTGCCATGGCAACGTAAACCTCTCAAGCTTCATGCTTGAGGTTTACATGGTCACCCTGGCAACCTCTTGACAGTCAACAAACCAGTTACTGATAGAGGACCATACATTATCCTCTGTATAAATAGGCATTACTTGAGTTCATGATGACCCGCTGGTATGGAGTTTTTGACAATGCAGCTAATTTCTGTAAGGCTGGCTTTGATGAGTACACATAAATACCTTCAGCAGTATCTATGCAGGGTTTTAAGTAATTGATTAGCAGTTTTTTTCTTGGGACAATACTAACTGTACAGAAAGTATTTATATAGGTTTTCTAGAAGTGTTATGTTTGTTAAACACAGTGAGGCAAGTGCTATGCCTTTTCACAAAGTTTTAGAACTTTTATGAGCAAAACGCTAATCAATTTTTAGAGTTAAATAAAACCCTGCTATGGGAATTTCATCCACCCACTCACCCAAGTGGGGATCTACACAGAAAAAAAAAAACCTGCTGCCACTTGACTAACAGGCCTATGGTTCTCCCTTGGTATGGAGAAAACAACTCATGTAGAATGTTTTACCCAGCTTTTCATAAAAAAGTTTAGAACTCTTCAGAAACCTGAGGATTTCTAAAGATCTCTCCAAGGTTTCAGTGCTTAGAAAAACTTAGACATTTTCAGAGCATAGAAATTCTTGGACCCTCAGCTTATCATATTTTTTCTGAATCTTGAATGTCTAAGAACAAATATTGTTCTTGGAAACACATGGACTTTTAGTATGAGACAATTGGGGAGTGGTACGAGTTCAGAAAAGATTGGACAGCCTTATGTACCCTTTGGCAATTATGAGTAATATAGTGCAAAGTGCTAAAAGAGAAATGTCTACAAGAAAGGAAAAAGAGATATATAGTTCATAGGCAATGAGAGTGAAAGTGTAGAGTCTGACTAGCTGAAAAAATAGTTTCTATAACATTTAAATGGTCATTATGCATTCCTGAATATATCTGTTTGTTATCAAATGTATGTTAATATCAGGAATCTAAGCCTTAATTTTATGTTGCTAGAAACAGGCAGTTCCAGCTCTAGGGCCAAACAAACTCTGACCAGAGCTCACACGGTTGCAAGCTGTGCTTGCCGAACTCACAGCAAAACAGTCCACTGTGCCCAAAGTGGCTACGGTGCAGTTGCACATGAGCAACAACTTGTGCATGTGCACTAAACATCAGAGGCCATCTTGAGCACAGCGGGCAACTGGCAACCAAAATAGTGTGCCTGGGGGGGGGGGGCTAAGTGAGTGGACTGTTTTGGAGTTGAAGAATGATCGTACTGCAACTCCAAAACAGAACTGTTCTTTGGTGTCCATCCAGTGGCTCGTTTTTAGAGATACCACAGAATGGCTGCAGGCTCTGCCCACTGTAGCCATAAAAATCAGAGTGCACTTGTGCCCAATGGGAAAGAAAGCATCATAGGTATAGGCCACAACCTCCTCTACAGCCTAAAATGGGACCAGCACCAGAGTTTTCCTATAATCAAATTAATTCTTCCTCACAACAGTTAGATGGTTGCAAAATGACAATAACCAGATTGCTAGGTCAGTACTCTGTGTATACTTTTTAGTATTCCCTTTAAAACATACAGAGTGTCTGTAGAAAACTTCAGCATGAAACATCTGCAATTATACAGCTTACTAGTCATTTTTACTTTTTCAAAGATGATCACTCAGAAGGGCAGCAGTTCTTCTATAAAATTCTGCGTTTCAAGCTTGGCTTCAGATCATACGATTGTATTGTTCCCATTCAGTAACCTGATGTAAAACAGTTCTTTCAAGGTACAAATAAGCATAAAGTGTAAACTGGTATGTAATGTGCAGCTAGTAGCACAGACTTCAGTGAAATTTGTGCAAGGACTGTATCAATCGTTATTTAATATAACCCTGAAAAGGTCTTACAGATATCGCTTCAGTGCAGGGAAAATGCTGATAATATCTCATAAAATTGATGAATTTTGTATGTTAGAATTACAGTAGTTCTAACATTCAGGATTCATCAGGATTATGGCAGCAAGCACTCCAATATTTATTGCCTATGGTACAACAGTGCAGCTAGCAATCCAGTCCGAAAAGATGTCATGTACTGGAGTTACAAAAACTTCAGTTCCTCAGCATTCTTGCAAGATCTCCCATGTATAGACTGGTCCCTTATGGACGTGATAACTGATGGCGACTGTGTGCTGGACCTCTTTATTTCAGAGTTTGAGGCAGTACTTAATCACCATGCCCCTATCAACAGACACGGGGTCAAAAATCTTAATTTCACATGACTTGCTAAAAGCCATTTCAAGTTAATGAATGACAGAGACATTGCTTAGGGTACCTTCAAGAAAACAAACTTGCATGCAGATAAGGTTGCATACAGATATTTATGGAATAAATGCAAATGCGAGCTCAACATGGCCAAAAGTGCATCTCAAAATATAGCGGACAGACAATCTTAGTGACCCAGAAAATACTGGAACTGCATAAACTCCTTGCTCAACCGCAGAACGGCCACCTCCCCTCCTCCCATGATGTGAACAGCCTCAAGCACAGCGATCCCAAATCTGTTGCCGATTTGTTCAATGACCACTTCTGCAACCTTGCAAAACACAGACTCCCCTTATGTTGCACAGTATGTCCTCTGGATTCCAGCATGCCTAACTCATGCAACATGCCATCTCCTATTTTATTTTAAGGAAGTCATTGTCAAGGAAGTCCGCAAACTGCTGCTTCATCCAAAAGCGAACAAACTGTCTGGCTGTGATGTCCTTATTACCAAATTCCTTAAATTGCAGCCACACAAATTGTTCTCACCATTTCCAAAATTTTTAATTTTTAATTTGAGTCCAAAATAACCCCCCAACATCTGGCTATTGGCCTGTGTAGTACCATTGCACAAAAGGGCAAGCAAACTGCGCTAGACAACTACAGATCTATTTTTATACTATCGGCTTTGGCTAAGGTTCAGGAGAGGATAGCACCTAATCAGCTCACTTCCTACTTAGACCAGCACAGACTACTCTGTGCAAAGCAGCACAGATTCAGGAAAGGTCATGGAACATGCACTGCATTGGTCAGCTTCAATGATGCAGCACATCATAGAAACATAGAAACATAGAATTTGACGGCAGATAAGGACCGCTTGGCCCACCCAGTCTGCCCATTTCCCTACCTGATGGATAAGTTGCAGCTCCTAGTTAACCAGCAGCCTACCTCTTCCTACCCCCACCCCCTAGAATTGCCTTATGACTGTCCCATGCATGCTTGAATTCCACCACTGTTTTTGACTCCACAACCTCCTCTGGAAGGCCGTTCCATACATCCACAACCCTCTCTGTGAAAAATACTTCCTTAAATTACCTCTGAGCCGCCCCCTTCTATCTTCAAATTGTGCCCCTTGTTCTTGCACACCCTTTTTTGAAAGATGCTATCCTCTTGGACTTTGTTGATTCCCTTGAGGTACGGAAAGTTTCTATCATGTCCCCCTCTCCTCCTTTCCTCTAGGCTATACATATTATGCTCCTTAAGTCTCTTCATATTGTCTTCCGGTGCAGACCCTGCACCATTTTAGTTGCCCTCCTCTGGACAGCTTCCATCCTGTCTATGTCTTCATGGAGATTGGGTCTCCAGAACTGCACGCAGTACTCAGATGTGGTCTCACCAGCTGTCTGTACAGAGGGATAACAACTTCTTGTTTTCTACTGGTGATGCTCTCCCTATGCATCCCAGTATTCCCCAGCCCTCCTTGCTGCCTCTCACATTGCTTGCCCACCTTTAGGTCATCTGATATGACTACCCCCAGGTCCCTTTCCATTTTTGTTGTTGTTAGTATCTCACCCCCCATTGTGTACTCTTCCCCTGGGTTTTTGTTTCCCAGGTGCATTACCTTGCACTTCTTAGCATTGAATCTAAGCTGCCATACATTTGACCATTCCTCTAACCTTGCCAAGTCCCTTCTCATCCTTTCCACCCCACCTTGTGCATCAACTCTGTTGCAGATCTTTGTGTCATCTGCAAAGAGACATACTTTTCCTTCCAGTCCCTCTGCAATGTCGCTTATAAAGACATTGAAGAGGACCGGTCCTAATACTGAACCCTGCAGTACCCCACTACTAACCCCCTTTTTTCAGAGTGGACTCCATTTACTATTACTCTCTGTGTCCTATTCTCCAGCCAATTCTTTACCCAGGCTGTCATCTTGGGACCCACTCCCAGGCTGGCTAACTTGTATATTAATCTTTTGTGTGGGACTGTGTCAAATGCCTTGCTAAAGTCTAGGTAGGCCATGTCCACAGCCCCTCCCTGATCAACTACTTTGGTCACCCAGTCAAATAAATCTATCAGATTTGTCTGACATGACCTTCCCGCTGTGAATCCATGCTGCCTTGGGTCCTGTGCCCCTCTGGCCTCTAGATATTTAACAATTCTTTCCTTCAGAAGTGATTCCATCATTTTCCCTACCACTGAGGTTAAACTAACAGGTCTGTAGTTTCCTGCTTCTGCCTTGCTCCCACTTTTGTGAAGGGGAATCACATCTGCCCTCCTCCAGTCCACAGGTACCACCCCATCCTCCCATGATTTGTTAAAGAGGGTAGTCAGTGGTGTCACTAGTTCTACTCTTAGTTCTTATAGAATTCTGGGATGAATCCCATCAGGCCCCCATCGCTTTGTCCACCCTCAGCTTCAAGAGCTCTTTCAGAACCCTTTCCTCCATAAATGGGCTGGCATCAACCTCTGCATCCAGAGTGTTTCTACTGTTTGTTTTAGGTACCTCCCCCTCTTCCTTTGTAAATACTGAGCAAAAATATTTGTTTAGTATCTCTGCCTTTCACAGTCACTCTGCCCACCCTCCCTCCCTTTATTAAGCCTCACTATCCCTCCCTTGGTCTTCCTTTGCTCCTGATGAACCTATAAAGGTTTATCCCCTTCTTAACTGATTTGGCTATCTTTTCCTCAGTTTGGGCCTTTGCTGTTCTGACTGCCTTCCCAGCCTCCTTTTGCTTTAACTGATACAGTTCTGTCCTGTTCCTTCTGAGATTCCTTGTACTTTCTGAATGCTTTCTTTTTCTCTTGAACCTTCACTGCCACTTCCTTTGAGAACCATAGTGGTTTCTTACCTCATTTCATTTTGTTTATTTGCTTTACACAAAGGCTTGTTACCTCTGTGATGTCAGTTTTTATTATTCCCCATTGTTCTTCCACCCCTCCTTCCTTCCCATTTGCTAGTGCATTCCTTAGGCACTCACCCATTTTGGCAAAGTCAGCCCTCCTAAAATCCAGTACCTTTGTCTTTGTATGGCTTGACTCTATTGCTGTGTTTATTGTGAACCATACTGTTCGATGGTCGCTAGTTCCCAGATGGCTACCCACTTACATCTGTGATCCTCTCTTCATCTCCATTTGAGAGAACCAGATCTAAGATTGCTCCCTCTCTAGTGGGCTCCAATACTAGTTGTCTAAGGCATGCCCCCTGTAGGGCATCTAGAATAACCCCACTCCTAGAAGTGGCTGCTGCAACTGCACTCCAGTTAACATCTGGCATATTCAGATCACCCATCAGCAATATCTCCCCTTTATCTGCCATTCTAAGTATACCTTCTATCATTTCCTTGTCCATTTCCTCCCCCTGAGAGGTGGGTCTCTATACAACCCCTGTGCGGATTGTGGTGCCATTGCTTGCCTCCAAATTGACCCACAGTGCTTCTTCTCCTCCCTGTTTACCCTTTTGTTCTGTTGCTTTGATTTCTTCTCTTATGTAGAGAGCTACTCCTCCCCTTTTACCCTCCTGTCCCTCCTATAGATAGTGTATCCTGGTATGTTTACGTCCCATTCATGGTTCTGTGTGAACCATGTTTCTGTGACTGCCATGATATCCAGATCTTCCTCCTCCATCAAGGCCACTAATTCAGGAAGCTTGTTACCCAGACTGCGGGCATTGGTACTCATTGCTCTCCATTTTTTGATGGCTTTACCTTCTGTAGCGGCATCCCCCACTGACCTTTCTACCTTGGTCTTTTTCTCATTTAGTACTCTGTTTTGTACGGGGAGGCTGGGATTTTCCTGCTGCTTATCAGTGCCTCCCCTTGACTAGTTTAAAGGCTTGCCAATGAAGCATTTAAACCGATTGCCCAAAAGACTTGTTCCCTTCCTGGACAGATGCAGACCATCCTGCCAGTATAGGCTGGTGTCCCTCCAAGTGGAACCCCAGTCCCCAACGAAGCCAAACCCCTGTGCTCTACACCATTTTTTCAACCATTTGTTAAACTGCATGGTGCAAAGTACCCTCGCCTCACCCATGCCACTGACAGACAGTACCTCTGAGAAGGATACTGTGTGTGCTACTTGTCTTAAGCCCCTCCCCAACTCTACGAAGTCTTTCTGCACTGCTCTAATCTCATGATGAGCTAAGTCATTTGTCCCTAGGTGAACAATGATGTCCAGCTCAGACTCCCGTGCAACTGTTCGTGATCCTAAGGATGCGCTTCCTGTCCCCTCCAAGCCATGGCACCAGGCAGGTACCTTACTTCAGTTTTCCCTGCTCCCCCCAGTTCTATCCCCCTAATAATTGAGTCCCCCACCAGGAGCTGCTTTCTTTCCCTGTGGTGCCCTCTGCCTCCTTCCTAAACTGTGCTCTCACAAAACAATCAGCTAAAAGCTCTGACCCACTGCTGCAATGAGTGCCTTTCTGTCAGCAAGATGCCCTACACAACAATTTGATAGAGAAATACCCTGCTAATCAGACAGAGAAAAAATCCACACATCCAAGTCAGACACAGGTAAACCTCCCCAGCCCCAAAACAGGCCTGGTGGTTTGTGCTCTGAGAGCTGTCAGCCCCAAAATAAGTCAGCTGTGCTTTAAACTCTTCCTGCACTGAAAATCTTAAGAATTGTAACAAACAAACGTAAACCTAGATCCACCACCCTCTGTTGCTTGAAAGACTGTCTTTTCCTGTTTCACACTGCAGGTTTTTCTGTGACCACTCCTTAACCCCAGTAACTTTGTTAAAAAGAGTTTAACTATCACAAACTCCTATGCACCAGTAAATTATTTAAAAATAGTTTCTGTCCCAAAATCCTAGTAGTCAATCCAGCTGCCCCCCAAGGGACAACCAGAATGCAGTATTCAAACACTTATGAGGTTACTTCCAAGATAAACAGAGTTTGCAAGTTTCTTTTTCAACTCCTCAGCCACCTTTAATTCATTTAAAAGTAGTTTAACTGTCAGCAAATCCTAGTAGACAATCTAGCTACCTCCAAGGACCTACCCAAATGTAGTATTTAAATCTTTCTGAATTACTAACAAGATAAACAGAGTTTGCAAGCCCCTTCTTGGTTAAACACTAAATAAATATGTGTGAATAAAAAGCAATTACCAAGGGTAGTTAGTTTCACCTCCCACAGAATTAAGCAAAAGTGCACGTTTGTTGCAGTTATCAAGTGCAATATAGAATTTCTCACACGGTTCACAGTTGAAGAAAGTAGTGTCCTTCCAGCTCCAGAAAATGTGCTTTGTGGACAATGGTCTGCTGACCGGTGCCATGTTCGTGGACCTGACTAAGAGCTTCAGTTTGGTGAACCATAATTTGCTCATACAGAAGCTGACTGAGCTGGGGCTGGTGGGCCTAGCTACACCGTGGTTCTCCAACTATCTGCAAGGCAGGTCACAGTTTGTTAAAACTGGTAAAGGGTGAACTCTATCTCCAGTGGGATCCCCAGGAATACATTCTAGGCTCTCTCCTATTTACTTTCTTCATCAGTGCCCTACCCAAGATCTGTAATACTGCCAAGAGCCTTCTGTATAAAGACAATGCAATCATCTTTGTGCGTGGGAAAGACACCATCACTATCAACAAAGTCCTTGAGCACAACTTCTATTCTCTTCAATAGTGGTTCACAAATGAGAAAGTGATCCAAAAAACATTCCTAAAACAAAAGTTGTGTTACTTGGCTCATACTCAAAGGTTAGAAAATGTTTCCCCAAGACTTCACTAGCTCAACATTCGATGGAGTGAAACTGAAACTAGCTAATGAATTCAAGTACCATGGAGTTACCATCAACCCACACCTCACTTTTTTTGTTGTTATATTTGCTGTTTATGCCCCCTTCTCCTGCAGTCTTACCTTCCCTCAGGCTCTCCTAGGCATCGATGCTGGTTGTACCTGGTCCTCCTCCTTGGGGCCACCTCCACAATGCCTTGGTTTGCCCCCCCCCAGTGGGGAGAGGGAGAGCAGTCACCCCTTACCATTCTCTCCCACATGTTGATGTCTTTGTCAGGTGCTTCAGGGACCGACCGGCATGTAAGGATTGTGTGCCAGAGGCCATCTCCAGGTTCAGCTGCCACGGTATTTCCTGTGTTGCTCCTGGCCCCAAGAACATCAGCACTCTGAGAGTGCCGAGGGATAAAGTACATTACGATGGGACAGCTGTCCTGGAACTCGGCCGATGTCCTCCTGTCATAGGGTGCGGGTAACTTCATGGACTTAAACTGCATGGTAGTATGACACAATAGCAGGTAAAAAGTGCAGCAAATTTATTTTACTTCAACATCTTTTGTCTTTTCAGCAAGACATATTTTAACAGCAAACTGGCATGACATACATAAAAATCATAAATGGCAACTTCAATGCATAGAACTCACTGGGACTCCATGGCCAGAAAAAGCTAGCCATCCCAGGTGTTCTACTGTAATACCTGGGAGCAAGGCTCAGAGCTCCCTGCTAGAGTCTGTCTCCAGACCCAACACCTATCTGAAATACTTTGCAGTAACAGCACTTATATACTTGCTAACAAACCCATGTGACTCTGAGCTCGTCCCATCTAATGTTTCAAACTTTTATTTACACAGTACAAATTATTTTTACTTCAATCTTCAATTGGCAGTATTGTTATAACATTTATATAACATAACACTAGAAACAAATACTTTCTAATTTGTATTTTACAAGAAAACCCAAAAGACTTCATGAATAATTAATAGGCTCCACCTTCATTCAAACTGCCCTTCCCTAGGCTGTATACATTTAGTGACTACAGGCTAGCATGCTCCTAAGAGAGTCCTGAATTTGCATAAGGAAAAGCAGACCAGAGAGAGAGAGAGAGAGAGAGAGAGAGAGAGAGGGGTAAGTGGAGTTCCTTTCCCTTAGGACCATTGTTTCACCTAACTGTAAGTTTGAACAAGTAGTAACAAGACTCGCTTGCTTCAGTTTCTTGAGGTAGTTTCTATGTCAGCATTTTAAAGCCCTTTAAGTAAATTACACACAGGTGAAGTGGAAACAGGAAACAACCCTCCCCACAGCATTCTAACCAAGCCCCAGCCAGAAAACCAACAGTAAGTGCAAATACAACAATTTTATTCCCAATACCTTTTTTTTCTGTGCTGAGAAAAGAGGAAATGTGAAAGATACATTCTTAAACTATTTTTCAGTCTAACCATAACACTACTACCCTTGTGACCCTTTTACAGCATAGTTAAATAGTAGTAGTAATATTGTCCACAAAGGGCGAGGAAGGGCAGCTCCTGACCTGAGAAACCACATTTGCTAGCAGCACCCTACAAGAAATAAGTACCTAGGAAGTGCAAACCAACTCCCCCCCAGTAGCATTATCCCCAGCAGCACAAATGTGCCTAAAGTCATAGCTGTCCGCCACACCCAGCACCAAAGCAAAGGGAACTAGTCAGGAATCAGAACATACAACACACCAAGCCGCACCGTCATGGAGCAACTGAACCATGTCCTGCAGTTATCCGGGCAGCAGCTTGGTAGTGTGATACAATTGCAAGCTATTTCAGATAGGTGTTGGGTCTGGAGACAGACTCCAGCAGGGAGCACTGAGCCTTGCTCCCAGGTATTAAAGTAAAACACCTGGGATGGCTAGCTTTTTCTGGCCATGGATTCCCGTGATTTCTATGCATTGAAGTTGCCATTTATGATTTTTATGTTTGCTTGCATGCATGTGCAAGAAACATAGTGCTGCCATACAAGTTTTCTTAGGTGTGCCTCCCCCACTTCCAATGCCCTGCTCCTTTTTCCAGGCGCGGCTGCACCACACCAATGAATGTCCGACCTGTCTGACAGTCATTCAGATGTAGTAGCGTACAGTTCTGAGAAAAACACCGCTACAATCAGTGATGGTAATGTGCAGGTAATTTGCATACTGCCATCTGCAGTATGCAGACTGCTGACACGTCAGCACTGCATCTGAACTGTCATAGACAGTTCGCCCCCCCCCACGAACACCTTCGTAGCATGCTGGGAGCCCACCCCAGCATGCTCATGAACTCCCCTCCACCCCTGCACACTGTATGACCAACAGGGGTGCCCAATCCCCGTCGGCTCCATTTCCCCCCCCCAAAAGCAAACTTCCTGGTGCCACACTGGGAGCCCACCCCAGCGTGGCAAAAGTCCCACATCCTGTACACGCTGGGAGCCCACCCCGGTGTGCTCATGCGCTCCCCTCCAGCCCCCAGACACTGTGTGACCAACAGGGGTGCCCAATCCCTCATCTCGGCTCAACTGCCCCCCCAACAGCAAACTTCCTGGTGCCATGCTGGGAGCCCACGCCAGCATGGCCGAAGTCTGTAGCCCACGGGGTGCCCAATCCCCTGTCGGCTCCACTGCCCCCACCCCAACAAATGCAGGTGCCACACTGGGAGCCCACCCCAGCATGGCAAAAGTCCCACGTCGTCTTAAAAAAAACCTAGAACAAAAGAAAACAGTCCCTCATTGACTCACTTGCCCCCTCAACCCAACCCACACCCACCCTTTGTGTACCCCACCTTCCCACACCCCCTCACCCCAAACTTACCTCCGGAGGCTGGCACGATGATCTTCGGTGGACCGGGAACACGTCTGCACTCTTTAAAGCTGACCGCGAACTGAAGAAATGCCGGTAAGCTGTATAATGACATTAATGTTTTGTTTTTTTCAACTTTGGTGCATATCTCCGCTATTTTGGGGAATTTTTTCACTAAATTTTCAACATGGGGTTCTTGGGACCCCACCTCATGAACTCAGCCACTGTTATTTTGTTATTCGGTCCCAAAAGGTGATTTCACGGTCACTGCATGGAACCACCTTTCGGGACCGAGTAATGAAACAGTGTCACAGTCATTAGGTAGGCCCCCCAAAATCCTATGTTGAAAATTTGATGAAAAAATTCCCAAAAATGACTGTTTTACGAGCATGCATTGAGCAGTTCCTGCACACGCTTGTAACTTCAAGAATTTTTACTATTTTCACTCCAGATTTACAACATTGCCATTTTACCACACCTCCTTATGAGCAGTACAGCTGTCATTTTTCACATATTGCCCAAAATGTGTTTTCGCTCATGTAGCACACAATGGCACAGTCGGTGTGCGAAATCAATGTTTGGGACAGATTAAGAAAATAACAGTGACACTGTTCATGAACAGAGGTCTTAAAATGGCTATGTTGAAAATTTGGTGGCAAAAATCCATAAAATTACTGTGTTACGAGCGTGCATTATGCAGTTTCTTTGCACCCTCATAAGTTCACTAATTTGTAATATTTTCAGTCCAGATTTTCAGCACTGGCATTTTTCCACACCTCCTTATGAACAGTACAGCTGTCATTTTTCCCACCCTGGCCGAAATGTGTTTTCGCACTTGCGGCGCTGAAATGCATGGGCGCTGTGGGAAATCAATGTTTGGGACAGATTAAGAAAATCACAGTGACACTGTTCATGAGCGGAGGTCCCAAAATGCCTGCATTGATAATCTGCTGTAAAAAATCCCCAAACTAATTACATTACAGGTGTGCATTTCTATGCACACTCGTGGCTTCACCAGTTGTTTTATATTTTCACTCCAGATTTTCAACATTGCCATTTTTCACACCTCCCCATGAACAGTACAGCTGTCATTTTTAACATCCTGTTCAAAATGTGTTTTTGCACCTGTGGTGACAAATGGCGTAGTCGCTGTGCAAAATCAGCTTTTGGCTAACGAACTGATATTGCCACTGTTCGTGAGGTGGGGGTCACAAAAAACCCATGTTGAAAATTTGGAGTTAAAATACCAACGGGCGCCTGGGGCGTTAGGGTTTCCAACCATAACAGCCCACCCTGTAGAGACTGACAGGCATCAGGGGTGTGACTTGGGATTGTCAGTGTTTGCAGGGTAGGGTGTGGTGAAATGGCATGGGTGTTATGTCTGATGACCCAAAGGCACACCCCAATGCCTGCCAGTCTCTGCAGGGTGGTGGTGGTGGTGGTGGGGTTGGCTTCAGTTCAGTACTTCACTGCCATTCTTATTATGCATCTCTCTAACTCCTACATTACCAATGCCAATGCCAGCAAGCAAACATTTGGCATTGACAGATGCTTGCTATTTATGCCGTACCAGTTCGCTGTTTAAATATGTCTTGCTAAAAAAGAAGAAACATGCTGAAGTAAAATAAATTTGCTGATTTTTTTTTTTACCTGCAATTGTGTCACACTACTGTGCAGTTTGTTCAGTCCACGAAGTCACCCGCATCCTACGACACCTCCCCTCCCACGCCACACCCGAATTGCACCTCCACCTGTGGTCACCGAGGTGGTGGTATTGCAACGTGGATGACAGCCTTCCCTCCCGGAGGAGGAGAGACGCAGGGGTCGTTATGCTCGCCGCGGCAGAATGCCATGCGGCTGTCGCGTGCGATTTCTGTTATTTTTTGTTCTGAGGGGGCCTGCCCCACACACTCTATTATGGGGGCTACACCCCCGGATCCCCCACTAAAGAGTCCAACTCTGGGGGTCCAACTCGGAGAGCGCACATGTCCAGGTTTCATCATAATGCAGTACGCTATTAAACGTATGATATTATGATCTGGTACGGGAGGAGAGCAATCCAATGGATGCTCTATCCTCCTCCCCCTGCTGGCCCCGATGACCCAAGTCCACACCCGAACCCGGGTCACCAGTTTCACAAGCGGTAGTTCTACCACTGCACCAATGGGATGGCCACACCTCACATTTGACACCCATATGATCAACACCATAAGAACTGTTGCTCAAACACTAGGTATACTTCATCGTATTGCAAAGTACCTGACACTAAGGTCAGAATCACCCAAAGATACATACCCCACCCCAGCTGAATATGGCTTCACTGTTACAGATACCACTCCCCTCTCAATCCAGACAAAGAAAAGAGTCTTAACTCACAAGGCTGCCAAATGTGCATCCTCACAGGACACATGGTCCCATCAAGGATGCCAAAAGATAGCAAAAGCTGAGGGGGCGGAGGATCAAATGGCACTTATAATGGTAAAAAGGGCACTTTTTCTAAACTAGTTTTTGCCATACCAAAAAAAAAAAGTGGGGGGCTGCCCCCTAGTTCCTACGCCTGTGGGTCCCATCATTGCATCAACACTGAACAACTTGGTTGGTTGCAACCTGATGCCAGAGCCCACTTAACCCTAGTAAATTTCATGCACAAAATACTACATGGACAGGCTCCCCAGTGCCTATCCAAGCTATTCACACCTGGACAACCGCTTCTCTCACTCCTCTGCAAACAATCTACTGAAAGTTTAATTCATGCACACAGGCATGGGCCAGAACTCTTTCAGATACAGAGCAGCATGATTCTGGAGCACCATCCCTTTCACTAACAGAGCTGTCCCTTCCCCCTAAAATGTTCGCTGCCAAGCTGAAAGTTCATCTCCAAGAGTATTATGTCTGTACCTGCGTTGCATGACTTACAAAACACTGTTGACTTAGTGTGCTGCCTGAATGCCTTACTTTTGCATCATGTCGCTTCATGTTGTATTATGATATTTAATGCGCTTGTACCTGCTCTGCTGTCTCGTTGCATACTCTTCTGTACCCGGAACATGACTGAAAAAGGCACTTCGGCACCAGTGCTCTTACCTGGTCATCAAAATAAATAAAAGAAATAAAAGTAAATACATTTCTCCAGCATAAAAGCTGTAACATTTATAAAACCTTTTCAGGAATATATGCAAGTGTTTCATGTTAAAGTTTCTGAAAACAGTTGGGGACGATATTCAAAGGTTAGCACAGGTGCTAAGCTGGGTTTGCAAGACAGCTCCTTGCGGGGCCATGTTCAGATGCCCCGGGAGTGCCTTCCAAACCCGATAGTGACAAGGCACTAAAATACCGCTGTGCCTATGCAAATGAAGGGCTCCCATCATGCATATGGTGCAGCAGGATATTCAAGATTTGCACTGGCAGTAAACAGCCCCCAAGCAGCGATGTTTATTGCTGCCGTAAAACTCCTCTTAACTGCCACTAAGCCTGTGCCCCTACCCCCCCCGAAGGCAGGTTGGCTGTACTGCAGCTGTCCACCCCTGATCTCCCAGTCTGGTGCTGGTATAATAAACTGGTGGTCCAGTGGTTCCCCCAACTCCCCAGTCTCCTGTTCTTTCACATTACATTATTCCCTGGTGGTCCAGTGTTCCCCCACCCACTTTTTTCACTCTTTAAATTATTCACTGTTGGTCCAGTGTTCCCCAAACAGCTCCCCACTCGACCTGCCCAGTCACGTCCCTTATCCCCTTACCCTCCCGCTTACTCAGGTGTCCAGCACGCTGCACATCCACATATGGTGACTGGCACAGTTCGCCTCTCACCTCCACAGCTGGCCACCATATGAGCTGTTAGTGAGCATGGGTACTGTAGAAGCAGCAAACATTTGCACTGTGCTTGCCCCTTTTTCTGAATATCAGGCCCCTCTCTCCAGGCGATACACCCTCTGTATATTCCAACTCTCCTTCATGGGCTGTATCACTTCAGCCATACCCTAGACTTCTAAAGCTCTTACTACAGTACCTTAATGTCACTTTACGTAGTCTTAATTGTCGTCTTGTAATTGGGCTTCCAAAGCTCTTACCACAGTACCCAAATGTCCTTCTACACACCTTGTAATATTTTACTGTTATCTGTCAGTTTATCCTGTTTATGACTTTTGTAATTGATAATTCTGTGTTTCTAATTTGTCCCTATTGCATATTGCATTATTCCTGTTTGACATACGTAATCTGATTATTTAATTTACCATTACTGTTTAAGTTATTGTACCTTATGTCCTCATTTGCTGATTTAGTCCTTTCCTTTTTTAATTTTTTTTTTAACTTTTTATTTACAGCTTTTATAGTAATACAGCTTACACTGTAGCGTATAAAATACAGTTAATAAGTTGCGTAGACCTCCACACTGAATATACAGAGATGTCAGAAGAACAGTAATTCTAGATTACAAGTTTAAACATTGGGGATCTACATCAGAACAACATTATCCGGATTTAACTTTGACCTTCTTATCCCGTTGGTCAATGCCGCTCTCGCCCTAGTGTAATATAAAAGTTCAGCATCACCAGGATATCAGGTTCCCTTGTAGGACTGCTAAAGTGGTGGAGGGCTAATTTAGTTGAGCATCTATAGTCTGGATTTAATACAGACAGTCTGGTATCAATTAAGTTATTTTCCGGTCCCATATTCTACAACTTAGCATGGCAACTAGCCATCTGGGTACCTTCATATAAAGTAAGGATATTTTCAATGTTCACAAACTGATCAGTGGATAAAACCACTCTATCATTGGACTATAGTTCTCAGAACATATAAGATTATTTGTTAACAAGATCAGTAGCTGCAAAATGGAGCAGTACATATAAGGACCATGTCTACAAAGAAAATAAACTGGCAGTTAACTCTTAGGGTTTGTGTTTAAAGCAGTATTATGAACTGGCGATCGTAAATGGAGCAAGCTGATTGGCCGAGAGGGTTTCGAAGCCGTGATGATATCGGGCTACATCATCACGACTGGCTCCGTCTCAACTTCTCACCGGCAGATAAAAAAATCATTCCGACGACAATGGGCAGCCACGCTGAACTTACAGTCGGCAGCAGCAATAGCTCCTCACGTACTCCCGCTTGCATCATTCTTTTACACAAAAATTCCCCCGCAGTCAGCTGCTCCTGTTCGTCTCTGGCAGTGCGGTCTTACAATCCAGACATAAAAATAAAGTACTGAATTCACCGCTGTTGTAAAAAAAATATTTCATTACTCAAACTAATGTTTTCTTTTTTACCTGGCAACTGCCTTTTGAAAGCTAAACACGAGACTCCGAGCGTGCGTATCGGCATCTGTGGCGGACACTGATGCGCTTCCTCAGAATCACGGCTTTAGTTTTCAAAAGCACTTCCCAACTAAAATAACACTCGTTTTAAGCACTACACTAGTATTTTGACATCAGGGTGAACTTATAAATTAATTTCTATGTTCGGAAAATACACGTCAAAAAAAGTGATTTCTCATCATGGGTTGCCAGCACCATTCCTGCTCGGGAATTCAGAACCTTGTCACCTGCTGAACAAGCAACTACAAATTTAAAAAAAAATTAATTCAATTCACAACCTAGTTCTTCCTCATTCTAACAAAGCATTACAATAAGGCCACCTACCACCCACATAAAAAACTAAACGGACTATATTATTTCAATGTATCCCTACACATTACAAAATGCATTACTAAAACATTTTAGAAGCTTTTGTAAAATATTTTATTGATACATACAGTATATGCAATCCAGTTCATAATAGCAATAAGTCACTCCAGGGTGTGGTATATCATGGGATATCGTCACTTCTCGGGTCGCTGGAAGCACTCGGCCTGTGGCCTCGTGCCCAACCACCCGAGGCGTGACGACATCCCATGATATACCACACCCTGTCGTGAACTGAGGTAAGCAATAAGACGAGGCATGACACACACGGCCAGGGAGGCGAGTGAGGCACGAGGCCACCGCCGAAAGGCCCAGCCTCCTAGCCGGTGTTAAAGTGTCTAACGACACCCTGGAGTGGCTTATTGCGCTTATGAAATGGCCATCTTTAGTGGAAATTGCATTTGGTAGGTTAAATTTGCAATTTAAGTAGGAAAAAACATGTATGTTTGTGTAATTTTTAATAAAATAGTTCCTCTGCCTAAGTGTCCTGTGGGTTTTTTTTTGCACTTAAGGACTTTTGTCCTAGAAAGGCTTCTGTACTTTAGGTCTGGTTGTCATGGCAGTATTCACTTCACCCCCCCACACACACACACACACGTTATGTGTAGACAAGTAAAAATGCATCTGTTTTTTTTTTTTTTATAATAATTTAATGTTAAAACGTGAAGATCAGGTGGCCTGGTACAGAGAGAGACACACAGAGCGAGCAGGACGGCAGGTACAGTGAGTGGGCTAGTAGCGCGATTGCGCTTTCGTTTTAAACACATCGCGGCTGAGTGAGCGAGCGGGTAGCGAGATCGCATAATTTACTGTTAAAACTTGAAGATCAGAGCCCAGAAATCGGACGGCAGGTACAGTGAGTGGGCTGGTAGCGTGATTGCGCTTTCGTTTTAAACACATCGCGGCTGAGTGAGCGAGCGGGTAGCGAGATCGCATAATTTACTGTTAAAACTTGAAGATCAGAGCCCAGAAATCTTGTTTCTAGTTGCGACCTAGGGGATGGTGACAGCGTAGCAAGGTAATAGGCAGAAGCGAGTGAGCCGGCGGCAGGTTAGGAGACAGCTGCCCAGCAGACAACTGCTTGGAGGTTGGCAGAAGCGAGTGAGCCGTGGTGGGCTTTTTTCTTTTAAATCATGCAGTCAGCTTAATACTGTTTTTACTTTTAAATCATGCAGTCAGCTTAATACTGTAAATATTTATGAAATGGACATCTGAATATTTGCAGATATGTTGCCAGATTGAAAATGCAGCCTTGTATTTCACTCGCAGTTGGTGAAAATAAGATGGCTGATTTTCAATTTGCCAACATTCTAACTGGTATGTTTACTAGGATCAGTGCCCACAGGGCACTGCTGGTCCTTTTTCCTGTGCGTAAGAAGGAATATCACACAGGTATGGACCAATCAGGATGTTTGAATTCTGTTGCCCATTTCATAATGCTTAATTATACAATGGCAAGAAAGAATCTTGGACTGTGATTGGTCAGTTTGGGGCTGGACCCATGGCGTTATCCCAGCATGACGCCACAGGTCTAGTCCCAACCTCACTGTGAACCTGGAGATGAGCTTGAGCACATTGAGCATCTTGAGCTTGATTGTTTCATCTGCTCTTAAAAAAACAAAAATATTTTTCCACACAAAAACATCTTTAAAATTATTTTTTTTATTCTGTATAACAGTGAGCCATTGTATAATAGGAATAATGCTCTCCAGGGGTGTGTAGAAATGTTAGATAACGCCACGCCTAAGATGCACTCGCCCGCAAGTCAAGCGCCCAACCCCCCAGGCATGGCGTTATCCCAGCACGATGCACATCCTGTCGTGCATTATTCCTTTAATCCAACATCAGCATCATAGCTGAAAGTATTGTAGCTGGAAAAATGACCCCCATGTCAACATTTAGCATTAAAGAAGCAAGCCTGGAGCCAGGCTTGCAAACTCAGAGTACATCACCCTTCCTCATTGGATCCTGCATCAGGAGGGTTTAGTGAAGTGATGAACTTTTCTGCAAATTGGGCTGCGGACACAGGATCAGTAAAAATATGGACTTTCAACGCATGTTGGATCTGTAGCCTGGCTTGGAAATTAAGTCTGACCTCCACGCCATGCAGTAACAGTTCTTTCTTGATTTGTTGTAGTTCCTTTTCTTTGTTTGCATTTGAGCTGCCAAGTCCAGAAAAATAGCCAAACGACTGCCCTCCCAAACGATATCTCCTCTTGCCCCCGCCACCTGTAGCGAAGCAATATGGGCATCCACAGTAGAAAGCATAGCAACTGCTGTTAAGGGCCGCTGTTTGGAGTCCCCGCCTGGCCTAGGTCTCTGAGGAATAGTGAAAACTTTCAGCACCATAATGCCAGCATCCAGAGGCAATAGGGTAAGGTACTGGAATATCAGTCAGTTTACCACCTGCAGGAGAAAAAGGAGATCATTATGGTTCTCCAAGGAATTTGGAAGGATAGTAAAAGAAACAAGGGATGCATTCTAGAGGTATAAGGAAATGCAGAGGGAGGAGGACAGGGCAGGGCAGTATACGTAGAAAAACAGAAGGAAGCAGGTAAGATGGTGAGGGAAACAAAGGCACAGATAGAGGAAAGGATTGCTGAAGTCGTTTCTACAGGAGGTAAGACTTTCTTCAGGTACATAATTTAAAAGAGGAAAGTAAGGCTTGGGAAAGTAAGAATTAGAAGGGTAGAAGGGGCAAACTGTGCTGAAGGAGATCAATAAAAAGCTAAAATCTTAAACAGATACTTCTGCTCAGTCTTCACAGAGGAGGGTGGAGGGGATGGACTACCAGGGGGAAGCTGGGATAGAGTGGGAAGGGAGGGAAGCGGTGACACAGGTCCGTTTTCACAGGAAAGAGTGCTGAAAGGACTTGCAGCCCTGAAGGTGAACAAGGCTATGGGACCATATGGGATTCACCCCAGAGCACTAAAGGAACCTAGCGAGGTTCTGGTTGCCCCACTGACAGCTTTGTTCCATAACTCACGCTCTTCTGCTTGATTGCCTTAGCTGCACTGGCTTCTCGGAGCAAGCCACAAACTGGTTCCAGAGCTGCTTAAGCAATAGAAGACAACAGGTAAAATTTAACTCTGTGGTGTCAGACTCTGCGCCTATCAATGTTGGTGTTCCTCAATGCTCCATCTTGGGGCCTCTTCTCGTCTCCATTTTTACAAACAACATATCTTCTAACACCCCTTGGTGCTCAACAGTCTTGTATGCAGATGATCTGGTGCTCTACACCTCCTCTGCAAACATAGAAGAAATAAATAGTCAACTAACATCTGCATTTCTTATAATGCAAGAATGGATCCACAACAAAAGGCTCGTCCTAAACATAAGTAAAACTCAGGGCATGCGCCTCAGATCTGCAACCAAACTTTGAGCAAACCACAACCTTTTCAGTGTCTCCTGTGCAAATGGCTCCCCCCTTACGAAAGTAACCTCATTCAAGTATTTAGGTGTCCTGCTTGATGAAACTCTCAGCTTTGAGCAACACATCATTGACACCTGCAAGTCAGTAAACTCCAAACTCGGAATAGCTTACAGGACTAGTTGAATGCTTACCCCCTCAGCTAAACTGCTTATTTCTAGGGGTATCCTACTTCCATCCCTTTCGTATGGTGCTGTCACCTACATAAATGCTTCAAAAACCACCCTAAGTAAGTGGGATACAATGTACAATAGTATCTGTCGTTATGCCTCAGCTTCCCCCACGTTTGAAGCACCATTGCTTGCTATATGCAGACCTTAGATGGCCTTCTCCATCTGCCAATCGACTCCTTGCCCTTGGTACTCTGCTGGACAACATCATTAGAACTAATCTACCTACCTCTCTTGCAGGCATGCTGGTGCCTCTGGCCTCCGCTCTACTGGACTCTCTCTACTATACACCCCTAGGTGCAGAACCCTAAAAGAAACCTCAGCTTTCTCCTGCCTGGCCCCAAAATTTTGTAATTCCCTACCTCTTGATGTTCACTCTGCACCTAGTCATATTGCTTTTAAAAAGATGCATCACACTCTCCTTGTCAAACATGCCCTATGTTCCTGTTTTAAACCCCCGTAGGGTGCTTGACATCCCCTTCCTCAGCTCTCAAAATGTTTCAGTTTTGCTCTGACCCCTTGTTACTGTTATATGTAGCACTTACCATGGATTACGTGTTAAAACTTTACTGCACTGTGATTGTATGCTTACTATGTTTTGTACTATTGTCTATTTTTCTGCCCTTGTCTCTGTCATATTAGCAATACCGTTTACGTCACAGAACATCGTGTAGATTTTTCCTTGTATGGTTGATTACCTCTGAACTATACCTGTTATTTGTTTTGTCTGCCAATTTTGTATCGTAACCTCCTGGGTCGTGTCTGAAAATAGTCATATTTTGTGGCTAAGACACCTTACCTGGTAAACAAAAACTAAATAAATAAAGAAAGAAACATGAGTAGTTACAGAGGACTGGCAAAGGGTTGTTGTGTCTCAACATAAGAGTGGCAGCAGGGAGCAGACTAGCAAGTAAAGGCCAGTCAGTCCCTTTTTAGTGGTGGGGAAAGTGATGGAAACACTACTGAAAGGAAAGGATGATAGAGTATCTTGAAGTGAATGGGCTGCAAGACCACACATAAAATGTATTCTTGGGGAAGTGGTCATGCCAAATTAATCTAATAGACTTCTTTGACTGGTTGACTGGGGAAATCAACCAGGGGAGAACAATGGATGTGGTCCATTTGGACTTAAGCAAGGCCTTTGACGCAGTACCGCGATTAGGAAATTGACCAACCTAGAAGTAGGATCCTTAGTGGTAATTTGGGTTAAAAACTGGTTAAAGAATAGGAGACAGAGGGTTGTGGCTAACAGCACTCATTCTAAAGAGGGGAGTGTGATAAGTGGGGTACCACCTGACTCATTACTGGGACCAGTCCTCTTCATTGTCTTTATATGGAACAGTACTGTGCAGAAGAGCTTAAAGGAAAGTATGGCTTTTTGCAGATTATACCAAAATCTTTACTAAGGTAGACACTCAGGAAGTAGTGGAGGAAATGTGCAGGGATCTTGGGAGACTTAAGGAATGGTTAAAAACATGACAGCTGGGGTTCAATGCCAAAAAGTGCAAAATAATGCACCTAGGACATAGAAACCTGGGTGCTGAGTACAGGGTGGGGAGAAGCACTAACAGTCACAAGGCAGGAAAGGGACATAGGAGTCATCATATCTGAGGATCTGGAGGTGGCAGGACAGTATGAAAAGGCAATGGGTAGGATTAGTGGAATGCTGGGTTGTATAAGGTGGGGTATCTCCAGCAGGAGGTGGGAGGTGATGTTGCCATTATATCACTTGCTGGTGCATGCACACCTGGAGTACTGTGATTAATTTTGGAATCCGCACCTCAGAAAGTACATGGGCAGAGTAAAAGAGGTCCAGAGGAGGGCAACTAAAATGGTGCATGTTTTTTGTAAGAAGCCCTATGAAGAAAGATTGCAGGATCTCAACATGTATTCCCTGGAAGAAAGAAGAGAGAGAGAGGGGATATGATAGACCTGCAAGTACCTTAAAGGGGTGATAGGGTACAGGTGGGGAGTCTCCTTCAAATGAGAACAAGCACCCAGAAACTGTGGGGATTCAAGAATTATGTAAATATTTCTTCACTGAAAGGATACTGGATGCCTGGAAAAGATTACCAGTAAAAGTGATGGAGATTAGAACAGTGGGTGGCTTCAAGCATGCTTTGGATAGACACAGAGGTATATCAGATAGGATACAGGGAGGTAGGAGGGTCAACAGAGACCAGATAGGGTCTGTGGAGGCAGAATAGGTAGAGAACATTTGGGCAGACTAGGTGGGTGAAGCAGTCCTTTTCTGCCATTGAAGTCTATATTTCTGTTTCTGTAGCTGTATATTTAAAAAATGTTCTATATTTCAATGTTTCTATAGCTGTGCAGTTAAAAACTTTTCTGGCTGAATGGTACCGAGGGTAAAAGCAGAAATCTGTAAGTCAATGGATTGTAGGTTCTGTTCCCAACAAAGCCATAAATAACAGTCTACGGAAATTTGAGATGTAGTAAATCTTTTTATGTTTGCTTGCGCACATGTGCAAGAAACATGTTGTGGCAGCTTGGTGCAGAAGCAGTGTGGAGGTGTGGCACTGTTGTGGCCAATGCCGCCACTGCATTTTGGGACTTGTGTGTTGGGCACCAATAAAGGAGGATGCTGCCAGTGACACTAGTTTTAAAGCATGCCACCACCTTGAAAGAAAATAGCTGCACCAGTCCGGGAGCGCCTCATCATAGCAGCAGCAGCCTGTCGTTTTGGCCTGAACAGTGTGCATGGAGATAGAAGTGGACATCTTGCTATATGCAGTTTGCCGACAGAAGCTGAGGCTGTGATGGCAGAGTGGCCCCAATAGATGTGGCACACTGTTGCTCTTCTGGCAGTATGCTTTTATGCCCAGTTCAATAGCCGTGAACAGTTTCTGCTCAATTTATGCCCCATCACCAGTGCCTTTGTGTGAGTGACCACAACAGAGACCAGTGCACGTGCAAAAAAATGTAATTCCTGTTCCTCAGTCCTGGTGTCTAAAAGGGTAAGCTAGTTCATTTGCCAATGGGAGAGCCCACTCCCAGTCAGTATAATGCCCCCCATTTGTTGTGTGCCGAGGGGGTGCCCAATCCCCTTGGCATTATGTGCCCACCAGTTTTTCTTTTTTTGCAGACGGGCCCAACCCCAACGGCTTCAGTCCCCCATTCCAGTTCAATTTGCCAACGGAGAGCCCACTGTCGGCATAATGTCCCCACCCTCAATTTGTTGTGTGCCGAGGGGAGTCCAATCCCCTTGGCTCTTGCCAACCCCGCCTCCGTAGTGCCAACGTGGGCTGCCCAATCCCCATTGGCTACAGCCCCAAAAAACTCAGGGTGGCACACTGGGGCCCACCCCAGCATGCCAAATGTTCAGTGAAAAAAAAAAACTTCCCTGATGTCTTTTATTTTTTTTCCTTTTCTTTTAAACCTGTAAAACAGAAAACGGTCCCTCGTTGAGTCCGATGGCCCCTCCCCCAACCAGCGCCCACCCTCTGTACACCCTGCCTCCACACTCCGCCCTCACCCCATACTTACCTCCGGAGCACAGCGCAATGATCTTCGGTGGACCGGGAACACATCTGCACTCTTCAAAGCCGACCGCGAACTGAAGAAATGTCGGTAAGCTGTATAATGGCATAAACAGGGTTTTTAAAATTTGGTGCATATCTTGGGCATTTGTGGGACTTTTGGCACCAAATTTTCAACATGGGGTTATTTGGACCCCTCCTCATGAATTCAGTCACTGTCATGGCGTTATTCGGTCCCGAAAGGTGATTTCGCGGAATCACCTTTTGGGACCAATTAATGAAATGACAGTGCCACTGTTCATGAGGTGGGCTCTCAAAAAGCCTATGTTGCAAATTTGGTGAAAAAAATCCAAAAAATGACTGTTTTACAAGCGTACATTGCACAGTTTCCACGCACACTCGTAACTTCGTGAATTTGTAATATTTTCACTCCAGATTTTCAACATTGGCATTTTTACACACCTCCTTATGAACAGTATAGCTGTAGTTTTACACATCCTGGCCAAAATTTGCTTTTGCACTTCCAGCGCAGAATAGCGAAGTCACTGTGGGAAATCAGTTTTCAGGATAGATTGAGAAAATGACAGTGACACTTCATGAGCAGAGGTCCTAAAATACCTATGTTAAAAATTTGGTGACGAAAGTCCATAAAATGACTGTTACATGTGCATGTCGCGCAGTTTCCATGCACCCTTGTAACTTCACAAATCTGTAATATTTTCACACTATAATTTCAACACTGGCATTTTTTCACACCTCCTTATGAACAGTACAGCTGTAATTTTTCACATCTGGGCCGAAATGTGTTTTCGCACTTCCGGCACAGAATAGCACAGTCACTGTGGGAAATCAGTGTTTGGGACAGATTAAGATCGAGTGAGTGAGAGGGTGAGAGTGAGTGACCTCAACTGAGCTCTGTCGGGACTGCTGCGGATTTCTTTGTGGGCAGAAAAAGGTGCCAATTCAGGCAGGAGCCCAGTACAAAAGGGCAGCCTGCAGTGCCGGGAGAAACAAAATGAGCGAGTGAGAGAGGGGGAGTAAGTGAGCTCAACGGAGCTCTGTCGGGACTGCTGCAGATTTCTTTGTGGGCAGAAGAAGGCCCCAATTCAGGCAGGAGTCCAGTACGAAAGGGCTGCCTGCAGCGCACGGAGAAATGGAATGAGCGAGTGAGAGAGGGGAGTGAGTGAGCTCAACGGAGCTTTATTGGGACTGCTGCAGATTTCTCTGTGGGCAGAAAAAGGCACCAATGCAGGCAGGAGCCCAGTATAAAAGGACAGCCTGCAGCACTGGGAGAAACAGAATGAGTGATTGAGAGAGGAGGAATGAGCGAGCTCAACGGAGCTCTGTCAGGACTGCTATGGATTTCTTTGTGGGCAGAAAAAGGTGCCAACGCAGCAGGAGCCCAGTACAAAAGGGCAGCCTGCAGTGCCAGGAGAAACAAAATGAGCGAGTGAGAGAGGGGGAGTAAGTGAGCTCAACAGAGCTCTGTCGGGACTGCTGCGGATTTCTTTGTGGGCAGAAAAAGGCCCCAATTCAGGTAGGAGTCCAGTATGAAAGGGCTGCCTGCAGCGCAGGGAGAAACAGAATGAGCGGTGAGAGGGGGTGAGTGAGGTGAGGCTCAGCGAGACTCTGTGGGACTGCTGCAGATGTCTTTGTGGGCAAAAGGCACCAGCAGGCAGGGCCCAGTACAAAAGGACAGCCTGCAGCGCAGGGAGAAACTGAATGAGTGAGTGAGAAAGGGGAGTGAGTGAGTGAGCTCAACGGAGCTCTATTGGGACTGCTGCAGATATCTTTGTGGGCAGAAAAAGGCACCAATGCAGGCAGGGGCCCAGTACAAAAGGACAGCCTACAGCGCCGGGAGAAATAAAATGAGCGAGTGAGAGAGGGGGAGAGTAAGCAAGTTCAACGGAGCTCTGCCTGGACTTTAGAGTTGCCTACCCTCCAGCCCAGGGTCCTCTGTTGTCCTATATTACAGCAGGGTCTCTGGGGAGGAGACAAAGCAATGGCTGGATACTTTTAGGATTGCTGTAATAATACAGATTTAGTTCTGTTTATTTCTCTAACTGAGCTGAGTAATACTTGGAGTGCAATACGATTTCTGACTGGGCTAAGTGAAACTATATGAGAGCTGAGAACAAAAAGTATGGTAGCTGAGGGGTGAAAAATGGACAAGGAGGCTTTAGGATTGCTACAGTAATACAGTATCTAACGGATGAGATTTGAAACTGAATTAACCCGGTCGGCAAGGGGGCAGTAGGGGGACTAGGGTACAGAACCTGGGAGTAAGAGCCATAACATAAGATGGGAGCCAAAATGGGGTAGGTGCCACATGACAATAGGGTGGGCATCTTTGAAAGGGTGGTGGGGTGTACAGGGTATGCGTCCGCCATGATCCTGGACTAGGCTTGGAGGATGGGGGGGGTGTATGGTCTGTAAATGACTGGCTAGTCTAAGGGAGGAACTGTGGAGGTTAGGAAGTAGTCTAAGTGGCAGGGCAGATGAGTATGGTAGGCATCCTGGCTGGGGGGGGGAACAGGGGATGGCAAGGGGGGGATGGAGGAAGAACAACTAGGGACTGAAACCGACCCCAGTATCAGAGGCACTAGCAGAAAAGAGAGGAGAAGGGAGGGGTTTCCCAAGGTAAGGGGAGGCCTCCTGATGGGGGAGGAAGAGACCATGAGGAGTACCGGTGAAAGAGCAGATGGCTGCAGGTAGGGAGGGACCAGGAGTGGCATGGAGGGGAACAAGTAGTAGGGGGAAATCGACAGGAGGAAGAGATGTAGGAGGGGTATCAACTAGGAATAGATTCGAGCCTCTGCTATGGGCGAGAGAGAGGGAGAGCAGGAACATACTGAAGGGGGGGAGACAAACAGGGCATGAGAGGGATGGCAACAGGTAGGAGAAGAGGTGGCGAGGACAAAAGGGCAGAAGGGGGCTAGTAAGGAAGGAGGGTGGTGACTGGAGGAGAGAAGGTTACGAGAAGGGGAAGGATGGAGGGCTTTACTATCAGGGTAGAAGGGAATGGGGCTCTAAATCGACATCAGCGGGATAGGAGGGTCGGAAATCAGCAGGGGGAGGAGGCGATCAACATGGGAAGCCCAGGAGGAAGTAGTCAGGCTGGGCAGGGGTTCAAGGGGATGGGAGGAATAAGGCAGAGAAAAGGGAGAGTGAAGTAGGGGTAGAGATACAGAAATCACAGAGGCAGCTGGCGTGGGTAAGGGGCAGGAAGAGCAGAATACTGGGGTGGTGGAAGGGGCATTAGAAGGGAAAGGGGGTAAGGGATGGGGGGTACTCATCCTGGGGATTCTATACTGAAAGGGGTGAGATGGGGTGGAAGGAGGGAAGGGACTGCCGTATTTGGGTTGACACTATCCCCAGGTTGACTGCAGGAGGGGCAGGGCAGGCACTGCTCAAATGTGCAGCAAGGGGGTGGAAGAAACCTCATTTAGTGTTCAATGTGGGTACAAACGACTTGGCAGGGGAGACTGTGGAAGTTGTGAGGGGGAGGTTAGAGTAGTTGGGCAGGCAGGTAGTGTGGGGGGGTGGGGGAGTTGGTGGCATTCTTGGAGGTACTACAGGTACCATGTGCAAACATGGGGAGGAAGGGTAGGATTCAGGAGTTCGAGTGGCTGAGGGATTGGTGCCACACCAAAAATGATGGGTTAGTGACTAACTGGGGTAGGGTATGGGGGAATAGTGACTTGTACGTGGGGGACAGGGTACACTTGAGCAGGAAGGGGAGGGGAGTATTAAAGGCAGGATTAGAGGGGTATATCTTTACTAAGGTGGATTTAAACTAGTGGGGGGGTGGCCAAAAGACTGAGGTTAGTAGAAAGGTCCGGACAGGGGAGCCTAATGAGCTCACCCCCCCTAAATATAGGTAAAGGTGGAGGCGTAGTAAACCTGGGAGGGGGCAGGCATTGTAGTCTGAGTCTAATACAGAAGACACCACCATCCAGTAAGAATAAGGAGGAGAAAGGGTGTGGACTACCAGGAGGAGGGACACAGGCCAAGGAGGAGGAGAAGAGTGAGGAGAAGGAGGGGCACAGGTGGAAGGTGGTCGCTCTCAACACAAGAAGCCTGGGGAACAAAATTGCAGAGCTTCAGACGCTCCTTTCAGAGGGGAAGGTGGACATTGCTGCAGTGACAGAGACTTGGGCTACAGAGTATCATGATTGGGTCTTGGCAATCCCAGAATACAGGATATACAGGAGGGACGGGGGGGTTGGAAAAAGGGGGGGTTGCACTCTATGTGAGGGAAGGGATTAAATGCATAAGGGACAAGGAAGAAGAGGAGAGGACAGAGGTGGTTTGGGTGCAGCTCCTGGACTCCAAGGGCAGAAAGCTGAGGCTGCGAGTGATGTACAGACCACCAACCGAATCCAGGGAACTGGATGGGGAGTTGGCAGAGCAGATAAGGAAGGTATGTAGAAGGGGAGTGTGGTGATAGTGGGGGATTTTAACCTACTACAGGTTGACTGGAGCACCCCGGCCACTAGCAGTACCAGGGAGCAGGTTCTCCTTCCTGCATTCCAGGATGGCCTTCTGACACAATTGGTAAGTGGGCCTACAAGGCTTGGTAACACTCTGGACCTAGTACTGGCAAATGGGGAGGCGGTGAGGGAGGTAAGGGTGGAGGACCCACTAGCAGGTAGCAACCACCAAACAGTGTGGCTTGTTGTCGCGCTGGGCAAGGAGACAGGAGGCATGGGCACTAAGATGGTGGACTTTAGTAGGGTGGACTTTTGGGGGATGGGAGCAATACTACATGGGAGACTCCAGGATATAAGGCCGGGGATGGATGCAGAACAAAAGTGGAGAGTCGTAAAGACTGGGCTAACAGAGGCCACAGTAGCCTGCACCAGGGCCAGGAGTAAGAAGAGCAGGAGGCAAGAAACCATGCTGGCTGAACAAGGAAGTGCTGCAAAGGGTGAGGGCAAAGACGGCTGTATACCAGAAGTACTGGAGAACAGGAAAGGCAGAGGATAAGGAGGCTTTTGGGAGTTGGTCCAGGGAGGTTGCCAGGAGGGTGAAAAAAGCTAAGGCTTCCAGGCACTTAAGTTCTGCACAGGGCATAAAGGGAGGGAAAAATGACTTTTTTAGGTATCTCAGGGAAAATAGGAAGTGCAAGGAACATATTGTGAGGATAAAGCAGGGAGGGGATTGGGTAAAAAGGGGAAGAGCAACTGGAAATTCTAAATGAGTACTTCTGCTCCATTTTCACTAAGGAGAGGGATGGTCCACTACCAGAATGGGCTGGGGGGTGGGGAAAGGTGGGGGGAGAAGGTGACAAAGTGATCACAGGAAGTAGGGTGCTAGAGGGGCTGAGGGCAGTAAGGATGGACAAGGTACCAAGTCCCGATGGCATCCACCCCAGTGTGCTGAGGGGAGATGGCAGAGCTGTTGGCTGAGCCACTGGCAGATTTGTTCAACACTTCCCTGGAAACTGGGCATGTGCCTCAGGACTGGAGTGTGGCCCACGTGGTGCCCATACACAAGAGTGGGCCTAGGGAGGAGCCATGAAATATTTGGCCTGTAAGACTCACATCCATAGCGAGTAAGCTTATGGAGGCGATACTGATGGAGAGGCTGGTGGCATTCCTAGACAGTAATGGCCTCGAAGATGGGTGGCAACATGGGTTCGTCTCAGGGAGGTCTTGTCAAACCAACCTAATAGAGTATTATGGCTGGGTGACAAGGGAGTTGGACAGGGGCCATGTGGCACATGTCCTGAACTTGGACTTCAGTAAGACCTTTGATACAGTGCCTCATGGGAGACCGAGGGGGAAGCTGACGGCAGTGGTGGTGGGGAAAAAGGCTGACTAAATGGATAGAGAACTGGTTACAGGGGAGGGTGCAGAGGGTAGTGAAGGTGGGGGAGCTCTCGGCACCTAGACCAGTGACAAGCGGGGTGCTGCTGGGGTCAATGCAGGGCCCGGTGCTATTTGGGCTCTTTATCTCTGATATAGCACACGGAGTGGGGAGCAGGGTTAGTCTGTTCGCACATTATACCAAATTGGGGGCGGTGGTGGACGAAGAGGACAGATGGGAAAAACTGCAGGGGGACCTAGCCAAACTAGAGACATGGTCGGTGGAGTGGCAGTTAGGATTCAATGCAAAGAAATGTAAGGTGATGCACTTCAGGGCTAAGAACCAGAAGAGGGACTATTGGTTGGGGATCAGAGAGGAGGAGAAGGACCTAGGGGTGTTGGTAACTGGGAGCATGAACAACTCGGCCCAGTATAGGAGAGCAGCAGCGAAGGCAAACAGGATGCTGGGGTGCATCGCAAGGGGGTTCTCATCCAGACACAGGGATGTGATCCTACCTCTCTACAGATCACTGGTCAGACCACACCAACAGTACTTTGTGCAATACTGGAGGCTATACCTGAGGAGAGATATAAAGTTACTGGAGGAGGTGCAAAGGAGGGCAACAAAAATGTTAAAGGGGATGGAAGGAAAGGAACATGTAGTTAGGCTGAAGGAGCTGAACATGTACACACTGGAGGAGAGGAGGGATGGGGGATATGATTGAAGTGTTTAAATACTTGAGGGGGTAAATAAATCTAGCACTGAGGGGGTGTTTAAACTGAGGAGTAGAAAAGAGACGAGGGGGCACGGACAAAGTTTGCAAGGGGGGCATTTCAAGAGGGAAATGAGGAGGCACTACTTCTCTAAGAGGATGGTGTCTAGTTGGAATGCACTGCCAGAGGGGGTGGTAACATGTAGGATAGTCAATAGCTTAAAAGGAGGAGTGGGATACAGCAAGAAGAAGAGTCGGGGGGCAGGGGCTGGGACAAGCGGGGAGGAACTGAAGGGGAGGAGACAGTGGCAGCTGCAGTCTAGGGTGCTAGCTGCACACTCGGGCAGACTTACATAGACCAATTGGTGTGTTCTGCTAGCAGATTTGTATGTTCATATGTTCGTATGTAAAATCACAGTGTCTGTTCATGAGCAGAGATCCTAAAATGCCTATGTTGAAAATTTGGTGACAAATGTCCATAAAATAACTGTGTTACAAGCGTGCATTGTGCAGTTTCCACGCACCCTCATAACTTCGCAAATTTGTAGTATTTTCACTCCAGATTTTCAACATTGGCATTTTTTCAGACCTCCTTATGAGCAGTACAGCTGTTATTTTTCACATCCTGCCTGAAATATACGTTTACACATCTGGCGCAGAATACCACTGTTGCTGTGGGAAATCAATGTTCAGGACAGATTAAGAAAATCATAGTGACAGTGTTCATGAGCAGAGGTCACAAAATGCCTATGTTGAAAATTTGGTTAAATAATTCCACTAAATGACTGTTACACGCATGCGTTGCACAGTTTCCACATATGCTCGGGAAGTTTGAGCATTTTTTATATTTTCACTACAGATTTTCAACATTGCCATCTCGTCACTCCTCCCTATGAATGGTACAGCTGTCATTCTTAACATCCTGCCCGATCTGTTTTTTTGTACATCTGGCGCACAATAGCATGGTCGCTGTGGAAACTCAAATTTTGGGACAGATTGACAAAATCCCAGTGCCACTGTTCATGAGAAGAGGTCCCAAATGCTTTCATGAGGTGGGGCCACAAAATGGCCATGTTGAAAATTTATACTGCAAATACCAACAAATGCCCGGGGCGCTACGGTTTCTAACCATAACATCCCACCCTGTACAGACTGACAGGCATCAGGGGTATGCCTTTGGATTGCCGACTGTAATGCTCATGCCATTCCAACTCCACCCCCCCACCCTGCAGCCACTGACAGGCATCGAGCTGTGCCTTGACTCTTCAGCCCCAGAGTTGCTCCATTCTATATTGCACCCATTTCAGCATATGTCCTTATGGAGTGGGGTGACTGTAAAGCCAAACATCCCTAGGCACACCTCAACACTTGTCAGTGTCTGCAAGATAGGGTGGTGAAATGACATGAACGTTATGGGCGACAACACAAACACATACCCCAATGCCTGTCCGTCTCTGCAGGGTGGAGGTGGGATTGGCGTGAAGTTCAGTACTTCACTGCCATTCCTACTCTGCATTTGTCTAACTCCTGCATTTCCAATGCTAATACCAGCAAGCAAACATTCTGCATTGACAAATGCTTGTTTTAGCAAGCTACTGCCAAAGCTCAGTAAAGCTTAAACTGAGATTACAAATGATCTAACCTTTTCTAAGAAAATCCAGGTGCCAATACCATTGTAGCTTTCTAAACTCTGCTCTCTTTTGGTGATCCAAGAAAACATAGAAAGTCTAATCTTTTTCAAGTCAATTGTCCTTGGAATTCCAGACATTTCTAACCTTAAATTTACACTAGAATATCTCTGAACAGAGGAAGGAGGGTAATGATCCTCTCCCTCCGGTGTTCTCCTTCAAATCAAACAGTCTGGAAGCACTGCAGCTCAGCAAATGTGCTTCTACAGAGAACCCCTCCCACCTTGACACCAGTGTCTATCACCAACAGATGAGGTAGAGGAAGTCCAGGGTGTAACACTAAGGTTCCAATGTAGCCTAGAGACACTATTCTGGGAAACGGTAGGGATCCTGGGGTTACACCCCCTTACAGCCTTTTCCTCAACAAAGACTTTGAACAGTGATCTAGTCCTCCCAGAGTCCCTTCAACGGAGAGTGATCTGACCTCCTCCTACCTGCAACCAGAACAGACAGAAACCCCTCAAAGAAGCATGTGTAGCTACTTTTGGCCAACCCACAGTGAACAGCAAACTATGGGGACCCCCAACAAACAGGGCCAGATTAAGACAACCTGGGGTCCTAGGCCCAAGAGAAATCTGGGGCCCCACTCACTGCAACCACGCCCTTTGGCCATGAACATGCCCCTTCAGCATTTCATATTCTTTTTTTTTTTTTTACCAATTATTTTACCAGGTGAGACACACTAAGCTGAAAGCCTGTTTGCAGGTGCAACCTGGGAGCACAAGGAAGTTAAGTGACTTGCTCAGGGTCACACAGTATGCACCTAGGGGGCTGTGGGATTCAAACCCAGGTCTCCAGATTTGCAGCTCAGAGCCTTAACCCACTGTGCCATACTGCCTCCATATTCTCCCTGCTTTATTGCTGCAACTTCCCACTTTGCCAGATTTTAGCTGCAACCTGAACCTTAACCCCATGTGCCCCACTATGGTACCACCACCACCACCACCACCACCACCACGAGCTCAATGGGGTTGCAAGGCTTTCCCTGCACCGGCACAATCTCCATTGCACCAGCACAGGGAATGCAGCATAGGAAGGCATGCTAGTGAAGCAGTGTACTATGCACAGATGTTTAACAGTCCCCATGCCCATGGCCACATGCCACAGAGTGCAGTCCCCTAGTGGATCTATGGCCAACAGTTCCACAAGGGTGTCACAGGTGTCTGGCCAAATAGGGAAGAACCATCAAGGTATCACCAGGGGACCAAGATCAGCAAGGGACTGAAATTAAAAAAAAATTGTGCAGCAGAACAGGATAGGGAGGGGGATCCACTGGATGCCAGGGACTACAGAAGTGTTTCTGGGGGCCAGCGCTGTGGCGAAAAGGGCTGAGGTGACATGGGTGCCTTACCTTTTCCCATGCTGGTGACCCAGGTTCGGGAACGGAGTCGGGTCATGGGGGATCAGTCAGGGAGAGGAGGCTTGAGCATCCAGAGGACTGCTCTCCTCCTCCTCTGGAGAGGGAGGGTTGCTGCTACTGGTGCTTGTCTGCTCTTTACCGGAAGCTTGGGGGCAGACAGCTCGGGACACCAGTTTGGAGGTGGAGAGATGGCGGCTGTTGACATCTCATGCATAGTTGTGTGCGTGGGCACATATGGACAACATTTCACATCAGTTCCTCCTGGGGAGGAAAACTGGAAAATAGCAGTTTGCAATGACACTGACTCCTTGCAGGCTCTACACCGGCTACAAAGGGCCCTCTCCTAGCACCAGATCCATTTCTGTTGGCAGTAAGGTGCCTACTGCTAACCCCCACTGTGGGGGGAAGTCGTGGGGGAAGCACTGGGATGGAAGTAAGTCCCTGAGGTGCTGGGTGATGGGGCTGGGGGGGGTTGGTGGAAGGAGGTGCCTCCACTGCAGCTGGGAGGACAAAATTATTAACTGCAAAGAAAGAAGTGTTTCTGTGGCCACCAGATCACCTGGGAGGACCTGCTGTGAAGGAGCACAAAACTAAAGCTAAAAATAGCCCAGAAGTGAAGCTCGAGAGGTCACTATGACATTCTTTAACCCAGAAATGGAAACATCAGCTGTGTTGTGCTTGGTTGCCCATACATTATTTTGCACAGTATAGGTTTGTTTAAAGTCATTTACCTTTTTTCCAACTCTGTTTTGAACTAAATAAACAGCAAACCAGATAAGATTAAAATCTTTAATGAGATTTAAGAAATGGCTACGGTACATTAGCTGGCAGCATTTCTAGTAGTTCATCTTATAAAAACTGTTCATCTGGGGTGTGTTCACTCTTTCTGATATCTTGGTTATGAGAAATCTGCTGTGTACAGTAGGTAAGCATGAGGAATCCTACAGTTAGAGACAAAAGATACTTCATAGTGACATAGCTACTGCGGTTCAGGAGCATTTTGGCATCACTTCTGTGTACTGCAGCATCTAGAAGCATACAGACTTCCATACAGAGTAGCACAGAACCATATACTATACTAGAAAAAGTCAGTAGTTGCAAACACAGTGTGGTGACAAGGTCACTACCAGTCCTGAGCAGACTAGTAGAGGCTTATTTCTTGACAATTAATCAATCGCTCAGCTGTGGGGCACCATACCACAAATCATAGGATAGATGGAAAATGTGGGACACATAAATGTATCTCAGAGAAGCTCATGACAGTGTAGAAGTATATGATTGTATACTTACACAGACTGCTGTTAAATTGAACACTATAGATTAAATTTAATTTCTGATTTAAATTTAGTGGAGAATGTGGCACAGTCCCCTCCTTAAGGTGAGGGCCGGCGGCTTTTGGGTAAAACAAGCATTTGTCAATGCCGAATGTTTCCTTGCATGGTTTATGTGGCAGGTGTGTATTGTGTTAGTTGAACTTCTGGTGGGAGGAAAAGCCTGCCCGAACTATGTTTTGACAAGCTGTCATATTTAGGACAGCATTTGAATATAGAAACTCAGGAAATAAGAAGGCTATGTTGAAAATGTGGGGTGCATCACCAGCCTGGTGGCACTGAGGGTTGAGGCACTGGACGCCACACCTCACACCATGCTGACAACCTGTGTTCAGGAGTGAGCACAAGCCGCTGGGGGTTGACAGGGGAGGAGAAGGATCAAGCATCCCAGGGACAGCTCTCCATTTCAGGGGAGAGGGGCAACCAGTTGTTGATGCATGCCTGGCCCCTAGTGGTGGCTGGGGGCTGGTACACTGACACTGCAGACATCGGGTCAGAGGGGTGGGCAGATGCCTGACCAGGTGCCGAAACATGGGAGCGTGCGAGGCACCATCGCCGGCATCCTTGCACACTCTGCCCCTGAAGGGGAGAAACTAGGTGGAAAAAGCTCACGGCGGATGATGGAGGGAGCTCGCAGGTCCCACCCTGAATAGTCATGGTGCCAACCACTGTACTGGATCTGGTCTTGGTAGGGGTGGGCCCCCCCGCTGACCCCACTGGGGGGTAAGCCCTGGGGGTAGCTGCTCAGCGTCGGCTGGTGGACATCGGGGTGCAGGGCTGGGGCTCCCTCCAGATAGAGAGGGCTGTGGAGCAGGACTACAAATAATTAAAAGAGAAATTTGGGGTGCAAATATTTAAGATTTTCGCAGTTACTAGCATGCGTACCGAAATCGCAACAAATGGCCATAACATTGCCATTTTTTCATATTTTGACCCTAACTGTTGAACACAGTCTTCTTATCACCCCAGCTGAAAATGTTCAAATCCGTGGGAAACGGTATTCCACGCCATAGGTGCGAAAACACATTATGGGTAGGATGTGAAAAATTACAGCTGTACTGGTCATGAGGTGGTGTGATAAAAAAAAAAAAAAAGCTATATTGAAAATTTGGAGTGAAAATATTGAAAATTACTAAAGTTGCATGTGTGCATAGAAAATTTTGAATGACTGGGTATAACTCGGACATTTTTTGGAGTTGTTTCACCAAGTTTTCAGCATGGCCTTTTTGGGACCCCACTTCTTGAACAGTGCCACTGTTATTTTGTTCACTTATCCCGAAAGGTGATTTTGCAGAGCGGCCACGCCATTCTGTGCCACAGGTGTGAAAACACATTTCTGCCAGGATGTGAAAAATGACAGCTGTACTGTTCATAAGGAGGTGTGAAAAAATGCCATGTTGAAAATCTGGAGTAAAATATAAAAAATTGGCAAAGTTAGGAGCGTGCATAGAAACTGCACAACGCATGCTCTCTAATGCAGTCATTTTGGGAATTTTTCACCAAATTTGCAACATGGGCTTTTGGGATCCACCTCATGAACAGTGGCACTGTTATTTTGTTAATCAGTCCCAATGTGCATCGCCCAGCAACTGCGAAATCACCTTTCAGGACCGATTAAGGAAATGACAGTGACAGTGTTCATGAGGTGAGGTCCCAAGAACCCTATGGTTGAAAGTTTGGGCCAAAATTCCCAAAAATGGTTGAGATATCAACCTAAGTTTAAAACCCCATTGATTGCCATTATACGGCACTTACCTTTAATTCTTCAGTTTGCCGGTCGACTTTGAAGAGTGCAGACGTGTTCTGGTCCTCAGAAGATGACAGTGCTGGCCTCCAGAGGTAAGTATGGGTAAAGGAGGTGGGTGCTCAGTGGAGAGGTGGGATGGGGGATGGGGACTGGGAGATGATTGAGGGACTGTTTTCTTTTTACAAGTTAAAAAAAAGGTCAGGGATGGTTTCTTTACTTACGGGTACAAAAATTGGGGCACAGGTTGGCTCCCAGTGTGCCACATAAGTTGAGGACATGATGCCGACATGGGGATTGGACACCACGATGTCGGCACAGGAATGGAGAACTGAAGGTGTGGGCAGACAACATACAGTAGGGGGGAGCAGGAGGGTTTGGTTAGATGCTTAGGGTTGGGATGGGAGCGCGGAGGACAGCAGCAGCAGTGAGAAGCAGCAGGAGGTTTTAATGAAAGATGCCAGGCCGGTGGGGGAATGGAGGGTGCGGAGAGGCCAGCAGTAGTGGGAGACAGTGGGAGGGTTTAATAAAAGTTGTAACATGATTAATGAGTACATGCCGGGTTGGTGGGGGAATGGAGGTTGTGTGCAGGGCAGACTGCAGCAGTGGGAAGGAGTGGGAGGGTCTGCAGAGCTGCAATGCTGGCTATACAAATGAGAGGAATGACGTGCACTCTCTCATTGGTGCGGTTTATTTCTCTGAAGTGCAGGCCGGCCACCCGCTGTGAAATTCCGACGGCCATCACACTCAGCTTCAGTGATCATTGGTGTGTCAGGTTCATGCCCACTGTACAGTGCTCTTCATTGGATTCGTCCCTGACACACCTCTCAAATGTGGTACTGTTCCAAGGTGTTTCTTGCACAAGCGCAAGGAAGCACAACAAGCATTTGTCAATGCCAAATGTTTGCTTGCTGGCATTGGCATTGGTAGTGTAGGAGTTAGAGCTGCATAATAGGAATGGCAGTAAAGTAATGAACTGAAGCCAACCCCACCACCACCCTGCAGAGACTGACAGGCATTGGGGTGTGCCTTTGGGTCGTGAGGCATAATGGCCATGCCATTTCACCACACCATACCCTGCAGACACCAAGTGTCACGGTGTGCTTTGAGGTGTTTGGTCCTTATGCTCACCCCATTCAATCAGGAAATACAGTGAGATGGGTGCTGTATAGGAGAATGGGGTGAACTTTGGGGTCGAAGAGTCCAAGGCACACCTCGATGCCTCTCACTGGCTGCAGGATGTGGAATGGTATGAGCATTACAGGCGAGAATCCCAAGTCACACCCCTGATGCCTGTCAGTCTCTACAGGGTGGGGTGTTATGGTCGGAAACCCTAATGCCTCAGGCGTTCATTGGCATTTTCAATCCAAATTTTCAACATGGATTTTCTGACTTTTACCTTATGAGACAGTGACAATATCAGTTCGTGGTGAAGCTGATTTTTGCTGGCGCAGCCATTTGGTACCACAGGTGTGAAAACACATTTCGAACAGGATGTGAAAAATGACAGCTGTACTGTTCATGGGGAGGAGCACAAAATGGCAATGTTGAAAATCTGCAGTGAAAATATAAAAAAAAACTGGTGAAGTCACGAGCGTGCGTAGAAATTGTGCAACGCACACCCGTAATGCAATTAGTTTGGGGATTTTTTTTATAGCAGATTGTCAACACAGGCATTTTGGAACCTCTGCTCATGAACAGTGTCACTGTGATTTTCTTAATCTGTCCCGAACAGTGATTTCCACAGCGACCACGCATTTCTACGCTGGAAATGCCAGCTTACATTTCAACCATGGTGTGAAAATGACAGCTGTGCTGTTCATAGAGAAGTGTGGAAAATGCTAGTGGTGAAAATCTGGACTGAAAATATTAGAAATACATGAACTTACTAGGTGTGTGGAAACTGCGATGGTCGTTGTAACAGTAATTTTATGGACTTTTTCACCTAAATTTTAACATAGTTATTTTAACACCTCTGCTCATGAACAGTGTCACTGTGATTTTCTTAATCTATCCCAAACATTGATTTCCCGCACACAGACTGCGCCATTAGCGCTAAGTACGCGCCGGAAACACATTTTGGGTGAGATGAAAAAATTACAGCTATATTGCTCATAAGGAGGTGTGGTAAAATGGCAATGTTGAAAATCTGGGTGAAAATATTGAGAAATTCATGAAACTTACAGGCGTGCGTAGGAACAGCGCAGCACGTGCTAAATAAAACAGCCATTTTTGAATTCTTTCACCAAATTTTCAACATAGGGTTTTTAGCCTACCTCATGAATCTGACACTTTCATTTCAGTAATAGGTTCCAAAGGTGGTTCCACGCAGTGACCGCGAAATCACCTTTCGGGGCCGATTAACAAAATGACAGTGACAGACTTCATGAGGTGGGGTCCCAAAAACCCCATGTTGAAAATTTGGTGAACAAATTCCCAAAAATGCCTGAGATATGCATCAAAGTTGAAAAAAAAACTATTTATTCCATTATACAGCTTACCGGCATTTCCTCAGTTTGTGGTTGGCTTAGAAGAGTGCAGACGTTTTCCCGGTCCACTGAAGATCGTCGTGCTGGACTCCAGAGGTAAGTGTATGGGGTGAGTTGGGGTGTGGAGAGGCAGGTGTGCAGAGGGTTGGCGTGGGGTGGGGGAAGAGGTCGGGACAGTCCATGAGGGGCGTTTTCTCTTGCAGGTTATTTTTAAAAGGCGGCGCAGGACTTGTGCCACATTGGGGTGGGCTCCCAGCGTGGTAGCTGGAGGAGGCTGTTTGGGGGCAGTGGAGCCAATGGAGGATTGGGCATCCCCGTCAGCCATAGAGGTGTTGCCACAGCTGGGTGGGCCCGCAGCGGCACATTCGGTGAGTCTGTTGGGGGAGGAACAGTGGAGCTGACGGGATTGGGCACCCCCATCGGCCTTTTGGACCGCTGCTCAGCATGGCACCTGGAACTCTGTTGAGGGGGAGCGCAGCAGAGCAGATGGGGGATTGGGCACCCCCGTCGGCCATACAGTGTGTGCATGGGGGGGAGCGCATGAGCACGCAATATGCGTGTGTGTGTGGGGCAGGAGCGCATGAGCACATATGCTAATCAGTACTATCTTATCGCTGCTCACTGAAGCGGAGCTCTCCCTTTCAACTGTACGGCACTGCATTTTCAACTGCTGTCATAGACAGCTGCAGCCTTCATTGGTGAACTGGAGTCGCGCCAGCAAACACACTGACTGCATTGGAAGACCGGCTGACACACCTCCGAAAACTCGGATGATGGCACTATGTTTCTTGCACATGCGTGCAAGCAACATAAAAATGAGGGTCAGTCCCTTGTATGGAACAGTTGAGAAGTGCAATGTAAATAAAGAATTGGCAGTGTAACCAGAAATAGAATCTGTCATGAAGATTTGTTTTTCATTTAGTTTTTATGTTTGCTTGTGCATGCACAAGAAACATTATGTGGCAACTTAGGAGAGAAGCGGGTTTTGGAGGTGCGGCACTATGGCGGCCAGTGCCACCACTGCATTCTTGGGCTTGTCCCTCATTTCCCAATGCGGTGGCACGCTGCTGCTGACACTAGTTCAGCCAGCGTGCCGCCATCTTGAAATGAATTAGCCGCTGCAATGAGGGAGCGACCGCTCATTGCAGGGCGGTGCCTTGCCTGGTGTAACATTTAAAAAAAAACATGGTGGCGGCTGTCGCCGTACACTCACAGTCCCCATAAAAGCTGACAGGGGTGCCCAATCCCCCTTGTCGGCATGCTCCTACCCCAGTTCATTTGCCGACGGGAGCCCAATCCTCTCGTGTATAATGTCCCCCATTCCATAGGGTGCCATGGGGTGCCAACTCTCTTGGCATCATATGCCCCAAACAGGTTCTCTTTGCCTATGGGGTCCAGTCCCATCAGCTTAAGTCCCCCTCCCTAACAATGCAGGTGGTACACTGGGAGCCCACCCCAGTGTGCCCAAAGCACACAACGCCTTTTGTTTTTTGTTTTTTCCTGAAACAAAGAAAACGGTCCTCGCTGTCGGGTCCCTCTCCACCCTTCCCACTCTCTTGCACCTCACCTCCCCACACCCTCCTCACCCTTACTTACCTCCGAGCCGGCACCATGATCTTCAGTGGACCGGGAACACGCCTGCACTCTTCAAAGCCAACCGCGAACTGAAGAAATGCCGGTAAGCTGTATGATGGCATAAATGTTTTTTTTTTCAACTTATGTAGCTATCTTGACCATTTTTTCGACTTTTGGCAGCAAATTTTCAACATGGAGTTCTTGGGATGCCTCCTCATGAATTTAGTCACTGTCATGGCATTATTCGGTCCCAAAAGGTGATTTTGCGGTAACTGCGCAGAATCACCTTTCGGACAGATGAACAAAATGATAGTGCCACTGTTCATGAGGTGCGCTCCCCCAAAATGTATGTTGCAAATCGGGTGAAAAAATTCAAAAAATGGTTGTGTTACTAACGCATGTGAGCAGTTTCCACGCACGCACGTAACTGTGAGAATTTTTAATATTTACAATCCAGATTTTCAACATTGTCATTTTTACATACCTCTTTATGAACAGTACAGCTGTCATTGTTCACATCCTGCCCAAAATGTGTTTTTGCACATCCGGCGCACAATGGCTCGGTCGCTGTGAGAAATCAATGTTTAAGACAGATTAAGAAAATCATAGTGACACTGTTCATGGGCAGAGGTCCTAAAATGCCTATGTTGAAAATTTGGCTAAAGAATTCAAAAAAATGACTGTGTTATGGGTGTGCTTTGTGCAGTTTTTACGCACGCTCGTAATTGAGAATTTTTTATATTTTCACTCCAGATTTCCAACATTGCCATCTCTTCATGCCTCCTTATGAATGGTGCAGCTGTTGTTTTTCACATCCTACCTGAAGTGTGGTTTTGCACATCTGGCGCAGAATGGTGCAGTTGCTGTGAGAAATCAACGTTCGGGACAGAATAACAAAATCATGGTGTCACTGTTCATGAGCAGAGGTCCCAAATGCTTTCATCAGGTGGGGGCTGCAAATAGGCCATTCTGAAAATTTGTAGTGCAAATACCAACAAATGCCCAGGGCGTTAGGGGTTTCTAACCATAACGTCCCACTCTGTACAGACTGACAGGCGTCAGAGGTATGTGTTTGGAGTGCCGGCTGTAATGCTCATGCCATTCCACCCCCACCCTGCAATCAGTGACAGGCATCGAGGTGTGCCTTGGACTTTTCAGCCCCAGAGTTCACCCCATTCTTCTATACTGCACCCATTTCAGCATATGTCCTTAAGGAACAGGGTGACTGTAAAGCCGAATACCCCAAGGCACACCTCAACACTTGGTGTCTGCAGGATAGGGTGAGGTGAAATGGCGTGAGCGTTATGGGAAAAGACCCAAAGGCACACCCCAATGTTCATCTCTGAAGGGTGGGGGCGGAGGTGGTGTCAGTTCAATACTTCACTGCCATTCCTATTTTGCAACTGTCTAACTCCTGCACTTCCACTGCTAATGCCAGCAAGCAAACATTCAGCATTGACAAATGCTCGTTTTATATTGACAGCAGTAGTGGAATCCATAAAAGACTAGAAGCAGTACAGCAGCTGTTTCACTTCTGTCCCTTAGCAGGTTCAGTCACTTCATGTGCCAGTAAGCGAACCAGGACAAACGAAGCATTGGTTAAATAATAGACGATAGGTATCTGATTATGTTAGGAGGGATTCAATGCAGCCACCAGTTCACTGAAAATGAGAGACACATTTGTACATTATTGTTAAAATGATTCAGTACCTCCACCCACCTGTTGCACATATTATATTGTACCTCAATGTACAGTACCACACATTCACAGTGTATTAGCTGAGAGAGGGAAAAACGAGCGCCTTGTTACAATGTGTGTAAAGAAACCAAATTACTGTATATGCTGGTATGAAAAAGAAACTGCTGTAATGGTCTCTCAATACCTACAGGTTTTAATGGCTCAAAATCAAACAGTGACATACCCCATGTCCCAGTGCATCTGTGCTTTTATGTAGTGGGTGTGAGAAGACATCGAGCCAGCACAGTACTGTTAACTGAACACTATATGACGGTGAATAAACTGACTGCAACTCAATGTTCTATGAATGTCAATGAATATTTTCAGTTACCGTGACATAAGCATATGTCACAGTAACTGAAAATATTCATTGACATTCATAGAACATCGCGTTGCTGTTAGTTTATTCACCTTCATTACGATATTGTTCAGTTAACAATACTGTGCTTACTTGATGTCTTCCCACACCTTCGGACCATAGTTTTGTAATACCAGCAGCTCCAGAGTGTGATTTAGGTACCTTTCCTCCTCAGATACCGGCAGACTATAGGTACAAAATCATTGTGAAAGCACAGTGGAAAATGTCCTGTGTCACCCACACATTGCTAGAGTGGGTGTACAGTACTAGTAGGGCTTCTCTGTTGATTTGGTGCAAGCAACACAGATTGCCATACTTACCAATGCACGGCGGCTTGAGCTTGTGTTCTCTGCTGGCATTGGTGCAGGCTAGTAGTGTTAGATGATCTTTAAGCATCTTGTAGCCCTTTGAGGCCTCTGTTTCTGAACAGGCTGCCACAGTACAGTCTGGGAGGCACTTATAAAATAGACCAGTCTTATTTTGTGTTGTAAAACAAGTCCATGTCCTAGCATCCTGCTTCTATAATCCTTGCCAATTGCAGCATGAAGGTTGTCACAGTCTGAGGATCTCTGTTCCCTGGCCATCTTAAGTTGCCTTATGCCATCCATTTTTGAAATCTCCACAACCATCCGGGGCTGGATTTGAATTTGTCGTCACCATGATAAAGTGTCTTTGCAAACAACTCAGCTTTTTCTTGAAGAAGCATACCAGACAGGGGAATTCCTGCCTCCCCCTGGTTTTCGAACCACAGGTGCACAGCAGAGTCAACCTCGGCATAGGAACCAAGCGGCATCTTTTATCTCTGCAGTCCATTTTTTTTCACTGCACTGGAAAGCAAAGTTTTGCAGCTTGTTCTCCTGCTTTCTCAAGCCACACTATTGATTTCGGGAGCCCATATTCTGTGGCAAACTTCGTTCATTTGGCCCAAGATCTCCATTTTCTGTCCCAGATCTAGTGGCTTTTTCTCTCTTACATTTTTTTTTCCAGTAGTATTAAACCATGCTGCAGGACTGACTGACCAACACACAGAGCGAGATGAAAGACAGTTGAAACAAATTATATTTATGTTATCTCTTGATTGACTTCAGCTGTCAGTCATTCAGTCAGGTACAAGCAGTTAAGATCAGGGCAGGGCAGAGAGCATAGAAACATAGAAAAATAGAAGTTGACGGCAGATAAGGACCGCAAGACCCATCCAGTCAGCCCATTTCTTTTTCTACCTTATAAATGTGCCATCGGCCTTTGCTCTGTCAGTGACCTATCTATTCATAGTCATTTGTATTGCTCCCTTATGCCTATCCCATGCCTGTTTGAAGCCCTGCACTGTATTCATAGCCACCACTTCTTGTGGTAAGCCATTCCATGCATCTACCACCCTTTCTGTGAAAAAGAATTTCCTCACATTCCCTTAATCGGCCTCCCCTAATCTCATGCTGTGTCCTCTTGTCCTGCTATTTTCTTATATTTAAACATGTTAGACTCTTTCACCTTGTTTATGCCCTTAAGGTGTTTAAATGTCTCGATCATATCACCTCTCTCCCTCCTTTGCTCAAGGGTATACATATTGAGCTCCGTTAATCTGTCCTCATATGTCTTCTGATGCAGTCCCTGCACCATTTTGGCTCCTTCTCTGGACTGCCTCAATTTGGTTAATGTCCTTGTGAAGGTGTGGCTCAATACTGCACGCAGTACTCCAGATGGGGCCTAACCAATGTCTTGTACAGAGGGATTATTACCTCCCTCTTACGACTTGTGATACCCCTACTAATACACCCTAACACCCCCTAGCCTTACCTACTGCTTTAGAGGTCTGCTTGGATGATTTTAGGTCATCAGTGATGATGATGCCCAAGTCTCTTTCTTCCTTTGTGACTGCTAGCAACTCCCTCCCAGCCTATAAGTGGCTTCAGGGTTTCTCTTCCCTATGTGCATGATTTGCACTTCTTTGCATTAAATCCAGTTGCCACTCTTCTGACCATTCTGCTAGTTTATCCAGATCTCTTCTCATTCTGCCCACCCCATCTGGATCATCTACTCTGTTGCAGATCTTGGTGTCATCTGCAAACAGACAAGCCTTACCCTCTAGTCCATCTGTGAGGTCACTAATGAAGATGTTGAATAGGACTGGCCCCAGGACTGATCCTGAGTACCCACTTGTGACTTGCATCTCTTCGACTGTATACCATTTACCACCACTCTCTGTTTTCTGCCAGTCAACCAGTTTGCCACCCAGTTGACCAACTTCTGACCCACCCCGAGCCTACCTAAGCTTATTTATCAATCTTCTATGTGGAACAGTGTCAAAAGCTTTGCTGAAGTCAAGGTAAGGCGACATCAACTGCTCCCCTTGGTCCACCACTCTGGTTACCCAGTCAAAGAAATCTATGAGATTAGTTTGACAGGACCTTCCTTTGTAAACCCATGCTTTCTTGGATCCTGTGCCTATGGATTCCAGGTGTTACTATCCTTTCCTTAAGGGTGCCTCCATAATCTTGCCCACTACTGAGGTAAGACTGACCGGTCTGTAGTTCCCTGCCTCCTCCTGCTACCACTCTTGTGGAGGGATCACATGAGCCCTTCTCCAGTCTTCTGGGACCTCTCCTGTGCTCAGAGACTCACTAAACAATTCTGCTAATGGCTCTGCTAGTTCCTCCTTTCGCTCCTTGTACCCTGGGATGTATGCCATCAGGTCCCATTGCCTTATCCACCCTGAGCTTAGCAAGCTCTTGTAGGACCCTTCTCTTTGTGAAGGGAGTAGTGCTCACCTCCCTCCCCTGTGTCCATGATGCTGAGCTGTGGGCCCTGCCCTACCTTCTCTTCAGTAAATACTGAGCAAAAATATCTATTTAGGATAGATGCCTTTACAGGGTCCTCCTCCTCACATGCTCTCTTTCTCCATTAAGCTTAGCATCACCCCTCTGGACTTTCTCCTTTCACTAATGTATCTATAGAAAGTCTTGTCACCTTCTTTTACTGTTCGTGCTAGTGTTTCCTCAGTTTGGGACTTTGCCTGCCTTACTGCCTTACCTGCTTCCCTTAGGGCAGTTTGGTATGCCTCCCTATCTTCATCCCGCTGTGTTCCCTTATATTTTCTGAAGGCCAGCCTTTTGGCTCTGACCTTTTCTGCTACTGTATTTGAGAACCAAAGTGGTTTCTCTTCTTTTTGCACTTCCTTTTCTGTCTAACACAATGGGATGTTGCTTCAAGTATTGTATCCTTAATGCTTGCCCACTTTGCCTGTACCTCCTCACCTGTGTTTCTTTTTGCCAGGGCTAGCTTAACTCTGTTGGCCATCTTATCAAAGTCAGCTCCTCTGAAGTCCCATATTTTTGCCTTGGAATGGGATGATTTAGATGTAGTAGCCAAATTGAACCATACCATGTGATGGTCACTGGCCCCCAGGTGACCTTCTACCTGGAGATCTAGCAACAATCATATAACAATGGAGCAGTAAGTACACTAATTTTCTAGTTATTAACCAGGATTAACTCGAGACTGCAGCTCAGTAAGTAAGCAGGTAATAGCAGGGTCCAAACATTCTGTTCATTGTAACAGGGATTTCTTATAACGAGGGATGTTATGGCAAAGGGACCACTGTACTACTACTTTAGTACTATTGGGTATGGTTTCAACCTATGCAGTTTTTTTTCCCTTACAATGCCATTTGCATGTATTTAAAGTTCTTATTCTTTCCAAATCCTTTATCTTAGACATTTCCCATAGTCTAGCTTTTAGTAAATTAATATAAGCTTTATCTTCTCTCACTGGTCTTTGCCACAGATATTCTGTATTTATTTCATGAAATATTCCATTGATTATCCCTAGCCATGGTGAGTATGTGTCTGCAGTAAACCAGGACTTTTTTTCTTTTAAGCATTGTTTAGTTTAGCAGTGTCAGTGGCTCAGTAGGTAGCGCACTCACCTCTGAGGCCTGGAGATCAGAGGACTGTGGGTTCAGTTCCCACATCTGGCACTTGGGTTAATGTCCCTGTACTGACACTCTAGTGCAGCATGAGGTGAGTGCTGCACTTCTGAGGTGCCATCTTTCGGATGAGATGTTAAACCGAGGTCCTATCTGCCTGGATTGTCAGTAGTTCAGGTGGATGCTAAAGATCCCATGGCACTTATCGAAAAGAGTAGGGGAGTTTTTATTTTAAATAAACATGGCAAAAACAACACAGTGAATTTAGTCAATTATACAAAGCAGGAAACCAAACTGTTTAAATAAACATATACTATGAGCAAGGAAAAAAGTCCACTATCATTTAAACTTAATAAAGTGAAAAAACCCTTTCCACATTTTTAAAAGTTTAACAGGGCTGTCCTCCTAGTCCTGGGAATAAATCTTTGAAAGTTCCTTTGAAACCAAAATACTAAAGCAAATATAAAGCATTTTCTTGATAAATAACCCACTGACATCTTGCCTGCCATAAATAATATCTTAAGCAACAAAAAATAGAGTCAATGTCCCTCATGAAAAACAGAAAAGTCACTGGATAACATCCTAAAACCAGGATATTATAAGATAATGAATTAAGCCAATTAAAGCCTCATAAGTTAGCAAAAGGCCCAAACCCTTTAGCATAAGAACAGTGCAAAAAAAAAATGTTCCATAGTCTCTTCAACATTTATGCAATCCAAGTCTGGACATTTCCTTTCCTCGATGGCCTTATATTTGGCATTACCCTAACATTCAGACGGCCATAAAAGATTAGCCACTCGTCTTCATCATGTATTGAGGCAATCTAAGACTATTTAACTGGGCCAATATTTTAGAATTAGAAGTAGAAGGGCAATTCTTAAAGCTTGGCTCTGAAGGGAGTAAATTTGCCATTATGACCTGATAAAATCCCTTCATATTATTGCTTAAAATGGTCTCTTTTTCCCCTTTCCATCTATATAATTTTTGTACGGCTGGCCTAAAGTATTGTGGGAGAGGAAGATGGGGATTTAATTTTGGAGCTAAAGAATGCCAGTTCCTAAAATATTTGCCCAGAGACTTTGCAATCCATAAATCCCCAATCCCTGTTCCTAAACTTAAACCAGTTTTAACTGAACACATAATAAATAAGGAATATACGAAGACCACAGGATCCACCATCCCGAGCCCCCCCATTTTTTTACTTAGATAAGTATAACCCCTTTTAACCGGATTCAATCTATTACCCCAGACCATTTGAAAAAACAAACTATACAGTCTAGTTTCTAAATTCACCGGAAGTGGAAAAATCATAGCTACATAATGTACACATGGCAAAAGAAACTGTTTAATTACATGTATGCATTTTAATTTAGACAATTTCCACGGTTTCCATCTGTTAACCTTATTCTCCACTGTTTGGAGAGCTAAATTCCAATTCTCCACTGGTCTATTCTGAGGACCAAACTGAATGCCTAAAATTTTAAGTGGGGTTCTGGAGAAGTAAATACCCTCCTGTACTACCTCAGTAGGACCTGTTGCTCCAATGAACAGCCCTTTGTTTTGAGTAGATTTATTTTAGCATTTGAGACTCTGGAAAAGGCCTCAAAAGCTTTTAGAAAAATACACACAGAAGAAAGATCCGAAAAGTATAAAATCAAGTCATCTGCATAAGCCTGTACTAGGTTGATGATCATTAGATATACTTATCGAAATTCCCAGCCATCTGGGAACAGTAGTTAAGTTCCGAAAAGGGTCTAACAAAAAATGTAGAGAAGGGGCTGAGAGGGCAACCTTGACGCACTCCAGTGTGTGCCAAAGCCATCTGCCATAAAACCTTTCAAAATGGGAACACAGTGTTATGATCATATAACTTTTTAATTAAATTTACAATTTGCAATGGGACTCCATAGTGCCTTAGGGTTGAGAACATAAATGGCAGATGTACCCTGTCGAAGGCTTTTTCTAAATCGGCAGCTACCATACAATTTGTAACACCTATATCATTGAGGTGTTCGATAACCTCATGTATGATCATTAAGGCTGTCTGAATCCGTCTATCTGGTATCCCACTAAATTGATAGGGGGAAATTACCCATCTAGCGAAATTTTTTAACCGATTATTTAAAATGCTTGTAAAGATTTTGTAATCCAAATTGAAGAGGGTTATAGGGCGCCAATTTTTAATATTTTGCCTATCTCCAGATTTAAACAAATAAATTAATAATCCTTCAGAAAAGGAGGGGAAAAAAATGCGTTTTTCAAGAAATGTTGAAATAAGATAAACAAACATTGACTCAATTCAAACGGAAAGGCTTTATACAGGTCATTGGAAAGACCATCCATACCCGGTGAAATATTCAGTTTCAGTTTCCTAATTACGTTTAAAATTTCCTCGTATGTGATTGGTTCCACTAATGTAGTAGTTTCTACCCACTTTGGGGAGACCCTAGATGCTTTTAAGTAGGCAAGTATGTCTGCCTCAACAATAAGAGAAGGGGGACTCAAAGTCTGAAAATGATCAATAATTAATTCTCTGAGTTGTACAACTGTAGTAGCTATAGATCCGTCTGGGTTTCTTAGAGAGTCTATGTTAGATGAATCGTTTAGATTTTTGCAAGCCTCAAAAGGATCTCCAATGGTTTTTTTTTTTTTTAATACCGTTAGATAGAACAGCCTGTAGGGTTTTTGCCCTATCATATTGAAATATCCTCATCTCCTCTTTTAGTTTGGTAATTTGGTCAGAATAATCAAACCGAGAGGCATATGCAATTGCAGTTATTTTCTGGAGCTGTTGCCTAAGAGATAAGTACTTCAGAAACCTCGAATTTTTTGTTCTTACCCCTTGACTTTTAAACCAATTACATAAATCGGTCTTAGTTGTTATCCACCAATCCCCTAGATCCTCATAAAGAAAAGCCACTGATAGTCTAGCTGTTAAAATATATTTTACCCCTGACTGTATATGGGGTACCTCTAGCATAGTGTTATTCAACTTCCACCTTACCTGTCTATGCTCAGGGGGGCCTAAAAATTGAAAACTACAAAAAAGAAAGGAATGATCTGAAAATTCACAAGGGACCATTTTGAAAGAATTAATTTGCACAGAAGGGGAAATGAACATATAATCTATTAGGGTGAATAATTTTCCTTTATTAAAGGAATAACGGGGTCCTTGTGCTGAAAAGGAAAGACAATTGAGTAAACCTGTTACTTTAACCACATTAGCTAATGTGCGTGAATCACAATAAATTTTCTTTTGTTTCTGAATAGTTGAATCTAAGATTGTACAATTGAAATCGCCTCCCCAAAGTGCCTTAACTGATGTTACCAAAAAAGGTTGAATAGCTTTTAAGCAAGAAACTCTGCCAGCCTTCGTTTGAGGGTTGTAAATATTGATGAAGCGATAGCATGTATCATGCCATTTCCCATCTAATATTACTCTCCCTGGGATAAGATCGATTAAATTATGCAACTTAAATGAATAAGAATTAAACAAAATCCCTATGCCATCTGTCAGATTGTTCGGAAGACCAATAGGAAGGTCCCCAAACCCAATCCTGTTTAAAGGAAAAAGTTGTTCCACAAGAGTGCATCCAGGTTTCCTAAAAACACACAGATAAATGCTGATCATGTATATAATGGAAAATGGCTTGCCTTTTAACTACATTTAATAAACTATGTGTGTTTAAAGAGCCCCAGGACCACTGCATTGTTGTTTAGGAAATAAGACCAACCTTCTATTTTTTCTTTTTCTTTTTCTTTTCCTATAGGTATCCACAGGTTGTGACCTTGTGATAAAGAAGATTTTGGGAGTCAGAATCGCAAATTCCATCTCTGTATCCCCCCATGGGGTAAACAGAGCAGCATAGGAATTACTTGTTTCTATGCTGGGAGCTATAGGGGGAGTTCTAGACTGTAGATTTCTAGAAGATCTACGTTGGGGCAGAGACGGCCTAAGGCCTGAGGTCTTAGATACTTCTCCAATTCCTTCTGCTGAAGGTTCAGAGTAACATACTGGAGGAAATTCCAGAGGATCAGGTGGGCCCATGCACGGCTTTCCAACTGCCACCGAATCAGAAACAGGGTGCTCAACCTTATCCGGTTTTTCTACGGGCTTGTCAGTAGGGGGCTCTATACTCAGGGGTTTTTCCATTTTTTTGGGGAGGGGAACCAAAAGAGGGGTTTGTAGACCTAGGAAGGGAGAATTTACCACCTCCTGAGCCTTCTGAATCAGGAGATCCGAATTTATACAAGACGTTTTGTTTTTAGCAGCCCAAGGACAAATACGAAATGTATGACCAATTTCCTCACAAGTTCACATTTTGTTGATTACAGCAATACATAGTGACATGTCCCACCTCCCCACAATGATCACAACGTGGTTGATCACAAACACTGGAAAGATGCGTTTTAGCCCCACATCTGTAGCAAGCCCGGGGCTGTCCGCTATAAAAACATACACCCCTATCCTTCCCTAACATAAAAGAATTAGGAATATGTTCCACCCCTGCCTTAGATTGCCTCAGTTTGTTTTATACTTCCATCCCCCAGTCCAAAATTGTTCAGAATCCAGGATGGATTCAGGACCCCCCAGAACTTCACATTTCTGTGATAGCCAAAAAGAAATATCTTCCACATGGACCCCCTCATTCCTAAACATAACTGTGACGTACTTTATCAAAGGTTTAGTCAAAGGAATAACCAAAAAAGGGGTCCATGTGGGAGAAAACTTTACCTGACTATACCTGTCCCAAAATAAATCCAAAGCCTGTGGTGTCCGAAAACTAATGTCGAAATTGTCTTCCCCAGAAATGTTGATGAAGGCATACACATCGTTAGGAGTAAAGTGTAGAGAGTCTTTCAATAGTATTTTTCCTACATAGTATCTATCTGGTCTATCCTCCAAGCCCCCTTTGTAGCGGATCCTAACAGCATTTCAACGAGGTGCTGCTTCTTTTTTAGAATTGGCAAATAATTCAGACATAAGTGGTTTCTGAAGGGCAGAATTCTTTGGGGAGGGCATTTGTGAGGAGGACTGTTGTTCCTGAGAGGGTGCTATCTTGTCTGAATTTGGATCTTTAAGGGGTAGGGGCACTGTCACCTCTAGAGGCGTAACAGTAGATGGAGATGTCAATGTCTCTGGAAGGTTGCTCTTTCCCTGAACGCTGTCCACCAAGACTCTCTGCTGTAAATCAGGTTTCCATTCTGGGGAAGGTTGTGATAGGGCAAAGTCAATGTCCCAGTTAGGATCAGGTTTCCAAATGCCTGATGAAGCCTGCTTCCAACCAGCTCCTCTCAGAGCTTTACCAGGGGACCAAGGGCCCTGTACCTTTCTTCTGTTAAAGGCAATGTTTTGATGCAGCAGGTGTAAGGAGAACAGGTATTGCCTGAGGAGGTTTTTTTTTTGGAAAAGAAAAATTCAGTAACCCCAGTCTGTGAAGCAGCAGAAGATTGATAAATCACATTAGGCTGCACAGAGGGATCCAAAGTTTTAGGGTTTTTTAAAAACAAACCCAGTAGCCTTATCCAATACTGCTGATTCTGGCTGATCAAATTTTAATCTAGGCACAGTGTGAAGTGATGCTTTGTGGCAAACCTTTGCAGGGCTTTCCTTTTGTAAATCGTTCGACGATGTTAGACTGAAGGCACTTGCTATTGTACTCAGCATTACTGCCAGTCTGAACAGAAGCGGGAACTTCGTCTAGTCGACTGTGAGTGAAAGTGAGGCTATGCGGTATGTGATCTTGCCCTTCAAAGCTCTCATAGTTGTTTGTTGTAGCCGAATTTGTTAGAGCTGATTACTGCTACTGTCAATGCAGGATTCATCCTGCTTAAAGGTAATAATGTGGACTTTGCGGTAAAGCTACCGATTAGAAGAGTCAGTCTCAAAAATTCTCCTGTTTGCCTCTCCCTAACTCCCAAGGTACACAAATTTCCAAAGCTTATCGGAGAACCAGGTAGCTGTTCGCTTTTTTTTCCCCAAATCTTAAGGTTATCATTCATAGTCTCTACAGCTACGTGTTGAAAAACATCCTGAATAGACTGTAAAGACTCACCGTGTTCCACAGACCCGTCTTCCAGGTTTAGATCAAGGGAGATTTTAGGAGCAGTAATCACAACCTTGTTGGGGAGGGCAATATCGCAGTCAAAATGCACTGCCAAAGATTCAGGTCTCAAATCGGGTTCGATCCTTGTTTTCAGAGCACCGGGCTCTTGCCTCTCAGCGTTTGCAACCGGTAAAGAATCTGTAATCGTTTGCTTGTTCTGATTTTTAACGGAGTCCTCCCAAAGGACCACAGCATCATGAAATTCTAAATCCGAGTCAACATCTAGATTATTCAAAGTACCGGCCTCCGTGTTGTGCACCGTGGGGGCTGAGGCCAAGGCTCCCACTACACAAACATCTTCTTCCTTCAGCGTCCTACTCCGAGTGGCCATCTTAGCAATGACCTGTCTCTCTACTGACAGCAACGCAGAGCGCCATCAGAGTAGGGGAATTTCCACGGTGTCCTGGCCAAATTTCTCCCATTCACTAAAAGTACCACCAACAGCTTTATCTGGTTCAATTTCAGTTGCTTACCATCTGTAGCCCTTCCCCCCAGTCGCCCCTGAAAAAGGGACTTCTAGGCCCAGTGGGCTTACTGGGTCAACAAGATTCAATAAACAGTTAACCTTTTTTCACAATGGAGAATTACTTGGACCCAATATGATAGCATCCTTATGTTTGCTATCTCCTTGGCTCTTATTCTCCCCATCCAAGCCCTCCCTGTCTCTGCTGGGGTGGATTTTGATACCTGCCAGGCAGCTCTATAAAAGGAGGTAAATGGCTGCTCAATGCTTCCTGTACATCTCTGTCCCCAGGCTTCTGCCATATAAAGAGCGACGCTAGCTAATTTTACTTTGGCAGCTTTTGATACTGCTTCCAAACAGAAGACCCCATACTCAATATTAAATTGTAAAATATCGAATTTACTTTTATTTAATCTTGCTATAAGATATGCTTTGTGTGCAGTCCATTTAGTATTAGAACTGAAATATAAGTCTAAATAGCAATGCGATTTTTAATCTCTTCAATCTTTTAACCCTCGATGAGCCAGTGTCGAACATTTTTTCTTTTTCCTGTATACCATAATTTTGCTTTTACCTTTGTTTATCTGCAGAGAGGATTTTGTGCAATACTAATTCTATAAGAATACCCCACAACGAAACATACCAATTTTAGATTTCCTGTGGGGAGGAAATAAAGTACAAAACACCGTGGACATAAAGAGGCATAATCTTATTTGTGGTGAAACCTGTAAGGAAAAGGCACACATTCCACTGCTTGCTCTAAGGACTGTTTATTTTTATTATTAATAACACAACTGGGGAAGAACATAGAGGATTGTCTATGGGGAGGCATTCACAACAAGGATATTCTGGATCGAGAGGTATCCTTGGCAACGTTCAACCTCGAGAGCGAAGCTCGAGAGGTTGTCCGTTGCTAAGGATACCTCGAGATCCGAGAAGATCCTTGTTTGTGAATGACTCCCCATAGACTATCTTTTATAGTCTATGGGGAGTCTATTCATTTAAAAATAATGCCTTACTTGGCTTCCGTGTTGAGACTCACTCCAGCGCTACTACCTCCCTCGCCGACGCGGCTTTTAAATTGCGCATGCGCGAATGCGTTCGATCTTGTTGTGCTGCACCGGTGACGTACCCAGTGCAGCACAACAAGATCATGACGCACTGAGGTGAGCACAACAACGCTGTTGGGAGCATGGATTTCCATGCTCAACAGCGTTCCACCATACACTATACCTTGATTGTCCATCTAAGAAAATAAAGGTGTCTGGTTCTGGTCTACAAGCATTCTCACAGTCTTGTGCCCCATGAATATAATGTCAGCGTGGTGCAAAAAAGAAAAGGATAAAATGTTCTACTGCACAAGTAGGGATACCTCACCTTCCGATGTCTTCAGACTTTAGAATAACTGTACTTCAGGTGGCACCCCTCCTTCAGTGGGAGCATGCTAGAGACCCTGAACATTTGGGCTGCCATCTGGGTGAAACACCGTGGACCAGAAACACTGAAACAAAAAACAGACAGATGTAACCCCCCCCCCCAGGGAGAAGGAGCTTGTCATCTTGGTCTGAAGTCCAAGTTTTACCTCCCTTCCATCTGAGGGCAGGTGTCACTTGTTCTTCTTCTTTCACCCAGCAACAGTCGATCACCAGGGATTTGGGAGACAGTTGAAAACTTGAGCCCATTGGGACACTGGATCAGTTCACTGTGCTTTTCCCTTTTGGAGTGGTATGTAAAAATGAAAACCTCAGCTTTCAGACTGTCATGTGACCTGTAGCCCTTCACAAGCGGGGTCTGACTTCAGGACCTTGGAGCTGTCAGGTGACACTGCTGGATATGAGCATGCTCTGGGATACCTTCTTTAGTAGTGATGATCATGGCATGTTTAAAAGTATCGGGTCCCACCTCCAGTTATGTTCTTTTACCATGGGAAGGATGGTGTGTTCCATTCCATCTCCATGGCATGGCAAGGTTCTAAGTTAGTGATACAATGACTTTTCAGTTTCTTTATTAGGGCCACCTTCTCTCACTGAGGCACAGGTCAGGAAGCATAGGACAACCAAGAGCAGTTATAAAATTCACAAGTAGCGTTTTATTGTTATCAGTACGTATGTTCTATCCCCATGACATGGCAAAGGGTCTAAGTCAGTGATACAATGACCTTTCAATTTCTTTATTAGGGCCACCTTCTTTAACCAGCCCTGCTATGGGCTTCCACATAGTCCTACTTGGCCCAAGTCAGGTAGGGCCAGATGCATCTCATGTTGTTCTCCATCCTTTGGCAGATCATTTGTTTGGCTGGCTATGGGCAGATGTTGTCCCCCAACTCAGCTGCGTGGGTACCACATATTATCTTTCTTTTATTTTGTTAATCCAGTAGACTTCACTGGAACTGACATCACCTTTTCAGGGATGACCTGAAAAGATGACCCATTATCAAGACATTACTGTCTCATCCACTCCTACTCTGAGAAGGGGTATGACTTGATTGGGTCTTGGGGCTTATCTGTTGCTCTGGTTTTCCCCACACTGGTGGGCACCTATATTTTAATTTGACCCACTCTTTCACCAGTTTGAGTACTGGGGGGGGGACAGTGGTTTGAGAGGATTCTTCAGGAGGAGACTGTGATCAATTAGAAAAAGCCCCTGGAGTGGGTTCAGTGCCGTCAGAAGCATAGGTTTGCTGCCCCACTAGAGGAGTAAGCTGCAGTTCTTATGGGACCCCTTTCCCAGGGTTGCTTCATAGTGGTCTCAGCCTGGGTTGTGGGTACATCAAGACTCCAAGAGCTACCACCATAGTGACTATGATGGGGGCATTGCTGATATTGGATGGCCTCTCAGTCTTGGGTTCCAGAGCAGGCATGTACACCAGGGACACAGTGACTGTACAGGTATGTGCTTTTACAGTACTTAGCTGGAGGAAAATATGTGTTCTTGCTGACACTCCATCCAGACCACCACTGGTAGTCTTTCCAGCATACAGCTGGCACCCCATGGGCAGCTTGTATAAGGAAATTAATATTTTTATACAACTGAGTGGTTGGTTCCAGCAAGCTGTACACTGTTCCTAGTGGTCTCATGGTGAGTTGTAGCTGCCCACTCTCCCCTTACACTGCAGCACTGGGAACCCATGTTGCAGGCTCCTGGGTGGAGCTGGAAACACTTGTAACCCATGGGTGGCTGGTTCAAGGGATGGTTCACTGGTCACATCCTGCTGTCCCTTCCCTTTTTCAGAAAGAGTCTGGGCAGGCACAGAGTGGGATTCTTCAGCACAAGAAGCAGGCAGTTCAGCTGTATTGGGGGCATCCCCTGGGAACTGATAGCCAGTACCAAATGGCAAGGAATACAGAGTAGCAAGGCCATGACATCATTCCCCTGGCAGCTGCAGAGATCACGAACGTGCAAGAAATATTTCATGCTGTAATTGGCCTGTTGGTGGCCAGTCATCTACATAGTCTGTCCTTCCTTAAAAGTACCAGTGATACTAGCAGAAGAAAGGGGGGGGAGAAGGAAAAAAGATATATACCTGTTACATATAATCAGCTTGTCAATTTGTATTTTCTGCCTTCAAATAATCCAAATTCAACGTTTCATGGTATTGCCACTTCTTCAGGAAATTAAGGTACAGCAGTATCTGATTTCAGGTAAGCTAAATCATCCTGAGAACATTTTTGTGTGAATGTCTTGTCCATTGCTACAGCTTACCAGGCCCAACCCCTTCCAGGGATGTGGTCATAGCTGGTATGCAAAACTGCATTTAACAATTATTGGTCCAGATGTGCACTCAAGGTTGCAACCTGCTCCCCGTTGTGCTTCCCTGAAGAAGTGGTAATACCATGAAAAGAGTAGTTACCTACCATAACAGTACAGTTGCAGCCATTGATACATTCATTGACAATTATCGGCCTATAGCCATCCTTTTGGCTATCAGTAAACTCCTGGAGAAAGTTGTTGCTGAGCAACTTACGGAACACATCCAGGCCCATGAGCTGCTGTCTGTGGAGCAACATGGCTTTCAGAAAGGGCACAGTACCTCCTTAGCACCTGTTACTGTCTCCTCTGGGATCAGGGCAGCTATGGACCAGGGTAAGCTCTCAGATGCCATCTTCATTGACCTATCTAAGGCCTTCGTCCTAGTCGATCATGCCTTACTTATCTCTCGGCTCTGGTCCCTTGGTCTGTCCCCCCCCCATCCTAAGTTGCTTTACCAGCTACCTCCATAGAAGAAATCAATTAACCAAATTCAGCAAGATCCTCTCTGACACCTCCCCTATGACCTCAGGTGTCCCCAGAGATCAGTCCTGGGGCCTCTCCTTTTTTCCATCTTTAACAACCTTCCCTCCATTTCTTCCCATTGTAGCTCCATTCTCTATGCTGATGACCTGATCATCCTCACCCATTCCCGTGATATCGGGATCATCAACCAACAGCTGAATGCGGATTTTAGGAATATCCAGTCCTGGATTACAGCAAACAAGTGTGTCCTCAATCTTAAAAAACCCAGGCCATGATCTTTGTGTCCCCGGCCAAGATAAAGGCCTCCCCTGCTGCCCTGTGCATCACTGGAATAGATGGCTCTCCTGTTATGACAACTGATTCTATTAAATACTTGGGGGTGACACCTGACCCCCAGCTGGACCTTGGTCGTCATATCCTAAACGCACGAAGGGCTGCCAACTGCAATCTTGGTCTGGCCTACAGATGAAAGAACAACCTTACATCTGCTGCCCACAGGGCACCGGCCAGAGGTGTGTTTCTTCCTACTCTCTGTTATGGGCTTATCCTGTATGAGCATACTTCCAAAGCTCACCTTGCTAGGTGGAATGTAGCCTATAACAACATTTGTCGTTTTGCACTTGCTGCTCTCCGTCTCACCCACCACTGTGACCTGTACAGTAAGATTGACTGGCTCTCCCCTTCCAACTATAGAAGCTTTGTCCTGGGTAGTTTCATGGGTAAGGTTCTCAGAACTGGCACCCCCAAGGACAGGCTGAGCTCCTCATACCTGCTGCCTCTTCTTACTCCCTCCGGTCTTTGGGCTCTGCTGTTCTCAAAGTTCCTGCCACTCATACGCAAATGGGGGATAGGGGTTTTGCTGTATGTGCTCCCAGAGTTTGGAACTCTTTTCCCTCCCAGGTGCGCTCCTCACCCTCTCACTCATACCTTCAGATCTCCCTCTGGACTTACCTGACACTTTCCTCTGCATGTGGTTGTCTTAAACTGGCATAATCCAAGCATGGTTCCTGTACTGGGCTATTATGTCCCTGCATTTCTGGTGGCCCCTGCATGGGCCTTGAGGGTGGATCTCGTTTGCTAAGGTCCTGTTGTGTATAATATTGTACCCACTCTCTGCTCTAGGCGGAGCTTTGTCAGATGCACTGTTCGGTGGTCCTTGTCTGTATAGAAATGTATTCACCTTACGCTCCCGAGTGGTGATTTGTTGATGCACCATTCTATCCTTATGTGATCCAATGTATGCTCTTTCCTACTCCGTTGTGTTAAATTCTTGACTGCCTATGTATTGTGATGTCACCTGTTTCTACCTGATCATGTACAATGCTTAACTGTATCTTATTGTTCTTTGTATGGACTTTGTCATTTGTACTCTCCCAGGTCGTACCTGAAAATAGGCAATTGTTTTGTCTAGTGTGCTTACCTGGTCAACTTCCAGATATTTTGCGATATATCTAAAGAGATTGTCTCTGGTGGTACTGCAGGCAGCTAGGAAATTTCTCCAGAGATACCACAAACAATTCAAGAAATATCTGACCATGTCTATGGTTGCAACTGTAGATCTTCAAGAGCATCTCCTCCTTTGCACCACATCATAAAACTGTTAGCTGTTGGCATCAGGACCACCTGGAAATGTTTTGCTGGCAGGGGCCACCTACGGTGATGCACCTTGTTGGCACCTATATAACATGAGTGTCCCCAGTATACCACAGTTCCCTGCCAGAGACAAGCTTGGAGGATCACTGTACTGGCAGGGACTGAACTGACCAGGCCACACAGGAGAGGACATGGAAACTTGTTTATAAATGCTGTATGAGGCAGCATAGGAGAAGCAGCATGCAAGAGCAGGCAGTATTGTAATCTGTCACCTGAGAAGTGGGGAAGGAAGGAGGGAGGGAGGGAAAGCTGTAGCTCAATGGCGAAGATTCTCTCAAAGATCTGCTGTTATGGTAGGTAACTATTCTTGCTTCTTTTTGGCTATCTTCCTCCACTGAGCCACACCATGGAACGATTCCCAAGCAGCACCATGTACAGAGGGAGGATGGCAGGACCTAGTGATCCTGAGTGAGGAGGCCTTGCAGCGGTGATGGCTCCAGGATTTTACAATGGGGGACTTGTGGTGGATTGCATACTTAATATGCAATTAAAAAATAAATTGAATCCTTTATATTGTCTGCTATTATCTTTTTTATTACATTTTTAACAGAAAATACATTGTGCGCTACATGCTCGGAAACACATTTTGGGTGAGATGTGAAAAATGACAGCTGTACTGCTCGTGAGGAGGTGTGGTAAAATGGCAATGCTGAAAATCTGGAGTGAAGATATTGAAAATTCACAAACTTGTGAGCGTGTGTAGGAACAACGCAACAAATGCTTGTAAAACAGTAATTTTGGGGAATTTTGTCACCCAGTTTTCAACATAGCCATTTTAAGACCTCTGCTCATGAACAGTGTCACTGTGATTTTCTTAATCTGTCCCAAACATTGATTTCGCACACCAACCGCGCCATTGTACGCTACATACATGGAAACACATTTTGGGTGACATGTGAAAAATGACAGCTGTACTGCTCAAAAGGAGGTGTAGTAAAATGGCAATGTTGAAAATCTGGAGTGAAAATATTAAAAATTTGTGAACTTACGAGGCGTGCGTAGGAACTGCGCAACGCACACTCGTAAAACAATCATTTTTAGGAATTTTTTCTCCAAACTTTCAACATAGACATTTTAAGACCTCTGCTCATGGACAGTGTCACTGTGATTTTCTTAATCTGTCTAAACATTGATTGCGCACACCAACTGCGCCATTGTGCGCTACATGAGTGGAAACACATTTTGGGCGTGATGTGAAAAATGACAGCTGTACTGCTCATAAGGAGGTGTGGTAAAATGGCAATGTTGAAAATCTGGTGTGCAAATATAAAAAATTTGAACTTCTACGAGTGCGTAGGAACTGCTAATGCAGCCTAAATAAAACAGTAATTTTAGGAATTTTTCAAAATTTTTTCAAATTTGCAACATAGGCTTTTGAGAGCACCTTTTGAACAATGGCACTGTCATTTCATTACTCAGTCGAAAAGGTGATTTCGCAGTGACTGTGAAATCACCTTTCAGGCCGATTAACACCATGACAGTGACAGAATTCATGAAGAGGGGTCCCAAAACCCCATGTTGAAAATTTGGTGCCAAACTTTCAAAAATGCCTGAGATATGCAGCAAAGTTGAAAAACCCTATCTATCCCATTATACAGCTTACCGCATTTCCTCAGTTGGCGGTCGGCTTTGAAGAGTGCAGATGTGTTCCCAGTCCACCAAGATCGCGCACCGAGGTCCAGAGGTAGTATGGGGTGAGGGGGGTGTGGGGAAGCAGAGTGTGCAGTGGGTGGGTGCGGGTTGTGGGAGGGGGCAGGGAGAAGCGCCGAGGGACAGTTTTTGTATTTACAGGTTTATTGTTTTTTAATAAGACGACGAGGGACGTTTGCCATGCTGGGATGGGCACCCAGCGTGGCAGCTGGAGGACTGTTTGGGGGGGCTGGATCCCCTGTCAGCTATAACACATTTTGCCATGCTGGGATAGGCTCCCAGCATAGCACCTGGATGCTTTGGGGGGGGTGTGGAGCGACGGGGATTGGGCACCCCTCTGCTCCCATAACAAATTTTGCCACGTTAGTGGGCTCCCAGCGTGGCACCTGAAGCTTTGGGGGCATGGAGCTCGACTGGGGATTGAGCACCCTACTGGCCATACAGTGCATGGGGGAGTGGGGAAGTGCATGAGCACGCAGTTTGCATGCGTGTTTGTGTGTGTGAAGAGGGGAGCTCTGCTCACTGAAGCAGAGCTCCCCCTTTCAACTGTATAACCACTGCATTTTCAACTGCTGTCATAGACAGCTGCAGCAGTGATTGGGGAACTGGGACCGTGCCTGCAAACACACTGACTGAACTGGAAGACGGGTGCCACACCTCTGAAAACTTGGATGATAGCACTATGTTTCTGGCACATGTGTGCAAACAACATAAAAATGGTATACACTATTCCTTTAATAGGACAGGGAGAGTATGGAATACATTGCCAAGAGATGCGGTGGAAAGCAAAACATTAGAAGAATTTAAAAAAGGAATTGACAAATTTTTTCTTGGTGAGTAATGAGAGTATACCCACTACGGTGGGGTACAGTTCCTATGGACCCATCGGTCTTCTACTGTTCTATATCAAGTATAAAAAAGTTCAGCTGGGATCCGCCGAGGGTCCAGGTCATGAGGGCACTGCTGGAGAATGAAGCAAGGTCCGAAGTAACTGTGCACCACCAAGGAACAGAGCTGGTCCCTGCACTAGCTTTTGGTGCCCTTTCTAATTCGAATTCATGTTTGCTTTTTTGTCAATCCAACAGTGGAGATTAGTTTTTTCTAGGCTGTTTCTTAAGTGATTCTGCCTTTATAGACTATGCACCTTAATTTGAGACGTGGATTTAATCCAGTTTTACTGTTTTTACTGTGTGGTTTAAATGTATCCCTATGTAATCACAGTGCTGCCAGGTCTTAGTGCAAGGGGCCTTAATTCATGAAATCCCACTACTTGTGTTGTTGCCTTTATTTTTAATTTAACTGAAATGCTTAGCCTTGATTTTTAATTTTAACTGATACGCGTAGCCTTGATTTTTAATTTTAACTGATACGCATAGCTGCTCCTCGCACAGTAACCCTGACTGCCTCCTCGGCTTGTTTAAATCCGAACTTCGCCAGCCGTTTTCTCCGGTGGAGACTTCTCATATTATCTGGGAAACTCACTCTCTGTGGCTGCATTTAAACCTGCACCTCAGTTAGGGAACCACCATATTTTATGACTGTCGTCTGCATGTCTCCTCTCTGTGAGTTAAAAGTAAAAGACACTTAACTTCTCTGGCAACTTCTTAATTCAGGAAGCTTAGTTCTCTTGTTCTTGTGATAACCAGGTGCTGGGAGCCAGTCTAAATCTTGCTTCTAAAGCTGAACTGCTTAATCTATGCTAATAACACTTGGGGCTTTGTGCGCGTGGGGGTGTCCAATAAAGTCCAGAAAACAGTCAGGATCCAATACTTCGAAATTTATTAGAAGCAGAAAAAAATAAAATGAACTTAAAGCAGAACTTGTACATAACTTTCAAAGAATAAGGCACAGGAAATCATATCTTTAACAAGAAATAAAAATTCCTGCCAAAAAGGCACCTAGAATCTGGCTAGGCATCTGGTAGGTTTGCCTTCCTACCACACACTGACTCAACATTTCACATTCACTTCCTTTTATACAAGTGGAGGAGCACATGACTTAGTTAACTCCTCCCCAACTTGCATCATAAAGTGGGTCAACAAGGCCGCTCAGTCCTATAAGGAGTTTGGACTGAGAGGAGGCTGAAAGCACTTTACAAGAGAGTTGTAAGTCTATGCTTTTCTGGATCACATTAGGAGACTTCTAGTCCTTTTAAGATAAACATTTTCATCTCTCCTTTTAAATGTGGCATGCATTGCCTTTTCTCTTTTAAAAGTACTATTTTAACCTTTTGATTAAACAAACAAACAAACACCACATGTTAAATGATTCTCAGTTACAATTCTGATATAAACCATAATTCTGAGCTTCTCATACTAAAACTAGCAAAAAGGCTGTTAATTTGTTCAGAATTTCACCAGATAATGAAAACGCCATAACAACCTCTTTTTCCGGCGTCTTCGCACATTCGCACGATTGCACAGTCGCACGATCGCACAGTCACACTGCGCGAACATGCGCACATTCATGAAGGAAAATTAGCCTAATCAGCTTATACTGCAAGCACAGAGCATTCTGAACATTGGGGCTTTATTATTTAATGAAAATGAGCTGGAATTAAGGAAAGGGACAGTAAGACTACTCAAAGGTGGCCAAGCTTGAGTAGGGGAATGACAGAAAAGGAGCAATAGTAAAAGGAAGAGATTAGAAGAGCAGGAGACTGTTGCAACAGATTTTTTTAATATTTTAGCCCACAATGTTCTCAAACTACCTCCAATATACAGGCAGGTAATTACATATGCTCTGTATCCATATGAGCGTATCAATTTTTTGGGGGGGTCACTGACCCTACCACATTCCTCCCCACTCAAAATGAAAACTAGTAGTTTTCACTACTTGCATAGCATGTAGATCTCTTTTTATAAACAAAAAGAGATGGAGCTTTAGCCCACCCACTCCCAAAGCTCCACCTCAGGGCCCTTTAAGATTCTCTTTTACTTAAATACAATGCATTCTCAAATACAAATATATTCATTCCCCGAGGTCTACATTTGATTCTAACATTATGTCTGCTCCAAAGTGAGACATGAAGTCAGCATTACTATTAGCGGTCCCAGCTCTATGACTAACAGTAAATTTATATGGTTGCAATGTTGGATACCATCTCATAACCCTTGGATTGCTATCCTTCATGTTATGTATCCATCGTAATGGATTAAGATCTGTCCATACTGTAAATTGAGTTCCCCATAAATAATATCGTAGGGACTCTATGGCCCATTTGAGTGCCAAACACTCCTTTTCTATTGTGGAGTACTTGGTTTCCCTGATATGTAATTTACGGCTAATGTACAGTACAGGATGTTCTTCTCCGTGGTGGATTTGAGATAACACAGCCTCCAAACCAACACTAGAAGCATCCGTCTGTAACAAAAATGGTTTATCAAAGTCAGGACTTTTTAACACTGGGGAAGAACAAAGTATCGCTTTTATGGCAAGAAATGATTCTTCACATTCTGAATTCCAGATTACTTTAGAGGGCTTGTTCTTTTTTGTTAATTCAATTAAAGGGCTAGCTAAAGTAGCAAATTGAGGCACAAAATGTCTATAATAGCCTGCTAGGCCTAAAAATGAACGCACATGTTCTTTTGTGAGGGGATGAGGACTCTTGGCTACGGCGTCCACCTTCCCTACCTCCGGTTTTACCTGCCAATTACCAATTATAAATCCCAAATACCGGGCTTCCTTCATAGCAAGGGAACATTTGTTGGGGTTGATGGTGAGACCAGCTTGTTTTATAGTCCTTAAAACAGCAGTAAGGTGTTTAACATGGTCTTCCCATGTTGGACTGTAAATGATTATGTCATCTAAATAAGCTGCACTATATCCAACGTGAGGTCTCAGGAGTTTATCCATCAATCTTTGAAAACTAGCTGGGGCTCCATGAAGTCCAAACGGCATCATAGTAAACTGAAAAGACCCCAAAGGAGTGCAAAAAGCAGTTTTTTCTTTTGATGCTTTCTCAAGCGGAATTTGCCAGTATCCTTTAGTTAAATCAAGTATACTAACATATTCACTTGCCCAAGTTGGTCTACGATGTCATTTATACGGGGCATTGGATATCCATCAAATTTTGATATTGCGTTGAGTTTTCGGAAGTCTAGACAAATTCTTATCCCTCCCTCTTTTTTTAGGGACAAGAACCATAGGAAACGCCCATTCGCTATTAGCTTCTTCTATAATACCCATTGATTTCATCTTTTCTAACTCTATGATGACTTCTTGTTTTAGTTTCTCAGGAATCCGATAGGGCTTTACTCTAATGGGTGTGTTTTGAAATGTATGGATCTGATGACATATTTCCATAGTTTTCCCTGGGACTGTTGTAAAAGTATCATGAAACTGACTTAGAACGTGGGCTAGTTCTTGTTTTTGACTGTCTAATAAAGAAGGGTTTATTGTCAAATCTTTAGACAATTGTTCTCCTTCCAGTCTATCATATGCCAGCTCCATCTCATTGTCCAATGGGTTGGAACATACATATATGACTTCAGTAGGCCTACCATGTCATCTTTTCAATAAATTGGCATGGTATACTTTTAGTTTTTGTTTTCTGTCTGGTACTTCCACCAAATACGTAGTGGGGCTAATTTGTTTCTGTATCACATAGGGCCCTTGCCATTTCATAGTTAACTTGTTTTCAGTGGATGGAAGCAACAATAAGACACGATCCCCAGAGTTGAAGTGTTTTTCACCCACCCCTATGTCATATCTTTCTTTCTGATAGTCTTGCTTGATTAACATGATCATAGTTGGTAACATTTCCAGGTTCTACATGACTATAAGCTAGCTGAGCCTTGCCTGTGAGATATGGGGCTAAACGAATAACCCACTGATCCCTAGGCCACCCACAAGCTGTCGCCACTCTTTCAAATGTTGTAATGTATGCTTCAATATCATCACTGTCCATTAGTCTGGAAATGTTAATGTCCTTTGGGCCCCCACTAGGTAAAATAGGCCTAGTAGTTCCAATAGCCTGAATAGCCTTAAGAGTCTCCACTCGCTTGGTCTCATTTTGTAGACTGTCTCTCTCATTTTGTAGTTGGTCTCTCTCTCTCTCTCTCTCTCTCTCTCTCTTCTCCAGATCGAGCTGTCTCACACATAACCATCTCAGCAAATCATGTACTTCAGAAGGGGGTTCCTCCTCCTCTTTGACATCTTCACCCCCAATAGCTTCTTCTGCTGCCTTTGGTTTACCAGTCTTTCCTTCTGACATCACCCAGTCCAGCTGCTAGGGGTAGATGAAATTTGTCCACCATGGTTCTGGTCCATGTACCTTCTGGTGCAGACATTTCCGCTTTCTCCATCTTCTTCTGCTCCTCCATAATGACTCTGGACAATATCCACAAGAAAGGTGGCTCTCCTTCCCTTGTGATCCCACTTCTGACACCAAATGTGCACGTGGGGGTGTCCAATAAAGTCCAGAAAACAGTCAGGATCCAATACTTCGAAATTTATTAGAAGCAGAAAAAAATGAAATGAACTTAAAGCAGAACTTGTACATAACTTTCAAAGAATAAGGCACAGGAAATCATATCTTTAACAAGAAATAAAAATTCCTGCCAAAAAGGCACCTAAAATCTGGCTAGGCATCTGGTAGGTTTGCCTTCCTACCACACACTGACTCAACATTCACATTCACTTCCTTTTATACAAGTGGAGGAGCACATGACTTAGTTAACTCCTCCCCCAACTTGCATCATAAAAGTGGGTCAACAAGGGCCGCTCAGTCCTATAAGGAGTTTGGACTGAGAGGAGGCTGGAAGCACTTTACTAGAGAGTTGTAAGTCTATGCTTTTCTGGATCACATTAGGAGACTTCTAGTCCTTTTAAGATAAACATTTTCATCTCTCCTTTTAAATGTGGCATGCATTGCCTTTCCTTTTTTAAAAGTACTATTTTAACCTTTTGATTAAACAAACAAACAAACAAACACCACATTTAATTGATTCTGAGTTACAATTCTGATATAAACCATAATTCTGAGCTTCTCATACTAAAACTAGCAAAAAGGCTGTTAATTTGTTCAGAATTTCACCAGATAATAGCATGCATAACAACCTCTTTTCCAACGTCTTGCACAATCACAGTCGCCTCTTGTAACGTGAGCATTCCTTGAAGGAAAATTAGCCTAATAGCTTATACTGCAAGCACAGAACATTCTGAACATTGGGCTTTATTATTTAGTGAAAACGAGCTGGAATTAAGGAAAGGGACAGTAAGACTACTCAAAGGTGGCCAAGCTTGAGTTAAGGGAATGACAGAAAAGGAGTGATAGTAAAAGGAAGAGATTAGAAGAGAAGGAGACTGTTGCAACAGATTTTTTTAATATTTTAGCCCACAATGTTCTCAAACTACCTCCAATACACAGGCAGGTAATTACATATGCTCTGTATCCATATGAGCATATCAATGTTTTTTTTGGGGGGGTCACTGACCCTACCACAGGCTTGATATAATTTCTTACCTCTTCTTTCTCCACAGTTCAGCTGGGATCCACCAACGGTCCAGGTCATGAGGGCACTGCTGGAGAAGCCCTCCCCATCTCTGAAACGAAGCAAGGTACAGAGTAACTACGCACCACCAAGGAACCAGCTGGTCCCTGTACTAGCTAGCCCTGCAGCTGCTTCGTGACTGCTCCCCACCCACCCCCAATACCCTCCCACCCTTAGCTGGTGTTACTTTTATACTGTACTCTCTCATGATACTTTATTCCCCCCCAAGTCCCTTGTATCTCATCTGCACATTATATTCTCTGACCACTAGAGGTTGCCTTTTCTTGCTTCTCCTACGTTGCTTGCATTTCTGGTTGTTTTCTAGCACTCACCCTAGTGCCCCACCTTTATGCCCTCTCTCTTCCCATTTTCTATTGTCCTCCTGTCTCACTACAATCTCATAATGGCTACCAGGTCAATACTCACCCTGCTGTCTGTTGCACTTTTATTATGGATTCTTGCAGTTCTCTCTGGTCCTGCTAAGATTACTGCTCCCTCCTCTGTATGCCTACTGGAAAATTTCTGCTTCTCCAGTCTACTAATGGATTTCATCCCTTACCCTCTTCCACCGTCCTGGCTTATTTTCAAACAACTGGGGTTATTAATTAGATTTTTCCAGTCTGGGTTCGCCATCTCCCCTGGATGTGCAGCTTGGGCCTACATTATTGCTGCACTCTAGATATTTACCCTGTCCCTTACTCTGGCGGAGGATGTTGAGACTAATCCAAGTCCCACCCAGGCCACAAATCCCTCCCATTCTCACCCTTTGCACCGATTGCCCCAGTCTTCTGATCTCGCCTTTGCTCACATTAATACTAAGAGCCACTTGGCCAATTTTCCTGACCTGGTGGCATAGATCAGAGTGAACAACCCTGATATCTTAGCCATATCTGAAACGTGGCATAAGCCCTCCGTTACTGATTCCCAGTGCTCCATTTATGGCTATAAAATGCTTAGGGCAGATCGGACTGGTGCTAAAAGAGGCAGAGGCCTGTCACTATACTACAAAGCCCATCTGAACATCACCTTAGTGCAGGATCCCCCTCTCTCAAACTATAAGGTTCTTCATTCCCTCCTACTGCTTGGGGTGTTAAGAAACTCCATATCTTCTGTGTATATATGCTGCCCAGAAACTCTAGGCTGGGGCTTGAGGAGTTCATGGAATATTTGCTATCTGTGACTGGTAAAAATGACATAATATGTCTTGGGGATTTTAACCTAGATTGGGCCGGACCTAGTTCCTCTCCACTATCCTCCACAATAAGCAAGGCCAATCTCTCTCTCAGCTTATACAGGAACCTACTAGGATCTCCCATGGTGGCACCTGTGCCACTCTCTTAGACTGGATCCTGACCAATAGGAAGGAGTTTATTACCTTGGCTGGCATTCTCCCTGACACCATAAGTGATCACTCCCCTGTCTACTGTATTTGGGATACCTCCTCCCCCTCCTTCCCATCAAAAGTGCTAACTTTCTCCAATCTCTCCAACCTAAATACGGACGCCTTCACTCACAATCTTGACCTAGTTGACTGGTCTCCCCTCTACCATGCTGATGATATAAACATTGCTACAGCCTACATCAACTCTGCCCTTCTCATGCTGCAAAATAGAAACATCCTGGTCACCACAAGGAGGGTAAAAGGGAAGGTTACCAAATGGGTAAAGTGCCCCCTGCTCCACCTTCTGAAACTCAGGGATAAACTATGGTCTGTGTGGAAGGCCTCCCATCAACGTACCAACTTTGAAGCCTATAGAGCCTTATGGAACACATGCAAAAAGGAGATTCACCTGGCAAAAAGTTCTTATTACAGGAATCTCCTAATTTCCTCTGCTCTAACCCCAAATGATATTGGTCCCAAATCAAGGAAATACTTGGGAACAAGCCTCAGACACCCACAGATATGTATCTAAATGATGCCCACTGTAACCACCCTCTCATCATTGCGAATGCTTTCAACTCCCTCTTCTCCTCACTACCTAATCCTACCCCCCTCCTGGCTCTATAAACCTGGCCTGCAGTTTCCCCCAGTGCCCTCATTCATCCTACCCTGGAGCTGGCTCCAGTCACATACCATGAAATTCTAAAGCTACTCAAAACTATTCCGGCTAGTGGTAGCCCAGGCCCAGTTGGTATTCATCCTGGGATACTTGGTAGTTTGCTGCCTGGCTCGCAGTGCCCATTACCAGGCTTTTCAACCTTTCTATCAGCACTGCCTCTGTCCCCTTGGTCTGGAAAACGGCCAGAACTATTCCCATTTTTAAGAAGGGAGATGATAAACAACTGTCCAACTACTGCCCCATCTCACTGGTCCCAACGCTCGGCAAACTACTGGAGAAACTAGTCCATCGACAGGTCTCTGAGCACCTTCTTAAGTATAATCTTCAATCCCCTTGTCAACATGACTTTAGGGCTGGGCACAGCACTACCACTGCACTGATCCAACTTACCAGTGATATCAAAGGTAATATAGACAAGGGCCATCTCACAGGAGCAGTGTTCATCAATCTTTCTAAAGCGTTCGACATGGTCTGCCACCTGCTTATGCTGACTAAGCTGCAAGCCCTAGGAGCCTCTGTCTCTACCCTATCCTGGTTTGGTAGTTACCTTGATAACTGCACTCAGGATGTTGCTTTCCATAAGGTTCTCTCCTCCCCCATTCCTATAGCCCGCGGTGTTCCACAGGGTTCCATACTGGGTCCTCTACTCTTTTACTGGTTCCTTAATGATATTCCTAGTTCTTCTCATCACAGTAACATCCTCATGTGTGCTGATGATCTTGTGTTCTATCATTCATCCAAATCTATGGACGACATAAACCACAAACTCTCACATGACTTTCAATCCCTCCAATCCTGGCTCTCGGATAACCATCAAATCCTCAACATTGGTAAAACCCAGGCTATGCTCTTTGGATCCTCTATAAAGGTGCCCTCTGAGGCTCCTAAGCTCCTTGTCCACTGCGGTGATGGCACTACGGTCACAAACACCTCTACCTTCAGATACCTAGGGGTTACGCTTGACCCTGCTCTTGATTTTTCGGCGCATGTCAATGAGGCTTGTCGAACTGTCCATGCTAAAATAGGAGCTGCTTATCGTGTGCGCCACTCACTCACACCGACAGCCAGGCTATCAGTAGCTAGAGGAGTACTACTCCCTCAACTCCTTTATACCCTCCCAGTTCTTTACCCTGTCACTACTAGTGCGCTCTGCAAGTGGGACACCTCCTACACTAATATCTGTTGGTTCATCTTATTAGCCCCGCACCTTATTCACCACTGCCTACTCTACTCTGGACTAAACTGGTTGTCTCCCAAAGACCTCTGGACATATACCCTTGGGTGTCTTGTTGATTCCCTTACTAGACCACCTTGCCCAGCCTCTTTAGCCGACTTGATTACCCCGGTCTCCCACTCCCGCACCCTTAGGTCCTCTTCCATCCCAATGCTCTCAGTACGGCCCTGTGTGACCAAAATGGGTGAACAAGCGTTCTCACATTTTGTTCCTAAACTCTGGAATTCACTCCTCCCCACAGGTTAAAAACTCCACCTCCCAATTTTCCTTTAAGTGTTCTCTGTTCTCTCACCTCTATGCCCTAGGTAACTGTAACTACTTGTAACTGGGAGGTGGTACTGAGTCTCAAGATTTGTAGCTGTCATTGTATAATCTCTCCTCATGGAATATAATTTGTGTGCTTCCGTTTGTCCACTAAGCTTGGCTGAGGATGGATAAGAGCGCGCTCCTCCCACTGCCAGAACATACCTTTTACATTACACATTTTTGTGTGTGTATAATTTGTTTGCATTATCAATCACCTGATGTATCTCAACCTGTACTATTATGATTTTACCTTGTACTTGTATTTGTTATTCTTATGTGAATGTTATTCAACTGTTCATATCTATATTCTTAATTTTGTACTCTCCCGGGTCATGCCTGAAAATAGGCAGGATTGTTGCCTAGCGCACTTACCCGGTTACCAAAAGCTAATGTAACCTCCCCTGCAAATGGGGGTTCCCAAAAAGTCTCCTAGGAGCTGGCTAAGTGCTCCCAGCCTGAATGGTGTTTGGCGTTTAAGCCACTTAATTGCGAGTTCTTTCAGAGCCTCTGGTACTGTCTCTTTAAGAGCTGCCTGCTCGCAGGCTAAATTAGTTTGAATGGGGGGACTGTGTATTTAATGCTTGAATCCTGCCCGAGCTGCTGTCTGATAGCTCCTTTTCGGTAGTCGCTAAAAGCGCAAAGGGAGCCTACCTGAAAGATGTAACTGTTTGCCTGAAATTATTTAGAGCATTAGTAAAATTGCAGTTTGTCTAACCTGCCTTTATTGCATCTGGGATTCTGGGTGTGTTGCCACTCCATTTTAGACCTGAACTGCTGATCTGGGCCAGTGGGGTTACGGGGAGCCCTAAAATGGAGACTGCTTAAGCCAACCAGAACTTGGACTTTCACCTGGAGCCTGCTTAAAGGGGAAATGTATGGCAGGTGCTTCTGGGAACTGTAGTTTGGACCTTTTTGCCCCAACAGAGGGATCCCTGCAGTGATTGACAGCCGAATCCACCAAACGAACTTGGTGGAGCCTGGAGGAAATGCCCTGAACTGTTCCTGGGGAGCCAGATGTGAGTGGACTGTGACAGGAGAAGGAGCTCTGTCTGCTGTGGCGTGCAGTTCTGCGGGAAGCGCATGTAAGGTCTTGAAGTCAACCTGTAGCCATTAGCAAGTGTTCATGTGGACTGAATCCGAGTTGTTGAGAAAGAGGAAGAAGTGTGCAGAACCAGGCTTGCCCATAGAAGACCAAAGATTTGCAGAACTGCGATCGGCCTGTCGGAGGCTCTGATGCTGTGTGTGTGTTCTCGGGTTTTGCAGTGTTTGCGATCGGGATCGAGAGGCAGCTGCCTGGTATAGTAATTTCCTTTACACATAAATGTGTCTAGTGCTTGTAGGGGATCGTGATTCCTTTTCCCCTTTTTCTGTGAGTTATGAGCTGAAGCTGGAAGCTGAACTCAAATCAAATCGGACTGAATCCGTCTGCTATCCAAATCAGTTAGGCCCTGTCACAAGGGTCTCATCTCCATGCCCTGCTCATCCTGGCCATCCAGAACCACCTCCTCAATTCAGCTATCGGTTTGGGGTTTGTGAGTACGAATTGGGGCTACTCCCTGCACCTTCATTTAATCAAAGTGGGTCAACTGATTGTGTTCTTCTGTTTGTGAACTGAGCCATCTGGCTCTGGATTACAATTTGTTTGTGCATGTATTTTTTTTCTACAGGCCCCATCCGGCACCATTATTCGGCCAGAACGCGGACCTGGCTAGCCCCCTACCATCCTGGGTACCCAGAGTGTGACTTTTTGGACCCTTTATGCTTGTGCAGTACTGTGATTTGAATACTGCCAATTAACCTGATTTCCCCCTCCTGGGTTCTAGTCCCCTGAATAAACCAGATTTGTTGTTGAGCTTCATACTGTCTGAGGTGTCAATACATATAAAACCAGCATTGTATCATGTGGTGTATGTGATTAACCTTGTTTTACAGTGGGTCCTCAGAGACATGCTGCATAATCAGTCTTGAGGGTAAGTGGTATCTCTATGTGTAAACAGTGTGCATGTGTGGGGTATTGGGACGGTGACTCCTGTGTACTGTGTGGGCCACTGGTGGGAACAAAGGGGGGTCACAGTGTCCCAGAGGGCTGTGACCAAGCTAGCTTAGCCACTACCGACCCTGATCTCTGGGTGGAGGCACCCGTCACTGGACCTAGGCCCCTTAACCTGTCACTAGCCATACAGGCAAGGGGAGTAGCCCTTGGGATAGCACCACCTAGGGGTTACACTAATAAATAAATGCTGTAAAACAGCAGATACAGGTAAGTATTAAAATAGCACAAGTGGTGAAAGTATCTTGATTTCATTTTATGCAGTCAGTTTTATGCTGTTCAAGAAGTGACAGCTGTACAATGATTCATGAAACCTGGTCACCAGTTTATGTGCAGGCGATGCCAGAATATGCACAGCAGAGTGCTTACTCCCACTTTAGATAAGCAAATACACAATCGTCACTATGTGTACTGTCTTAGCCTGCCGCATGAATGTTATATTAATGAACTGTGCCTCATGGTTTAAATCTGAACTTAATCAATATTGTTAGTTACACAGTTACATTTGTCATGTTTTCAAAACATGTGGGGTTAGTACTGTGTGGATTGATGGCACTGCTACAATGTTTAAAATATATCTGTCCTGTATGTCTGTGGTCTCGTCGCAAATAATTGTCACAGACACTGCTTCTGAAACCCGTTTTGTAATGTCTATGATATAGTAGGAAAAAATTTTTGGCAGATACTCTGTTCTTAACCACTGCGATGTAGGAATGACACATACAGATTTCAGATTCTTCTAGAGGTAATTGTGCAAGGTAGGGTTGTCTAGTGTGTCCAACGGTATGTTAGCGGCTGTAAAAGCTTCCACTAATGAAAAAAGAGCTGCCTTTCTGGTCTCTGGATGAGCAGATTTTGTGCTAAAAAGTTCACGTACTGTTACTTGCTTTTCTACAGAGGCAGAGGCTTTTGCTTCCAGCTTTCTTTTATTTTTGCCAGGTGGACTGAGGCTTCTAGATGTCAGTCACAGGATGTCTTCTGCTTGTGATCTACAGCAATATTGCAGGTAGAGCAAAACATGATCTGACCAGAGACATGAAAGGTACGCTTTTTGTACTGTGACCACCTCTGCTTAGCAAACATATTTCCAGTTTTAGAAGCAGGTGAAGGTTTGTTTGGCACAGACATTGCTGTAAATCGAGGAGCGCTCAGCAGTGTGCGGTGCAGTGTCTGGTTTGAATTAAGTTAGTAGCATGTGGTGATGAAATACTTGAGAATCAGGTGAATGATGCATTAACGAGTACATGGTCCACAGTTATTTTTTTAATTAACTACAAATTTCAAGATTAACAGATAAAAGGCACGTAATCACTTTAACAGGTCTCGTTTAATTGACAGCAAATGGACAGTTCATCGGAAAGAAAGACTGTAGCTAGCAGAAGTAGGTAGATTTGTTAATAGTGGCTCAACTGTTTGGTTTTTATTGTATGAAAAAAAATGGAGAAAAAATTAAAACGAAATAATTTAGTACATTTCATGCCGCCTTGTCAGGAAATGGGAATTACACGGACGAAGGCCGGTTTCACGGAAATTGTGAATTCCATGCACTCCGCGATTTAATTACTGCCTTACTGATAACTGGGGGAGAGGGAGCTGTTCTAGTGTCAGTATAGGGTGGAGGGCAGCGGACAGAAGTCCAACCAGCATCAGGAGCAACTGCTGGAGTGAGTAGTGAAATCATTTAGGAGAGATTTAAGAGCATGAAGGGAAGGAGCAGAGCACATGGAAGGGAGGAGAGAGCATCAGAGGTTAGGGAAGCAGATACAAAAGGCAGCTTAACCGGCAGTGGATTTCACTGTGGATAAAGTGAGAGCAAGAGGTAGTGGGGGGAGGGGAGAGAAGCAAGGAGTACAGTGGTGAGTGTGCAGGGCTTTATTGAGTGCAAATCGACAAAAGGAGTGAAAGAAGGGGTCCAATCTACTAAGGTGGACTTGGGATCAGGACTGTAAACAATGTCCCCATAGTCAAAAATGGAGAGAATCATCTTTGAGAGGATCTCTCTGCAGGCAGGAAGAAGAATGCTCCTCTTATTCCTGTAACACAAACCAAGCTTGGGGTGGAGCTTCTTGTGAATTGCTTCCACATGAGCAGAGAAATCAAGGTGACGGTCCGGTCAGACTCCAAGGTACTTGAAGCACACACACACTCATACAGTACAAGCACAGAGACACAGACGTACTCATACAGTACATGCACAGAGACACGCACGCACTCATACAGTACATGCACAGAGACACGCACGCACTCATACAGTGCATGCACAGAGACACGCACGCACTCATACAGTGCATGCACAGAGACACATACGCACTCATACTGTACATGCACAGAGACACACACACTCATACAGTACATGCACAGAGACATACACGCACTCATACCGTACATGCACAGAGACACACGCACTCATACCGTACATGCACAGAGACACACACGCACTCATACCGTACATGCACAGAGACACACACGCACTCATACCGTACATGCACAGAGACACACACGCACTCATACCGTACATGCACAGAGACACACGCACTCATACAGAACATGCACAGAGACACACGCACTCATATACAGTACATGTACAGATACACACACTCATACAGTACATGCGCAGGGACACATGCACTCATATACAGTACATGCACAAAGACACACACGCACTCATACAGTACATGCACAGGGACACACACACACACACTCGTACAGTACATGCACAAAAACACACGCACTCATATACAGTACATGCACAGAGACACACTCATACAGTACATGCACAGAGACATGCACGCACTCATACAGTACATGCACAGAGACACACACGCACTCATACAGTACATGCACAGAGACACGCACGCACTCATACAGTGCATGCACAGACACGCACGCACTCATACAGTGCATGCACAGAGACACGCACTCATACAGTGCATGCACAGAGACACGCACGCACTCATACAGTGCATGCACAGAGACACGCACGCACTCATACAGTGCGTGCATAGAGACACGCACGCACAGAGACACGCACACACTCATACAGTACGTGCACAGACACACGCACTCATACAGTGCATGCACAGAGACACGCACTCATACAGTGCATGCACAGAGACACGCACTCATACAGTGCATGCACAGAGACATGCACGCACTCATACAGTGCGTGCACAGAGACATGCACGCACTCATACAGTGCATGCACAGACACGCACACACTCATACAGTGCATGCACAGACACGCACACACTCATACAGTGCATGCACAGACACGCACACTCATACAGTGCATGCACAGAGACACGCACGCACTCATACAGTGCATGCACAGAGACACGCACGCACTCATACAGTGCATGCACAGAGACACGCACGCACTCATACAGTGCATGCACAGAGACACGCACGCACTCATACAGTGTATGCACAGAGACACGCACGTACCCCACAGTGCATGTGACAGACACGACGACTCATACAGTGCATGCAGAGACACGCACGTGACTCATACAGTGCATGCACAGAGACACGCACGCACTCATGCAGTGCATGCACAGAGACACACACACGCACTCATACAGTACACGCACAGAGACACACACACGCACACTCATACAGTACACGCACAGAGACACACACACACACACACTCATACAGTACACGCACAGAGACACACACACACTCATACACAGTAGATTTTGGTAAAGCATTTGGCTTAGTCCCACACTGGGCAGTAATTGAAAAATTAAAAGGCATAAGCATAACTCAGAGATTCATTAACTGGATTTCAAACTGGCTGTAGGGTAGAACTCATAGAGTGGTAATAAATGGATACCACTCACTGGTGAGACCATGTCAAGTGGTGTTCGGTTCTGCAAGGTTCTGTACTTGGTCCCCTTGTGTTGCATATATTCAGTTCTGATCTTACCACACAAGTAAGTAGCTCATCCACTAAGTAGGCAGACGAGTAACCAGAAGGGGAAGGGATCAGATCAGTTCCAGTACAGTAGCTTCTTCTTGCTGCTTTTACATTGTTCTTGTGGATCTTACTTGGTAGAGGGTTATTTGTTTTCTTTCTTACTATTTTTAAGAGGCTAGCAGGGTATGAATCTTAGGAAGGCCATAAAGAACAGGACGGATGGTGCAACAGGTAGTATCAGCAACGCATTGAAAAAGTATCTTTCTGATGTGAAACGTACATCTGCGTGTTGCTGTTTGACTGCTGGCTGCTTTACTATTGTTTTTGTACGTTACAAATAAACAATTTTTAACTAGACCTAGCTTAAAGGTCATTTTTTGGGTCGTTACTGTGATGCCAGACTACACAGTTTTTCAGTTCACTTCTTTTGTCGGGTCTCCAGTTCTGCTCACCGGTAGCCACCTTCCTCCTCTTGTGTATTGTTTTGGGGCTGTTGGAATGTTGAAACCTATTTTGAAACCTATTTGGTGTGATTTTATTGGGGCTGTTTCTATGAATTGGAAACCTGTATCTTCTAATTTTGGTGTGCTGTTGGTGAGGCTGTTTGAATTGGAGACCTGTTTCTTTTGGTATCAAACCTATTTTTTGTGCTTTGAATGGAATTGTGATTGTTTTTTGCTGGCTTCACTAGCTGCAAAGTTTAGTGCATAGTGGGGGAAGGGTGCTAATTGTCTGGTCAGGTCTCACTCAGCTATAACTGGAGGCAGAGCTGAATCAGGTTTGAGGTGTCATTTGCTTTTGGCTTCTCAGAAGAAACCAGAAGGGGAAGGGATCAGATCAGTTCCAGTTCAGTATCTTCTTATTGCTGCTTTTACATTGTTCTTGTGGATTTTACTTGGTAGAAAGATATTTTTTTTTCTTTCTTTCTTACTACTTCTAAGGGGCTAGCAGGGTATTGTTTTGGGGCTGTTGGAATTTTGAAACCTATTTTGATGCTGTAAGTGGGCTCATTTGTTTTGATGTTTCACTGTGTAGCAGGCTGAGTTTGTCTTGCTTCTTAAAAGGGGCTAGCAGGTCACTATTTTGGAGCTGTTCAAACTTTGAAATCTATTTTGGTGCACTTTGAGTGGGGGGCTGTCATTCCTTTACATTGGAGGCCCATTTCTTCTGCTTTCTTCTGATTTCAAACCTATTTGGTGTGATTTTATTGGGGCTGTTTATTTGAATTGGAAACCTATATCTTCTAATTTCAAGCCTATTTTGATGTGTTGTTGGTGAGGTTTTTGAATTGGAGACCTGTTTCTTTTGTTATCAACCCTGTTTTTTGTGCCTTGAGTGGAATTGTGATTGTTTTTTGCTGGCTTCACTAGCTGCAAAGTTTAGTACATAGTGGGGGAAGGGTGCTAATGGTCTGGCCAGGGGCCTCAGCTACCTGATTGTTTCTGGAAGGCACAGGCTGGTCCCACTGTCCCTGTCCCTCACCCCACCCACCCCAGGTCCATGATTTCCTTTATACCGGGGCTTCTGACATCACTTTCCCAAAAGGGCAAAGGACATGCACCTATTATAGTAGAAGCAGACATCCAGGAAAGGAACAGCAGCGAGTGAAGAGGTGGCTGCTATCTCAGTGGAAGGGAACTAACTGCAAAACAAGGAGCTTTCATTGTTCCTTGTTTGCATTGGTATTAGCATTGTGGGAAGGAGGGGTAGGAGTTTGAAGAAGGCTGTGCAATAGTTGCCTAAAGTCTCTTTTTGGGTGTGGACAGGAGGGATAGGAATGTAAAAAGCAGTTGCTCATTCTAACATACTAACATACTATTTGCCAGCAAATTAGGCCTTACAGTCTATCGAGTCTGCTCGAACCTTAGATCCTTAGTTGGGTGCCGAGGCCCTCCCATCCCTTGTGCTCCAGAAACCTTTATCATCCATCCCCATCCCCCTGGGACAGGCCATCATCTGATACATCCACTTTCTGTCTGCCACATTCTATCTAGAAGTGTACGACAAAGGGGGTAAGGGAAATTAAGAAAAGGAGAAGAATGTTTTGCACTGATAGAAGGGGGAGAGGGGAGACTTGGGGGAGTGTTTGGTATCCTGCATCTGGAAGGGTGGGGGGTCGCTGGTGGGCAATGAGAGCAATGGATAGGGTGGTAGGCTGCAACAACTGCAGTGCATAGGTCTTTCTAAAAATTGCCTGGAGGGTGGAGGGATGTTTAGTGTGCAACCACATAGAGATACTCAGAAAGGAAATCGAGGATCTGCAGGAGTAACTGACAGGCAAGGCAGACTGAAGGGGGTTATAGCCCAATATTGGAGGGAGGGAGGAGGGAAGTGGAGGGAGGGCAATTTGAGCCAACAGTGGTGAGGAGAGGGTCAGAAAAAGGGAAGTGGAGACAAAGGGGCCCAGGCCAGGAAGAACAGTCTCCGGGGAAACCAGGCCAGGAGACAAAAGACAAATGGAAAGAGGCGATAGGGACTTGTGAGGAGGAGAGGTGGCAACAGTCATGGAGTGGAAAGGAGGGAACAGATTACTATGAGGAGAGAGGAAGTGGGCATTGGTGAAGGGTCTTCAGAAAATTGTTTTGCAGTACTAGAGGGGAAGAAGGAGGAAGGAGGTGATGAAATTGGAGGAGTAACTGATAAATGCCTGGACCAAACTGGGGGGGGATGTTCTGCTGGGGGAATTACAACAGGGGCAGAAGGGGGGAAATACTGTGCAGGAGGAAGAAGAGGAGCTGGGAATGAAAGATGGAGAGGAATAGAAGCAAGCAGGGAGTAAGAGGGGTGGAATCTTAGTGCTGGGGGACTCAATACTAAGATGAGCCAGGTGGGGTAGCAAAGAGGAGAGGCATAGTCGCATTTGAGTGGAGGCCATGTCAGGAATGACAGCGGAAAGGGTGGGACAACCTGTTCTGAAAAATGCTAGAAGGGGTAGGGACAAGCCTCATTTAATTATACACTTGGGACAAATGACATGGCTGACAAGACGGTAGATATAGTCCGGAGGAGGTTTGAGAAACTTGGACAATTATGTGAGAGGGCAGGAAGATCAGTAACTTTTTCAAAGATACTTCCAGTGCCCAAGGCAAGCACAACAAGAAAGCTAAGAATAGAGGAATTTAATGGGTGGCTAAGAACTTAGTGTCATGCTAAAGGGTATGGGCTGTTGGGGGGTAGGGAGGGACCTTGGAGGACAGTAATCTTTATGCCAAGGACAGACTACACTTGAGCGAGGAGGGTAAGAAAGTGTTGAAACAGAGGATGGAGGAGTACATAGAGGAAGTTGGGAATTTAAACTAGGAGCAGGGGTTGGCAAGTGGGCAAGAGACATGCAGAGACCACGGGTTGGGAAGCCATATGAGCTAACCCCCCATAACGGTGACAAAGAACAAATGGCAAGTACTATTGGTGATGCTAGTAAGGAAGGGCAAGATGGAAGGGGGAGAAGGGGTAGAAGGTGGTCACCCTTAATGCTAGGAGCCTTTGGAGGAAAACTGCAGAGTTACAGGCGCTCATGGCAGAGGGAAAGGTGGACATTGCAGCCATCACAAAAACATGGGCCACCCAATACAATGACTGGGACCTGTCTGTACCAGGGTACAGGTTATTTCGTAGGGATAGGGTGATTAGTAAAGATGGGGAGGTGGCACTATATGTGAGGGAAGGACTAAAGTGTGTAAGGGAGGAGGGTAGTACAGAGTCACTATGGATGCTAATCCAGGATTCCAAGAATAGGACTCTCAGAATGGGAGTGGTATACAGGCCGTCCTCTCAGACGGAGGAGTTAGACAGGGAACTAGCTGGACAGATCAGGAGAACCTGTGAGAAGGGTAGTATGGTGATTGTGGGGGACTTCAAAATGCCAGGAGTAGACTGGAGTATCCCAACAACCAGGAATAGCAGGTACTGCTGGATGCCTTCCAGGACAGCTTCCTGATGCAAATGCTCAGTGAACCAACCAGGTTAGGGAATACCCTTGACCTTGTGCTGGTAAATGGGGAGTTTGTGAGGGAAACTAGGGTGGAAGAACCGCTGTCAGGGAGTGACCACCACTCAGTATTGCTCACGTTGGATATGGGCAAGGAAGGAGTGGAAACTGGCACAAGAGTGCTGGACTTCAGGAGAGCTGACTTTGGGAGGATGGGGGATGTGGTAAAAGGGTACCTGGCCAGAATTCAACCTAGTATGGGCACAAACCAGAGGTGGAAGCTCATAAAGCTGAGGATAGTGGAGGCAACCAAAACCTGCAAAGCCCAGAGCAAGAAGGCTAGGGCTAAGAAACTGAGTTGGGTGAGCAAGGAGGTCATGGAAAAGGTAAGAAAGAAAAGAGCTGCCTTTAGGAGGTACAAGAAAACAGGAAGGGGGGAGGACTGGGAGGAGTACCTAAAGGAATCGACGGAGGTGACAAGGGCAGTAAGAGAGCCAAGGCATCTACAGAGCTCAGGCTGGCACAAGGCATTAAGAAGGGGGAGAAGGACTTCTTTAGGTACATCAGGGAGAAAAGGAACTGTAAGGACCACATAGTAAGGATTAGGAAGGAGGGGGGTTGGGTGGAAGCAGGGTGTGAAAAGGCAGAAGTGCTAAATGATTACTTCTGCTCAGTATTTACTAAGGAGAAGAGGGGGGTGATACCCAAGGGGAGAGGAATGGCAGAAACAAGGGGGGAGGGGGTGACAGATGGGGAAATCATGGAGGGCAGAGTTCTGGAGGGTTTGAAGGCACTGAGGGTGGACAAGGTACAAAGCCCAGATAGCATCCAGCTCAGGGTACTGAAGGAGCTGGCAGAGGACCTTGTGGGACCTTTGGTAGACCTATTTAATGCCTCACTACACTCAGGATTGGATGATGGCTTATGTGGTGCCCCTCCACAAGAGTGGCCCCAAGGATGGACCGGGGAACTACAGACCGGTGAGCCTCACATCCATCATGGGTAAGCTGATGGAGACTATCCTGAAGGAGAAGCTGGTGGCCCTCCTGGAGGCCAAAGGACTACAGGACAGCAGACAGCATGGCTTCATAGGTGGCAGATCCTGCCAAACCAACCTAGTGGAGTTCTATGACTGGGTATCTAGGCAATTGGACAAGGGCCATGCAGTGGATGTCCTGTATTGGGACTTCAATAAGGCATTTGACTCAGTGTCACTTGGGAGGCTGAGAAGTAAGTTAGAAGGCACAGGGCAGGTGCAAAGCTGGTGAGATGGGTAGGGAACTGGCTTCAGGGAAGGCAACAGAGGGTGGTGGTGGGTGAGGAGCTCTCATCTCCAAGGGTAGTGATGAGCAGTGTTCCACAGGGCTTGGTGTTGGGACCAGTGTTGTTTGGGATATTCATTGCAGACATATCATTGGACTTCAACAAAAAGATCAGTCTGTTTACTAATGATACCAAGATGGGAGTGGTGGTAGATGACCTAGAGGGATGGCAGGGGTTACAGGATGATCTGGCAAAGCTGGAAACCTGGTCAGACACCTGGCAACTGGGGGTTAATGCCAAAAAGTGCAAGGTGCTGAATTTTGGGGTGAAGAACCCCAGGAGGAGTTACCAGCTGGGGGGGAGTGAAGCTAGTCCAGATAGAGGAGAAGGATCTGGGGGTGCTCATTACAGGGTCAATGAACAACTCAGCATAATATAGGAAGGCAGCTGCAAAGGCCAACAAAATGCTGGGTTGCATTGCAAAGGGTATATCCTTGAGGAGGGAGAAGGTGATTCTACCACTGTATAGGTCATTAGTTAGACCACACCTGGAGTACTGCATGCAGTACTGGCCTCCGTATCTGAAGAGGGACATTAAGTTACTGAAGGGGGTGCAGCACAGGGTGACAAGGATGGTCAAAGGGCTGGGGGACTTATCAGATGAGAGGAGGCTAAGGGAGTTTAGCGTGTACTTGCTGGAGGAGAGAAGGGACGGGGGGACATGATTGAAACCTTTAAGTACATGAAAGGAATAAACAAGACAGGTACAGAGGGGCTGTTCAAAGTAAGAGGGGGAGAGACATCCAGGGCCATGATATGAGACTGGAGGGAGGAAGGTTTAGGAGGGAGATGAGGAGACACTTTTTTACAGATAGGGTGGTAGCTGGGTGGAATGCGTACCAGCAGCAGTGGTATCCAGTAGAACAGTGGACTGCTTCAAAGGTGATGGGACAGGGCAGGGGAGGGTCAATGGAGAGGAAGGGTGGGAGGGAGGGCAGCTGCAGAATAAGAGGTGCTAGCTGCACATTCGAACAGACTTGATAGGCCACTAGACCTTTATCTGCTGGCAAATTTCTATGTTCGTATAACTTCAAACTAGGGTGCCCATGTAGTGCAACAGAGGAAATAACCAGAATACAGAGTGACCTAAATCTAATTTCAATTTGGGTAACCCAATGAGAAATGTGCTTTAATCAAGAAAAATGTTAAGTTATGCACCTAGGTACAAGAACTATTAAACACTATTACTATCTACAGTATGTGGAAAATTGCTTAAAGAAACATGAAATGAAAGAGATTTAGATCCTATAATCTCTTAACAATTTAGGTTACAAAACAACTAATGACACTATAAGCAAAGCCAAAAAAATCTTATGGGCAATACAGAGGAATATTAAATCAAGAGATCAGTCCATTATTGCTTCACTATACAGATCATATGTTCACCCACATTTAAACCTTTCCTCCCTCTTTTGGTGTCCTTTTAAAAAAGATGTCATGCAAGTAAAAAAGGTACATAGGAGAATGACAAAACAGACTTATGGGCTTAGGGATTCAGATTATCATGAAAGGTTAAATAAACTGGGTCTTATGTCACTGAAGATAAGATGACTAAGAGGTGATCTGCTACTGATGTGGGATGTAGTGAAAGACCCCTACATGATGCCTGGGGTGGGGTCTGAATTTAAGCAGGACTCTTTATGCACAAGAGGACATCCTCTCCAAGTCAAGTGTCAAAAATTCAACACTTTAAAATATTTATTTTCCCAGAGGGTGGAACATCCCTGGAACTCTCTTCCATTAGAGATTATTATTACTGCAAGTAAAACTATTTTTAAAAGCAAATTAGATAAATAGATTTTTATGAGACCAATCTGTCTTATGATGGGTGAATGATAAGAGCATAAAATGGACATTTTGCCTTCTGCTCCTGTATACACCATAGTATGAATTACAGCATAGTATGGAGAGTGTGATGTCACAGACACAAACTGGATGCCAGAAGAGAGGTAGACTGCAACACCTATTCCTCTCTTGGGGCAGTCCTGCCTAGCTATGGAGTAACCAGTTATAGACACTACAGAGTCTTAGACTTTGTGGGAGAACCAAGACTCCGAGATAAAAAAAACATCCGTCCAGAGATTGGCCATGAGGGGATGTAGTACATCCTGCTTCAGGAGGAGGCAATGGATGTTAAGGTAGGCAACCCACAACCATTTGGGAAGCTGCACTGGCGAGGTGGGGGGAGAACCATAATTAAACTTGATGTCCCCTGCCACCACGAGCAGTAAGAATACAAGGAGCTTAAAGAAGCCACAAAGTTGCTTACAGGGAGGGGTTTGGGGAATGGCAAAGAGGGGCTGGCAGTATAGCCTAGAAGTTAGTCAGGAGCGGTGAATGAGCTTGGTACACCCACTAAGCAGACATGGGCTTGATTCCCACAGCCTCCACTTGCATACTGTGTGGCTCTGAGCAAGTCACTTGACCTCCCCAGTGCTCCCGGGTCACCCCTGAAAACAGGCACCTGTACCTAGTGGGCCTTACCCGGTTACCAAAGAATAAAATAAAAAATAGGGGGAGAGCGGGGGGGATGCTGGAGGGCTGGAGGCACCAGAAAGCTTCCAAGTAGAGCCAAGCAGCGGATAAAAGGCAGCACCCAGAACACCAGGGGAGCAGGGGAGGAGGGAGGGAAGGGAAGGAAGAGGATGGGCAGGTGGGGGAAGGGAGGGGAGGGAGTGGAAGGGGGAAGGGAATGGGAGAGAGAAATGGAGGGGAGGGGCAGTGGTTGGAGGAAGGGAAGCGAGGGAGGTGAGGAGGGGAAGGATAGCTAGGAAGAGGAGCAACATGGTGGATGAATCTAGCAGTGTGGGGAAACACCAGAGGGGCAAAGGGGAGAGCTGGTTGACCAGAGGGTGTCTAAGGGGAGCAGGTACCTGACCTAGAAAGGGGGGCTTGTGGCTTCGCCCAGTATGGAAGAAGCCTGATAAACCAGTTGGGGGTGCAAGCTACACCTAGATAGAGTGGAAGCCAAGCTGAAATAATTATGGGGATGGGCTTCACCCAGATAGGGTGAGAACCTATATGAAAAATTTAGGAAGGGGGTGGGCTTCACTCAGATAGGAAAGAAGCCTAATATGAACAAATTGGGGTGGACGCAGGCTTTACTCAGATGGGGTGGGAGCCTATAGGAACAATTTAGAAGGGATGCGGGCAACACCCAGATAAGGTGGAAGCCTAAATTGCACAAATGGGCAGTGTTGGGTAAGTTACTTTTTCCATTACTTTCTATTACTTTTGAAAACTTGCTCCAGAAAGCTCTGTGCAGTCACTAGCAAGGATGGAGAAGTACTGGAAGATGTAATGCACCCTACAGTTACATTTACTTGTGTCTTTTTATACAAAAGAAATACGTAACTGTAACTGATTACATTTATTTGAAAGTAACTAGTAACCAACCTATTACTTTCAAACAATGCAGTCTGTTATAGTTATTTATTTATTTTTTGTATTGTTTTTGTATTAAAAGAAATAAGTAACTATAATTGTAAGGTGTATTACTTTGTCTAGTACGTCTCCATCCTTGCTAGTGACTGCACAGAGCTTCCTGGAACAAGTTTCCAAACTTAATAGAAAGTAATAGAAAAAGTAACTTACCCAACACTGCAAATAGGGAAGGGGTAATGAGGGCTAAAGTAGATATGTAAGAAGGCAATAAGCACAGCAGGTGGAAGCAGTACAAAAGAAGTAGACACTACAACAGTATAAAAGACAAAGAACCTCTGTGCGTAAACACTGAGGCAAGGGTTACCCCAAAGGGCATTTGGCTGGGAAGCCAAGTTTCAAGAAAATACAAAATCACACATGCCCCCACAATGCAAAGCATCATGGGCTGCATATGCAAATCACCACAGAATGTTATGCTGGTCCAACTTTAAGCAGAATTGCATGGTGCCAAAGGCCTCTCAGACAGTTTGCAAAGGGTGCTAACAGAAGACATAGACACGTGTTTCGTCCTACCAGGACTCATCAGTATGCCTCATCTGTTTGACACCCCAGTGGAATGGACCAGCTACCCCTAAGCCAGTGTGCCTGGGATATATTGTGGTGAACCCATTAAAATAAAAAACTATTTAAAAGACAAAGAACCTCTATGCGTAAACACTGAGGCAAGGGTTACCCCAAGAGGCCTTTTGGCACCATGCAATTCTGCTTAAAGTTGGACCAGCATAACATTCTGTGGTGATTTGCATATGCAGCCCATGATGCTTTGCATTGTGGGGGCATGTGTGATTTTGTATTTTCTTGAAACTTGGCTTCCCAGCCAAATGCTCTTTGGGTAACCTTTGCTCAGTGTTTACGTATAGAGGTTCTTTTGTCTTTAAATAGTTTTTTATTTTAATGGGTTCACCACAATATATCCCAGGCACACTGCCTTAGGGGTAGCTGGTCCATTCCACTGGGGTGTCAAACAGATGAGGCATACTGATGAGTCCTGGTAGGACGAAACACGTGTCTATGTCTTCTGTTAGCACCCTTTGCAAACTGTCTGAGAGGCCTTTTGGCACCATGCAATTCTGCTTAAAGTTGGACCAGCATAACATTCTGTGGTGATTTGCATATGCAGCCCATGATGCTTTGCATTGTGGGGGCATGTGTGATTTTGTATTTACTACAACAGTATATTGTGGGCAGGTAAGGCCCAGCTATTAGCAATAATAACTTAAAAATTACAAATCGTGACGATAAGCAGAAGCAACAGAGCAATGCATAGTAACCCCTACTGAGCAGAATAAGGTGAACAAATGGGCCCCAGACTGTGGCAGTAAACAAGTAGCTACAGTACCCTACCTAAAAGCAGTAAGCAACACATTTCGGGTTACAATGCATAAATACATAATAAAAATAAATAAATAATAAATAACTATAAAAGATTACATTTTTTGAAAGTAACAGGTTAGTTACTAGTTACTTTCAAATAAATGTAATCAGTTACAGTTATGTATTTCTTTTGTATAAAAAGACATAAGTAATTGTAACTGTAAGGTGTATTACATTTTCCAGTACTTCTCCATCCTTGCTAGTGACTGCACAGAGCTTTCTGGAACAAGTTTCCAAAAGTAATGGAAAGTAATAGAAAAAGTAACTTGCCCAACACTGCGTGAGACCACTAGATCTACCAAGAAAAAATAGTAGCGGGACTACAAAGTCAAATGTCAAATAATTTTTATTGATCGGTTAAAACCATTTCAATATTAAAATGTAATGTACAAAAAAAATCATAAATACATATTTACATTATAAAGCCAGCATAAACAGTATTTTTGATTTTCGTCTTCACAATATCCCCACTAGAGGTTTTTTCTGCTAGACATTAATTTTATTCCTAACCAGATATGATATTTCCAAATATCATTAACACAGTATTTTATTAATAAACCTCTAAGTATCCATTTACTTTACAAATAAAATTCTTATTAGTATAATGTTTCACTAATAGAAGAAAAGAGTATTCATAGATGTACTGTTTTCAAAAAGGAGGCAACTTTCTCCAAAATATAGCCATCATCTGTATTCAATAAATACGTTAACATTTCTCCCGAGGGGAGGATGAGACCAGCCAAAATACCACCCAGATGTTTTTCCCGTTGTCTTTTATATAGAGGGCACATTAAGATGATAAGTTTTGCATCATCTTCCATATATCTACCACACATACAATAAGGGGTTTCACATTTTCCCTCTTTCGTCTGTAATAAATATAGTTGGCCTTATAAGTCTCAAATCTAAATTGAGTTACCGCTCTTCTTTTCGAGGGAACAGATATTTTTAACAGATATGGTTCTATCCCATGTTCTTGCTTAATACATTTGTACCACCTAAATAATTTTAAATCTTTTAATTTCTCTTTCATATCTGATATCTCTATCTCAGAGTCTATTTTTAATTAAATTAACAATTTCTTCCCATGGGTATAAATAGATGTCCCACATAATATTGCCCAAGCCTTTAGGAAACATAAGATTTTTAATTATCTTTATTGATAGTGACTCAAAACCCAAAGAGGAATAGACAATTTCTTCTTCCATACAACACCTTGGTAATCTCGTTTCATCCAAGCTGAGTGTTTTAATAACTGCTATTATTTGCCTTTCTGCTACTAAAGTGGCAATTGAAACTTGTCCTGTTTCGAGTTTGAGGATTACCTCAGGAACTGACTACGAGGTCATAAGAACATATCTAATTAGTTTATTCATAATTACCTGTAGATTTTTAGACATGAGAAACACCAAATTTCTGCTGCGCAAAGCATATTTGACTTTAATTTGGCATCAGCTACCTTCATGACACCTTTAATGGAGTTTCTGCTCATTTTTGCATTGAAAATTTTAAATGCATTGAATGCTACCTTTATTTTGTTACACAACATACTTACATGATTAGTCCATTTAATATTTTCTGAAAATCTAACCCCCAGGTAGTCATAACATTTTACCTGCTCCACTTTCTCTGTATTGATCCATACTGAGTAGTTTTTCTTAATTTGATTTCCAAAAACTACTAATTTAGTTTTGGTCATATTCATTTTTAATTTATCTTCTTTACACAAATCATTTAAATGATTTAGTTTTCTTTGAAGACCAAGTTTTGAAGTCGATAGCACTATATCGTCAGCATAAGCTAGGCAATCTACCCCCATATTATCTACCTTGGGAGTGTGAAAATCAAGATGTTGTAATTCTATAAGAATCTCATTAATATAAATATTAAACAGAATTGGGGCCAAAAGGCAACCCTGTCTGACCCCTATGTTTGTGCAAAAGGATGAAGTTGTGTTACCTAAATGGTCATATGGGACCTTGGCCCATGTATTATTATGTAGCCTTACGAGCATGTTCAATAAGTCAGGACAAATGCCCAATTTATGTAATTTTTCCCAGAGAATATGTCTACTTATGCTATCAAATGCAGATGTAAAGTCTATGAAGCAGCAGTAGAGTTTTCCCTTTTAGATTTGAATGTACTTCTATGCTATATGTTGTAAGACATAACAATGTTGGATAGTAGATCTTGATTTTCTAAAACCATTTTGGGTTTCATGAAGGATGAGGTTCTTTTCCACCCAATCATTTAACCTATCAAGAATTATTTTTGTAAATATTTTTTGTGATACATCGATAAGGCTAATTGGCCTGTACATTTTAGGATTGTTTGGGTTATCTTTTTTATATATAGGATAGATAGAGGATCCTCTCCAGCTATGTGGTGGGTCATGTCTCTGTACTATGGAATTAAATATCTTGTGTAATATTGGATTCCACCAATCGATTAAAATGTTTATATATATCCCCAGTGATCTAATCAGGTCCTTATGCTTTATTCGTTTTTAGTCTTGATATTGAACTTATCTCTTCTGGAGTTATATACAGGGAAGTAGGGTAATACATATTTTCGGCACACCTGCATGCAAATGGGGCCATAATGACATGCAAATGGCCTCGGCACAGCATGCGCCATGTGCAATAGGGGAGAACGAAAGTTGTGCAATAGCGGAAATGATCCAAAAAAAAAAAGGAACAAGAGAGAGGTGCAAGAACGCTACAGGAAAGCCACATGTGGGAGCAAGCTAACTGCAAGCAGGCACACAGTAGCTGTGAGCAGGACAGGGCAGGAGCAGGGCAGAGCACCTGGAAGCCACCAGGAACAGGGAAGGAGTGGGGAGCCTGTGCCACTGCACAGGAGAAAAGTGGGAAGTGCCACAGAGGACTGAGGTCACAGACAGTGGGCAGTGCGTCCAATACTGGGAGGTGTTCCTGGTGCAGGGGGAGTAGCAGTTAGGGCAGCAGGGGGGAATGGTAATACAGCTGCCGGGGGGGTAACACAAGCCAGGGACATGGCCAGTGCCACCATTCAGATGGAGGTAGTAATAAGGGGTGTGAGAAGGCAGGCAGCAGGGGGCGTGGCTGTGGAAGGGCCCGTTGGTGGTATGCCCCCAACAGGCAGTACCAAGCCCATACCAGCTTCGAGTTGTACACTGACACTGAGATTGTGGGCCGGTTCCACCTGAACCGGGCGATCCTGAGGCGGCTCTGTGAGCAATGCAGTGATGTGATGCAGGCACCCACATGACGGAGCCATGCTCTGTCAGTGGAGACTAAAGTGACAGCTGTCATGTGCCTGCTCACCATGGGTACCTTCCAGAGACCAACAGGGAACACAACAGGCATAACCCAGTCTGCTGCGTCATGCCTACTCACCCAATTCCTCAGCGCACTGCTGCCACATGCTACGGAGTACATCCATTTCCCCAGTGCACCAGCGGAGCGCACAGCACACATACAGGACTTCCACAAGCTAGCACAGATGCCTGGCATGCTCAGGGCCATTGACAGCACCCATGTGGCCATCTGCATGCCACCTGGCCCTGAAGGGGCTGCATACATAAATCGGAAGGGGTATGCAAGCATCAACTGACAGGTGGTGTGCGATGCCAGGGGGTGCATAACCAATGTCTGTGCCGGGGAGCACATGATGCCTTCATCTAGCACCAGTCAGCACTGTGCCACAGGTTCGAGAGTGGGGACATCCCCACTGGCCACCTAGTGGGTGAGTATGCAGATCACGCAGAAAGACATGGATCTTGGAAGGAGCATAGTCAGAGGTGACATGGTTACTGGCCTAGATGGCCCATGGCAGGGCGACGCTGATCACCAAACTGATGTCTACCCTCTACACACAGGTGACAGTGGATACCCACTCCGTCCCTGGCTGCTCACACCATACCGGTGGCCCGCGACCCCATCGCAGCAATGCTACAATGAGGCACATGCCACCATATGCAATGTCATCGGGTGGGTGTTCGGGATGCTGAAGGCACATTTCCGTTGCCTGGACACATCTGGTGGTGCCCTACAGTACAGCCCCTCAAAGGCCTGTGGGCTATTGCTGGCCTGTTGCATCCTGCACAACATGGCCAATGACTGTGGGATAGCTGTACAGGTTGAAGAGGGGGACAGCGATGGGAGCGATGAGGATGCTGGCGAAGGGCAGCTCCCCCCTTGGTCAAAGGGACGCCCAACTGATCTGGATGGTGCAGCTGCACTGGGACACCATCACAGAGGAGTACTTCAACCAACCCAGGTAAGTCATGGGGCCATGTGCAACCACCAATGGCAAGGGCACAACCCACAAACATGCATGGACAAACCCCAGGGGTGCATGTCATAAAGGAAATTGGCTGAGCATGGAACCGCACACGCCGTCAGGGATGGGCAAGGTCTAACACGTCATGCGGTCACACACACACACACACACACACACCCCCACAAGACATGCACAAAAAGTAGGAGGCACGCCGACCCTGACCACCACCCCTAGCCACACACACATCCACACACCACCACGTCCAGTGCCCGTCATTGTGCGTGTGTCAGACACTGGGCACCATTGCACACTGGTGTACAGCGCAACACAGGCATCATCATGCACACGCCACAGCGGCCAGCAGCCAGGAGGGTGTGCAGATGGAACGGTGTGTGTGTGTGTGTGTGTGTGTGTGTGTGTGTGTGTGTGTGCAGGGCCGGGTACCCCACCCATGCATTGCACGTTGAACAACACACTGCACACAGGGCAATGTCAGACAGTAGCCATGGTGGGAGACAGGTCAGTCACGTGCCACAGTGCCATGGCCACCACGGATGTGTGGGCGGCCCCGTCTGACAGCCACCAGCAGTGACAGGCTGATCAATGGCCTCATGGGGTGGCACCAACAGTCCCCAAGGGGTTCCGCTGTGGGAACACGACCATTCACGAGCAGGGGTCTGCAGCACACTGAACATGCCTGCGCCAGGCGTGCTCGGGATGCCCACAGCTGAACCCGGTGTCGACAAGGAGGGTGTTGCATGACACCAGGAACGGGGGGGTGGACATTGTACTATGCGGTGTCTGCGATGCATGGGCAAATAACTGTGTGCCCATTGTGGCCATGACAGCTGTGAACGCCTGTGTCTGCCTGTCAATGGCAGCGGCCACATCCTCCCGCAGCCGGTCCATCCCTGCCAGGAGCAGACCGGTGTCCCTGCTGCGCCATTCCTCTGCCTGGCGCAGGGCCGCACTGAGTGCATCCACTGCCGTCACAAGCCACAACTGCTGATCGACTGAATCTTGGAGTATGCGGGTGTGCTCATCTAAGAGGTCATCCGCCTGATCGGCATGCTGTCCCTCATGGTGTTCGTGGCCCTGATGGGCAGCACCCCTTGAGGGTGGGCGCTGTACACCAGGGCCATGCCTGGGCATGTCCACAGGTGGTGAACTGACCCATTGGCCGACTGCTGACACTGCCCCTCCAGCTGCTGCTCTCCAGGGCTCAACGGTGTCGCCACAGCAGCCACAACAGCCCCACTGTGCTGGACACACACCAGTGCTGCCCACTGGTGCAGACAGGCACAGGCTGAGACTGTAATGTTACGCAGGCCTCCAAGGCGGCACCACCCATGGCTATGCCCATGCTGTAACCTGCTGTGTGGCCATCCTGTGGCCCACACGTATCACTGTCCATGATGTGAGCTCCATCATCATCAGTGATGGATCCGGCACCAGTCCGAGTCTCAGCATGCTGGCATCCATGGACGCTGGCATGCTGAGACACAGGCAGGGCCTCCTCCACACCTGCTCCACCAACATCAGTCCGGACAGCCAGGTGGGACCACTGTCGCCCTGACCCCTCAGACACCTGTGGAAATGGACGGGCCCTCCTCTGTGTTCATGGTATCACCCTCAGTGGATGAGCCCACCACAGCCTGACCCATGTAGATGCTCAGGAGCTGTAAGGGAACACAGTAGCATTAATGTATCTGCCTTACCCTGTGTCATTCCCCCCAGTGACAGATCAGGACCTACCATGCAGTGACGGGCTACCATCTGTCTGAAATCCACCACCTGGAGCACCCTCGATGGCACAATGCCACATGCTGCCAGCAACCCGCTCTTCTTGTGGGGTCAGGTGTTGCACGGCCGGCTGTCCCCCACCGGTCACAGCCCATGCTGCCCTGATGGTAGCCACCTTATCCTTAATCCTCCGCCTGTCCGTGCCCACCTTCTTCTTGCACTCCTGCATGGACCGCTGGTGGCTGCCATGCAGGTTGATGGCACGCGCCACCTCTCCCCATGCAGCAGCATGGGTCTGTGGTGTTCACCGCTGTCCGCTGAGCAGTGGCTCCTGGTCAAGGTAGGCCTCAAACAGGGCATCTGTTTCTGCCTTAGTGAAGTTTGGCCTTCTCTTCCTCCCACATCTCTGTTCCTCTTCCTCCAGCTCACGATCGCTCATCATTGATCCTATGGGAATGACAGGTGTTACCTGTGACTGTGCAGTCCCATGCATCTCCCACACACTACAGTCCACACTCCCAAACAGCATGCAACTCACCACAATAGACTGCAATACCAGACTATGGCCTCTGCAGCCCAATGTCACATTTACATAGTGCAACGCATGCAAATGAGGTGAGGCGCAATTTTAAGTGGATGCTAATGCAGTATCTGTGCCATTGAATAGCTGGTTAGCTGATTTGCATATGCTAGCTGAATATCGCGCTGTTGCGCCTTGCGCAATTGTGTTGAATGTGGTCAGGCAAGGGCACATTTCTGTGACATGTGCAGTGGACACCGAATGGCGCATGTCCGGGGTGCTGACACCGACGCCTTCCACACTGCTGACATGCTGTGCGAGGGGGGTAGTGCAGGGCACGGCCACCATTGTGCCAGTGGTGCTACTGCGCTGTTCACATGTGTGGCGCTCTGGCACTGGGGAGCCGTAGACGCCGTGGGGCCACAGCATGATAGACCACTACAGGAAGTGCCACACAGGCACCCTACCATGCTACACGTGGTGAGTACTAATCATGCTGTGGCGGCCTGTGCGCGAGAAACCCCTGACCCTCTGCCAACCTTTGCCCCTAGGCACCATGCATCCGTATGGGTGCACCTCTATCGCGCTGTTCGGTGACAGCGCGATGGAGAATGGCAGCGCAGTACTGCGCAGCATCCGCACATGGCGGATGTGCGCTACAGAGTTCCATTTTGATACTGAAAGATTGGAGGATGGCACGGAGATGGGCACCGATCTGGAGCCAGGTTGAACTGGCCAACCTAGTGTCCCTGGTGGAGCCCCATGCTGCTGCTCTATTTGGGGAGGCACCCCTGGACAGGACCAGGAGTGCCATGTGGGAGGAGGTGGTGGTGGCCCTTGAGGAGGCGATTGGCATAGAGTGCACAGCCGTGCAGTGCAGGCACTGCTATGGGGACCTGCAGCATAGGGACCCAGACAGGCTTGCCCACCTGTGGTCATGCTCCAGGAGGGGCATGGTTCCACGGCCAGGTAGGTGCCCCATCCATACACTGTTAACATCCATACAGGTATCGGGGTGGCATGTGTCCAGCACGGGCGGGCCATCCAGTGTGGGCTGTGGTGGTGGTATGGGGTGGAGGAGCAGATGGGTATGGCTGTGTGGGATTGCACACACCAGGGGGTGGCGGGACTTTGCTACTGGATTGTACTGATGTTCCTCTCTCCATGTTTGCACCCTAGGCCCTGAGGAGTGCCGGCATGCCAGGGAGGGGAGGCTGCAGGTGAGGCACATAATACAGCAAGGGCGGCCAGACAAGACCAGTGCAGGGACCAGCCTGATGATGGTGAGTGGCTTACATCCATGATTTCTTTTAAATGCTGTGTAACAGTGTGGGCAGCGGGGCATGGCCACCATCCATTGACACCACTGCCATGCACACAACATGGTACAGTCAGCACTGTCCAGTGGCACTGCATGTCTGGGAGTGCGTCAATGGTGGTCCATGCATGCACTGGGTACATGGCTGCGCCACTGCCTTCCCACCGTGTAGCCACGTCACTGTACAGCCACGGTGGTGCTGTGCGGGACTTGGCCGGTGGGTGTGTGCAGCAGTCCGCATGACTGTGTGCGCCTGGGTGGGCAGGTCTTGTGGACACAATCACTGTGGGTGGTTGCACACCATCACAGAGGCATGTCCCATGGCCGTATGCCATGCACAGTGGGTGGGCTGCAGGGGGCTGTGCATTCACACCTATTGACTCTGCTCCCTTGTCCTAGGTGGACGGCAGTTGCATACCATCCAAAGGACGCTGCAGGAGATACTGCAGGTGGCCAGGGCCTCCCTTGAGATATTGGAACGCATTGACCGTCTGGGAGTCTGACGGAGGCATGGCGGGAGGTGCAGTCAGAGCGGGGAGCTGGGCTCCCGCTGAGCATGTTTCACCCCATGATTTCCCCTACACCCCTGGACACACCCTCACACCACTCCTTCCCTCTACCATTTGTTCACCCCTGCCCCTTACCCCCCCACCTTGTTTGTAGCCCTGCCCCCAACCTTTTGTACATAACTTTAAATAGTTGTTTTTGATCTTTTAAAATACATTTGCTTTGTTATGCCTACTGTGGTGGTCTCTGATTTGCAGTGGGCTAAAGGTGCTCAGCTGCAGTGGTGTGCATGGCATCAGGGGTGGTGAAGTCATGGGCATGTGTGTGTGTGTGTGTGTGTCCATAGGGGAAGTGACTATGGTGTGGGAGTAGCTATCAGTCACTGTCTGTGGTTTGTGTGTTGTTCCCTGTGCACTGGATGACTGTTTGCAGTGGTCCACGGTGCATGCTCTGTGTCCATGGCACACCTGTCAGACCATCCATGGCCTGTGCAGCTGACACCCTTTCATGTCTGTGACCTGCACAGTCCACTGGCATGTCAGTGGTGGCTGTCCAAGCTGGACAGACACTGTACCCGGCACAATGCCGGGTTGCCTCCTGTCACTGGTGTGGTGCATGTCTGCCTCAGGTGGCACTGTGGCCTCCACTGTTGTTGTCCCATCTCCATGCTGTCGCTTGTGTGTGTCACAGGGGATGTGCAGCACTGTCTGTCACTTGTGCTGCGGGTGCATGCTAGTGGAGTACAGCTTCACAGTGCTTGCGTAGGGTGGCTGGCACTCCTGTGCCATGGAGGGGTGCTAGCCGTATGTACACGGTTTCCGTAGTCACACGCTGGGGGCCTGGTTGCTCTGCTACTGTGTCACTGTGTTGGTGTGCCCTTGGGTATGGGTGGGTGTTTGTCCATGCACTGTGTTGCATCCTGTGTGGTGCATGCTTCCATGCACCACTGTGGGTGTCTGCACTGGCTGTTGTGGCCAGTGCTGGGTCGGGTGTGTCCTTGGGAGGGTGTGCAGGGTGCTGTACCACTGGTGGTGGGGTCCGGGGCAACCCCTGTCACATGTGGGGTACCTTGTGTGCTGACACATGGTCAGTCTCTCAGCTGTACCTCGGGGGGGGACATGCGTGGTGGCACTGTGTATGCAGCCATTGCATCGCTGTCTGCTGCAACCCACTGACAGGTGCTCATGGTGGGACTGCCTTGCATGGTTCTGTGGTGCACAGGGTTGCATTGTCACAGTGGGGGTGGTGGCATGCATGAGGTGTCCTGCACTGGTGGACGCTGCTCCTGGTTAGGGTGTCTGGGGATTATGGTGCAGGGTGTGCTCTGCATTGGTGGAATGGTGTGGCACGGGGTGGTCGGACCTCCTTGTGTGCCAGTCACAGCTTGCCAGGGGGTGTGCTGTGTGCTGGGGCACCATGCCCCGGCTGTGGGTTTGTTGTTGGTATCCATGGGCTGGTGGTAATTCCAGTTCTCCACTGGTTGTACAGTGCATGGGGTGTGGGGGGCGATGTCTCCTGTGTGCTCCTCTGCCCATCTGTGGCATGGGTGGTGGGCCCCTGCATCCTTTCTCTGCGCATCCCTGGTTGTGCTGTTGCACTGCTGCCCTGCTTCACTGAGCATCCCTGGTTGTGCTGTTGCACTGCTCCCCTGCTTCACTGGGCATCCCTTTTTGTGCTGTTGCACTGTTGCCCTGCTCCACTGAGCATCCCTGGTTGCACTATGGCACATCTGAACTGCTCCACTGAGCATCCCTAGTTGCGCTATGGTGCACCTGAACTGTGCCACTGCACATCCCTGGTTGCGCTATGGCACAGGTGGCACAATATTCAGTCGTGTGCTGCAGGTGCATCTTGACCCACGCAGTTTTTGAATATTGCACTTCTTGCGCATGGGCGCAGTGGACTTGTGCTTGCTCCTGCTGTTGCACACTTTTTTGGCGCAGTTTGAATATCTGGGCCATAATGTTTAAAGATTTTATGTTTTTATAACTGTTGCTAAGTCTCTGTACCTCTCTAAATTTTCACAGCAAGATTCAAGATCCAAAAGGAGATAAAAGAAAACTGTTTTACTAAAATTTACGAAAATCAAGTACGACTTGTTGGTCTCAAGACCAGGTCCTACTGTCTGTACTGGCTCAGTATTGACCTCTAAAATGCAAAATCAAAATCAAAAGTCAATGGCTGAAGCACAAATCTTGTTTTTCAGGGGAACTTCTTCTAGGTCTTCTTATGGTCGTCCCGAATGACCGTTTTGTCTCCAGTCGCCGCAGCGGTGCATAAACCCCAGTCCAATTTCAATACTTCTACAGAAGCAGGGGGGTCACCGCTGATCTGCCTCTCCCTTTGCTATCCACCATCTCTTCTTATTCTCAAGGGCTGCAGCCGACTCCTGTGGAAACGAAATGAAAGACTCCAGATAGAGAACCCTGGAATGGGGTATATAAGATTTCCTGGTAAGAGAGCTTACATTTGGTGCAATGGTGGCATACCTTTTACAAATATAAAAATAGCAAAGCTTTCCTGCTCCTCTGCCTTCCTCCACAAGACAGAGAGTGACGTACCGCACAACCTCCTCCTTCAACCTTCCAAGCTGAAAAATCCTGATCTGTACTTCACTATCTGGAAAAACTAGAGCAAAGTCGACTACAAAGTCTCTCGTCTTGCCAAGTGCTGAAAGTGCTCATCAAGAAGATATGACATAGACAAAGGGCATGGTTCTCCATTATGGAATACAGTCCGGCTCACCAGTAAAGGACACCTACATACAAGACGTTCATTTTAGTGAATGCTTCTGTCTTACCTAAACCTTGATAACTGGTGTATAATACAAAACCAGAAGGATATACTGTAGTGAATTAGCATTGCTCTGTGTAGTGGAAGGCATGGGTGGTTATTAGCAGCATTTAGAAGGTGTGAAGTGTGTTAGACAGTTTTCAAGTACATAAAGTATTACATGTTAGCAGTGAAAACTCTTACCTATCCTTTTTTATTCTATATTAGGAATGTCACTTAATCCCTGTCTTGTATGAATGAATATTTGTTTATTTGTTCAGTCATAGACCTTTACAAAATACAATCACATTATATATACAAGTCTTAAATAGTTTACATACAGATAAAAAACAAGTATAAATAAAAGGGTATCACCTTACATCCATTAACAGCTGTATTAATCATATTTCATGCGAATTAGTGCAATGGCTCTACGGTATTATGCAACTCTAGTAATTATATAACCTGTCTTGTATGATACCTTGAATTCCCCATTTTTAAGTTGATAGCGCGCAAGCGCAAGAAACATATTGCAGCAGCTTTTGCCAGAAGCAGGTTGTGGAGGCGCGGCACTGTTGTGGCCAATGCTCCCACTGCCTTTAAAGGCTTGGCCCGCTGTCCCCAGTGGTGTGGCATGCTGCTGCTGACACTAGTTCAGCCAGCATGCCAACTTGTAACATTTCAGCTGCTGTAATCAGGGGCCTCCTCATCATTGCAGTGTCATCCACTGCAATGAGGAAGCGACCCCTTATTGCAGGGCTGTTGCTGACGGGGAGCCCAGTCCCCGTCATCTTGCCCCCCATTTCTTGTGTGCCGAGGGGGGTACCCAGTCCTCCTTGGCTTATGTCCCGCCTCCTCCTGTGTTTGCAATGGGGGTGCCCAATCCACGTCGACATATGCCCCCATTTCTTGTGTGCCAAGCGGGGTGCCCAATCCCCCTTGCCTCATGAGCCCCTCAAGTATGTGCCGACAGGGGTGCCCAATCCCTGTCAGCTCCAGTGCCTCCCTACCCCAAAACATGCAGGTGGCATGCTGGGAGCCCACCCCAGCATGCCAAAAGTGCCTGCAAGAAAAAAAAGTCCCGCAACGTCTTTTTTACTCCTAAGAAGAAGAAAACGGTCCCTCGCCGTCTGCGCCCCCCTCCTGTGCCCTCCCACTGCATACCCACCTCCCTCACCCCACACTTACCTCCGGAGCTCGACACAACTATCTTCGGTGGACCGGGAACACGTCTGCACTCTTCAAAGCTGACCGCAAACTGAGGAAATGCCGATAAGCTGTATAATGGAATAAATAGGGTTTTTTTCAACTTTGATGCATATCTCAGTCATTTTTTTCAATTTTGGCACCAAATTTTCAACATGGGGTTTTTGGGACCCCTCCTCATGAATTCTGCCATTGTCATGGCGTTAATCGGCCCCACAAGGTAATTTCATGGTCACTGCATGTAATCACCTTTTGGGACTGATTAATGAAATGACAGTGCCAGTGTTCATGAGGTGGGCTCTCAAAAAGAATATGTTGCAAATTTGGTGGAAAAAATCCAAGAAATTTCTGTTTTATGAGTGTGTGTTGCGCAATTGCTACGCACGCTCGTAACTTCAATAATTTGCAATATTTTCATGCCAGATTTTCAACATTGGCATTTTTCCACATCTCCTTGTGAACAGTACAGCTGTCGTTTTTCACATCCTGGCCAAAATGTGTTTTTGCACTTCCGGCGCAGAATAGCGCGGTCGCTGTGGGAAATCAGTGTTCAGGACAGATTACGAAAATGACAGTGACACCACCATGAGCAGAGGTCCTAAAATGCCTATGTTGAACATTTTGTGATGAAACTCCACAAAATGACTGTGTTACGAGCATGCATTGTGCAGTTTCCACGCATCCTTGTAACTTCGCAAATTAATAATATTTTCACGCCAGATTTTCACCACTGGCATTTTTCCACACCTCCTTTTGAACAGTACAGCTGTCATTTTTCACATCCTGGCTGAAATGTGTTTTCACGCTTCCAGTGCACAATACCGCAGTCGCTGACGGAAATCAGTGTTTGGGACAGATTAGGATCGAGTGAGTGAGGGAGGAGTGACCAAGTTCAACTGAACTCTGTCGGGATTGCTGCGTATTTCTTTGTGGGCAGGAAAAGGCGCCAATGCAGGCAGGAGCCTAGTACAAACGGACAGCCTACAGCGCCGAGTGACACAGAATAAGCGAGTGAGGGACGGGGAGTGAGTGAGCTCAACGGAGATCTGTTGGAACTGCTGCAGATTTCTTTGTGGGCAAAAAAAGTCATCAATGCATGCAGAGGCCCAGTACAAAAGGACAGCCTGCAGCGGCGGAAGAAACAGAATGAGCGACTGAGAGAGGGGGAGTGAGTAAGCTCAACGGAGCTCTATCATGACTGCTGCGGATTTCTTTGTGGGCAGAAAAGGGTGGCAACACATGCAAGAGCCCCGTACAAAAGGGCAGCCTGCAGCGCCAGCAGAAACAGAATGAGCGAGTGAGAGTGAATGAGGTCAATGGAGCTCTGTCGGGACTGCTGCAGATTTCTTTGTGGCAGAAAAAAGTGCCAACAGAGGCAGGAGCCAAGTACAAAAGGGCATCCTGCAGCACCAAGAGAAACAGAATGAGCGTGTAAGACAGGGGGAGTGAGTGACCTCAATGGAGCTCTCTCGGGACAATGGCAGATTTATTTGTGGGCAGAAAAAGGTACCAACGCAGGCTGGAGCCCAGTACAAAAGGGCAGCCTGCAGCACCGGGAGAAACACAGTGAGCAAGTGAGAAAGGGGGAGTGAGTGAGCTCAACGAAGCTCTATCATGACTGCTGCAGATTTGTTTGTGGGTAGGAAAAGGTGGTAATGCAGGCAGGAGCCCAGTACAAAAGGCCAGCCTGCAGCGCTGGCAGAAACGGAATGAGTGAGTGACAGAGGGGGAGTGAGCGACCTCAGCGGAGCTGTGCCAGGACTGCTGCAGATCTCTTTGTGGGCAGAAAAAGCTGCCAACACAGATAGGAACCCAGTACAAAAGGGAAGCCTGCAACAGCGGGAGACAGAGAACGAGTGAGTGGGGGGGGGAGTGAGTGAGCTCACCGGAGCTCTGTTGGGACTGCTGCAGATTCCTCTGTGGGCAGAAAAAGGCAGCAATGCATGTAGGGGCCCAGTACAAAAGGACAGCCTGCAGCGGCGAGAGAGACAGAACGAATGAGTGAGATGGGGGAGTGAGTGAGTGAGTGAGCTCAATGGAGCTCTATCATGACTGCTGCAGATTTCTTTGTGGGCAGAAGAAGGTGACAACACAGGCAGGAGCCGAGTACAAAAGGGCAGCCTGCAGTGCCAGCAGAAACTGAACAAGTGAGTAAGAGAGGGGGAGTGAGCAAGCTCAACGGAGCTCTGTCGGGACTGCTGCAGATTTCTTTGTGGGCAGAAAAAGGTGCCAACAGAGGCAGGAGCCAAGTACAAAATGGCAGCCTGCACTGCCAGGAAAAACAGAATGAGCGAGTGAGACAGTTGGAGTGAGCGACCTCAACGGAGCTCTGTTGGAACTGCTGCAGATTTCTTTGTGGGCAAAAAAAGGCATCAATGCACGCAGAGGCCCAGTACAAAAGGGCAGCCTGCAGCGGCGAAAGAAACAGAATGAGCGAGTGAGAGAGGGGGAGTGAGCAAGCTCAATGGAGCTCTATCGTGACTGCTGCAGATTTCTTTGTGGGCAGAAAAAGGCGGCAACGCAGGCAGGAGCCCAGTACAAAAGGCCATCCTGCAGTGCTGGCAGAAACGGAACGAGCGAGTGACAAGAGGGGGCATGAGCAAGCTCAACCGACCTGTGACGGGACTACTGCAGATTTCTTTGTGGGCAGAAAAAAACACCAACAGAGGCAGGAACCCAGTACAAAAGGACACCCTGCAGTACCAGAAGAAACAGAATGAGCAAGTCAGAGAGGGGCAGTGACCCACCTCAACAGAGCTCTGTCAGGACAGCTGCGGATTTCTTTGTAAACAGAAAAGGGTGCCAACGCAGGCAGGAGCCCAGTACTAAACAGCAGCCTGCAGCACCGGGAGAAACACAACGAGCGACTGACAGAGGGCCACTGAGCGAGCTCAACTGAACAACGCAATCAACATTCGGCATTGACAAATGCTTTTTAGGTTGTGTTAGCACTTTGTTCATTTAAAATAATAAAAGGAATGCTCCTTTTAATATGGCTCAGTCCAGGTTTTCAACTGTTTTCTCCACCGTTTTTGAACACCCTGGGCAGGATTTTCAAACTGTGGCGCAGGGCTTGTGTCTTGCCCTGCACCACGGGACTCTGGTTTCACCGGTATGCCACATCATATTGCTACATATACGCCTGATTTTCCATTCCCAGGTATAGTTCCGACACTTTCCATGATTTGCGGCAGCTTGCGCCAAATATTTGGAGCAAGCTCCGTATTAGAGGCCCTAGGGAGCGTCACAGGTTAGACCACATAAATGCGGTCCAAGGCTCTGCAGTCGGCACAATTGATAGAAAATCCCAATTGCTGACAAGAGAATATCGCGAGCTCCGTTTGTCGTATGGTCGGTGCACCGGGAGCTTGTGGCATTCTTACAATTTGAAAATCTAGCCCCATTGTTTAATATCACTTTTCTTATGACTGAGGACAAATCGTGTGCAGCAGCCAGTGCTTCCTGACCTAATGGGACAACAGGTGGACAGAAACAGCTAAGAATACTGATGATGAAACTTAGAGTGAGTGCTCCTGTCATTATTTCAAATGTAGCAAGCATTTGTCAGTGCCAGATGTTCGCCACTGGTATAGAAGCCCTGGGGTACTAGATGCATTGTGCTGCATTTTGTGGGTTATGTATAACCCAAAGTTAGCCTGCATTCATAAATTTCAGCGCAGGTTCATAACTGTCATGTTTTAATATTTTTGTCCCAAACTGTCCACATAGCCTTTTCATGAACCCACTTCATGAACAAGTGCAGAGAACATTTTCAACTCTTGTCTGAAAGGGGATTTCGCACAGAGACTGCAAAATCACCTTACGGGATGCAAAACCACATTTTGTCCAGGATTTTAAAAATGGCAGCTGTCACATTCATGAGGTGCTGTAATGAAATGGCTATGTTGAAAATTTGAGGTAAAAATATTGAAAATTACCAAAGTTACAAGCCTGCATTTGCAAAATTCAGTGTAGGCTGATAACTCTAGAAACATAGAATTTGACGGCAGATAAGAACCACTTGGCCCACCTAGTCTGCCCATTTCCCTACCTAATGGATAAGCTGCAGGTCCTAGTTAACCAACAGCCTACTTCCTCCTATCCCCCACTAGAATTGCCTGATGCCTGTCCCATGCATTCTTGAATTCCCCAGCCGTTTTTGACTCTATAACCTCCTCAGGAAGGCTGTTCCATGCATCTACAATCATCTCTGTGAAGAAATACTTCCTCACATTACCTCTGAGCTGTCCCCCCTCTATCTTCAGATTGTGTCCCCTAGTTCTTGCACATCTCTTTTTCTGAAAGATGCTACCCTCTTGGACTTTGTTGATTCCCTTGAGGTATTTGAAAGTTTCCATCATGTCCCCCCTCTCACTTCTTTCCTCAAGGCTATACATCTTAAGCTCCTTTAGTATTTCGTCTTTCTTCATATATCTTCTGGTGCAGACCCTGCACCATTTTGGTTGCCCTCCTCTGGACAGCCTCCACCCTGTCTTTGTCTTTACGGAAATGGGGTCTCCAGAACTGGACACAGTACTCCAGATGTGGTCTTACCAACTGTCTGTACAGAGGGCCAACAACTTCCTGTTTTCTACTGGTGATGCCTCTCCCTATGCATTCCCAGTATCCCCCCAGCCCTCCTTACTGCCTTCTCACATTGCTGACCCACCTTTAGGTCATCTGATATGACTACCCCCAGGTCCTCTTTCCATTTTTGTTGTTGTCAGTATCTCACCCCCATTGTGTACTCTTCCCCTTGGTTTTTGTTTCCCAGGTGCATTTGTAACCCCTAGGGGGCGTTATCCTAGGGGCTACTACCCCTGCCTGCCCTAACTGTGACAGGGTGAGGGGCCCAGATCCATTGGCGGGTGCCTCCAGCCAGAGGTCGGGGTTAGAACAATTGAGATTGACTCAGTCACAGCCCTCTGGGTTGCTGCAACCCCCCTTTCTTCCCACTAGTGGCCCACACAGTTCAATTTCAGTGTCCTTACCATATACACTTACCCACCGGCTCAAACCAATCAGCTCACTCCGGGGATCCCCTGAAAAGCAAGGTACAGTTAAACCACATTCACTGTGCAATATTTCCCCATTAATACACAAACTAGCCAGTGTACTTTTGCAAAACAAGCAATCTGATTTATTCAAGGGGACACAACAAGGACCGGGGGGAATCAGGTTGATTAGCTTACCACTACAATGTAAAAATGTTCACCTAGGGCTCTGTGCACAGGTCTAACCTATGAGTTACTGTCCATGGGTACCCAAGCCCTAAAGTCTAGTTCCTCAACGCAGCTGGTTGGGGCCCTGACACAGATGAGCATTTAATTCCTACTGCGATTTGATGGAGCCAGCCGGATCAGCTAATGTAGTTGGCAAAGTAACCAGAAAATCTTGCCCTGGCTAGCAATGTTTAACAGGGAGCTACCCTGATTTAGCACTCACAACTCCAGAAGGAAGAGTGCTCTCACATCACTCACAGGGCTGAGCCTGAACTTCAGATACTTCTCCACACATTTATATGAAAGACAACAGAGGGGTACCATACCAGGCAGCTGCTCCTATGGCCCGACCGAACTCACAGCTATCGGGAGTCTCACTGCAGCTTCAACTTTCCTGACAGACTGAGCGAGATTCAGCAGATTCTCCAGTCCTCTTCAAGTTGAGCCTGGTAGGTAGCTGTGCTTGTACACAGCCTCCTCTGACCGCTGCCCTTCGGATTTAGTCCGTGGATCGCCGGCGATTTAAACGTCCGCCTCAGGCCTTTCACGCACTTCCCACATGAACACTCAACGGCGCAGGAGCTCAGAGTTCCTTCCTCATTCACAGCCACAACGCCTCTGCCCCTTGACAGCATGGGGCCATCCTCTCTGCTCGGGCACCACCTGATCCCATTGGCTGGCTACAGATGCCAGTCACTTAGTCCTGCTTTCAGTGGTGCGAAAAAGGTGCCATGGTGTAGCCTTCACTTCCCACAATTATCAGCAGTATCCCCATTGGTCTGTCGGCTCCCCAGAGAGCCCTCATTCTGGTTGGTCGCCAGTTACTTTATTTGCAATACCCCCTGCCCCTATTGGACCCTTCAGAACGTCCAGGTCCAAAATGGAGGGGCACAGCACACACAGTCTCAGCTGCAAAAGAAACAGGTTAAACAAACTGTAATCCCATCAGCAGGCTAGCTAGTTATGCCCAAACAGTTACATCTTTCAAAAGAGGCTCCCCCTGCACATATAGCGACTGCCAAATGGGAGTGATTTCACCGCGGCTCAGGCAGGACATGAACAGAGAAACACCAGTCCCCCCATACCAGCCCGTTGAACCCTGCGAGCAGGCAGCCCTTAAAGAGGCAATACTGCAGGCTTTAAAAGCCTCACAACGCCCGCATTTTGGCGCCATGGCACCGAACACCAGTTAGGCAGGGAGCATTAGGCAAGCTCCAGGAAGGCTTTTAGGAACCCCTATCTGTAAGGGGGTTACACATTACTTTGCACTTCTTTGCACTGAATCTAAGCTGCCATACATTTGACCATTCCTCCAACCTTGCCAAGTCCCTTTTCATCCTTTCAGCTCCTCCTTGCATATCAACCCTGTTGCAGATCTTTGTGTCATCTGCAAATAGACATACTTTGCCTACCAGTCCCTCTGCAATGTCACTTATAAAGACATTAAAAAGGACCAGCCCCAGTACTGATCCCTGTAGTACCCCACTAGTAACCCTCCATTTTCACTGTGGACTCCATTTACTACTACCCGCTGTGTCCTGTTGTCCAGCCAGTGTTTTACCCAGGCTACCACCCTGGACCCACTCCCAGGCTGGCTAATTTGTTTATTAATCTTCTGTGCTGGACTGTGTCAAATGCTTGCTAAAAATCTAGGTAGACCATGTCCACAGCCCCTCCCTGGTCTACTACTTTGGTCACCCAGTCAAAGAAATCAATTAGATTTATTTGACATGACCTTCCTGCTGTGAATCCATGCTGCCTTGGGTCCCGTGCCCCACTGGCTTCTAGGTACCTAACAATTCTTTTCTTCAGAAGTGATTCCATCAGTTTCCCTACCACTGAGGTCAAACTGACAGGTCTGTAGTTTCCTGCCTCTGCCTTGCTCCCACTTTTGTGAAAGGGAATCACATATGCCCTTTTCCAGTCCTCGGGTACCACACCATCCTCCCATGATTTATTAAAAAGGGTAGTCAGTAGTGTTACTAGTTCTTTCCTTAGTTCTTTTAGAATTCTGGGGTGAATTCCATCAGGCCCCATTGCTTTACCCACTTTCAGTTTTAAGAGTTCTTTCAGAACCCTTTCTTCTGTGAAAGGACTAATATCAACCCCCCTATCCAGAGTGCTTCTATTGACTGGATTAGGTATCTCCCCCTGCTTTTCTGTTGTGAATACTGAGCAGAAGTATTCATTCAGTATCCCTGCTTTTTCACTGTCGCTTTCTGCCCAACCACCTTCCTCTTTATTCAGCCTCAGTATCCCTGCCTTAGTCTTTCTTTGCTCCCTAATGTACCTATAAAAGGTTTTATCCCCCTTCTTAACCAAGTTGGCTATCTTTTCCTCAGTTTGTGCCTTTGCTATTCTGACTGTCTTCCCCACTTCCTTCTGCTTTAACTGGTACAGTTCTCTGTCCTGCTCCTTCTATGTTTCCTTATACTTCCTGAATGCTATCTTTTTCTCCCTTACCTTCCCCGCCACTTCTTTTGAGAACCATAGTGTTTTTTTCTTTTGTTTTGATTTGTTAATTTGTGTCACACAAAGGCTTGTTGCCTCTGTGATGGCGGTTTTGATGTTTCCCCATTGTTGCTGCACCCCACCTTCTTGCCTGTTTGCTAGTGCTTTTCTGAGGCACTCTCCTATTTTGACAAAATCAGCCCTCCTGATGTCCAGTACCTTCACCTTTGTGTGGCTTGACTCTACAGCTAAGTTTATTGTGAACCACACTGTTTGGTGGTCGCTTGTTCCCAGATGGCTACTCACTTCAAGATCAGAGATCCTCTCTCTGTCCCCATTTGAGAGTACCAGGTCTAAGATTGCTCCCTCCCGAGTGGGTTCCAAAACTAGATGTCTGAGGCATGCCCCCTGTAGAGCATCGAGAATGGCCCTGCTCTTGGATGTGGCTACAGCAAAGGTGCTCCAGTTAACATCTGGCATATTCAGGTCCCCCATCAGCAATATCTCCCCTTTCTCTGCCATCCCAAGGATGCCTTCTATCATTTTCTTGTCCATTTCCTCCCCCTGAGACGGAGGTCTGTAACTCCTGTGCGGATTGTGGAGCCATTTCCAGTCTCCAGGGTGACCTGCAGTGCCTCCTCTCTTCCCTGTTTACCCTTTAGTTCTGTTGCTTTGATCCCTTTCCTTACATAGAGAGCTGCTGCTCCTCCTCCTCTTCTTCCCTCCCTGTCCTTCCTGTAGATTGTGTACCCTGGTATGCTGACATCCCAGTCATGGTTCTCTGTGTACCATGTTTCTGTGACTGCCATGATATCCCGGCATCCCTCTTCCATCAAGGCCACCATTTTTGGGAGCTTTTTACCTAGACTACGGGCACTGGTACTCATTACCCTTCATTTTTTTATGGCTTTATTTCTTTTTGCCCCATCCCTGTCCTTATTGCCTTTGTCTTTTTCTCCATGTACCCCTGCCCTTATCCCTATCGACTGCTCTATCTTGGAGTTTACCTCACTAACTACCCTGATTTTAAGGGGGGGGCTAGGATTTCCCTTCTCCTTTTCAGTGCCTCCCCCCTTGGCTAGTTTAAATGCTTGCCAATGAAGCATTTAAACCTATCACCTAGAATCCTGGTTCCCCTCCTGGATAGATGCAGACCATCGTGCCTGTATAGGCCTGCATCCCTCCAGGTGGAGCCCCAGTCCCCAATGAAGCCAAATCCCTGAGCTCTGCACCAGTTTTTCAACCAGTCATTGAATCCCATGATGTGAAGTACCCTAGCCTCATCCATGCCATAGACAGATAGCACTTCCGAGAAAGTTACTGTGTGTGCTACTTGTCTAAAGCCCTCCCCAACTCCACAAACTCCTGTTGCACTGCTCTGATCCCATTCTCAGCCAGGTCATTCATCCCTAGGTGGATAATGACATCCAACTCACTCCCCCTTGCAGCTGCTCCCACAATCGAGGCTTTGTTTCCTGTCCCTCCAAGTCATGGCGCCGGGCAGGCACCTTACCTCCCTTTCCCCTCCCTCCTTCCCCCAGTTCTACCCCTTAAAAACTGAGTCCCCCACCAGGAGTTGTTTCCTTCCCCTGTGGGGTCCTGTGCCACCCTCCTGTGGGTCTCCATTGTGGAGGTTCCCAGCATCCTCCTTGGTCTCCACTGCAGGTGCCTCCATAGAGGAACCATGCTCCGCCAGAGTGGTGAATGAATTGTGGAGAGGCACAACTGAAGGGATGTGCCTCTGTTCCATTACCCTCACCCTCCCTGAGCCCACCGTGGTCCAACCACTCCTCTTTCTTGGCAACTTTGTTGTTTTTAAATATTTTTATACCAGATTTTCAACACAGCCTTCTTATGACTCCATCTTATGAACAAGGGAAGAGAAAATGTTCGGCTCCTGCCCAAACGGTGATTTCATGTAGGAACCACAAAATCTCCAGTTGGGACAGATTTGTCAAGTTTCACTGCAGTTGTTCATGAGGTGGAGTCCCAAAAAAAGGAATGTTTAAAATTTGGGACAAAAATATACAAAAATGGCACAGTTATGCCGTTAAGTTCAAAACCCTGTTGAAATGCATTGAACTGCTTACCTGTTTCCTAAGTCCACGGTCCAGCTTTCAAGAGTGAAGACATGTCTGTGGTTCACAGAAGATTACAGCGTTGGACCTCTGGTGGGTAAGTGAGGGTTTGGGGTAGCATGGGAGTGGGTGCTGAGTGTGAGGGTCAAATGGCGGGATAGTAATGGCCGCAACAGACATTGATGGCTATTTTTCTTTTCAGGGGGTTTCTTTAAAAAAAACTATGAGGGAAGGTTTTCTTTATTTCAGGTTGTGACCCTGAGGGATTAGGCACCTCCAGCATCAGTATTACATTTGTGCGGGAGGATGTGGGGTGGTGGGTGCTGAGACGGAGGATCGGATGGGCATGACAGTCACAGGGGCGGCAGCAATGGAGAGCGACAGTGACACTGGGATATTGGGCACCCCCAGTGTCAGTGCTATGTTTGTGGGGGGTGCTGAGAGGGAGGGGTGGGTTGGCTGGACAGTTACAGGTTTGGCAGCAATTGAGAGCGACAGTGACACTGGGAGATTGGGCACCCCAGTGACAGTGTTATCTTTGTGGGGGGGGTGATGAGAAAGAGGGTGAGGTGGGCAGGACAGCTACAGGGGCAGCAACATATATAAATTGGGGTATTTTAACTCAAGCCGGAATACCGAGCTGGAATATGAATTTGTGTAACCCCTAGGTGGCGCTATCCCAAGGGCTACTACCCCTGCCTGCTTGGCTAGTAGCAGGTTAAGGGGCCTGGGTAATGAAACGGGTGCCTCCACCTGGAGGTCAGGGTTATTAGTGGTCAAGCTAACCTGGGAACAGCCCTCCGGGACACTGTAACCCTCCTCTTTCCCTTCTAGTGGCCTGAACAATATACAATAATTACTTTCACGATGACCCTTATTCACCAGGCAATTACCCACACTGTTTGCACTTACCACCAGGGCTGGTTCCTCTAGCTTGACCCTGGGGACCCACTGTAAAACAAGGTTAAGCACAGTCATTAGCAACAGTACAATACTTTTGGCACAAACTGGAACCACAGTCGGGTTAAATGCAAACAAAGTTAAATCTGATTTATTCAGGGTAACTGAACAAGTGAGGGGCGTAATCAAGTTGATTTGCTTAAAAGCTATATTAATCAGACAGTTATGCATGCAGTTCAGAGTCCCTACACAGTCACACACTCTGGGTACCCAGGTAGGAAAATGGTGGGCTAACCAGGAACATTGCAGCTGGTTGGGGCCCTGTGATGGAAGAAAACAACTTGCACAACACACACTATTTGTAATCCGGAGCTGGAGGGCTCAGTTTGTGAAAGAAAAGGCAACAAGACAATCCGATGACAACACTTTTAGATTTAGCTGTCATTGTAGGGAGCTACCCTGATGTTTACTCACGATACCCAATACTGAACACAGGCAAGATGAAACTGAGAGTGCAGGCTGTTGAGCTGAAGCGCCCGGAGAAGCAGGGCCACGCAAATCACTGAGGCATCCTTCCTCTTCAAGGCGTTGAGCAGGGGGCTGATCCCCAGGCTGGTCTCTCGTCGATGACTTTCTCTGCGTAGCCAGGTATTCTGGCCGGGCCAGTGTAGCAGGGCCCAGGCAAATGGAAATTGATATGGATTCAGTCCGTGGAGCTGGATACAGCCTCCATCAAGCAAAACACAGTTCAGACACAGAGTGGGGAACCAAATCATGACCCACTATAAGCACACAGCACATTCACATGTAAGAGAATTCCATTGTACCAGGCAAATGGCTCTCCAGTCGCAAGTACAGAGTCTCTGCACAATCTGGGAGTTCAGAGGTAGCTGGAAATCCTGACAAGCCGATTGCATTCAGCAAATCCTCGGTCTTCTTCAGGTTAAAGCCTGGTCACAATTCAGTGGCTTAATTCGCTCTCCAAATTCGGATTCAGTCCGAAAAAAGCACAAGTTCCCTCTCAGGGACAGCAGGCAGGCATGCAGGCCAAACTCAGGCCTTTCCACAGTTCTCCCATGCGAATCCACTATGGATTGCTGCTCAAACTATCTCGAGCTGTTACTTCTTCACTTCCCAACTTAGATCTAACTGAAACTGCAAGCAGTGTGGGACTTTCCCCAAGATCCAAAAGGTTCGGTTGGCTGATCTGTCTGCCATTCACAACAAGGGCTCTCCCTCCAAGTTATTTTAGGTTCCAAAAACCCAAAACTACAATTCCTACAAGTTTTGGACCCACCAAGCCCCTGTAGGCAGGCTCCATTTTAGAGTCCCAAATGTACTGATTGGCCCATTCTGACAGTCCAGGACCAAGATGATAGAAACAAACAGAACTATCCTTGCTGCAAAGAAGGCAGGTTAGAACAAACTGCAATATTATTACTACTCTAACAAATGATCAGCAAACAAGTACATCTTCTAACAGGGCTCCCTCTCAGATTAATTATGACTACAATCCAGGCAGCTCTTAAAGTGACAGTACACAGAGGCTATACAGGCACTCTCTGGCAATACATTTAAACTGCTAAAATGCAGGACACCAGCCTGGCAGTGAGCATTTAAGCAAGCTCAAGGAAGACTTTTTGGGAACCCCCATTTGTAGTGGGTTTACATTTGCATTTGCACAAGCCCAGCATCACAGCTTGAGTTTAATAACCCAATTTCTATAACTTGAAGGCCTCATTTCATGTTGGCTTGCACTTTCCTGAGTTCAGCTTTCTTAATACTTTAAAACAATCTGTTTAGTTGAACTCAGGTGTGCTGAGCCCTGAACAAGCCTTCTGGTGCTTCAGCACCATTTAGAGATGTGACCAAGCATTGGAAGTGGCGCAGTAGTGGACTGTGGGGGTTTAATGCTTAGGAGGTGGCATGGTAACACTGGTGGATTGGGCACCCCCAGTGTCAGTGTTATGTTTGGGGGTGTCTGGTGGGTGCTGAAAGGAAGGGTCGGGTGGAAGGGCAGTTGTTAAAGCTCAAGTCTGCAACAGCAGGACTACCATATCTCTTCGATTAAAAGCCATGGCTTATATTTGTAATTGCAATGTTTTTACCACGGTGTAACAGTGTAAATACTGCACTGGGAAACAAAAGGTTAACAGCTTGTTTGAGATTGAGGAAATGCAGGGAATTCAGCATGAACAGGCAAGGGGTGGGGTCTCTCCAGGTGTTGCTAATTAGAGGGATTGCTAAAAGGCAGAAAGAGTCCAGCTAGGAGTCAGTTAGAAGCTGGAAACTGCTGCAGGGAGGAGATACTCCTAGGCAGAGAACCCTGTAAGATGGAAGGTGGAATGTAAGACAGGAACCAGAATAGAAAGCCAAGGTGACTAGTTAATTATTGAAGAGAGCCTTTGGGGAGAAGTTGAAACCTGCTGCTGTGAAAGAGACCATTTCTAGAGCAGAGAGTCCTGAGGTAAAGGATCAGCCTAGCCAGCTGGGCCAAAAACAGTGAGTGGAATGTACTGTTAATAACAGCCTGCAAATAAGGCTAAAAGGGAAAACTGTTTGTGTTTGATTTGAGACTGTGCGTTCAAAACTGCGGGCCCACAACCCGTTTATCTTTGATTTAAGACTGTGCATTCAAACCTGCTGGCCCACAAACCATTTATGTTTTCTTTGAGACTGTATATTGGAAAAACTGCTGGTCCACATAGGTGGTTCAATGATTCCTTTTGTCAAGTCAGCCTGAAAGAACTGTTTTGTGTTAACCTTTATGTTACCTGACCAGGCTGGAGAAGTTGAACTGCCTGATTATGCTTTTCTGGAGCAATAACTTACATTTGGAGCAATAAAAGTACATTTTCTTCTGTGAACTTTAAACCCAGCCTGTTGCCTCTCCATCTACCATAGGCCAGCTTGTCACACATGGCTTTTGATTGAGGGTGGCTTATAAAGGAGGGCAGTTTGTAGTACAAATAACCGTACTTGACACACAGCTGACTCACACCAAATCACACATTGATCAGTTTTACAAAGTTTCTGGAGTGAGTTATACAGCAGCGCTACAGCAGTGGAGCAAGTTACTGACTGCTCTGAAATTGACAGTAAAATTGACACTCAGGAGCCCATGAGCTGTTCCGATTCGAAGCTAGGTAGCGAATCAGATGATGGGAACAAAAGGCACTTTTAGATTAGAGTAGGAGATTTATATTGATTCTATTTGTGAATTCAATAGGGGCGTCATAAAACTGTGTATGTTTATCCTTTCTGTGTGTGTCTACACTTCCATGATTTCAATGACTTCTGGTATGCTATGATCCACACCGAAACACAGAAAGTAACATGACTAAGTCCGGTAACTTTTTGTTTTGTTTGAGTTTGTTTAAGTTCATTAAGTTTAAGTTCATTACCACATGATTTGTTCCAGCAGTAATGCAGCATACCAGTATGTGCTGTCTGTGCACTCACTGTATTGCAGAAATGTAAGTTCACCATTGTCAGTGTTTACCATTTTTTCCCAGTACCATACTCACACTTGATACAGCACACAAATGTAAGCCATGGCCAAAGATTGAGGGTGACTTTTAATAGAAATATGGGGTTGGCACTTGTGGCTAATGATCGGGGGAGACTTATAATGGAGGGCGGCTTTAATTTGAAGAAATACAGTATTCATAGATGTTTCAAAATTCCTCAGCAGGCTGTCATGACAGATGAGCTTGCTGGGTGACATAGATCAAAGATTGGGTCGGCTTTTCTTTTTCAAGTACATGCCATCTCCACCCAGCAAACCAAAACTCTGTCATGATGAGCCTGCCTGATGATTGATGTGACACTGACTCGCCCCTTAAACACTGCTCTGCATTAGATGGACAGCGTCACGCCCCTCAGAAGGCACTATCATAGTAAGGTGTTCTCTGCACGCCTGCACGCATGGCAAACATAAAAATGTACTAAAGCAGATTCAGAATGAGAAAAGAACAGTATTGTACATGGCAGGAGAGGAGGGAAGGATTAAAATGTAATGAAAAAGTATAGGTCAAAATTTTCACTTTAACACACACTGCTGCTTTAAGTTCTGTGGTTTGTGTTCAAGCACCCCTTGACCACTGTTAGTGCCGAATGTTCTCACTGACAATGAGCCCGGCTTCTTTTATGGTTGAATTGGTTATGGCACCATAACTTTTAAGTCAGACACTGATGGGTCTCAAGAAAGCAAAGGAGTAAGGGCCAGCTGAGTGGCTCTGCAGTAGTGCTACAGTCTGCCACACTGGTGACCTGGGTTTGGGGGTGGACTCAGGTTATTGGGGGTCATCCCATTATCTTGGCTCTTGACTGCCACCAGTTGGTGGCTTAATGGTAGTGCAGGAGTGAGCAGCACAAAGGGAGGGACCGTGGTTTGATGTGGTGCGTGTGTGTGTGTGTGTGTGTGTGTGTGTGTGTGTGTGCCTCCACGTGGAACACACCAGCCTCTATACCACAACAGGGGAATCCTTGGGAAGAAAAGTGGAAAATTAACTGGGCAGGTTTTGTGAAGCCCTGCCTACCCACCCTTGACTGGCACCATCACCACCCACGACACTGGCCCAGATTGTGCATGTGCATCCTTGAGGCGGAGCAGCCTTCTCCTCCTGGCTCTACCATGGTGGGGGAAACTATGGGGGATGCTGCCATCCCAGTAAGTCCTGGGGGAGACAGTGGACAGTCAGGAGCAATAGAGACATTACTAATAGCCACCTGTGCCAGCCAGGGACAGAAAAATCTTTATAAAATAAAATAAAGCAAAGAATAGGCTGCCTGGTCTCTATCGGTGTAATATGGCAGGCACCAGAAAGACAGAGGTTTTGGGGATGGCAAATCGGCACAGCCCAGGTTTTCCCCTGGTGTTTGCTACTTGCCTGTCAAGCACTGCAACAATTGATCAGTAGTGAGAACAAGCACCATCATTACAGAGTGTCTCTGCCTCAGGGTTCCATTAAATGAAAGATGGACAGGCAGATTTGAAGGTAACAAGCATTTGTCAATGCCGAATGTTGAAAGTGTTGGTCTGTTGAGCTCGCGGAGTGGCCCTCTGTCACTGGCTGTCTGTTTGTCCCGGTGCTGCAGGCTGCTCTTTTGTACTGGGCTGCTGCATGCGTTGTCACCTTGTTCTGCTGAGGAAGAAATATGCAGCTGTCCCGACAGAGCTCCATTGAGGTGGCTCACTCCCCCTTTCTCACTCGCTCATTCTGTTTCTCCTGGCGCTGCAGGCTGCCCTTTTGTACTGGGCTCCCGCCTGTGTTGGTTGCTTTTTGTACCCACAAAAAATTCCACAGCTGTCCCGACAGAGCTCCATTGAGGTCGCTCACTCCGCCTGTCTCACTCACTCATTCTGGTTCTCCTGGTGCTGCAGGCTGCCCTTTTCTACTGGGCTCTTGCCTGCGTTGCTGCCTTCTTATGCCCACAAAGAAATTTGCAGCAGTTACAATACAGCTCTGTTGAGCTCACTCACTCACTCATTCTGGTTTTCCTGCCACTGCAGGCTGCCCTTTTGTACTGGGCCCCTGCATGCATTGCTGCCTTTTTCTGTCCACAAACAAATCTGCAGCAGTCCCAACAAAGCCCCGTTGAGCTCACTGACTCCCCCTCCCTCACTCACTCATTCTGTGTCTCCTGGCACTGCAGGCTGCCCTTTTGTACTGGGCTCCTGCCTGCATTGGCAGCTTTTTCTGGCCAGAAGGAAATCTGAAGCAGTCCTGACACAGCTCCACTGAGCTCGCTCACTCCCCCTCTGTCACTCTTGCATTCCATTTCTGCCGGTGCTGCAAGCTGGCCTTTGTACTGGGCTTCTGCCTGCATTGCCACATTTTCTGTCCACAAAGAAATATGCAGCAGTCACAATAGAGCTCCGTTGAGCTCACTCACTACCGCTCTTTCACTCGCTCGTTCTGTTTCTCTTGGCGCTGCAGACTGCGCTTTTGCATGGAGCTCCTGGCTGTGTTGGCACCTTTGTCTGTCCACAAAGAAATCTGCAGCTGTCCCAACAGAGCTCTGTTGAGGTAGCTCAGTCTCCCTCTCTCATTGCTCATTCGGTTTGTCCTGGTGCTGCGAGCTGCCCTTTTGTACAGGGCTCCTGCCTGCATTGGCTCCTTTTTCTGCCCACAAAGAAATCCCAGCAGTCCTGACAGAGCTCTGTTGAGCTCAGTAAATCCCCTTGTCGCACTCACTCGTACTGTTTCTCCCACTGCTACAGGCTGGCCTTTTGTACTGGGCCCCTATGCCTGTATTGACATCTTTTTCTCCCCACAAAGAAATCCGCAGCAGTCCTGACAGCGCTTAGGTGAGTTCACTCACTCCCCCTCCCTCACGCGCTCTCTCGTTCTGTTTCTCCCAGTGCTGCAGGCTGCCCTTTTGTACTGGGCTCTTCTGTTGGGGCCTTTGTCTGCCACAAACAAATCCGCAGCAGTCCCAACAGAGCTCAGTTGAGCTCGGTCACTCCCTCCCCTCACTCGGTCGATCTTAATCTGTCCCAAATACTGATTTCCCAGAGTGACCGTGCTATTGTCCGCAGGAAAGCAAAAACATATTTTAGCCAGAATGTGAAAAATGACAGCTGTAGTATTCATAAGGAGTTGTGAAAAAATGCAACTGTTGAAAATGTGGTGTGACAGTATTACAAATTTGTGAAGTTACAAGGGTGCATGGAAACAGTTCAATGCACGCTTGTAACACAGTCATGTTATGGAGTTTACCAAATTTTCAACATAGGGATTTTAAGACCTCTGCTCATGAACAGTGCCACTGTCATTTTCTTAATCTGTCCCGAACACTGATTTCCCACAGTGACCACGTTATTCTGCGCTGGAACTGTGAACACACATTTCGGTCAGGATGTGAAAAATGACAGCTGTACTGCTTATAAGGAGGTGTGAAAAAAATGGCACTGTTGAAAATCTGGTGTGACAATATTACAAATCCTCAACGTTACAAGGGTGTGTGGAAAGTGCGCAACGCACACTTGTAACACAGTCAATTGATGGGCTATCATCACCAAATTTTCAACATAGGCATTCTAGGACCTCTGCTCATGAACAGTATCATTGTCATTTCTTAATCTGTCCCGAACACTGATTTCCCACAGCGACCGCTCTATTCTGTGCTGGAAGTGTGAAAACACATTTTGGCCAGGATGGGAAAAATGACAGCTGTACTGTTCATAAGTAGGTCTGGGAAAATGGCAATGTTGAAAATCTGGAGAGAAAATATTAGAAATTCGCGAACTTACGAGCATGTGTGCCAACTGTGCGACGCACGCTCGTAACAGTCATTTTATGGAGTATCGTTACCAAGTTTTCAACATAGGAATTTTAGGACCTCTGCTCATGAGCAGTGTCACTGTCATTTTCTTAATCTGTCCTGAACGCTGATTTCCCACAGTGACCAGGCTATTCTGCGCCAGAACTGCGAAAACACATTTCGGCCAGGATGTGAACAATGACAGCTGTACTGCTCACAAGGAGGTGTGACAAAATTCCAAAGCTGAAAATCTGGTGTGAAAATATTGCAAATTTGCAAAATTCTGCACAATGTCACTGCTAACCCACATGCTAGTAAAATAGTAACTTTTTGATTTTTCACCAAATTTGCAACATAGGCTTTTTGAGAGCCCACGCCATGAACACTAGTGCTGTCATTTTGTTAATCGGCCCTGAAGGGGGATTCTGCGCAGTGACCTCGAAACCACCTTTCGGGGCTGATTAATGCCATGACAGTTCAAGAATTCATGAGGAGGTGTCCCAAAAACCCCATGTTGAAAATTTGTTAAAAAAAATTCCCAACAATGCCCAAGATATGCAACAAAGTTGAAAAAAACCCTATTTATTACATTATACAGCTTACCGGCATTTCCTCAGTTTGCGGTCGGCTTTGAAGAGTGCAGACGTGTTCCCGGTCCAGCGAAGATCATCGCGCCGAGCTCCGGAGGTAGAGTATGGGGTATGGGGGTGTGGGGAGGCAGGGTGTGCAGTGGGTGGGTGCGGTTGTGGAGGGGCAGGGAGACTCACGAGGGACCATTTCCTTTTTCAGGTACAAAACCAAAAAGACTTTGCGGACTGTTTTTCATTTACAGGGCATGTGGCACACTGGGGTGGGCTCCCAGCATGCCACCGGACTCTTTATTTTGGGGGGCAGCTGTAGCTGACAGGAATTAGGCACCCCGTCGGCAAACAACAAAGAGGGGTGGGAATTCATTTCTGCCGACAGGGATTGGGCACCTTCCAGGGCAATAAAACTGGGGGTTACAAAATGCCCGACGGGAGTGGGCTCCCGTCAGCAAATAAACATGGGGGTACATATATTGTTTGTGAATACGGTACAAGCCGCGCTATGATCACAAATAATATCACAAACCTACATCCTGCCCTGTAATGACGTGGGTCGCCCTCATTGCAGTGGATGGCTGACGCTGCAATGACGGAGGCGGCCCCTGACTGCTGCGGCTGATTTTTTTTAGAAAGTTGTGGCACGCTGGCTGAACTAGTGTCAGCAGCAGTGTGCCACGGGATGGGGGACAATCCTTTGCAGGCTGTGGGGGCACTGGGCACAACAGTGCCATGCCTCCACAACCTGCTTGTGAAGAAAGCTGACGCAACATGTTTCTTGCGCATGCGCGCAATCAACATAAAAATGACTTGGCTGAGTATATGTTTGTTGTAAAATATCAAAAAGTCTTTTTCAGAATAGTTATGAAAGTTCTTTTCAATCAGGATGAAAAAGAAATTGTCAGTTACCAAGAGATTTTCTTTGTCCAGGTAGAAATGAGGAGTTGCAATAACTGCAGTAGGTCTTCCTTGGACAGTTATAGCTCGCTAGGCATGGAAAAGGGGAAACCGAAGCAGATCTCAAGGCTGCTTCAAATTTCTCTCTGGAACTAGGTCTTTTTATCACACAGGTCAGGCACAAATGAAACTGCCCCATAACACAAGAAAACCGCACACCCTTAAATACCCCTCTCTCATGTTTCTGACATCGTAGCAGAATAATTAGCTTTTTTATTTCTTTATACAAAAGCTTATTCTTCTGAAAATAAGTTATCTTCATACATTTTAAACCCTCAAAAAAACATGGGACAAGGGTACTGACCCTGTCACAGGCTTCTAATGTCATATCACCAACTGCAGTCAGGAAAAATCTCCCTCTTCTTGAACAACTTTAGTGGTCATTCCCAGGCGTGCAGACTGACAAACATTAAACCAGTGTTTCTGCCACCCAACACAGCTTGATTATGTAACCATTAGATAGGGCTGTGATCTGTGCCTTTAAAGTAATAGTAGTAGCTTTATTTATTTGTGGTGCACTTCCCCAAAGGCCCAGGGCACCAGCACAAAGGAGGAAATAGCACAGACATAAACGTAAAACGGAATAAATACTGTGAAATAAAAACAGTAAAATAGTATAAATAATGGTCATAAAACCAAAAATAAAAACCCAGCAGCCAGACTGCACTACAATAACCAAATGCCTGAGCAAAAATATATGTTTTTAACCCCTTTTTAAAGACCTCCACCAAGGGGGCCTCCCTCAGAGCCCTCACAAGTGAGTTCCATAATACTGGCCTTGCTACTTCAAAGGACCTGTCCCCAGAAGTTGAGTCTGGCCCTGGATACAACCAGGAGACCCTCCTCAGTGGAGTGGAGGGGGAGTGTAGGCAGGAAAGGGCGTAAGAGGTCAAGCAGGTAGCCCAGACCAAGACTGTGTAGGCCTTGTAAGTTTTTAACCCAACCTTATAGGAGATAATCCACTTGACCGGCAACTAGTGTAGTACACACAATGCTAGGGAGATATGATTCATCCTCGAGAGGCCGGTCAACAGCCTCACAGCCACATTCTGCACCAAATGCAGGTGCCACAGTGTACCTCCACTGACCCCAAGGTATAGGGCGTTACAGTAGTCGACCCATGAAGTCACAAAAGCGTGTACCAGAAGAAAAAATTACTCACCTTAGTAATGTTGTTTCTTCTAATGGAGTCTTGCTATATTATAGACATTAGCAGTTTGTTCCAGCTCTAGAACTGCCCCGGAGTGAAATGGTTAAAACCATTCCAAAATAGAATTTTGGCACGAGAGCAGCTCTATCTGTGTCCTTTCAAACTTGAACTGTCAGATCTTTACGAGCCAAAATCACTAAGGTCTGTGAGGAAGCTGTAACCTACACTAGCCAAATGGCTACCTAAATAATAACCATTGATGGTCCCAACACCCAAGACTCAAGTCAGGGGACCAGAAATACTAACACCATTCTAATAATATGAAACTGGAACATAAGTATAATAAAACACATACACACCCCCAAAGTCCCAAAGGGGACAAAATGCTAACAGGACATAAGTAGAGCCCACACTAAGTTGCCTGCACCCCACCAAGTAGAGGTTCTGAGAGGGGCAGGTTGGGGGGAGGTCTATAATATATCAAGACTCCATTAGAAGAAACAACATTACTAAGGTGAGTAATTTTTTCTTCAAACATGAAGTCTTGCTATATTATAGACATTAGCAGAATACACAGCAGTACCTCCATGGAGGAGGGGCAGAACCTACTTAGGGAATAGGCTCTGAAGAACAGCTGTGCCAAACCGAGCATCTCTCCTGGCCTGGACATCCAGGGAGTAATGCTTGGTAAAAGTGTGTACCGTTTTCCAAGTAGCAGCCTGGCAAATCTCTAATAAAGGGATATCTCTGGCAGCAGCTAGAGACGTAGCTGTACCCCTGGTAGAATGAGCCCTCAAACCGGGGGCTCTGCCCACTTTCTGATAACAAAATTGGATACAAGAGACAATCCACCTGGCTATTGATCTCTTAGTGGCAGGTTTGCCTTTCCCAGCTTCACCATAGGTAAGGAAAGTTGGAGGATTCGAACCTGTGGCCTTTGGTATCGCTCTATAATAACTAAGAGCTCTCTTAACATCCAGGTTGTGCAACCTCTCTCTCACCCAAGAGGAGTGATCAGTGAAAAATTGCAAGGGAGATAGATTGATTAAGATGGAAATCTGAAACCACCTTAGGCAAAACTTCCTATTAGTCCTAAGGACTACCTTATCCCTGTGGAAAGAAATAAAGTCAGTCTCCACTGACAAGGCTTACAATTCACTTATGTCTGGCAGAAGTGATAGCCACTAGAAAAACAGTTTTCCAAGTTAGGTACTTAAGCTCTGCAGAAGACAGAGGTTCAAAAGGGGGTTGCATTAACTGGGCAATGCAAACATTAAGGTCCCAAGCAGGGGCCGTTCCGAAAGGGAGGATTAGTATGGAGTAACCCCTTAAAAAACTTGGAAAACACAGGATGAGAGGAAAGAGGGGATGACTTTCCTGCTGACACAAAAGCAGACACAGCTTCCAAATGAACTCTCAGGGTAGCTGGTCTGAGACCCAAGGAATTAAGATGTACCATGTAATCTAACAAAAGGGCAATTCAGCAGATTCTGGGAAATATTTTTCCCAGCACACCAAATGGAAAACCTTTTCCATTTAGAACTATAAGTAGCCCTAGTGGAAGGCTTTCTGGAAGCCTTTAGGATCTCAAGAACACCCTGAGAGGTGTAAATCAGCAAACCTAACGCCTCAAGAGCCAGGCCTTGAGGTTGAGGGATTTGAGGTCCGGATACCAAACCCTTCCCTGGGCACAAGTCAACAGATTGTGATTCCTGGGGAGGCACAGGGGAAGATGGACTGTCAGAGACAGAAGAAGTGGGTACCAGGGCTGCCTGGCCCAATCCGGGCAATCAGAATCACCCTGCAAGGCTGAGATCTGATTTTGACTAGTACTTTGAATAGGAGAGGAAAGGGGGGGAAAGCATAGAGGAACTTCCCCTCCCAATCCAGAAGAAGGGCATCCAGGGGAACTGAGCCCAGCACTGGAGGCCTGCAACAGAACAGAGGAAGTTTGTGATTGTCTGGGGCTGCAAAAAGATCTATCTGATGGATGCCCCACCTGGCAAAAACTATCCCCAGCACTTGAGGATCCAGGGACCATTCGTGATGGCCCTGGGAAATCCTGCTGAGGGCATCCGCTAGGACATTGTCCTTCCCTGGAAGATGAACTGCTATGAGGGAAGTGTTCAGGGAATAGGCCAGAGACCACAACTTCATTGCCTCGGTGCACAAGGCCGAAGACCGAGAGTGCCCCTGTTTGTTGATGTACCACATTGTTGTGGTGTTGTCTGTTCTGACTTGTATTACCTTGTCGTGACAGATGCAGAAAAAGCTTGAAGAGCTAAAAGACAGCTCTGAGTTCCAGCAAATTGATGTGGAGCAGAGATTCCTGGGGACCAAACTCCTGAGTGGAAAGGTCGCCATGTGGGCTCCCAACCCAGAAGGGAAGCATCTGTAGTGAGAGTCAAGTCATGAGAAGGGGAAATGAAGGGGACCCCCGCTCTTAAATTGCTCTGATCCTGCCACCACTGGAGAGCTAGGATCAAGGTTCAAGTCACTGGGACCAACTTGGAAAAGGGGTCTCTTCTCTGAGACCAAAAGGTTCTCAAGTGAAACTGAATGTCTCTCATCTGAAATCTGGCTCCCTGCACAACAGCTGTGGATGCAGCCATGTGCCCCAGGAGCTGCAGAAAGTGGCTTGTTTGTCGAGAGACCTGCAGAGTGAAGGAAGAGGCCAGAGCCACTAAATTCCTTACCCTTTCTGGGGGAAGAAAGGCTCTGGCTAGCTTTGTGTCCAATTCTGCGCCTATAAAGGTGAGTACCTGGACTGGTTCCAGAACCGACTTTGGTAGGTTTAGCAGAAAACCCAGGGAGGTGAGAAGCTGCTGGGTGACCTGCAGGTGAGATTTTACCTGTTCTGGGGACTGACCTACAATGAGCCAGTTGTCTAGATAGGGAAAAACAGCAATCCTCTGCCTCCTTAAGTGGGCCACTGCCACTGTTAGACACTTTGTGAATACCCTTGGAGCAGAGGTAAGGTCAAGGGCATTGTTTGAACTGGTAATGACCTGAGGGCAGTTCAAATCTGAGGTACTTTCAATGGGATCTTCTGATTAGGACATGGAAATAGGCATCCTTGAGGTCCAGGAGGCTAGCCAGTCCCCTGGCCTTAGGGAAGGTAAAATCATTGCCAGAGTTACCATTTTGAACTTTGGTTTCAAAAGATGCTTGTTCAGATATCTGAGATCTAAAATGGGCCGCCATTCTCCTGTCTTTTTTGGGGTAAGGAAGTATCTGGAATACAGACCCCTGCCCTGATGCAGGGGAGGAACCCTTTCTACTGCTCTGAGAGCTAACAGAGATGAGACCTCTGTTTCCAGAGACGAGGGTCTCTGAAGCACTTGCAGGTAGAAAAGTCTGCTTCTCAACTTGGGAAACTTTTTGAAGCTGAGAACCAGACCCTGGCTTACTACTTCAGAACCCACTTGTCTGGGGTTAAAGAAGCCCAATTCTGACTGAAGTAAGCCAGCCTTCCCCCACTGGTACAGGAGAATCGGCCCTGGGCACCCCATCAGGGTGCCTGTTTCGCAGGAGCTTTAGGCTGGGGGGTGGGAGCAGGTCTGCCCACCCCTCGTCTGCCCTGCCTCTGAAGAAGCCCCTCTGAGCAAAGGCAGAGGAGGCCTGAGTCTGGTAGAAAGGCCTGTGAAAGGCCTACCCCTACCCCTGGGGGTATGCCTTTGAGGAGTGGCTTGCCGCTCCTTAGCCTGGGCACTCTTGTAAGTAGTCCTATATTCATCCATCTTCTTCATGTAATTCTCTGTCTGCTCTCCAAACAGAGAATTTCCCACCACAGGAAAATCCATAGCCTTAGTCTGGGTATCCTGTGACAAACTAGTACACCTGAGCCAGGCCAACCTACTTAAAAGCTACAGATGTGGCCATGACCCTAGAGGAAACATCATTAACCTCCACAGCAGCATGAAACTGAACCTTAGAGGCTTCAATGCCACCAGCAGCCACCTGTTCTAGTTCACTAGCCAGCTGGCCATGGGCCTGCTTGGCCAATTGCATAACAGTATCCCATCTAGATTTCTGATACCTAGCTACATAAGCCATAATTTGCTTGCCTGAGTCCCAGAGAGGCTGCCATATACTGTTTTTTTTGCCATGGCATCAATCTTCCTGGAATCCTTGTCAGAGGATGTGAAGCCAAGGGAATATTAGCTTTATCACAGGCAGCAGCCTGAACTACCCAACATGACTGCATTGTTGAGAAAGGAATTCTGTATCAGGGCCTGACAATGTATACCTTCTGTCCATCTTTTATCTACAGGAAGCACAGAATTAGAGCTTTTAAAATTTTAATTGTTTGTTTCCTAAAGACTTATGTAAAGGAATAGACAATCTCCTAGACTCTGGAATATCCATCATTTCTACAAAATCAGGCTCCTCTTGCTCATCCACAGCCTCTTCTAAAGGAAGCTGGAGGGTTTCAGCAACTTTTTTATAAAACATAAAATGAGATGGGGACTCAGACAGCATAGGGGGAGATTCTAAAGGTCTGTCTGGGGAGATGTCCAGTTCAATGGGCACACCCAGACCTTCCCAGCCACATTCATACTGTTCATAATCCTCCTCCCCCTCCTCTGGTTCATAAAATTCCTCAATATCATAATCCTGAACCACTGGGACCGGACGAACCGACCTTTTACCAGATAGTGGTGGTTCTGACGGACCCTGAGACAGTGACTGGACAATCTGTATGGCTTTTTATCTCTGCAGCAGTTGGAGAAGGAATTTTGACTCCAGACCTGCTGATTTTCTTGTTTTCTTTACTGGAATTGGTTCCTCAGAACCAGCTTTTCTTTTGCCCGAGGAAGTCTGGCCCTGGTCAGAGGGCACTCCCTCTGGTTCGGTTGGCACCGAACCGGGCTGGCCATCCGGGTCAGCGGACTTTTTGGCCTCTCGTTCCCTGAGCCTGCCCAATCTTTTTTCCAGGGTGGCTGCAGGGAAATTCTTACATACCTGGCAGTCTGACTGGAGGTGGTCAAACCCCAGACAATAAACACATGAGGTGTGTGGGTCAGCCTTGGCAAAGACTTCCCCACAAACATCACAGTGTTGAAACCCAGTGGGCCCGGTTTTTCTTTTGGGTTTCTCAGACATAATGCCAGCCTAACCAAAAACTTGCCCTTTTAGCGGAAAAGTTAGGTATGCACCCTTATCGTTCCTAACCGTTTACGTGGTATTGGAAAACCGAATAAATCAGTTTTTTAGAACCGATAAGAACTGAACTGCACTCTAAAATAGTAACTTTTAGTTTTAAATGAGTTTTAACCACTGATCGGTTCAAAACCGAACCGATAACTTACAAGTTCCACAGACAAAACCTTCATTTACTTACGGTTACCACAGATAGAGCTTGAACCGAACGGTTTTGATGGTTAAATAAACTATTCTCGTTAAATCCAACCGAGAAAACACTTTTTAAACCGAGAAATGAACCGAGCAGAAGGAGAAATGTCCGGAGCGACTGTTCACTGAGGCGGAGTAAAGAATCTGACAGTTCAAGTTTGAAAGGACACAGATAGAGCTGCTCTCGTGCCAAAATTCTATTTTGGAATGGTTTTAACCATTTCACTCCGGGGCAGTTCTAGAGCTGGAACAAACTGCTAATGTCTATAATATAGCAAGACTTCATGTTGTTTGAAATGGCAAGTCCTCAAGAGGATAAGGGAATGAATCCAGCTGATATTCCTCAGATGATAAAAATCCATTCCAGACTACTGCCGAAACCTGAGCCTCAAATGTCTGCACCTTATCCAGGATGACGCCCAGATTCTTCATCTTTGCAGCAGCACCAAGCTTGAAGGTGCTGAGGCTTAGCCTCGTCCAGATTCTTCACCTTTGCAGCAGCACCAAGCTTGAAGGTGCTGAGGCTTAGCCTTGTCCAGATTCTTCACCTTTGCAGCAGCATCTAGCTTGAAGGTGCTGAGGCATAGCCCCGTTTACCTCCTAGATGCTATGTTTGTGCCATGTGATCAAGAGTTCAGGGAATTTCTAGACAGAACAGAGGATCTGACTGTGGTCATCTATATGATACAGATCAGTCATGTTAGATGCTGTCCACTTCATGAAACAAGCATGAGACAGCATCTCTCAAGAGACCTTTGTCTGCTGTTTTACAAATAGGGTTTCACCCCTGAACAAGTGAAAATAGAGTTTGAGGGAAAAGAAGACCCAAGCCCACCTGTTGTTCTGATGGAAAAGGACTTTGAACAGCTTTGCCATCTTGGGGATCAGCTGGAGAAGACTAGCACAAAAGACATACAAGAGATGGTCACCAGTATGTGTGTCATAGCAAATTCTGAATTAGATGAGGAATCCGACACAGAGAGGGACAGATTTTAAAAACTTTGCAACAAGGTGGTAATTAAACTCATGAAGGACTTTTGTTGAAGTGCTGATTCCTGCTTGTTAAGCATTTGTGGAGCCAGATTTTGTTTGTTGCCAGTCAGTGGAGACAGTGAAGCGGATCTTCTGGAGACTGGGGAACAGATTGGCGGCACACTCAGCCTCCCTGGCCTTTTCCAAAGTCCTCCCTGTGTGGGTCAGAAAGGGGAGGCAGGACAGGATAAGGAGTGCTGAAGCAGAGGAGTTTAACAGTTGGCTTAAGAGGTGGTGTCAAGACGTGGGGTACCATTTTGTAGGGGGTTGAGGGGATTTCTGGGACAGGAGACTCTTCAAGCGCGATGTACTTCACCTGATGTGACAGGGGGCCGGTACACTGGGGCAGAAGTTTAAACTGACTTGAGGGGGAGTCCGGGTCTAGGGGTTCAATGGTGGATGGTGAGCAGAAGCGGATCCTAGCTAGTACTGCCCCACATTCAGGGGACAGTAGCAGCAAAATGGGTACAGGGAACACAGTAGGGTTAACAGGACTGGGGAAGAGGCAGCAGTGGGGGGGTGGGGGAGGACAAAAGGCAAAAGCACAAACAAGGGGAGGGGAGAAAACACAGAAAGCAGAAGTACAGTAGCAGAGTTAGACCAGGGGTCAAATAGAAGGGGGTATGCCTTAATGCAAGAAGCCTAGGTAACGAACTCGGTGAGCTTCGGGCACTGATTGCAGACACTGAGGTAGACCTTGTGGCCACCACGGAAACATGGGCCACAAATACTAATGACTGGGAAATTATGGTCCCTGGATAGTCACTGTTCAGGAGGGACAGAAGAACTGGTAAAGGGGAAGAGTTGCCCAAAAAATCAAGGAAAGCATTGAAGTGGCAGAAGATGGAGGCTGAGTCAGTATGGGTGCAACTCACATCAGCCTCAGGCAGGAAAGTACCCTTAGGGGTGATCTAGGCCTCCAGGGCAAAGGGAGGAAAGGGACAGAAAACTCAGGGAAGAACTTCAAAGAGGGGTAAAAAAGGGGGAAATAGTGGTGGTGGGTGACCCGAACTTGTCTGACATTGATTGGGAGGTCTTAGTGGCCAAGATTGCCAGGAGTCAGACCTTGCTGGATGCCTTCCAAGACTGTCTACTGGTGCAGCTAGTTAAGGAACCCACCAGACAGACCACAATCCTTGATTTGGTGCTCACCAACTCAGAAATGGTGGGTGTTCTGGGAGTAGGGGAGCCACTAGAGAACAGAGACCATAACTCTGTGTGGTTTGAATTGGCCCTCGAGGCCAACAAGCCACAATCGAGAACCAAAGTTTTGACTTTAGAAGGGTGGACTTTGATATGTTGAGGGAACTGATCAGGGATAAGTTAATAGGGGAGGAGGAGATAGGTGGGGTGGAGGAAAGATGGGGTTAATTAAGGGAGCCATCCTTGAGGCATCAAAGGCAGCATAACAACAGTAACAAAGAAAAACAGGTCTAAGAGACCACTGTGGTTCTCAGCTAGTCAGGGAAACAGGTCCAAACAGAAGGCCTTCTATAAATACAAGGAAAAGCTGGGGGAGGTAGAATGGGAGGATTATCTACTGAAAAATAGGGAGGCAAAGAGGGCCATTAGTCGAAAGTAGACACAGAACTGTGTATAGCGGAGGGGGTTAAATATGGAGAAAAAAAACAGTTTTTCAGATTTATTACTGAAAAAAGGAAAAAAGTTGGGAATCACACAGTTAGTTGAGGGGGGGTAGGATGATAGAGGAGGATGGGCAAAAGGCTGCCGTCCTGAATGACTACTTTTGCTTAGTATTCACTAAGGAGGACTGCGGGTCTATGCCAGACAGCAGCATCAAAGCAGGCTCTAAGGCAGTCCCAGAAAAAGAGACAGCCATTGCTCATTAGTGAAAGGGTCCTGATAAGATAAGACTCAGGACTAGATGGGTTGCATCTGAGGATACTTAGGGAATTAACAGCGGAGCTGGCTGAATCACTGGCTGGGCTGTTCAACAGCTCACTTAGGTCTGGGGAAGTTCCAAGGAACTGAAAGATGGCAGATGTACTGCTTCATAAGGGGGGAGATAAGCAGCAACCAGGGAACTACGGGCCTGTCATTCTGACCTCTATCATGGAGAAGCTGATGGAATCACTGATCAAAGAGGACCTTGTAGACTACCTGGAGAGCAATGGACTCCAGGATAGTAAACGGCACAGTTTTGTGGCAGGAATGTCTCGTCAGATTAATCTGATAGTTTTCTTGGACTGGATGACAAAGGAAGTATTTATTTATTTGTTTATTTATCTATTTATTGATATTTTGGAGACACACCTTTGAGCCAGGGCTCATTTACAAAGATTCCATGTCATACATTACAGAGCAGTATTTGGATGAGACACAAGCAATGCAATGATCTGGACAAGCATTTCAACAAAATGACCAATCGATGTGGAAATAAACAGCTGCTACAAGGTAGCATTGTCAAGGTAGGCAGGAACATGGAAGAGAATGGGGGGAGAAAGGGGCAGATGTAGGGGTGGGATGAGGGGGAGAGGATGGAGGGAGGGGTGAGTTAGATGATGTAGTCCCATAAAGGGGTTACGTTAGGCATTTAAGTGCAGTTGCAGGTTATTTTCGACGCAAAGTACTTTCTCAAAGCAGATTTTAAATGACCAGGGGTGGACAAGTCCAGTACATCAGTTGGGAACTCATTTAGCCAAGTTGGCAATCTAACAGGGAAGGTGCATTTAGCCAGGTTAGTCCTACAAAAAGGCACTTGAAGGGATTTCCTGAGGGCACTCTGGGGGTATACTGTTATGTGGGTGACTCAAATTGAGCTGCTCGCATTTGAGTGACTCAATTTGAGCACCTGCGAAGAGACGAGGATGATTTGCAGAATGTGGAACAGCGAGTGTCAGGGAACAATAATGGTGACGGATGGATAAAACGACAGTAGGAGGGACCTGACAAAAGCAAGGATATGGGAGCTAGTTTGGCCAGGCAGTTCCAAGCTGGCCATCTGGTACTGCAGAGGCAGTAGATGCCTGTGGTACAAGAGGTCCTGAGCTGGCTATGCTAACATACTAAAATGACAGCAGAATAGGCCCTAATGGTCTTTCATGTCTGCTCGTTTGGTCAGCCCCCACCCTGGAAGCTGACCTTGCTACCCCTCTCGTCCTCTCTGGCTTCTCCCTTCCCAGTTCTGGATATTCTCACTGCACTGGATTTTGGCTATGGGTGGGTATATAATTTAAAATTTTTTGTTTGGGACTTAAGGTTTTTGTTGGTTTCCTGTTTCCGATCCCCTGGTTTTGTGCTGCATGGTCCCCTGTCCCCCTGTTCTGGTGTCTTGAGTCCCCCCTAAGTAGCTCCCTCCTGAGGTGTCTCCATTACCCCAGTGTCAGGCCCCGCACCCCAGAGCTGATTATTTTAATGAAGGGGGTGTAGGGGGCAAAGCCCCACATAAAAAATGTATGACAAATTTCAGGTCCCATAGAGTATGTTGGGACCGTCGCCCATGGTGGTTTCGTTGATAGTGCACAGTCGCCATATCTGTTTCCGGCGACGTATACTCACTGAGATTAGTTGCCCTGTTGTATGTTCGCTATTGTGACATGGAACCCACTCCAGGTGGGGCGTTTATGATGAGCTGGGCAGATAAGCGAGTTAAGAGAGGGGGAGGTGAGACCAAAGGGGGTAATTTTTGCAAGTAGGCTCGTTTGGTACTTGATACGTATGTCAAGAGGTAGCCATCCTCTATTGATGTAGAGGTCACAGGTGTGCATCAATCTGTCAGCACCTAGGACTAGGTGACATGCTTTTTTAAGAGCGACATAGAAACATAAAAGTTGACAGCAGATTAGGATCGCCAGGCCCATCTAGTCTGCCCATTTTGTTTTCTACCTGGTTGTTTCTGCCATACAGTATGTCCCTATTCTGAACATTGGCCTACTTTATTTTTACTCATCTGTATTATTCCTTTGTGCCTATCCAATGCTGTCTTGAGGCCCTTTACTGTACTCAGTTCCACTGCTTCTCTGGGCAGGCTGTTTCATGTGTCTACCACTTTTTCTGTGAAAAAGAATTTTCTCACATTACCCCTCAATCGTCCTCTCTCCAATCTCATATCATGTCCTCTTGTTCTGCTGGTTTTTATGTTGATTGCTCGCATGCGCAGGAAACATGTTGCGGCAGCTTGCTGCAGAAGCAGGTTGTGAAGGTGCAGCAGTGTTGTGTCCAATGCCCCCACTGCCCTTTGAGGCTTGGCCTGCTTTCCCCAATGGGGTGGCACGCTGCTGTTGACACTAGTTCAGCCAGTGTGCCACCACCTTGAAACATTTTAGCCGCTGCAATCAGGGGCCGCCTCGTCATTGCAGCATCAGCCATTCCGCTGCAATGAGGGAGCGACCCATAATTGCAGGGCGGTCCCCATGTCCCCGACCCAGTTTGCTGATGGGAAGCCCAATCCCCCTCAGCATCATGCGCCCTTCCCCCGTCTTTGTTTGCTGTTGGGGTGCCCAATTCTAGCCGGCTTCAGTCTCCCCTTCCCGACTGAATTTGCTGACAGGGGAGTCCACTCCCCGTTGGCATAATGTATACCCCAAAAATCATCATGCACGCTTCGCCTTTGTTTGCCGACGGGTGCCCAATCCCGCTAGCTTTCAGTTCCCCTTCCCAACTGAATTTGTTGACGGGGAGCCCACTCCCATCGGCATAATGTATACCCCACTCAAAATGTGTAGTCTGCCGAGGTGCCCAACTCTGTCTACTACAGCCTCCCAAAAACACTTTGGTGGCACGCTGGGAGCCCACCCAGCGTGCCAAATGTCCTAATAAAGAAAAACCGTCCTGTGGTGGCTTTTTTTTACCCTGTAAACAAGAAAAACGGGTCCTCGTCGAGTCCAAGCATCATCCCCAACCCGCACCCACCCTCTGCGCACTCTGCCTCCCCACACCCCCACCCATACTTACCTCCAGAGTCTGGCTTGACGATCTTCGTGAACCGGAATACGTCTGCACTCTTCAAAGCCAACCGCAAACTGAAGAAATGCCGTAAGCTGTATAATGGCATAAATAGGGTTTTCAACTTTGGTGCATATCTCAGGCATTTTTGGAATTTTGGTACCAAATTTTCAAAATGGGTTTTGGGACCTTTCCTCACAGATTCAGCCACTGTCATGGCATTTCCGGTCCCGAAAGGTGATTTCACAGTCACTGCATGGAATCACCTTCGGGACCAAATAATGAAATGACAGTGCCAGTGTTAATGAGGTGGCTTCAAAGCCTACATTGCAAATTCGTGGAAAAATCCAAAGAATGACTGTTTTACGAGCGTGCGTTGTGCAGTTGCTACGCACGCACGTAACTTCGTGAATTTGCAATATTTTCACTCCAGATTTTCAACATTGGCATTTTCCCACATCTCCTTATGAACAGCACAGGCTGACATTTTTCACATCCTGGCTGAAATGTGTTTTCGCACTTCCGCCACAGAATAGCGCGGTCGCTGTGGGAAATCAGTGTTTAGGACACATTAAGAAAATCGCAGTGACACTGTTAATGAGCAGAGGTCCTAAAATGCCTATGTTGAAAATTTTGTGATGGCAGTCCGTAAAATGACTGTGTTACGACCGTATGTTGCGCAGTTTGCACGCACGCTCATAACTTCGTGAATTTAAAATATTTTCACTCCAGATTTTCAACATTGCCATTTTTCCACACGTACTTATGAACAGTACAGCTGTCATTTTACACAACCTGGCCAAAATGTGTTTTCACACTTCCAGCGCCAAATAGTGCAGTTGCTGTGGGAAATCAGTTTTCAGGATAGACTGAGAAAATGACAGTGACACTGTTCATGAGCAGAGGCCCCAAAATGCCTATGTTGAAAATGTGGTGACGAAAGTCCATAAAATGACTGTGTTACATCTGTGCATTGCGCAGTTCCCACGCACCCTTGTAACTTCGCAAATTTGTAATATTTTCATGCCAGATTTTCAACACTGGTATATTTTCACACCTCCTTATGAACAGTACAGCTTTCAATTTTCATATCATGGTCGAAATGTGTTTTTGCGCTTCTGTCGCAGAATAGCGCAGTTGCTTTGGGATATCAGTGTTTGGGACAGATTAAGATCGAGCAAGTGAGAGAGGGGGAGTGACCGAGCTCAAGTGAGTTCTGTTGGGACTACTGCGGATTTCTTTGTGAGCAGAAAAAGGTGCCAATGCAGGCAGGAGCCCAGTACAAAAGGGCAGCCTGCAGCGCCGGGAGAAACAGAACTAGCGAGTGAGGGAGGGGGAGTGAGCAAGCTCAACGGAGCTGTGTTGGGACTGCTGCAGATTTCTTTGTGTGCAGAAAAAGGCACCAACGCAAGCAGGAGCCCAGTACAAAAGGGCAGCCTACAGAGTTGGGAGAAATAGAATGAACGAGTGAGAGAGGGGGAGTGAGCGAGCTCAATGGAGTTCTGCCGGGACTTTATAGTTGTCCACCCTCCCGCCCAGGGTCCTCTGTGGTCCTATATTACAGCAGGGTCTCTGGAGTGGAGACAAAGCAATGATTGGATACTTTAGGATTACTGTAATAATACAGATTTAGTTGTTCTGTTTATTTCTCTGACTGAGCTAAGTTCTGAGCTACACTGTTATGATTGCTGTAATAATATGTAACCCCTAGATGGCGCTATCCCAGGGGCTACTACCCCTGCCTGATTTGCCACTAACAGGTTGAGGGGCCTGGATCCAATGGCGGGTGCCTCCACCCAGAGGTCAGGGTTTGCAATAGTTAAACTTACTTGGTCACAGCCCTCTGGGACACTGCAACCCCCCTTTCTTCCCACTAGTGGCCCACACAATATATCAGAATTACCTTCACAGTATACACTTACCCCCAGGGCTGGTTTAGGCACTGGGACCTCCTGTAAAATAAGATACAGTGCAACAATCACAGTACAATACTTTAACATAGACAACACCTCAGGCAGTATAACTTTGCTGAAACAAGCAGCTCGGATTTATTTAGGGGAATATAACAAGGACAGGGGAAATCAGGTTAATTAGCTTATCACTTTACTCATCTACCTATGGCTCTGTGCACAGGCCTATCCCACGAGTTACTGTCCCTGGGTACCCAAGCCCTAGTGGCTAGTCCAAACCGTGGCAGCTGGTAGGCTCTTTCACACCGAGAAAAGAAAAATTAGTTTAAACAGTCAGCAGTACAGTGATTCCATTTGGATTTAATGTGGCAATTCAACAGGAGCGACCTGAATTAGTACTCACGACCTCCAAACAAGATAGGGTCCTTCAGTGTCAGCAGGGCTACTCTTGAGCTCCACAAGACTCTCACACATTTATATGGCAAACAGGCAGGCTGCTTCTCTATCCCGATCGCAATTACTGCACAATACCCGGAGAACACACAGCAGATTCAAGTCCTGACAGACCAAGTGATTTGGCAATTTCTCCAGTCTTCTACAGGGTGAGCCTGGTTTCTACTCTTCAGATATCCTTTGATTCTTTTCACAGGACGGATTCAGTCCTAACAAGCAGTTACACAAGCTGCAGACCGGAACTCAGGGCCTTACACACGTTTCCCGACTAAAACTGCACACCGAAAAAGCACAGAGCTCCTTCCTTCTTCACTGCCAGAGCTCAACTGAAACTCCAACAGACAAAACCGGCACTTCTTTTGAGTTCCTCCCAGTTCTTGACTGGATTGGCTGTCACCACAATAGACTGCCCTGTTGATCCAAAAGGCGTCAAGTCTAAACTACATCTCCCAGAGTCACTGCCCATACAATCCTCTTGTGGCTGGCTCAGATTATGAGTCCAAGTTCTGATTCTGCCCAGGCACCATTTTAGAGCTAGCTTACTCTACACTGATTGGACCAGTTCAGCAGTTCAAAACCAGAATGGGGAACTAGGCAGACACAGTTCTGACTGCAAAGAAAGCAGGTTAGACAAACTGTAATTTCATTATTACTCTAAATGGTTTCTGGCAAACAGTTACATCTTTCACATAGGTTCCCTTTGCACCCTAGTGACTGCAAAATGGAGTGAATTGCAGCAGCTCGAGTGGTACTCAATCAAAGAAACACACAGTCCCCATACAACTAATTATGTCTGCAAGCAGACAGCTCTTAAAGAGACAGTACCAGAGGTTCTAAAAACACTCACTGATAAATGGCTTAAACGCCAAACACCATTCAGGCTTGGAGCATTCAAGCAAGCTCCTGGAAGTCTTTTGGGAACCCCCATTTGCAGGGGGGTTACAAATACATATTTATTTGTTCTGTTTATTTCTCTAACTGAGCTGAGTAATACTTGGAGTGCAATAGGATTTCTAACTGGGCTAAGTGAAACTATATGAGAGCTGAGAACAAAAATCATGGTAGCTGAGGGGTGAAAAATAGACAAGGAGGCTTTAGGATTGCTACAGTAATACAGTGTCTAATGGATGAGATTCGAAACTGAATTACCCCGGTCGGCAAGGGGTCAGTAGGGGACTAGTGTGGGGGGGCAGGAATTTGAGTAAATAGGGGCCTAACAGTTGTAGTAGGGTACAGAACCTGGGAGTAAGAGCCTGTAGCATAAGATGGGGCCAAAATGGGGCAGGTGCCACATGTCAATAGGGCGGGCATCTTTGGAAGGGTGGTGGGGTGTACAGGGTGTGGGTCTGCCATGATCCTGGACTGGGCTTGGAGAATGGGGAAGGGTATGGTCTGTAGATGACTGGGTAGTTTGAGGGAGGAACTGTGGAGGTTAGGGAGGAGTGTAAGTGGCAGGGCAGATGAGTATGGTAGGCATCCTGGGGGGGGAATAGGGGATGCCAAAGGGGAATGGAGGAAGAACAACTAGGGACTGAAACTGACCCCAGTATCAGAGGCACTAGTAAAAAAAAGAGAAGAACGGAGGGGGTGACCGAGGTGAGGGAGGGGGCCTCCTGATGGGGGAGAAAGAGACCACGAGGAGTAACAGGGGAGAGAGCAGATTGCTGTGAGTAGGGAGGGACCAGGGGTGCCACGGAGCGGAACAAGTAGGAGGGGGAACTGAGAGGGGGAAGAGATGTAGGAGGGGTATTGACTATGAATAGATTCAAACCTCTGCTATGGGACAGAGAGGTGAAGCAGGAACATACTGAAAGGGGGAGGACAAGCAGGACATGAAAGGGATGGCAACAAGTAGGGGAAGAGATAGCGAGGACAAAAGGGTAGAAGGGGGGCTAGTAAGGAAGGAGGGGGTGGTGACTGGAGGAGAGAAGGTTACGGGAAGGGGGAAGGATGGGAGGGTCATCACTATTGGGGTAGAAGGGAATGGAGGCTCTAAATCTACAACAGCGGGGATAGGAGAGGGGTTGGAGATCAGCAGGGGAGGGGGGAAGTTGACATGGGAAGCCCAGTAGGAAGTAGTCAGGCTGAGAAGGGGTTCAAGGGGGATGGGAGGAATAAGGCAGAGAAAAGGGGTGAGGCGGAAGTAGAGGGTACAGATACAGAAGTCACAGAGGGTGCAGTTGGTGGGGGTAAGGGACAAGGAAGAACGAATACTGGGGTGGTGGAGGGGCATTAGAAGGGAAAGGGGTAAGGGGCGAGGGGGTACTCATCCTGCGGGATTCTATGCTGAAATGGGTGAGATGGGGTGGAAAGGGGGAAAGGCACAGCCATATTTGGGTTGAAGCTGTCCCCAGGTTGACTACAGGAGGGGCAGGGCAGGCACTGCTCAAGTGTGCAGCGAGGGGGAGGAAGAAACCTCATTTACTGTTGCATGTGGGTACAAATGACTTGGCGGGGGACTCTAGAAGTAGTGAGGGGGAGATTTGAGTACTTGGGCAGGCAGTGTGAGGGGGTGGGGAAGTCAGTGGCATTCTTGGAGGTACTGCCGGTACCATGTGCAAACATGGCGAGGAAGGGTAGGCTTGAGGAGTTAGAGTGGCTGAGGGATTGGTGCCACACAAAACATTATGGGTTAGTGACTAACTGGGTTAGGGTCTGGGGGAATAGTGACTTGTACGTGGGGGACAAGGTACACTGGGGCAGGAAGGGAAGGGGAGTATTAAAGGCGGCCTTGCTGCCGGGCCACTGGCGCTAAGGGTTGAGGCACTGGACGCCACACCTCCTGCCATGCTGGCAACCCGGGTTCAGACGCAAGTCCAGGCTGCCAGGGGTTGGCAAGGGATGGATAGGATTGAGCATCTGGAAGACTGCTCTCCTATCCCGGGGCGGGATCCACCGCTCTGTAGCAGCCCCTGATGATGATTGTGGGCGCTACTACAGCGGTGTAATAAGGTGTGGTGTGGTGGACATTTGCACGATGTATCTAAGTGTCATTGCATACCTGCACTCCACAAAGGGGAGAAAATAGAAAATGGGCTATGGTCAGGCAGCATGAACTTCTGACCCCCACCCACCGAATGGCACCTCTTCAACCGGATCCTGCTCCAGTGGGTCGACCTGGAAGCTCCTCACCATCCCACCACGGGGGTAATCCGTGGAGGTGAGCAGGTTGGCCTGACGTCCGGGGCAGGGCTAGGGGGGGTCGGTTGTGATGACCAAGCCAACCGTAGCCCAGTGAGAAAATATGTTTAAAAAAAAAAAAAAAAAAAAAGGCAGGATTAGAGGGGCATAGCTCTATTAAGGTGGATTTAAACAAAGGGGGGGCCAAAAGAATGAGGTTGGTAGAAAGGTCTGGACAGGGGAGCCTGATGAGGTCACCACCCTAGATATAGGTAAAGGCGGAGGCTTAGAAACCCTGGAAGGGGCAGGCAGAGTGGTCTGAGTGTAATACAGAAGGCACTACCACCCGATAAGAATGAGGAGGAGAAGGGGTGCAGACTACCGGGAGGAGGGACACAGGCCAAGGAGGAGAAGAGTGAGGAGAAGGAGGGGTACGGGTGGAAGGTAGTCTGACTAAATGGATACAGAACTGGTTACAGGGGAGGGTGCAGAGAGTGGTGGTGTAGTTTTCAGCACACAGAGCAGTGACAAGTGGGGTGCCGCAGGGCTCAATGCTATTTGGGCTCTTTATCTCTGATATAGCACACGGAGTGGGGAGCAGGGTTAGTCTGTTCGCACATTATACCAAATCAAAAGCAAATAGTTACAGTAGCAGAGCCCCCCCACACACACACACACACATATACACTCCCTGAAAAGCTGCTTAACAGCCTGCAATTCATTCAAATTCATTCAAATCAGTTCCATTTTCTTACTTACTTGGGGTTCAATGACAACAAGTGTAAAATCATGTACCTAGGGCATAGGAACCCCAATGCTGGGTATAGGATGGGGAGAGGTACTGATACTCACTAGACATGAAAGGGTCCTTGAGGTTATTATATCAGAGGACCTCAAGATGGCAGTACAGTGTGACAAGGCTATGGGCAGGGCAAATTGGATTCTAGGGTGCATAAGGAGTGGCATCTCCAGTAGGAGGAGGAGGAATGTTGTGCTGCCATTGTGTCTCCCTGCTATACCCCCAGCTGAAGTACTGTGGCCAGTTTTAGAGTCCACGCTTCAGAAGGGACATAAGGTGGAGGTTTTCCAGAGGAGGGCAACTAAAATTGTTCAGAATTTTCACAGGAAACCTTACAAGGAAATGCTGAAGAATCTCAACATGTACACTCTGGAAGAGAGAAGGGTGAGAGGTGACATGATCAAGACCAGGGGTAAAGAGGGTACAGTTGGGGAGTTTCTTTCAAATAAGGATGAGCACCCAAACCAAGGGACATACAATGAAGCTGGGGGGGCATTCAGGATAGATGTGAAGAAACATTTCTTTACTGAAAGGGTGGTAGATTCCTTGAACAGACTGCCAGGAGAAGTGGTGGAAGCTAAAATGGTAGGGGGCATGAAGCATGCATGGGACAAATATAGGGGTATATTAGGAGAAGGAGGGGGTTAATGCAGATCACTAGGGCTATGGAAGTGGAATAGGTTCAAGTTCATTGCAGGAAAAATCCATTAAGCAAGCTCATTCACAAGGAGGTCCTGATGGACACAGGCAGAACAAGACATGCAGTAACATATACAGGCAGGAGTTACAAGTAGGTAAAGAACACTTGGGCAGACTGGGTGGGCTGAGCGGTCCTTTTCTGCTGACAAATTCTATGTTTCTATAGCACCATGTGTTAATTCAGGTGCAGTGTTTATTTAAACTTGGGCCTACCATACATCCAGATGTAACGTATAGTAAATTACCGAATTAGATGCAGCCCACTTACAGTACAATAAACAGAACCCCAGTGCTTCGAGAAGCCTTTTCTCTTCATAAGGCTGCTTAAAGAGCTGGGGTTCTGTTTGCAGTGTCCACACCAGTATGCTGATCTTAAAATTGACGCCGCATCTGAATGAGTACTTGATTCATGCTCACTCCATTTCTTCCCCACTTTGAAACCTGCTTGTCCTGAGTTAGTTTTGGGCTGGCAGCCCCTCACCTGTGTTGGAAGATGACCAATAAGTGGCACTGAAAGATGTCAGACTTCACAGACTGTGAAGGCAGCTGCTCATGGACAGACATAAGGCAATACTACTAGGGGGTAGGAGGAAGTAAGCTGTTGATTAACTAGAATCTGCAGCTTGTCCATCAGGTATGGAAATGGGCAGACTAGGTGGGCCAAGCAGTCCTTATCTGCCTTCAAATTCTATGTTTCTCACCCACCATCTTGGCAAGAAGAAGGCTGCAGCTGTGGCCACTGATGACTGTTGGGGTGTGGGGATGGGGGGACCAAAGGGGACAGACATAAGGAGATACAATCATAATAAAAATTGTGAGACCTTCACCAGCTTTCCAAAACACTTACCAGTAAAAGAACACTCTATGACGTTTTTCAAATGGCAACACAATCTGGTGAGCCCTCTGTCTGCCTGACACCAGGCATCAACCAGCATAAAACTGTCTAAAGAAGGCAGTGTGGTCATGTGGTTACTGAAATACTGGAGATTACGGATTTATAAGAACAAAAGAATATCACACAGAAGCTGGCACCTATGCCTATAGCAGCTGTCTCCTGCTTCTCAGTACTTATATTTATACCCTTGACGTACTCGAATGTTTCTATCATATCCCCTCTTTCCCTCCTCTCTTTCAGTGAGTGTATATTGAGGCCCCCTAATTTCTCCTCATAAGTCTTGTGTTACAAGCTCTGTACCATCTCATTCACCCTTCTCTGGACCATCTCCAGCCTGTTAATATCCTTATGAAGGTGTGACCTCCAGAACTGCACACGGTACTCCATGTGAAGCCTGACCATGGTTTTACATAATGGCATCATTACCTCCCTCCTTATGCTGGTGATACCCCTGCCTATGTACCCCAGCATGTCACTGGCCCTCCCAGCTGTCTTACCACTTTGACATTTTCAGGTCATCTGAAATAAGAACCCCCAGGTCCCTTTCCTTCTTTGTGACTGTCAGCAACTCCCCCCCCACCCATCCTGTACCTTTCCCCAGGGTTTTTGTGTCCCAGGTGCATAATTTTGCACTTCTTTGAATTAAACTTCAGTTGCCAGTCCTCAGACCATTTCTCAAGCTTCTCCAGGTCCCTCCTCATTTTCTCCACCCCCTCTGGGGTATCCACTATGTTACACATCTTGATGTCATCTGCAAACAGGTAGACCTTTCCCTTCAGCCCTTCTGCAATGTCACTAATGAAGACATCGAACAGGACTGGCCCCAGGAGCACTCCCTGTGGCACCCCACTGGTCACCCCCTCTCCCTAGACTGTGCCCCATTTACCACCACTCTCTGCCTCCTGTCTGTTACCCAGTTTCTAACCCAGTTTACCACACTTTCCCCCATGCCCAGCCTACTCAGCTCGTTTATCAGCCTCTTATGTGGGACGGTGTCAAAGGATTTGCTTACATCATGGTAAGTGTTGTCCACTGCCCCACCCTGATTTACTTCCTTAGTCACCCAGTCAAAGAGATCAACCAGATTTGTCTGACATGACCTCCCCACTGTGAGTCTATGTTGCCTATGGTTCTGGGCTCTGATGGCTTCTAGATGCCTCACTATCCTTTCTTTAACCAATGTCTCCATGATATTCCCCACTACTGAAGTGAGGGTGACTGGCCTATAGTCCCTGCCTCCTCCCTACTGCTGGATTTGTATAGAGGGACCACATGTGCCCTCCTCCAGTTCTCTGGTACCACCCCTGTGTTGAATGACTCCGTGAACATGGCTGCCAGAGGTATTACTATTTCCCTTCACAGTTCTTTTAATATCCTTGGGTGTATGCCATCTGCTCCCATCGCTTTGTCCACCATTAATTTACTCACCTTCTGCAGGATTCTTCTGCCTGTGAATGGACTATTGTCCACCTCTTCACGCCTTTGCAACTGCTGTACTGCTGTGGCCCTTACCCCTCCCCCTCTTCTGTGAATACTGAACAGAAAGACACAGTCGATGTCTTTGGGGTGGGGGGAGTACATGACATTTCTTAGGCATGGTACTTTCACTTCCAAATACCTAACCAACACAGATAAGCAATCAACATTCAGCATTTACAAATGCTTGTCTTACACTGAAACATGTTAGACTCTTTCACCTTATTTATGCCCTTAAGGTATTTGAACGTTTATATCATATCTCCCCCCTAACTCCTCTGCTCCAGGGTATACATACTGAGGTCCTTCAATCTGTCTTCGTATGGCTTTTGTTGCAGCCCCTGCACCATCTTTGTCACCCTTCTCTGGACTGTTTCCATCCTGTTAATGTCTTTTTGCAGGTGTGGCCTCCAGAACTGGATTCAGTACTCCAGCTGAGGCCTAACCAGTATCTTGTAAAGAGGGATCACTACCTCCCTCTTTTGGATTGTGATACCCCTACTGATACATCCCCACATCACTTTTGCTCTTCCTACTGCTTTTGTGATTTTTCTGAAGGCTTTTAGGTCATTGGTGATGATGCCCAAGTCCCTTGTTGTGACCTTTACTCTGTGTAGAATTGAGTCTGTGGCTGCACCATAGACCACTAGCCCGTAGTATATCACAGGGACAAGGGCCATGCTGTGGATCTGCTGTACTTTGACTTCAGCAAGGCTTTTGACTCGGTACCACACAAAAGATTGCTCAAGAAGATGGAAGACCTGGGTGAAGCTAAAACCATAGTGAACTGGTTGGGTAATTGACTAGAAGGGAGACAGTAGAATGACATTGGTGAAGGATAGACTGGATAGTGAAGAGGAAATAAGGGATATGCAGAGGGACCTACAAAATCTATAGGGATGGTCAAAGGTCTGGCAGTTATAATTCAATGCCAAAAAGTGCAAGGTATTGCACCTAGGAAAAAAGAACCCCAAAACGGAGTACTGGATGGGTGGGGAGAGACTTGGCACTACAGATGAGGAATGGTATCTATGAGTAAACATCAGTAACTCTTGTAAGCCACCTCTGTGAGAGGGGCTTACATTCACCATGAGGGGCCCCACTTTTTCGTGCCTTCCCTTCCAGTTTATGGGTTTTGTAGGTGTTTTGGGGAAGGTACCTTTGGACTATACCTTGAGACTGCCACTAGGGGCAGGATTTTAGCCTAAGGAGATAGGAGGCTGGCCGGGAGGTGTCAGGACAGGCAGGCAGAAAGGAGCTTGTTGGTCCGGGTTTTGGGGCCATATTCTGGGGGGATCCCCCGTAAGTCCAAGGTAGTGCCTGGAGCAAGGTGACATAGCACCAGTAACGGGAGGTGTGGGGGAAGGTTATTAGTTAGCCTGCCAGCATCGTGTGGGGCAGATAGGGCTTCAGGGAGAAAGGGGTGGTGAGAGTGCCCTGGGAGGTAGCTTGGTGGGGTCCCAGGCCCACAGGAAGTAGGCTTGGACTGCCAGGGCTGGAGGTTATGTGGCAGGATTCCTACAGGGAAAGGGTTGTGACAGCTCCCCTCCCAGTTCCTGGTGTGGCAGGGTGGTCCAGGCCTGGTTAAGGGGGTGCTGGAGGCTTCTCACCCACTATGAGGCCTACTTGGAGGGGCAAGCCTCCAGGCGCCGATCACAAGCTGTTTGGGTGGGCTGCAGGTCAGTTGGGACAGGCCTTGGGAAGCCCTCCAGACCCGGTAGCTTAAAGCAAGCACAGGATGGAAGGTGCATAGGGACATAGGCCAGAAGTAGTTTGAAGTCCCCCCACCCCGTTTGAGGAAAAGAGACTATGTGTGGCTTCAGCCTTGGTTTAAGGGGATTCCAGCACCCTTAAGGATTTGAATGAACTGGTCAGGGAAGGAAAATTCCCGAGTCCCTTGGCACGGGACCAAGTGGGAGAAGCAGCTCGCTTCTCCGACAAGTGGAAGACTGACCAGGGAAGAATGGTGAAGAACAAGTAAAATCAGAGATCAACTTACCAGTGCTGGAGGTTAGGTTGGGCTGTAAGGTCCGGTGAAGGTCCTAGGGAGGTCATAGAAACAGAGACATAGAAGTTGATGGCAGATAAGGACCGCAAGGCCCATCCAGTCTGCCCATCCGGTCTCGGGTAATAGCAATTTCTGAGGTTTCATCAGCTGCCTGGAATGGAATGTTGCCTAGTACATCTGTTCTTTAAGTCTTGTGCCCCCCAGTTCTGTAAATAGTTTGTGCTCCATGGAGCAGAATGGCCGATAAGTTTAAGCAAGCAATGAGAACCCCGGGGTCCTGGCAGAAATCATTGGGACCTCAGGTATAATAAATTGGTTTGTTCCTTATTCCTGAGTGTGTAAGAGTGTTTTTAAAGATTATTAGATATATGAATTCCAGAGAACTTAATGAATTTCTAACCAGATTTCTTTGGGACGTAAGGAAGTACTTCTTTGTGGAAAGGGTGGTGGAACCTTGGAACAGTCTGTCAGCAGAGGTGGTGGATACGAACACAGTCAGGGACAGTCAGGGATTCAAGCAGGCCTGGGTTAGAATGAAAGGAATAGTGGCTGCCTGGGATGACAGGACCATGGAAGAGAATGAGGAGTGGATGGGGATGGTTAGTACCCTGAAGGAACAATTGTTTCCAGGGATGGTTCCAGTGATTATAGGGAACTTGGGAAGACTGGATGAACCGCTGGTCTTTTTTTTGTCGTCACTGTCTGCCTTACTGTGGATGTTGACTATTACTTGTTAAACTTGAGGCAAGGTAAGATTGATAGGCAAACGATGTGTCTGACTTGGGTGTGCACTGTGAAACAAAGGTGAAGACACTGTTTGAAGCTGTTATTTCAAACTGCTTTTGAATCTCTCAGTTTAGAAGCATTTTTTTCTAAAGGTTAGTGAGTTTATTTGCTGTCAGAATACGTTTTGTGATGAATCACATTAGTTCTACTCAGTTTTATGTTCTTTTTTTTTTTTTTTTAGTTTTAACAGTGTTTTGTGCTGGAGTAATAGATTTATAGCCCAGAAATGTTAGATGCAACATTTTGTTTAGGGTCTTTCTTTTTTTATCTGTTACATTAGTTGGTGTAATTCCTGTAATTTCTGTGTATTTTGTTTTTTATCATGTCACTATTTTTCCGCCTGCGGCAACTTTACCGGCAGGGGCATCCAGCTGCCGGCCCTGCCCGCCGGGAGAGCACCAGGCTCATTCACATGATGGAGGATCCGGCACGGCCGTCGTCAGTCCGCCGCAGGGCCTCCCCATACCCTGTTCAGCCGGACCAGCCCTAGACCCCCCAGCGCGATTCTGCGAGAGTCCTCCAGGCGAGGCAGGGCACGGCTATCAAGCTGCACAGTCACACCCAGCCATTTTCCTCCAGTGAGGTCCCCCAATGGAGCGTGGGCATGCAATCACGTCCATGTACTTACATGCAGACGTCTGCTGTTCTCCCCCTCTGCTAGCACCTGCGTCTGCAGTACCCCCGGGCATCCCCAGGGGCCACCACAGCGCTGTCTGCTTCCCCAGCCCACCCCAGGTCAGTGGACATTCAGTCCTAGTTCTCCCCTGCAGACCCCCAACGATCTGGGCTCGTTCCCAAACCTGGGTCGCCGGCGTGGCATGAGGTGTGGCATCCAGCGCCTCAACCCTCAACGCCACCGGGCCGGTCAATTTCTGTGTATTTTAAACCAAGTACTGTGAAAGCAAGATGGGTACCTTAAATATAAATTGGTGTTAATGGAGGGAGGGGTCTGGAATTTAAACTATCTGGGATATGTGCTGTCATGCTTTTTAGTTTTTTTTTTTTTAAATCTTTATATTATATTCCAGCAGAGCTGAGATTTTTTTCATCAGAGTTCTGATTTTCACTTCATTTCTCATTTGGGTGGACTACAGCACTGGGAGGTCAAGTGAGTTGCAGAAGGTCACAAGTGGGTATTTGGCTCTAATAAGGTTGTGTAGCACTCTGTGTATTTTAGCTTTGCTGGGGGTGTGAAACAAAATATTGAGAAAGACCTTTTTTTTTTTTTTTTATGAAAGTACGGTTTTGAAACTGGGGTAGTAAATTTCAAAAAGTTGTGTATTGATGATGTCACAGTTGATTAATTAGTGTGAGTATTTCGGATTGGGGATGTCATGATTGATTTATGTTAGAGCGGTGTAAATGTGTGATTGGATGTACTTAAGTCATAAATCTTTAAGTAAATCCAATTAACTGGATGTTTTTAATTGATGATATCACAAACTTTTATTGTCAGTTAAGGTGTGGTAAGTCAGCAGTTTCCCTATGTGGAAAAGGCCTACGTATTGCAGATCACATATGTAATGGCCCTGACTTAGAATATGCCATTTATTATTATTTGGGTGGGCCCTGCACCAATGGACACTACCTGACCGCAGGTTGATAACCGGCTGACCCAAGAAGAAGATCCCTTGCTACCTCCACCTAAAAGCTGCAGATGTCAGAGAAACAAAGGGAAAGTTGGGCCACTGAAACAGCGGTAGTGTTTCTGCTTGCAATGTCAGTGACCCGGGTTCGTGAATGAGCCTGGGTCACTGGAGGGTTGGCCAGGGGAGAATGGTTGAGTGTCTCTGGTCTCCATCACAATAGTGCCACGTGGGTGACCATAGGTGGCCATATTGGCTGAGCTGCAGGTAAGGGAGGGAAGCATCGCAGCTCTGGCACTCAGGAGTCGGACGCACCAAATACTAGCATTTGGGTCAGAAAGAAAAGCAGAAAAATCCACAAGCTACCATTCCCCACCCTGCCACAGGCCCCACACCACTGACAGGACTCTCACTCCCTCACTGACACTTCAGCTCTGTCCGGGGGTTTGGGGTGGCCACCAAGCAGCCCTTCTCATGGGGGAGGGGCTACCCATGAGAGAACAAGGAGTGATGGTAAGTCTCTGGATGTGTCAAGTGATAGGGCAGGGGACTGAAGGAGGGCTAATTGGGCACCAGGAGTGAAGCATACTAAATTTTAAAAAGTAAGAGAGAAACAAAGTGCAGCAGAAGAAAGAGCGGGGCATCTTGCAGATTAGTTCCTGGTGCCGCAACAGGGGCAAAGTCATCCAACTTCTCCAGCAGCACCTCCCGGCATCTCTCAGTGAACCACTGTGCCCCACTCTGGCCACCGTTGTCAACACTTCCATCAACAGCCCCCACTCCAACCCAAGTTGTGCCTACCCCCGCCTCCAGCCCCGTGCAAATATCCTGGGCCTCTGTGGTTGCAATATCAGCTCCGCTGCCTGCTTCTACCTCGTCTGGGATCGATGATGGCAGCCTGCATGGCTAACAAGAAGACAGTATGAGGGCTCAATGAAACTGTGAAAACTGCTTTATTTTAATGGTGGGGATGGGGGTGTTAGGATAGGGGGTGACAGTGGGGGTTTGGTCTGGGGCTTTTAAGGCTAGGCCTATCACTGAGAGTCCTCCTAGGATGCACTTCCAGGCATTGGGGGGGATAATAATGAAGGTAACAGTAAAGTGATTTTTATGTTGTCTTGCGCGTGTGCAAGAAACATGTTTCGGTAACTTTGGAACAGCAGGTTTTGGAGGCGCGGTCGTGTTGTGGCCAGTGGCGCCACTGCTTTTTGGGACTGGGCTCCGTGGCATGAATTAAACAGCATGCTGTCTGTGACAGCAGTGCAAAAGCGTGCCGCAAACTTACAACGTTTTAGCCACTGCAGTGAAGGAGCTCCACCTCATTGCCTTTCCTGGAGTAACATTTCAATCAGACATGGCGACTGTGCCGCCCACCTCGAACAGTCCCCAGAAAAGCCAACAACGGATGTGACCAGTCCCCCTGTCAGCATCATCATGCCCCCCGAATTAATTTGCAGACAGGGGAGCCCAGTCCCTGTCTGCACCACGTCCCGTGCCAGTTGTTTGCCAAGGGGTGTGCCCAGTCCCCCTGAGTGTCAATCCCCTCAAACACCTTTTATTTGCCGACAGGGTGCCCAATCCCCATTGGTTCCAGTCCCCCCACCCCAAAACACTCAGATGACATGCTGGGAGCTCACCCAGCATGTCAAATCTCCTGTAAAAAAAAAAAAAAAAAAAAACCCTCAGCGATATTTAAATTTTTTTTAACCCTGTAAAGTAGAAAATAGTCCCTCGCTGTCTGCGGCCTTCCCCACACGCACTACCACTGCATACCACACTCTCCCCACACCACCCTCACCCCATACTTACTCTCCAGAGCTCGGCGGATGATCTTCGGTGGATCGGGAACACATCTGCACTCTTCAAAGTCCTCCACGAACTGAAGAAATGCCGGTAAGCTGTATAATGGCATAAATAGGGTTTTTTCAACTTTGGTGCATATCTCGGGCATTTTGGGAAATTTTGGCACCAAATTTTCAACATGGGGTCATTGGGACCCCTCCTCATGAATTCAGTCACTGTCATGGCATTATTCAGTCCCCAAAGGTGATTTCGCAGTCAGTGAGCGAAATCACCTTCCGGGACCGATTAATGAAACGACAGTGCCACTGTTCATGAGGTGGTCTCTCAAAAAGTCTATATTATAATTTGGTGAAAAAAATTTAAAAATTACTTTTATGAGCGTGCATTGCGCAGTTTCCACGCACACTCGTAAGTTTGCGAATCTGTAATATTTTCACTCCAGATTTTCAACATTGGCATTTTTCCACACCTCCTTATGAACAGTACAGCTGTCATTTTCCACATCCTGTCTGAAATGTGTTTTCGCACTTCCGGCGCAGAACAGCATGGTCGCTGTGGGAAATCAGTGTTTGTGACAGATTAAGAAAATCACAGTGACACTGTTCATGAGCAGAGATCCTAAAGTGCCTAGGTTGAAAATCTGACCAGCATCAAGGTGTGCCTTGGACTCTTCAGCCCCAAAGTTCAACCCATTCTCCTATGCTGCACCCATCTCAACGTACTTCCTTATGGAATGGGGTGAGCATAAGGCCAGATGACCCCAAGACACAAAGCGACACTTGTCAGACTCTGCAGAGTAGGGTGAGGTGAAATAGCATGAGCGTTATGGCCAGCGACCCAAACGCACACAACATGACATAACATGACATTTAAATGACATAAGGGCCACAGAGATCCAGGAGGAACAAAATGGGGGAGAGATTCTGTGGGTTAAGCTGGAAAAGAAAATGGGGACAGCCATCCGCACAGGTGTGGTCTACAGACCACCAGCCCAGGAGGAAGAAACAGATAGGGATCTGATGCTAGCCATCCAAAGGATGGCAAACAAGGGTGAGATAGTACTGGTTGGAGACTTCAATATTCCAGACGTGGACTGGAGCATCCCAGCAGCAGCATCAACTAGGAGCAGATTTATCCTAGACTCCCTTCAGGGTGCCTTCCTCAAGCAACTGGTCATGGAACCAACTCGGCAGAAGGCAATACTGGACCTTGTGCTCACAAACAGGGACAGTGTGATGGGGGTAACAGTGGGGGAGCACCTGGGAAACAGTGACCACCAGTCACTGTGCTTTGAAATCACAGAAAGAGCAGAACCAAACCACACAAAAACATGTATCCTGGATTTTAGAGGGGCAGACTTTGGGAAAATGGGGAGATACTTGAAAGAGGCATTAAGGGGAATGGGACAGGAATCAGGGGTTGAGGAACAGTGGGCAGTATTTAAAATGGGGATTACAAGAACAACAGAATTATGCGTTAAGCAGGTTAGCAAGAGGAAAAGGAAGAGGAGACCATTATGGTTTTCCAAAGAGGTAGCAAAGAAAGTGAAAGCCAAAAAGATTGCATTCAGGCAATACAAAAAGACACAGGCAGAAGGGGATAGGGAGAAGTACCAGGAGAAGCTAAAGGGGGCAGGAGGTCAGTAAGGAAGCCAAAGCTCAGACAGAAGAACACATTGCAAAATCAGTGGGTAGAGGGGACAAAACCTTTTACAGGTACATAAGTGAAAAAAGAAAGACAAAGGGAGGGATAGTGAGACTGAAGGGGGAGGATGGGGGCTGTGTGGAGGATGACAGCAGTAAAGCTGACATATTGAACAGGTATTTCTTCTCAGTATTTACTGAGGAAGATGAGGGTAATGGGTCTGAAGGGAGTACAAGGGGTGAGAATGGTGCAGAAATGGACACAAGTCCCTTTACACGAGAAAGGGTCCTGAAGGAACTGGAAGTAATAAGAGTTGATAAAGCAATGGGGCCAGATGGGGTGCACCCATGGTCCTTAAGAACTAAGAGAGGTGATGGCTGAACCTCTGGCTATCCTGTTTAGCCGATCACTGGAAACAGGGAGGTACCCAAAGATTGAGGACAGCAGATGTAGTCCCCTTATACAAAAAGTGGGAACAAAGAGGAAGCAGGGAACTACAGACCAGTCAGCCTCACCTCGGTAGTGAGGGAAGATCATGGAAGCACTACTGAAGGGGAGATTGGTGGAACATCTGGTTGTCAATGGACTACAGGACCCAAGGCAGCATGGTTTCACCAGGGGAGGTCATGTCAGACCAACCTCGTTGAATTTTTGACTGGGTGACTAGGAGGTGGATCGGGAGGGCAGTGGACATGGCCTATCTGGACTTCAGCAAGGCCTTTGACACTGTGCCACATAGAAGACTATTACACAAACTGGGGAATATGGGTGTGGGCAGGACAGTAGTGTGGTGGGTAGGTAACTGGCTGGGTGGCAGGACACAGAGGGTGGTGGTAAATGGCTGTCACTCCACAGAGGGAAGAGTGACCAGTGGGGTACCACAGGGATCAGTGCTGGGACCGGTCCTATTCAACATCTTCATCAGTGACATGGCGCAGGACCTAGAAGGCAGAATTTTTACTGTTCGCTGATGACACAAAGCTCTGTAACAGAGTAGACACACCAGAGGGTGTAGACAGAATGAGAAACGACCTGCAGAAACTTGAAGAATGGTCAGGGGTTTGGCAGTTGAAATTCAATGCAAAGAAGTGCAAAATAATGCACATGGGGCACAAAAACCCTAGCACAATATATCAGTTGGGGGGGTGAGGATATAGCATGCACCAAGCAGGAAAGGGATCTTGGGGTTGTCATCTCTGACCTCAAGGTAGGGAAACAGTGTGACAAGGCAGCAGGTAGCAAATAGGATGCTGGGATGTATAGGCAGGGGCATCACCAGCAGGAAAAGGGAGGTCATAATTCCACTATACAAGACACTAGTGAGGCCCCACCTGGAGTACAGTGTACAGTTCTGGAGACCATACCTACGTAAGGACATAGACAGGGTAGAGAAGGTTCAGAGGAGGGCAACAAGGATGGTGCATGGATTGCATCACAAGTCCTATGAAGACAGGTTGAAGGAACTGAACATGTACTCCCTGGAGGAGAGGAGGGAGAGAGGGGATATGATAGACATACAAGTATCTTACAGGGAGGAACAGGGTGCAGGAAAATACTATTTTTAAGCAAAAAAGATGTTCCAGGACTAGAGGGCATGGGATGAAGTTGGAGGGAGGACGATTCAGAGGAAACATGAGAAAGAATTTCTTCACAGAACGGGTGGTGGACAAGTGGAACACCCTGCCAGAGGAAGTGGTGGGGGCTGAAACAATCACAGGATTTAAGAATGCATGGGATAGACATAAAGGAATTCTCGAGGTCAGGGGTAAGGGGCAACAGACTTCTAGGAAAACAAACTGAACTTACAAGCTCAAATGGGCAGACTGGGTGGGCCATAGGCCCTTATCTGCCGACACTGTCTGTGTATCTATGTATCTAACAATGCATGTCACTCTCTGCAGGGTGTGGTGGGGTTGACGTCGGTTCTATACTTCACTGCTATTCCTATTATGCATCTTTCTTAACTCCTGCACTACCAATGCCAACACCAGCAAGACAACATTCGGCATTGACAAATGCTTGTTTTTATAGTAATAATGAAGCTGAAGGCAACAATAATGATAAAGCTGGGAATTATTGCAAAGATGTAAATAGTAACGTTGAAGGTGATGATGAGTACAAAGATGCTGATGGCAACGATGGCAATCATGAAGGCAAGGCAAATTTTATTTTTCAAGGCACCCAATCCCGGAGGCTCTGGGTGCCAAACATAAATTCAAACTAGTATTAAGATACGCAACAGATAAATAAATAACAAATAAATTACAACGAATCCTACAAAGAAAACAAATAAAGCTCAAACTAAGAACAGTCACTAGGGACAATCCAAGGATTAAGATCTAACAGACAGTGTCAGGGAAGGCATGACTGAAAAGGAGGGTCTTGAGGTGGGCCTTAAATGCCTCAGCTGAAGGGTCCTTCCTTACAGATGGTGGCAGCGAGTTCCACAGGACGGGGCAAGTGACACTAAAGGCTCTGTCATCGGCAGTTTTTAACCTCATCCTGGGAACCACAAGGAGGCCCCTAGTGGAGGAACAGAGGGAGCGAGCCGAGGTAGCAGGTGTAAGAAGATCAGCCAAGTATCCAGGGCCCAGCTCATGTAGGGCCTTAAAAGTGAGCAAACTCACCATGAAGAGGATCCTTCACCTGACTGTCAGCCAGTGCAGTTCGTACAGCACCGGGGTGATCAGGCAGTATTTTGACTGCCCCATCAACAACCTGGTGGCTGCATTCTGCACTAGCTGCTTCCGGTGGAGGATGCCTCCCAAGACCCCGAGGGTAGAGCACATTACAGTAGTCAAGCCTTGACGTAACAAAGGCATGCATTAAGGTGGGGATGTCCAGGGGAGGAATAAGGGTCCTGATCCTGGCGATATTTCTGAGATGGTAAAAGCTGGTCTGGACAACAGATGACACCTGAGATTCAAAGGTCAATATGCTATCAAAGGTCACACCAGGAGCACGCACCCTAGAGGAGGCCTTCAGTGGCACAGTCCCCAGGAACAATCCCGTGGTTGCGCCAGAGGCCATCCTATTATGCTCTCTGTTCGACTCCACCACCAGTACCTCCATCTTATTGGGGTTCAGTCGCAACCAGCTGGAGGCCATCCAATCACTGATCTCAGCGAGGGTCATTTAACACTTTCACTGCATTGGATGTTCTAGGGGCAAAGGAAGGATACAGTTGGCTAAGTTGGGTATCATCTGCATAGCAGTAAAAACCCAAACTTTATTTCTTAATGAGCTTCCCTCAGGGGCAGCATAAACACGGCAAACAGCATTGGCGACAGGACCGAACCCTGAGGTGCTCAACATGACAGAAGGCTAGGGGAGGAGAAGAAATTCCCCATCAACACCCGTTGCTTCCTATTCATGAGGCAGGACTCAAACCAGCAGATTGCAGTGCCGGCGAGTCCACAAAATTTCCTCAGGTGGTCGAGTAACACACAATGGTCTACTGTGTCAAAAGCTGAGGCAAGATCGAGGAGAATGAGAATCGTCCCCTCCCCTCGATCTCTTGCCCTGAGGAGATCATTGTGCACCTGAACTAATGCGGTTTCTGTGCTATGCCTAGCACGAAACCAAGACTGGAGATCTCATAGAGATCAAAGGCCATGAGGTGCTCCTCATGCTGCTGTGTCACAACTATCTCGACAACCTTCCCTATAAATAGGAGATTGGACGGTAATTCTCCTTGATGCCAGCATCCAATGATGGTTTATTCAGAAGGGGTCTGACCGGTGCCTCCTTCAAGGCATCTGGGAAGACCCCCTCCAACACAGAGCACTGGAAATCAAGGTGAACACTGGGCTGATGGTGTCAACACATCTCGTCAAGAAACGGGTTGGCATCGGGTCCAGTTCACAATATGTGTGCTTCAGCTTGGAAGCAACCTCAATGACTTCAGACATCTCCACTGGTTTAAACTCCCCCCAACTAGGCAGGGTGCTCAAGGTGAATACTGTCGGCCACTCTGTGGCTCGCTGGTGGAACTCCTTGCTGAATAGCGGACACCCTGTCTGAGAAGAATCGAGCAAACTCTTCACATAATGTGTCAGAAAAAGCTTTTTTCGGCTGTAGACAGGCTGGGTTTAGCAACCTGTCCACAGTCCGAAAGAGCACTGCTGGTCGATTCTTCCTGGCAGCAATCTCCCCTGGACAGGAACTCTGAAAGCAACAATGATGATGAACAAGCTAGCAATCAGCTTTGTAAGGAAGATGGTGACAAAGGCTCTGATGAAGACGATGATAATGTCAGTGATAATGAAGATGAAGGATGACAAAATGTCGAAGATGATAATGAAGTAATAGTGATCATAAAGGTGAAAATGCCAACAGCAGAGATAGCGGGAGCACACTAGTCTGATAGTCTTAAATAATCCAAAGTCTTTATATTTTCTGTCTCTTCTACTTGTAATTTTTATTAAAAACAACAAAAAGTATCATAGCCTGGACACAAAGATATGTTCCCAATAATTTAAGTGTAATAGCCATTACTTGGTACACAGGATGTTATCTCTTTGAATTATCCGCCTCCAGTTCACTTGATTTGCCAACATCATAGTAATTGCTTGTAACAGACACGCTGGAACGAGTTCTTTGTATCTAGTAGCTTGCCTCCAGCTCATAAGGTAATGGGACCTGATGTTAAAGAATGGTCCTTGTCTCATACTCAAATCTCACAACCTTTTTAAAAAAAAAAAATATATTATTAGATAAGCAGTCTTTATGATTATTAGAAATGAAAAGATCATTTTCTTAAACTTTTCTTTTTGTAACTGCACTGGCAGCATCAGCAGAGAAATTATTCCTCATTGGTTCTTTTTTTTTTTTGTAATGAATTGCTTACTGCATTAAGATCACACTGGCACCCAACCAGAAATGGTTAATGTAATAGGCCTCAGGTCACGAGCAAACCAGCTCCTAGTGACTGAGTACAAGTCACCTTTAATGCATTAGCCGTGAGACGCCAACAATGAATTTTCTGCAGCCCACCACAGGACAGAGCTGACAGTGACAAAGAGCACATTCTTTCCACCCAAGGTGGCAATGGACTTTCTGAAATGCTTTAGCTAATCAAAAAATAATTGAAATAGCCCCAGGAAGTCAGATTATGGCTTGACTTACAAGGATGTAGTTTTAAATCCAGCCTGTGACCCCTTTCCAGTTTCCTGTAATGTTTTATAAATTTGCCAAGTAAACTTCAACCATAGATAAAAATTCCAGATGGATCAGCGAAGTTTTTAAGCGTACAGGCTTGCCTCCAATACTTTTACTGTAAGGGGTTGGTATAGAGATGGAGGTAATAGCTGCTACAGTTTTTATTTGGGGGGGCAAATTCTCTTCATATCTCTATATAGGGTGCCTTAACAGTACAGAGGGAGGGAAGGAGGGGAGTACCCAGGACCAAAAATGTGGAAAACAGAGATGACTCACTGATACCAGCAGGGGGTACTCTCACTAAGATGGAGAGTCAGGTACACTGACTTCACTGTGGGAGAAAACAAAGTACAGTACCACGTAGTGAGTGCTGGGAATGTTAATGCCACACTGGTACCAGTAAGGACTGGAGTCCCAAATTGGGGGTTGACATGCACTGAGAGCACAGTGTAAGAACAGTCCCCATAGGCTGAGAATGTGGAAAATGGAAAATGTCTCACTTGAACCAGCAGGGTCTGCTCTCATCTGTTGTGGGTCCAGATGTGCTGATAGCACAATGGGAAAGGAGTCACCAAGTGCAGTAGTGCTAGAAATGGATTGCCATTGGTACCAGCTGGCATATGAACAGCACAGTGGGAGATCAAACCAGAAAGAGTAGAGAACAGAAATCCCTGACTGCCACCAGCAGGATACAAGGTGCACCGGTAGTAGTGTAGGAAAAAAGAGACCCCCCCCCCAAAACAAAAAATTAGACTGTAGATGTTGCTGGTACCAGCAAGGGTTACACTCTAGTGAAACGTCACTGTTGTTTTCCACATGTTGCTGACTTATCTGAAGTGCACTGCCTAGAGAGAGAGAGAGTGTCCTAATGTTTGAGAGCATGGAGAATGAATGAATAAATCACTAAAACCTCCACACACAGCTGCTTGGCAGAAATAGAAAAAAAAAAGAAATATATGTGAATTTTCATGCCTGAAATGACACTTCTTACAAGGGTGAGGGCCTGAGAAAATGAAAAATTAAAAACAGACCCGGCAGAGAGAATCAGAATTTCAGATCCTTGAGTGTGTCACTTCTGTTTGCGCCCCTGGGACTTGGTGTTTAATTGACTCAATTCCAGGGACAAATTACCATCAGGAAGCCCTGGCTCTTTCCAGATTGAAGTTGACTTTTGGTGCCTTGGAGTCACTGCAGCTCCATGAATATTGTTCTGCCTCTAAAACAGACCCTACTACACAGTAAATCTCATTGTTGTTTTAAAGCTGTTACTCATAGCGATGGGAGGGGCTATTGCCGGAAAGTAAATATCCCTTTTTTAATTCCCCCACACCAAGACCGTACTGAAGTGGTTCTCCCAGGGTTTTCATATTTAGATGGTCCTCTGGCCAGCAAGTAGGCATGGTGCCAGTGCAGCTGCCCACAGTACTGGTCAAGACTCACCGTCAGAGTGGTGGAAGGCCTGCCAGGGAGGGAGGAGAAGGAGGATCATGTGGCAGAGGGAAGTGGGTAGGGCGGTTGGAGGAGCAAAAGCACAAACAGAGGAAAGGATTGCTAGAGGGGTGTCGAAAGGAGATGAGCCTTTTTTCAGATATGGAAGTGAGAAGGGAAAAGCAAGAGACAGGATAGTGAGGATTAGAAGGGTGGAAGGAGTAGACTTTGCAGAAGGGGACCAAGAAAAAGCTGACATTTTAAACAAGCACTTCTGCTCGGCCTTCATGGTGGAGGGGGGGAGAATGGGCCACCAGAGTGGGGGAGGTGGGCACAAGTCCACTTTCAGATGAAAGAGTCCTGAACGGACTTGAAGCACTGAGAACGGACAAGGCTATGGGGCTGGACTGACTGGAATAAACCCAGAGTACTGAAAGGGATCAGAGAAGTGCTAGCTGCCCCACTAACAGCCTTGTTCAACAGCTCACTGGAAACAGGAGGGGTTCCAGAGGACTGGAGAAGGGCGGACATGGTCCTTCAATATCAGAGTGGTAGCAGGGAGGAAGCTAGCAATGACAGACCAGTCAGCCTAACTTCGGTGGTGGAGAAACTAATGGAAACCCTACTGAAATAGAGGCTGGTTAGGCATCTAGAATCCAAAGGGCTGCAGGATGACAGGCAGCCCAGATTTACAGGAGGAAGTTCATGCCAAACAAATATAATAGATTTCTTTGGCTAGGTGACCAGGGACATAGAGCAGGTGAGGGCAGTGGATGTAGCCTATCTGGACTTCAAGTCCCTTTACACTGTGCTACACAGAAGGCTAATTAGGAAGCTGATCAGTTTAGGATTGGGGTCCAGATTGGTAGACTGGGTTTAAAACTGATTAACATTTAAGAGACAGAGGGTGGTGGTTAATAGCACACACTTGAAGGATGGGAGAGTGACCAGCGAGGTACCAGAGGGTTTAGTACTGGGACCAGTCCTCTTCAATATCTTCATTGGGGAAATTGCAGAGGAACTAGAGCAACAAGTATGCATTTTTGCATGTAACCCCTAGGTGGCGCTATCCCAAGGGCTACTACCCCTGCCTACTTGGATAGGAGCAGGTTAAAGGGCTTGAGTTCTGAAATGGGTGCCTCCACCTGGAGGTCAGGGTTGGCAGTAGTCAAGCTAACCTGGGCACAGCCCTCCGGGACACTGTGACCCCCCTCCTTCCTTATTAGTGGCCGGAACAATACACAGTAATCACTTTCGCAAGACCCCTGATACACCACACCAGTACCCACACTGTTTGCACTTACCACCAGGGCTTTCCTCTGGCTCGACCCTGGGGACCCCCTGTAAAACAAGGTTATACACAGCAAATAGCAGTACAGTACTCTTGCACAAACTGGAACCACAGTCAGGGTAAATGCAAAAAGAGTTAGATCTGATTTATTTAAGGGACTTGAACAAGGGAGGGGCGTAATCAGGTTAATTTGCTTAAAGGCTGTATCAATCAAACAGTTATGCATGCACTTCAGGGTCCATAAACAGTCACCACTCTAGGTACCCAGGTGAAGAAGAGGTGAGCTAGCCAAGATCGTTGCCTGGGGTAGGCCAGCATCGCAGCTGGTTGTGGCCCTGTGATGGAAGAAGACAACATGCACCACACACACTAATTGTAATCCGGAGCCGGAGGTCTCAGTTTGTGAAAGAAGAGAAACAACAAGACAATCAGATGACACACTTAGATTAAGCTTTTGTTGCAGGGAGCTACCCTGATGGTTACTCACAATACCCAAGACTGGACACAGGCTGGACGAAAATTGAGACTGCAGGTGTTGATCTGGAGTGCCAGGAGAAGCAGGGCCCACACGATTCGCCGAGACGTCGCTCCTGTTCAAGCGTGGAGCAGGGGACTGATCCCAAGGCAGGTCTCTCGTTGATGGCTTTCTCTGTGCAGTGGGGTAGTCTGGCAGGGCCAGTGTGGCAAGGCCCAGGCCGTATGGAGATGAACATGGATTCAGTTTGGTTGAGCTGGATACAGCTTCCAGCAAGCAGAACACAATTCACACAGTGGGGAACCAAATCACGACCCACTATAAACACACAGCACATTTATATGTAAGGGATTCTACTATACCAGGTAAACCGCTCTCCAGTCACAATCGCAAAGTCTGTGCACACACCAGGAGTTTAGAGGTAGCTGGAAATCCTGACAGGCCAATGCATTCAGCAAATCTTCGGTCTTCTTCAGGTTGATCCTGGTCACTACTCAGTGGCTTACTTTGTTCTCACAAACTCAGATTCAGTCCGAACTGATTCTCTTCGCCCTCTCAGCGGCAGCAGGCAGGCATGCAGGCCAAAACTCAGGCTTTTCCACAGAGACTGTCTCGAGCTGTTGCTTTCTTCAGCTTCCAACCTGGATCTGACTCAACTGCCAGCAAGCCTGAGAATTTCCCCAAGATCCAAAAGGTTCGGTTGGCTGATTCATCTGTCAGTCACAACAGGATCTCCTCCTTCAGGTGCAAAAAGGCGCCAAAAGCCCAAAACTACAATTCCTACAGATTTTGACTCCAGACAGCTCCTGTAGTCCGACTCCATTTTAGGTCCCGCCAGTACTGATTGGTCCAATTCAGCAGTCCAGGACCAAGATAGTGGAGATAAACAAAACAGTCCTTGCTGCAAAGAAGGCAGGTTAGACAAACTACATTATCATTATCACTCTAAATGATTTTCAGCAAATAGTTACATCTTTCAACAGAGTTCCCTCTCAGATTACTTATAACTGCAATCCAGGCAGCTCTTTTTTTTTTTTTTGTGTAATCTTTTTCCCCTCCATCGTGCTCTGGGACCTGCTCCTCCTTCAAGCCACCAAGTACCACCAGTGACCCCTTCCTGCAATTCCCCCAGAGCTGCCTACCTCATATTTGCAGCCTTCCTTCAGGTTAGTCCAGCATATCCCTTTGCAGGGGGGGTTCCCCTCCTTTGAGAGGGAAGGCACCAGCCGGGGGACTCCAGCACACTATTTTCTTACTTGCCCGGGGTGCTGCTGAGGCGGACGTAACTCTGCTGGGATTGCTCGTGGGCATCGTCTGGGATGGCTACTGTCATCTCGCCAATCCCAGAGCAGTTTCTGCTTTTCTGTGGTGTTCCCCTTAGAGCGATCCCTCTGCTGTGCTCCCGGTCTCCACCGGGGGGCTGCTACAGAGTGACCATGCATCCACAACCCACCCCAGGGGAGGAGAGCAGTCCCATGGATGCTCAATCCTACCCCTTCCCCTGCCGACCCCCGGCACCCGAGTCCGTTCCCGAACCTGGGTCGCCGGCATGGTTCGAGGTCTGGCGTTCAGTGCCTCTGCCTTCTGCGCCACTGGGCCAGCTCCAGGCAGCTCTTAAAGAGACAGTACACAGAGGCTATACAGGCACTCTCTGGCAATCACATTTAAATTGCTAAAACTCAGGACACCAGCCTGGCAGTGAGCATTTAGGCAAGCTCAAGGAAGACTTTTCGGGAACCCTCATTTGTAGGGAGGGTTACAAGCAGATGACACCAAAATCTGCAATAGCCTGGAAACTTAGGATGGGGTGGAGAGAATATGCAGGGAATCCACAGAAACTGGAGCAGTTGGGGTTGAATGCCAAAAAGTGCAAAATTGTACACATAGGGCATGTGAACTCCAGCGCTGAGTATAGGATGAGAGAGAAGGTATTGGCAGTCACTAGACAGGAAGGGGACCTTGGGGTTATTATATCAGAGGACCTCAAGGCACCAGTGCAGAGTAACTAGGCCGTAGGCAGGGCTAGTGGGATGCTGTAGTACAGAAGTAGGGGTATCACCAGCAGGAGGAGGGAGGCAGTGCTACTTCTGAATCATTCTCTGGTATGCCCACACCTGGAGTACTGTGTTCAGTTCTTGTGACCACATCTTGGAAAGGACAGATAGGCTGGAGGTGGTCGAGAGAAGGGCAACAGAAATGGTACACAGGCTGTAAGGGAAGCCCTGCGAGGAAAGACTGAGGGATCTCAACATGTACATGCTGGAGGAGAGGATAGTGAGAGGCAACATAATAGAGACCTACAAATATCTCACAGTGATAGACAGGGGGCAGGAGGGGAGACTTTTAAAACGGAGGATGAGCTCCAGGACAAGGGGCATGTGGTGAAGTTGGAAGAAGGGGAGTTCAGGAGGGATGCAGGGAAATATTTCTTCACTTAAAAGGTGGTAGACGCATGGAACCAACTGCCAGTCAAAGTAGTGGAAGCTATAGAACCGTGGAGGGCATCAAGCATGCATGGGATAAACACAGGGGTATAATAGAACAGAGGCAGGGAGTAGGGAGGACTGCCAAAGACCAGTTAGGGTCTGCAGAGACAGAATAGGGAGGGAGCACTTGGGCATACTGGGTGGGCAAGCATTACCTTCTGCCAGCAAAGTCAATGTTTTTGTTTCTATATGTAACCACTAGGTGGTGCTATCCCAAGGGCTACTACCCCTGCTTGCTTGGCTAGTAGCAGGTTAAGGGGCCTGAGTTCTAAAAAGGGTGCCTCCTCCTGGAGGTCAGGGTTGGTTGTGGTCAAGCTAACCTGGGCACAGCCCTCTGGGACACTGTAACGCCCCTCTCTCCTTACTAATGGCCGGAACAATACACAATAATCACTTTCACAATTCCCCTGATACACCACACAAGTACCCACACTGTTTGCACTTACCACCAGGGCTTTCCTCTGGCTCGACCCTGGGGACCCCCTGTAAAACAAGGTTATACACAGCAAATAACAGCAGTACAGTACTCTCGCACAAACTGGAACCACAGGGTAAATGCAAAAAAGAGTTAGATCTGATTTATTTAAGGGACTTGAACAAGGGAAGAGCGTAATCAGGTTAATTTGCTTAAAGGCTGTATCAGTCAAACAGTTATGCATACACTTGAAGGTCCATAAACAGTCATACACTCTAGGTACCCAGATGGAGGATGGTTGGCTACCCAGAAACATTGCAGCTGGTTGGGGCCCTGTGATGGAAGAAAACAACATGCACAACACCCACTATTTGTAATCAGGAGCCGGAGGGCTCAGTTCATGAAAAGAAAACAATAAGACAATCAGATGACACACTATTAGATTAGGCTGTTGTTGCAGGGAGCTACACTGATGATTACTCACGATACCCAAGTCTGGATACAGGCTAGACAAAAATTGAGACAGCAGGTGGTTAATCTGGAGTGCCAGGAGAAGCAGGGCCCACACGAATCACCGAGGCGTCATTCTTGTTCAACCGTGGAGCAGGGGGCTGATCCCTAGGCAGGTCTCTCGTCGATGGCTTTCTCTGTGCAGCGGGTAGTCTGGCTGGGCCAGTGTGGCAAGGCCCCAGCCAAATGGAGACACATTCAGATACAGTCCATTTTGGGCTGGATACAGCTCCCAGCAAGCAGAACACAGTTCACACAGTGGGGAACCAAATCACGATCCACCAACAACTCACAGCACATTTACGTGTAAGAAAATTCTACTGTACCAGGCAAACCGCTCTCCGGTCATGATCGCAAAGTCTCTGCACAAACCAGGGATTCAAAAGCAGCTGGAAATCCTGACAGGCCGATCGCATTCATCAAAATCTTTGGTCTTCTTCAGGTATGAGCCTGGTAAAAAAAATCAGTGGCTTACTTAGTTCTCACAAACTTGGATTTAGTCCGAAATAATTCTCTTCTCTCCCTCTCAGGGGCAGCAGGCAGACATGCAGGCCACAACTCAGGCCTTTCCACAGTTCTCCTGCGTGAAACTACTCAGACAGCTGCTTGACTGTCTCAAGCTGTTGCTTCTTCAGCTCCCAACTTAGATTTGACTCAACTGCCAGCAAGCCTGGAACTTTCCCCAGAATCCAAAGGTTTGGTTGACTGATCTTGCTGTCAGTCACAACAAAGGCTCCCCCTTCAGGTGCAAAAAGGAACCAAAAGCCCCAGATTACAATTCCTACATATTTTGACTCTAGACAGCTCCTGTAGTCCGGCTCCATTTTAGGTCCCCCCAGTACTGATTGGTCCAGTTCAGCAGTCCAGGACCAAGATAGTGGAGATAAACAAAACAGTCCTTGCTGCAAAGAAGGCAGGTTAGACAAACTACATTATCATTATCACTCTAAATTATTTTCATCAAATAGTTACATCTTTCAACAGGGCCTGGCAGTGAGCATTTAGGCAAGCTCAAGGAAGACTTTTTGGGAACCCCCATTTGTTGGGGGGGGGGGGTTACATATATCCCACAGGAAGCTCTTTTCCTCTAGGGAAGGAGGATGCCTTGGCAAGCTGCAACACGAATACCTAGGTGACGGTGCAGTGTGTTACCTCAGGTGTTAGGGGTGTTGAAGGACTAGCACAGCATTTCAGGCATGCAAGTGCCCATGCTCAGTATCGATGTCACATGGGGGGGACACGAATACACCAACAAACATCAGAGTGCAGCAAGATGAAGCTGGTGGCACTCACAGTACCCACCATGCTAACCAACTCCCTGAGGGATTCCCCCAGAAAAGGGCCCTGCCATGGTGGGCAGGTTAGCCATAGGGAAATGGGGGAAAGTTCTGGAGAAAGCCCTAAACAGGGCTGAGAGGTGGCCTAAGGCAATGGATGATAGTAGTTCTGGTGACAAGGGGTATAAAATATGAATTGTTAAAAACAGATGGCCCTTGGTTGAAATTGTTCGCACCTAGTGCCATGAGCAGATATGGGCTTTTCCACAGCTGTTTCTTGACAAAAACTGCCCCCAAGGAATCCCATACTAGGAGAGGGATGAACAGATGAAGCACATATGAGACTTCTGCACCAGTGCCTGTAAGTACTAACAACCGTGCACATAGAAAATTCAATCCATCAGTAGCTGGCCCACAAATGAATTGCGGGTTGAATCAGCCCTACCTAAACCCCTTACCTCCTCCACCCCCTCCCTCCCTCACACACGTACTCTCTGTCTCTCTCTCTTTCTTGCTTATATGCTTGCTGTCTCTCTGTTTCTCCTTTCCTCCCCGACCCATTTCTCACTTCCTTTCCCCCTGCTCTGTCAGCTCGATCCATATGACTGCCTGGGTCAGTGCTAAAGGCTGCCTACCTCAGCAGCTGATTATTGTAATCAAACAGGAGTATCATAAATCACTACCAGACACCAAATGATTTTCTGATACGTGGATCAAGGTGGGAGTTGAGGGAACGTGTCTGTGAGGGAGCAGAAAAGATGCTGTACAAAAATGAGGGAACGAAAGCACAGAGGATGAAACAAGAACAGGCAAGAAAAGCAAGAAGAGGCAAGCACATTGAAGAGAGATGTAAAGAAAAAAAGAAAGTGAAACAAAAGGAAGAAACAGAGAGAGGACAGAAGAAACAAGCATTTCTCAGTGCCAAATATGTTTGCTTTCATACTGTTACAAGTTAGAACAATGGTATATTGAGGCTAGGGACGTGCAAGTAACAAACAGTATTTTCTGAATACCACAAATAATGCACTATTCGTTATTCAGTTATGAATAGTGGCACTATTCATGCCTATTCCTATTTGGGTAATACTATTTGTAAAGCAAATGAAAAAAAGAAAAGCCCCCTCCTTCGCAGCCCAATCCTTTAAAATATACTCCCCCCATCCTCCCACCTCTGCTGCAAATCTAATCCCAATCCCAACCTCCTCCCCCCCCAGCACCCACAATTTCATGTTTGCAAAAAAATTCTATGATGGGTGACTGACCCAACCCGCCCACCTCCATGACCTGCTGCTGTCTTTAGCACTTTCCAATTATCAGAAAAGAATATCCGCCCCGGCAGCACCCAACTCCTGCCCCCCAGCACCCAATTTTTCTTTTAAAAGAGAAGGCCCCAGTGAACTACAATGAAGGCGACAGACGCAACCCACCCTCCTCCACAGCTGGCCGCCTTGTATGGAATGAAAGTGCTCCCAGAATTGCTCATATAATAAAACAGCTGATCACATATTTCAAAGGGCTGAGCTGGGGAGGATGGTGGGGGGCTGTTTCTTTTTCTTCCTTTTTTTTTCCCCCACAGGCACACAGATAACAAATACCTGAATATCTGGGGCCCCAAATACGAATATTTGGCTGAATATTCAAAATAAGGTATTCACACACTTCTGCTTTGGACCACTGCAGATCTTTCTCACCCCCTAGTAGCCATTGTTTCATAGACTTTGGGAAGGGTTCTCGGTACCTACTGATGTTCTGGGTTCTGGTTCTGATTTAGAACTTTTCAAATAGTTCTAGTATTTTAATCTTCTTTAGAACTCCAATTTCTTGGCACATAGGGCTGGGGAAGAATGACAGAGTTACTGAGAGGAGAAAAAACAACTAAGAAGACATGTCCTCTTGGCACTGCGATAATATTCTGTCTCACTGCACATGCAGAAAAGCAAGAGAAACACAGAGTGCCATTCAAAAGGTCACTCTTTAAGTGTCAGTTTCATTGTAACTGTGGGGTAGGTAATCATTAATTACATGAAACAGGTGTAATTACACTGTAGTCGCATATTTGCTGCATATAACTGCATCACATTTGCAATGCAGTTACAGTGTAGGCACTGTAAATACAGTGTAGTTAAGGAAACTTAACATGTGACCCAAAAAGCAAACACAGAGTCCCAACTGATGTGTTGCAGTTTGGCACAGCTGCACGTAGAGTACATGTATATGAGCGGCACATTCTCATGTGCCTTTCACTAAAACATTTTAAACTGTAATTCCTGGTGGTTTGTTTCAGTGACTAGCATCCCCTGTTTTTGAAATGTCTGCACCAAAAGCATTTTATTTAGCATTTAGAACCAGTAATATTAAATTAGAATTTGAACCCCTGGTTACTAAAAGGGTTCAAATCTTCTTAGAACTAGTTCTGACAATCCTACTTTGGGTTACCAGGCTAAGGGGTACAGGCCTCCATATTCAGAGCTGGCCACATTCAATGTGCAGCACTTGGCACACAGCCAGGTCTGGCACCATATTCAGACAATTAGCATGTTCCAACTGGAGCACGCTAAATCTGTAGGAATTGTAGTTTTGGGCTTTTGGTGCCTTATTGCGCCTGAAGGGGGAGCCTTTGTTGTGACTGACAGACAGATCAGCCAACCAAACCTTTTGGATTCTGGGAAAAGTCCTAGGCTTGCTGGCAGTTGAGTCAGATCTAAGTTGGGAGCTGAAGAAGCAACAGCTTGAGACAGTCAAGCAGCTGTCCGAGTAGTTTTGCATGGGAGAACTGTGGGAAGGCCTGAGTTGTGACCTGCATGTCTGCCTGCTGCCCCTGACAGGGAGAGAAGAGAATTATTTCGGACTAAATCCAAGTGTATGAGAACGAAGTAAGCCACTGATTTTTTACCAGGCTCATACCTGAAGAAGACCGAAGATTTTGCTGAATGTTATCAGCCTGTCAGGATTTCCAGCTGCTTTTGAATCCCCGGTTTGTGCAGAGACTTTGCGATTGTGACCGGAGAGTGGTTTGCCTAGTACAGTAGAATTTCCTTACATGTAAATGTGCTGTGTCTTGAAAGTGGGTTATGATTTGGTTCCCCACTGTGTGAACTGTGTTCTGCTTGCTGGTACAGTAGAATCCTTTACAAGTAAATGTGCTGTGTATTGAAAGTGGGTCGTGATTTGGTTCCCCACTGTGTGAACTGTGTACTGCTTGCTGGAAGCTTTATCCAGCCTAATCAGACTGTATCCGAATTTGTCTCCATTTGGCCGGGGGGGCCTTGCCACACTGGCCCAGCCAGACTACCCGCTGCACAGAGAAAGCCATCGACGAGAGACCTGCCTGGGGATCAGCCCCCTGCTCCACGCTTGAACAGGAATGATGCCTCGGTGATTCGTGTGGGCCCTGCTTCTCCTGGCACTCCAGATTAACCACCTGCTGTCTCGATTTTCGTCAGCCTGTGTCCAGTCTTGGGTATCATGAGTAATCATCAGGGTAGCTCCCTGCAACAACAACCTAATCTAAAAGTGTGTCATTTGATTGTCTTGTTGTTTTCTTTTCACGAACTGAGCCCTCCGGCTCCGGATTACAAATAGTATGTGTTGTGCATGTTGTTTTCTTCCATCACAGGGCCCCAACCAGCTGCAACGTTCCTGGCTAGCCCACCACTCTCCATCTGGATACCCAGAGTGTGTGACTGTTTATGGACCCTGAAGCGTATGCATAACTGTTTGATTGATACAGCCTTTAAGCAAATTAACCTGATTATGCCCTTCCCTTGTTCAAGTCCCTTAAATAAATCAGATCTAACTCTTGTTTGCATTTACCCTGACTGTGGTTCCAGTTTGTGCAAGAGTACTGTACTGCTGTTATTTGCTGTGTATAACCTTGTTTTACAGGGGGTTCCCAGGGCTGAGCCAGAGGAAAGCCCTGGGGGTAAGTGCAAACAGTGTGGGTACTAGCGTGGTGTATCAGGGGTATTGTGAAAGTGAATATTGTGTATTGTTCCGGCCACTAGTAAGGAAAGAGGTAGGTTACAGTGTCCCGGAGGGCTGTGCCCAGGTTAGCTTGACCACTACCAACCCTGACCTTCGGGTGGAGGCACCCGTTTCAGAACTCAGGCCCCTTAACCTGCTACTAGCCAAGCAGGCAGGGGTAGTAGCCCTTGGGATAGTGCCACCTATGGGTTACAATAAGGTAGAGCAATCTGAGTTGGAACTACCCACAGTGTTGGACTGGTGATATGGACATAAGTGAGCTTTAAGTTTTAGTTTTGAAGAGCCCTTACCGCAGTGGGATGAAGACAGGCCTGGCGATCGGGGCTTTCCTTGCTCCCCGAGCTCTCCTGAGGGCTTTGGTGCCTGCGACAGGTCAGGCTAGCATGTGTTCCTACGGCGCACCCATCCGGAACTTTATTGCAGCAGCAGTTGTGGTTAGAGGAGACTTCCTATTGGGATGCACTACCCAAGTCCGGTTGCATAACAGGTCCCCGGGGAAACGGTTTTATGGACTCAGTCTGGAACAGCAACAAGCCTCTCCAGGTAGGCGCCCCCACGAACAACTGTTTTCTAGGCTTCACATGGACATTTTAGTGACTGCTGATACCAGTAAATAAGTCTGCCTCTTTCTTATTTCCCTATTTGTTCCCCCCTTGCCTACTTGATTGGATATGAGGGAGGTCGCATATCGTGGCTTTGCGAATCTACCAATAGCCCTTTTAGCCTCGCTCCCACGATTTTAGTAATTCAGACCCTGCTGGGGCAGCTCAGAGGGGGACTCAAACTGTGCAACATGGACTGAGCTGGTTTATTTATGGGGTTTGCATCAAGCTCTTCTTACTGACATCAGTCAAATTTTTTTTATATCACCACATCTGAACCTTGCCACTTACCTTTGCAGACTCTGCACTGAGTTGGGGTTTTCAGTACTAGACAATATTTCGATGAAAGTTAATACTGGGGCATTGGGTTGTTGTTTACTCTTAGTGAAATTTAAAGTCTGATGTTAATGCTATGCAATTTATTTTTTCCTCAGTGGTACAGATTTTTATGGGGAGCGTTTCTGTTTTATACTTGGGTATAAATACGAATACCCCTAACTCGATGTGCTCCTGATGACAGGAAAGGAGTGATGCCAGTATACTATGGGCTCTAATCCAGCAATTGGTCCTTGATAACAAACCATGCACATTGCTTAGTGCGTCTGGGCAACTGTTTCCCTGGTGACATGGCTGCAGAGTTATTAGCAATGGAGCTAACAGCAGCAACAAGGTTGTACTCCCCTGTAATAATTTTTTGGTTGCTGCGGGCTCTTAGTTGGGGCCATGAAACGTAGCATCTTTTAGTATGCTTAGGACCCAAAACCTAGAACTGGCATAGCTGCTGGCACATTTAATTTCCTTAACCTTTATATTGTTACCTTCTCAGGTATGCTGGAGGCTGGTAGAGCTATCCCAGCTCATCCCGGAAATTTCTGATTGTGTACTAGGAGGGCACGGGCTCCGGGGGGCTCTTGGCATTGCCTGGATCCCTTAGCCTTTCACTCTATTGAGAGGGTGGTTTTCCCTTCAAGGGTTTAGTTCCCTTACGCACCCTGTGGGAGAGATGTGCTCTACCCTGGAGAGCTCTATGGCAGGATTGCCAAATGCTGCCTTGGGTCAATCACCGATTTGTTCCCCTAATGTTAAAAAGGGGAGCATTGTGTTTGCTGGGTTGAATTTGTTGAAAAATGTCAATGTGTTATTCTGCTCTGGTTATCTCTTTTTCCTTCTTTCCTTTCTTCTTTCTCTGGAGAGAATAAGTGCATATCCCTAAGAAGTAAGTGGCACTTTTGCTGGCATTGGGGTAAACAAGGAAGGATTGTTTTGCTGTGGGTTTTAAGATGGCGGCATTGACATTATGTTCCCTTAATGTTAAGGGAATCAATAATGTAGTTACACGTGCCAAGATCTTGACTGAACTCGAAAGGGAGCACTGCGACATTGCCTGCCTGCATAAAATGAAATTGTCAGCTAGTGAACACCTGAAGTTACGTAGGGCCTGGGTAGGCAACATATGTTCAGACAAGCACCCACAGGCCAAAAAGGCGGGGGTGGTATTTTTGTTTCGAAGAAGGCTACCATTTCAAATCCAAACAGTCACCAAGGCAGGTACAGGCCACCTATTGATAGTATCAGGAATATATAAGGGTAGGGCATTACACCTGGTGGGGGTTTATGTTCCCACTCCATCAGGAGAGTTCTTTCGTTCACTTTTTAACACGCTAGCGAAACTACCCCCTGGACAATTTATATGTATGGGCGATTGGAACTGCGTTGAGGACGTGGGTAGAGATAGAAGTTTGATTAAGACCCCTGGCTCCAGGACCTGTTCCTGGCTGCTCAGCAACCTTTGCACTGAGTCTGGAGTGGTGGACCCCTGGAGATGTTTTAATCCTTCGGCTAGGAGCTACACTTTCTTTTCTCCATCATCGAACATGTGTAACCCCTAGATGGCGCTATCCCAGGGGCTACTACCCCTGCCTGATTTGCCACTAACAGGTTGAGGGGCCTGGATCCAATGGCGGGTGCCTTCACCCAGAGGTCAGGGTTTGCAATAGTTAAACTTACTTGGTCACAGCCCTCTGGGACACTGCAACCCCACTTTCTTCCCACTAGTGGCCCACACAATATATCAGAATTACCTTCACAGTATACACTTACCCCCAGGGCTGGTTCAGGCACTGGGACCTCCTGTAAAATAAGATACAGTGCAACAATCACGGTACAATACTTTAACATAGACAAATACCTCAGGCAGTATAACTTTGCTGAAACAAGCAGCTCGGATTTATTTAGGGGGAATATAACAAGGACAGGGGGAAATCAGGTTAATTAGCTTATCACTTTACTCATCTACCTATGGCTCTGTGCACAGGCCTATCCCTACCAGTTACTGTCCCTGGGTACCCAAGCCCTAGTGGCTAGTCCAAACTGTGGCAGCTGGTAGGGGCCTTTCCACAGAGAAAAGAAAATTAGTTTAAACAGTCAGCAGTACAGTGATTCCATTTGGATTCAATGTGGCAATTCAACAGGGGCGACCCTGAATTAGTACTCACGACCTCCAAACAAGATAGGGTCCTTCAATGTCAGCAGGGCTACTCTTGAGCTCCACGAGACTCCTCACACATTTATATGGTGAACAGTAACAGGCAAAAGTCCTTTAATGGCAGCAGGATTCACTTGAGCTACACAAGCCTCTTCACACATTTATATGGTAAAACAGAAAGTACTATACCAGGCAGGCTGCTTCTCTATCCCGATCGCAATTACTGCACAATACCCGGGAGAACACACAGCAGATTCAGTTCCTGACAGACCGAGTGCAATTCAGCAATTTCTCCAGTCTTCTACAGGGTGAGCCTGGTTTCTACTCTTCAGATATCCTTTGATTCTCTTCACAGGACGGATTCAGTCCTAACAAGCAGTTACACAAGCTGCAGACCGGAACTCTGGGCCTTACACACGTTTCCCGACTAAAACTGCACACTGAAAAAGCACAGGGCTCCTTCCTTCTTCACTGCCAGAGCTCAACTGAAACTCCAACAGACAAACCGGGCACTTCCTTTGAGTTCCTCCCAGTTCTTGACTGGATTGGCTGTCACTCACAATAGACTGCTCCTGTTGGTCCAAAAGGTGCCAAGTCTAAACTACATCTCCCAGAGTCACTGCCCATACAATCCTCTTGTGGCTGGCTCAGATTATGAGTCCAAGTTCTGATTCGTCCAAGGCACCATTTTAGAGCTAGCTTACCCACACTGATTGGTCCAGTTCAGCAGTTCAAAACCAGAATGGGGAACTAGGCAGACACAGTTCTGACTGCAAAGAAAGCAGGTTAGACAAACTGTAATTTCATTATTACTCTAAATGGTTTCTGGCAAACAGTTACATCTTTCACATAGGTTCCTTTGCACTCCTAGTGACTGCAAAATGGAGTGAATTGGCAGCAGCTCGAGTGGTACTCAAAGAAACACACAGTCCCCCATACAAACTAATTATGTCTGCAAGCGGACAGCTCTTAAAGAGACAGTACCAGAGGTTCTAAAAACACTCACTGATAAATGGCTTAAACGCCAAACACCATTCAGGCTTGGAGCATTCAAGCAAGCTCCTGGAAGTCTTTTGGGAACCCCCATTTGCAGGGGGTTACACATGTATTCCAGACTAGACAGATTTTACACTCACAAAAGTGCATTGCACACTTTTCAGGATCTATCTATTCTCCCAATTACAATCTTGGATCATGCAATGATAAAGGAAAAACTCCGTTGGGAGGATTCAGTAAAGCGTGAGAATTGGAGATTTGACCCTGGGTTGCTTAATGACAAGCAATGTATAGACTCAACTAAACAGGTCATACAACATTATCTAAATGAAAATACAGAAACAGACTCGCAACCGAATTTTTTATGGGATGCATTAAAAGCTGTTGTTCATGGGCACATGGTTGCCTTTGCCTCCCATAAAAATAAACACCAAGCCCGGGTCCAAGAAATACTTAACACAACTGTCGACCTGGAAATGGCACACAAATGTACTGGATCTGTTTTGGTTTTGAAAAAGCTGACGGAGGCACGGGGCATCTACGACTCTGATGTTATGGCATGTTGAAAATGCACTCAGGTATGCAGGGCAGAAGTACTACGAGAGGGGGGAGTGGTCAGGCAAACTGCTGGCACAAAGACTTTGGAAGCAGGCAGCAGATCGGTACGTCTCAAAAATTCATACAGAGACCCCGCATTCACCTTATAAGAGTTTGCCAAATGAGATTGCAGAAGAATTTGTTAAATTCTACAAACATTTGTACACAGCAGAAAGGAGTCAGGGACACTCTGAGAGGGTTCGTGATTCCCTTCAAAAGGTGTAGCTCCCCACCCTTTCTCAGTCTCAAAGAGAAGCCCTAGAGGCACCCTTCTTGGAGGAGGAGGTGGCTCTGGTGGTTAAGATATTGAAATCGGGCAAGGCGCCCGGCCCGGATGGCTTCACATCTGAATTCTATAAAGGATTTACAAAAGAATTAACCTCTTTTAATGAAAGTTTGCAATGTGGCTCAGGAGCCAGGCGCCTTGCCTGATACATGGGGGTAGGCCCTAATAACTGTGTTGCCTAAGCCTAGTAAGGATTCTGCCAGTTGTTCTAGTTACTGGCTGATTTCGTTGCTTAATCAGGATGCAAAAATCTTTGCAAAAGTGCTTAGCGATTGGCTACAAAAGGTCATTCCCAATCTGGTCCACCCTGACCAAACTGGTTTTATACTCGGGAGATACATCCAAGATAACATCTGCCTGTTGCTGAATGTTCTCTCCACAGCTGATTCCCCCACTGGGGGGGGGAGGGGGCAACTTTGTGCAGTTCTCTTGTTAGATGCAGAAAAAGCATTTGTGTCGATTGGAATTATTTGGACATGATTCTGGGGGGATTCGGCTATGGAGACAAATTCAGGGCTTGGATTACAAACTTATATGCTAAACCTAGAGCCAGGGTCCAGGTGAATGGGGTTACCTCCACACTGTTTGAGATTAAGAGAGGTACCAGGCAGGGCTGCCCTCTCTCCCCCCTCTTTTGTTTGCCTTGAGTTTAGAGCCCCTTGCAGCCTATATTTGGGAAACGGATATTTTTCAGGGTGTTCAGGTTCAGGATACAGAGGTCAAGATCTCTTTGTACGCTGATGATACTTTGTTATATGTCACAGATCCAGCTGTGGCAGTTCCAAAGATTTTTGATATGTTGGCTAAATTAGGGGATTTGTCAGGGTACAGGGTGAACCTTGGAAAGTCTGAATTGCTCCTGATAGGCTGCTCGGCTAGAACTGTACTGCCAGATCTGGATCCAATTAAATGGTGCAACACGGGATTTAGGTATTTGGGAATCTGGATTCCCAGGGATGTAAAAAAATTATACTCCACGAACCACTTGAAAATACTTCAAGAAGTAAGGGCGGATTGTAATAGGTGGAGGGAGCTACCATTCTCCCTTTCAGGCAGAGTGGAAAGCATCCAAATTAATATTCTTCCTTGCTTTTTATTTATATTAGGTGCTATTCCCCTCAAACCCCCCAAGGTGTTTTGGAAAGAGATGCAGTCCACACTCTCCAAATTTGTTTGGTTGGGTAAAAGACATAGGATCAGATGGAAAGTGTTAATGGCTTCCAAAGATAAAGGGGACTAGGCCTTCCAGATTTACAGAAATACTTTTGGGCAGCCCAACTGCAGGATCTTGTTGTCCTGGTTCAGGATTCCCTTCCCCAGTGGGCGGAGATCGAAACCACCTCCTTGCCCCTAATCAATGTCTCAGACCTGCTTTTCTTAGACTCCACCAGATTACGATTGCTGGAGTTTAGGAATCTGCTGACACAAGTAATTAGTCAAATTTGGAGGGATGTGTGTTTGAGACTGGGTCTTCCCTTGACCCTCAGCCCATCCACAACAATTTAGAGCTGTAAGGACTTCGCCCCTCTTAGATGGGACATGGCATTTCAGCGTTGAGGTAGGAGTGGTCTGAAGACTCTAGGACAATGTTTCTCGGGGAACTCTTTGAAAGCCTTCCAACAACTAAAAGCAGAGTTTAACCTCCCACAAACTGATTTTTTTCACTACTTGCAATTGAGGCACTATATTACTGCGGGCAGGATTGATCAATGGATGGGGTCTGGAAGAGTGGAGAATCTCCTGCAGACCTTCATGGTTTCACTGATCTCAACTTCTTGACAGCAGAAAGTGGTGTCTAAATTAGTATTATGCATTAATGCAGCTGAGGCAGATCAAATGGTAGGGGTTAAAGAGTCCTGGTACGCTGAATTGGGACTTTCCCTGTCAGATAAGGAGTGGGACTGTATATGGAAAGGCATTCATAACACCATAGCATCTCTTCTTTGGAGAGAGTTTCGTTGGAGGGTGGCAGTCAGGTATCTCAGACCCCCAGTAATTACGAAACACTACGGGAAATACCCCTCAGATCTCTGCTGGAGAAACTGCCAGTCAGTAGGGTCCTACTCACACATTTTCTGGGACTGTACTGTTATTAAGGACTTCTGGAAGGACATCTGGGACACGGTGGGTGGGAGTTTTGAGTCCCCTTTGCTGGAGGCCCTGCAGCATTGGCTTTTGGGACTGCCCCCACCTTCACTCAAGTCAAAATCTCATAGCTATCTGTGTCATTTTAGTGGCGGCAGCCCTCAAGGCAATTACTCTGTGCTGGTTTACCCCAATAGGCCCACCATGACTTCTTGGTATGACATTTGTACTAGAGTCCTAGAAATGGAATACCTGACAGCTAAGTTGAGATTCTCTGTGGATAGATTTAAAGTGAGATGGCTGCCTTTCCTACACTTCATGGCCTCTCAGGAAAAGAAAGCTGTTATTGAACTGCTGGCAAAATATGCTTGATGGTTTGGAGTAATTAAAATGGCTCAGTCTTTTCCTGACTGAATGGATGTACTGTACCTTCCCCTTCTTCACATCTCTCATGTCCTCTTATTTTATTTTATATTATTATGTGGAGAGTGCACTGGATATTATGTTGATATGATATTTCTCTCTCTCCTACCCTCCTTTTCTCTGCTTTCTCTTATCTCTCCCTCCTCTCTTTCCTTAAATCTTGTTAAAGTATAAATTGTTCTGTCAGTCTTTATTCAATGTTTGTATGTCTGTGTATTAAAATAAGAAAATCTTTCAATAAACTTTGAGTTCCAAAAAAAAATCTGACACAGGCAATCCACATAAAGATAGAGGCGGTGGTATGGGAGGAAAATTGTCTGGAACTTCTCAGCCTACATAGCCGGGTCCTGATGTGCAGGCCACTTTATTGCCCCAAACTGAAAAGACTATGTCTTCTATTGGTCTAAAATTACAAAGGCTGATTTCTTTGGTGTCTGATTTAAACACCAAAATGGGTGCCTTCAGCACAAGGGTAACGGTGGTGGAGTTCAGTCTTCATTGATGGCCACCACGCTGCTGGTTAAGGAGAATACCTACCTATGGGCAAGGTTAGAAACCTTGAACAACCAAGCCCGATCGTCTCATGTGCGGATCCTCAGACTACCCGAAGGGATTGAGGGGGATCATCCCCTCATGTGTCTGTAGGACTGGTTGGTGGACAAATTAGTGCCGGAGGGTCAAACTCTGAAGCTTGGGCTGCAAAAGGCATACCGGATTACATCCTGAAGGTATCAAGAGGTCTCTGATACCCCATGTACTCTTATGCTTGTCACTGATGGAGTGGGAACCTGGGACAAGATCCTGAGGCTAGCCAGGCAAGCAGCACCCATTACCCAGGATGACCACTCCATATATCTGTTCCTGGACATTAGCTACACTACCAGAATGCGCCGTAAGAAGTTTGATGGCATCCGTAAACAACTACGGGAAGCCTGCATCACACACACAATGGTTTACCCCACTAGTCTATGGTTAGTGCACAATGGAAAAGTTTGGGCGTTTTCAGAGTCAAACAAAGTGGGTAAACGGGTCTTTCGTTATGCTGCAAATCGTCAGAATATATGTTGGGAATTTGATGCTGAAGATGTGCTGGAGGAAATCGAGGATGGCTGAAGAGACTAAAGTACTGTACTAATATCCTTTATATTTCTCTTACTTTGGGCCTTCTTGTGAGTGACTTTTGAACTTGTATTGAGCAAATGTAAAAATTTCATGGTGAGTGTTCCCACACATAATCTCTGTCGCTGGGGAACCAACAGGAGTAATGTCTTTTAATTAACTTTCTATTCTGAAATTCCATTTGGTTTTGATGAACTTACTCTGGACTTGCTCTGCAGTGGGGTTGTGGTTGAAGGGGGGCTTATTTGTATTCAGCTTAGATATTTAATAGCTGCTGTTTCCTAGACCATGCTCAGCCCTCAGTTCACTATTGCTCATCAGAGTGTAACGTTGTTTAAATATATAACATAGAAGTCTGCTGCCTTAGCAGATTATTATATGGATATTTACTTCTCTTTAGCTATATAGTATGATGCCAAGAACCCCATTTAGGGTGAGACATGTTGAACTTTAAAGTTATGGATTAACCAAAATAGTCATAGTGCTCATTGGCTCATTGCTACAGCTCTTAGCTCTTTGGCTTATTAGTATTAATTTTAGTTATCCCTCCAGATGAGGCATCCGAATATTTGGGCTATATCTATCCTTTGATTAAGGAGAATGTATTGTTTCTCTGTGTGGTATTCAACCCTGTAACTAGTTGTTCCAGATTTGGTGGTGTTACTTGTGTAATAATAAGTGAAAATCATAAAAATTAAGTTAAAAAAGATGAGATGCACTTTGTCATTTTCAGTGGGGTCCTGCATTTACAAATTGTTTAGACTGCATTTACCCACAATAGCACAGTGAAGATCCAATATCGTGTTTTCAGTAGGAGTCTGCTTTTACCCATTTTTACAATGTATTTAGCCAGGATAGCCTGGCAGAGAGGCAACACAGTATCTCAGTTTCAGTGTGGACCCCTTTTACAATGTAATTTTGACATTACAGACCAGCTTAGATGCATACCTTCAGTGGGGGGTCTGTTGTAGTGGGGACCCAATTTTACACATTTGTACTATATATTTAGCTAGGATAGATCTGATAAGATGCAATATCTCATTTTAATTGGGGTCCTGCTGTTCCACATTTTTGCACTGCTTTTACCCAGGATAGCACAACTAAGATGTAATAGCTTGTTTTCAGTGGGGTCATGCTTTTACCCATTTTCAGACTGTACCTACTCTGGATAGCATAGCTGAGATGCAATATCTTGTTTTCGGTGGGGGGGGGAGGCCTGCTTTCACATTTTACAATGCATTTAATCAGGATAGTATACCTAAGATGCAGTCTCATGTTTTCAGTCAATCCTGCTTTTACCCTAAAAAAGTATTGTCACCAGGGGTCGGGTTGATGTTATTTTTTGTTTTATTAGCGCTGTGCATTGCCTTCATTATGTAACCCACTGCCTGGCTTCCTGGTTTGGGGAGAAAACTGTGACTCGGCATTTTGGCTAGGTTTGACTTCTAGTCAGGGTCACCCAAGTAACTCTGGACACAGGAAGCAATAACTGTAATGTCCAAACCAGGAGTGGGATTCTAGAGTGTGGCTTTTATTCACAACAGCAAAACAATAAAGCATAGATGGACCCCCATGGGGCTACACCCCCTGGTAATACAGATAAACGGAGACCAGAACACATCTTCTTACACACTGTAACCCTCAGGTTCTGAAACACACTGGCTCTCCCGAACTTATACTCTTCTCTGGATTTCCTGGCGTGGCACATCCGGCCAGCACTTGGACTACTCTTCTCTGGACTCCCTGGCATGGCACATCCGGCCAGCACTAGGACTACTCCTCTGGATTCCCTGGCGTGGCACATCCGGCCAGCACTTGGACTACTTTCCATAAGGCATGGACATTTGTTGGTGGCTCCCTCTACCACCTGTGAGCACATATTGGCTCCATAAAGGGAACATCTTCATCACTAATCCCACGTCTGGGTACTTTCTGTGAACACTGGCCAAGTGCCCGGAAGAAAGCTATAGGTCCCCCAAGTGAACCCGTGGAGGTAAATCTGGTTACTCCAGATGGGGGGTCTCCCATCTCTTGCTCCCAAATCTGTACCTGGCCATCCATTTGGAATCGACACCTTTCTTGAAACACACAGTTGTAGAATGCTGTCTCAAAATGTATATCACACTTAACACTCTACAGTCTCTTGAAAAATAGTGTCCTGACTTGTAATGTTCAAGTGGCTATGTCCATCCCTATAGACCCCCACTGTACAGATTACATTTTAAGTCACACACAACTGTAGTACTGTACTTGGCTATCCTTCCTTGACCCCACAGTAACAGATACTATACACACTGTCTGGTGAAAACATGGACTCTATTTCAGAGCTGACTCACCCTGGATTACGGGTGCCCACAGGCTTCTGTAAAAGCAAACTACTTCTTGTGCCTCAGCACTTGAACAACATACGACAGACAGCTTTCCCTCTTCATCAGGGCCGGGGATTTCCCCTGAAGTTGCTGGCTTCCCCCCCTTCCCTCCTGGGATGCGGCACTGGAACAAACTGGGAACGGTCTCTACCACCAGACCAATTTCTTCTGTGTCTCTATCTAGGGTGAGAACACACACTCTCTGTATCTGGGTAGCTCTAATCAGAGCTGAGGGTTCTGAGGGACTGCACACTGCAGAGCACCTCCTCCCTCCACTACAGACTGCACAAGACTCAATTCAAAACCTCCCAACGTTCTAACTCCCTGCTGCTACATTCCAGTGTGGCTTATGCTTCTTCGAGAATTCTATATGATGTCATCCCTCCAGCTCAGCTGAGACTGAGGACACAGTGAGACAGTGTGAAATCCATTTACCTGGAGTTTCACAATCTGCCTCCTGCCTGCCAGTAGATCTAAGTGGAGTTCTTGTAACCCCGGGTGACGGGGGGTTATGCCATATTTTAGCAGAATAGTCTAGCTGAGATGCAAAATCTCATTTTCAATGGGGTCCTGCTTTGACCAATTTTTTACTCTGTATTTTTCCATTTTTATGCTGTATTTATACAGGACAGCACAGTGGAGGTGCAGTATCTTGTTTTCAGTGTGGGCCCAGCTTTTGCTTGTTTTTGCATTTACCCAGAATGGTCCAGCTGAGAGGCAATTTCCCATCTTCAGCAGGGTTCAGCTTGTGCAATGTATTTTTCCCAGGATAGACCAGCATGGATGTACATTTTTAGCTGGGGTTCTGCTTGTACACGCTTTTACTATATTTCACCTTGTTCTCTTAACTCTCCCCTTTCCTCAACTCCTTCTTCTTTTTCAGTCCCTTCAAGTCTGGCTCCAGGAAGTTGCATCAACAGCCACCTCCCTCCTCTGGCTCAATGACTCCATCCTGTCTGGTAGAGATCAGCGTCAATTCACTTCCACCATCTTTGTTGATGTGGCCCAAGCTTTCGACACTGTGTCCCACACCTTTCTCCTGGACAAGCTTAAGACAGAAGGCTCTCTTCCATCTCAATCAGCTGGTTCCGCTCTTACCTTGAGGGAACGTTGCAAGCTGTCCATATCAAAGAAATCGTATCCCCCTCACTCCCCATGTGCTCAGGCCTTCCCCAAGCATGTGTCTTGGACCCCACACCCTTTGTCATATTTCTAAATGCCCTTCCTGTTGCCCATCCCTCTGTGTCCATCCGAATGCGTGCAAACAACACTGTGCTGTTTGCCTCTGGCTCCTCTGTTGCTGACCTTGCTGTCTGACTCCAACAGGACTTTGACAGCATCCAGTGTTGGTTCAGATCCAACCAACTTTTCCTCAATGCCAAGAAGATGGTCTCCATGAATTTTGTCTCCCAGCACAGGGTCATCAGGCTCTCCCCCCTCCTTTCCTGCCATATACCCTCTGTGGTACTGCGATTAACGATGTCCCCTCTTAAGTTCTTTGGGGTCTGACTGGACTATCACCTTGACTTCTCATCACACATTAATGCCATCCACCCCAAACTGGGTGTGGTCTACTGGAACAAAGCCAGTATTTCACTTCCTGCCCATGAGAGCTCGTTTTGAAGATGATCCTCCTTATTTATTTTATTTATTTGTTTTTATTTCAATTGGGATTAATACCCTTGAGTCAAAGACTCATTTTCAAAGGTTCCAAGTCAGGGACAAAACAGAGCAATACAAATACAATACAATAAGTACAAATTAAGACAACAGTGAAAAAGGAAAAACATGGTCGGCATCATGAACATCATTAAAATGGCACATGAGGTACAAGACTTGCTAGTTTCAGGTACATCTTAAAAGTAGAGTACATTACATTACATCCAGTTGTTGCAGGATAAGGATACACTGAGAATAATGAGACATGTCAATAATAGGTCCGTGTTAAACTTTGGGGATGATGGGGGGAAGGTAAGCAGCCAGACTGGCGTTGTCAAAGTATCTAGAGGTGGTGTGGGACAGGAGTAAAGGGGAAAGGTGGTGCAGGAGGGTTGTAAGTTGAAGGGGGGGGAAGTGGGGAGGGCAAGAGGTGATTCTCCTTTCTCACCTCCCTTGATACCAGACACATCACCCACTGTGCCTCCTTCACCTCCAAGTCCTAGCCTGACTCTCTCTCTCTCCTTTCCTTTCTGATCTCCTCTCCCCCCCCCCCCACCACCATCTCGGGAACACTGTGTTCCATTCCCTTTACCTCCACTCCAGGAACATTTCTGCAGGCCAAGCCACCCTCTTGCATCATTTCCCCAAGCTCTGGTCCTGCCTTCCCTGTCTATCAGCTTAGCCTCTTCTTTCTCCTCCCTCAAGTCTCTTCTACATGCCTTTGCTACTCCCTCCTGCAACCAAACCTGACCCCTCCCCCCTCCCCCATTATGCTAGGTACCCTCCCTCCAGCTTGCAGTAATTTTGCCCACCCTTGGACCCCAGTCTACATGGCACTCATCTAGTCCTAATTATGTGACCACATCTGTAGATGTAATGCACTTATTCCTTACTGTAGTGTAGAGCATTGATTACTCCAGCACCTTGCAAAGCCTGGGTGGTTATAATCTACTCCTAGTCTTGTTCTCACCTGGCAGAGTATTTGCACTTGTACCCTGTTTTTATGTTTGCTTGCGCATGCGCAAGAAACATTTCGGCACAGCTTAGGAGAGAAGCGGGGTTTTGGAGGTGCGGCACTGTGGGGCCAATGGCCCCAGTGCCTTTTGAGGCTTGGCCCGCTTTCCCCAATGCGGTGGCATGCTGCTGCTGATACTAGTTCAGCCAGCGTGCCACCACCTTAATGTTTTCGCCGCAGTCCGGGGGCCACCTCGTCATTGCAGCTCAGCTATTCCGCAATGAGATGAGCGCCCATCATTGCAGGGCTGTACCTTGCTGTCCACATGCCCCCACCCAGTTCATTTGCCAATGGGGAGCCCAGTCCCCATCGGCATAATGTCCCCACCCCAAGTTTCTGTTGTATGCCAAGGGTTCCCAACTCCCCTCGGCATCATGCGCTCACCGACAGTCTTTCTTTGCGATGGGGCACCCAATCCCTATCGGCTTCAGTCCCCCTTCCCAGTTCAATTCTGCCAATGGGGAGCCACTCCCTGTTGGCATACTGTCCCCATTTGTTGTCTGCTGGAGGGGTGCTCAATCCTCCTCGGCTCTTGCCTCCCACTCAGTAGTGCCCGATGGGGTGCCCAATCCCCTGTTGGCTACAGCCCCCAAAGAAAAAGACTCAGGTGGCATGCTGGGAGCCTACCCCAGCATGCCAAATGTCCCTGAAAAAAACAATCCCGCAATGTTTTTTTTTTTTTACCCAGTAAAACAGAAAATGGTCCGACGTTGAGTCCGTGGCCCCTCCCCAACTCACGCCCACCCTTTACCCACCCTGCCTCCCCACACACACCCTCACCCCATACTTACCTCTGGAGCCCAGTGCAATGATCTTCAGTGGACCGGGAGCACGTCTGCACTCTTCAAAGCCAACCGCGAACTGAAGAAATGCCGGTAAGCTGTATAATGGCATAAATAGTTTTGTTTTTCAACTTTGGTGCGCATATCTCAGGCATTTTTGGGAATTTTGGCACCAAATTTTCAACATGGGATTTTTAGGACCCCTCCTTATGAATTCAGCCACTGTTATTCGGTCCTGAAAGGTGATTTTGTGGTCACTGCATGAAATCACCTTTCGGGACTGATTAACGAAACAACAGTGCCAGTGTTCATGAGGTAGGCACTCAAAAAGCCTATGTTGCAAATTTGGTGGAAAAAATCCAAAAGATGACTGTTTTACGAGCGTACATTGCACAGTTTCCATGCATGCTCATACCTTGTGAATTTGTAATATTTTCACTCCAGATTTTCAACATTGGCATTTTTTCACACCTCCTTATGAACAGTACAGCTGTAATTTTTCACATCCTGACCGAAATGTGTTTTTGCACTTCCGGCGCAGAATGCGCAGTCACTGTGGGAAGTAAGTGTTTGGGACACATTAAGAAAATCATAATGACACTGTTCATGAGCAGAAGACCTAAATTGCCTATGTTGAAAATCTGGTGATGAAAGTCCATAAAATGACTGTGTTACAAACGTGGGTTGTGTACTTTCCACGTATGCTAGGAAGTGCGCAAATTTGTAATATTTTTACTCCAGATTTTCAACATTGCCATTTTTCCACACCTCCTTATGAACAGTACAGCTGTCATTTTTCATATCCTGCCCAAAATATGCATTTGCACATCTGGCGCACAATGGCGTGGTCGCTGTGGGAAATTAATGTTTTGGACAGAGTAAGAAAATCATAGTGATAGTGTTCATGAGCAGAGGATACAAAATGCCTATGTTGAAAATTTGGTGAAATAATTCCGCTAAATGACTGCGGTACACGCATGTGTTGCGCAGTTTCCATGTACGCTCGGGATTTCGAGCATTTGTAATATTTTCACTACAGATTTTCAACATTGCCATCTCTTCACGCCTCCTTATGGATGGTACAGCTGTCATTCTTCACATCCTGCCTGATCTGTGTTTTCGCACATCTGGCGCAGAATGGCACAGTTGCTGTGGGAACTCGAAGTTCGGGACACGTTAACAAAATCACAATGCCACTGTTCATGAGAAGAGGTCCCAAATGCTTTCATGAGGTGGGGGGTCACAAAAAGGCCATGTTGAAAATTTGTAGTGCAAATACCAACACACGCCCGGGGTGTTAGGGTTTCTAACCATAACGTCCCACCCTGTACAGACTGACAGGCATCAGAGGTGTAACTTTGGATCACCAGCTGTAATGCTCATGCCATCCCACCCCCACCCTGAAGCCAGTGACAGGCATCGAGGTGTGCCTTGCACTCTTCAGCCCCAGACTTCACTGTATTCTCCTGTACTGCACCCATTTCAGCACATGTCCTTATGAAATGGGGTGACTGTGAAGCCGAACACCCCAAGGCACACCTCAACACTTGTCGGTGTCTACAGGATCGGGTGAGGTGAAATGCCATGAGCATTATGGGCAACGACCCACAGGCACACCCCAATATCTGTCCATCTCTGCAGGGTGAAGGTGGGATTAGCGTGAGTTCAGTACTTCACTGTCACTCCTATTCTGCATCTGTCCAACTCCTCCACGTCCAATGCTAATATCAGCACGCAAACATTTGGCATTGACAAATGCTTGTTTTGTCATTGTGTCTCTTATTGAACTGCGTGTTGTACCTGCCTGTATATGTACTCTTGTACTTTTTGTATTGTATACCCCCCCCCCGACGCATCTGGAAACAAGCTGTAACAAGCTCAGTATGTCTTACCTAGCAAAACTTTTGAAATACATAAATAATTATACAATAGCTTTTCAAATTAAAGAATCTGATTGGCTGACAGGCACCTTTCTGGAATGGTAACTCCTAGCATAACCCATGCAAAAGGTGCCAATCAGCCAGTTCACCAATCTAAACATAAAAAAATCAATCTGACCCCCGAAAACCAAAACATTAAATCCACCGTATTAACGACCTGCTAAACCATGACGCAAAAGCATGAGTTTGAAACATGGAATCAGAATCACTTTTCATTTTTACGTTCGCTTGCGCAAGGAACGTTTTGGGAGAGTAGCACACTTTGGAGGTGTGCCTCTCCTGTTCAATCCACTGCTCCGTTGAGCAGTCGTGGCAGTCCTGCACCAATGGGTGCAGGAGCTGTGCATGACAGCGGTGGTCTTCGCTTCAAAGAAAACCACCACTGTCATACACAGCGCTGGTAGGCCTCACGTCCCCCCCGCCAAAGCTTTGGTGCCATGCTGGGAGCTCACCCCAGCGTGGCAAACGCCTGATCCTCTGCTGATGGGGTGCCCAATCCTGCCGGCTCCACGCCCCCAAAGGCCCCTAAAGCTTTGGTGCCACGCTGGGAGCCCACCCCAGCGTGGCAAACGCCCCGCCGTCACTCGCCGACGGTGTAGCTCACCCGCCGGGCTCCACGCCCCCCAACACCCTCCCAAAGCTTTGGTGCCATGCTGGGAGCCCACCCCAGCGTGGCAAACGTCCCAGTCGTTTTTTATTTTTTTCAACCTAAAAAGCAAAAACGGTCCCACGTAGTCTCCCAGCCCCTCCCCCAACCCGCACCCACCCACTGCGCACCTGCCTTCCCACACCCCTCACCCCATACTTACCTCTGGAGCTCAGCACAACGATCATCGCTGGACAGGGAACACGCCTGCACCTTCAAAGCCTACTCACTTAACTGAGGAAATGCTGTAAGCTGTATAATGGGCTAGATAGGGTTTTCAACTTTATTGCATATCTCAGGCATTTTTGAATTTTTGCACCAAATTTTCAACATGGGGTTTTGGGACCCTTCTCATGAATGATGTCACTGTCATGGCGTTATTCGGTCTCAAATGTGATTTCGCAGTCACTGCATGCAAATCACCTTTCGGCCCGGTCAACACCATGACAGTGACATCATTCATGAGAAGGGGTCCCAAAACCCCATGTTGAAAATTCGGTGCAAAAATTCCAAAAAATGACTGTTTTACGAGTGTGCATTGCGCAGTTCCTACGCAGGCTCGTAAGTTTGCGAATTTTCAATATTTTCACTCCAGATTTTCAACATTGCCATTTTACCACACCTCCTTATGAGCAGTACAGCTTTCATTTTTCACATCCTGCCCAAAATGTGTTTCTGCCCATGTAGCGCACAATGCCACAGTCGGTGTGCGAAATCAATGTATGGGACACATTAAGAAAATCACCATGACACTGTTCATTAGCAGAGGTCTTGAGAGGGCTATTTTGAAAATTTGGTGAAAAAATTCCTAAAAATGACTGTTTTACGAGCGTTCGTTGCGCAGTTCCTACGCACGCTCGTAGGTTTGCGAATTTTCAATATTTGCACTCCAGATTTTCAACATTGCCATCTTACCACACCTTCTTATAAGTAGTACAGCTGTCATTTTTCACATCTCACCCAAAACGTGTTTCTGCCCATGTAGCGCACAATGGCGCAGTCGGTGTGCAAAATCAATGTATGGGACACATTAAGAAAATCACAGTGACACTGTTCATGAGCAGAGGTCTTAAAATAGCTGTGTTGAAATTTGGTGAAAAATTCTAAAATTACTGTTTCATGAGTGTTCATTAGCAGTTCCTACTGCGCTCGTAAGTTTGCTAATTTTCAATATTTCCACTCCAGATTTTCAACATTGCCATTTTACCACACCTCCTTATTAGCAGTACAGCTGTCATTTTTCACATCCTGCCCAAAACGTGTTTCTGCCTATGTAGCGCACAATGGGGGTAACAAAAAGGTCATGCTGAAAATTTATTGTGCAAATACCAGCAATCGCACAGGGCATTAGGGTAAAGCACCATACATGCCAAACACCACTGCAAACACCTGCAAGTGAACGTTCAGCATTGACAAATGCTTGTTTTTTTTAAATTAATATCTTTATTAGTTTACATCATAATGGGCATTAAACAATGATATCGTTACAAGAAACAACAACAGTGATTGACAAATAAGGTTTCATGTCCTACCCCACACCCCCCACCCCAATACCCCCCCACCCCAAGTTTTTGGCTGGAGGTAAACTATGGGATTACCAATTAGGGACAACTGCCAGGATAAGTGTGTTGAAGTACGAGAGGAAGTGGTGGCTCCCTCCCGTAAGACTAAGGCATTAGGGGACTTTAGGTCCAGCTTGAGTCAGATACAGGGTATTCAGCTTCTCCCATTTCTTCTTGGAATCACTTTTCAAGTAACAGACCCCACCCAGTCCCAAAATCCACTTTAAATACCACAAAAACTTTTGTTTTGGTAAATCACATCTAGTACAGCTCTTCATTTGCAAAAAAGTAAAGTACCTCCGAAACAATGCAGGCCAAAGTGAAACCATGGCTTTGTCGCCTCTCTTCTTTCATTCCCGGCTACAGACAGCTGTTCACCAGTCCTTCAGTTTGCCTCAGCCCCATATACTGCCACACATGCACGCAACGCGCAAAAAACAGAGCCAGTGTTCCATAGTTGAAATCGGACCGTTCACCAAGTTCAGAAGGCTGTCCTGGCTCCTGCAACAGAAACTGAGTCAGGACACAGTCAATGAACCACATGTGGCACAGTGATAAAGATTTCCCGACCCCAGGGAAAGCATCGGGCCGGGGAATGACAAAACAGTACTACGCATGAGCAGCAATAGTGAAGCCCTAGCAACCAAGCACTATTTTTTCTGTCGTAACAATAAATCCAATAAAAATAATTAAAAATGGAAAAAAAAAAATTCTTGTTTCTTTTTTGTGTCACAAAGAAAGGGGGTCATTGTATAATTGCAATAAACCATGACAGGGTATGGCTCATACTGGGATGTGGGTAAATCCCAGTATAACCCACACCCTGTCATGGTTTACTGCTTAAATATAAAATAAATATATTTACCCAGGATAGACCAGATGAGGTGCAATATATCCTTTTTAGTGGGGTCCTGCTTTTACAATGTGTTTTTCCAGAATAGATTAGCTTAGATGAATTGCCTCCTTTTGGGTGGGATTCTGCTATAGGGTACTTCTTTGTATGCATTTTTGCAGTATAGTTACCCAGAATAGCCCAGCTGAGATGCAATATCTCATTTTCACTGGAACCTTGCTTTGACAGATTTTTACATTGTATTTCACCTTGACAGTGCAGCTCAGATGCAGTATCTTATTTTCAGTGGTGTTCTGTGTGTACCCATTTTTACACTGTCTTTACCCAGAACAGCACAGTGGAGATGCAATATCTCATTTTCAGTGGGGTCCTGCTTATACCCATTTTACACTGTCTTTACCCAGGATAGCACAGTGGAGCTGCAATATCTCATTTTTGATGGGACCGTGCTTTACCCATTTTTATGTATTTATCCAGGATACCCCAGCTGCAAGGCAATCTCTCATTTTTAATGAGGTCCAGCTTTTACAATGTATTTCCCCAGGTTAGAGCAGCATAATGTATACTTTAATTGGGATGTGCTGTACTGTGGTCCTGCTTTTACACATTTTTATAATATATTTATTTAGGATAGACCACATAAGATGCAAGATCTCATTTTTAATAGTGTCCTGCTTTTACACATTTTTGCAGTAAATTTGCCCAGGGACACAAAATATCTCATTTTTAATGGTGTCCTGCATTTTACACATTTTTAGACTGCATTTATCCAGGATAGCACAGCACAGATGATATATATCATTTTCAGTACAGGTCCTGCTTTTCCCATTTTTGCTATGTATTTACTCAGAATGGGCTAGCTGAGAGGCAATATCTCATTTTCCATGGGCTCTGACATTTTGACACTAAATTCTAAACATAGTCTTTTTATGACCCCAACTTATGATCACGAGAGGTTGAATTTTTCAAATCCCCTCTGAAAGGCAGTTTTGCAGAGGGACTGTGAAAAAATGTTTCAGAGGGGATTTGACAAATGATATCTGTCATTTTCATCAGGTGAGGTGACACTTGCACATTTGAAGCCAAAATCTGCCCAAATCACAAAGTTATGAGTAAACGTAGAAAAAAAATTCAATGTTTCCTTATAACTTCTTTATTTTTTACATTTTGACCCCAATTTTCAACACAGTCTTTTTATGGCCCCAGCTTATGATCAAGACCAGTGGAATTTTCTGAATCCCATCTGAAAGGTAGTTTTGCTGAGTGGCTGTGAAAACGTGTTTTGGAAGGAATTTGAAAACTGATACCTGCCATTCATCAGGTAGGGTAACAAGAGGGCATTGCTGAAAATGTGGGGACAAAATCTGCAAACATCACAATTATGAGGACATGTTTAAAAAATTCAAAGTTTCTTCACAACTTTGTTGTTTTTTGACATTTAACCCCAAATTTCAACATACAGCAGTCTTTTGATGTCCCCACTTCATGATCAAGACAGGTGCAATTGTTTAAATCCTGTCTGAAAAGTGAGTTTGCAGAGCAACTGTGAAGACATGTTTCAGGGGATTTGATAGATTTTACCTACCTTGTTCATTAGGAGGGGTCCCAAAAAGGCCATGTTGAAAATTTGGTGCAAGAATGTTACAATATGACAAAGTTATGAGTAAAAGTTCAAGCCCAGTGGGCTTACCGGGTCAACAAAATTCAACAAACAACAAACAAACAAACAAACACATTAAACAGCCATTAACGATCTTATCTTGTTTTAGTAGTATCTGGTTGGGTACCAAAGAAGGACGTGCCGGTGGAAGCATTGGGACATTCCAGTGGACCAGATTGGTGCTTGAGGTGTGCGGGGGCATGGAGTGGTGGGTACTGAGGTGAGGGTCAGAGTGGGGGGGGCAGAATGTTGGGGATACAGACAGGAACCCTTTCTTTTCACAATTTTTTTTTTTTATTTAAACAAAATGACAAGGGACAAGACTAAGAAGGATGGTTCTCTTTGTGTCACGTACCGATACTGGGGATTTGGCACCACAGTGTCATTTTGTTGTTTGGTAGCATGAGGGGTCAGCACCCTGGTGTCACACCCTCTGTGGAGGGCAGGTTAATAAGCGGTGTCGGACTGTATCTTGGGAAGGGATGGGGGCTTATCTTGTATGTGTAGTCCTTGTTTGCACTGTTATTAAACCTTGCACTTCAGCATCTAAGTTTGCCTTTGAGCTTTCTTTGAGCATCTTTTGGTTTACCCGAAGGGACAGGGAGTCAGGGCCATGATCGGTAAGAGGACAGTAGGCATGGCAGCAGTGGGCAGGACGTCTTGTTGAGATGGAGGCACTGGGAACAGTGGTTAAATCGGGAGGGAGTGGGATGTTTGGCAGCAGGTGGGTTTGTGGTTTTGCCAATTCCAACCACTTGGGGTTTGAATCAGGATGGGGTGGGATGTTTGACAGCAGGTGGGTTTGTGATTTTGTCAATGCTGGCTGCTCAGGGTTTGAATCAGGAGGGAGTGGGTTGTTTACAGCATGAGGGTTTGTGGTTTTGTCAATGTCGTCAGCTTGGAGTTTAAATCAGGAGGGGATGGGATGTTTGCCAGTGGGTGGGTTTGTAGTTTTTCAACTACTGTCAGTCACGAGGAGGTCCATCTAATGGTTGGAGGGAAGGGATGTTACTGGCTGGCTGAGGCAAGATGAAAGATGCAGCCATGCTGTGGTTGGTGTGGCTGCATCCTTTCATATGTGAGAAGTTGACACCCATCATCTAGCTCAGTAGCATCAACAGCAGCCTTGCCAGGAATAGGTGTGCAGGCTAAAGCACACACTTACCCTGCCACTACCCTGCCAGGAGCGGTACCAATATGTTTGCTTTATCCAAGCAAATACAGCACAAAATGGTAAGACAGAAAGAGAGTGATAGGAAAGAAAGAATAAAAGGCAAAATGAAATGAACAAAAAAGGAAGGGAGAGAGAGAGAGAGAGAGAGAGAGAGAGAGAAAGATACACACACACACACACACACATTCCACCCACATTATTGGTTACAGCAATTTTCAGAGAGCATTAGGGCACAGAAGAATACACTGAGGATGGAGCATAATTTCTTTGTAATCAATTGGGAAGAACGGCATCAAGCAGGGCTCTCAGCATGTTATCCAGCATTACTGTGAGCCGTTAAACTGCAGCCGTAATCCTCTCCCACCCTCTGAAGGAAATCCAACTCCAGTTGCCAAGAGTTAATCTAGGATTATGGCTTCCTCTTACTTACACTCCACTAGAATGGGCAGATTATCAGACTTTGGGAGGGAGAGGGTGGTAAAGCCGTAGTAGCATTACAATCGTTAAATATGGTGAAAGAGTTGGAATACAGATGGAAAATCCGTACTAGTGTACACACAGATAATGCAAGAAAGGGAGAACCTCAGTGATCAATTCATTATTGTGTAATCCACATATGTCTGTAGTACTGAATAATCATATATTGACCATGGATTCCCTGTTGTTCCAGATTCAAGTCACATACAGAGGAAATCTCACTGAACTTCTGGACAAGGTTAGCTGATGGCCTAGCACCTTTGCACTGGCCGTCATAACACCACCCATTGCTACAGACGGGATGCTACACTACTGTATATTCCCAGTTTTGAGGGTTTACTGACTCCTAGGGGCAACTTGTGCTGTTCCAATGGTCCCATAATCCAGACATTTCCTGCAGGGCTGTGCCTTTGACCCAGCTTGGTCGCAAAACCTCAGAACATGGCACAGCTTCTGAGTACTGAATCATTTGCCAGTATACCATGTAACAGAACATGCTTAATAACACAGAAATGCAAGTACAGAAGGGACTCTAGGTTCATCGTACCCCCACACACATACTCTTCATAAGCAGGAAGAAATTAGCATACTGTGCAAACATTTACCAATTTATAGGAATTCCCAACCCACTTTATGACCCAGGGAACCCACGGTGATTCCCTTGGTAAGCAGAAATGTGTCACTTACTATAAAGGCCTGTACTGTCTTCATGTCCATTGTCTCCTCTAATAGACTATTCCATAGGTTCACCACCCTCTGAAAGAAAAGATGCCTCCTAGCGTTATTCCTGAATTTAGTACTCCGGAATTTCAGTGTGTATCCCAGCCAGCATTCTGCTGCAGGACACCAGATAAAACATCTCTGACTGCTTGATGTTGTTACTACCCCTCAGTATGTGAAAGACTGAGTTCATGACCCCTCACAGCCTACTGTCCTCAAGGGCGAATATGTTAAAGGCCTCCAACCTCTCCTCATAGCTTTTCTTCCCATATCACTCCCCATATCACTGATCATTTTAGCGATAATACCATAGTGTTCTGGGTTTCACTGGTAATAACCCTACTGGGGTAACAAAAAATGAGGCCAAAGATCAAAGTGTTTACTAACCCTTCAGGTCCAGTTGATACCAAGGAAACCCAGACCACTATTGGTGTTATCGCCATTATGTACTGAAAAAAAAAAAGTTAAACTGACAAATCTGTTCCTTGCACTACAGAACTTCTGTGAGAAAGCAGGAGCTGTTTCTCACAAATGTGTTACAGTATTACAAGATGTCTCTGGCTGCTGTGTGTTGAAGTGGGAGAACAAACTGGGCTTACTCCCTGATCGGCTAAGTACACACGCAGCAACCAACCAGAATGCAGAGCCACTGTCTCATTATTGTCCTTAGCCAATCAGAATGTAAAGCCACTGTCCCATTATCCAGTCTATTGTTCAGTCATCACAGGATAACTGGACAGTAACTCTGCATTCTGATTGGCTAAGAACTTTTTTCAGTATAATTTGGTATCCCTGCATTGCACTCTCTCGACTTCCTCAATGTCCTTTTTGTAATGAGGAGACCAGAACTGAATTCAGTACTCCGAGTCGGGCGTGACCAGGACCTTGCAAAGTGGCAGGATTACTCCCCCTGATATACTGACCATCCCAATTTTGATAATCCCAGTATTCTTTTGGCCCTTCCAACAGTGGCCACACACTGCTTATCAGCTTCAGCCCCTTGTCTGTGGACCCCCATGTCCTTTTCCTCATAAACAATTTATTTATTGAACATATCAGAATTAAAACCCTTTGAGTCAGAGACTCCTTTATAAAGGCTCCACGTCAGAGTAATACAGTCGTAGTTAAACAAAAAGCAAATAATAGTGTAACTAGAGGTAAACAAAGCAATTAACAGGACATACAGTGAATTACGAGATAGAGATACTAGTCAATCAGTATATTACATTAACAGAAGTCATGAACAATGCGACAGGGACACTGCTCACAGCCTCTGAGTAGTCAATAATACACCATTGCACTCGAGCACCAGAATACAGCTCACAGCTCCTGAGTACTAAGTACTCACCAGTACATAAAGGCATTGGTACACAGCTCATAACCTCTGAGTACACTATGGCATTGGGACACAGCTCATAACCTCTGAGTACACTATGGCATTGGGACACAGCTCATAACCTCTGAGTAACATGCTGGTACACTGTGGCATTGGTACACAGCTCATAACCTCTGAGTACTGAGTAACATGCTGGTACACTATGGAATTGTGACACAGCTCATGACCTCTGAGTACTGAGTAACATGCTGGCACACTATGGCATTGGGACACAGCTCATAGCATCTGAGTACTGAGTAACATGCTGGTACGCTATGGCACTGTGACACAGCTCATAACCTCTGAGTACTGAGTAACATGCTGGTACACTATGGCATTGGGACACAGCTCATAACCTCTGAGTACTGAGTAACATGATGGTACACTGTGGCATTGAGACATAGCTCATAGCATCTGAGTACTGAGTAACATGCTGGTACGCTATGGCATTGCGACACAGCTCATAACCTCTGAGTACTGAGTAACATGCTGGTACACTATGGAATTGTGACACAGCTCATAACCTCTGAGTACTGAGTAACATGCTGGTACACTATGGAATTGTGACACAGCTCATAACCTCTGAGTACTGAGTAACATGCGGGTACACTGTGGCATTGAGACATAGCTCATAGCATCTGAGTACTGAGTAACATGCTGGTACGCTATGGCATTGCGACACAGCTCATAACCTCTGAGTACTGAGTAACATGCTGGTACACTATGGCATTGGGACACAGCTCATAGCATCTGAGTAACATGCTGGTATGCTATGGCATTGTGACAGCTCATAACCTCTGAGTGCTGAGTAACATGCTGGTATACTATGGCATTGGGACACAGCTCATAGCATCTGAGTACTGAGTAACATGCTGGTACACTAAGGCATTGTGACACAGCTCCTAACCTCTGAGTACTGAGTAACATGCTGGTACACTATGGCACTGTGACACAGCTCATATCCTCTGAGTACTGAGTAACATGCTGGTACACTATGGCATTGGGACACAGCTCATAACCTCTGAGTACTGAGTAACATGCTGGTACACTATGGCATTGTGACACAGATTATAGACTCAGAGTACTAAATTGCTCATCGACAATACACAATGGCACTGGACCACTATTGGAAAAGGAAAAAAGTCATTGGGAGAATACACAACCTTTTATGTAGGATCAAACATACCCAACAGGGGTCAGGGGGTCACATTTCCTTCTTATATGTGACGCACACCTAAACACTGGGTACCATAGATGATGGTGTGCACACACACTCCCATGCCTCCAGGCTTGACTAACGTTTAGGGACTTGGGTGATTAAAACACCTGTGAGGATCCGTTACCCAACAAAGAAGTTGTATGTATGCATGGGGCTTCCACACAGGGGAAATAAGGGGGCTAGGTGACTATGCTAGTACTAGCCCCAGGGAAGAGACACAACCCACTGTGTCCCCTGCTGGTACACCCCATCCTCTTCCCACACAGTATTTTGAACAGCTTCCCAAAAATAAACAACTTACTGACTCTACAAATAATATGCTCACAGACAGTAATTAAAACAATTGAATTTAACAAGGGATTGTATTAGAGTAGAAGGTTCTGGATGGGAAACAAGGGGTTACAGCAGAATATACAAAGCAATATTTACAGCAGACTAGCCCCTGGCTAACTATGCCTCTACCCTCCCCCCAGTATAGTCATTGGCTCAGTTGTACTGTTGAACTGCCACCATGCTTCCCAACTGATACCAGTAGTCCCCGTCTCCTGGGAGATTTCCTTTCAGCGTCACTGGGTACCCAGGTGTGGAATTGGTGTAAGCCCACTGGTCACATTGCAGATGTTGAATAGGTGGCATGCTTAACAATCAGAAACAACATTTGTAACTCTGAACAGTATCCATAAAACAGTAGGGCTGTGTGAGCCAGCAAATTTGGCTGGACAGGACAATTTCGAGTTGGGTCGAGCCAGACCTGAATTGGCCTGATTCATCCCGAAACTAAATGAAGGGTTAAGGAGGTTATTTTTCAAGGGGTTCTTCCATGGTCATTCTGCATCCACTGGTCTAACTAACTGACTACATTCATTTTAATAGTTTACTAAACTTACAATGAAGGACATTTAGGACTGGATTAACCTTTTGTGGGCCCAGTGCCAAAAGTTTTGTGGGCCTCCATTTTCATGGGGTTGGGGGGCAGTGTTCAGATGACCTTCCTATCAAGGATCAGCATTACACGGGTGAAACAAAAATGCTCAGAGCTGTGATAACCAGGGGTGGGCACCATTTCAGATTTCAACAGGGCGGGGGGTGGCACCTGACAGCATCCAGTGGGGGTCAGGTGTCAGTTAGCCCTTCGCACATTCATACACAGGCAACTGTGCACTGATTGCTGTGTGCACATTCAAGCAGCTGCCTGCCTGCTCAAATGTGTGAGCTGATTCAGTACAGCAGAACTTCTGCTGTACTGAATCAGCTTGCACGTTGGAGGTGGCAGGCGGCTGCTCGAATGTGTGCACAGGGCAGAACGACATGTTAAGATTCAAGTAAATGAACACAATCTGCAAGTGTGGATGGGGAACAATTATGATAATATACTTATCTGTCCATCTGGCCAGAACCTGCAACCTGCCATTTGTCACCAACCCAGTCAGACCACCAGTTAAGACCTCCTCCTCCTCCTCGAGTCCTCTCCTCCTCCTCCTGGAACCGAACCGTCCTGACTCCAGATCGCTACCCGAATGGTCCTGTGCTTGCTTGCAGTGAGACCCAAATGGTCCTGTGCTTGCTTGCAGCGAGACCCATCAAGCATCTGAGCAAGATTGAGAAGACCAAAATTCTTTTTGATGCCACCATGCAAGAGCTCACCTCATGACTGACCGAGCTGTAGCCTGTCTGTGGCAGTGGGAAAGTATGTGTTACACAGCTCGTACACTCTGCTCTTCCACATCATGTGATGTCACTGACGACTCGGCCACAGTGTGAGTGCACACATGGGCAGGCAGGGTACTTACTGCGCAAAAAAAACAATAATGCCACACCAAAGAACAATCGACAACTTCCACAAGGCATGCGGGCGGCGGCTGCCCCTGGGCCAGTGGGGCCCCGTTTCGAGTGTGGGCCTAACTCCATGGAGCCATTGGAGTCACTGTCAATCTGGTACTGAGGACATTGCCTATAAATTTCTTATTTATTTCATCTACATACTTTAACATGACTTTTACCAGTATGTTTTCTGAATGTTCTGATACACCATGGTCGACCATGGTTAACCATGTTTCACTCATGTTTGACCATGGTTTATCCATGGCAGTAAGACCACAGGATAGCAACCGCATTTGCATTGCACTTTAAAGTCATATAAATAATCACAAGACTTACACAAAAAAAATTCATTACTTGAGCATACAAAATTACTATCAGAACTCCCCACTTCTTAAGAGTTTATTTATATGGTGGTATAAACAGCGATTACACCATTCTATCAGTTATAAATGAGGAAAGACACCATTAAAAAGATGAGCACCAGCAAAGGGTAAATTAATAAGAGCTATTTTAAAAGTAGGTGTGGATAATATCTATTCTTTGCTGGATGCAAAGTTTGTTAAAAAATGTCATAACCTGAGCTGGGTAGAAATGTGTTCTATTATGCAGGAAACATCTGAATCTAACAACTGTGGGTGACCATGGTTACTTGGCCTGGTAAGGGGTTGTGTTGACCATTGCTGACCATGAATGACCATGGCTATTTAACCCTCTGAGGTCTTGTTTTGACTATTGTTGACAATGGTTGACCATGGTCCTTGCCAATGGCATGTTCTGGCCATAGATGACCATGGTTGCTTGCGGTGGCATTTCACAACCAAGGTTAACCATAACCAAGCATAATCAGAAGCATGGTCAGAAGCATGTTTTTTGACCATGGTCAGATTGCAGCTGAATCATGGTTGAGCAAAGTTCAACCACGCTATCCTTGCCAGGGATGTCTGGTAGATTGAGATCCATTACCCAGCTATCTCCCCCTTTGTGGTCCCCTTCTCAAATTCTACTCACAGTTCCCTATTACCCTCATCTCCCTGTCCCAGTGTTCTACCACCATCATACACAGTCACAGCGAGTCAACCCTACCGAACACCAATAGGGCACAGTACACTACAAGCTGAACACAAAGTCAGCGCAGATGGAAAATAATGCCCTCCCCTGATGATATAATCACTCCGGGGACAGATACTGGAGGAAAGAAGAGGGACAGCGGATGGCAAAAAGTAAAAAAACAAACAAAAACAAAACACCTGCAAAACACAAAAGACATACCTGCATGAAGTCCCGAACCCAGGACCACCAGCTCTGCAGATGGTGTCCCTACCCACTATGGTAGGCGGGTAGGTTGCCAGCAACAAGCTCCACATCCAGATTTAGCTCATCCCTCTTCCTCCCTTCCCCCCCTTCCATAGCTTTTTCTTCCCCTTGCCGTTTTACCCTTCCTCCCTCGCTATTCCTTCCCCTCGTTCTCCACTCACTGTCGCTCATCCTGCAAGCGACCAAAATGAGTCGCTCATTTTCGAGTCGCTCATTTTGGTTCACTCAAATGATGTGATACCATCCTTTCCCTCCCCTGATGGATCTATTTTCTACCATCTCTATGCATTTCTTGACATAGAGGGGTACCTGTCATCCTTTTCCCTTCTCCAATCTTGCCTATATATATATATGGTGTATCCCAATACTGCTAGGTCCCAGTCATTAATCCTGGTAGCCCATGTTTTTGTGATAACTATGAGGTCAAACACCACATCTGCCACAATGCCTTGATCTCACTGATTTTGTTAACTAGTCTTCTGGCATTTAAGCAGACTACCTTCCAGCCCTCCAGTGTGGTACTCTTTCTTAACTTATTTTGGACCCCTGCATTGTTGCTTCCATCCCCTCTGGGAAAAGCCCTAAGAAGAGCCATAGGGAAGGCAGCAAACCTTTGCATCAAGCAAGTGAGCAACAGCAGGAGGAAAAAGAGATCACTGTAGTTTTCAAAAGAGCTGTCGGAAAAGGTAAAAGGCAGCATTCATAAGGTATGAGGAGATGCAGAGGGAGGAGGATAGAGAGATGTATCAGGGGAAACAGAGGGAAGCAGGGAGAGCTGTAAGGAGCACAAAGGCAAAAAGAGAAGAGAGAGAATAGCCCAGGCGGTGATGAAGTGGAACAAGACATTTTTTTGGTATGGAAGTGAAAGGAGCAAGACCAGCAGTGGGATCAGAAGATTAAAAAGGGAAGGGGGGGTCTGTGCAGAGGGGTACCAGGAAAAAGCAGACATCATGAACAAATACTTTTGTTCACTATTCACAGAGGAAGGGGGGGCACAAGTAACAGGGGTATTTGAGGGAGGGAGGTGGACACTAGCCCATTTTCAGAGGAGAAAGTCCTGAAGGGACTCACTAATCAGAAAGTAGACAAAGCAATGGTGCCAGATGGGGTGCATCCAAGGGTACTGAGGGAGCTTAGGGAGGTACTGCCTACAGCTCTGACAGTCCTATTTAGCAGCTCATTGGAAACAGGAGTGGTTCCAGAGGACTGGAGGAGGGCAGATGTAATCCCACTTGACAAATGTGGTAGCAGGGAAGAGGCTGGCAATCATAGGCCAGTCATCCTGACTTTGGTGGTGGGAAAGTTAATGGAGTCACTACTGAAAGAAAGATTGTGGAACATCTTGAATCCAATGGGTTACAAGACCCAAGGCAGCATGGCTTCACAGGGGGAGGTCATGTCAAATGAATCTGATAGATTTCTTTGGGTGACCAAGGAATTAGATCTGGGTGGAGCAGTGGACGTAGCCTACCTAGATTTCAGTAAAGCTTTCAATACCACTCCACATAGGAGACTAGTAAGTATGCTGGATAGCTTAGGAGTGGGTCCAAAGGAGGTAAACTTGGTAAGAAATTAGTCAGGGGATAGGCAACAGAGGCTGGAGGTAAATGGAGTTCACTCTAAGGGAGAGTGACCAGTAGGGTGCCTCAGGGATCAGTGCTGGGTCCAGTCCTCTTTAATATCTTTATAAGTGACATTGCAGAGGAGCTGAAAGGAAAGGTCTGCCTCTTTGTGGATGACACCAAAATCTGCAATAGGACTGACACTCCAGGAGGGTGGAAACAATGAGCAGAGACCTGAGATAACTCAAGGAATAGTCAAGGGTATGACAGCTGGGTTTCAACAAGAAAAAGTGCAAAGTAATACACATGGGGCACAGAAACCCAGGGACAGAGTACAAAACGGGAGATGAGGTACTGATGACCCCCAAGCAGGAAACAGACCTGGGGATGATTGTGTTGGGTGACCTAAAGGTGGCCAGGCAGTGCGACAAGGCAGCTGAGAGGACTAGTGGGATACTGGGTATCATGCTAAATGGGCGAGTAATTAATAGCGACTACATTTGGGCGATTCAGGAAGGGCGACGGCAGTTGCATGGTACTAAACAGCAAATGGTCGCAACGAGTGACTGTGGTGATGGGCACGGGGTCATAATGTCACAAGACATTATGCTGCAGCAACATACCCCGCTGCCAATACAGCGTGATATATTGCAAGTGACATATGTATTTCTTTTGTGGGGGGCTCTGTCCCCCCCACCCCCATTACAGGGGGCTGCGGTCCCTGAACCCCCCCAACTAAAATAACCAACTCCGAGGGGGGGAGGTTAACACTTAACATTGCACAAAGTGTGAAAAATAAAATAATTCCTTTTGTCTGGGACCGGGAATCGAAACCCGGTCCCAAAAGCACCACCTCCCTCCCTTGCTGGCTGTGGCTCATCCAGTCAAGCCCAACCTCCCAGCACAGGTCTCATCCCCTACCTGGGAAGAGTGAGAGGGGTGCACTACCACATATACATCATTTCATGGTTTTGCACCCTCTCACGCTACCCTACCACACTGTTCCTGTTGCGTGGTTTTAGCATACACTATTAAGTGTTCGAGATATTGACCCAATATGGTGGTGATGCTACAATACCCCACCATCCAATTGTGGCGTGGAGTGAGAATAAAAGAAATAGGGGGGTGGGGCAGAGCCCTCGCATTGAAACAGGTGAACCATGTAAAGTACCAGTATAAAGGTGTGGTAGTATACGGATGTGAGGAAGGCGCGAAGAATGGCAGCACAGTATAATACACATTGTACTTATGCCCGGCTCCAAACTTCCATGGCACAGAGGTAGGGAAGGAGCAGCACAACTGGTTACTGAAGGGAAAAGACTGATTTTGTTATTTAAATTACTTTTGTTTTCAGGTTTACAAGGAGAGACAGAAACTGAATTGGGAGTTTGGGAGCGGAGGCTGCATCAGTTGATATGAACCAGCCAGTGTAATGATAATGCCTCTCAAATTCGTTATTATTGACGTTCACCCTACTTACATATTGCCGATGTTGCAGTCGCCTTAGCCGAGTCACCCTTTTGACGGTTGCCATTATAGATTTGCTATTATGATATGGCACCAGGATACTGGGCTGCATAGATAGAGGTTTCACCAGCAGAAAGAGGGAGGTGGTATTGCCTCTGTATTAATCACTAGTAAGACTCCACCTAGAGTACTGTGCCCAGTTCTGGAGACTGTGGTTGAGGCACAGATCAGGAAGCATACGCAAATCAGGAGAAGTCATTAAATTTGCAAGCAGCGTTTTACTATTATCAAAAACAATAAAATAAAAAAATAAATAAAATTGTACTGGATAGCTCTTATGCAGGCAGTTCAAGGAAAACATAGTCCTTCATGTGAGGGTATCTGTAAATTTACATTTCATTCTCTCTCTCTGTCTCTGTCTCTCTGTCTCTCTCTCTCTCAACAAACACTTCTCTTTTGTAAGACATTTTTCACCTGGCAATTAAATTCTGCATCCTGTTCTCATCAAGCTATATCTTCTGTTTACACATAATGTACCAAACTTTGTAAATTTCTTTCCTGTGATCAGTACATCCCATCCTTAACAGTTGCAGCCAATTAAGACATTCTGGGCAGAGCTAGTTTTCATACTGACAGCTCTGCAAATAAGCTTGTGTAAGGTCAAAGGTTTTCTCAAGGTCAACCCCTTGTGTTCTGGCTTGATATTGTGTCAAACAAATCTGATTGACTTCTTTGACTGTGTCAGTAAGACAGTAGACAGGGGCCAAGCAGTAGACATCCTCTATCGTGATTTCAGCAAGGCCTTTGACTCTGTGCCCCACAAGTGGTTGATCAGAAAGTTGGTGGACCTTGGGGTTTGGGAAAAGATGGCCAGATGGGTGGAAAACTGGCTGAGGGACAGAACCCAGAGGGTAGCTATGGGGGGAGAATTATCTGGCACCAGAGAGGTAACCGGTGGGGTCCCACAAGGCTCAGTGCTGGGGCCAGTGTTGTTCAATGTCTTCATCAATGACATTGGGGATGGCATTAAGGGTAAAATGTGCCTATTCACAGATGACACCAAGCTCTGTGGGGAGTGGACACAGCTGAAGGGATACAGGACCTACAGGAAGATCTGGAAAAGCTGGGGAGGTGGTCCAGGATCTAGCAGCTTAGCTTCAATGCCAAGAAATGCAAAGTTATGCATATTGGAGCCAAGAATCCCAGGACAGAGTACTACCTGGGTGGAGTCCGAGTATCTGCATCAGAGGAGGAGGAGGAGGAGAAGGACCTGGGAGTGATGATCACTAGTGGCCTGAAGCACTCCACGCAGTGCAAGAAAGCAGCAGCAAAGGTAAACAAGATGCTGGGATGCATATCTAGGGGCATCAGTAGTAGGAGAGAGGTTATACTGCCCTTGTACAGGTCACTGGTAAGGCCGCATCTAGAGTATGGAGTTCAGTACTGGTGTCCACACCTGAAAGAGGACATTAACCTGCTGGAGAAGGTCCAGAGGAGGGCTACAAAGATGATAGTGGGTCAGCAGGGTAAGGCATACAAGGAGAGATTGAAGGCACTGAACATGTACTCCCTGGAAGACAGGAGAGAGAGAGGGGACATGATTTGCACTTTCAAGTACTTGAAAGGGATAAATAAAATTGACAAGGAGAGTCTCTTTAAGCTGAGTGGCAACCATAACACGAGGGGGCACAGTCTTAAGTTAGAGGGTGGGAGGTTTAGGAGGGAGGTCAGGAAGCACTTCTTTACAGAGAGGGTGGTGGACACTTGGAATGCGTGGCCAGAAGAGGTCATCTTGTTGAAGACAGTGGGCAGCTTTAAGAGAGGCTGGGATAGGCATGGGATGGGGGAAGATAAGGATCATGGGTAGGGATGATGGGAGGAGTGGGGAGGGAGGGCAGGGACATTAACTCAAGTTGTGGACCCTGCAATACGAGCAGACTTGATAGATCAATGGCCCTCTTCTGCTGGCTTCTTCATATGTTTGTATATATATAAAAAAAAACACCTTTCTGCAATTCTTTTGAACAATGCAACTGTATACATTTGCAAACCAAGGGTTCCCAGTTTCACATACAGATTCACATATATTTTTGTAACCACAGGGAAGCAAGGGGAGAAAGAAAGAATAGAAACAGCAAGTAAAGGAAAGGAGATATGGGGACATCGTGGGACCATTAGAGTGGCCAGTTCCAAGATCCCACAAGGAAAATTTGATTGCACAATCAGATAGACAAGTGGCAGAATAGGAGGGGGCAGAAAAATAGATCCTTCTTTTTAACTCTCACTGTATAACAAATGGGACAGGGTCTTATACAACCCTGCCACGTATCCCCCTCTTTAAGAGGGAACCTGTTTTTGCTTTTTGTTTTTTTAACAGATTTCCAACCCTTCTTTTATTTCTGTTTTATCACTTCCTTATAACATTTACAGTTTTTTGCATATGCAGTATCCTTCTTTCGTGACACGTATTACAGCAAGCATCTCAGTTAAGTAGACATTTTTTTTTGGGGGGGGGGGCAGCCTTCTGAAGTCTCAATTCCTGAACCATTATCTTGACAGAAAATCAGCACTGACATTCTCTTTTCCAGATTTGTGTATCACTTTCAATTTAAATGGCTGTAGTGCCAGGTACCACCTTGGATTCTGGAATGTTTATCCTTCATTTGGTTAAGCCAACAGAGAGGATTGCGGTCTGTTATAAGTACAAAGTCGGTTCTTAGCAAATGAAACATAATGGACTCCATTGTCTATTTCACAGCAACACATTCTTTCTCAATAGTGAAGTACTTTTTCTCTCTGTCATGCAGTTTTCCACTGATATACAGAATGGAATGTTCCTTCCCATCTATATTCTGACTCAAGACTGCACCTAGGCCTATCTCTGATGCATCTACCTGTAACAGAAATTGTTTCTCAAAGTCTGAACTTGTTAAAACAGGGGCTAAATATAATGCAGCCTTGATGGCCCAAATAACTACTGTGGAGACCACTTCTCATTATTCGGGTACCGTTTTTTCGTGAGTTCAGTGAGGGAAGTAACTAATAATAAGAGTAATAAACCAGCTTGGATGAATAGCACAGTAAAAAGTTTAATTAATAAAAAAATTAGGTTATATAAAAAAGCAAAACAAACAAAATCTGCTGAGATCTATCAATCCTATAAGAATTGCCAAAAAAAGGTTAAAATATATATATAAAAAAGCCAAAGCACAGGTTGAGGTGAAACTGGCAAATAGAGTACATGATAATAAAAAGGCATTTTTTTCCAATATCAACAATATTAGAACTGTACACAGTACAATAGGCCCCTTTTTCAATGATGTTGGGCAGGCAGCCACAACTGGAGAAATGGCTGAGATACAAAACAAGTATTTCTGTTCAGTATATGATAATGCAACCCCACTATTTATAGAGGTAAAGGGTCATCAACACCAGGAGAAATAACCCTTGACCCTAGGAATATTCTAGAATGTTTAATAGAACTCGAAATAAATAAATCATCTGGCCCTGACGGAATGCATCCCAGAATCTTGAAGGAATTGGCAGACGTACTGGTTCTTCCAATTACTTACATCATGCAAGCCTCCTTGGATTCGGGAATTGTTCCATTGGACTGGAAGGTTGCCACAATAGTCCCCATCTTAAAAAAAAAAAGGTCAAGAACCAGACGTGAACATTTTAGGCCTATTAGTTTGACCTCCCTGATAGGCAAGATTATGGAGGGCTTAATCAAAGACCTTATTCTAGAACATGTAACAGTCAGTCTGAGTGATTTAGCCCAACATGGCTTTACCAAGTCAAGATCTTGTAAAACAAACTTACTAGCATTTTACGAACAGGTGAACCAGGAATTAGACCTGGGAAATACAGTGGATATCATCTATTTAGATTTTGGCCAGGCATTCGATAAATTTCCCCATTATGAATTATTATCTCTACTTGAGGGGATTAACCTCAATAGGAATATCTGTAATTGGATATCTGATTCGCTTCAGGGTAGGAAACAGAGGGTGGTGATAAATGGGGTCTTATCCAGCTGGGCTCCTATTACCAGTGGGGTTCCACAGGGCTCTGTTTTGGGCCCAAGCCTGTTTAATATCTATATATCATTACTGAAATTAAATAACCTTAATATCTGGTTATATAAATTTGTGGACGATTGTAGGATTGGGACTGTAGTAAATGCACACGGACACACAAAAGCATTACAAGAGGCACTAAATGAGATCTTTGGACAGCTAATAAACTAGTATTGAATGCTGTTAAATGCAAGGTCATGCATTTTGACGATAATAATGGGCAGACATCTTACAATCTTGCAAATACACCACTGGAGGTCACTAATAAGGAAAGAGACTTGGGGAATAATTATTACAAATGGCCTCAAGTTTAAATCTCACTGTAGGGCTCAGATAAAGAAAGCTAATCAAAACCTCAACTGTATTTTTAGACATACAGCCAGTAGGGATAGACAAGTACTCATTCCATTGTATAACGCCTTGGTCAGGTCTCACTTGGAGTACTGTGCTCAGGTCTGGTCACCACAAAATAGAGAGGACATAAACTTGGTCGAGGGTGTACAGCGGAGACTAACCAGATCAGTGAAAGGTTTTTTTTTTTTTTTTATTCTTTGGTAACCGGGTAAGGCCCACTAGGCACAAGTGCCTGTTTTCAGGGGCGACCTGGGAGCACTGGGTGGTTAAGTGACCTGCTCAGAGTCACACAGTATGCAAGTGGAGGTTGTGAGAATCAAACTCAGGTCTAGTCTGCTGGATGTATCAAGCTCGGTCACACCTCGTTCCTCTAACCTCTAGGCTATACTGCCAGCCCATTTAAAAAATAAACCTTATAATGAAAGAATGGCATCCCTCAACTTATTCTCCCTCTATTACAGGAGACATAGGAGGGATTTATGTCTGCGCTTTAGATTGCTAGATGATGATATACTCATGGCAGAGATAGGCCTTCAGTATAAAATAAGCTGGACCAGTTCAAAGAGACATGACAAACAACTACTACGCATGAATTGGAATGGAAACCAGTGTAAATTTTGGTATAGTCAGAGGGTAGTAACTCCGTGGAATGATCGTCCAATATACAGTATGTTGTAAACAGCTCCAACATGAACATATTTAAGAATAGTTTAGATAGTTATTATGGGGACAAGGTATTCCAATTCTAATTTTGGGATCTGGCAAGCTTTTAAGGACCTTGTGTCTGTTAGCTTGATTCTACCTATGAAACCTATGAAACTACTGTAACTGGGCACACTTGGGAACAAATCTGTGATAACCAGCCAGATCTAAAAATGGCCTGACATATTTCTTTGTTTTAGGGACAGGATTGTTACCTATAGCTTCTTTCATGGAAATCTCTGGCTTTACTTCTCCAATCCCAAAATATAACAGAAATATCTCGTTTCCTACATGCCTAATGCACACTTGGTAGGATTAATGGTCAGACCTGCATTTTTGATAGACTGGATAATTGTTCGTAGGTGTTCCAGGTGGCTTTTCCAGTCTGGACTGTACACCACAGCATCATCCAGGTAAGCAGCACAATAACCAGTGTGAGGAGCTAGAATTACATCCATGTACTGCTGGAATTTAGCAGGTGCACCATGTAAACCAAATGGCATGGTGCTGAACTGATAGAAATGGTGTGGAAAATGTAATTTTGTCTATGGATTCTTTAGCTAGGGGAATTTGGCAGCAACCCTTGGTGAGATCGAGTGTACTAATATACTTGGCACTTCTCAGTCTGTCCATCAAATCATCTATCCTGAGCATAGGATAGCTTTCAAATACAGACACTTGATTAAACTGATTCTTACACCCCCTTCTTTTTATTTGCAATCACCACTGGTGATGACTAAGCACATTTTATGTTGGCGCACCTGCGCAGCCAACATCTTGCGGCAGTGGAGATTTGGAGGTGCGGTCGCTGTTGGGTGAATGCAGGGCACGCACCAGTAGGTGCGTCCCTCATTCCCCAATCAGCCTGCATGCCGGCGCCACACCACCCGGGTGAGCACATCTAAGGAAAGGTCCACTGCAATGTGAACAAAGCTCGTCACATGCAGCGGACCTTCCTATGTGCTTGCCCAGCATCAAACATGGCGGCACAGTGGCCGCTAAACTGCCGACTTCGGGGGTGCCCAATCCCTTGGTCAGCTAACCCTGCCCCTCTTGTATGTGCCGGCAGAGAGCCCACTCCCGTCGGCATAATCGTCCCCTTTCCTTTTTGGTTGCCGGTGCCCAATCCCCCTGGCTCATCACCTTCCCGCTTCGTTTGTTTGCCCGACGGTGCCCAATCCCTGTTGGCATCTGTCTCCCACTCCCTATGTGCCGATGGGGGTGACCAAACCCCCGTTGGCTACTGTACCCCCCCCAAAAAAAAACACCTGTAAAAAAAGAAAACTGCCCGCAATGTTTTTTTAACACCTGTAAACAGAAAATGGTCCTTCGTAGTCTCCCTAAGACCGGCACCAATCCACTGTGCACCCTGCCTCCCCACACCCCCCTCACCCCATACTTACCTCCAGAGTCCGGCGCGGCAATCTTCGGTGGACCGGGAACACGTCTGCACTCTTCAAAGCAGACCACAAACTGAAGAAATGCAGGTAAACTGTAAAATGGAATAAACAGGGTTTTTTCAACTTTGATGCATATCTCAGGCATTTTTTGGAATTTTGGCACCAAATTTTCAACATGGGGTTTCTGGGACCCCTCCTCATTAATTCTGTCACTGTTGTGACCCGAAAGGTGATTTCGCAATCACTGTGCGGAATCACCTTTCAGAACCGATTAACGCAAGGACAGTGGCAGTGTTCATGAGGTGGGCTCTCAAAAAGCCTATGTTGCAAATCTGGTGGAAGAAATCCCAAAAAATGTCTGTTTCATGAGCGTGCGTTGCACAGTTGCTACGCATGCCTGTAACTTCGCGGATTCGCAATATTTTCACACCAGATGTTCAACATTGTCATTTTTCTACACCTCCTTGTAAACATTACAGCTGTCATTTTTCACATCCTGGGCGAAATGTGTTTCCACACTTCCGGCGCACAATTGCACGGTCACTGTGGGAAATCAATGTTCGGGCAGATTATGAAAATGACACTGACACTGTTCATGAGCAGAGGTCCTAAAATGCCTTTGTTGAAAATGTGGTGACGATACTCCATAAAATGACTGTGTTATGAGTATGCGTTGCGCAGTTTGCATGCACGCTCGTAACGTGCATTTGTAATACTTTCACTCTGGATTTTCACCATTGGTATTTTTCCACACCTCTTGATGAACAGTACAGCTGTCATTTTACATATCCTGCCCGAAATGTGTTTTCGCACGTCCGGCGCAGAATAACGCAGTCGCTGTGCGAAATCACTTTTTGGGACACTTCGAGGAAATGACAGTCACACTGTACATGAGCAGAGGTGCTAAAATGTCGATGTTGAAAATCTGGTGCCGAGAGTCCGTAAAATGACTGTGTTACTAGCGTGCGTTGCACATTCCCACGCACCCTTGTAACTTTGCAAATTTGCAATATTTACATGCCACATTTTCAACATTGCCATTTTTTTACACCTCCTTATGAACAGTACAGCTGTAATTTTTCACATCCTGCCCAAAATGTGTTTCCGCACTGCACTACCAGCGCCAATGCCAGTGTGACAACATTCGGCATTGACAAATGCTTGTCTAATATTGGTATAATCTTGGTAAGGTCAGTGTGTTCTTTCACATACTGCGTTACTGTACTCCCCTCCTTTCTTGTTGATTCTTCTATGATACCCAACTCTTTCATTTTTTTGTATTTCCTTAGCCATGTCTGCTCTTAACTGCTCTGGTAATCAACTACTTAAGGAACCCACTAGGCCAAATCCTATCTCCCTAAACCACTGTCTCCTGGACTGGGCGCTCTCCTCCCACTGATATCGTACTGCAGCTGCTGGAACACTCCCTTGAGGAAAGAAGGGAGAGGAGACATGATAGAAACTTTCAAGTATCTCTAGGGAATCAACAAAGTCCAAGAGGGTAGTATCTTTCAGAAGAAGAGATGTGCAAGAACAAGGGGGCACAATTTGAAGATAGAGGGGCGACGGCTCAGAGGTAATGTGAGGAAGTATTTTTTCATGGAGAGGGTTGTGGATGCATGGAATAGCCTCCCTGAGGAGGTTGTGGAGTCAAGAACAGTGGGGGAATTCAAGAATGCATGGGACAGACATAAGGCAGTCCTAGTGGTGGGTAGGAGGAAGTAAACATAGAAACATAGAATTTGATGGCAGATAAGGACCGCTTGGCCCACCCTGTCTGCCCATTTCGCTACCTGATGGATAAGCTGCAGATTCTAGTTAATCAACAGCTTACTTCCTCCTGCCCCCCCACTAGAATTGCCTTATGCCTGTCCCATGCATTCTTGAATTCGCCCACTGTTGCTGACTTCTCAACCTCCTCAGGAAAGCTGTTTCATGCATCCACAACTCTCTCTGTGAAAAAATACTTTCTAACATTACCTCTGAGCCGTCCCGCTCTATCTTCAAATTGTGCCCCCTTGTTCTTGCACATCTCTTCTTCTGAAAGATACTATCCTCTTGTACCTTGTTAATTCTCTTTAGATACTTGAAAGTTTCTATTATGTCCCCCCCCCTCTCCCACCTTTCCTCAAGGGTATACATATTAAGCTGCTTTAGTCTCTCCTTGTATGTCTTCTGGTGCAGGACTAGCATCATTTTGGTTGCCCTCCTCTGAACAACCTCCACTCTGTCTATGTCTTTGTGGAGATGGGGTCTCCAGAATTGCACGCAGTACTCCAGATGGGGTCTCACTAACTGTCTGTAGAGAGGGATAACAACTTCCTGTTTTCTACTGTTGATGCCTCTCCCTATGCATCCCAGTATCCCCCAGCCCTCCTTACTGCCTTCTCATATTGCTTGCCCACCTTTAGGTCATCTGATATAATTACTCCTAGGTCTGTTTCGATTTTTGTTGTTGTTATTAACTCACCCCCATTGTGTACTCTTCCCCTGGGTTTTTGTTTCCCAGATGCATTACCTTCCACTTCTTTGCACTGAATCTGAGCTGCCATGTATTTGACCATTCCTCCAACCTTGCCAAGTCCCTTTTCATTCTTTCCACCCCACCTTGTGTACCAACCCTGTTGCAGATCTTTGTGTCATCTGTAAAGAGGCATACCTTTCCTTCCAGGTGCTCTCCAATGTCACTTACAAAGATATTAAAGAGGACCGGTCCCAGTACCGAACCCTGCGGTACCCCGCTAGTCACCCTCCTTTCTTCACTGTGGACTCCGTTTACTATTATTCTTTGCATCCTGTTGTCCAGCCAGTTTTTTATCCAGGATACCACCTTGGGACCCACTCCAAGGCTGGCTAACTTGTATATTAATCTTTTGTGTGAGACTGTGTCGAATGCCTTGCTAAAATCTAGGTAGGCCATATCCACAGCCCCTCCCTGGTCTACTACTTTGGTCACCCAGTCAAAGTAATCTATTAGATTCATCTGACATAACCTTCCTGCTGTGAAACTATGCTGCCTTGAGTCCTGTGGCCCACTGTCCTCAAGGTACTCAACAATTCTTTCCTTCAGAAGTGATTCCATCATTTTCCCTACCACTGAAATCAAACTAACTGGTCTGTAGTTTCCTGCCTCTGCCCTGCTCCCACTTTTGTGAAGTGGAATCACATTTGCCCTCCTCCAGTCCTCGGGTACCACTCCATCCTCCCAAGATTTGTTAAAGAGAGTAGTCAGTGCTGTTACTAGTTCTACCCTTAGTTCTTTAAGTATTCTTGGGTGAATCCCATCAGGCCCCATTGCTTTGTCCACCCTCAGTTTCAAGAGTTCTTTCAAAACCCTTTCTTCTGTGAATGGACTGGTATCAACCCCCCTATTCAGAGTTTCTCCCTTGTTTGGTTTAGGCACCTCCCCCTCCTCATCTGTTGTGAATACTGAGCAGAAATATTTGTTCAGTATCCCTGCTTTTTCACTGTCACTCTCTGCCCACATTCCCTCCCCTTTATTAAGTCTCTGTAACCCTCCCTTAGTCTTTCTTCACTCCCTAATGTACCTATAAAAGGTTTTATCCCCCTTTTAGCAGAGTTGGCTATCTTTTCCTCAGTTTGTGCCTTTGCTATTCTGACTGACTTCCCTGCTTCCTTCTGCTTTAACTGATAAAGTTCTCTGTCCTGCTCCTTCTGTGTTTCCTTATAATTACTGAATTCTATCCTTTTCTCCTTAACCGTCCCTGCCACCTCTTTTGAGAACCATAGTGTTTTTTTCCTTCATTTTGTTTTATTGATTTGCTTCGCACAAAGGCTTGTTGCCTCTGTGATGGCTGTTTTAATTATTCCCCATTGTTCCTCCACCCCTCCTTCTTGCCCATTTGCTAGTGCTTTTCTAAGGCAGTCTCTCATTTTCCCAAAGTTAGCCTTCCTAAAGTCCAGTACTCTTGTTTTTGTATGGCTTGACTCTATGGCTGTGTTTATTGTGACCCACAATGTTTGGTGGTCACTTGTTCCCAGATGGCTACCCACTTCTAAATCTGAGATCCTTTCTCCTTCCCCATTTGAGAGTACCAGATCTAAGGTTGCTCCCTCCCGAGTGGGTTCCAACACTAGCTGTCTGAGGCATGCCCCCTGTAGGGCATCAAGAATGACCCTGCTCTTGGATGTGCCTGCAGCAAAGGTACTCCAGTTAACATCTGGCATATTCAGGTCCCCCATCAACAATATTTCCCCTTTTTCTACCATTTTAAGGATGCCTTCTATCATTTCCTTGTCCATTTCCTCCTCCTGAGATGGGGGTCTGTATACAACCCCCATGCGGATTGTGGTACCATTTCCTGTTTCCAGGGTGACCCGTAGTGACTCATCAACTTCCTGTAAAGCTGTTGGTTAACTAGGATCTGCAGCTTATCTGTTAGGTAGGAAAATGGGCAGACTAGGTGGGCCAAGCGGTCCTTATCTGCCATCAAATTCTATGTTTCTATATCCTTTAAGTTGTTTGTGTTTTGTTGATCTGCTAGACTGCTACCATATCCTCCAGCTTTTTCTTTCTTTGATGTCTTGCAAGGCATCCAGACATCGCTGCATCTCTTCTTTGCTCTGCTTCTTCATCTCTCTTTTTTGTATAGCCCCACCATTTGAAGAAGGCAAAAATGCTTACAGGTTCTGTCCCAGCCTGTTCTTTCCTCACTGGTACCAGCTGTTCAGTCTCAGTTTGGACTTTTGTTTCTACTTCTAGTTTGGCAGTGGTTCTTCTGGTAATCACTCCTAGGCCTTCTGTTGCAGGATCCATAACTTTCTTCTATGCTTCCCTAGTACCAAGTCTAGTACCCACACATAAAACTCCTGGAGTAGAATATGCATGATGCAAATCCCACTTCTAAAACCAGCTGTGGTTGAGGTTCAAATAAGGAAGCACAGGCAAGCCAGAAGTCATAAGATTCTCAAGTAGCATTTTATTATTATCAAAAACAATAAAAATAAAATTGTGCAATATAGCTCTTATACAGGCAGTTCAAGCAAAACAATATCCTTCATTTGAGGGTAGATCTAAATCTAAATCTCAGTTTCTTTCTCTAAACAAACATTGCTGTCTTTTATAAGCTGTTTTCGGCTGGCAAATAAATGTTGCATTCTGTTCTTGTTAAGCTATATCTCCTGTTTACACACAGTGTACCAAACTTTGTCAATTTCCTTCCTGTGACCAGTAGATCCAGTCTTTAGCAGGTGCAGCCAATTAAAACATTCTGGCCAGAGCTGATTTTCTTGCTGACAGCTCTACAAACAAACTTGTGGAAGGTCAAAAGGTTTCTCAAGGTCAACCCCCTATGTTACAGCTTGCAATCTTTTCTAACAAACCTCAAACACATTTCTGCAATTCTTTTCAAGAAAATATAGCCATATACATTTGAAAACCAAGGGACCTCAGTTTCACATAGAGATTCACATATATTTTTTAACCACAGAGAAGCAACAGGAGAAAGAAAGAATAGAAACAACAAGTGAAGGAAGGGAGATAAGAGGTGGAAATTGCGGGACCATCAGAGTGGCCAGTTCTGAAGTACCACAAGGAAAATCTGATTGCACAATCAGACAGACAAGAGATAGACAAGTGGCAGAATAGGAGAGGACAGATAAATAGATCCTTGCTGTTAACTTGCTTTGCATAACAAATGGGACAGGGCCTTGTACAACCCTGTCACAGAGACCACATCTCCGGAAGGACATTGACAGAGTGAAGGTGATCCAAAGGAGGACAACTAAAATGGAGCAGGGTCTGCATCAGAAGTCCTACGAAGAGGGACTTAAGGACCTAAATATGTACACCCTAAAAGAGAGAACAGAGGGGGATACAATAGAGACCTTTAAATACCTCACGGGGTAAATAAGGTACAGGAGGGAAGTATTTTTCAGAAAAAAGGTTCTCAAGGACAAGGGGGCAAGATAAGAATCTAGAGGGAGTAGATTCAGGAGAGATGTGAGACAGTACTTCTTCACAGAAAGAGTGGTGGATTCCTGGAACAGTCTTCGAGCAGAGGTGGTGGGGGCAAAAACATTGGTGGAGTTCCAGAATGCATGAGATAGGCAAAAAAGGAATCTTGGGGAAAGGGAAGAGAGATGAATCAGCTGGAGATCAAGTAAGATCTGTGGTGATACTATAGGCACGGAAAAATGGTCAGACTAAATCATCCAAGCAGCCTTTATCTGTTGGCAAATTCTATGTTTCCATGTTTCTGCTCCTGCCCCCCTTTTCTTGGGGAGTCCTAGCTAGGCTCTCCTTTTGGCCTTTGTCCTCTATGGTTCCTCAGTCTTAGTCTCTCCCCTACTCAGTTTAATTGTCTACCAGTGTAGACATCAAATGTCTGCCCAAAGGCACTAGCTCCCCCTCTTGCCAGATGAAGGCCATCATCTTTGAAGAACGTCCTGTTCCAGAAGCCCCAAGTCACCCACAAAGTCATACCCCTCCTCCTGTCACCATCCTTTCAACCACCCATTAAATTCTTTAATTTCCTCCTTCCTTACTTTACCCATCCCCCTAGCTCACACTGGGAGGACCTTGTAAAAGGTGAAGGAAGCTGAGTGTGCCTTCAGTCTGCCCCCCCCCCCACCATCAAAGTTGCATTTCACTGTTTCAGTAGGCTGGTTCAACAGATCATTGGTACCCGAGTGTATCAGCATCCCGTTCTCCCTTCCCTTCCTAGAGATTGGATCATAGGGGCGGGGGTGTAGCCATCTGTTTGAAGATGGAACTGGACCATATGGATGTACCAGTGGGAGCCACCAGATCCTTCACGTGTATCTTGGGTGCAGGTGTGGGTTGCAGGATACTTCTTGTCTACCATCCACCCGGGGATGAGAAAGCTTTCCTGCAGGAAGTTGCAGACTTCGTGGTCAGCATGGTGTTGGAATCCTCCAGGTGGTTGTTCCTGGGGGATTTTAACACCTGGGTCAATGATGAACTCTTACGTTTTGGTCAGGACTTCCTCCAGCTGATGATCCTGTTGGGCTTTACACAGGCTATGGTCACTCTTTGGATCTGGTGTTCCTCCTGGGGATGGAGGTCTCTGACCTGGTGGTGGAACTGGTCAGTTGGTCCAACCATCACACTATAGGGTTCTGTTTCTTGTCTTCCCCCCAATAGACCTGCCCCTTCGGAGATGGTCCGGGACCGCCCTTTAAGGGGTGTGACCCCAAAGGGTCTAATGGTGCTGGACCTATCAGGTCGACTGATGGAATGCTTGGATCTGGGGGACATTGTACTGTACTATAATAGTGCGGTATTGGGGGCCCTGGATTCCATAACTCCTGTTCATGTTCGCCTACTGACTCTTTGTCCTCAGTCCCCGTGGTTTGACAGGATCTTGAAGGAGCTGAGGTGAGTGGGACGAAGGATGGAACGGTGCTGGTGGAAATACGGCCTGGAAGATGACAAGCTTAGACTGATGGCCCGTAGTTTGGAATATCAATAAGATATCTCCCGTAAGAAGGCAGAGTTCCTATCCAGGGAGATTTCTGAAGCAAGAAATCGACCTGCTCAGCTTTTTCGAACTGTCGACAGGCTGTGCAATCCAGCCTGTCTTCAGAATTGGAAAGCGTTTTCACAATTGAAGTGTGAGGAGTTTGCTCAATTCTTTGCAGATAAGATTGCCACCATTAAGTTAGAGATCCAGCTAGCATGTTCTGATGAGTGTTGCAACTGTTGGTGGGAAGTTACAGGCACCCAGTCTGTCTGGGAGAATTTTGATCTGCCGGCGATCACTGGTGTCGTGAAAATTGTCTGAGGCTTGCGACTAACTTGCTATAGTTTGGACCCTGGTCCCATCCATCTCCTGGTGGAGTGTGTGGATGTCATTAGACTGGTCCTGGCAGAGACTGTCTGGTGTTCATTGGAGAAGGTTGTGTTCCCACCTCCCTTGAAGGAGGCGGTGGTGACACCCCTTTTAAAGAAATCTTCCCTCGACCCAGACTGTCTCGCAAACTACAGACCTGTCTCTAACCTGCCCTTTGTGGGTAAGGTTATTGAGAAGGTAGTTGTGTTGCAGCTGGAGGATTATCTTATCACCCATGAGGTCTATGATTCTCTCCAGTCTGGTTTCAGGAAGAGGCACAATGCTGAGACGGCCCTTGTTCGGGTACTAAATGATCTTCTGATGGCAAGAGATCAGAAGAGCCATTCAATCTTGGTTCTCCTTCATCTCTCTGCAGCGTTTGACACAATGGACCATGGGGTACTGCTGGAATGCCTGCAGCTGATCTGTGGACTGTCGGGTACGGTCCTCAGATGGTTCCATTCATTCCTCACAGGCAGATCTCAGAGAGTGGTATTGTTTTTTTTTTCCTCTGCCCCTCTCCCTTTGTCATATGGGGTGCCGCAGGGCTCTGTGCTGTCTCCCATGTTGTTCATGGTGTATACGCTGCCATTGTGAGACATTATAAGGAAGTACGGGTGAATTTTCACTGCTATGCAGAGGCTACTCAGCTGTATATGTCCTTTGTGCCTGAACGGGGTGATGCTGTCTCGGTTTTTAACAACTGCCTTGCTGAGATTCAGGACTGGATGAGTGCCGTTGGTTGAGACTGAGGTATTGGTGGTGGACCCAGGTTGTTGGGCACAGAAACTACCTCCTGGCCAGCTTATACTGGGGGCATCCAGTTGAGGACCTCAGAATGGGTGCGGAATCAGGGCGTCGTACTTGATAGCGAACTGACACTTAAATCTCAGGTGTCAGCCATCGTCAAGACCTTGTTTTACCATCTGAGGAACATCTCCCAGACAAAGCACCTTGTTCCGCCTGATGATCTTCCAACGTTGGTCCATGCCTTTGTGACTTCCCGCCTTGACTATTGCAATGCTTTACACCTAGGGCTGCCAGGGGTGGACATCCATTGCCTGAAGCTGGTGCAGAACACAGCAGCCAGGTTGTTGACTGGCCTGTCAAGATCTAGTCATATCACACTGTGCTCTTCGAACTGCCTTGGCTGCCAGTGCGGTGGAGGATCACCTTCAAGATCACTTTGCTGACCTGTAAGGCCCTACATGAACAGGGACCGCATTATTTGTAAGGCCTCCTTTGACCCTACTGCCTCCTCCGTTCCACTGACGAGGGATTGCTGCAGGTTCCCAGGGTCTGTTTGAAGTCCTCAGGGGCCAGAGCCTTTGCTTCCATGGCCCCGACCCTGTGGAATTCTCTACCTCATCAGGTGAGAAGGTGCCTTTCCACTGAGTTATTGAAGTCTGTGTTGAAGACCCATTTATTTGAGTTGGTGTTCCCTGATGCTACTTAAAGTGTTTGAATTCTGTTTATGGTCTGGGATTTAACTGTATGAAATTATTTTTATGATTGTTGGTTGTACAGGTGCTTTGGTATTTGAAAAGTACTTTTTTATAAATAAAGAATGACTTGACTTCTTGTACCATCCTCCCTATCCTATGAATGTCCTGGATAGCTGATGCACCTGGGAGGCATCTAACCATACTCTTCCCATTCATCCCACCTCCCATTTCCGTCTCCATCCACCACCCCTCTAATCAGAAGCTCCCACAACTAGGATACTCCTAACTACCATCCTCCTTCTCTTACCCCTGGGTGCCATCAATTCACCCTGCTTACTCATCCCAACCAGCTCCAAGTCCCTTCCCCCTGAAGGACTCGGGTCCCTGCACCTCCTTCAGTGATACAAAGCAATTTGTTGTCAGGATTTGGTGATCTCCCCCCCCCCCCGATTGTTTCCCCCCATCCTGGTCAGCCCTTCTCCTGATGTCCTCCCAGCAATGTCCCCTGATCTTCAGACCTACTTCCCATCTTCTCCCATGGCTTACCCTTCATGGCAGGGTGGCGGAGAGCCCCCTGCTTGACCTGCCAGGTCTGGATCCAGTTCAGGGAAGTGTCTTCTCAGGGGTGCCGCCTGCAGAGGTTGGCCTTCATACCGTGCAACTGGGACCAGTTTCTGCTTTGTTTCTGAGGAGGGGAGCATGCAGTGTTGACAATGGCTGAGCATCACGTGCTTCTGCATGCAGCACACCGGTCGGCTGCTCCTCCTCCTCCTCCTCCATGCCCCAGTATACAGGACCCAGTGTGCTAATACCCAGCCACCGCTAGGTGTCAGGCAGGTGCTGGTCTCTGTTCCCCACCCTCCCTGGGAGAGGAGAACTGTCCTCTGGATGCTCAATCCTCTCCCTCCCCAACCAACCCCTGACGACCCGCTCGCACCACGAACACGGGTCACCGCCGTGGCAGGAGGTAAGGCATGATGCCTCAATCCTCCATGCCACTGGGCCGGCTTAGGATTTTGGGATCTTTGACAACTTCCTTGTGACCATCCCTGCCACCCTTTTCCCTCCCTGCCATTCTCCAGCCCCAATCCAATCAGTGGGCCTCTGGGGGAGTGGGGTGTGGGGTTCCTGTGGGTACTAGTTCATCGGGCAACACAGCATGGATATCTCCTCCCTTGCTGTGCCTGGAGCTCCCAAAATCTCCTACTTACTGTATGGGGTACACTAGAGAACTGGGACACAGCTCACAGCCTCTGAGTACTGAATAACACACCAGTGCATTAGTGCACCAGGACATGGCCCTCTGCCTCTGAGTACTAAGTTACACTTCAGTACACTTGGGCACAGGGGCACAGCTCACGCCCTCTTAGTACTGAATAACCCATCAGTATGCTAGGGCACTGGGACACAGGTCATAGCTTCTAAGTACTGAATAACCCATCAGTACACTTGGGCACAGGGACACAGCTCACACCCTCTTAGTACTGAATAACAAGGTGCTGCATCAGCCTGTGGTCTGAAAACAAAACAAAATGGTAATAGTAAGTGCACGCTGAAAATAGAAACTAGTTAGAATCAGCCTTTCGACCATAGGTCTTCTTCAGGAATTATCTAAAAGAGAAAAAATAACTAACTTTGTTTTTTTCTCTTTTAGATAATTCTTGAAGAAGACCTACTGTATGGTCGAGACATCGATTCTAACTCTATTTTCTACTTTCAACGTGCATTTAATATTACCACTTTGTTTTGCTCTTAGTACTGAATAACCTGTCAGTACACTTAGTACAGGGACACAGCTCACACCCTCTGAGTACTGAACAGCACACCAGTTCGCTAGTGCACCAGGACACAGCTCCCAGCATCTGAGTAAGAAATAACACTTCAGTATGCAAGGGCATTGGGACATTGCTCAGTCTCGCAATACTAAAAAACACTTCAGGACACTGGGGCACCAGACACAGCTCACAGCCTCTGAGTACTGAAAATATCAGTACATCAGTGGACTAGAACACCATAATGGTACACTTTTACCTACTGTATTGCCAGCCTTCGATTTAACAGTTTTACACTACACCTTTGGGTAAAATCCCTTACTGTGCATGTGTGATAGCCTCTTCACACACGCACAGTAAAGGATTTTACCCAAAGATGAAATGTAAAAGTGTTAAATCCATTGTATATAACAAGCCGCTATACAGAGCCCATTATCGCTCCAGAGCGCTGTCGCTCCAATGACATCACGTTAGCACTTCATGGCCATTTTTTTTTTTTATATATATATATATTTTATGCTCCCCGTAGAGCTGGCAGGCAGCTCCAACCCATCCCTCGGAGGGGCTTGCACTCCAGTCCCCGACTCACCTGTGCCCGATCCTTCCAGCAATCCCCCAAGGGTTGCCCCCCCCATGGCAGGTCCAAGGGTGAAGGGCATCAACTCCCCCAACCCCCGGAAACCAACATCCAGATTCAGGGGGCCGGTGCCGGTGCTGCGGGGCCATCAGGGAGCCTGCCTGGTCCATCTTCCACTTTTCTGTCCCTCCCCCTGCCGCAGATGATCATTTGCATATGGAAGCACGCACACGCAGCGACCCGTGGCACCATCCCTATGCTATCCGCTCCCATCTGCACTACCCTCGGGCCTCCACCCAGGGGCAGCTTTGTAGTGGGCATGACTGGGTCCCCTATGAGGGAGAGGAGAGCTGCACTATGGCTGCTCAGTCCAGCTTCTGGCCTCCCCCCTGCCATCCCCTGACGTCCCAGGCTCATTCCCAAACCCGGGTCACCAGCATGGTACAACGTGTGGCATCCAGCGCCTCAACCCTCAGCACCACCAGGCCCATCATGGTCATTTTAGGGTACTACTGGAATGCTGCATTTAAAAGTTTTGCCTGTTTGATTACATATTTATAACCTACTGAAACAATATTGAAATGCGAACTGGGACTATAAGAAGCTCAGCTTGTAACAGGTAGGGAGTTATACTACAGCCCTATGTTTTTCTGATTTTGGCAGTTTCATTTAGCATTTTGCTGTGAGAGTGGCTTTTTAGAGGTGTGACACTGCTGGTCCATTGCAAAGCAGTCTGCAAGGAGCTCGTCAGTGTCACACCAATCATCAGCCAGGCTGATCATGACACTCTTCTGGCTTGCTAGGCAGAAACTTCGTGTAGTTCAAAGGAGAGAGATGGGCCAATCATATAGCAACTCTTTCCTTTGATCTACATAATGCTGCCCAGCAAGCACCGCTGATCTGTTACAATCAGGCTGCTGTGGTTCCCCCACGTAATCCCTGGTGCTGGGCCCCCCATGTAATCCCTGGTGCTGGGCCCACCCGCCAACCATAAAGAAAACTACCCGCCACCCTGCCCGTTTAGATTATGTGCCTCCCACTGTAATGTGTGGTGCAGCTACAACTCCCCCCCCACACCTTTTTTCTTTGTGCCACACCAGGGAACCCACCCTTACTGCCGCTAAACATAAAGAAAACCCTTTCTCATTATCTGTTCCAGCACAGGGGTGCCCAGTCCCCAATGCCAGCTGCTACCTCCCCCACCCTGGACATTTTGATTTCACTTAGTGTTTCACTTAGTTTGTAGGAGAGGAAAAAGGCTGAAGCCCACAACTGGCTCCTTTTAGGACAGGATGTAATAGTTCAGGTTTCTACCTGAGGCAATGTATTTACTGAAGTTGTTTTTAAAATTATCTTTATTAGAACTTGATATTACATCCATAGGAAGTCTGTTTCACAGGTCAGCTGCATGCATTGCATAGTAATATTTTCTTTTATTAGTTTTAAATCTACTAGTTTTAACTTGTAATAGGTGGGCTCTTACACCAACGTGGTCATCTTTTAACTCCATATTTAATTCTGTCATTAGCAATGGGTCATATATAATAAAGCAACATACCTCCCCTTGCCTCCTCAATTCCAGACTGTGTAATCCTAAATTGTTTAGTCTGTCATGATAAGTATGATGTTTCATAGCTGATATTGTTTCAGTATAACGTCGTTGGTCCCTCTCTAATTTATTGATTTCAGTCTTAGTATAGGGACACCATAATCGACTACAGTAGTCCATTCAAGGTCTAACATATGATAGGTATAAAGGCAACAATACTTCAGTGTTTCTGCTTTTAATATTTCTTTTTACTGACATTATGGTTCTATTTGCCTTAGAAATTACAGACGTACATTGCTCTTTATGCCCAAGTCCCTTTCTGGTGTTTTTTTGGGTAATGTTTCTCAATTTAAATTGTAAGTATGTTGCTGGTTCTGTCTACTCATGTGTATGACACAACATTTATCTGTATTTAATTTCATTCCCCATTTTTATGTTGATTGCGGTCATGCGCAAGAAACATGTTACGACTGGTTTGTACAGAAGCAGGTTGTGGAGGCACGACACTGTTGTGGCCAATGCCCCCACAGCCTGTAGAGGCTTGCCCCGGTTCCCCCAATGCCATGGCACACTGCTGCTAACACTAGTTCAGCCAGCGTGCCACAACTTTCTAAAAAAACAGCTGCTGCAATCAGGGGCCGCCTCGTTATTGCTGCGTCAGTCATCCGCTGCAATGAGGGAGCGACCCGTCATGCAGGGCCAGGGATGTGAACCCATGAGATTGTTCAATGAACATGGTGGTGGCTTGCCGCCGCAGTTCACAAACAATATAATCGCCCCCCCACCATGTTTGCTGCCGACGGGGCCCCAATCCCCATCGGCATTCTGTGCCCCGGGTTTTGTTCCCTGCCAACAGGTGCCCAATCCCTGTTGGCTGTAGTTCCCCCTGTTTGTTTTGTGGCCGACGGGAAGCCCACCCCGCCGGGCATTCTGTCACCCCCTTTATTCCTGCCGACGGGTGCCCAATCCTCCGCCGGCATAACGATACTCCCCACCTCGCTTCTTCGCCGACGGGGTGCCTAACCTCGCTCAGCTACTGCTGCCCCGAACAAGAAGTACTGCTGGCACACTGGGAGCCCACCCCAGTGTGCCAGAGGCCCCTGAAAAGTAAAAATGGTCCCGCGACATCCATTTTTTTTCTCCCTGAAAGCAGGAAACCATCCTCGGCTCTCACCCTGCCTCCCACCCGCACTCCACCCACTGCACGCCCTGCTCCCCACACACCCCTCACCCCATACTTGCCTTAGGAGCTTGCCGACGATCTTCGTGGATCAGGAACACGTCAAAGCCGACCGCGAACTGACGAAATGCCGGTAAGCTGTATAATGTAATACATAGAGGTTTTTCAACTTTAATGCATATCTCGGGCAGTTTTGGGAATTTTTTCATCAAATTTTCAACATGGGGTTTTGGGATCCCTCCTCATGAATTCTTGAACTGTCATGGTGTTAATCGGCCCGGAAAGGTGATTTCGCGGTCACTGCGCGGAATCACCTTTCGGGACCGGTTAACAAAACAACAGTGCCAGTGTTCATGAGGTGGGCTCTCAAAAAGCCTTTGTTGCAAATGTGGTGGAAAAAAAAAACTGTTTTACGAGCGTGCGCTGCGCAGTTGCTACGCACACTCATAACTTCGTGAATTTGCAATATTTTCATGCCAGATTTGCAACATTGGCATTTTGTTGCACATCCTAGTGAACAGTATAGCTGTCATTGTTCACATCCTGGCGGAAATGTGTTTTCGCACTTCCGGTGCAGAATAGCATGGTCGCTGTGGGAAATCAGTTTTCGGGACAGATTAAAAAAATGACAGTGACACTGTTCATGAGTAGAGGTTCTGAAATGGCTATGTTGAAAATTTGGTAATGATACTCCATAAAATGACTGTGGTACGAGCGTGCATTGCACAGTTTGCATGCACGCGTGTAAGTTTGCAAATTTATAATATTTTTACTCCAGATTTCCAATATTGCCATTTTCCCACACCTACTTATGAACAGTAAAGCTGTCATTTTTCCCATCCTGGCCGAAATGTGTTTTCACACTTCCGATGCAGAATAGAGCGGCCGCTGTGGGAAATCACTGTCCGGGACAGGTTAAGAAAATGAGAGTGATACTGTTCATGAGCAGAGGTCCTAAAATGCCTATGTTGAAAATTTGGTGATAATACCCCATCGAATGACTGTGTTACAAGTGTGCGTTGCACACTTTCCACGCACCCTTGTAACTTCTCAGATTTATAATATTGTCACGCCACATTTTCACCAGTGGAATTTTTCCACACCTCCTTATGAGCAGCACAGCTGTCATTTTCCACATCCTGACTGAAATGTGTTTTCACAGTTTCGGCACAGAATAACGCAGTCGTTGTGGGAAATCACTGATCGGGACAGATTAAGAAAATGACAGTGGCACTGTTCATGAGCAGAGGTCCTAAAATACCTAAGCTGAAAACGGGGTGACAAAACTCCATGACATGACTGTGTTACAAGCGTGCGTTGACCTGTTTCCACACACCCTTGTAGCTTTGCAATTTTGTAATATTTTCACCCCACATTTTCAACAGTGGCATTTTTCCACACCTCCTTATGAACAGTACAGCTGCCATGTTTCACATCGTGGCTACAATGTGTTTTTGCACTCCTGCCGCAGAATAGCATGGTCACTGTGAGAAATCACTGTGTGGGACACATTAAGATCAAACGAGTGAGAGGGAGGAGTGACCGTGCTCAACTGAGCTCTGTCGGATTTACAGATTTGTTTGTGGGCAGAGAAAGGGCCCAATGCAAGAGCCCAGTACAAAAGGGCAGCCTGCAGCACTGGGAGAAACAGAACGAGAGAGCGAGTGAGGGAGGGGGAGTGAGCGAACTCACCGGAGCTCTTTCAGGACTGCTGCAGATTTCTTTGTGGGCAGAAAAAGGCATCAATGCAGGAAGGGGCCCAGCACAAAAGGCCAGCCTGCAACGGTGGGAGAAACAGTACGAGCGAGTGAGATATGGGGACTGAGTGAGCTCAACGGAGCTCCGTCAGGACTGCTGCAGATTTCTTTGTGTGCAGAAAAAGGCGCCAATGCAGGCAGGAGTCCCGTACAAAAGGGCCACTTGCAGCGTCAGGACAAACAGACTGAGCGTGTGAGAGAGGGAGACTGAGCAACATCAACACAGCTCTGTCGGGACAGCTGTGGATTTGTTTGTGGGCAGAGAAAGAGCAACATAAGAGCCCAGTACAAAAGGCAGCCTGCAGCACTGGGAGAAACAGAAGCGAGACAGCGAGTGATGGAGGGAGAAGTGAATCACAATCCGAGCTCTTTCAGGACTGCTGCGGATTTCTTTGTGGGCAGAAAAAGGCGCCAACGCAGGCAGGAGTCCCATACAAAAGGGCCGCTTGCAGAGCCAGGACAAACAGAATGAGCATGTGAGACGAGGAGACTGAGCGACCTCAACAGAGCTCTGTTGGGACAGCTGCGGATTTGTTTGTGGGTAGACAAAGGTGCCAGTGCATGAAGGGGCCCAGTATGAATGGGCAGCCTGCACTGGTGGGAAAACCAGAATGAGCGAGTGACAGAGGGGGAATGAGCAAGCTCAACAGAGCTGTATTGTAAGTGCTGCAAATTTTTTTGTGGGCAGAAGAAGGCGATAATGCAGGCAGGAGTCCAATGAAAAAGGGCAGCCTGCAGTGCCGGCAGAAATGGAATGAGTGAGCGAGAGAAGGGGAGTGCATGAGCGAGCTAAACGGAGCTTTGTTGGGACTGCTGCAGATGTCTTTGTGGTCAGACAAAGGCGCCAACAGAGGCAGGAGCCCAGTACAAAAGAGCAACCTACAGCGCCAGGACAGACAGAAAGAGTGAGTGACACAGGGGGAGTGTGCGACCTTAACGGAGCTCTGTCAGGACTGCTGTGGATTTCTTTGAAGAAGAAGAAGAATCTGTATTTATATAGCGCTTTTTCATACATCCAAAGCGTTTACAAGCAATGCTAGACTGGTAGTGAAGTGACTGAATGTGTGGTGGCGGCCATATCGCACATCATCACCCACACACAGCCTAGGTAATTGCATGAACCGGGTTAATGGGAAGGGGAATGTTGGCCAGGACACCGGGAATGTTCCCTACTCTTTGCGAAGAGTGCCCTGGGTTCTTTTACTTCCACCTGGACACCCACCAGGACAACACCAGGATGGGCAGAAGGGACCTCGGTTTAACGTCTCATCTGAAGGACGGCACACCCCTGCAGTACAGCACCCCCCAATACTGGCAGGAAAAGGTGCCAACGCAGGCAGGAGCCCAGTACAAAAGGCCACCCTGCAGCGCTGGCAGAAATGGAATGAGTGAGTGAGAGAGGGTGAATCAGCAGGCTCAACAGACCTGTGTTGGGACTGCTGCAGATTTCTTTGTGGGCAGAAAAAGCCCCCAACAGAGGCAGGAGCCCAGTACAAAAGGGCAGCCTGCAGCACCAAGAGAAACAGAATGCACGAGTGAGAGAGGGGGGAATGAGCCACCTCAACGGAGTTCTGTTGGGACAGCTGCAGAACTCTTAGTGGCCAGAACAAGGTGCCGATGCAGGCAGGAGCCCAGTACAAAACAGCAGCCTGCAGCACCGGACGAAAACAGACTGAGCGACTGATAGAGGGCCAGTGAGCGTAGTCAACACACCAACGCAATCAACATTCGGCGTTGACAAATGCTTGTTCTGTCCATGCAGCTATTGAATTTATATCTTCTTGTAGATTTGTGACACCGGGAAACATACCCCCAGTGCCGCCAAACATAACACTGACCCTAGGGTGCCAGATCTTAGGTGTTAGTATCTGAAATAAAGAAAACCATTCGTCATAGTTTTTTTTTAAAATACCCTGTACAAAAGAAAACTGTTCATTGATGTCTGTTGCCACCACCATCACTGTCCCCCTGCCCGACCCGGCCCCTCAGCATTCATCACCCCTTACCGCCCAAGCCCTTACTTACCTACCAGGGATCCAACACCATAATCCTCTCCAGACCGGAGACACATCTTCAGTCTTCAATGCTGGACTGCAAACTGAGGAGATCAGGTACGCGGTTCCATGCATTTCAATGGGGTTTTGAACTTAGCATATTTTGGTAATTTTTGAATATTTTGGCCCCAAATTTTCAGCATGCCTTTTTTGGGACCCCACCTCATGAACAATGATAACTAAATTAGGTAAATCTGTCCCTAAAGATCATTTCATAGTTGCTGGGCAAAATCACCTTTCAGGCAGGATTTGAAACCCCCCCCCCCTTGTTCATGAGGTGGGGGTCATAAGAAGTCTATGTTGAAAAGTTGGGGTAAAGATATTATAAAACAACAAACGTATGAGCCTAGGTTGAAATTTTTGAACACAGGCTCGTAACTTTGGTAATATTCAATACAGTATTTTGACCCCAAATTTTCAACATAGTCATTTCTTCACAATACCTCATGAATGTGACAGCTGTCATTTTTCAAATCCTGGCCAGAATGTGTTTTCATACTTGTAGCACCAGATCACCTTTTGGGCAGGATTTGACAATTTTTCTCCACCCCTCTTCATGAGGTGAGGTCATAAGAAGGCTATGTGGGGTCATAAGAAGGCCATGTTGAAAATTTGGGGTAAAATGGTAAAAAACAGCAAAGTTATGAGTGTACGCTGACATTCTTCAACACACGCTCATAACTGTGGTAATTTTCTGTATCTTGACCCCAGATTTTTTAACATAGTCATTTTTTCACACCACCTTATGAATGTGACAACTGTCATTTTTCAAAATTCTGGCCAAAATGTGTTTTCCCACTTGTGGTGCAAAATCACCTTTCGGGTGTGATTTGAACATTTTTTTCCACTCTTTTTCATGAGGTGGGATCATAAGAAGGCTATGTTGAAAATTTGGGTGAAAATATTAAAAATCAACAAAGTTACGAGTGTATACTGGAATTTTTTGACCCACGCTCATAACTGGTAATTTTCAGTATTTTGATCCCAGATTTTTAGCATACTTATTTTGCCATACCACCTCAGGAATGTGACAACTGTTATTTCTCAAACCCTGCCTAAAATATGTTTTCACACTTGTGGCACAAAATGAAGTTTCAACCATTGTTTCATAAATGACACCTGTCATGCTCAGAAGAAGTGGTCATAAAAAGATTATGTTGAAAATTTGGGGTAAAAATGTGAAAAAAACAACTAACTTATAAGGAAACGTTCAGTTGTTCAAACATTTACTCAACTTTATTTTGAGATTTTGGCCGCTAATGTTTAGCATATCCCTTGTGCTACCCCACCTCTTGCACGGCAGGTGTCATTTTTCAAATCCCCTCTAAAACTTGTTTCCACAGTCGCACAGTGAAATCAACTTTTAAATGGGATTGTAAAAATTCCACCTGTCTTGATCATAACATTAGATCATAAAAAGACTTGGGAATTTGAGATCAAAATGTGGGATCCCACTGAAAGGTAGATATTGCCTCTCAGCTGCTCTGTCTTGGGTAATTACAATCTATCAATGTGTAAAAGCAGGACACCACTGAAAACGAGACACTGCATCTTATCTGCTCTATCCTATGTAAATATATAGTAAAAATGTGTACAAGCAAGACCTGGTACAACAGTAATACTGGCAACAAACATTCAGCATTGACAGATGCTTGTTTATCTCTTAGCTTGCTTCCCAGAAGTTCTTTAGACAGCTATGGAGGCTTCCACCTAACCCTCTTGTCCTTGTTGTACGGAGAGACTTATCTTGCCACTACCTCCACTGTATTTTGCTTCAAGTCCTCCTGCTTGATATTAGAGTTCTCCCTCAGTGAGGTATTCATCAAATTAACCACAACCATTTCACTCAGCTTATCAAAATCAGTCCTCCTGACGGACTATGTCCTGGTCTAATTTTTGGTGAAGTTGTTTCCTCCTATCACCTCAAATTCAACCATATTACGGTTACTGTTATCAACCAGTCCATAACCTTTACTTCTCATACCATGTCATTTCCACTACTCGATATCAGATCTGGAGCCCCATCCCCTCTTGTACTATGCCTGATATGCTAAATAAGGAAACAGTCCGACACAACTGGCAAGAAAGTCCTCCCTGTTTTCCCTTGGGCATTTTTCACCTCCCAATCAGTGTTCGGGAGGTTGAAATCCTCCATGAGAACCACGGGCCCCCTAGTTGTTGCCCTTTTAATTTCATTGGACAACTCCACGTCCTGGTCTGCTATAGTGCCTCATAGTTTGTAACATGCTCAAAGTTATCTTTTTACCTCCCATTGATTCCAGTTCCATTACAGACTTTATGTATGGCCCCATCGCGTCTTACTCCCTCTCTTTTACTTGCTTCAATATCTGCCTTGACATGGCAGACTAGTCCTCCACCCCATGATCCTCCCTGTTCCTCCCAAAGAGACTGTACCCCTCTACCCTTGCATCCCAGATTATTCCTCCCTTCCTTCCATTGCTGGCAACCCATGCCTCACCTTATGATCTCTTCCATGTTCCTTCCTGCCTACCTTAACCCATTCCTCATCTCTAACACCTGGGCCTACCATCTTGGCTCCCGTGCTTCATTCTCAGCCCATAGCACTCACGCCCATGCTTCCTGGAGTGCTGCTAGTTGTCCCTCAAGCAGGCCAACTCTGAAATCTCATCCATGGTCATAGCCATAAAAGCCAAGATTTCATGACCCTTGAAATGCACCAGAAACATGTCCCTGGTCCTGTATTAATTCCCACTCTAACTTGTTTGTAAATATGGTGGGCATAGCTCCAGAGAAGGGTATCATAACAAATATTTATATTTTTTCCAGATCTGGGGTACAAATCCAGATATTTACCAGTGCAGGGCGCCCTTCTCTCCTCTCAGTTCCGAGAAGCACACTGGATGCAGTTACTGGTGCTGAATCGCTAGTTTACTGTGGTTCCTAGTGAATGTGTTCATCAATACACTTCATATACAGTATATCACGACTTACATTAAGTCCCATCTCATTTACTTCACTGCCAAAGAGGCTTCTTTTCACTACAGACTTCACCAGGGCTCATCTCCCCCCCAAACTCTCTTGAATCCATAGGGTAGTTAGTTGCAACAAACAGCCCCCAAGGCCTAACCAGGAAACTGTGGCACACCAGATATGCCTAGCATCAATAACTCAGTGTACAGGTTGTAATCCCACTCTGGTTTAGAAGAAACACTCAGGGTCTCTTGAGTCCACAGACACCATCATCACTGCTTCTCTTGAGCCCTCCACAAGGGAGAACACCTGTTTGTTAAGTCCAAGTCCTCTTTCAGGGTTCTTGACCACTGAGCCCCAAGAGCACCTCTTGGTGTAGGAGTGTGCTCCCCTTGAAACCCCTGTCAGGCCACCAAAATGACTGGTGCACTACTGTTAACTCCAAAGCTCCTCCCTCTAAGCTCCCAGGACCTTAAGCACTTGCTATGCTAATCTAACTATATACACTGCTATCTATATGGCTAAGATAGTAACAGTCTTCTTTCCCCTATGTGGAGGGAGGGGGTGGATGTTAAAGAAAAAATGATCAGCCCCTCGGCCCACTTCAACTAAACCCAAGTCCCACTTGCCTTGTGCTCAGTTACTGATATGACTGTTCATTGCCGGCTCACGTACTGTATATGGCATACAAGGTAGTAGTGTATGCCTATGTTCTGTGATTTTAACAAGCAGTCTCAGCTGCATGCTTAATCCCCACAGGCACCTGACCTTATGTCCCTAGAGGGAATTTAAATTGCTTGGACCCTTAAATTTTAAATGAATTACCTAGTGCCCAAGATTAAGTTAACCTTTTTTCTGCCCTCAGTTAACTTATTAAGCTTGGTCCTTAATAGTTATGCCACACATTCAGCAGTCTCAAGTACAATTTAAACAGCCATACATGTCTCCAAATCACATACCACTCACAAAAAAAACTTGTTTGTCTCTGAAACTCTGTGATTTGCTGCAGACTCATTGGCTGACACCTGGTCTTCTTCGTTTGGTCCTCTAGATACAGATCAACATAGCAACCCTCTATGGAATGGGGATTCAGTTAAGTCCTTCAATGCAGATCAACACAGCAACACACTAAGGTACCAGAATCCAGTTCTGTCCCTCAGATCAACACAGCAACAGACCAGGGTACCAGGAAGAAATTCAGTCCCTCAGTACAGAGCAAAATAGAAATGTACAGGGGCTCTGGGAACCAGTTTGGTCTCACAATAAAGATCAACATGGCAGAACAGTAGGGCACTGGGACCCAGTTCAGTCCCTAGATACAAATCAACACAGCAACACACAAGGGTACAGGGACCCAGTTTAGTCCCTCAATGAAGATCAAAACACTAGGGCAGCAGGATTCCATTCTGTCTCTAGAGAAATATCAACAAGCAACACACTAGGGCACTGAGATCCAGTTCAGTTCCTCACTGCAACACACTAGAGCACCAGGATCCAATTCGGCTTCTGAATACAGATCAACACAGCAGCGTGCCGGGGTACCATGTCCCAGTTCAGTCCCTCAATACAGATCAACACAGCAGCGTGCCGGGGTACCATGTCCCAGTTCAGTCCCTCAATACAGATCAACACAGCAGCGTGCCGGGGTACCATGTCCCAGTTCAGTCTCTCAATACAGATCAACACAGCAGCATGCCGGGGTACCATGTCCCAGTTCAGTCTCTCAATACAGATCAACACAGCAGCATGCCGGGGTACCATGTCCCAGTTCAGTCCCTCAATACAGATCAACACAGCAGCATGCCGGGGTACCATGTTCCAGTTCAGTCCCTCAATACAGATCAACACAGCAGCGTGCCGGGGTACCATGTCCCAGTTCAGTCCCTCAATACAGATCAACATAGCAGCGTGCCAGGGTACCATGTCCCAGTTCTGTCCCTCAATACAGATCAACACAGTACAGCACCTGGAGCCAGTTCAGTTTCTAAATACAGATCAACACAGCAACACACTAGGGTACTGAGACCTAATTCAGTCCCTCAGTACAGATCAACACAGCAGAACAGTAGAGCGCCTGGGACCCGATTCCGTCCCTAAATACAGATCAACACAGCAACACACTAGGGTACTGGGACCTAATTCAGTCCCTCAGTACAGATCAACACAGCAGAAGAGTAGGGCACCAGGGACCCGATTCAGTCCCTAAATACAGATCAACACAGCAGAACAGTAGGGCGCCAGGGACCCAATTCAGTCCCTAAATACAGATCAACACAGCAGAAGAGTAGGGCACCAGGGACCCGATTCAGTCCCTAAATACAGATCAACACAGCAGAACAGCAGGGCACCAGGGTCCTGATTCGATCTCTAAACACAGATCAACACAGCAACACACTAGGGTACTGGGACCCAATTCAGTCCCTCAGTATAGATCAACACAGCAACACACTAAGGCACTGGGTTCCAGTTCACTCCTTTTAGATCAGTACCACAACGCACTAGGTAACACTCAGTTCAGTCCATCAATACAGATCAACACACTAGGGCATCAGGATCTAATTCAGTCGCTGAATGCAGATGAGCACAGCAACAACCCGGGGAACCAGCATCCAATTCAGTCCCTCAATATAGGTCAGCACAGCAAAGAATGGCGAACCAATTCAGTCCCACAAAACAGATCAGCACAGCAACACAGCAGGGAACCAGGATCCAATTCAGTCCCTCAATTAAGCAATAAGGTATGACAAGGTGTGTTATCGTGTAATAACATCACTCCTGGGGTGGGTTGAAGCACGAGGCGAAGCCAAGTGCTTCCACCACTCTAGGAGTGATGTTATGCAAGCAGTAAGAAACAACGAGGTGTGGGTTATCTCCTGATAAGAGCACACGCAGGTGCATTGTTAGGCATGAGGCGCTTGCACCAAATGCCTTATGCACCTGGGCGTGCTCTTATCAGGAGATAACCCGCACCTCGGAGTGTCTTATTGCGCTTATAAAATAGGTTTCAAAGTAAATATGTAAGAAGAAAGAAAAAAAAGAGGGAAAACATTTTTTAAAGTTCTAGGGGTGTTTTTTATAGATGAAGTAATAAAATAGTCCATTTATTTAGGTTGTTTTTGTATTGTGTGACATTGAGTAGATGCTCCCCCCCGACACACACACACACACACACACACACACACACACGGATCTTGGTCAGGTTGTGTCTGTGTTTTACTTTTAGTTTCCATTTTGCTGCTCCTCTCGACATATCATTAGAGGTACCATATTCTGTGTTTGTATAGGGCATTGCCGTTCCCAGTTGCTGTTAATGGCAGTGGGTGTGTCCATGCCGGCCGCCGTATAGAGCCATTTCTGGGTTGGTGCTGTTTAAAAAAAAAAAAAAAAAAAAACATTTTCTTCATTTAAAAGTGTGTCTGACAGTACATAAATACAGAAAAGGACTGCATGGGGCTGAGGAAACGACGCTAGAGGCAACATGATGAGAGATGGAAATTGGCACGAGCCATTTCCGTTTCAGTGGTCTCGGTAGTTACGTTTTCTTTTTTAATGATAAAATGTATTGCAATTTTGGGGCACAAACAGAGACAGGACGATACCGGATGATTAAGGACCCCTCTTTAAGTTGCAAGTTAGTCTATGTGAGTTAGTGTTTGCTGCTAAAATCGTGTGGCGTTTCGTGCTGCTGCTGTTGGTCCTGTGCCTGCTTCTGAGAAACAGATTCCCGGTTGAATATGTTAGTGATTTTTTTTTTCGGTTGTGAGGTTGCCACAGAGAGAAAAGTGCCGGTTGGCACAAATACTCGCTGATAAGGACACGGGTGGAAGATCCTTTCAGCCAATGAAAGTGAATCATTTTCTTTACCCATTTTATAATACACAGTAACACACACCTTGGAGTGCCTTATTACAATTATACAATGACTCGATGTTATACAACACAAAAAAATGTTTTAAATGTTTTTAGTAGATTTTTAGTGAGGCAGTATGTCTTTGTTTCTTAAGAGAAAAGTGAACAAGTAATTGGGGGAATCAATACAGTGATGTTATACTGAGATATCATCACTGTCTCATGCATACACTGAGCAGTCAGAGTCCAGGATTCTTTCTTGCCATTGTTTTAGTTTATTTATTTATTTATTTATTTATTTATTTGTGTCTAGGATTACAAAGTACCTTTGAGCCAAGGCTCTTTTACAAAGGTTCCACGTCATGCTGGTTACAGGGTAACAGACACTCAAATATAAAACAGTTACAGGTACATGGTTTTAGACAGTAACTTTGCTTGACAAAATCAGACTGAGCGATGAGTAACTCAAGAAACAATAGGAGGAAGAGGGCAAAAAAGGGGAGAGGGCTGAGGGTAGGGGAAGGCATAGGTGTAGAGGGTCGGGGTGAGGCAGCCGAGGAGCCTTGTCAGGACAGACACAGGGCAAGTGCATTAGAAGTTGCATTGGACAGGTAAGTGCAAGAAGAGAGGGCAGAAACTGACACCTATAAGGTCAGAAGCAGCGTAGGGAATGAAGATGTTATGGGGTGCAAGCACAGGTGGAGGTGCCAGTTATGGAGTGGCGGAGCTTTTTTTTAATGCTCCAAGCATTGCTGTGGATGAGGTGTCACTAGAGAGCTCGTTCAGCCAACTCGGAGCCCTGTATGCAAATGATCTTTGCCTTGGGACGTGCGGCAGCAGGGGATTTGAAGGATTTGGGGCTTAGAGCTCCTGGTGTTGCGGTTGGTGATTTTGGGTTTGAGGAGGGTGCTGACTCCTGGTGGTACCTTTCCCATCACGATTTTCTTAGCAGTGATGCAGGTTTGGTATTTATTTATTTTTATTTAGTTTTTGTTGACCGGGTAAGTGCACTAGACAAATCCTGCCTATTTTCAGGCACGACCCAGGGGGAGGGGGATACAGATGACAACTGACCTTGAACCAGCTTAAGCTGTTGGTGGTATTTTTAGTGAATGAGGAAAATTTGGCCAGGACACCGGGGAAATTCCCCTACTCTTTTCGATAAGTGCCATGGGATCTTTAACATCCACCTGATCCACCTGAACATCCATCCATTTGATTCGGTTGTTCAGTTGCAGCCAGCCTGTTTTGGAGTAGAGGTCGCAGGTGTGGGTGAGATGGTGGGAACCAGTAACGAGTCGGCAGGCTTGAGTGAGGGAAGTCGAAGCACGCCTGAAAGATGAGGTTGTGGCAGATCCATAGATAATGAGACCGTAGTCAATGATGCTGATGATGGAGCTCTGGATGGTTATGGACAGAGCTTCTGGGGTTAGATGTTTCCTATGTCGGAATAGTAGGCCCATCCTTGTGTTGGCTACTTTTGCCACGTTATTGATGTGTGATACATAGGAGAGATTACAGTCGAGGGTGAGGCCGAGGTATTTGAAGGTATGAACTTGTACGAGGGTGATTCCTTGCTTGGTTTTAATGGAGAGCTGATATTGTTTGTGTTTGTTTTGGGAGCTGCAGAAGATCATGGTCTTTGTTTTTTTTCAGCTGAAGGATAAGTCTGTGTTTTGTGAACCAGTTTTCGACTGCAGAGAAGGCCTGTTGGAGGTTACCTTGTAGATGGACTGGAACATGGTGGGATGCCAGGATGACAGCATCATCCATCTAGAGTAGGATCTGTTCAGGGCAGGATTCTGGCAGTGAGTTCAGAAAAAGGCTGAAAAGGAGGGGCCCAAGATTGAGCCCTGTGGGACATCGGACCGGACTGGACTTTGGTCTGAGAGTGTGCCAGCAATTCTCACTCTTGGGAGGCGGTTGTCTAAGTAGCTTTTGGAACCAGTTCACCGAAGTTAGGGCGAGAGCCCTGCTAGTCGAAGCTGGGCAAGTAGGAGATTGTGGTTGACGGTATCAACGGCTTTAGTTAAGTCGATGAAGGTGGACCCAGTAAGATGATTGTTATCGAGTGAGTGATGGATTGCACCAGTGAATTCAAGTAGCGCCATGGAGGTGCTATGACCTTTTTTAAAGCCATGTTGCTCCTTGCACAGGATGTTGTGATTGTCTAGGAAGTCGGTGAGCTGGTCTGATACAATCCGTTCTAGGGCCTTGGAGAGTGGAGGTAGGATGGAAATTGGACAGTAATTCTCAATAGCTGTTTTGTCACCACTTTTATGAACTGGGGTTACCATGGCAGATTTCCATAAGTCAGGGAACTGGCTGAGGCTGATGGAGAGGTTGAAAATCCTGGTCAGTGGTCGGAGTACTTCTTCAAGTGTGAGTGATAGCAGTTTGAGGTCGAGGGAGTCACTGCTGGCTCTGGAGTTGCAAATGGCTTTAGTAACATAGCTGTGGACTTGATGCATTTTTACGGCTTTAAAGTAGAAGGGAGTGTGGCTGCGGGGACAAGGGAAACCACCTCATTGAAAAAGCCCTGTGGGAGTACAGCACTGAGGTCCGTGAAGGTGTCATTGAAGTATCAGCAGTGATTTTCTGGTCAAGTGTAGTTTCACCATTTATGCTGAGTACTGACGGGGGGGGGTGATTTAGATTGCTTTTATATTTAGACTTCTTTAATGATATTCCAGAAGTCCCTAACGTTGCCCCATGAGTTAGTGAGAGCATTATGGAAATAGGTGGTCTTCGTATCCCGGATATATTTGGTGCAGTCATTTCATGCACGTTTATAGTTAGCAATATCAACTTGTCTCCCGGTGTTTCTGTCAATCTCCCAAAGGTGTCCTTAAGGTACAGGGCGCAGCCACCACCTCTTTTTGATGTTCGATCAAGCCGGTGCACATTATACCCAGGGAGGGTGCTAGCATGGTCAGGAACCGAAGGTGAGAGCCAGGTTTCTACAACTACTAGTATGTCTGGGTTATGCTGGCAGGCAAAAGTCTGAAGGGCGTCAATTGTGTGAAGAAGACTGCATGTGTCAAGTGAGATTATTGAGAGGTATTTTGGTTGATTGGTCTGAGTTGTTCTTATTGTAGGGGCTGGTACAGGATTGGGATGAATGTTTCCCGACAATAGCAGAAGAAGTATATGTTTTAGAGTACTGGTGTGAGTTACCCATGACTGGCACCTATTTTCTTTGGGCCAGAGAACTCCAAGATTCACCAGGGCAAGTAAATGGGTGGAGCCATGGGTAAAGCGTGGCAGTAATAGCAGTGGACAGGGGGAGTACCCAACGGCCATTTGGGGGAGAGGGCAATTTCGTAGTGATTGGAGATGCCCAAGGTGGGTACATGAGATTGAGAAGGAGGGTACCATGGAGGGGGTGAGAGAGCATGAGTTGGTAGACGTTTGGGACAATGGGGAAACATGAGCAGGGGGGGATGTAGGAGCGGGAAGAGGGCAATAAGGTGAGGAGAAAGGGGTACAGAGTACCGGTGTCATACATGATTCAATGTGAATGTGGGGGGAGCGGGCACGGGATGCTGGGTAGGTGGGAGGCAGCTACTGAAATTGGCAGGAGGTAGGCAATGAGGTGGAGGCTCGGGGGCAGGGGGAACTAGGTAAGCAGGTGGCTGAGGGAGAACGGGCAGAGGGTGGGGCAGTGAGGAGACAAGGGCAGTAGCAAAAGAGGAGGATGTAGCAGAGAGGTGGGGGGGCATTAAAGAGTGTAACAAGACAGGGAGACAGGAGGTAGCAGCTCTAGAATAGAGTTCAGGAGTGAAAGAGTGCGTGGGAGCTACGGAATGCCAAAGGGGGGTTGGCCAGTCATGGAGTGATGGAGTGACTGGCAGTAGGAGATATAAGGAGGGTGTCAGGCACAGAAAGGAGGCAGGGGCAGTGAGGGAACTGAGTTGATTAGCAGAGGGGGAGGAGGAGCAGGGAGGAGGGAGAGTGGACAGTAAAGAGACGAGGTACAGGAGAGAGAGTATCCAATAGGAAATGAAAGGGCGGTTCCCCAGGCAGAAGTGGGCAGAGATAAGGCATATTTAATTAAGGTGGGAGGAGGGGTGGGCAAAAATTTTCTTCCGAAACCCACTGAAGTCCATGGGCGCAGAGCCCAGCAGAACAGTTTGAAATAGACAAGATTGCAGGGTCAATCAGTGGCCACGTGGAGCACAACAGTCCAATAGGAGATGGAAGCAACAGGCAGCGGCCAATGGGAGCCTTTCAGCACTTCCCAGTTCGGCCTGGGAGCTTACCAGCAAGAGGAGGGTTCCTTGGCGGTGAGCAGTGGTGGTGTGGACGGCTAGCCCAGGTAGCCCCGGCCGCTCGCTCAGATGTTTCCCCGATCAGGGGCTGAGAGATCTGAGGGAAGGAACAGAGCAACAGATTGTGAGTTACAGTAATAACAAAGGGTGACACTGGAGAGTAAATCAGGGGCATGTGCAGAGGAGAGAGAGAGAGAGGGGAATTTGGCAGAGGGGTGGGGGGGAGGCTGCCACAGACAAGAGAAATAAGCTTGAACTGGCACCAGGGGGGAGGACAGAGGGGAGATTTAGTAGAATATGAAATTTACAAGGGGAGGAGAAGAGAGATGCTGGGTTTAGCAGCAGGGGGGAGTATGGAGAGAAAGAGTGAATGCAGAGGGGCAGGAATTACTTCACAGCTCTAAATTACTGCAGTTTCCAACTGCACTTTAAAGTTCAATGCTAAAACATTTAGGCAGGTCTGTCTACACAATTAATTTTGACTTTGACAAAAAAAATAGTAAGCAGCCTAGTAATTTAGCCTAGATTATCGGCTGAGATCTGGAGTTTTTAGAAGTCGAGTGCTAAGAACAGCAAGACTGATCTACACATTAATTGATACTTTAACAGAAAAATATGCCAGCTGTCTAGCAATTTAGCTAAAATTTTCTTCCAAAACCCACTGAAGTCTATGGGCTCAGAGCCCAGTAGAACAGTTTGAATCAGTCAAGATTGCAGGGCCAATCAGTGGCCGCGTGGAGCACAACAGTCCAACAGGAGATGGAAGCAACAGGCAGCGGCCAATGGGAGCCTTTCAGCACTTCCCGGTTCAGTCTGGGAGCTTACCAGCAAGAGGAGAGTTCCTTGGCGGTGAGCAGTGGTGGTGTGGACGGCTGGCCCAGGTAGCCCCGGCTGCTCAGATGTTTCCTCGATCAGGGGCTGAGAGATCAGCAAAAGGAGGGTTCCTTGGCGGTGAGCAGTGGTGATTAACACGCTAAGGCCAGGATATTCATAGCTCCTGGTTTGGGCCTACTAAATGTTTGATCCAGGAGTCAGTCAGTGCCTGGAGCAAACCATAGGTATATTGGAACATGATTGGGCACTTTGCAAGCACTAAAGGCATGTTCCAACATACCAGCCGGGCACTACCCAGACTGTGATCGCAAACTCCAGCCCCCTACTGGCAACAGGAGGTATGTGGCAATAGAGCGCTATAGGGATTGCAATCACAGTCAGGCTATTAGGGCCTACTCAAGCCAATTGCTCCTCTGGAGAAAACTGCCATATTTATACATTAAGATGTGTAACCCCTAGATGGCGCTATCCCAGGGGCTACTACCCCTGCCTGATTTGCCACTAACAGGTTGAGGGGCCTGGATCCAATGGCGGGTGCCTCCACCCAGAGGTCAGGGTTTGCAATAGTTAAACTAACTTGGTCACAGCCCTCTGGGACACTGCAACCCCCTTTCTTCCCACTAGTGGCCCACACAATATATCAGAATTACCTACAGTATACACTTACCCCCAGGACTGGTTCCGCACTGGGACCTCCGAGAAATAAGATACAGTGCAACAATCACAGTACAGTACTTTAACATAGACAAATACCTCAGGCAGTATAACTTTGCTGAAACAAGCAGCTCTGATTTATTTAGGGGATATAACAAGGACAGAGGAAATCAGGTTAATTAGCTTATCACTCTACTCATCTACCTATGGCTCTGTGCACAGGCCTATCTCATCAGTTACTGTCCCTGGGTATCCAAGCCCTAGTGGCTAGTCCAAACCGTGGCAGCTGGTAGGGGCCCTTTCACACAGAGAAAAGAAAAATTAGTTAAACAGTCAGCAGTACAGTAATTCCATTTGGATTTAATGTGGCAATTCAACAGGGAGCGACCCTGAATTAGTACTCACGACCTCCAAACAAGATAGGGTCCTTCAATGTCAGCAGGGCTACTCTTGAGCTTCACGAGACTCCTCACACATTTATATGGCAAACTGCAACAGGCAAAAGTCCTTTAATGGCAGCAGGATTCACTTGAGGTACACAAGCCTCTTCACACATTTATATGGTAAAACAGAAAGTACTATACCAGGCAGGCTGCTTCTATCTCGATCGCAATTACTGCACAATACCGGGAGAACACACAGCAGATTCAGTTCCTGACAGACCGAGTGCAATTCAGCTATTTCTCCAGTCTTCTACAGGGTGAGCCTGGTTTCTACTCTTCAGATATCCTTGATTCTCTTCACAGGACGGATTCAGTCCTAACAAGCAGTTACACAAGCTGCAGACCGGAACTCTGGGCCTTACACACGTTTCCCGACTAAAACTGCACACTGAAAAAGCACAGGGCTCCTTCCTTCTTCACTGTCAGAGCTAAACTGAAACTCCAACAGACAAAACCGGGCACTTCCTTTGAGTTCCTCCCAGTTCTTGACTGGATTGGCTGTCACTCACAATAGACTGCTCCTGTTGGTCCAAAAAGGCGCCGAAGTCTAAACTACATCTCCCAGAGTCACTGCCCATACAATCCTCTTGTGGCTGGCTCAGATTATGAGTCCAAGTTCTGATTCGCTCAAGGCACCATTTTAGAGCTAGCTTACCCCACACTGATTGGTCCAGTTCAGCAGTTCAAAACCAGAATGGGAACTAGGCAGACACAGTTCTGACTGCAAAAAGCAGGTTAGACAAACTGTAATTTCATTATTACTCTAAATGATTTCTGGCAAACAGTTACATCTTTCAGATAGGTTCCCTTTGCACTCCTAGTGACTGCAAAATGGAGTGAATGGGCAGCAGCTCGAGTGGTACTCAAAGAAACACACAGTCCCCCATACAAACTAATTATGTCTGCAAGCAGACAGCTCTTAAAGAGACAGTACCAGAGGTTCTAAAAACACTCACTGATAAATGGCTTAAACGCCAAACACCATTCAGGCTTGGAGCATTCAAGCAAGCTCCTGGAAGTCTTTTGGGAACCCCCATTTGCAGGGAGGTTACACCCTTCCTGGCCTGGGAAAGCTTGACGTCGCGTCAAGCAAGTACCATAAAGTTTCAACTGCAACCATATACATTTGCATTAGGCTGCATATGTAATCATCAGTCAATATATCATTTTACAAGAACACATTTCTGAAACATTGCAGCACGTACTCTTACACAGTATTACATACACATTGTACCATAACTCAAGTTATTACCTCTTGTACATGAAACCTGAAGAGAGGGGGCCCTTCCCTATCAGTTACCTTGGGGCTGGATGGGGCAAGGGCACCATACTTAGAGGGCAACACAAGTAACTTGGAGTTAGCACTGACGCTCAGTTTGGGCAATGAGCTCGGGGACACATACACTCCTTTATGGACAACATTGAGAGGCAGGTCCACTGGCCGGCCCAGGGAATCATAACTGAGGTGCACCACAGGCTTTACAGCTCGACCAGTCTTTCTAGGGGGAACTGTTACAGTCTCTGCACTCTGAGCCTCATTTTCAGCATTGTCCTCACTTGTCAGGGGAGTCTCCATGGGGGTAGAGAGGCTAGAACTTGGGGCACTTTCAGCTCCAGGAGTTACAGTTTCTGAGTCCACAACATTTGGCTCGCATGGAGAGCTTTGGACACTGGCAGTGGACTGTCAGGGCACTCAAAATACTCTTCTTGTTCTGGTGTATCACCAGTCTGACCAATCCATCATTTTCCTCCCTGAAAGCTCAAACAGTTCAACCATGCACAATGATTCCATTTCCTCTGATGTGATGCTTTGCACTTCACTTTCTGGGAGCATTGGCTCCAGGGACATAAGCTGGGACTTAGACAGTCCAGAAGGCCCAGCTCGTCTCCAGTATTGACTAGGGATTGCCCGAAACAATTGACTCAGTTCGTAAGAAGGATAGTATTCAAAGTCACTCTCACTTTCTTCTGATATGGACTGACAGTCATGCTCAACTGGGACTTGTGGAGGGAAGACTTTAACTCTGCTTCTGTAGGTACAGACTTTCTTGATCTTTTCTTAGCAGCAGCTCTAGTCACTGGTCCAGAGGGCATCTTCTGGGGCTCTGACTCAATCAAGATTTGTCCAATGGGTAGTAAATGATTTCTATGCATTGTTTTACATCTTTTGAATTATTCTCAGGCCTTACTTTGTACACTGGCAGATCATCTAGTTTGCCCACTACAATGTAGGGAGATGGTGCCATCTGTCAGCAATCTTGTGTTTGTCATGCAGTCCCAGATTTCTTAGCAATACCGATCTCCCTCCTGGAGTTCCTGTGCTTTCACCTTTTATCACACCTTTCTTTGTTGGCCAGATTTCTTTGGCAGCCATGGTTTGAGCCAGTTGGTATGCATGAGTTAGCTGGGCCTTTAACTTTGCACATACTATAAATAGTTGTCAGCTTGAACCCCATCAGGAGAGACCCCAAAACACACATCTACCGGTAGTCGAGCTTCTCTTCCAAACATCAGGCAGTAGGGGGAGAACCCAGTGGCATCACTTTTGGTGCAGTTATAAGCATGTACCAGGGTGCTAATTTGTTGGCTCCATCTAGGCTTGTCCTTTGGGTGCAGGGTGCCTAGCATATCTAGCAAAGTGCGGTTGAAACGTTCAGGCTGTGTATCCCCCTGGGGGTGGTAAGGAGTGGTTCTGACTTTCGCACTCTACAGAGAAAGCATCTCTTTGATCAGACGACTCTCAAAGTCTCTCCCTTGATCAGAATGGATTCTTTGTGAGCCCCATAGTGAACAAAAAGTTTTCTACAAGTACTTTGGCTACAGTGGATGCTTTCTGGTCTTTGGTGGGAAAGCTAGGGCATATCTCGTGAAATGGTCAGTGACCACCAGCACTTACTGATATTTCTTTGATCTGACTCCAAACTCGAGAAAATCAATACAGACCAGCTCCATGGGTGCACTGGTGGTGATGTTAACAAGGGGCAGCCCTCTGGGGCAAGCTCCTCTGTAAGCAGCGACTACAAGTTCGAATGTGTTGCTCCACATCAGCCCCCATCTTAGGCCAATAGAATCTGGATCTCACCAAGTCAAGTGTTCTGTCTATACCAAGGTGCCCCATGTGGTTGTGCAAGGACATCAGTACTGAGTCTCGAAAGGCAGTGGGCAGCACTAGTTGTTGTTTGTCTACTTGTCCCCCTCTGTCTACTGTTTCTCTGTATAACAGTTTATTGATCAGTTTCAACTTAGGACCTTCTTTGTATAACAGTGCAGTTCTCAAATCAGTGGAGCGTAATTTGGACACATCTTTTCCTGCATAGAGGGCTTCTAAAGCTGCTTTGATCATGGGATCGCGGGATTGAGCCCTCCGAATACTGTCATTGTCCAGCTGAGGCAGTGCACCAATGTCTATTGCAGAAAAGTGGCACAAGCAGCAGGTATGCAATTCTCAGAGGGTCCCAAGCAATCCACCATGCAGTCCACTGCGTCCGTGGGACATTTGTTCCTCCCTGTCAAACTTCGGCAGAGTGCCCGAATGTCAGGTTCTGCCAATCGGACCCAATCATTCTGGGAAACAGGCCTCCGGAGACAGCATCAGCATCTATGTGGTTCAGACCTGCTCGGTATTCGAGAGCATAGTCATATGTAGATAATGCAGAAAGACACCTATGGCCAGTGGCATCCAACTTAGCTGAGGTCTGCACATAGGTCAAAGGATTGATGGCAGTTTTACTAGTATTTTAGCCCCATACAAGTACTCATGGAATTGGTCAACAATAGCCCACTTCAAAGCTAGGAACTCTAACTTATGTACAGGATAGTTCTTTCGGATGGGGTCAGGCTTCTACTGGCAAAGGCCACTGGTCTCAGGCCATTCTCGTGCTCTTGGTACAACACAGCCCCAACCCTTGCAAGCTAGCATCAGTGTGCAGGACGAAGGTTTTCTTGGATCGGCATAGGCCAGCACTGGAGCATGGGTAAGTTGATATATGATCTCATGAAAAGCAGTCTCACAATCAGGAGTCCAGCGAACCCCAAATACTCTTCACTCGGACGAAAATACCTCTTTCAGTCTTGAGGACGCTGACTTTGGTATTTTTGTGGGTTGGGGATACCCTTGAGTAAGGTTAAGTAAAGGACGGATCACTCTTGAATAGTCCTTGATGAAACTGATAATAACCACAGAATCCCAGGAATCTTTGCAGTTCTTTAGATTTTGGGCTGTGGCCAGGTGGTCAAGGCCTCAACTTTACTTGGTCGGTCTCTATTCCTCGGTGGATACTATGTGTCCCACATACTTTACTGCTGTTTGAAAGAATTGACACTTATCAATGGGCAGTTTAAGGCCAAAGTCCTCCAGTGGTCAATACCTAAATAATCTGCTCATGTTCCTCCAGTGAGCTGCCAAACACAATAACATCATCTAGGTATACCAGGCACTCTAGTAAGTTCATGTCCCCACTGCACGCTCCATCAATCGTTGAAAAGTGGCTGGGGCACCTGAAATCCCTTGAGGCATCCTCATGAATTCATAGAAGCCAAGCGGACAGATAAAGACTGTCTTCTCACGGTCCTCTGGGGCCATCGGGATCTGGTAGTACCCACTGCGGAGATCCAGCACAGAGAACCACTTGCTCCCGTTTAGGCAGTCCAAAGCATCCTGAATGCAGGGCATTGTGTACTGATCAGGGATAGTCCGCCGGTTTAAGGTGCGATAATCCACGCACATCCTTACTGTCCCATTCTTTTTCCTCACTACCACAATGGGTGAAGCATAAGGGCTTCTGGATTCTTGTATTACACCAGCAGCTAACATCTCTTGCAGATGCCGCCTCACATCATCTATATCAGCAGGTGCCAGGCGTCGAGACCTCTCACGAAATGGTCTTTCGTCATGCAGCCGGATATTGTGCTCAGCTCTGCACGCATCTCACGTCCCATTCCTTAAAGAAAACACCTGGTCTCTCTGGGCAAGCTTCTCACTGATCCTCACTTTCCATTCAGCTGGCAATGGGGAGTCGCCAAATCAAACAAGTCAGGCGTACTCTGTCATTCTTCCTTGAACTCTTGCTGCTGGGTAGCACTGCAGTATCTGCACAATGCACATTAGCAGGGTGCAACCTCTATTTACTCGAATGTCTCTTTCAGACACATTATGAACTTGGACCATTACCCTTCTGGCATAAGAATGGGCTCTAGCGGGCAAAATACTAGGCTTGACCAGCAGTCCCTCTGGCAATTTCCATCGCCTGGTGCATCCAACATTAATATTTTATTCTTAACATCCTTTCTGATACGGACCTCTCCCTGTAAGGTACACTGGGCATTTGGCGCCAGGATCAGAGACTCAGGATCCTTCTTCCATACAATTCCAACCGGTTCCTCTGGTTCTATTTTTCAGCATCTCTCTGTGCCTCATAGGCCTTCTTAATTAAAGCTGGAACTCTAAAGCTCTACTAGTCTTTGACCCCTGTTTTCATACACAACTGTGCCAGCCTTCCGAACATATGAGCATTTGTTCCAATCAACAAAGGGACACCATCATACAGTCCAGTGGGGGACACACACTAAGGCTAGGGTCTCTACTTGTTCAGCCACTCCAGCCACGGAGGTGAGGAAAGACAGCCAAATCTGGATATACCCAGAATACGGGTAGGCCTTCTCACTTAACCCCATACATGCAGTCCTTCTAATGGTTGTAAGGTACGCCTGACAAATGCTTCTGATACCAATCTTGAAACATAATTGTCACTTGGGAGCCACTGTCTAATACAGCTCTTGTAGACACTCCATTCACCTTTACAGTGGTCTCCATGGAGACCCACTATTCTGGACCAGTCTGGAGAGCGGTAGTGGGGGCCTGGGCAACTGACCTTGCCACAAAGGACGTGAATTAGCATTTTGGTGCCCTCACTGGGATCATTTCTGCACCTCTTAACCACTGATTTGTTCTCCGAAGCCTCCTTGTAGCCTATATGCAACTTGTCAGTGTCTTTTGGGACGGCATTCTCTTTTCATGTGCCCATCCTTTCCACAATTATAGCAAAACATATTTTCTGGAGTTTGAGCTGGCCGAGGCGCCACACTGGGAGCCAGGGCGGGGGTATTACTAACTGGAAATCTTGGTGCCATCTCTGTCTGTGGCGTGATAAGCATTTGGAGACATCTCGTCAGTTTCTCCACTTCCATGGTCAAGGAATTGAGTTTGGAGCTGTTATCAGCAGGAGATACATGGGTGGGTACCCTCACCCACATAGCAGATGCAGTCGGATATAGGTTGGGGCCCGTACTTGCAGGCGTGGCCTTCATAAAGGGACTGTTTTTGAATTCCCGGATCTCTCTCAACAGTTCGCCCCATTGTGGCATATCTTTTTCCTTGTCAGAGCACTCATTGACTGCCAACCTCTGCCCCTGAACTTCACTTGATGGGCCACCCTCAGTCACTCGGGTCATAGCTGCAGCTATGGTGCAGGTCCTCCCGAGGTCGCCTTTTCTCAACTCCTCGAATTTCTGTCATTAACTCATCATAGGAGGGTGGGGATTCCAGTCGATTTGCCAGGCGAACTGGAAGCAACAGCAGTTCTGAGAAGGGGCAGACTTAAGGATCCTGTCCAGCCTGGTTGGGTCCAGTTCAATCGCTGGCAAACTACCCTTTCTGAGGCATTCTTGCAACAATTTTCCAGCCGAGATACATACACAGACAACAACTCCCCTTGGTACTGTTGTGCATTTCGTACTCTCCACCATAGATCCTCATCAGAATCTGGGCTCCCATACATTCTCCAAGGCCTCAAGATAGGCCTGTGCAGTCACTTCAGGGTTACTGGCCCGTTTAGCATGGATGGTAGCCAGGGCAGGACCTCGAGGCTCTCACTAACCCTCTTTGCTTTTGGCTTCCGAGCATTGCCATTCTAGCACTTGGGGCAACATAGTCTATCCAGGTCTCCCAGTCATCCTCCCTTGGGGGTGGGAGGGTGCCAGAGAAGATCCTCAACCTTCAGTAAGAGTCGTGACTAATGGCAGGTGCAGAAATAGGAGTCTGCATTGGTTCAGCCACCATTACGGGTACTGGAGCGGAGAGAGGTGTTGGGGAGGAACACCCCAGGTGGCAAGAATAGTTTCTTCAAGTCCTCCACAGTTTTCCTTCCCCAGCACCCATTTAGCAAATTTCTCCTCAAAGTTTCAGACAGTGGTGGGGGCTCATTCCCCGGTCTTTACTGTACTTAGTTATCACTCTCCAGGCAGTGAGGGCTCCCTCTGGGGTAATGGTCTGTGGCACTTTGGAGCTATCTATGGGATCCTTAAACTCTACTAGGGCCAGGAAAGTGTGGGTGAGCAGATCAGCATGCCGACCCACCACCACAGGGTTTTGTAAACCTTCCACCTTGGAAAGTACTCCCTGTACAGTGTCCGTATTGATACCCAGGGGGATGTCCAGGATAAGCATAGCATTTTGGGGGTCAATCTCCTCCCCAGTACACCACTCCACCAGCCACAGCCACTTCTGTCGGGGTACCCATTTTTTTTTTTTTTAACAGTGGTTCATAAATATGGCCACTAGAGGACACACAATCCCAGCGGTGAGCCTCCAAGATGTAACCCCTAGATGGCGCTATCCCAGGGGCTACTACCCCTGCCTGATTTGCCACTAACAGGTTGAGGGGCCTGGATCCAATGGCGGGTGCCTCCACCCAGAGGTCAGGGTTTGCAATAGTTAAACTAACTTGGTCACAGCCTCTGAGACACTGCAACCCCTTTCTTCCCACTAGTGGCCCACACAATATATCAGAATTACCTTTACAGTATACACTTACCCTAGGACTGGTTCCGGCACTGGGACCTCTGTAGAAATAAGATACAGTGCAACAATCACAGTACAGTACTTTAACATGAACCAAATGCCTCAGGCAGTATAACTTTGCTGAAACAAGCAGCTCCTGATTTATTTAGGGGATATAACAGGACAGGAAATCAGGTTAATTAGCTTATCACTCTACTCATCTACCTATGGCTCTGTGCACAGGCCTATCCCTATCAGTTACTGTCCCTGGGTACCCAAGCCCTAGTGGCTAGTCCAAACCGTGGCAGCTGGTAGGGCCCTTTCACACAGAGAAAAAAAAATTAGTTAAACAGTCAGCAGTACAGTAATTCCATTTGGATTTAATGTGGCAATTCAACAGGGAGCGACTCTGAATTAGTACCACAACCTCCAAACAAGATAGGGTCCTTCAATGTCAGCAGGGCTACTCTTGAGCTCCACGAGACTCCCTCACACATTTATATGGCAAACTGCAACAGGCAAAAGTCCTTTAATGGCAGCAGGATTCACTTGAGGTACACAAGCCTCTTCACACATTTTATGGTAAAACAGAAAGTACTATACCAGGCAGGCTGCTTCTATCCCGATCGCAATTACTGCACAATACCCGGGAGAACACACAGCAGATTCAGTTCCTGACAGACCGAGTGCAATTCAGCTATTTCTCCAGTCTTCTACAGGGTGAGCCTGGTTTCTACTCTTCAGATATCCTTTGATTCTCTTCACAGGACAGATTCAGTCCTAACAAGCAGTTACACAAGCTGCAGACCGGAACTCTGGGCCTTACACATGTTTCCCGACTAAAACTGCACACTGAAAAAGCACAGGGCTCCTTCCTTCTTCACTGTCAGAGCTAAACTGAAACTCCAACAGACAAAACCGGGGCACTTCCTTTGAGTTCCTCCCAGTTCTTGACTGGATTGGCGGTCACTCACAATAGACTGCTCCTGTTGGTCCAAAAAAGGCGCTGAAGTCTAAACTACATCTCCCAGAGTCACTGCCCATACAATCCTCTTGTGGCTGGCTCAGATTATGAGTCCAAGTTCTGATTCGTCCAAGGCACCATTTTAGAGCTAGCTTACCCCACACTGATTGGTCCAGTTCAGCAGTTCAAAACCAGAATGGGGAACTAGGCAGACACAGTTCTGACTGCAAAGAAAGCAGGTTAGACAAACTGTAATTTCATTATTACTCTAAATGATTTCTGGCAAACAGTTACATCTTTCAGATAGGTTCCCTTGCATCTTAGTGACTGCAAAATGGAGTGAATTAGCAGCAGCTCGAGTGGTACTCAAAGAAACACACAGTCCCCCATACAAACTAATTATGTCTGCAAGCAGACAGCTCTTAAAGAGACAGTACCAGAGGTTCTAAAAACACTCACTGATAAATGGCTTAAACGCCAAACACCATTCAGGCTTGGAGCATTCAAGCAAGCTCCTGGAAGTCTTTTGGGAACCCTCATTTGCAGGGGGGTTACAGATGCAAATGACCCCATAGCACTAGCAAAGCTTTGTGGGGTCATTTGCATCTCATTAGGGCCTCATTACAGGCCAGGAGTAAACAGTGTTTGCGACCCCCTCCCCCAAACACCTGTCATGGCTTCCTGTATTGGTGAAGTAGTTCTCTTCCCCCACCCCTGCTAGTAGGTAAGCATTCTTCCCTGGTATTCTGTGGTCCCCCACAACCCCAAATACCCCTGCCAGTAGTTACTAATCTTCTCCTGGTGTCCAGTGCCCCCAACCCCTGAACATCCCTTCCAGTATGTATAAATGTATAAATTATTCCCTGGTGTCTAGTGGTCCCACCCCCAAGCACCCTACTGATATTATGTTAATCATTCCCTGGTGCTGAGTGGTTCCGCCACCCCCGAACACCCTGCCGATGTTATTGTAATCTTTCCCTGGTGTCTAGTGCTCCCCCTGCTCCTGAACACTCTGCTGATATTATTTTAATCTTTCCCTAGTGTCCAGTGGTCCACCTGCTCCCCAGGTTCAAATCCCCCTGCCTGCCCGGTCCCTGGCCCCCCCCGAGTTGAGACCACCCCAACTTGCCTGTACTGTCCCCAGCACCCTCTGCCCCCCCCCCCAGTGACAGGCACATAGGCACATATTCTTTGCTCACCTCCATGGCAGGCCTCCAACTGACAGTTCACAATTGTGCATTTACTGTAATTAGCTGATACAGTAGATGTATGATCACAAATTGTTAGTCTGCCGCTGATCGTAGAGGTGAACAGAGGGTCTGTGTCAGTCACTGTGGGGTGGTGGTGCTGAGAGCAGTAGGGTGAGTTGGGGGGGGGGTCTGACCTCCTGGGGCATGCCAGGGACAGGGAGGGTAGGAGGACTCAATCCCGGAGAGCAGAGGGAGCACTGGGTACTAGGGAAAGATTAAAATAATATCAGCAGGCTGTTTGGGGACAAGGGGTTACCAATGGAAAACAGAGAAAGATTAACAAAATACCGTCGGTGTGTTTGGGGGTTGGGGGATTCCCAGGAAACCAGGGAAGAATTACAATAATATCAGTGGGGGATTTGGGGTGGGGGGACCACTAAACACCTGGGAATACTTTATATATACTGGCAGGGGAGTTTGGGGATGGGGGCCCGCAGTGACAGGGCTCAGTCAGTAAGATCTGATTTGGGAAGGTGGTAATTACACAGCATGGATGGCTATTTATCACCTCTTCAAATCTACCGATATGTCAGTGTGCCTAAATGCACTATCAGCTGTTCTGCATAGGTGCACCGGCATATTTCAGGACCAGTCGCAAACAGGTTTACAACTCATTAACCATGCCGTTCAATATTGTGTTTTGCAGCCCCTTCCCTGCTTTGGGGCTACCATATGGTGTTGACTTGCTGACCCATTCTACAATCACAGAGTATCCCAGCCTAGGTCTTCTATGGAGTGTTGTTTATAACATTAGCATTTTATCCACAGAACGTAGTTAGAAGTTTGGCAAAAGACAAACGTAGTTAGAATTTTGACAAAAGACATTTTGTCTACTGCACGAAATTTGCAGTTTAACAAAATTAATATTTTCCACTGTGGTATACATGTGTATCGTTCAAGGGGGGAACATGAAGGAAAAATGGATTCCTGAAGTTACATGGAAGGCAATAGATGAGAGAGGAGTACTGAAACCGCAAAGAGAACAGGCACTATCACAGTCTAGAGATACGACTGAGATTCTGGCAAAATACAGGGAAAAAGACAAAGGTGAAACAGAGATGTAGGAAGGACAAGAGATGATGGTTAGAGAAGAAAACACACGAAGCAGAGGCACCTGCTGGAAAAGGAGATTCAGAAACCTTATTCAGAATTGTTAAAGCCTTGTCAGGAAGTACCTGACCACAGTCATTGCCTATCAAGAAAAACAATGGCCATCCAGTGAGAACTAGACCTGGGCAAGCCAGGGCAGTCTCAAGCTTGACTCCAGCTTCGTGCCTGGCCTGGCTTGGCTCACCCTCTATAAGCATTTTCGAGCTAAGGTCAAGCTGAGCCAGTTATGGTCAAAGTAAGCATTTCTTGTCAGCCTGAGCAGTCAGGCAGTGTCTGGAACATACAACTGCTATGCAGGAAACGACCTCCAGTAGCCAGGTTTCAGCTCGTGTTTTCTGCTCATACAGTCAAGCTAGACCCCTGGCTCGGCTCTGGCTTGGCTCTAGGTGAAAAAACCCTTGCTTGCCCACCTTTAACGAGTATGCATGAAGAGGTAATGGAACAGTGGAAAGAACATTTTGAGGCTATTCTGAATTGTCCAGAGCCCAGCATAGTTCATACAAACATATGAACACACGAAAATTGCCAGCAGCAAAAGGCCATCCTGGTCTATCTAGGCTGCTCAAGATTGTAGCTAGCTCCCTATTCAGCAGCTGCCCCACTCCCCCTTACCTCCCTTTACCCTCCCCTTTGCTCTGTCCCACCCTTTCTTGAAGCATTCCACTGAGTTACATGCCACCACCTCAGCTGGTAGTGAGTTCCACTTTGCCACCACCCTCTAAATAAAGAAATGCCTCCTCACCTCCCTCCTGAATCTAGCCCCCCTCCAATCTCATGTCATGTCCCCTAGTGTCTCTCCCTACCCTCCTCCTGAATAGACCCTCTGTGTCTGTTCTGATTATTCCTTTCAAGTATTTGAAGGTCTCAATCATATCCCCCCATCCCTCCTCTCCTCCAGTGTGTACATGTTTAACTCTGTTAGTCTGACCTCATATGGCAAGTCCCCCAGGCCCTAAATCATCTTTGTTGCCCTACACTGCACTCCCTTCAGCAGCCTAATGTCCTTTTGTAGGTATGGGTGCTAGTGCTGCACTCAGTATTCCAGTTGGGGTCTAACCAACGATCTGTATAATGGTAGAATAACCTCCCTTCTTCTCGAGGTAATGCCCCTTGCAATGCACCCCATCATTTTGTTAGCCATTGTTGCTGCTGTTCTGCATTGTGTGGAATTGTTCACCCCCAGATCCTTCTCTTCTGTTACCTCCAGTTGCATCCCCCCCAGATGGTAGCTTCTCCTCTGAAGTTTTGTTCCAGCAGCACCTTGCATTTCTTTGCATTGATCCCCAGCTGCCATCTGTCAGACCATGCCTCCAGCCTTGCCAGATCCTCCTGTAGCCCCCGCCACCCCCCAAAGTCATCCACCACCACCGCTCCCATCTTGGTGTCATCCACAAATAGGCTGATTTCGCTGCTGATGCCATCTGAGATGTCTGCAATAAATACGCCAAACAGCACTGGGCCCAACGCTACCCCTGTGGAACACCACTTGTCACAGGCTTAGGGGCTGAGTATTCCCCACCTACCACCACCCTCTGCTGCCTATCTTTCAAGTTCATAGAAACATAAAAACATAGAAGTTGATGGCAGATGAGGACCGCAAAGCCCATCCAGTCTGCCCATTTCTTTTTCTATCTTATGAATGTGCCATAGGCCTTTGCTCTTTCAATGGCCTATCTATCCATACTCATCTGTATTGCTCCCTTATGCCTATCCCATATCTGTTTGAAGCCCTGCACTGTATTCATATCCACCACTTCCTGAAGTAGGCCATTTCATGCACCCACCACCCTTTCTGTGAATAAGAACTTCCTCACATTACCCCTTAATCTGCCTATTTCTAATCTCATGCTGTGTCCTCTTGTCCTGCTATTTTTCTTATATTGAAACATGTTAGACTCTTTTACCTTGTTAATGCCCTTAAGGTGTTTGAATGTTTCAATCATATCACCTCTCTCCCTCCTTTGCTCTAGGGTATACATATTGAGTTCAGCTAATCTGTCCTCATATGTTTTCTGATGCAGTCCCTGCACCATTTTGGTTGCCCTTCTCTGGACTGCCTCAGTTTGTTTAATGTCCTTGTGAAGGTATGACCTGCAGTACTGCATGTAGTACTCCAGATGGGGCCTAACCAGTGTCTTGTAAAGAGGGATTATTACCTCCCTCTTCCGACTTGTGGTACCCCTACTAATACACCCCAACATCCCTCTAGCCTTGTCTACTGCTTTAGAGGTCTGCTTGGATGATTTCAGGTCATCAGTGATGATGCCCAGGTCTCTTTCTTCCCTTGTGACAGTCAGCAACTCCCCTCCCAGCCTATAGGTGACTGCAGGGTTTCTCTTCCCTGTGTGCATGATCTTGCACTTCTTTGCGTTAAACCCCAGTTCCCACTCTTCCGACCATTTTGCTAGTTTATCCAGATCTCTTCTGATTCTGCCCACACTATCTTCATCATCTGCTCTGTTGCAGATCTTGGTGTCATCTGCAAACAGACAAACCTTACCATCCAGTCCATCTGCAATGTCACTGATGAAGATATTGAAGAGGACTAGCCCCAGGACTGATCCCTGTGGTACCCCACTTGTGACTTGCATCTCTTCTGACTGTATACCGTTTACCACCACTCTCTGTTTTCTGCCCGTCAACCAGTCTGCCACCCAGCTGACCAATGTCTGACCCATCCCCAGCCTGCCCAGCTTATTAATCAATCTTCTATGTGGAACAGTATCGAAAGCTTTGCTGAAGTCAAGGTAGGCAATGTCAACTGCTCCCCCTTGGTCCACCACTCTGGTTACCCAGTCAAAGAAATCTATGAGATTAGTTTGACAGGACCTTCCTTTTGTAAACCCATGCTGTCTTGGATCCTGTGTTCCTATGGATTCCAGGTGTTGCACTATCTTTCCTTAAGGAGTGTCTCCATAATCTTGCCCACTACTGAGGTGAGACTGACTGGTCTGTAGTTCCCTGCCTCCTCCCTGCTACCACTCTTGTAAAGCAGGATCACATGAGCCCTTCTCCAGTTTTCTGGGACCTCTCCTATGCTCAGAGACTCACTAAACAGTTCTGGTAATGGCTCTGCTAGTTCCACCCTTATCTCCTTTAGTACCCTGGGATGTATGCCATCAGGTCCCATTGCCTTGTCCACCCTGAGCTTATCGAGCTCTTGTAGGACCCTTTCTTTTGTGAAGAGACTAGTGCACACCTCCCTCCTCCCTGTGTCCATGGTGCAGAGCTGTGGGCCCTACCCTACCTTCTCTTTAGTAAATACTGAGCAAAAGTATCTATTTAGGATAGATGCTTTTACATGGTCCTCCTCCTCCTCACACGCCCCCTTATCCCGTTTGATCTTAGCAATACCCCCTCTGGACTTTCTCCTTTCACTAATGTTCATGATTTCCGTGACAAAGACCAAGAACCCTTGAATATAAACACTGGAGTCATTACAGTCAATGAAGTGAAAAGGGCTCTCAAAAGTTTAAAAAATGGCAAGGCAGCAGGTATTGATGGAATATATGCCGAAATGATTAAAAGTGGAGGAGAGATGGTAAAAAAGCAACCGACCAAGCTGTGTAATCACATATGAAAGACAGGGAAAGTACCTGAAGATTGAAAAGACAGAATAATAGTTCCACTTCCCAAGAAAGGAGATCTAACTGAAGGTGCAAACTGGAGAGGAGTAACTGATCTCAGTACATGTAAAAACTATGTCTAGTATTATGCTGCACAGGATGAAGCCAGCAGTATAACAAGTGTTAAGAAAAGAACAGGCTGGCCAGCCCGGTGGCACTGAGAGTTGAAGCACTGGATGCCACACCTCGCGCCTCACTGGTGAGAATGACCTTGGGCTGTCAGAGTGCTGGCATGGGTGGAAGGATCAGAGCAGGTTCGAACAGCCTAACAGCAACTCTCCTATCCTGGGGTGACTGTTCCCCTTCCCCCATAGTTCCGCTACTAGCAGGTGGAGGTTCGGTGGCAACGCAGGTGGGAGGGGTGGCAAGTTGGAAAAACGCCTTGGAACTTGGCGCGCACATGCCTCCACACTCGTGCATTTGCACCTGAGGAAGAGGGCGGGCAAAACTGAGGGAAAAAACTCAGAGAAAAATATAATAGAAAAAAAGAGAAGAACAGGCTGGCTTCCATCAAGGATGCTCATGATGTGAACAAATCTTTACACTAGTCAAATCATTAAAAAGTTCACTGCATGGGATAAATCCATCCTAATTAACTGCATGGATTTAAAAAAAGGCATTTTACAGTGTTCACTGAGAATTGCTCTGGAACATTTTTAAAAGCTATGGAATACCTGACAAAATAGTAAGGATAGTGAAGAGCTTCTATGACAGAAGTCAGTGCGCTGTAAGATTTGAAGAACACATAGGTGAATGGTTCAATGTTGTCAAAGTTTTAAGACAAGGATCTGTTCTCTTGTCCTTACTGTTTGCACTGGTGATGGATTGGGTGATGAAGACAGCAATGGATAACCCTGTGACAAGACTGGAATGGGTCATCAGAGAAAAATTGAATGACTTCGATTTTGCAGATGATGTTGCATTAGTGGATTGTAAATGAGCTGGGTTGAAAACATTGACTACAAGAGCAGAACAGGAGGCAAAGAAATAAGGGCTATCGATCCAGATAAGACAACCATTCTGAAAGTAGGAATATGGGATAGTGATGAGAAGTTATATATTTGTGGAAAAAGAAGTCGTAGAAGATTTTTACTATCTGGGAAGTACTCTGTCAAACAGCAGCAGCTGTGATAAAGACGTATTATCCAGACTGGTGAAAGACAAAGCAACCTTTGGAAGACTAGGAGATATTTGTAAAAATAAGGGACTCGGTTTGAAGATCAAGATCGGGCTGTATGAATCAACAGTACTTGCAACTCTCTTATATGGATCAGAGACATGGCCAATGACTGCCGAATATAAAGCATCTTGAGGCTGCCCATCACGGGTGGTTGAGGAAAATACTCCATATATCATGGAACGACAAGGTGATGAACAAGAAAGTTTGTGAGATAGAAGGACAAGAAGTGCATGAATTAATTATGAGAAGAATATGACTGAGGAGACTGGGGCATGTTCACCAAATGGATAATAATCGCAGAGCTGAGCAGGTCATGAACTGGATACCACATGTGGGAACAAGGAAGACAGGCTAACAAAGGAAGAACTGGAAGGAAACTGTTGAAAAGGATCTTAACACCAAAGGGCTGATATGGGACGAGTCTCTTCATAGGCCTTGGACAGAGAGGAGTGGAGACGCTGGACTGCACTGGACGAACTAAGGTCTAAGGTAAGATATACATATGTATAATGTTTATTCAGGGAAAAATGTACTGGTTAAGCAGTGGAATGTCACAAATTGTGCATTTTTACTGAAGGCCAGAAGGCCTGTAGCCTCTGTATCTCAGCAGTGAAAGAGTGCCCCAAGTTTTAAATATGTATCCTCTGTAAATAGCACCCCCCCCCCCCGGCACTGTGAGGGGAACTAGAGGCAGGACAGAAGCTGACACAATTAGTTATATCAGAGAAATTCAGATATAGTAATAATTCATGTGAGAAGGACCCCTTTTGATCTTGGAAATTAAAATGGGTCTATCAGGGATAGACAGAAAGAAAATGAGGGGAGTGGAGCTGAAGTACCAGGGCTACTGATTCTTTTACGAGATACAGAACAAGAAGGCAGGTAGCACTGATACACTCAGATTATCTGGTAGGGGGTGTTGATAAAGGGAAAAGTTCTCTGTTCGGTAAGAACTGATCACCCATTTCCTATTTGTCTAATGTAATATTTCTAAGTTTGAGACTAAATCATACTAGATTTGTGTCCTTGAAGTTACTGTTTTAAAACCTTTATTTTCTTGTTTTGCCTGAATGTAATTTAATCCTTGTATATATTGTATTATATTTTGCAAATAAATAGCAGCTTTTAGCAAGATATAGGTGACTGGTCATGCTAATTTGAGAAAGTGTATTTTTGTGAATTTCTAGGGTATCTGTCATGCCAAAGCCGATATCATAACTGATCTGAGCCGAGTAATGCAGTCTGATACTGGGACGTGATAATGTAAAGCACGGGAAAACAAGACTGCACTCCTCCTCCTTGCCTTGCTCCAGGGGGACTGATGACTGGGCTCAAGGGTCCAGATGTCCAGGACAGGCCAACTTCACAGAAGGGCGAGTGTGGGTGATGAACATGGTACAGCCCAGGGCAACTTAGAATGGAGGTTTGTAACAAGTTGATGTTAGAGGAGTGTGGGCAGGGGGCAGATGCATGGTTTGTGACATCTACAGAATGAATTTAGCAATTTGACAACATGCATTTTGTCCACAGAATGAAGTTAGCAAATTGACAAAATACATTCTGTCCACAAAATGAATTAAGGAGTTGACAGCTTAGGGCCCAATACACAGAAGCTTTCCAGTCGGGCCACACATGAGTTACAGCAAGAAATGCTGCAGTGTGCACAAGAAGTGCACTATTAGGGCACTCTGTGGCATCCACAACAAGAGCCAGTGCCCCCTTTGCACCCGATCCTTGACCCTCCCTTGCAGCTACACAAGGGGCGTGTGCAGGCATGCCACCGATCTTCCCAGCATTCTCCAAAATGCAGGAAGCCAGCAGAGTGCAAAGCTATGTAGCCCCAGGGGCTGCATAAGCAGTGACACCCCCCCACCGCCCAACAACAACAGCTGATTCTGGGCCCAAATCAGCCTCTCTCCAGCCCCTGCCATATCCCAGCATGCCCTGCTTCTTGCACTAGCAGGGTACCACATGTGGACCAGCATGGACATCCAGCTGGATGTATGTGGTCCTGACCCACTCTGCCCACCCCTTCTGCTCCCTCTCCAAATACGCAGCTCTGCACCAGCAGAAGGCAGGGGCTGAGGGTTGAGGATGCCATCAGGTGCGGATGGGTATCAGGGTGGGGGTGTAGGACTGTGGCCAGGATACGTGCATTTTGAGTGTATGCTTCGCCACCTCTGTCGATCAGACCCTTAGGTATTTTGTCCACAGAATCAAGGCACGGTAACAGTTTGACAAAAGGTATTTTGCCCACAGAAGGAAGTTAACAGTTTGATAGAAGGCATTCTGTCCACAAATGAAGTTAGCAGTCTGAGAAAATGCATTTTGTTCATAGAATGAATTGAGAAGCTGAAAAAAATCCATTTGGCCTGCAGAATTAAGGAGTCTGACAGAATGTATTTTGACTTGTTGATCTGACCCACAATAAAAACAGTTAAGCCTGTAGTTTGAGTGGGAGTAATCCCCCTATCTGGGCTTTATAAACCAGCTTCCTTCAGCTTCATTCAGAAGCTCTGCTTCTTTGTTACAGCCCCATCCCACCCCCACTGGTTCCACCATCAGACAGTGCCTGTCTGAGTGTGCCCATCATTAGGGCGCCAGGGTTTCGACTTTGAATCCCGTTTGTAATCCGGGGGGATGTTCCCCTGCGTCCCCATGTGGGAGGCAGCACCCTCCATGTCCCCCTATATTTAGATTCTAACTCTGGTGGGGGGTGGACCTTTGTAAAGGGGTGGAGAATTGGGGATTTTGACACCCCGTTGACGGGTGCACACGCACTGGCATACAGATGGCCAGAAGGGCACCCTACCACCACTGTGCTTGCTGCTGCTTTTCCTCATTGTTTTTGGTCTTTCCTTTAGTTTGTGTCTTCAGCTTCTGTTTGGTACAGTACATGTCTATAGTGGCTCTTTAGGTTAGTATTTATAATTTTGTGTTTCTGCCTCCTCTGTCTGAGCATTGTGCATCCTACTTTTCTCTATGGAAGTTACACTTCTCATGTCCTCATTTAACTCTTAGTTTACCTTCAGTTTTGTTTTTGGTGTGCTGGTTCATTTCTGTGTCCTACCTCTGCCATTCTGCTATATTTTTCTTGTGTTTTCTCAATCTGTTCTACCTGCTGCCCATACCTAGCCACTTTCAAACGTTTCACTTTAGTTCCACTGCATTTATTTCATCAATTTCACCTGGCTCCAACCAGACAGCTGCAACTACGTGTACTCAGTCATTTCAGCCAGCCTTGGTCTGTTTCAGCATCTTCACCACAGTCATGATTTAAATAAGACTTCCAGCTTTTCCTGCACATAGCTGTGTTACCTATGATTTTGGTCTTTGATATGGGTTCATATTTTCTCTACCTTGGCGTTCAGTTCGGTCTCAATCATTTCACTCTCAATCATATCAGTCATTGTTTTCAGCAGTCTGGTTCAACCATATTAATCATCCTTCAGCAGTTCTCATTTAGTCCATTTCAGTCTATTACTCGTTCCTTCAGCAGTCATCACTCCGTCAGTCCATTTCTGCATCCATGCCATCAGGCTCTATGAATGTATTCCTTCTAGGCATTATCATATTCCCAGAATCTCTCCTTTGAGTTTGCCCTGTGGGTAGACATGCTCACTCGTGCCCCTTGAAGTCTGCATCTTGAAGTTGACTCCATCGTCACAGGCAGGGGTCCTTGTCTCTAGGCTGCTCGTCTTCTTCTGTGCCTCCCAGCAGTTTCACTAGGTGGTAAAGTCCAGTGCTACAAAGGGAAGCATTAGCTGTGCATATCCATGGTTGGTGGCACTTCAGCGTGTAGTATTTAGGACATTAGCTGCTGGATGGTGAACCCTAAGCCCACATAGGTTCCTTTAGCTGTGCAGACCCTGTTGGCAGCACCTCAGAATTCTATTCTCCCTGCAGCTGCTAAGGGCCACCTAGTCTCTTTCTGTATCCCCTTTATTGTTCAGTTGCTAGGCTGCCTCACACTCTTCAGGCTGGGTGCTAGCCTTTCAGCAGTCACTACTCTTTTCATTCCATGTTTTGGGGAGAAGCCTGTTTCGTGGGGGGAACTTCCTTTAGCTGCAGACATCAACTTGTGGCACTCCCACAATGTTATCTTATTAGAGGGATTGAGTGACAGTTGTCACTCCAGAATTGTTCCCTTGAAATGGAATTCCAAACTACTGTAACAAAGTGAGCTGTCATAATAAGTACCCATGCCAGGAGGAATGGCGGCTGAGGCCATGGATCCCTCAAGATTTCTCCCACAGAGTTTTTTTTTTTCCTCTCCTAAGTGCCAAGGCCATAAAGTAGTTTTTATATGTTATTAGCAAATACATTAGTAATAGGATTTCTGCTATGAGTCAAGTTTGGATGGTGACACACTTTTATCCTACAATCCTGCCTTTCCCTCTTTCTGAAAGTCATGCATGCCTCTGTCTATCAAACATCACCAGCTATCAGCTGTCTATATCATTACTCTACTCAGTCTGAGTTTGCAGCTCCTGTTTTGTAGTTATTTTTGGTTTCCTTCTAAGGTGCCTTTCACCTGAAGGAATTATGTTCTCCCAGCACCTCTAGTGGTAGAACTCTCTTCAGGAGGGTTCCTTTGTCTTTATGGTACCATGACAGGGTGGCAGTCCCACAGGAGACGGAAAGTGTAGCTGGCCCAAGTGTCTACATATACCTGTCAAAAAGTTGAATTAACCAACTAGCCTTCTGACTATCAACAATGTTGTGCAATCATTAATCCACACTTTGGTTGCATATGTCCATTGAATGAAAATGCTAATCATGTGGTTTGATGGGCAGGAGCAACCAGGCCCCCCTTTCTGGGCTATATAAGCCAGCTTCATTTCAAAAGCTCTGTTTCCTTGCGCCCACTGTCCACCCCTTCTCCTCCTGTGGCTCTATTCTCTTCTTGGGCTCCTTCCTAACGTACCTGTGGCCTAAAGGAATTATGTTTCTGCAGCACCTCTAGGGGTGTAACCTCCACAAGTGGGTTCCTTTACCTTCATGGTACCATGATAGGGTGGTGATCCCATAGGGTACAGACAGTATGTAAGGCCAAAGCATCTACATGTAACAGTCAAACAAGCCAATCACACAACTAGCCCTCTGACTATCACTTATGTTGCACCAATATTACTCCCAGTTTTGGTTGCATAAGCCCGTTGAACCTCCCTATACTCCAATATCTATCTCTTAACTACACAGCACAAAAGTATCTGTTCCCACAACCACCCATAATAAAATATCTGACCCATAACTACCTTAGTCCAGTAACAGTTCCAGAACTACTTAATATTCTACCAGATAACTATCCTACATTTAAGTATCTGTCCTTTAACTACCACACCACTGTGTCTGCCCCCAAAGTGCCCCACACCTCAGTATCTACCATGCAACTAACCATTACTCCTGTATCTGCAGCACAATTGCCCCACACCCCAGCACCTTCCCCACAACTTTCCCTTACACAATTTGATTTTCTGCCTTACAAGCACCACTGCACCCCAGTATCTGCCCCATAACATCCCATACCTTGGTATCTGCATTACAACTGCACCATCTCCAAGCGTCTAACTACCTACACTCCAGTATCGTACACCCACAGTGAGCCACATCCTAATATCTGCCCCACAACCATCACACACTCTAGTATCTGCCCTACAACTAACCCATACCCCCACATCTGCCACACAACTGCATTATACTCCAGTCAATATCTTCCCTAAAACCACCCATACCCTGTATTTATCACACAACTACCCCCACACCACAGTGTCAGCCCTCAACCACCCAATACTCCAGTTTCTACCCAACAACCCCTTTCTAGTATCCACCCATAAATACTCCATTACCATTTCTGCCTCACAACTACCACTCATTTTATTATCTGCCTCTCAGCAACTCCAAACTCATGTAGCTACCCCACAGCTGCATCATACCCCACTATCTGCTCCAGAGCTAGCCCCGCACCTCTAAGGAGTAGTTGTGAGACATATACTTAGGTAAAGGGTAATTGAGCAAATACTAGGGCGTGGGCTAATTGTTGATGGGTACTAGGGTGTGTGATAGCTGTGGGGCAGAATTTGTGGAATGGGTAGCTGTGAGACAGGTACTGAGGTATAGTCATGGTTTAGGGGTAGATACTGGACTTTGGTGGTGGTTTGGTGTAGACATTAGGGTATGGTGTAACTGTGGGGCAAATACAGGAGTTTGGGGTTTACCATACACCTGTATACCCCTCAACTACCCAACATCTCTTCAATTTTGCTTTTTACTTTTTACTTGGTGTGCCGTCTTTACACTCCACTGTCTCCCCTTACACACACTCAACCCTCTTCCAGAAGGTTCCTGTATACAAGGGCCTGATTATACACTCCATTGTCCTTAACGAATGGCCCGTCTTACTCCACCAGACAAGAACTGTGTATATGTATATTGTAATTTTTAGATGTATACCTTGCTGTGTTTGATCGCTATTATATTTTCAGTTGTATGAGTTAGTCTCTACAGATCTTTTATTTATTGCCTGTATTCACTAATGCCCTTATGGGCTGCGTTATGTTGCATACTGTACTGTACTGTACTATACTATACTGTACTTTATAAAATGGTCAATAGAAATTCAGAGTCCTGATTGGCTGAAACCTGGTTTCAGCCGTGTCCTTATCAGGACATATCTATGTCAGCCAGCACATTTCTTTCCTGGGGGACCGCACAACAGGGAAAGATCAATAACCTTTTTATACTTCAGATAGTATTTCCCATACGTGGAAACACCACACAGAATCTGTACTCGCTGACTAGCACCCCCCCCGGGACCACGCTGCAACCAAACCCAAATAAAGTGAAGGTTCAAGGGAAGTAAAACGATTCAAAAACAAGCCTAACCTGTAGGGACAGCAAAAACGGTAAAGTAGAAGCCGCGGGTTTAAAAATCCCGCCACACATCCGACAGCGATCCTCCGTCAGGGATCCCGCTTTAGAGTGCGCTGCACTTTTAAATACTGACTTCAGCGTATTTACGCTCCCATTCCAAAAAATATCATCTGTCACCGCAAAAGTGAACTAATTTCCTTTTCTTAGTCAACCTAACATTTTGCGAAATGCGAAACGTAAAACAAGTTTGTATGGTGGCTGCTGAGGGACATGCTCGCTCCCAGTCAGCAAGCCGTTTAATTTAAATAAACACAGTAAACTGTCGAACCTCAAAAAAAAAATGGCTTTCTCTATCTTCAGGGAATGGGAAGAGAGCCAAGAAACACTGCAAAGGTCAATTCCCAATGCCTGCAACTCAGACTGTCTCGGTGATTCAATGCCTGTAACTGAAACAGCCTGCGCAAAGTAAGAACTATTTAAAAAAAGAAAAAAACATGGGTTTGAATGTGTGAAGTGATGTGTGATGTGTCGATGTGTGAAGTGAATACATGGTTTGAATATTTTTCTATATGTGACTGATACTTGGGGACTTTAGACACAAACACTAGTCAAGCACCTACATTAAACATCTCCAGTAAAACACAATGGCAGGGACTACTTTTTATTATTTTTTTTACTGATCATATTATTATGCTGTTTTTATTTCCACTTTCTACTTCCTGTTTTTTTCAATTAACTTCTTTACTAAAGTGCCCATTTTATAAGTGCAATAACATACTCCAAGGTGTGGTTTATTGCCTGATAAGAGCATGCCCAGTGGCATAAGGCATTCGGCACAAGCACCTCGTGCTTTAGTACACTCCTGGGCGTGCTCTTATCAGGCGATAAACCACACCTCGTCATGTGTTATTGCTTGCATACTATACTGTACTGTGCTGTATTGTACTATACTGTACTGTACTATAATATACGCCTGTTGTCTTGTTGTATTGTTATTGCCCAGGTCCGTTTTGGAAATGAGTGCTCCTCAAAGATGTTTCACCTGGTTAAATAAAGATTGATTGATTTACCATATAGTGGCCCCACTTCTGAACATCAGGCAGGAGCTACATCATGTCCTTGTATGGGATTCACAATAAGGCAAAACCCAGTATCTGCCCACACCTCTCTCTTGGTGGTGCTTTGGGGCAGTTACTGGAGTATGGTGGTGGTTGTTGGGCAAATACTGGAGTTAGGGTTAGTTGTGGGGAAGATAATGCAGCATGGGATAGTTTTATTTATTTAGTTATTTTATTTTACTCTTTGGTAACCAGGTAAGGCTCACTAGGTGCAACTGTCTGTTTTCAGGGGTGACCTGGGAGCACTGGGCAGTTAAATGACTTGCTCAGAGTCACACAGCATGCAAGTGGAGGTTGTGAAACAGATACAGAAGTGTGGGGTAGTTGTGGACAGATACTGGAGTGAGGGGTTTCTGGGGAGCAGAAACTGGGCTATTTGGTTGTCGGGGTAGATTCTGGGGTAGGAGGTTGTAGGAGAGATGGGGCATGTGGTGGTTGTAGAATAGATACTGGTGTGTAGTGATAGTTCTGGGGCAGATAAGGGTGTATGATATAATTACTGGGTAGACACTTGAGTGTGAGTGGTTATGGGAGCAGATTCTAGGGTGTGGGGCAGCAGTGTGGTAGATGCTGCGGTGAATGGTAGTTGGAGAGCAGATTCCTGGTTATTTGGTAGTGGTGGGGCAGATAACTGGAAGTGGGTGAATATGGGGAAGATACTGGGCCGTTAGTGATTTCCGGAGAAGATTCTTGCACAGTATATAGTATAGTTGTGGAGAGGTACTGGGGAGTAGAAGTGATTTATGGGGCAGATACTTGGGTATTGGGTAGTTGTGGAGAAAATACTGGAGTGGGTTTATGGTTGTGAGCAGAAAATGGTGTGTCAGTTAATGGTGGGGTAGATACTTAGGTGCGGGGCACCTGGGCAGCAGATGCAGGGATGAGGTATAGTGGCAGGGTAGATACCAGGGTGTGGGGCACTTTGGTAATAGATACAATGATGGGGTAATTGCAAGATAGATACTTTTGTGTAAAGTAGACTATTGGTTGAGGTGAGCTGTTACTTGAGTTGGGTAGTTATGGGACAGATACTGGAGTGCAGGTTGTTGTGGGAGCAGCAGATATAGGGGTATTCTGTAGTAGTGAGGCAGAAATTAGATGGGGTAGCTGTGGAGCAGATATTCCAGACAAATTGTATTCAGTCATACTTCTTCACGCTGTAGATAAAATACATTGTGTCAACTCTATAATTCATAATGTGGACAAAATTCATTTTGTCAGCACCTTAATTCATTCTGTCAGACTGCTAACTTCATACTGTGGACAGAATGCACTTTTCCAAACTGCTAACTTCATTCTATGTACAAAATGCATTTTTGCAGTTCATGCTTTGAACAAAATGCATTTTGTCAAATTGTTAACTTTATTCTGTAGCCAAAATGCAGTTTGACAAACTGCAGTACTAACATCATTCTGTGGATCCTCCAGGCCCACGTATTCAGACTGGCTGATAGTGTGCACAACCCAGTAGCGCTGCGCTGCAGCACTGATTCTGAGCTACTGTATGTTCAGACAGCATGCTCTTACAGAGCGCACTGTCTGAATATGGGGTTGTGCGTCATCACAACAGGAATATATATGACCCACAGGAGATAGCATGCCCACAACAGGATAGTGCCAGGGCCCCTGTGGGCCATATTCAGCCTTACCATGCAAATGAGTCCAGTGGGCATGCATGTGGCTAGGGGGTCATTTGCATGTTCAATTTGGGCTCGTTTGCATGTGTGCAGCAGCCCTGCAGTGTCCATGCTAGGGAAAGGGGAAATTGTTTAACCAGGAAAGGCACACTAAGCTGGAGCTTGTTTCCGGGTGCGACATGGGAGCACAAGGAAGTTAAGTGACTTGCTCAGGGTCACACAGTATGCAAGTGGAAGCTGTGGGATTCAAACCTAGGTCTGGTCTGCTGGATGTCACCAGATTTGCAGCTCAGAGCCTTAGACCACTGCGTTATACTGCCTCCTAGGCTGTTGGAGAAGTGAGTCCCTGATAGCCTAGTGGACCCTCCACCCTATGATCGCCCATGTTTGACTATAAGTACATATCCCTGATAATCTAGTCACCCCCCTCCCCCAGATCACTCCTGATTCACAAGTAAACAGACATCCCTGCTGTCTAGCAGCCCAACCCCTGAGTGCCAATCCCTCCAACTAAGTGTCAACCCCCAGCCTCCCCACCTGATGAGGGCCCCTCGCCTATATCCCCCACCCTCACCCAGGACACTGGTTCTGCAGTAAACGACAGCGACCGGCACAGTCCTACATCCACCTCCTTGGCCGGTGCTGTCTGACATGCACAGAATGTTATTGCAACTTCTATAGGAAAGGTGTTTCTACAATACTCGTAGTGGTGCTTTGTGCATGTCAGATAATGGCTGGCCCAGGAGGTGAGTGTAGGGCTGTGCCTGCTGCCACCATTTACTGCAGAACTGGTGATGGGGTGAGGGGTGGGGTCATTAGCGGGAGGCCAAGTTGGGGATTGACACTCTGTCAAAGGGTTTGGCACTTGGAGGGGGGACAATATACACCAGGAATATCTATTTATTTGTGAATTAGGGGCGGGGGGACCACTGGACTGCCACTAAAATATGCTTGTAGTCAAACATGGGCATTCAGGGGGTGAGAGATCTATTAGACTATCGAGGATATGTTTCTATATGCAAACATCGGCAATCAGGGGGCCGAGGTGCAGCCATAGCACCCAGTTGAGGGCAGGGTCCAGTGGTGGTAAACAGAGCTGAGTTGGCAGCTGTTAACTGCCTGCAAAACCTATGAATATACTGCTGCGCCCGTTCTGCATGAGGGTTCCCTGATTTACATAAGGGCAATCGCACTGCCATGTTTGGATGGTGCTCCAGTGGCCTCTGAATATGGGCAGGCCTGGAGCACTGGCATTATTCTCTGTTAGCGCAACACTAATCCGGTTAGTGCCACGCTAACCTTTTGAATATAGGGCCAAAAAAACATTTTTTAAACTGCTAACTTCATTCTAGGGGAAGAAAAAGCATTTTGTCAAACTGATAATTTCATCCTGTGGACAAAACATCTGAAATCCTAACTATATTCTGTGAATAAATTGTTAATGTTACAAATGGCATCCCATAGGCTTTGGAATCAAATTCAGTCCCTCAATACTCAGTACAGTGTTGCATTTTTGCATTGTTTGAAACTCTGTTCCCCTGTGCCCTTCCCACATCCTACTTCTGGAAATGAGCTGCCTCAGCTCAGCAGGCCCGTCTTGGTAAAATGCTTAAATAAATAAATAAAATAAAATACTGATCAGTACAGCAACGCGCCAGGGTACTGGGATCTGATTCAGTAACTCAATACAGGTCAACACAGCATGGAGCGGCTGCAGTTTATCTACCCCCGCCCCCAGAAGTAACTTCTGAGACTTACACTGCAGTGTCCATGGAGACAGAGAGTAGTTTGATAGTGGCGTCTAACTTCCGGGTGAGGGTGAACTGCAGCTGAGCCCACAACAACTTGCTAGGGCATCAGTATTCAGTCCAGTCTCTGAATATAGGTCTGTTGCTCATACTGCCATAAACAGACTACAAATCTGGTTATTTGAATGTGGGTGGCTGGAACACCTTAGCTGGGTCCAAACTTCTGATGATAGGAAAAACAGAGGAGGAGGGGAAGGGGGAGGAGGAGGAGGAGGAGGACATCATCATCCACATCTATCCAGAGTTCAGGAGTTGGAGGTACTGGAGGTAGGCACAAGGGCTGAGGTTTGGCAAGAGAGCAAGTGCTGAGTAGGCTGTATCCAGTGCTGCTCGTAATAGGTAGATGAGGGTATGCATAGTCTGTTCAGCTAGAGAAATGGCTCCAGCTACACAGACAGTGGTGGCTCCTCACCACTGCTTTTACTAGCCATCCAGAGGCAAAAATGCCATCCGATGATTAAGATATAGTAGTGCTAATAATATAGTAGCAAGAGGTGGACAGAATATGATGGCAGCTCACATGCGATCTTACTGTAATGCCTGAAGACAGGCCAGAGAAGCCAGTAATGAGACAGGATGGAAGTTTTCGCAGTATCCAAGCATGATTAGTGATGGGGTGTGGGCCCAGTGCCAGTGTAAGTGCACTGCCAGCCAAGGCATGTGGCTGTGCTGCTCAGTGACGAAAATCCCACCCCTCCCAGAAATAATTACTCATAGACTTTGAGGTACAGCGGTAAGAACACTGAAAATTGAATTAGGAAAATCCCACCAGCGCTATGGACACACTGTGTGACTTGAGCACATCACTTAACTTCCCTCCCACCCTAGCTGTACAATTTGGTAGAAGCAGGGCCTCACTGCAAACAAGATGTTACATCTCACTTGGGCTATCCAGGGTAGAAACATAGGTTGTTTATGACAAAGACAAACAAGCATTTGTCAATGCCAAATGTTGATTGCGTTGGTGTGTTGAGCTCGCTCACTGCCCCTCTGTCACTCGCTCAGTCAGTTTCTCCTGGTGCTGCAGGCTGCTGTTTTGTACTGGGCTCCTGCCTGCGTTGGCACCTTGTTCTGCCCACTAAGAAATCCGGAGCTGTCCCAACGAGCTCCATTGAGGTGGCTTACTCCCCCCCCCCACTCACTCACTCATTCTGTTTCTCCTGGCGCTGCAGGCTGCCCTTTTGTACTGGGCTGCTGCCTCTGTTGGTGGCTTTTTCTGCCTACAAATAAATCTGCAGCAGTCCCGACACAGGTCTGTTGAGCCTGCTGACTCCCCCTCTCTCACTCACTCGCTCCGTTTCTGCCAGTGCTGCAGGCTGGCCTTCTGTTCTGGGCTCCTGCCTGCATTGCCGCCTTTTTCTACCAACAAAGAAATCCGCAGCAGTCACGATAGAGCTCCACTGAGCTCGCTCACTCCCCCTCTCTCACTCACTCATTGTGTTTCTCCTGGCACTGCAGGCTGCTCTTTTGTACTGGGCTCCTGCCTGCATTTGCACGTTTTTCTGCCCACAAAGAAATCCACAGCTGTCCTGACAGAGCTCCGTTGAGGTTGCTTACTCCCTCTATGTTACTCACTCATTCTGTTTCTCCTGGTGCTGTAGGCTGCCCTTTTGTACTGGGCTTCTGCCTCTGTTGGCACCTTTTTCTGCCCACAAAGAAATCTGCAGCAGTCCCGACAAAGCTCCATTGAACTCGCTCACTCTCCTTCTCTCACTCGCTCATTCCGTTTCTCCCGGCACTGCAGGCTGCCCTTTTCTATTGGGCTCCTGCCTGCGTTGCTGCCTTCTTCTGCCCACAAAGAAATTTGCAGCAGTTACAATAGAGTTCCATTGAGCTCACTCACTCCCCCTCTCTCACTGGCTCATTCTGATTTCCCCGCCACTGCAGGCTGCCCTTTTGTACTGGGCCCCTGCGTGCACTGCTGCCTTTTTCTGCCCACAAACAAATCTGCAGCAGTCCCAACAGAGCTCCATTGAGCTCACTCACTCCCCCTCCCTCACTCACTCGTTCTGTGTCTCCTGCCGCTGCAGGCTGCCCTTTTGTACTGGGCTCCTGCCTGCACTGGCGGCTTATTCTGGCCAGAAAGAAATCTGAAGCAGTCCTGACACAGCTCCATTGAGTTCTCTCACTCACTCATTCTGTTTTGGCCGATGCTGCAAGCTAGCCTTTTGTACTGGGCTCCTGCCTGCGTTGCCGCATTTTCTGCCCACAAAGAAATCTGCAGCAGTCACAATAGAGCTCCGTTGAGCTTACTCACTACCGCTCTGTCACTCACTCGTTTTGTTTCTCTTGGCGCTGCAGACTTCGCTTGTGTACGAGGCTCCTGGCTGCATTGGCACTTTTATCTGTCCACAAAGAAATCTGCAGCTGTCCCGACAGAGCTCCGTTGAGGTCGCTCAGTCTCCCTCTCTCATGCGCTCATTCTGTTTGTCCTGGTGCTGCAAGCGGCCCTTTTGTACAGGGCTCCTGCCTGCACTGGCGCCTTTTCTGACCACAAAGAAATCCGCAGCAGTCCTGATAGAGCTCCACTGAGCTCACTCAGTCCCCCTGTCTCACTCGCTTGTACTGTTTCTCCCACTGCTGCAGGCTGGCCTTTTGTACTGGGCACCTGCCTGCACTGACACCTTTTTCTGCCCACAAAGAAATCCGCGGCAGTCCTGACAGCACTCTCGTAGATTCGCTCCTCCCCTCCATCCTTTCGCTGTCTCGCTCTGTTTCTCCCAGTGCTGCAGGCTGCCCTTTGTACTGGGTTCTGCGTTCAGCCCTTTTCTGCCCACAAACAAATCTGCAGTAGTCCTGACAGAGCTCAGTTGAGCTCGGTCACCCCCCTCTCACTGCTTGATCTTTAATCTGTCCCAAACAGTGATTTCCACAGTGACCGTGCTATTCTCCGGCAGGAGTGCAAAAACATATTTTAGCCAGGATGTGAAAATGGCAGCTGTACTGTTCATAAGGTGTGGAAAATGCCACTATTGAAAATGTGGCGTGAAAATATTACAAAATTGCGAAGTTACAAGGGTGCGTGGAAACACTTCAACACACGCTTGTAATACAGTCATGTTATGGAGTTTCATCACCAGATTTTCAACATAGGCATTTTAGGACCTCTTCTCATGAACAGTGCCACTGTCATTTTCTTAATCTGTCCCAAACAGTGATTTCCCACAGTGACCGCGTTATTCTGCGCCGGAACTGTGAAAACACATTTCGGTCAGGATGTGAAAAATGACAGCTGTGCTGCTCATAAGGAGGTGTGAAAAAATGCAACTGTTGAAAATCTGGCGTGACAATATTACAAATTTGCAAAGCTACAAGGGTGCGTGGAAAGTGTGCAACGCACACTTGTAACACAGTCATTCGATGGGCTATCACCAAATTTTCAACATAGACATTTTAGGACCTCTGCTCATGAACAGTATCACTGTCATTTTCTTAATCTTCCCGGACAGTGATTTCCCACAGCGACCACACTATTCTGCGCCGGAAGTGCAAAAACACATTTCGGCCAGGATGGAAAAAATGACAGCTATACTGTTCATAAGAAGATGTGGGAAAATGGCAATATTGGAAATCTGGAGTGAAAATATTATACTTTCGTGAAGTTACGTGTGTGCGTGCAAACTGCACAACGCACGCTTGTAACATAGTTAGTCATTTTATGGAATATTGTTACCAAATTTTCAACATAGGCATTTTAGGACCTCTACTCATTAACAGTGTCACTGTCATTTTCTTAATCTGTCCCGAACACTGATTTCCCACAGCGAAGCGCTATTCTGCTCCGGAAGTGCATAAACACATTTCCGCCAGGATGTGAACAATGACAGCTGTACTGTTCACAAGAAGGTGTGACAAAATGCCAATGTTGAAAATCTGGTATGAAAATATTGCAAATTCACGAAGTTACGCAGTGTGCATAGCATGCGGCTAATAAATCATTTTTGATTTTTCCACCAAATTTGCGACATAGGCTTTTGAGAGCCCACCTCATGAACAGTGGCACTGTCATTTTGTTACTTCGCCCTGGAAGGTGATTCCGCACAGTGACCGTGAAATCATCTTTCAGGGCCAATTAACACCATGACAGTTCAAGAATTCATGAGAAGGGGTCCCAAAAAACCCATGCTGAAAATTTGGTGCCGAAATTCCAAAAAATGACTGAGATATGCATTAAAGTTGGAAAAAACCCTATTTATTCCATTATACAGCTTACCGGCATTTCCTCAGTTATGAGTCGGCTTTAAAGTGTAAACGTGTTCCGTCCACCGAAGATTGTCATACCAAGCTCCGGAGATAAGTATAGAGGTGAAGGGGGTGTGGGAGGCAGGAGTCTGCCAGTGGGTGGGTGCGGGTTGTGGCAGGGGCAAGGGGACCACCAGAGGCCGTTTCTTTTTTCAAGTAAAAAAAAAAAAAAGGCGTCGTGGGACCGTTTTTTACATTACAGGGCAATGTGGCACGCTGGGGAGGACTCCCAGTGTGCCTAAGGACTCTTTCTTTGGGGGCAGCAGTAGCCAATGGGGGATTAGGCACCCCCGTCGGCACACAACAAAAGGGGGGGGCTTAGATCATGCCGTTGGGGATTGGGCACCCCGTCGGTAGACAATAAAAGTGTGGGGGGGGTTGGTTACAGAATGCCAATAGGGAGTGGGCTCCCTCGTTGGCAAAATCAACATTGGAGCATTGAAGCCTGCGGGGATTGGGACCCCTGCCGGCACAACATGGTGGGGGGGTTATATTGTTTGTTAACACAGTGGCCACCTGCAGCCATGTTCACAAACAATATCAGGGTTTTTATATCCCGCCCTGCAATGACGGGTTGCTCCCTCATTGCAGTGGATGTCTGATGCTGCAATGACGAGGTGGCCCCCTGATTGCAGCAGCGAAATTGTCACAAGTTGGTGGCAAGGTTCCAAACTACTGTCACCAGCAGCGTGCAACGGCATTGGGGTGAGCAGGACAAGCCTTTGCAGGCTGTGGGGGCATTGGCCACAACAGTGCCGCGCCTCCAAAACCTGCTTCTGAGCAAGCTGTCCCAATACGTTTCTTGCACTGCTCGCAATCAACATAAAAAGGTCCATCAGCTTACTCTATTATTCCTTCCTAGAATTATTCACGCATTTAGGAGCTTCCAGTCCTCCTAACCTCCCTTCTGTTTCAAAGTACCCCTTTGTAACTGGGTTTTGAACCTCAAGATAGTGCTTCACATTATTCACATCACTGGGTAGTCTGTTCCATCTATTCATAACCATTTTTGTAAATAAATATCTCCTTATGCCCTTCCTTGAGGTCCCCTCCCCTGTTAGTTTGAAACTGCGCCCCTGGTGGTTGCATAACCCTTTAGGCTAAATACATCTGTGGGAAGCTGACCCGCCAGTGCTGCGGTAGCACTACTGCTAGTGAACAACAAGCCAGGTGTAACCCATAGGTGGCGCTATCCCAAGGGCTACTACCCTGCCCGCGAGGCTAGTCGCAGGTTAAGGGGCCTGGGTACTGAAACGGGTGCCTCCACCCGATGGACAGGGTTGTTAGTAGCAAGGCTAACCTGGGTACAGCCCTATGGGACACTGTAACCCCCCCCTTTCCCCTCTCGTGGCCTAGACAATATGCAACAAACCCTTTCACAGTAGCCCCTATTCAGCATACAAGTCCCCATATTGTTTGCACTTATCACCAAGGCTGGTTCCATCAGTTCGACCCTGGAGACCCCCCGTAAAACAAGGTTAGGCACGGCAAATAACAACAGTACAGTGCTCTGAGTACAAACTAGAACCACAGTCATATTAAATGCATAAAGAGTTAGATCTGATTTATTCAGGAGAATTGAAAAAGGATGGGGCATAATCAGGTTGATTGGCTTAAAGGCTAAATCAATCAGGCAGTCGTGCACCCACTTCAGAGTCCCTGCACAGTCACACACTCTAGGTACCCAGGTGGAGGTAAGGTGGGCTAGCCTTGAACGTTGCCTGGGGTAGGCTGGCATCGCAGCTGGTTGGGGTATTGTGATGGAAGAAACATGCACAACCACACACAATTTGTAATCCAGAGCTGGACGGCTCAGTTTGTGACAAGAAAACAACAAGTAAGTTAGAAGACAATACTTTTGATTTAGCTGATGTTGCAGGAAGCTACCCTGGTGTTTACTCATGATACCCAATACAGGACACAGGAGGGACAAAATTGAGACTACAGGTAGATGAGCTAGAGTGCCAGGAGAAGCAGGGTCCACACGAATCACCTAGGCGTCATTCCCATTCAAAGCATTGAGCAGGGGGCTGATCCCCAGGCAGGTCTCTCGTCGATGGTTTTCTCTGTGGTGTGACTAATCTGGCTGGGCCAGTGTGGCAAGGCCCAGACCGAGGAACAGTTCGGATGTAAGTCCGAGAAAGCTGGATACAGCTTCCAGCAAGCAAGACACAGTTAAACACACGGTGGGGAACCAAATCGCAACCCACTAGCAGCACACAGCGCATTTATAGTACGATAATCACCACTATACCAGGCGGATGACGATCCGATCGCAATTACAGAGTCTCTGCGCAAAACCGAGGGTTCATCAGTAAATGCAGGTCCTAAAAGACTGATCGTGTTCAGCAGATCTTCGGTCTTCTTCAGGTTTCAAGCCTGGTCACCAATTCAGTGACTTAAGTCTCTCCCACAGCTTCAGATGCAGTCTGATTCTTTGGAGAGCTCCCTCACAAGGGACAGCAGAAGGCAGGCCAAGACTCAGCCCTTCCACAGTTCTCCTGCGTGAACTACTCAGCAGCTACTGCTCGAATATCTCGAGCTGTTCACACTTTTTATTCCCTATTCAGACTGCCTTCTGCCTCCAGCAGCCTGGGACTTTCCCCAGGATCCAAAAGGTTCGGTTGGCTGATCCATCTGTCAGTCAATACAAGGGCTCCACCTCCAGGTCCATTTTGGCGCCAAAGTCTTAAAACTACAATTCCTACAGAATTTTGCTCCCACAAGACCCCTGGGGACAGACACAATTTTAGTGTCCCCAAAGGTACTGATTGGTCCACAGTAACAGTCCAGAACCAAGATGGTGGTGCAGTATCGAAATGCCCATGCTGCAAGAAAGGCAGGTTAGACAAACTTCCATAACATTACTATTCCAATAGATAATCAGCAAATAAGTACAGCTTCCAACAGAGCTCCCTCTGCACAAATAGTGATGGCAAAACAGAGCGATTATCTGGCAGCCCGGGTGGGACTCGAGCATAGACAAATTCAGCTCCCTCCCAGATTAAATGAGCACCACGTTGGCAGCTCTTAAAGAGACAGATCACTGAGGCATTAAGGCACTCTCACACAAACACTTTTAAACGCTAAGACAGAGGATACCAGCCTGGCCATGGGCATTTAGGCAAGCCCAAGGAAGACTTTTTGGGAACCCCCATTTGTAGGGGGGTTACACAGGTTTGGGAGCGAGGAGGAGGGAGCTCTACTGTTCCCAGACATGTTACTGCCACCTGGTGCCCCCAGGTGGTGGTTGCACATGGGGACAGTGGAACAGGGAGGGGAATGTCGCCTCACTCTGGCGTCATGCATGCTTGTGTGTGCATGCTGGACAAAAGGGCCTCTGCCAATGTCCTGGTGTGGGACAAAACTAATGAAAATGACAGCTTCCACAATATGCCATCTGCTGCTTCTCGCAGGCCCTGCTCTGCCAACTGTGGCTCATTTGCCAGGACCAACAATTAATGTCAAAAGAGAAATGGGGCTCCCTCTGGTGGCCTTGCCTCCTGGGGGCAATTCTGGGAGGAAAATGACAATAGGTAAGTTCCGGGGATGACGTGTGATGGGGCTGGGGTAGTGGTGGCAGTACTGATGAGGAGCCAGCTAGAGGAGGGGAGATAAAAAAGTAAATAAATCTGAGGTGTCAACCTTGTTATGCCCCTCCCTGTATGTATTTGTAAGTTTCTAACATGTTCTCTCCATGTTCCCTCCATCTCCTTATCAGTACATTTTTAGCTGTCCAGCCTCTCCTAATAGATCCTCCCTTGTTGACCATGAATCATTTTTATGTTGGCGTGCTTGCGCAGCCAACATCTTGGGACAGTGCAGCTTTGGAGGTGCGGTCACTGTTGGGCGAATGCAGGGCACGTACCAGTAGGTGTGTCCCACATTCCCCAATCAGCCTGCATGCCGGCGCCACGCCATGCATACATAATGTGGCGAGCACATCTAAGAAAAGGTCTGCAGCAATCCGAGCAAAGCTCGACAGATGCAGTGGTCGCTTTTCTTGCCGTGCTCACCGCCATTATGTACATGGCGGCACACACTCCCATCAAGCCGACTTCGGGGTGCCCACCCCCTGTCGGCTGCCCCTGCCCCTGTGAATGTGCCAATGAGGGAGCCCACTCACCGTCGGCATAAAGCATCCCCATTTGTGATATGCCAAGGGTGCCAATCCCCTGGCTCTTACCCTGCCCCCTTTCCTTGTGTGCCAGCCGGGGAGCCACTTCCCGTTGGCAGAAATACCCCGTGTTGTTTGCCGGTGAGGGTGCCCAGTCCCCGTCGGCTACAGACACCCCCAAACAGTAGGTGGCACGCTCGGAGCCCACCCCAGCGCAAGCAAATCCCTGCAAAAAACCTGTCCCACGATGAGTTTTTGTTTTGTTTTGAACCTGTAAAGGAAAATGGTCCCTTGTAGTCTCCGTGCCCCTCCCCACCCGCACTCCACCCACTGCTCACCCTGCCTCTCCACACCCCACTCACCCCATACTTACCTTCGGAGCCCGGCGCGACGATCTTCGGTGGACCAGGAACACGTCTGCACTCTTCAAAGCTGACCGCGAACTGAGGAAATGCCGGTAAGCTGTATAATGGAATAAATAGGTTTTTTTCAACTTTGCTGCATATCTCGGGCATTTTTGCAAATTTTGGCCCCAAATTTTCATCATGGGTTTTTTGGGACCCCTTCCCATTAATTCTTGCACTGTCTTGGCGTTATTCGGGCCCAAAATGCCACTGTTCATGAGGGGGGCTGTCAAAAACCCTACATTGCAAATTCGGTGGGAAAAATCCAAAATATGACCGTTTTACAAGTGTTTGTAGCAACCACGCAACGCATGCTCGTAAGTTAGCGAATTCGCAATATTTTCACACCAGATTCTCAACTTTGGCATTTTACCACACCTTCTTGTGAACCGTATAGCTGTCATTTTTCACATCCTGGCCGAAATGTGTTTTCGCACTTCCGGTGCAGAATAGTGCAGTTGTGGTGCGAAATCAGTGTTCGGGACACATTACAAAAATGACATTGACACTGTACATGAGCAGAGGTTCTAAAATGCCTGTGTTGAAAATTTGGTGACAATACTCCATAAAACGACTGTTTTATGAGTGTGCATAGCAACTGCACAATGCACGCTTGTAAGTTAGCGCATTCGCACTATGTTCATGCCAGATTCTCAACATTGGCAATTTACCACACCTTCTTGTGAAATGTATAGCTGTCATTTTTCATATCCTGGCCGAAATGTGTTTTCACACTTCTAGCGCAGAATAGCATGGTCGCTGTGCAAAATCAGTGTTTGGGACACATTACAAAAATTACAGTGACACTGTTCATGAGCAGATGTCCTCTAATACCCGTGTTGAAAATTTGGTGACAAAACTCCATAAAAGGACTGTTTTACGAGCGTGCGCAGCAACTGCGCAACGCACGCTCATAAGTTAGCGCATTCACAATATTTTCATGCCAGATTCTCAACATTGGCATTTTACTATACCTTCTTGTGAACCATATAGCTGTCATTTTTCACATACTTGCTGAAATGTGTTTTTGCCCTTTTGGCGCAGACTAGCGCATTTGCTGTGCGAAATCAGTGTTTGGGACACATTACGAAAATAACAGTGACACTGTTCATGAGCAGAGGTCCTAAAATGCCTGTGTGGAAAATTTGGTGACAATACTCCATAAAGCGATTGTGTTACGAGCGTGTGTTGCGCAGTTTGCACGCATGCTCATTCGCAAATGTCTAATATTTTCACTCCAGATTTTCCACATTGCCATTGTTCTGCACCTCCTAATGAACAGTACAGCTGTCATTTTTCACATCCTGACCAAAATCTGTTTTCGCAGTTCTGGAGCAGAATAGCGTGGTCGCTGTGGAAAGCCCGTGTTCGAGACACATGATGAAAATGACAGTGACACTGTTCATTAGCAAATGCCCTAAAATGCCTATGTTGAAAATTTGGGAACGAAAGTCAATAAAATGAGTGTTTTATGAGCGTGTATTGCACAGTTTGTACGCACGCTCATGACTTTGTGAATTTGTAATAGTTTCACTCCAGCTGTTCATCATTGGCATTTTTCCATACCTCCTTATGAACACTACAGCTGCCTGAAATGTGTTTTCGCACGTCCGGCACAGAATTGCACAGCTGCTGTGCAAAATCAGTTTTCAGGACAGTTTGAGGAAATGACGGTGACACTATTCATGAGCAGAGGTCCTAAAATGCCCATGTTAAAAATTTGGTGCCGAAACTCCATACAATGACTGTGTTGCAAGCGTGCATTGCGCAGTTTCCACGCACCCTTGTAACTTTGTCAATCTGCAATATTTTCATGCCACATTTTCACCACTGGCATTTGTGCACATCTCCTTATCAACAGTCCAGCTGCCATTTTTCACAGCCTGCCCAAAACGTGTTTCCGCGGCTGTGGCACACAATGGCGTGCTCGCTATGCAAAATCACCTTTTCAGACACATTCACAAAATCACAGCACTATGCGTCTCTAGCTCCGCCACTCCCACTGCCAATGCCAGTGTGACAACATTCGGCATTGACAAATGCTTGTTTTTGTACTTTTGCACTAGTTTTTAGCCTTTCTGTATCCTTCATTAGATGAGGGTTCCAAAACCGCATGCAGTACTCCAGGTATGGTCTAACCAGTGACTGTACAGTGGCACAATCACCTCCCTGTTAAGGGTAATGAAATTGGTGGGGTTTAAAAAAATATATGTTGAAAATTTGGTGTCAAAATATGCAAAAATGGCAAAGTTATGCACCAAAGTTGAAAACCCCATTGAAATACATTGAACTACACTTACCTTACTTTCTCATATTTGACTCTGTGCCCCACAAAAGGAAGTTGGTGGATCTTGGGGTTGGGGAAAAGATGGCCAGATGGGTGGAAAACTGGCTGAAGGACAGAACCCAGAGGGTGGTTGTGGGGGGAGAGTTATCTGGCACCAGAGATGTAACCAGTGGGGTCCCACAGGGCTCGGTGCTGGGGCCAGTGTTGTTCAATGTCTTCATCAGTGACATTGGGGATGGCATTAAGAGCAAAATGTGCCTATTCGCGTAAGACACCAAGCTCTGTGGGAGAGTGAACACAGCTGGAAGGGATACAGGACCTACCAGAAGATCTGGAAAAGCTGGGGAGATTCCAGGATCTGGCAACTTGGTTTCAATGCCAAGAAATGCAGAGTTATTCATATTGGAGCCAAGAATCCCAGGACAGAGTACTACCTGGGTGGAGTGCGAGTATCTGAATCAGAGGAGGAGAAGGACCTGGGAGTGATGATCACTAATAACCTGAAGCACTCCACACAATGCAAGAATGCAGCAGCAAAGGCAAACAAGATGCTGGGATGCATATCTAGGGGGATCAGTAGTAGGAGAGAGGAGGTTATACTGCCCTTGTACAAGTTACTGGTAAGGCTGCATTTAAAGTATGGAGTTCAGTACTTGTTCCCACACCTCAAAAAGGACATTAACCTACTGGAGATGGTCCAGAGGAGGGCTACAAAGATGACAGCCAGTCAGCAGGGTAAGGTATACGAGGAGAGGTTGAGAGCACTGAACATGTACTCCCTGGGAGACAGGAGAGGGGGGGGACATGATTGGGACCTTCAAGTACTTGAAAGAGATAAATAAGGTTGATAAGGAGAGTTTCTTTAAGTTGAGTAGCAACCATAACATGGGGCACAGTCTTAAGCTGGAGGGAGGGAGGGAGGTCAGGAAGCACTTCTTCACAGAGAGGGTGGTGGACATTTGGAATGTGCTGCCAGAAGAGGTCATCTAATTGAGGACAGTGGGCAGTTTTAAAAGAGGCTGGGATAAGCATAGGGGGAAGGTAAGGATCATGGGTAGGGAGGATGAGAGGACTAGGGATGGAGGACAGGGACATTAGCTCAAGCTGTGGACCCTGCAATACGAGCAGACTTGATAGACCAAATGGCCTTCTTCTGCTGGCTTCTTCTTATGTTCATATATTGCAGTTGGCGGTTCCAGCAGCAAGACGTGTCTTTCATCAGAGAGTGGATCTTCATCCCGGGACCTGTTCAGGTGAGTGAGGGTGTGTGGGAGGTGTGGGGTGGTAGGTGATCAGTGGGAGGTCAGGGTGGTGGGGGTCAGATCAGCAAGGGACTGAAAAAAAAGACATTGAGGGACAGTTTTCTATATTACAGACTAATAATTATGGGGAAAGCAATTGGACAGTGGGAGGTGCCACTACACACCAGGGAAAATTTAAAAAAAATAGACGGCAGTTGGAGGGTGGGGGGTACCACTAGACACCATCCTAGAGAAGACACTATACTTAAATGCATATACTACATTATGGCCTTCAGTACTCAGGAGAGAAAAAACCCTGTGGAGGAAATCTCTGGAGATCCATGGCCTTGGCCACATCTCTCTCTTGGCATTGAGACTTATTATCGTAACAGCTCATAATGCTAATTTAGAATTCAAGGATGGAAATAAGAAAGGAAAAGTGTGGCCCACCGGGAATTGAACCCAGACCCCTGGTAATACCGTTCCAGTGCTCTAACCATTAAGCTATGGGCTCACATGGTCAGCAGGCCTTAGGCTTTCCTTAAATCCACGCAAATTCCTTTCTCAAGTGTTGCGCAAACCTGCAAATAACAAACATATCAGAAATACAAACAAACCACTTCTCAGTGCAGCTAAGCCTCTGCCGGGCATATTTTAAATCAAGGATGGAACTGAGAAAGGAAAAGTGTGGCCCACAGGGAACTGAACCCAGACCCCTGGTAATAGTGTTCCAGTGCTCTAACCAATACGCTATGGGCTCACATGGTCAGCAGTCCTTAGACTTTCCTTAAATCCATAATGAAATCTAGATTTAGTAGTTGCCGTATTGGTCCTTGCAAGAATAGATCCAGAAGCAAATGATTTGATACCTTTTAATGAACCAACATAGATGTAACAACAAGAACAAAGTGCTCTAGCTGGACCAACCAGTCCTGCTTCAGAAGCTGAAGGAGGTGAAGCACTTTGTTCTTGTTACATCTATGTTGGTCCATTAAAAGGTATCAAATCATTTGCTTCTGGATCTTAAATCCATACAAATTCCTTTCTCAAGTATTACGCAATCCTGCAACTTAGGAACATCTCAGAAATACAAACAGATCACTTCTCACTGCAAACCAACAAGGGATTTTGCTCTCACATTAGCTGCAGGATATGTGACAGGGTGGCTAATCCCAAATACTTAATCAAAATCTCCAAATACCACACATTCAAGTCCTGAAACAAACCAGATCCACTGCAAGGTTGATCATTTCAAGGTTTGTATTTCCCTTTCTAACAAGACATGCAGTTTAATTTCATTGTAGTGCAGCTAAGCCCATGCCAAGCATATTTTAAATCAAGGATGGAAATGAGAAAGGTTCCTAAATTGCAGGATTGCGCAACACTTGAGAAAGGAATTTGTGTGGATTTAAGGAAAGCCTTAGGCTTGCTGATCATGTGAGCCCATAGCTTAATGGTTAGAGCACTGGAACGGTATTACCAGGGGTCTGGGTTCAGTTCCTGGTGGGCCACACTGTTCCTTTCTCATTTCCATCCTTGATTTAAAATATGCCTGGCAGGGGCTTAGCTGCACTGAGAAGTGGTCTATTTGTATTTCTGATTTAGAAATTCAGGAAAAGTTTTTGAGGGGGCAACCCTCTCTCTCTATCTCTCTAATGGGATAATGCTGTAGGGTGCCACTTGTTGATGTCTACAGCTAAAGGAAGTTCCCCAAAAAGGAGGCCCACCCATCAAATCATGAAATGAGGAGAATAGCAACTGCTGAAAGGCTCTTACCCAGCCTTAAGACCGTGGTACGGTGGTGGCTCTCATATTCTTCAACCCTTCTGTTCCCTCTCTCCTTGTGGAAGTCGTGCCTCTGTCTGCTATCAGTTAACAGTTGCTGTCAGTCATTACTCCACTCAGTCTCTGTGTTCGCCACCTGCTGCGTAGCATTTTTGGGCTCTTTCCTAAGGTACCTTTAGCCTAAAGGAATTATAGTCCTGTGGCACCTCTAGGGATGAAACCCTGCTCAAGAGGGTTCCTTTGCCTTCATGGTACCCTGACAGGGTTGTAGTCCCCGAAGGGACAGAGAGTGCGAATGGCCAAAGTATCAATGTATAAGAGTTGAATAACACATTTATTCAATTACTTTCAGACTACTAACAATGCTGCACAAGCATTAACTCCTCACTGACTTGCGTATGCCCATTGAACTGATTCCATCAGCTCTCCCACTATTTTCTTCAAATTCATTGGTCTATTATCTTAGGTGTGAACTGTGAACACTTTTTCACAGGCCTTTCCTGTAACTTTACCTGCCCAGCAGTTTTCAGAGTTTATTCACATAGCCGACTATGGACTAAACAAGGTAGACAGTGGGGTTCTGCTTACTAGGAATGTTTACACCGTGTTGTGGGCTAACGGATGGACACTGGGAGGGGGGAGCTTTAAGAGGAATGTCAGGAAGTACTTCTTCACTGAGATGGTGGAATATGTAATAAATTATCTGGGGGGGCAATGAAGGCTGTCTCTAGTGTCGGCTTCAAGGAAGGTAAGGATACATTTGGGGGACTGGTAGTCCCAGGGAGGGGGAAGGTGCAGTGATGTGGGAGTGGATAATGGAGGGGAGATGGGAGCAGTAGGTAATCACCCAAATCTGGCACTAGGTGAGCAAGGTGTAGATAGGGTTTTTGGGAAGACTGGATGGGCCATGGGCCTTTATATGCTGCCATTTTTCTATGTTTCTAAGCATGGAGTACCATGAATAATATGCATTCAGCCTGCTGGTAAACATAATGCCTTACAGAAGACCTACTTCCTGGCAGCTCTTCCCATGCCTTTCTCTTTTATCCCAGTGGACCCTAGATGGGACCCTTCTCCTCCTGCAGTTGCATGTTGTCCCAGCAATGGACCTCTAAAGATAGGAGGAACACAGGGACCTGGGCTCCCAGGCAGGGAGCCAGACTATAGGGACGCTGTTTGTGGGACCCGTGATTCAGGCCCCTAGACAAACAACCCTTGCCAGGCTCATGGTTACCTTGTGACAGGCATGTCAGGGGTGCTATGTGAGTTGACACCTAGACAAACCACTGTATTCAGATGTATTTCCACATATTCCACCTACCACCCAGTGTGGGGGCATGGCATCCAGCCAGCGCTGAAGCCCTTACAGTGTTGATGAAATTATATTCCTCCACCCAACTCCAGGATTTGCCCAGCAGACCAGCATGCATTAATCCTTCTTCAATCAGGACTGAGACCTCACCTGTGAGTTGACTAGCGATAAGACCTGCAAGAGCCTCTAGGGGATATTGTTGAGAGGTAACCCCCCCCACCCCCACTTCTCATTGCCTTCTTCTGCACAGTTTTTCTCCATACACCTCCAGTTACGCCTCTTGCTCCACACTCTACTCTACTCCTCTTCCAACTTCTCATAATGGATGCCAACCCCTCCTGTTGTAGACAGGGCAGCTGGTCATCTGGTCTTCAAGGACCTATGTCACATTAGCCCCTTGGTGGTCAGATTTACTTGTGAGAAAATGGCACATAGCCTCCTAGTGTCGGGGGGGGGCGCTACAAGGGTAATTCCATCTGCTTGCTTATTTATTCCTGGCTCTAAAAGACATTACTCTCTTCACTGCAAATGAGCTGTTGCTTTTACCTGCAGCAAGTACTTAAGTGTCTCTTAGCCATATCACTCTAAATCTCTCTCTCTCTCTCTGTCTCTCCCAGGGACAGCCACTGTCGTAAATAACCCCTCTCTTTACTCATCAAAAGGACAAGGTTATCAATCTAAGTAGGGTACTGTTGAGGCTGACAAAAACTGTAAACAACAATGGACTGATCAGACAGGGCAGTGTAGATGGTGGAGCCTCCACGCTCGGATCAGGCGAGGCCTTGGTTAATTCATATTTGGATTCCAAATCCCATGAGCTACATCATTTTTATTTTTAGAAGAATTCAAATAGACAGTCATTCACTCGAGTCTGTGCCAACATAATATGCTACAGTATGCTATTTTGTTCATGCACTTCAAAAGAAAACAGTTGCCACTTGCTGCCACTTGCTGCCGCTTGCTATCCATCCCTCTAGTGTGATGTGATATTACAATCTGTTGTTTATATACCATGCTTACAGTTTTATTGCTGAATGCTTAGGAACTTTTTCTAATTTGAATATTTCCCTGGAAGATTTTCAACTAAAGAGATATCAAATCCCCACCCCGATATACCGTTACCGCAGTGAGTTCAGCACAACAAAGTCCACCACAGTGACAGGAATCGGCAAAATCCGCCCATTGCTGTGGTGATCTGTATGCCGATTGGGACTGTCTTGCTGGGTGTCCCCCATCCCGGTCCAACTCCGACTTGGAATTAGAATCCTTGAGACCGGGGGTGTGGGGGGCAGAGCCCCCCACAAGGGGGGGGGGTCAGGTGGCACAGCCCCCCAATTGTGTGTTCCGACATCCCCGTGGCTACAATGCTGACAGTCGGCATTGCAGCCATCGCTGTAGAGGATGTCGGTGCTAGCACTGTCGAAGTGCTGTCGGTAAACCCCCCTGCCCCACATAGCCTAATTCTGACCACTTTAAATGTAAACTGGAGATGATAGCAGTTAAAGGGAAACGTCCGTCTAGGATTAAATTAATCAGTATTTTTACCAACGGAAATCTGATTTACGTAAGCTATTGACTGAATCCGTAACACTTTTAGGGCCAGAATTATACCCACTCAGTTCCCCTCCCTTTATAGCTGCAGGCATCCATTGTCTAAATCACAGGCACAGCAAATTACATCACATCAGGGGAAACACATATAGTCGATAAATATTTTAACCAGGAGAGGAACATGAAGCTAAAGCCTGAGTCCAAGTGTGATCTGAGAGCACAAGAAAGTGCTAGACTGGGTGCTTACTTCTCACCCACACCGCTTCGTCAGCTCAGGCCTCCTCCCTGATTCCATTAGTGACCACCACCTAATCTACTTGGTCTGCAAAATCCACAGAGTTAAATCCCCTCCCAAATTTATATTCCAACGGTCATACAAATCCCTCAACCTCTCCCACCTCTTGGATGATCTTTATCACTCTAATTGGGTCCCAAGCTCAAACTGCTCTAACATGGATTCAGCCCTTACGCACTTCCGGAACACCTTCCTCTCCGCCTGGGACAAACACGCCCCCCCCCACCCCAGGCTAGAGTCCATGGTTCTGACCTACCCTGGATAACCCCCAAGCTGATAGCTTGCCAACAAGCTTGTGATAAGGTCTGGCGAAACTACAACTCCTCGCTTCTCCCAGGCGACCATACCTCCTACCGCATGCTCTGCAACAGGTGCACAAAGGCCATCCACTTAGCTAAGTCTGAATATTTTAATAACACACTTAATGCAAACCTTGGAAGACCTTCCAAACTCTGGAAAGTCATTAACTTCCTTTTCTCCCCCCAAACAGCTAGCCCTCCACCTCTTCTCCTTGCCCAAGGGACTCTCCTTTCCGACCCCCTGAAGGTAGCCTCCGAGTTTAATTCCTATTTCACTACCTGCGCCCTGGCTCTCCTAGACTCCCTACCGCTTGCAACCACTCCATCTCCTCAGTCTTCTATCCCCCTACCATCTGGTAGGAACCACTTCTCCTTCAGACACATCTCCCCAACCGAAACCCTAGATGCCCTTCACGTCCTAAATCCCTCCAAAGGCAAATCCCCCGATGGTCTTGATAACAAACTCCTCTTCCTATCTGCCCCCACCATCGCTACTCCCCTCGCAGCCCTACTAAATCTTTCTTTCACTACTGAGTCACTCCCCTCCGAATGGAACCATGCCACTGTTCTACCCCTCCCTAAAGGCGGTGACCCTACCTCTGCATCTAACTACCGTCCCATCTCCCTCCTCCCCACCCTCACAAAACTCCAGGAACACCTTGTGCTATCCCAACTCTCCCACTTTCTCTCAGAAACTAACTTCTTCACCCCTTTTCATTCCAGTTTCAGAAAACGCCACTCTACCACCTCCTCCCTACTAAGACTCATGGACTACATCCTCACTGGGATGGATAAAGGGCTAATCACTGCCACTATTTTCATTGACCTAGCAAAAGCCTTCGACATGGTATCCCATTCTCTTCTATTATCCTGCCTTTCTGGAGCTGGGTTAGCAGAATCTGCCCCAAACTGGTTCAGTGCCTACCTACTAAATAGAACTCAATCCACTAAAATAGCTGACCACACCCCCCCCCCCTCTTCCAATCACCACTGGCATTCCCCAAGGCTCAGTTCTCAGCCCCATCCTCTTCTCCATCCTGCTAAATGATCTGTCAAACTCTTGCTCCTCTACTGCAATCCATATGTATGCAGATGACACGGTCCTCTTCACCTCCGGCCGGACCCACGAAGAAGTCACCTCCCAACTTCAGATTGACTTCAACAAAATCCAACACTGGTTCAATACCAACCAACTCTCCCTAAATGATAAGAAAACCATCTCTGACTTTCGGCACCAGACAGCGCCTATCCAAACTCACCTCCCCTCTGAGATTCCACACCCTAAATAACACCATCCTGAAGAAGTGCCCTCCTTCAGGTATCAAGGGGTTTGGCTTGACCACCACCTCTCCTTTTCCACTCATGTCGATGCCATCATTTCAAAACTGCGCCCAAAACTTGGTGCCCGCTATAGAAACCGCACTAGTCTCCCACTTCCTGTCAGATGTGAATTAGTCCAGAAAATGATTCTACCCTCCTTCGATTACTGTGATGTAGTTTACAGCTCCGCCGCACAGACCACCCTAGCCAGATTAGACCCCCTCTTCAATGCTTTCTGCCGCTTTGCCCTCAATGCCCCCCCTCGAGCACATCACTGCATGCTATACCATTCCCTGTCCCTACCATGCCTGAGTAACCGGCACCTAATTCCTTAGCGTTAAATTACTTCTAACTGGCTCCTCCTCCCTCCTCCCTACCTTGTATCCTCCCTATCTTCCCCACCTACCCCCTCTCACGCCCTCAGGTCTGCTGATGCTAGGCTACTATTCATCCCTCACCGAAGGACCACCGCCGGCCAATCAGCATTCTCTTGCCTCTTCCCTAAACTCTGGAACGGCCTGCCGGCCCAGATCCGCCATTCTTCATCCAAACTCTCCCTATCCTCTGCCCTCTCTAACTTCCTTGCACCCAATTGCAACTGCCCCTGACCACCCCCCTCGATAGCTCCTCTTCCCCCTTTCCCCCTGCGCCTGACCAGCGGCCCGGCCATCGCCTAATTGTCTGGATTATTCACTGCCCTACGCACTTACACTCTCACTCTTACCCTCTCTTCCCACTCCTAGTATCTCCCTTCTCCCCCCCTCCTAATCAACCTACGGTCCCCAGCCTCCTCCCACCTCACCTAACCTCCCCCCACACATCAACGTTTACTAGTCCCTCCTCCTCTACCCCCCATCTTGCCCTCCAAATCCTCCTGTCAACTTGGTGCATCTCACTGCAGCTCAATTTCTGCTACTGGCACTCAAGTTCTTCTACTGCTACCCTTGTTCTGATACTGGCACTTATGTAATTCATGCTTTGTCTCGATGTGTACCCATGATTTGTATACCCTGCCCTTGATGATCATGTTCTGTACTGTTCTTGCCTCGTTGTGTAACCATGTTATGTATACCCTGTCCTTGCTGATCCTGTTCTGTACTGTTCTCCTTATGTAGCAAGTCCAAATGTAATCCCTCCCAATTATGTACATTATCTGTATTGTGCTACTGCAAATTTCAACTACTCTATGTATACCTCCCTCCTCTGTAATCCCCCCAGGTCGCACCGTGAGACGAGCATCTTTTTGCTCAGTGTGCCTTTCCTGGTGAAACAGTTTCAATAAATAAATAAATAAAAGTGATTTGCTCAGGATCATGACTAGCTTAGGGTCATACAGTAATGCAAGTGGGGACTGTGGGATCTTAACCCAAAAATCTAGGTTTGCAGCTCATAACCTTAAACCACTGCACTATACTGCCTCCTTGAATGACAGAGGAAATGAAACAAAAATGCTTTTATCCATTCCATGAGGATGTGAACTTGTCTCTAATCTTGAAGGGGTTGCTATAAACAAAAGTTGTGTACTGCCAGTGCCAACGGTTTCAGAGCTCCTTTGGGGTTTATATTGCTTTGTACAATGTTTTGTGACATTTCGGTTTAGTACAATGTTAAGTGCCAGTGTGATCTGCAGAATATTCTGCTACTGTGGTAATACTGTAAATAATTTTTAGTCCTGTACCTATTTAGTTCCAGTATTTGTTAGCACCACAGTAGTTGTGTTTAAATTTTTTTTCTTGGCATCATGTTCCGTCATTTGTAGGAGTGTGATTTTAGTGGCTAGAGCACAAGCTTGGGGCCCAGGAGACGAGCGGTTCAAACCTCAGTAAAGTCAAATACTAACTGTGTCACCATGAGTAAGTCACATAATGCCCCAGTGCTCCTGTCCACCTAGCAGCAGGACCCCACTGGAAATGAGGTGACACATCTCAGCTGGACTATCCTGGGTAAATAAGTTGTAACAAATAATTGCTTTGTGTTGGTGTGTGATAGGATAGATGGCTGTCAGTACAGAACCCTTCTGAACATAGATGCCAGAACCTACAGGTGCATGTGGGGGGTGGACACCACCCACATTTGCCCATGAGCATTCAAAGTGTCCCTAAATGCATGCAATGTCAGAAGGGAAGCAATCATGGTCTCTTATTACTACAGTGCCCCAGTGCCCCACACACACACATACACAGTCACTTTTCTCCATGTTCCAGCACTACTCTGTCTGAAGGCTGCAACATAAAACAAGCATTTGTCAATGCCGAATGTTGATTGCCTATATGTGCTGTTTAGGTATTTGGAAGTGAAAGTATCGTGCCTAAGAACTGTCATGTGCTCCCCACCAAAGACATCCACTATGTGTTTCTGTTCGGTATTCACAGAAGAGGTTGAGGGGCAAGGGCCACAGCAGTTGCAAAGGCATGAAGAGGTGGACAATAGTCCATTCACAGGCAGAAGAATCCTGCAGAAGGTGAGTAAATTAACGGTGGACAAAGCGAGGGGACCAGATGGCATACACCCAAGGATTTTAAAAGAACTGTGAAGGGAAATAGCAGTACCTCTGGCAGCCATGTTCACTGAGTCATACAACACAGGGATGGTACCAGAGAATTGGAGGAGGGCACATGTGGTCCCTCTCTAGAAATCCAGCGGTAGGGAGGAGGCGGGGAACTATAGGCCGGTCAGCCTCACTTCAGTAGTGGGGAAGATCATGGAGACATTGGTTAAAGAAGGCATAGTGGGGCATCTAGAAGCCATTGGAGGCCAGGACCATAGGCAACATAGATTCACAGTGGGGAGGTCATGTCAGACAAATCTGGTTGTTCTCTTTGACTGGGTGACATAGGAAGTAAATCAGGGTGGGGCAGTGGACAATGCTTACCTTGATGTAAGCAAAGCCTTTGACACCGTCCCACACAGGAGGCTGATAAACTAGCTGAGTAGACTGGGCATGGAGGAAAGGGTGGTTAAGTGGGTTAGAAACTGGGTAAGAGACAGGAGGCAGAGAGTGGTGGCAAATGGGGTGCAGTCTGGGGAGAGGGGGTGACCAGTGGGGTGCTGCAGGGACTGGTCGTGGGGCCAGTCCTGTTCAATGTCTTCATTAGTGACATTGCAGAAGGGCTGAAGGGAAAGGTCTGCCTGATTGCAGATTACACCAAGAAATGTAACACAGTGGATACCCCAGAGGGGGTGGAGAAATGAGGAGGGACCTGGGGAAGGTTGAGAAATGGTCTGAGGACTGGCAACTGAAGTTTAATTCAGAAAAGTGCAAAATTATGCACCTGGGACACAGAAACCCTGGGGAAAGGTACAGGATGGTGGGGAGGGAGTTGCTGAGAGTCACAAAGAAGGAAAGGGACCTGGGGGGTTCTTATTTCAGATGGCCTGAAAATGTCAAAGTGGTAAGGCAGCTGGGAGGGCCAGTGACATGCTGGGGTGCATAGGCAGGGGTATCACCAGCATAAGGAGGGAGGTAATGATGCCATTATGTAAAACCATGGTCAGGCTTCACATGGAGTACTGTGTGCAGTTCTGGAGGGCGCACCTTCATAAGGATATTAACAGGCTGGAGATGGTCCAGAGAAGGGCGAATGAGATGGTACAGAGCTTGCAACACAAGACTTATGAGGAGAAATTAAGGGACCTCAATATGTACTCACTGGAAGAGAGGAGGGAAAGAGGGGATATGATAGAAACATTCAAGTACCTCCAGGGTATAAATATAACTACTAAGAAGCAGGAGACAGCTGCTATAGACATATGTGCCAGCTTCTGTGTGATATTCTTTTGTTCTTATAAATCTGTAATCTCCAGTATTTCAGTAGCCACATGACCACACTGCCTTCTTTAGGCAATTTTATGCTGGCTGATGCCTGGTATTAGATGGCAGACAGAGGGCTCACCAGATTGTGTTGTCATTTGAAAAACTTCATAGAGTGTTCTTTAACTGATAAGCATTTTGGAAAGCTGGTGAAGGTCTCACAATTTTTATTATGATTTTATCTCCTTATGTCTATGCCCTTTGGTGACCCCATCCCCACAGCCCAACAGTCATCAGTGGCCACAGCTGCAGCCTTCTTCTTGCCAAGATGGTGGGTGAGAAACATAGAAACATAGAATTTGAAGGCAGATGAGGACCGCTTGGCCCACCTAGTCTACCCATTTCCCTACATGATGGATAAGCTGCAGATTCTAGTTAATCAACTGCTTACTTCCTTCTACCCTTCCAGTAGAATTGCCCTATGTCTGTCCGTGAGCAGCTGCCTTCACAGTCTGTGAAGTCTGACGTCTTTCAGTGCCACTTATTGGTCATCTTCCAACACAGGTGAGGCGCTGCCAGCCAAGGATGCCGGAAGATAGTAAAAGCTGAAGGGCTGAGAATCAAAAGGGCACTTATGAGGGTACAAAGGGCACTTTTTCTACACTAGTTTTGCCATACAGAAATAAAAAGTGGCTACCGCTCTTTCCGCACTCCGGTCCGGCACCTATGCTGCCAGCCCAAAACTAACTCAGGACAAGCAGTTTTCAAAGTGGGGAAGAAATGGAGTGAGGAAGAATGAAGTACTCATTCAGATGCGGCATTGATTTTAAGATCAGCATACTGGTGTGGACACTACAAACAGAACCCCAGCTCTTTAAGCAGCCTTATGAAGAGTAAAGGCTTTTCAAAGCACTGGGGTTGTATTTGTTGTACTGTAAGTGGGCTGCATCTAATTTGGTAATTTACTGTACCTTACATCTGGATGTATGGTAGGCCCAACTTTGAATAAACACTGCACCTGAATTAACACACAATGCCATAGATACATAGAATTTGTCAGCAGAAAAGGACCGCTCAGCCCACCCAGTCTGCCCAAGTATTCTCTACCTTCTCTACCTATTTGTAACTCCTGCCTGTATATGTTACTGCATGTCTTATTCTGCCTCTGTCCATCAGGACCTCCTTGTGAATGAGCTTGCTTAATGGATTTTTTTCTGCAACGAACTTGAACCTACTCCACTTCCATAGCCCTATTGATCTCCATTGACCCCCTCCTTCCCCTTTTTCTAATATACCCCTGTGTTTATCCCATGCATGCTTCATGCCCCCTACCATTTTAGCTTCCACCACTTCTTCTGGCAGTCTGTTCAAGGCATCTACCACCCTTTCAGTAAATAAATATTTCTTCACATCTATCCTGAATACCCCCCCCAGCTTCATTGTATGTCCCTTGGTTTGTGTGCTCATCCTCATTTGAAGGAAACTCCCCAACTGTACCCTCTTTATCCCTGTGAGGTACTTTGTAGGTCCTGATCATGTCACCTCTCTCCCTCCTCTCTTCCACAGTGCACATGTTGGGATTCTTCAGCCTTTCCTTGTAGGGATTCCTGTGAAAATTCTGAACCATTTTAGTTGCCCTCCTCTGGAAAACCTCCACCTTATGTCCTTTCTGAAGTGTGGACTCTAAAACTGGACACAGTACTCCAGCTGGGGGTATACCAGGGAGTGATACAATGGTAGCACAACATCCCTCCTCCTCCTACTGGAGATGCCATTCCTTATGCACCCTAGAATCCAATTTGCCCTGCCCATAGCCTTGTCACACTGTACTGCCATCTTGAGGTCCTCTGATATAATAATCTCAAGAACCTTTCCATGTCTAGTGAGTATCAGTACCTCCCCCATCCTATACCCAGCATCGGGGTTCCTATGCCCTAGGTACATGATTTTACTCTTGTTGGCATTGAACCCCAAGTAAGTAAGAAAATGGAACTGATTTGAATGAATTGTAGGCTTTTAAGCAGCTTTTCAGGAAGTGTGTATATATATGTGTGTGTGTGTGTGTGTGTGTGTGTGTGTGTGTGTGTGTGTGCGTGTGTGTGCGGCGGGGGGGCTCTACTATAACTGTTTGCTTTTGATTTGGTATAATGTGCAAACAGATTAACCTTACTCCCCACTCCGTGTGCTACTTCGGAGATAAAAAGCCCAAATAGCATTGGGCCAAGCACTGAGCCCTGTGGCACCCCGCTTGTCACTGCTGTGGGTGCTGAGAGCTACCCCACCACCACCACCACCCTCTGCACCCTCCGCTGTAACCAGTTCTCTATCCATGTAGTCAGACCACGTTCCACCTGTAACTCTCCTTCTCCTCACTCTTCTCCTCCTTGGCCTGAGTCAGTGCTCCCAGTAGTCCGCACCCTTTCTCCTCCTTATTCTTACCAGGTGGTGGTGCCTTCTGTATTACACTCAGACCACTCTGCCCGCCCCCTTCCAGGGTTAGTACGCCTCTGCCTTTGCCTATATCTAGGGTGGTGAGCTCATTAGGCTCCCCTGTCCAGACCTTTCTATCAACTTCAGTCTTTTGGCCACCCCACCCCCAGCCATTTGTTTAAATCCATCTTAGTAAAGATACGGCCTTCTAATCCTGCCTTTTTTTTTTTACATATTTTCTCATTGGGCTACGGTCGGCTTGGTCATCTTGACCAAACCCCATAGCCCTACCCCCGACATCAGGCTGACCTGCTCACTTCCACAGATTACACCCATGGTGGGGTGGTGAGGAGCTTCCCAGGTCAGCCCACCGGAGCAGGATCCGGTTGAGGAGGCGCCATTCGGGGTGGGAAGGGGGGTCAGAAGCTTATGCTGCCTGACCGTAACACATTTTCCACTTTTCTCCCTTTTGCGGAGTGCGGACATGCAATGACGCTTAGGCACAGTATGCCAACATCCACCACAATCCGCCACCCTTTACTGCACCACTGTAGTAGCACCCATGGTTGTCACCAGGGGCTGCTACAGAGTGGTGGATCCCGCCCCAGGATAGGAAAGCAGTCCTCCGGATGCTCAGTCCTATCCCTCCCTTGCCAACCCCTGGCAGGCCAGGCTTGCATCTGAACCCAGGTCGCCAGCATGGCGCGAGGTGTGGCATCCAGGACCTCAGCCCTCAGTGCCAGTGGCCCAGCAGCCATGCCTTTAATACACTCCTCCTCTTTCTGCTCTAGTGTACCCTCTCCCCCGTGTACCAGTCACTATTCCCCCACCACCCTACCCCAGTTAGTCACTAACCCATAATGTTTTGTGTGGCACCAGTCCCTCAGCCACTCAAACTCCTCAAGCCTACCCTTCCTCTCCGTGCTTGCACATGGTACCGGCAGTACCTCCCAGAATGCCACCGACTTCTCCACCCCCTCACACTGCCTGCCTAAGTACTCAAACCTCCCCCTGACTACTTCCACCGTGTCCCCTGCCAAGTTGTTTGTACTCGCATGCAATGATAGATGAGGTTTCTTCCTCCCCTTCGGTGCTCGCTTGAGCAGTGCCTGCTCTGCCCCTCCTACAGTAAACCTGGGGACAGTTTCAACCCAAATATGGCTGTGCCTATCCCCCTTTCCATCCCATCTCACCCATTTCAGTATAGAATCCCCCAGGACGAGTACCTCCCTGCCCCTTAACCCCTTTCCCTTCTAATGCCCCTTCCACCACCCCAGTATTCATTCTTCCCTGTCCCTTACCCCCACCAACTGCACCCTCTGTGACTTCTGTATCTGTACCCTCTACTTCTGCCTCACCCCTTTTCTCTGCCTTATTCCTCCCATCCCCCTTGAACCCCTTCCCAGCCTGACTACTTCCTACTGGACTTCCCGTGTCGACCTCCCCTCCTCCCCTGCTGGATTCCAACCCCCTCCTATCCTCGCTGTTGTCGATTTACAGCCCCCATTCCCTTCTACCCTGATAGTGATGCCCCTCCCATCCTTCCCCCTTCCTATAGCCTTCTCTCCTTCAGTCACCACCCTTCCTTTCTTACTAGCCCCCTTCTACTCTTTTGTCCTCGCTATCTCTTCCCCTACCTGTTGCCATCCTTCTCATGCCCCGCTTGTCCTCCCCTCTTCAGTATGTTCCTGCTCCCCTTCTCTGTCCCATAGCAGAGGTTCGAATCTACTCATAGTTGATACCAGTCTTAGATCTCTTACCCCTATTGGTTCCCCCTCCATGTGTTCCCCTCCATGCCACCCTTGATCCTTCCCTACCCACAGCCATCTGCTCTCTCCCCAGTTCTCCCCTGGTACTCCTCGTCATCTCTTCCTCCCCCATCAAGAGGCCCCCCACCCTCGCCTCGGGCACCTCCTCCCTTCTCCTCTCTGTTCTGCTAGTGCCTCTGATACTGGGGTCAGTTTCAGTCCCTAGTTATTCTTTCTCCATCCCCCTTTGCCATCCCCTATTCCCCCCCTCAGGATGCCTACCATACTCATCTGCCCTGCCACTTACACTCCTCTCTAACCTCCACAGTTCCTCCCTCAAACTAGCCAGTCATCTACAGACCATACACCCCCCCATCCTCCAAGCCCAGTCCAGGATCATAACATGCCCACACCCTGTACACCCCTCCACCCTTCCAAAGATACCCACCCTATTAATATGTGGCACCTGCCCCATTTGGCCCCCATCTTATGTTACGGGCTCTTATGTAATGCCCCAAGTAAAGTGGGGGCACCACAGAAAATAGTGGAATTGGGGGCATCACAGAGATTTGAGGGGTCAGACAGTTATGGGAACCCTGGCAGCTTAATGGGAAACCCTTGAAAATCTTTAGTGACCCTCTGAAACACAGAACAGGCCCCACTCCAGCAGACAGTCCTAGCAGTCTAAATTCAGGGTTTTAAAAGAAAACCATTTTTTCCCCTTCCTTGGTGCTCCCTTCCCCCTGCTCAAGACCAACACCTAGTCAGCCAAAGCCAAACCAGTTGGGCCACATTCCTGTCCCACAGTGGAGAAGGAAGCCAGGCTGAGCCCTCTTAGCCAATCCCTGTGGCCCGGGTAGATTCAAATTTGGAGACTTTTTTTTTTTAAGCCACTGACCCAGCCTCAGGAGGCTGATCTCTGGATGAAGGAGCCAATCCCCTGGCAGGTAGCCAGGACCACCCCAGCCTAGAGGAGGCTCTGCACAGGTTGGAGAGGGGGGAAAGAGTTTGACCAGGGAGGGTGAAGAACAGTAAGGCAGTGGATGTCGGCTTCCCTGTTAGGAGAGTGAAACGAATCCCCTAGGTTCCTTCGGTGTAACTCCCTCCAGAAGATCCCCAATAGCAGCCTCGGTGTTGTTTTGCAGAAATCTGCCATCTAGTTGGGTCCCCCAGTGCATCAAGTCAGTCTATTTGGTTGGGAAACAGGCCCAGTGAACCTTTCATGCAGCAGTCTCCAGGAGAAGAGGCCTTATCACTCCTTTGTGGTTGTGCATTCCCCAGAGTACAGAAATCCTAGTTGAACTCCAGGGGTAAGTAGGCTTGTTGTCCAGCATTTCCTTTAATAATTAGTCCTAGCAAGACCTGCTGCAGCCAGGGGAAGGATTGTTTGTTTAGCAATTGTATTGTTGCACTGTGTAATTATTGTTTAGAATTGTTCGATTGCTTCCATTGCACCCCTCCCCCCCAGGGTGGAGGAAAGCTGCTATCTTGTTCAATTGTATAGAGACAAAGTGAGAGAGAGAAGTGAGAACCAAGAAGGCAGAAGCTAGGAGAGTTCAAACCAAATAATTGCTGGACCAAGATTAAAAGTGTTTGTGAACTCCTGTCATGAAGGAATCTCTGCTAGTCTAACTTATTCTAGGCAGTCTGTGCTCCAAATAGAGTGACTGGGGAACTCCCTCTCAGCCAAGAGTCACAGAATTGCTAGGTAAAGCCAGCTCAAAGTATTACTGGTGAGAAGGGAAATGTTCATGCTGAATTTCCAATTGTTTAGCTGTAAAAATCTAATTACTAGAGGACTGGCAGAGCCTTAGTGCATTCTTCTCTCAGAGTTCTAGGGTAATCTGAGCTCTAGTAATGGGGAAAACATAGTCCTTTGTCCATGTAATAGAAGGGCGGGGCAGCCCATAGCTGGGACAAAGAGACTAGGTATCTTGGCCTCTTCCATACTCAGAAGGCACCCAGAGCTGCTCCATATTAACAAAGGGTTGGGTCATCAAACTGTTTCAATGCCCAGGAAGCAAACTGTATTTTCTTTATCTGCCTGCATTCTCCTGTTGCTTGCCTATCTCTCAGCTGTTCCTGATTTTCAGGGATGTCCCTGGTTTTGCCTCAGGGATTTCTTCTATCCTTCTTACGTCTGGCATTTCTGGCACAAAAGAGTAGGGATTGTGATCACAGAATAATGCCAGCCATTGATGTTAGTCTAGTTCTCATTAAGAAAATGCTATTCACACTAAGAAACATGTACACAGCTTCTGGGACTAATATTACTATTTTATCTGATGTGTTCCTGATTTTGGTCATTTGTTCCTGATTTGTGATGAGAGAGGTTGAGATGTATGGTTGCCTAGGCCCACTGCTTGATGTGTCTGAACTGCTGTATTCAATCAAACTGTTTTAAGTTGCTGAACTGCTTGCTGTGACTGAACTGGTATATTCAATTGAAGAGTACAAGTGACTGAACTACCTTATTCCTGGGGTATCATGACTGCACTGCCTTATTTGCTCAATTGTCCTGTGTGACTGCATTGCCCTGAGGGCATTGATTGCTGCAGTTGCCTACTGCTACTTCCTCTGAAGACATTTGGGGCCACCCCGTCCCAAGTGGTGGGGCTCTCGGTCGTAAAAGAAGAGGGGGGATTGCCTTTCAGGTTTGTAATTTTTGTTCTCTTCCAGGCTCCTGCATACACCTCACACCTCATCTAGAATTCCTCCGGTGCCTCTTCTTCAACCCAGGGAGGGTCCCTGGGAAGCCCAATATCACCTGCACCCACTTCCAGTGACCTCCACCAACTCCAAGTGTTCGCCACGGCGCCCCAGGTTGAGTTGCCGGTCATAAGTGATAGCCAGCTGGTAGCTAGGGCCCACCAAAGTGAGCCAGGTTAGGGGCCGCCCCGGCTCTAGCTTGAGGGACTTAAGTCATTTGCCGAACTCGGAGGCACATTGCCCATTCTCCTGCACAGACATTGTCCCAAGGTGTCAGTTGTACCAGTGACCTACATTGTCCCAAGGTGGCAATGGTACCAGTGGCCTATACCAAGGCCTTGCCAAGGATTGCCAGGCTCTGTGCCTCATTCCCTGAGGTGGCATAATTACCGGTGGCCCACGCAAGAGGCCACACCAAGGGTTGCCACACTCTTGATTGTACTGCCCATAGGTGGCTCGTGTTCCAGTGATGCATCAAGAGGTCACACCGAAGATTGTTGGATTTTGAAGCTGCAGGGGTGAAGTGGTAAGGGTTCCGGGGACCTGCCCAAAGGTTGTCCAGTGGATCATCACTCCCAGCATCCTTTCCTCGACTGGAGATCACCTGCCCAAGGTCACCACAGCCAACATCCCCAGAGGAGGTTCTCTTCCGCTACAACCTGGCGTCAGCACCCATCCTCGACCAGGCGCTGCCCAGTCGACGTTGCCTCAGCGACACCAGGAGTCACCTTCTTCCCAGGGCCAGGAGGCCTACAGTGTTTTACTTGGTTTTTGGTTCACTGGGGGACGCCCCATTTTATGGCCTGTATAGGAAGCACTTCCTTAGGTTCACCCTCAGCAGTCAGCTGACCAAAATACTAGAAACCCAAGCTTGGTGCATCGGATTGCTACATCCTTAGACTTGAATAACCTGGACTTTTGTATGATATTAGTGGGGCCAGGTTGTGGTCCCAGTAATCTTATTTACTCTTTCTCATGGGCGATAGTGTTAGTGACTGCTAAGACTTTTCTGTGTGCCCCAACTGTTGCTAATAAAACTTGTATCTTGGCTCTAGAGTACGCCTCCAGCCTCTCCTTCCAGATTTATCTGGCATCACCATAAACTATAGGGTTACGAACCACCACAGCTCGTCCACCACACTTACTCCCAGGTTCTGTACCCTACTACAACTGTTAGGCTCCTATTTAGTCAAATTCCTGTCCCCCCAACCCCACACTAGTCCCCCTACTAACCCCTTGCCAACCAGAGTAATTCGGTCTCAAATCTCATCCGTTAGATACTGTATTAGTGTAGCAATCTTAAAGCCTCCTTGTCCAATTTTCACCCCTCAGCTGCCATACTTTTTGTTCTCGGCCCTCATATAGTTTCACTTAGCCCAGTTAGAAATCCTATTGCACTCCAAGTATTACTCAGCTCGGTTAGAGAAATAAACAGGACAAATAAATATGTATTATTACAGCAATCCTAAAGTATCCAATCATTGCTTTGTCTCGACTCCAGAGACTGTGCTGTAATATAGGACCACAGAGGACCTGGATGGAAGGATGAGCAACTGTAAAGTCCCGGCAAAGTTCCATTGAGCTTGCTCACTCCCCTTCTCTCACTCGCTCGTTCTGTTTCTCCCGGCGCTGCAGGCAGCCCTTTTGTACTGGGCTCCCTGCCTGCGTTGGTGCTTTTTTCTGCCCACAAAGAAGTTCACAGCTGTCCCTACAGAGCTCTGTTGAGGTCGCTCACTCCCCCTCTCTCACTCGCTCATTCTGTTTCTCCTGGCACTGCAGGCTGCCCTTTTGTACTGGGCTCCTTCCTGCATTGGTGCCTTTTTCTGCCCACAGAGAAATCCGCAGCAGTCCCGACAGAGCTCAGTTGAGCTCGGTTACTCCCCCTCTCTCACTCACTCAATCCTAATCTGTCCCAAACACTGATTTCCCAAAGCGACTGCGCTATTCTGTGCCTGAAGCACGAAAACACATTTTGGCCAGGATGTGAAAAATAACAGTTGTACTGTTCATAAGGAGGTGTGAAAAAATTGCCAGTGCTAAAAATCTGGTGTGAAAATATTACTAATTTGCAAAGTTACAAGGGTGCGTGGAAACTGCAGAACGCACGCTCGTAACACAGTCATTGTATGGATTTTCATCACAAAATTTTCACCATAGGCATTTTAGGACCTCTGCTCATGAACAGTGTCACTATGGTTTTCTTAATGTGTCCTGAACACTGATTTCCCCCAGCGACCCCGCTATTCTACGCCTAAAGTCCGAAAACGCATTTCGGCCAGGATGTGAAAGATGACAGCTGTACTGTTCATAAGGAGGTATGGAAAAATGCCAGTGTTGAGAATCTGTAGTGAAAATATTGCAAATTCGCGAAGTTATGAGCGTGCGTAGTAACTGTGCAACGCACGCTCGTAAAACAGTCATTTTTTGGATTTTTTCTACCAAATTTACTTCTCAGCTCAGTTAGAGAAACAAACAGAACAAATAAATATGTATTATTACAGCAATCATAACACTATAGCTCAGTACTTAGCTCAGTTAGAGAAATAAGCAGAACAACTTAATCTGTATTATTACAGCAATCCTAAAACTATCCAGTCATTGCTTTGTCTCCACTCCAGAGACCTTGCTGTAATATAGGACAACAGAGGACTCTGAGCAGGAAGGTGGGCAACTCTAAAGTCCCGTCAGAGCTCCACTGAGCTCTCTCACTCCCCCCCCCTCTCACTTGCTTGTTCTATTTCTCCTGACACTGCAGGCTGCCCTTTTGTACTGGGCTCCTGCTTGGCGTTGGCACCTTTTTCTGCCCACAAAGAAATCCACAGCAGTCCCGACAGAGCTCTGTTGAGCTAGCTCACTCCCACTCTCTCACTCACTCATTCTGTTTCTCCTGGCAATGCAGGCTGCCCTTTTGTACTGGGCTCTTGCCTGTGTTGGTGCCTTTTTCTGCCCATAAAGAAGTTCACAGCTGTCCCGACAGAGCTCCGTTGAGGTCACTCACTCCCCGTCTCTCACTGGCTCATTCTGTTTCCCCTGGCACTGCAGGCTGCCCTTTTGTACTGGGCTTCTGCCTCCATTGGCACCTTTTTCTGCCCACAAAGACATCTGCAGCAGTCCTGATAGAGCTCCGTTAAGGTCGCTCACTCCCCTTTTTCTCATTCGCTCGTTCTGTTTCTCCTACTGCTGCAGGCTGCCCTTTTGTACTGGGCCCCTGCCTGCATTGACGCCTTTTTCTGCCCACAAAGAAATCCACAGCAGTCCCGACAAAGCTCCGTTGAGCTCGCTCACTCTCCCTCCCTCACTCGCTCTCGTTCTGTTTCTCCCGGCACTGCAGGCTGCCCTTTGTACTGGGTTCCTGCCTGCATTGGGATCTTTTTCTGCCCACAGAGAAATCTACAGCAGTCCTGACAGGGCTCAGCTGAGCTTGGTCACTTCCCCCTCTCACTCGCGCAATCTTAATCTGTCCCAAACACTGATGTCCCACAGCGACCATGCTATTCTGTGCCAGAAGTGCAAAAACATATTTCGGCCAGGATGTGAAAAATGACAGCTGTAATGTTCATAAGGAGGTGTGAAAAAATGGCAGTGTTGAAAATCTGGCGTGACAATATTACAAATCTGTGAAGTTACAAGGGTGCGTGGGAACTGCGCAACGCACACTTGTAACACAGTCATTTGATGGACTATCATCACTAAATTTTCAACATAGGCATTTTAGGACCTCTGCTCATGAGCAGTGTCATCATCATTTTCTTAATCTGTCCCGAACACTGATTTCCCTCAGCGACCACGCTATTCTGCGCCGGAAGTGCGAAAATACATTTTGGCCAGGATGGGAAAAATGACAGCTGTACTGTTCAGAAGGAGGTGTGAAAAAATGGCAATGTTGAAAATATGGCGTGAATATATTGCAAGTTTGCAAAGTTACGAGCGTGCGTGGCAACTGCGCATCGCACGGTCATAAAAGAATAATTTTCTGGATTTTTCCCACCAAATCTGCAACATAGGCTTTTTGAGAGCCCACCTCATGAACACTGGCACTGTTGTTTCGTTAATCAGTCCTGAAAGGTGATTCCACGCAGTGACCGTGAAATCACCTTTCAGGGCCGAATAACACCATGACAGTGGCTGAATTCATGGGGGGGGGGTTCCAAAAACCCCATGTTGAAAATTTGGTGCTAAAATTCCAAAAAATGTCTGAGATATGCACCAAAGTTGAAAAAAAACTATTTATGCCATTATACAACTTATCGACATTTCCTCAGTTCGCAGTTGGCTTTGAAGAGTGCAGATGTGTTCCCGGTCCACCGAAAATCATCGCGCCAGACTCCGGAGGTAAGTATGGGGCGAGGTGGGAGTGTGGGGAGGTGGGGTATGCAGTGGGTGGGCACAGGTTGGGAAGGGGCGCAGACAGCGAGGGACCGTTTTCTTCTTTTCAGGGTTTACAAAAAAAAAAAACAAATAGACATCGCAGGACATTTTTTGTTTTTAGCAGGTACTTCTGGCACACTGGGTTGGGCTCCCAGCAGGCCACCTGCGTGTTTTAGGGTGGTGGGTTCTGGAGTCGACAGGGATTGGGCACCCCGTCTGCACATACTTGGGGGGTCTCATGAGCCAAGGGGATTGGGCACCCCTTAGCAAAGAAAGAAGGGGGAAATGCTGTAGACGGGGTTGGGCGCAGCCGGCCAAAGAAGAAGGGGGACATGATGCGAGAGGTTGGGCACCGCAGCACACAACGTAACAGAAACCAACCAGGTCTGGGCTCCTCATCAGCAAACTGGATCGGGGGGAATGCAAGGGGCCGCCCTGCAATGATGGGTCACTGCCTCATTGCAGCGGATGATGCTGCAATGACGAGGCGGCCCTGATTGCAGCGGCTGAAACTTTTCAAGGTTGTGGCATGCTGGCTGAACTACTATCAGCAGCAGTATGCCACGGCATTGGGGAATAGGGGCTAAGCCTTAAAAGGCACCGGGGGCATTGGCCACAACAGTGCCACACCTCCACAACCTGCTTCTGAAGCAAGCTGCCGCAATATGTTTCTTGTGCATGAGTGCAATCAACATAAAAAATCTTTATTTGAACACCATCCGGAAAAAGGTTTCCTTTCACCAAAGTAAAAGAAAAAACACAGCAGATTTGTTTTTTCATTTCATGATTCCAACTGTTTCACTCTGTCTTTCCAGCAGGAAATCTCCAGTAGCCCCGTCTTTTTGAGATAAAACCTTTTCACTTCTTTGATGCTCCCAGGTGCAATCACTAAACTATTAAGTTGCTGGTCGTGACAGCTCATCAAGAGGCTTAACTCTTATTTTCCTCATACCTTGAAAGAGGCAGTATAGTGCAATGGTTTAAGGCTCTGAGCTGTAAACTTAACAATCTGGGTTTGAATTCCACAGTCCCCAGCTGCATTACTGTATGATCCTGAGCAAATCACTTAACTTTCTTGTGCTCTCAGGTCACACCTGGACTCAAGCTTCAGCTTAGTGTGCCTCTCCTGGTTAAAATATTTATCAACTATATGTGTTTCCCCTGATGTGATGTCATTTCCTGTGCCTGTGATTTAGAAAATGGATGCCTGCAGCTATAAAGGGAGGGGAAACTGAATGGGTATAATTCTGGCCTTAAAAGTATTATGGGTTCGGGCAATAGCTTATGTAAAGCAGATTTCCATTGGTAACACTATTGATTAATTTAATCCTAGATGAACGTTTCCCTTTAAAGCAAAGAGCATCACTTTGTGTTCAATATTGTAAAAGATGCTTTTGTTTCTTTTACTGTTACATTTTCCCTGCAATCTCATTCAGGTTGGGTGCCCTCCTATATCCCGGTCAAGTGACATATGTTGTTGGTGATGGTGGTTGGGAGGTGGATTCCCCATTAGAGACGTAGAATGTTAGATCATGTGGAGGAGGGGTCAATTCCTCACTCTTATGAGTACATTCCTCCATCATGTACTTCTCTACCAAATTTAACCCCTGATTTTTAATGCTGTCACCCCTCCATCTACTGTGTTCTGTCTTTCTTGGCACCCTCAAATCCTTTTTGCTATAGGGTTACCATTGCCCCCCTGACATAATAGCCATTTTCACTGACTTCCCCTTAGCCCATGGCTTCCACCCTATGGGAGGACTCCCCTGAGCTCTGAAAGATTTCACAGGAAAGCCAGTATCAAGACAGAATGACAGGGAAGCGAGCCTTGAAGCCAGACCACATGTACGTGATGCAAGTGTAAAGGTTAGAAGAGGCCTGTCTTTGTGATTTATGTCAGTGCCCTGCTGAGTGTCAAGTGAGGACCTTGAAAAGGAGCCAATGCCAGGTACAACACTTTGCCCCCTCTCCAAAGGCCACAATGGATGGTCATGCTTTGGCAAATGTGGGGTCCCACTCTTGAAATTTGAAACATTCCCTGGGCATGTGCTTAGCCTCCCCCCCCAGCCCTGCTTTGGATGCTCACCTCAAGGTATAAACCGATGTTCCCTGCATAGCGAGTGGAGCTTGTTTCCATGTGACATATTTGTTCCTTGTACCTCTTTTTTTTTTTTTTACACTTGTGCTGTGTTTGCACAATAAACTGAACATCTTGCATTTAGCCTCTGTGTCTTGTGCCAGTTTTGTGCCTTTTCATTGTGTTTCCATGTGGGAGGCCCAGGGTCAATTGTGTGAACCCCACTCACACCCCTTGGCACCCGTGTTCAGACAGCCTTGCTACCTAACGTGGTCCCATAAACAAATAGGTCAGCATGGTGATGGGGCTAAATCTATGCAGTAAGAAGAGAGGATTTTCTAGCGTCTCAGGGGAAGAAACACTGCTGATGAATTTATTTGTTCATTTAAAATTGTTTACAAGCATGAAAGGCAAACAGAGATAATGAGCTTCATTTCCAATTGCAACCTGGTGAAGGAGACAGGTTATCATGCATATACATTGGAGGAAATTAATCAAGTGATGAAACAGAGGTTGAGTGGTCTAATGGTTAGAGCTTGGGAACTGTGACACTGCAGGTTCAAATCCCACTAGCGACAAATTCTCACCGTGTGATCTTGGGCAATTAACTTAACCTCCCAGTGATCAAGTCTACCCAGAAGCAGCAATGGGTAGAAACAAGACCATACTGGAAATGAGATGTTGCATCTCAGATGGGCTAGCGTGTGTAAATAAATTATATATGTGTATATATATATATATATATATATATATATATATATATACACACATACAGTATATATGATTTGGGCTGGTAGTAGTGAAATATACAAATAGACACTTTTAAAATAAATGGGTGCATGTATTGCTTGCAACATTTTTATTGTTTCGGACCTATACCTTCTCCCCAACCAAGACCAAGCTGCACACCAGTGCTCTTGCTCTTTAATTTCTGCGTCCCACCTTTGTTATCTGGCTTTGACAGCTGTTTCAATGTACTCACCTTTACAGTTTATTTTTCTTTATTGCCTTGTATATTGCATACTGTATGTAACTATTCCTGCTGGACTATGTTAACCTGCTGACTGCTGCTGCCCCCCCCCAGTACCCCCATGAAAACGAGATGTTACATCTTTATTTGTTCATTTATTTAAAAGTTAGTAACTGGGAAAGGCATACTGAGCCAGGGCTCGTTTCCAGGTGAGACTTGGGGGGGGCGGGTAGCATATACAGGTATTGACAATCCAAAAACAGTTACAATGAACAAATAATCCATTGTACTGCTCCCTGCTTTACCCATAATACCCTGCAGCTCCCACACCCCACACACAGTGGGGGATCCTTCAGAGACTTAGATCCATGTGTCAGGGCAGAAGTTGTGGTGGGGTTGCTAAGTTCCTGGAGACATCATTCACCATTGGTTCAAGCAGCCTAGTTTACCATTTCGCTCACCTTTGGCACCCCCAGGCACTCTTACCAGAGGTCACACAGGCAACTAGTCACGGACCCCTCAAAAACAGCCGGGGTCAATAATGGGCTCACAAATGTGCCTGCTGTGATCCCTCCTACTCCAACTGCTGCTCCTTACATATCAAATCGTGTGCTATAATTGTTTTTAACTCAGTACAAGACAATTCAGTTTATTTTTCTATAGTATTCTTCCTACAAAAGTAGGGTCTCATGGGGTTATCCCAGTTAGAGTCATTTCAAATAAAGGTTTACATGAGGAGTTCAAACCTCTTGAAATCTCATCTAAAAACATATTTATTCTCACTTGCCTTTCAGACATAACCTCATCTTCCCTTCTATCTCAGGTTAATTTTTCTGTCTTTACTCATCTGTTTGCGTGGTATCTATCTAACCACCGCTTTGTTCATTGTGCATCTGTGAAGCATTCTGGGCTGCTTTTGTAGGAAGAACGCTATACAAAAATAAACTGAATTGTCTTGTACTGAATGGGGTCTACAGCTAGATGAGTGAGGCTTGGGGCCATTAAAAAAATGAATGTTTATTTTAATTTGTGCTTGCTGATATATCCTTATTTACATGGCACAGCTACTTTTTGAGAGGATCCTGGGGGGCATTGTAATTTGCTGCAGCAAAACCCATACAAAGTAGTTATGAGCTGATACAGCTAGATATAAGGTATAAACCGCACAGAAAAAAGTAATAGAAATAAGACTGTGGGTCTCCTTGACAGAATAACTGGCATCTTCCAGAGTGTAATATATAAACAAACTTAGTTTCTCAATATGTATGTGACCCTTGAATGACATGTTCAGGTTCAAACCCTGGCCTGCTGACTGTACAGGGCCCAGCTGGTTGAGGGGGTTGGGTTTGTTCTTTCTCCTCCAGTAGAGAGGTTCATCCCAGACAAATAAGAAAAAGTGCAGCGGTGCCACCCAAAGAGAACAAGTGGGTCAGATGTGTGGTGTATCACCCCCTTGGATGCAATACCTACCCACCTCCCTACACTGGACTGGACTATGCCCTTTAGTGTGATAGCCCCTGGGATTTTGTTGCAGTCCTCCTGGGTTGCCATCTAGTTGAGCTGGTGGGGTCATGGCACGGAGGAGTAGCATGTCCCATGCCTTAGGTAACACAGAAACAGAAATTGATGGAGATAAGAACCGCTAGGCTCATCTAGTCTGCCCATTTTCCCCTGCCTACTGTAAAAGCCGCAGACTCTACTTGATCTCTGTCTTTACCTCCTCATTCCTATTGCTAGTGTTCCCCTATGCCTGTCCCATACATGTAGGTTGGAGATGGGATCGCTGGGGAAGAAACCCTACACATGCGCTCCTGCTCCAGGCTGTTGGTGGCAGTCAGTGGTGCAGGAAGCATTGAAGTGATGTGGCAGGCCTGATTTTGTTGTTCCCAGTCCCCTCTTCTAGAATCCAGGGACTGGGACAGAAGAATGCAGCCTGCTAGGAAAGGGCACAGAAGGTGCCAATGAGATCCTGCTGCACTGCTCTCTCTCCATGCCACACATGAGGTTAAGAGAGAAAGAGAGAGTGATCTGACCTCCATCCCATAGCAGCAAGAGTTCAGGAGCCTCAGAAGGGTGGTAGGGGCAGTTCAGCTAAGTCCCCTCCTGGGGGGGTTACACTCTCCCCTGTGTCATGAATTGTGCTCCTGGAATTCCATGAGTTCCATCCAGTGCGGATCTGAAAGACACAAAACAGGCAACAACAACTACTAACAGTTCAACCTACACAAATGGTTCCTAGCTAGTCCACGTACAGTCTCCAGTCACATAATGGTATCACAGGTTTCAGAATTTGCAATATTTTCAAAGACATTTCTTCATAAATAAGTGGTTCCTATCTGACCACATTTCTGTACTCTGCATCTCAACATTGTAACCTAGGACTATCAAACACAATACGGGATATGGAATGGGATGCAATAAAGATGCCACGATGCCCTGTATACAGGGCAGGTCAGTGGAGGCACCCAGGGTGTCATACCTGAGCTTCAAAATAGGTCTTACAGGTCTTTCTGAATGCCGCAAGGGGACTGCTTCCTGTTCTTTGGCAATTTGGGGTGCTCGTTCCTCCTTTCTGGCCAGGAATTGAAGTTCCTTAGAATGAGTTAGTTCCTTTACAACATCTGGTTCTTCATCGGGTTCTACATGATCTTCCACATGCCCTAGTTCAGGAATAGTTGACATAATTGCAGATACAAAAGGCTGTTTATCTGGATTTAACTGTGTGGGTGGAGTAGATGCCATTCAGCAATCATCAGAAACATTTAGCAGATGGGGAATGCCTACTGCCAAATGGTAATGAACAAGGTCATCCTCTTTGTCAAATGAATCTGTTGCAATTTGTGTTGGTTCAGCTGCAGGTGTCTCTGGAAGCCTGGGTAGATTATTATCCAGGTTGGGGGTAGGCTAACTGGTTTTGCTTCTGTGTTTATGAGAACCTCGAGTTTCCATCCTCTGGAAGAGTACTGGCTCATGGTCTAAACCTGGCACATCCAGCTGTCCAGTGGGGAGTGAATGGTTACAATGCAAAGTTTTACTTCTACTATGACCCCCATCTGGGCAAACTCTGTACACTGGCAAGTACACAAGTTTTCCTGCAACCAGATAGGTGATGTTGCCCCACCAGTCTGAAATTTTATGCTTTCCTGGTAACCCAAGTTTCAGACCAAGACTGTCTCCAGGGAGTAACTCTTGAGCTCTGAAATGTTTGTCCTCTCTTGCTTTGTTTATTTATTTATTGTTGTAGATTGGTGTCCAGGAAAGACACACTGAGCCAAGGCTCATTTCTAGGTGCAGCCTGAGAGAAGGGGATAGAGGATACAAAATACATAGCACAGACACAGTTCACAGTTACAAAAAAGTGCAATCCGAATAACGTGATCAAAACAGGTATAAGAGGACCATGAATAAGCTAGGTAAAAAACAACAATTAAGCACGACCGCCACGGTGTGCCAACCGCACATTGAAACATCTACGGCGAAATCCCCCACAGCAACAATTTTGACAGGTTTCAAAATTGTCGCTGTGGGGGACCTGAGGGTGGAATTTCACCCTTTCACCGTGTGTTGCCCCACCCTTCAAATCAACGCCGACTCGGAGTAGATAATCTTTTAGAAGGGGGGTTAGGGAGCACAGCCCTCAGCATGGGGGGTTTGGGGGTGCACAGCCCCCCGAGAGAAACACTTCAGTGTTGAACAGACTAAATTTCACCTGTTGACATTGGGGATCTCGCTATGTTGAACTTCAACAACGGGGATGTCGATTCGGCATAGGTAAACCCACAGCCACGTGTATGCTGGGGTAGGATAGCAATTGTAGGAGAAATATCAGTGAGAGGGAAAACAGGAGCAGGGGGAAGAGAAGGAGTTTCAACTGATACATGAGGGAGCCAGGAGAGGCAGTGAAGCAAAGGGATGTGGGGAGCTGGTTCCAAAGTGTGGGAAGACAATAGGAAAAGGCTAGTTGCCCACCAGATGATCGGGGATGAGGAATGGTGAAGGTGTGCAGATCCCTTGAGCAGAGGGAGCAGGAAACAGAGAGGATGATGGAGAACAGTGGTGAAAGGTAAGAGGGATTGGATCCAGACCAGTATTTGGATATGAAGGAGGCACAGTGGATCTGATGACATGAGGGAAGTGGGAGAATGGATAAGGAAGAGTAAAGTGAGCAATGATGAGTGGGGGGGGGAGGAGTTGGTAACAAAGTGGCAAAGGGAATTGCAAAGGGTTCCAATCTGGCCAGGGAGGCAGAGGGGTCAGTGCCATAGACCATGTTGCATAGTGGAAGACCGGGAGCATAATTTTGGTAACAAGTTCTTGGCAGACCTGCAAAGACCAATAATCTTTATTGTGGTACAAGGCACCAAGTTGAGGCAGGAGCCAGGCATGGTTGGTGTCAATGTGGCCAGAGAAGTCAAGCCTGCTGTTTAGCCACACACTGAGGTACCTGAAGTATTGAACCACGTCTAGAGGGGAGCCATCTAAGGTGGAGAGGACAGGCAGAGTAGGGAGTCTGGCCAGTTTCTGACTGGTGCCAAAGGCAATGGACACAGGTGTTTTTTTGTGTTGGCGCAGAGTTGCTTGGACTGGAACATGCACAGGATGTTTTGGAAGTCTTGCTGGAGCAGAATTACTACAGCTGTAGTAGAGGGACCAAATGTGTAGATGACTGTCATTTGCATACATGCGAATACATACGAATATGCAAGTTGACACAAGCAGAGGGGAGGCCATTAAAGAAATGGAGAAGAGTATGGGGCCCAAGATGGATTCCTGTGGGACCCCAGTCTGGATGGGAAGTGGGGGTGACAGATCACTACCAACCTGTACCAACTATGAATGGTTTAGTTTGCCAAGTTTTTCATTATAGACCGTTCTGCAGCCAGACTATACAGTAGGCAACATCCTAGTGCTGTTTTAGTCTTTGAACATATTTAATGTAAGTTTCTAGGTTGTCTTCATCAGATGGCACTCCAAATGTAAGGTACACTGGGAGCCTGACCTCCCTTCCAAACACAATTATATATAGGGATTGCCCCATGGCATCGCTGTGAGTGCAGTTGTATGCATGGGTAAGCATGCTCACTTGTTGACTCCAATTTGATTTTTTACGAGGGTTCAACGTGCCCAGTGTATTCAACAAAGTTCTATGAAATCTTTCTGGTTGTGGATTGCCTTGATGGTGGTATGGAGTGGTCTGTGACTTTGTAATTCCCCAGAGAGACAGCAACTCCTTGATCAGATGGCCTTTAAAATTCTGACCCTGTCCGGAATTAATTTTTTTTGGGCAGTCCCTAATGAACAAAGTACTTTCAGCAAGAATCTTGGCTACGGTGGTGGCTTTTTGGTCTTTTGCAGAAAATGCTTGGACATACCTGGAGTAGTGATCTGTACGGCTGTGCATGGACCGAATATTATTTCCCAAATACCACAAATAGTAGGGCTCCCAAATATTAGGAAGCTCTTCCCAAATAGGTGACTATTCATATTCAGGAAATTATTCGGCCACCTACAAAAAAAAGAAACAGTCCTCTCCCTCCCCTACCAGCCCCAAACCAGGTAAAATGTACCCCCATACCCCCACCCTCCATCAAAGTCATAATCCCACCCTCCTACCCCCACACCCGCAATTTGTTTTTATTTATTTAAATGATTACAGTCGATTCACTGATGGCAACCAGCTCAACCTGCCTGCCTCCAATGCTAGCCACCATCTTAATGTAAAGTGCATGTTGTGCTTAAAAAATATAATTTATGGCCACCGAAACAGGACCCAGCCCTACTCCCACACACTAGCACCCAATTCTCAGTAAAATTCGAGAAAGGTGACTGGCTCTACCCTCCTTCCTCCATGGCAGGTCACTTTCTCATAAACGAAAGCCCTGCAGCGCTCGCTATAGTAAAACCAGCAGATCACATTTTTGTCTTTGAAGTGGACAAATACCCTTTTCTAAATACCGAATACCTGAATATTTGGTACCACTACTAAAGTATGAGTTCAAGTATGACAAGAAGCAGTGACTCTGGGTACCCAAGAATTACACTAGAGTCCCAGTGCAGGCCTCGTAGCTACATTGCCTGGGTTCTGTCGGTGGTGCACTTGATGAGGATTAGCACTGCTGGTTGAGCTCTTCAACAAGTCACTAGACCGCGGGAAAATACCTCAGGACTGGAAACAGGCAATCGTTGTGCCCTTACACAAGAGTGGAAACAAGGAAGAGGCAGGAAATTACCGCCCTGTCAGTTTGACTTCAGTCGTGGGGAAAATGATGGAGTCACTACTAAAAGACAGGATAGTGATGTACCTAACAGATACTGGAAAAATGGACCCAAAGCAACATGGCTTCACAGCAAGATGCTCTTGTCAAACCAACTTGATCGACTTCTTCGACTCGGTCACCAGAACATTGGATCAGGGAGGGGTGGTGGACGTTGTATACCTAGATTTCAGCAAGGCCTTTGACACCGTCCCTCACAGAAGACTAACCAACAAGCTGGAACATACGGGAGTTGGCCAGAAGATAGTCAGCTGGATCAGTAACTGGCTATATGATAGGACCCAGAGAGAGATAGTCAATGGATCATTGTCAAGGGAGGGTAGGGTGACCAGTGGCATCCTGCAGGGACAGGACTGGGACCGATTCTAGTTAACAGATTTATAGCAGACATAGTGAATGGACTAACAGGGAAGGTTTGTCTGTTCGCAGATGATACAAAACTCTGCAACAGAGTGGATACAAGAAAAGGGGCAGACAACAGGGAAGCTGACCTTAGGAGGCTAGAGGATTGGTCCAGGTACTGGCAGTTACAATTTAATGCCAAAAAATGTAAAGTAATGCACTTGAGAAAGAGGAACTCTGGTAAAAAGTATACACTGGGAGGATATCAACTTGAGGAGACACAGACAGAGCAAGATCTAGGCATAATCATCACTGACGAATTAAAGGTAGGAAAACAATATGAGAAAGCAGCACAGAAAGTGGGTGGCATCCTCGGATGTATAAGTAGAGGTATTTCTAGTAGCAAAAGGGAGATTATCATGCTCCTGTACAGGTCCTTGGTGAGGCCACACTTGGAGTACTGCGTTCAGTTCTGGAGACCTCACCTCAAGAAGGACATTGACTGTTTGGAAATGGTGCAGAGAAGGGTTACTAAGATGGTGCATGGACTGCATCACAAGTCATATAAAGCAAGACTCAGGGAACTGAACCTTTACTCCCTTGATCAGAGAAGAAACAGAGAGGACATGATTGAAACATTTAAGTACGTGAGGGGATTTAACGCAGCTCAGACAGGCAATCTATTTCAACAGAACAAGGCAGCATGCACAAGAGGGCATGACATGAGACTGGTAGGAGGAAGGTTCAAAAGCAACCTCAGGAAGTACTTCTTCACATAGAGCATGATAGACCCATGGAACAGCCTGCCCCAGAAGGTGGTAGCATCAAAGACAATCGGGGAGTTCAAACTCGCATGGGACCGACATAAAGGACAAGTTAGGATGAAGGCTGCATAGGGAGGGGGGTAGTTTCTAGGGCAGAATCGATGGATCGTATGGTCCCCATCTGCTGACACTTTTCTTATGTTCTTATGTTAAACCCCCAACAGGCCATAGTGTGCTAACACAATTTAAAGAACTTGGAATCCAACTGGAAAATGCTTGAAAATCAATTTGTAATTCAAATGAGGTAATGGTAGTCCAAATCGGAAAAGTACAAAAGACCCCACCTGGCACTGCCAGCACTCATTTGACTCATGGATGTAGCAGTTCAGTCGACGTGGGTAACAGCACACAACAGCAGGTCAGGCAGCATTCAGCAGTAAGCCCCAGTGTCCTGGATATGAAGCACTTTGAATTCTCTCCCTCTTGCTCAGCACTTTCAGGACACAGCCTTTCTGGCTCAGCTCTCAGTCACAGGAGCACTATGTAGTGGCTTCCTGGTTCCCAAGGAGCCCAGACCCCAGGAGTGACCCCTATGATCCAGCTCCCCTCTGAATCAAGACTACTTGGTATCACGTAATATGGGTGAATGAGATTAGGTGACTCGCAATTGTGCGAGTCCATTTGCGCGACCGTCGGAAAGGCTACTGTGGAGGAATAGCTTGGGTGGGGGAATAGCGAGAACACAGTGCCAAAAGAGGGAGGGCGAATGACGAGACCAATGATGGTGGATGGTGCAGCCATGTGGGTTAAGTAAGGTGATGCGGCCCACTGCTGCTGAGCTGGCCACCTGGAGTAATGGATATGTGCAACGCCTGGCGTAGTCATGATCCCAGGTTCAGGACTGCTTGCAGGCATATGTTTTTGTGCACTGTAATGGGTGTTAGAAAATGTTTTTGTGCCATGGGATACCCCAAGTAGAATGTGGGCCCCCCTCTCGTGTATTCTCCTTTCCTCAGTGTCCTCCTCCTCATGAAGTTGATTATAATAATATGGGTGTGTGTGTGGCTGGCATAGCCCCCCACAATGGGGGGTTGGGGGGTTATGCCCCCCACATTAAACATTACTTTTAATCTCCACCAGTTGTCATGTAGTTTTGCCACCGTATTAGCAGTCGTCGAGGTGGATTGAGTGCTGATTTAGTATTTGGCACAATGTACTCACTCTTGTGCGAGTCCCTTTAGTTATTTTGCTGTTATGACATGGAACCAGAGTACTCATGTACTCAGGGCACATGCCCCATGGCTCCCTGTTCCCTGAGCCACCTCACTAGATAAAGGCTGGCAACCCCTTACGTGGCTCTGAAGCAACCTTGCTATAGATGCAGGTATCTGTCTCCACTTTGTACAGCTCAGCAGCTTCAATCTTCAGCAATGCCCCACAGACAGACTAAGAGGTTTCTTTCAACTGGTACCCATCTGGCACAATTCCATAGCTTTTTCTAAACAGATGCCTTTCCCTGGCACACTATCCAAACAATATAATCCCAGGATAAGGCTCACAGTGATTTTGCAGGATAAACCCTGCTGAGGGCTTGCAGAATTGTTGGCCTGATTAGGCCTCTAGCTTGATCTCACCACTGATCCACTGACTTCTGGAGTAACAGGAATACAGTTTTAGAATAGCAGTGTTTTGTAAGTCTCAAAAAGTAAATGTTGATTTGGATAATAAGATATGATACAAGTGAAATAGATATTTATGCATTTTCATATATTGTGCTTCTGTAAGGTTAAGAGAGTAAGGGAGGTCTAGGAAGTACTCCATATACTGTATTCTCTTTCTAGTGGTGAGGAATTAATTCCACCAGTTGTTGTTCACTAAATTCACACGGTTGTTTTTTCTTACATCTGTATCTGTGGTGCAACCTGATTACTTGACAGCGTCAGGGTCGTATTTGTGATACTTAAATCATACACTGTCTCTGTATATTATACGGTAAGCCTGTAGTGGCTAGTTGGTAGTAGATTCACCCCATCTGGGTGGGGAGTACAACATAAAGAGATATGAAGTAAGGTTCTCTCTTGCCAATACAGTTCCTTATAGGATGTGTTTCAGGGGTTAGGCTTTCAGTTGTGGGGACTGTGGAGCGCTCTTCTCCAGAGATGTGCTCTGGAGGAGGAGGGGGTGTTGCCCCTTCTTCAGGACCATAGCAGAGCTCCATGCTCAGCTAGTAGCAGCAAGGATAGAGATATTTCAGCTGTGCATTCAGCTCAGCAGGAGTTCACAGCCTACACCCCCACTCCCACAGAGACCCACTGGTCCAGAGGGGGTGGAGGGTGGCAGGGCATGGGGGGAGGGGCAGCATAAGGACGTTGTCCAGTCCAGTACCATCCAGACTGTGAACTGCTTTGCACCCTTGGAGAAGGTTCAGGCTCCTGACTCCACTGGGGGAGGAGGGGTTCCAGGTCAGTTGAGGGGAAAGAGCAGGACATCATGTTGGCACCCAAGGGGAGTAAGGCTAACGGAATGGTCCTAGTGGTTGGAGACGCAGGGATCAAGGGGATAGACAGGGTGATAGGGGAGGGGTCGGATGGGAGGGGGTTGATTCGATGCCTACCTGGAGTATTAGCCAACTGGAATTTAGACAGAATAGGGAAGATGGGGGGAGGTGTGGTGGGGGTTCTGGTATACCTGGGTACCAATGATCTGGCCAACCAGTTGGTAGAGACAGTGAAGCTGAACTTCCAAAGAATAGAGCACATATTGGTGGCCACTCAGCTTCCTTGGCCTTTTCCGAGGTCCTCCCTCTGTTGGGCAGGAAGGGGAAGCAGGACAAAATTAGGAGTAATGAAATAGAGAAGTTTAACAGTTTGCTTAAGGGGTAGTGTCAGGAAATGGGGCACCACTTTGTTGGGGACTGGGGAATTTTTGGGACAGGAGACTCTTCAAGGGTGATGGACTTCATCTGACAAGAGAGGGGGGACTAGCGTACTAGGGCAAAAGTTTTGACATCTACATCAGATATTTAAACTGACTGCAGGGGAGTCCACAAACCCTGTCCTCTGGGTGGAGGCACCCATTTTCAGTACCCAGGTCCCTCAACCCAAACTTGGTCACGCAGGCAGGGGTAGTATCCCTTGGGATAGCACCACCTAAGGGTTACAATAGCTTGATTTAGTTCCAGAGTGGCATCCTTGAATCTAAGCCTTCTAGTTAAGTAAATTCTGGGTCCTTCAAACTGACTTCCAGTTCTTCCTAGTAATACTGCTTGATTCATTCATTCATTCGTTCATTCATTCATTCATTCATTTCCATTTTACCCGGAAGGTGAACTGGATCAAAAAAATCTGTTTTCAGCCACACCTGGGGGTAAGCATACAACATGGGAATTACAAACATTACATAAAATAACATACAAAAATAAAAATAATTTAAAAATTAAGAATATTATACAGAGAATTATCTGAATCAAAATGTTAACAATATTCACAAAATTTTGTGCAACATTTGTACAATTACATGAACAAGATGCCCACAGTCTAGTGTTCAGATTTTGTTTGAATATTGGAAACTTTACAAAGAAATCAATATCCTGGTGTGCCCATTGATTTAAAACTTGACATCCATAGTATGAAAATTATCTTTCCACTAATTTTCTTTTTATATGCTTTTCTTTAAAGCATTTGCTTGATGTATTTTACCAAGGCATAGTTTTTTGTGACTGGAATTACTTTTTCTCTTAACTTTTCTGGCACATTTATTGTAAGTACTTTCCATGCATAACTCGTAACTTTCTGAAAAACTATCCTGTGGTGCCAGAATGTTTGTGCATGTATATAATTCACAATGGTGAGTCTATTTGGAAGATTTGGTTATACAAACATACATGCGAACATGCAAATTTGCCAGCAGATAAAGGCCTTATGGTCTATCAAGTCTGCTCAAGTGTGCAGCTAGCAACCCTTATACTGCAGCTGCCCTTCCTCCCTCCCTGACCCTCCCTCTTACCCTATCCCATCCCCTTTTGAAGCAGTCCACTGTTCTACAGGATATCACTTCCACAGGCAACACGTTCTACCCAGACACCACTCTCTCTATAAAAAAGTGACTTCTCATTTCCCTCCTGAACCTTCCCCCCTCCAATCTGAGATTGTGACCTCAAGTGTCTCTACCCCCCCTTAACTAGAATAGTCCCTCCATGCCTGTCTTGTTTATTTCCTTCATGCACTTGAAGGTTTCAATCATATCCCACCTGTCTCTCCTCTCCTCCAGTGAGTACATGTTCAACTCCCTCAACCAGCTTACGTAGGGTATGTCTCCTAGTCCCTGGATCATCTTTGTGGCCCTGCGCTGCACCCCCTCCAGTAACTTAGTGTCCCTCTTCAGGTAGGTTCTTTATAAATTGACATATGTTATTAAATGGAACAACATATTTAGACAGACACTTTCAGGAGCTTGATCCAACAAAGTTGAATTATACACTAACACAGGAAGTAACACATGCTTTAAACGTGCTGCTTCAGCTTCCTTTGTTAAATCATTCTGATTTCTGTAAGGATAACCTAATTTACTCTTTACTTTTCCCATTACTTTGTTTACATGGTCTTGCATAGATAATGTTTCTTCAAGAACCACACTTGCGGGCTTGCCAGTGCAGCAGTAGTGCTACTGCTTGTGACGTCGATGACCCAGGTTTGGAAGAGAGCCCAAGGTGTCAGAGGGCCAGCCAGGGGAGGAGGATAGAGCGTCTGTAGGACCGCTCTCCTCTTCTGGGAGACAGGGTTGTGGAAAACCATGCTGCTTGAACAGCCTCTGGTGGGGATCAACTGGAAAGGCAGACCGAGCTGAAAAAGATGTGGCCGACTTCACCGCGTGTACCTTGACATCAGCACATACCAGGCCTCCCATGGGGAGAAAACTGGAAAAACTCCAAGTCAAGCAGGATAACTACAGGTCTCTGCAGGCCCCACACCCAGTGACTCAAGCACATCCCAGAATCTGGATCCTGTCCTGGTAGGTCGAGGTACTCCCCGCCACCCTGTCACAGAGAGCAAGCCATGGGAGATTACGGGAGCAGGTAAGCCCTTGGAGAAGCCGGAGTGACAGGGCTGGGAGGACCAGTGGGAAGGAGGGCTGGCCAGGATAGGGGAGATTAAAAAAAAAAAAGAAAAAGAACCACACTTAAATAGTTAACATTTTCTACAGCACTTAATGGTCCATTTTTGGACCCTATAATTTTCTTGTCCATATGCATTTAATCTTTCTCTCATTCCAGAAGTCATCACCCATGTTTTCTTTTCATTTAACAATAATCTGTTTCTGCAGAGCCAGTTTTGTAACTTGTCATTGGTGCCCCGCAGGCTCTCCTTTAGGCCCCCACCTGTTTTACCAGCACAATACAACACTGTGTCATTTGCATACATTATCACAGACACCCCCGTCACATACCGTTGGAAGATCGGAAAACAGGAGTGAACCCAGAATGGGACCCTGAGGAACACCCAGACTAATCTGTTCTAATACTGAATCTTCCTTCACCCTCCATTCCCTGGTGTCATGCCAATAAACATCTTTGCTTTTGGCTCAAACTCCTGAACTGATTCAGCAACCAACAGCACCCCTGTCAGGTGAATCTTCTATGCCTTCACAACTTGCTCTTGCTATCAGATATCATTTATTTATTTTGAAAAGTTTCACCAGGAAAGGCACACTGAGCTACAACAGCTCATTTCCAGGTGTGTCCTGCAGGAAAGAGGAAGGGGATACAAAGTAGAATACAGATGCAAAATAAAAATACATACAAACTAAGTCATACATATACCGAATACAGTTTGCTATTCGTACACATGTACCCAACACAGAACACATCAACACAGAAATATTTTGCATTACTAACACTTGGATAGTAAGCTAACAGTTTGCAGGAATAGAAGGAGGGAGGGAGGGAGATGGATTGAGGTAAGAAAGAGCCTTCTCCCTCTGGGATGCACACCCCACAATGGGAAATAGACCAGGAAGAGGGGAAGAGAAGATAGAATAGATTGGGGGCAGAAATAGACATATGAAAGGTGGGTAGACTAAATTGAGGAAAGGGTGAGGGAAAAGGAAGATGAGGAAGGGAGGGGTGGTAAAGTGAGGAGAAAGGGGAGGAGGAAGGCAAGCCTTACCCAAGGAGCAGAATCCCAAGGATAGGAGCACTCCTAGATGTAAATCCAGCTAGTGATATAGGATTGGTCAGCCTAGGGAGGTGTAAAAGGCTAAATTGAGGAAAAGGGTGAGGGGGGAATAAGGGGCGATAGGGGGAAGGGAGGGGTGGCAAAGTGAGAAGGAAGTAGGCTGGAAGGCAAGCCTTAACCCAAGGAGTGGAATCCCAAGGGTAGGAACACTACTAGCTGTAAACCCAGGTAGTGCTATAGGGCTGGCCAGCCCAGGGAGGGGTAAAAGGTGGGAAAGGAAAGGAAAGGACAAGAACAGAAGAGAAGGCAGAGAGAGATAACAAAAGGAGGGGCAGGTGCAATTACAGGATGGAGAAATATAGTGGTGAAAAAGATAGGACAATGAATGAGTAGATGGCGCAGAACGGATATCTAAGGGGAGGGAGTTCCAGATGCTAGGGAAATGATAGGAGAAGGCTGCTCTCCCTGCAATGATAGAACAAGAAAGAAGGAAGGGAGAGGTATGGCAGTGCTGCTATGATTAGCACTGGTAAATTTCTGCCAAAACTGGTGATGCTGCTATGATTAATACGGGTAGATTTCTACCAAAACTACTACATATCTATCGTGAGTTAAATCACAAGTGTTCTGGGCAGCTATGACTGAGCAATGAATTATATTGCAGGCATCGTGCTAGACAACATGCCCTACCTGTTCCATATGTGGGTAATTTTGTCATTTGTTTGCTACCTTCTGTCCTCTCATTTCATGACTCTTGTCCGTCTTCAAATTCCCGTTCATCTCATACTTAAATGTCTGAGCATGTATTTTACGCACCAATCTTTTGGATAAAAAGGGTGACAGACTGTGTTTTCTTCAGATCAAACAATTCCATCAATTTCAACAAATCTGCTTGCTTTGCAGCACCACAAACTCTGTTGCATGCTGCAGCTACTGTGAGGAAACTCACTCTAAGCTGGTCTACCACTATTTTCCTGCCTCTTTACTAATCAAAGCCATAGCTGAAATTAGCCTACTATTGACTCCAGTTAAAGTTCCTCATGTCTGGTAGTTGCTCTCCACTCATCCACCTGAATCTGATTCAGTTTCTTCTCTTGGGCGTTGACAAAGGCTTCCATGCCAAACTTCATGCCACACCATCCACCTGAGTTATTTGTTCTAAATCTTCAGTTCACTTCTACACATCCGACATCTCAAGGCAAACTGCTTGACATTTCCGATCAGGTCTCTTGCATCTCAACCAAATGATCCTGCTCAAAATGAAAACTGTTGTCCTTACTAGAATACATCAAGTTTGCAATGAAGAGTATCCCCTGAGGAAGAAGTCTCATATTCCTTCTTCATTTTTTTTTAACTTAGCCTGGTGCTCCCCCATTTCCCCTCCCGCCTTATTGACAAAGGAGGAGACATGGTATTTCTGTTTTCTCCTCTTGTTCCCGGGACCCCAGAATGTGATCACACATGCATGTGGAGGCACGCATGCACCCCGTGGCTCCAGTAATGCCCCCATCCTCCCTCCTGGCCTACTGCCTAGGTTCCCTCTAGCCTGGTACTGTCACCTAGCCTCCACCGGGTGGTAGCCAAGAGTCGGGGAAACCTCATGACCCTCCTCAGAGAGGACAGCTGCCTGGCGGCTGTTCAATCCTGACTCCTTGCCCCCTACCCAGCTGACTCCTGCCGGTCTAAGCCTGCTCCCAAACCCTGGCCGCTGGCGTGGTCTGAGATGAGGCATCCAGCACCTCAACCCTCTGCACCACTGGGCCTGCTTTTCATATGCTTTCTTAATGTGGCACATTTAGTCACTGGCACTGCTTTGGATTATCACCTTACTATCACTGCTTCTGCTTGTTCAGACATCATCACAGGGCCACAGATTCTCTTACACTGGAATGACATATCCATGTTTGTAAAGATCCAGCTCCAGAATCAACAAGCATTTGTCAATGCCGAATGTTTGCTTGCTGGCATTGGCAGTGGTAGTGTAGAAGTTACAGAGCTGCGTAATAGTAATGGCAGTGAAGTATTGAACTGAAGCCAACCCCACCACCACCCTGCAGAGAGAGTGACAGGCATTGGGGTGTGCCTTTGGGTCATCAGGCATAACAGCCACGCCATTTCACCACACCCTACCCTGCAGACAAAGACAAGTGTCACGATGTGCCTTGGGGTCTTTGGCCCTTATGCGCACCCCATTCCATTAGGAAATACTCTGAGATGGGTGCGGTATAGGAGAATGGGGTGAAGTTTGGGCCGGAAGAGTCCGAGGCATACCTTGATGCCTCTCACTGGCTGCAGGGTGTGGGTGGGGGAGGAATGGTATGAGCATGACAGGCAAGAATCCCAAGTCACACCCCTGATGCCTGTCATTCTATCTACAGGGTGGGGCGTTATGGTCAGAAAACCTAACGTCTCAGGCATTCGTTGGTATTTTCACTCCAAATTTCAACATGTTTTTTTGTGACCCCCACCTCATGAACAGTGGCAATATCAGTTTGTTGGCCGAAAACTGCTTTTGCACAGTGACTATGGCATTTGGCACCACAGGTGCAAAAACACATTCCGAACAGGATGTGAAAAATGACAGTGGTACTGTTCATGGGAGGTGTAAAAAATGGCAATGTTGGAAATCTGCTGTGAAAATCTTTAAAAAAAATGGTGAAGTCACGAGCCTGCGTAAAAACTGTGCAACGCACATCCGTAATGTAACTAGTTTAGGGATTTTTTTACAGCAGATTGTTAACACAGGCATTTTGGGACCTCCAATCATGAACAGTGTCAATGTGTTTTTCTTTATCTGTCCCGAACATTGATTTCCCACAGCGACCATGCATTTCTGTGCTGAAAGTATGAAAACACATTTCGACCATGTTGTGGAAAATGACAGCTGTACTGTTCATAAGGAGGTGTGGAAAAATGCCACTGGTGAAAATCTGGACTGAAAATATTACAAATTCATGAACTTACGAGGGTGCATGGAAACTGCACAATGCTCACTCATAACACAGTCATTTTATGGAGTTTTGTCACCAAATTTTCACCATAGCCGTTTTAAGACCTCTGCTTATGACCAGTGTCACTGTGATTTTCTTAATCTGTCCCAAACATTGTTTTCGCACACCGACTGTACCATTGTGCTACATGTCCGGAAACACATTTTGGTCGAGATGTGAAAATGGTAGCTGTACTGCTCATAAGAGTGTGGTAAAATAGCACTGTTGGCTCCTGGGCCCAGATATTCAAAGGGTTCGCCGGCAAGTCAAAACTGCGCCATTTGCGATATTCAGAAGGAGGGCAGCTGTGCCCCGAAACATGCTGAGCAACAGCGCAATGAAAATAAAGGCATGCGCGGCGAGGCGGATCCATGCATAAAGACGCAATGCGATGTTCAAAGACTGCGCCAATGCGCAATAGCGGCACAGCCGGAAATTGCGCACTAGCGAAATGAACCAAAATAAAAGGCTCAAGGCGCGCGCAAGAGCGCTACCAGGCTGCCAAGTGGGAGAGAGAGAGAGACAGAGACAGACAGACAGACAGCAAAGGGCAGGCAAGAAAAGTGTGTCCCATAGTCTGTAGAGGCCAGCGGGGTGCCCGTGCAGTGGAAGTAGCAGTCAGGACAGTGGGGTAACACAGCAACACCAGCCGGGGGCAGAAGCCAGGGAGATGGACAGTGCCAGTTTCCACATGGAAGCTGTAATGAGGGGGTGAGAATGCATGCTGCAGGGGGCGTGGCCGTGGAAGGGCCAGTCGGTACACCCCCAAGAGGCGTGACTGTGCCGCATCAGCTTTGAGCTGTACACAGATGTAGAGATCGTGGGCGGTACCGCCTGAACAGGGCAATACTGAGATGGCTCTGTGAGCTGTGCAGTGATGTGATGCAGGCACCCTCGCAGTGGAGTCACGCTCTGTCGGTGGAGACCAAGGTGACAGCCTGCATGTGCCTGCTGCCACGGGCACCTTCCAGAGGCCGACAGGGGACACCACAGGCATCACACAGTCGGCCACGTCATGCATCCTCACCCAATTCCTCAGCGCACTGCTGCCACATGCTGCGGAGTACATCCATTTCCCCAGCACCACGGCAGAGCGTACAGCAAACATGCAGAAGTTCCACAGGGTAGTACGTATGCCTGGCATGCTAGGGGTCATAGACTGCACCCATGTGGCCATCCACACGCCACCTGGCCCCGATGGCCACGCATATCTGAACAGAAAGGGATTCCCTAGTGTCAACTGCCAGGTGGTGTGTGATGCCACTGGGCACATAATCAATGTCTGTGCCACACACCCTGGTGGAGCACATGATGCCTTCGTATGGTATCAGTCTGCACTGTGTCATCGATTCGAGAGTGGGGACATCCCCACAGGACATCTAGTGGGTGAGTACACATGTATGGAATGCAAACTCTGGGCAAGGGTGGGAATGCCACAGGTGCCATGGTAGTGGCACACAGGGAGATGGTCAATATGGACCTGAACATGACACTGCTCTCCACTATCTCCACACAGGTGACTGCGGATACCCACTCCGTCCCTGGCTGCTCACACCATACCGGCGCCCCATGACCCCAGCGCAGCTATGCTATAATGAGGCACATGCCACAACACGCAACATCATAGAGTGGGTGTTTGGGATGCTCAAGGCACGCTTCCGATGCCTAGACACCTCCAGCGGTGCCCTACAGTATAGCCCCCAAAAGGCCTGTGGGATATTCCTGGCCTGTTGCATCCTGCACAACATGGTCAAAGACCATGGGATAGCCGTACAGGTCGAACAGGGGGACAGCGATGGGGACGCCAGTGGCGCCGGTGATGATGGTGATGAGCAGCCCCCCCTAGGACGGAGGGACCCCCGACTGATCCGGCAGGCCCAGCTGCACCGGGACACCATCACAGAGGAGCACTACGCACAACACAGGTAAGTCAAGGGGACATGTGCAACCAACACTGTCCATGTGCAAACCACAGGCACACAGGGGAACACACCAGGGGTGCATGATGGTCAGGGGAGTGGAATGGTCCAGGCATACAGACACACCATCAGGGAGGGGTGAGCACTCATCTGGACACACACACACACCAGGCACACAGCGTACATGGGCAGATGCACGGCACTGCAGAACCGACATTGCTAACATACAGCACCACTGACCACCCCCACCACCCGTACTGTCCAAGTACGTGTGTCAGAACCTGGGCACCCTTGCACCTTGGTGTACAGTGCAATGCAGGCATCATCAGCACACGCACCTGTGGACAGCAGTTGGGAGGGTGTGCAGGTGGTCCGACGTCGGCGTGGTGAGCAGAGCACCCAGCAGTGCACTGCCCACCATGACACACATTGCACACACGGCAGCACCAGACAGGGCCCGCACTGGGAGACAGTTCAGTCATGTAGCACTGTCCCACGGCCACCGCAGATGCGTGGGTGGCCCCGCCATGACCCAACAGCACGGGCAGGCTGAGCAGGGGCCACATGGGATGGCACTGTTGCACCACCAGGGGTCCCACTGCGTGAACACGACCTTGCCCGCACAGGGGTCTGCAGCATGCCGAACAAACCTGCACCAGGGGTGCTCAGGATGCCCACAGCAGAACCTGGCATCGACAGGCCTGGTGTCGCATGACGCCGGGAACGGGGAGTGGAGAGTGCACTGTGTGGGGTGTGCGGTACAGGGGCACCTGACTGTGTGTCCAATCGTCCCGACAGAGACCACTGCCTGGGTCAGCCTGTCAATGGCGGCAGTCACATCCGCCCACACGGACCAGCTCGGCTCGGTCCCGAGCACACTCCCTGCTGTGCCGCCCACGGACACAGACAGTGCCTCCACGGACCTTGCAACCCACCTCTGCAGCTGTACTGATTCCTGCAGCAGGCGGGTCGTGCGTCAATGGGTACTGTGCCCCAGCGGCATCCTGACCCCAGGGTGTGGGCGGTCCTGATGCACAACACCCCTTGAGGGTGGCGCTGTTCGCCAGGACCAGGAATGGGCGGATCAAAGGGCGGCGGACATGTGCCACTGCATGACACTGTACCCCCAGACCTGGTGGGCAACTGCTGCTGCTGCCCCTCCAACCGCTGTGCCCCCGGGTCCACTCGTTCCACCGCTGTGCTGGCAACAGTGCCAGACACCTGCACAGCCACCGGTGCTGCCCCACGGGTGCTGACAGGCACAGCCTGGGACTGTGCCAGCATGCTGGTACACAAGTTGGAACCAGGCAGGCCCAGGGGCACGTGCTGACCTGCCGTGTGTCCGTCATGGGACACACAACCATCACTGCCCATTGCAGGCCTGCTATCATCAATGGTGCAGAGTCGTGCTACTGCCATGGTCACAGCGTGCTGGCATGCTTGCATGCCAGACTGCTGAGACACAGGCTGTGCACCCGCTTACCGTATCACTGACACCAGAGTTTGCGGCCCAGCGTGCATGCTGCTGCAGTGCCTGCTAGCTGGTGGTGGAGGTGGATGGACCCTCTTCCATGTCCAGCAGGTCATGATCACTGTCTGGACCCACCACCACCGTCTCCTGAAGATGAACAGGATCTGTAACAGAAAGAGAGTACATGTGAGTGCATGTGAACAACTGCCCCCCCCAAACACCACCACCATGTCACACCGTGCAGTGATGGGCTTCCACCTGTCTGGAATCCTCCGCCTGGCACGCCCTCAATGGCGCTCGGCTGCATGGCTGCGACCAGTGTCTCCTCAGTTGGGGTCAGCCGCAACACCACTGGCGGGCCCCCGCCAGTGCTAGCACGTGCCGCCCTGAAGGCTGCCACCTTCTCCTTCAACCTCCTGCGGTCTGTCCCCATCTTTTTCTTGCATTCCTGCCCGGAGCGCTGGTGGCTTCCATGCAGGTTAACAGCCCGAGCTACCCCCTCCCATGCAGCCGCATGGGACTGAGGGGTGCCCCTCCGTCCACTCAGCACTGGCTCCTCATCCAGGTAGGCCTGGAAGAGAGCCTCCGTCTCTGCTGCTGTAAAGTTGGGCCTCCTCCTACGCCCACCGTCCTCACCCTCACAATGACTCTGCTCGGTCATGGCGGTCTGTATGGGGGGAAGTGGACACTTGTCACTGTGCAGTCTACAGCATTTTTCCCATGTCCATCGTCCTGAACATCACACAGCATGCAACTCACCTCTCACCCGCAGTAATCGAATCTGGCCAGCGCAGCCCAATGTCGCACATTTATAGCACAACACATGCAAATTAGGAGTGGAGCAACTTTAATGACATGCAAATCGCGCCACTGCGACCTTGAATGGCTGATCAGATGATTTGCATGTGTCGGCTGAATATCGCGAATCTGCGCTTTGCGCAATATGGAAGAGTCGGCTGAGCCAATGGCGCAGATCTGTGCCTGTGTGGTACACTGCATTGCGCATGCCCAGATAGCTTACGCATGCGTCTATCGCGCTGCTGACGTGCTGAGCGTGATCGGCAATTCAGGCCATGGCCACCATTGTGCCAGTGGCGCTACAGCACTGGGCACTATATGGTGCTGTGGCACTACTGCGCAATAGTCCACTGTGGCACTGGTACGCAGCTGGTCGGTCGCGCAGGATGCCTATACATCAGATGGCGCTGTGCGTAGCCTTGCATCATTGCGCATGACCTTGTGTATGCCCTTTGCCCCCTGGCGCTGTTCGCCTGCCATGTGTACGTCCCTATTGCGCTGTCTGGTGACAGCGCTATGTGAAGTGACAGCACTGTTCGAACAGCGTGATTGGAGCCTGTGGTGGTCTATTGCGCAACATCTCCACGTGGGGTTACGGTGCAGCGGAGCGCCATATTGCCTGCTGTAAAGTTGCCACCATGACTAGGAGGAGGGCTGTGTGTTGGAGCCAACTGGAAGTGGCCAACCTGGTGGCCCTAGTAGAGCCCCACTATGAGGCACTCTATGGTGAGGCCCCCCTCACCATAGCAAGAACCGAAGTGTGGCAGCAAGTGGCCACTGACCTGGTGGGGGTCACTGGACAGTGCGGTCTGCTGAGCAGTGCGGCACTGGTACGACACTCCATGGAGAAACCAGGCGTGTTGGCGAGGCTGCGGGCACGTGCCAGGCGAGGCGGCGGTGCCTGGGCCAGGTGGTGTACCATCTATGCACCTGTATTCTCTGTAGGGGTGTGTATGTGTTTTGGTGGCTGTGCATAGGTGATGGCTCGGCCACGGTTGGCTGTGTCAGTGTGTGCAGCTGTGAGATGAATGGGTAAGGCTGTGTGGGCAGGCACTCTCACTGGGGCAGGGGGCACTCTGCTTTTGAGTCACACTGATGTTTGTCTCAACATATGTCTCCCACAGGCCGGGATGTGAGGATGCGGGCCCAGGTTGATGACGGCCATGCCAGGGACCCGGGGCCAGCAGGGGTTGCACCCCAACAGCATCAGCAGCGGCAGCAACAGCGACAGACAGAGCTGCTTGAGCAGTGTGAGTATCATGACTTCATCGATGCTATTGCATGTTGGGGGAGAGCAGTAGCCCTGCACAATACAACCATGCAGGAAAGGGGAGGTCATAATTCCACTATACAGGACACTAGTGAGGCCCCACCTGGAATACAGTGCACATTTCTGGAGACCATCCCTACGTAAGGACGTAGAGTGGGCAGAGAAGGTTCAGAGGAGGGCAACAAAGATGGTGCATGGCTTGCATCACAAGTCCTATGGAGACAGGTTGAAGGAACTGAACATGTACTCTCTGGAGGAGAGGAGGAAGGGAGGGGATATGATAGAGACATACAAGTATCTTACAGGGTGGAACAGGGTGCAGGGAAACACTATTTTGAAGTACAAAAGATGTTCCAGGACTACAGGGCATGGGATGCAGTTGGAGGGAGGACGATTCAGAGGAAACATGAGCAAGACTTTCTTCACAGAGCGGGTGGTGTACAAGTGGGACACCCTGCCAGAGGGAGTGGTGGGGCTGCACACTCACGAGGATTTCAGACTGCACAGGATAGACATAACGGAATTCTTGAGGTCAGGGGTAAGGGGCAACAGACTTCTAGGTAAACAAAGTAACTTACAGGCTGAAATGTACAGACTGTGTGGGCCATAGGCCCTTATCTGTCGACACTGGCTATGTATCTATGTCTGTAGGCACAACACAGGTGACATGCATCACTGTCCAGTTTCACAGCACGTCTGTGTATGCATCACTGGTGGTCCATGCATGCACTGGGCACATAGCTGGGTAACTGGCATTGCACCACGTTGCCACATCACTTGCCAGCCTTGTTTGTGCTGTGATGGACATGGGCAGTGTGTGTGTGCAGTGGTGCGCATAGCTGGTGCCGCCTGTTTGTGTTGGCCATGTGCATGTTCACTGTGGGTGGGTGCATGCCATCACAGGTGTGGGACATTGGGCTATATGGCTTTCAGGTTGGGTGATGTTCAGGGTTGTGGTCAGTCACAGCCATTGACTGTGTTCCCATTTCCCTAGGCCTCAAGGTTCTCCGGAGGATGGCGACAGATGTCAGGGCCATCCGACAGCTTGTGGGGCAGAACACTGACATCCTGCAGTTTATTCACCGCCATGGTGTGCAGAGGAGGCGGCACAGACCTGCAGGACACCAGCAGGAAGACGGCGCCAGCTGGCCATGATTTCTCCACCCTTCCACTTCTCCCATCCCTACCACCCTGCCTTCCCTCTCCAAGTTTGTAATCCCTACCCCTTGACCAACCCGACCTTGTACCCATCCCCCCCTTGTAAATAGTTGTACTTCTTTTGATACTGTGTTGTTGTTTAATACATTTTTATGTTTTATTACGAATAATGTGTTGGTCTGTGATTTGCAGCTGCCTATGGGTGCCCAGTTGCAGGGGTGTACATGCCATCTGGGCTGGTATGGTCCTGGGTATATGTGTGTGTGTGTGTGTGTGTGTGCGTGTGTGTGCATGGGGAGGTATCTCCAGCATGGCAGTGACTTTCGGTTGGTCTTGCCATCTGCTGCCACCTACTGCTGGGTGCACAGGGTGTGTCTGGCTTGTAGGCTTCTGTGCTACACGGGGTTGACGTGTGCTGGGGGGGATGCATGGTTTCCTGCAGTGCCAGTCACTGCACATAGGTGGTGTCTTGGGGTCACAGTGCAGGGTGTGCTGTGCGTGCGGGGGCTGATGTGCACTATGGTTGTCAACCCCTGTGTGGCACTCTCAGCCTGCCAGTGGTTGTGCTGGGGTGTCATGGCTCTGCTATGCTGTGTTGGCTTGTCCCCATGGGCAAGTAGATCATCCGTCCCCCCAGTGATGTGCTTGGGGTGTGCAGGTGTGGTGTGGGTTCTGCAGTGTGTTCCTGTGCCCATGTGTGGCATGGCTGGCGGTGGGCCCCAGCCTGCCTCCCTGGATGTGCAGTTCCATTGCTCTGGGGGGCTCTGCTTGCGCTATGGCACCTCTTGAATGCTCAGCTGGGCTGCCCTGGTTGCGCCATAGTGCAACATTTCGGCTCAGCTTCTCCTTTCTGGTTGCGCTATGGTGCAGTATGTGCGATATTCAGACGTTGGTTGCTTGCGCAATTTGTTTTGCTCCATGTTTGAATATCGCACCTGTTGCGCATTTGCGCAACTGGTTTGTGCTTGCTCCTGCTGTTGCGCTCATTTTGAGCGCAGTTTGAATATCTGGGCCCTGGTGTGCAAATATTACAAATTCGCAAACTTACCAGCGTGCGTAGGAACTGCGCAACGTGCGCTCCTAAAACAGTCATTTTGGGGAATTTTTTCACCAAATTTTCAGCATAGCCATTTTAAGACCTCTGCTCATGAACAGTGTCACTGTGATTTTCTTACTGTGTCCCGTACATTGTTTTCGTACACCGACTGTGCCATTGTGCGCTACGTGGGCGGAAACACATTTTGGGTAACATGTAAAAAATGACAGTTGTACTGCTCATAAGAAGGTGTGGTAAAATGGCAATGTTGAAAATCTGGAGTGAAAATATTGAAAATTCGCGAACTTACGAGCGTGTGTAGGAACTGCACAACTCACGCTCGTAAAACAGTCATTTTTAGGAATTTTTCCACCAAATTTTCAAAATAGGCTTTTTGAGAGCCTACCTTATAAACATTGGCAGTGTCGTTTTGTTAATCATTCCAGAAAGGTGATTTCGTGCAGTGGCAGCGAAATCACCCTTCGGGACCGAGTAACGCCATGACAGTGACAGCATTCATGAAAAGGGGTCCCAAAACCCCATGTTGAAAATTTGGTGCAAAAATTTAAAAAAATGCCTGAGATATGCAATAAAGTTGAAAAACCCTATCTATCCCATTATACAACTTACGGCATTTCCGCGGTTAGCGGTCGGCTTTGAAGAATTGCAGACGTGTTCCCGGTCTGCCAAAGATTGTCGCCAAGCTCGGAGAGTAAGTATGGGGTGGGGGGTGGGGAGGCAGGAGTTCGCAGTGGGTGGGCGCAGGTGGGGGCTGACACAGCGAGGACCATTCTCGATTTTCAGGTTTTGGGGTTTTATTACGGCGGGATGTTGCCACGCTGGGTGGGCTCCCAGTGTGGCAGAAGGACTGAACAGGGGGGTGTGGAACCGACAGGAGATTGGGCACCCCATCAGCCATGGCATCTGTTGCCATGCTGGGGTGGGCTCCCAGCGTGGCACCCTGTACTCTGAGGGGGGGACACAGATGAGCCGACGGGAGATTGGGCACCCTCGTCGCATAGACGTGTAGCCACGCTGGAGTTGGCACCCAGCGTTGTATATGAAACTGTGCTTCTGGGGGGAGCAGCACAGCCGACGGGGGATTGGGTACCCCCGTCGGCTATACAGTCTGTGCGTTGGGGGGGCAGCACGCAGCACATGTGTGTGTGTGTGTAGAGGGAGCACACATGAGCAGGCGATATCTGATCACTGCTCACTGAAGCATAGCTCCCCCTTTCAACTGTACTCCACTGCATTTTGGAGCTGTCATAAACAGCTCCAGCAGGCATTGGAGAACTGCGGCCGCGCCTGCAAACACACTGACTGAATTGGGAGAGGGCTGACACACCTCCGAAAACTCCAGTGATGGCACTATGTTTCTTACACATGCGTGCAAGCAAACATAAAAAGTTTATATACAACTGCGTTTGCATTACATGCATCATATATCAGTTTCACCTCACCACTATCTAGTAGTAAGGAAATGAGCATAAAAAAAGGCTGTTAATCCTTTATAGTTCAAAGAACTATTTTTAAAATGCCAGACAAACTTGGTATGTGCAATGCCTCCTCTTGTCTATAACCTCCTATGTTTCTGTGTATGCTTCTGCAGCTTATTCCCTACTTGATGTGGCAATCACCTGCTGTGCCAGAACAATCTCTTGCCATGAGACTGATTTGGTTGCCAAGAGAATAACTGTGATGTCACAAGAAAAGTAGTATGACAACAAGAGGGAAACAAGCAGCAGTAGTAGATGAACTCAAAGATCCAGTTTGTATGCAAATGAACTCAGTAATAAATAATTCAGAGGAGAAATACATAACTAATGTGAAATATAAACTGAATTGTGCCTTAAAATTATGTTTTTTGAAGTTATGCTGAAGGCATCATCTGTTCTTGAAATATTTTCTAAAAAGAGATTGTTCCACTACGTCTGTCATACTGCATTAGAATGTGATGCAATGGATAGATTTTGTACTAAAGAATTAGATTTGGACTCCATAATATTCATAGTTAGGAGGCAGAAACACCAAACGCTGAATCACAGACCAGTCTCGACTGGCCCTTGCAATTTAATTTTCAGAACCCAGTTCCTTCTGATACGAGAAAGAGACTCATACCTGCTCAGTGACTCAGATGCCTTTATTCCCAGGTCATGTAGATCAGGGGCCAGATTTTCAAATGTAGAAAATTGGTGCACATGTGGGAAAAACAGTTATGCCAGGGAGGTTGCCGTGCACCATCGCAATTTTCCACATGTGCTCAATTTTCAAAAAGATTGACTTTTTGCAGCCTTTTCCACAGTTTACAGCAGGTTATACATATTTTTTGCTGCAGTACTACCAGACGTAACATTTTTACGTTCGCTTGCATACATGCACAAGGAATGTCTTGCAACAGTATGACTTTTGGAGGTGTGTGACCCTCCTCCCAAATCCAATGCTCAGTGTAGCAGGTGCAGTTCTACCGGGCCAATACATGCTGAGCTGTGTATGACAGCAGTTCAGCTGTGTTGGTCTTCACTTCAAAGAAAAGGTCCACTGCAATCAGTGGTGGTAGAGTATATGCAATTAGCATACATGTCAGCCAAACTGCTGTCATTCACAGCTCGGCATTGAAAAACCCTCCCACTTCCTCCCTCTGCTAATGTCCTCCACCTCCCTCATTAGTGTGCTCCCCGCCCGACGTTGTGTGCTGAGGGGGTGCCCAATCCCCCTCAACTCATGCACCACCCAGCACACTGTGTGGCTGACAGGGGTGTCCAATCCCCGCCGGCTCCAGTCCCCCCCAACAAACAGGTAGGTGGCACTCTGGGAGCCCACCCCAGCATGCCAAAAGCGTCCGTTTTTCTCTCTTTTTTTAAATCCTGTGAAAGAAGAAAGCGTTCCCTCAGTGAGTCCCTGCCCCCACCGACCGCGCCCACCCCTCCCCACACCCCTCGCCCCAACTTACCTCTGGAGCCTGGCGTGACGATCTTCGGTGGACCAGGAACATATCTGCACTCTGTAAAGCCAACCGCGAACTGAGGAAATGCCGGTAAGTTGTATAATGGTATAAATGGGGTTTTTCCAACTTAGGTGGATATCTCAGCCATTATTTTTACTTTTGACACCAAATTTTCAACATGGGGTTCTTGACACCCCTTCTCATGAATTCAGTCACTGTCATGGCATTATTCGGTCCTGAAAGGTGATTTCGCAGTCACTGTGTGGAATCACCTTTGGGATAGCTATCAAAATAACAGTGTTGGCGTTCATGAGGTGGTCTCTCAAAAAGCCTATGTTGCAAATTTGGTGAATAAATTCAAAAAAATGACTGTTTTACGAGTAAGTGTTGCGCAGTTTCCATGCGCACTCTTAAGTTCACGAATTTGTAATATTTTCACTCCAGATTTTCAACATAGTCATATTTGCACACCTCCTTATGAATAGTACAGTTGTCAATTTTCACATTCTGGCCGAAATGTGTTTTCAAGCTACTGGCTCAAAATAGCATGGTCGCTGCTAGAAATCAGTGTTCGCTACAGAGTAAGACAATCACAGTGACACTGTTCATGAGCAGAGGTCCTAAAATACCTATGTTGAAAATTTGGTGGCAAAAGTCCATAAAATCGCTGTGTTACGAGCGTGCATTGCATAATTCCTATGTACACTCATAAGTTCATGAATTTATAATATTTCCACTCCAGACTTCCAACATTGTCATTTTCCCACATCTCCTTATGACCGATACAGCTGTCATTTTTCACATCCTGGCCAACATGTGTTTTCGCACTTCCGGCGTGCAATAGCGCGGCAGCTGTGAGAAATCATGTTTGGTACAGAGTAAGAAAATTACAGTGACACTGTTCATGAGTAGACATCTTAAAATGCCTATGTTGAAAATTTGGTGAAAAATTCCAAAAAATGACTGTTTTACGAGCGTGCATTGTGCAGTTTCCACGCGCATTAGTAACTTCTCAAATTTGTCATATTTTCACTCCAGATTTTCAACATTTGCATTTTCCCACACTTCCTTATGAACAGTACAGCTGTAATTTTTCACATCCTGGCCAAAATCTGTTTTCACACTTCCATCGCAGAATAGCGCGGTCGCTGTGGGAAATCAGGGTTCTGTACACAGTAAGAAAATCATAGTGGCCCTGTTCATGACCAGAGGTGACAAAACGCCTATGTTGAAAATTTGGTGAAATAATTCCACTGAATGACTGTAATACAGGTGCAGGTTGCACAGTTTCCACACAGGTTCCTACCCTTGAGCACAACCAGGGTGTTAGGGTTCCTAAGACAGACACTTAAGAAGTATGAGGGTGAAATGTTACTCAGATGCAAGAGGAGTTGCAGAGAGGTATTCTGTTGGGATATGGATGCTGAAGCGACATGGATACAACTGGCCGGGGGGGGGACCTGCACAAATGCCAAACACCAATGCAAATACCAGCAAGTGAACGATCATCATTGACAAATGCTTGTTTACACAGCTACAGGAATAAACGAAAGGCATGTGCACCAAATGTTCAAAATAGCATTTTCACAGCTGTGGACATATTTCCTTGCACTAGGGAGTTGCACAGAGGGACTCAGTCCCTGGGCTACATCAGGCCCTTTAAAAAATTGGGCCACTGGGGTTTGGCTAGATCCCTAGACGCCCGTTCATGGCCCACCTTCAAACAAGAGAAGCCAAGTGACTGTGAAGCGATGTGAACTGGCTGGTCAGCAACGGATACCCTCTCCTAGTTTAGCTCATCCCGTCAATCAACACCTCTCAAATCATTCAGTGCACACAAAAAGCCTTTAATACGGGAGTAATCCAGTTACTAAAAGCTTTCAAAAAGACTAGAAGAGGAGCTGGCACAAAACATTCCTATTTTGTCACAAGCAGGAATTAAAATAACCACCCTCAGAAAAGGGGAAGTTTTGTAGGGATCAAATTCTGCACAGGTATCCTGTTTTCTTTCCTTCTGTATCATACATAGTATCAGTATGATACTTTGGCTGTTACGTTGTACGGAAGCACCATAGAATAGAGAAGGGAATTCAGGTACAGAGTCATTATAGCTTACTATACACTCACAAGGACATTGTTATGGCAAAGGTGTCATCTGAACTACAAAGAAATAAAAAATAAAAGTTCACAACAGCATCCAGGGGCATCCTCTAAGTGTTGCCAGGGGTTGCAGTTAAGATCCCAGTGGTTTCTTTGCCGCTGCTGTGATGACCTTTGCAATCCCTGTGATGACCTTTGCAACCCCTATGAACACCCAAAACAAGGTTCCCGTAGGAATTCTCTATATAAACTTTGGCGGCGGGCGAGCTTTATTTATTTGTTTTTGTTAACCAGGTTAAGTACAGTAGACAAAGAAATGCCTATTTTCAGGCATGAACTGAAAGAGTCACAGAGCAATTCACAGTGAATTGACGTTCGCGAAAGATGGCAATGAAGATAGTATGAACATGGAAATATAGATCTTACATGACAACATTAGGTATTACAAATCAAAACAGTGCAAGATAAAAACAATTAGAAAGTCATACTGGATACACGCTTCACTGAATCAGCAACAAATCAAGCAGCGCAAAGAACTATAGCCTCGCCAGCATTACAAGCAAGATATCAGCAGATAAACAGTAAGAGATTGGTTGTCAAGTTAAATGGAACTTACCCACAGGGAGCATAAATCATATGCAGGAGCAAAAGCACAAAAGAAATAAGTAAGCCTTTAGTGAGTTGCAAAATTACAGATGACTAGTACAGTTCCACATAGAAAGGGGTAGGGAGTTCAAAGACTTTAGAATATACAGGGTGATAGCAAGTTGACCAAGGTTTGTGGCACTCTGCAGGAGAACCAGAAGATCCTATAGACCTCTGGCTGTAAGATTCTGCAGGATACTGCAGATAATCACCTAGAGCAATAGGGGACTTGGATCATCTAATAAGCAGTTTGTCTATGAAAGAGCCAATGTAGTAGGATTACTTACCAGATGTGGGCAGCCAGCCTAACCCAGAGTAGCAACAAAAACATAAATGACCGCACACTCACAGTTGGAACGGGTGCTGGATCAGACAGCTGCAGAGTAGAATAGGCAGTGGAGTCAGAGGAAGCAAAGACAAATCTACACGTGTTGTAAGCCACATCCCACTTGGTAAGATTTTGGTAGTGCTAAGGTAGGCCAATAAGGCTATATGTGAGGCTTGGTAGCAGCACACCTTGAGTGATGGTGAGGCTGGCCTTGGGAGAAAGGCAATGTTTAAAGGAGTAGTACACCCTCATATCTTGTAAATGTTATTTGTTTCCTTGTCAACAAGCAACTCTTTTCGTGTAGCTGGTGTTGGGGATATGTGTGTTTTAGTCTATTTTCACCGTTCACACTAGTCCCTGTGTCTAACCTGGGGGTCTCCATTTTCTAGTTGTTGAAATCTCATTGTCCCTGAGAACTGCATTAGCATATGAGAACATGATGTGTCAGCACCCTTTAGACTCCACAATATGCCTATCTGCTTACCTAGAATTCAGCAAAAGAAGTTGCAGCAAGGTGCGACATATCACGCCTACCCTTCAGTTAGCTTTGCACACTGTCTTAGATGTAATGCAGTGTTTTTTCCTTTAAACTGCATTCAATCTATGTGTTTCTAAAGAGTTTTTTTTTTTTCAGGTTATGTGTATTTTCAGCATAGAAATACATGGTGTAAATGGGTGCTGTTCCTCCACAACTCTACGGAGGTCGTGAGGGCCGGAGACCACGGCGCCCTCCCCCACCCCTGCCCCCGAATCCAGCGATTATTTCAGCTCTACAGAGGTCGTGAGGGCCGGAGACCATGGCGCCCTCCCCACCCCGCCCCCAAATCCAGCAGTTATTTCAGCTCTCGGAGTCGTGAGGGCGGAGACCACAGCGCCCTCCCCACCCCCAAATCCAGTGGTTATTTCAGCTCTACGGAGGCTGTGAGGGCTGGAGACCATGGCGCCCTCCCCAACCCCGCCCCGAATCCAGCGGTTATTTCAGGTACGGGAAACGGCAGTGATCCTCGGTGCTTGCTGCTCCAAACGAGGTCTTCAGCTCTCTGGACTTTGAAATTGGTGCCATTTTCTGTCGGCACATATGTGGAGATAGTCTCTGCAGGGCTCTTTTACCAGTATTTCTGGTTGTCCTGCCTGGCTGAGTGGTGCCTTAAGACCTGCTCGTTTGTACTCCATTTCATTTAAAGCTACCTAATGTGACTGGTGCCTTAATTACATTTTATGCTATCTTTACCATTGCAGAAGCAGCAGTTGTTTTATCTTACATTTAGCAAACCCACTGAAAGCGCTGTAGCAGCAGTTACTATTTTAATTCTGGTATAGCTACTGATGTGACTGGTGCAGTAATTTCTATTTTTATCAAGCATTACAAGTAGTAGGATTAACGAGTCCTGCCTCCTTGAATCTGTTGGCGCCTTTTTGTTTTTGATTTGTTCAGCTATTGTACTCCCTTCCCCATTGCCCCTCAACAGCCGTTATATAAATCCCCTTACCTGTCCTTTCTTTCTCCACAGCTCTACAGAGGTCGTGAGGGCCGGCGACCATGGCGCCTTCCCCCACCCTCTGAATCCAGCGGTTATTTCAGGTATGGGAAACGGCAGTGATCCTCGGTGCTTGCTGCTCCAAACGAGGTCTTCAGCTCTCTGTATTCTAGCCCCGCCGACACAGGGCGTTGGCTCCCCACCACCACCACCACCCTTGGTGAGCACTCCCTTTTATAGGGTGCTTTAACCAATCAGCCAAGTTCTCCATTTGCAGCTTATATTTTTCAACCATTAGAGGCTGCTCTTCTGATTTTTCTCCTATTTCACTGCCACAATAGAGCTTGCATTATCCTAGTGACATGATTATTTCCATTATTCTGCTATTTTGCCAACTGCTCCCCGCTGCCCAGCCACCCCCCCGTCACATCCAGATCCTCCCTTATTCACCTTCCCCACATCTGCATACAGTATGAACACTTGGCAGCTTGTGACTTTCTGGGTAACCAAGAGCCTCTCCCATGACGCCATTACTGGGGTTTGGGGGATAGACTACTCTCCCCACACTCGCCACGAGTATCAGTCTAGTCAGTCTGCCCTTGCCACTCCCCTAGGGACTGTCCTGACTCAGCCACCCGAACATGTAACACCATCGAACACCCTTGACCTTTTTCACCTCCTTCACGCCTACCTGAACTCCCATGCTCTACCCATTCCTACCGTCCCCTCCTCCAAACCCCATACACTGTCAGCCCTCTTTAATAGGAGAAAGTGTTTCAGGTACTCCCTCTATAGATTCCTGCTTCTCCTCCTCCTATTGTTTGGCAACATACATCCTAATTCTGGATCACAAAAGGTCAAGCTGCCTCCCCACTGTATCCAGGGTCAGCTGCGCATTGCATCTCTCAACATTTGCAGCATTCTAAAAAAATGGGATTCCTTCCAGGATTGGGTGCAGATGCACCAACCAGATGTCATAGCATTGTCCGAAACCTGGCTCACACCTCAGACACTGGACTCCTCCATATCACTGCCTGGGTTTACCCTTTACCATGCAGATAGATATGGGATGGGGGGGTGGTTGTGCCCTCTACACTAGGGACATCTTACAAGGTCACCTACTCCAAACCCCTCAGTTGGGGGGCTGGTTCTCAGGCACTTACTGTCAAGCTGACTCTTGGAAGAGCCCAAAACCCTATATACCTAACAACAGTATACATCCCCCCAAAGGACCAAAATTCAACTTTCCAAGCATTTCTGTCATATCTGGACACACTACCATCTCAGTCGGAACTACTAGTATTTGGCGATTTTAACATCAACTGGATAAGTAAAGATGCCATCCCATACATTGATCTCATCACAGCCCAAGACCTTACTCAACTGGTCACCTCCCCCACACGTCGGGATCTGTGTACTGGATCCTCTTCCTTACTGGACCTCATCTTCTCCAATCGCCCGGCCAAGATCACCAATGTGTCCATTCTTCCAGATGCCCTCAGCGATCACTTCCCAGTGCTCTGCTCATGGTCCTGCAAAATCCCAAGATCCCCGCCCAAAATAAGTATGCAATGTAAACTGGGTCCTGGTAAACTGACACAATTAAAAGTGCACCTCAGGGCCGTGGACTGGTCTTTCATCTAGACCTCTGTAAACATAGACAGTGCCTTGGATCTATTTACCCGGTCCTTTAATAACATATGTGACCTCTATGCACCCTTCACTAAAAGAATGGTCAAAGGCAATCACGTACCTTGGCTCACTGAAAGACTTAAGTCTCTAATGAGAACTAGAGACTCATTATGGCATCTCTCCATAGAGTCTGGCCTCCCTCACGATAGACAGAATTACAGAATGGCTCAAAACAAATGCACCTGGGCTATTCGCAGGGCAAAAGCTGAATACTATAAAACCACCTTAACTTCGTTCTGGGGCTGCAGCCATAAGTTCTGAAACAACATAAAGGAAATATGCGGCAAGGTCCCCAATCTGGTCCCCTCCCAGGTCATGTCAAATGGGTCCCTGACCTCCGACCCCTCTACCATCGCTGCTGTTTTCAGTGATACTTTCTCTAACCTCAGCCATGTCCTCCCCCCAAATTTCCATGACCCACCAGCCCCTGGCGCATCCTCCTCGCACCCAGGTGCCCCCCCTTCTACCTTCGCCGTATCTCGCCCAAGTCAGCCGAACCATACCTTACTGCTGCCCTTAGTCGTGCCTCCTCCAATGCTGACTCCCTTGATCTCAGAATTCTTAGGCTCTCCCTTAAGGAAGTCCTAGCTCCTCACACCCACATTCTAAACCTCTCCCTCTCACTAGGTAAATTCCCCGCCATCTGGAAATCAGCCTCCATCACACCCATATTTAAAGGTGGTGACTGCACCGCCTCAAACTACCGCTCAATCTCCATACTCCCCCCCCCCCCAAGGCCTTAGAGCGAATAGTTTTGGATCAACTCACTGACCACCTCAACAAATATGACCTCCTCTGCAAACAACAACATGGTTTCCTCAAAGGTCACAGCACTACTACTGCCTTGCTTCAACTAACATCACACATCCACACAGCACTGGATAAAGGCCACATCACTGGTGCTATCTTCATTGACCTCACTAAGGCCTTCGATACCATCCACCATACATTACTCCAAACCTCCTTACTTAACCTAGGTCTCTCAAAGGATGCAGTGGGTTGTTTTGCCGACTATCTTTCCAACCGAACTCTTCAAGTTAAAATTGGCAATACTCTATCCTCCAAATCTACTGTCCTCTCAGGGGTCCCTCAAGGGTCTATCTTGGGTCCCCTCCTATTCAGCCTCTTCCTTAACTCCCTCCCTGCAACCTGCACCTCCAATCTATTACTATATGCGGATGATGCTGTCATTTTCACCTCCAGCTCAGATCCCTCTCAACTCCACCATTCCCTCCAGTCCTCCTTCACTGCTGTCGAAAGCTGGTTCACCTCCCAATGCCTTATTATTAATTATAAAAAAAAAATGTATGCTTTTCGCACACCAGCTAAATTCCAGGATATGGCGTTTTCCACAAATACTGTCTGTGTCTCAGACCCCCTTGGAATTTGTCCATTCCTTTAAATACCTGGGCATCACTTTGGATACTGGCCTTACCTATCACGAGCACGTTCGTCATTTATCTAAGGCCCTAAATATTAGATTAGGGCTTTTGCACCGCTTTAAACATTGCCTAACCCACGAGGCCCTTAAGCTCGCTATCTCCTCCTCGGTACTCTCCCTGCTTGACTATGGCCTTCTGACCTTTGGTGGGGCAAGCTCCTCAGCCCTTGATAGTCTTAGACTTGTCCTAAACAGGGCCCGCCGTCTTTTATTAGGGTGTGACAGGCTTACCCATACCTGTGCGCTATATCAGAATACCAACTGGCTTGATCTGGACAATAGAATCAAATTCCACACTTGTATCCTACCAAAAAAAATCTCCCTTGGCCTCTCCCCTGCAGCACTTACCCCTTTAATCACCATGGACCAAAAAGCTCAGCACACCCGTAGTTCCGATACCCTACGTCTCTCCATCCCTTCCTGTCATACAACACAATTCCAAAGATCCTTTTGTTACAGGGCACCCTTGTGGATGAATTCCCTACCCTACGCCTTGCGTCTTGATCAAAGAATTGGTCAATTCAAATCGCACCTGAGTGCTCATCTTCGGTCCATAAGTATCTGTGACTGTAAGTGAACCAGTGCCCTGCCCTTTACTACTTTGACAATGGCCTCTGGCTGGCCTCTTCCTACATTTCCTAACGCCGCCTTCTGATGGTGTTAAGTTCCCACTATCTTCTAACAGCCTCATACTGCACTAGCTCGGATAGTTAGCCAACTAGTCCTGTTAAAAATTAACTTCCTTATTCTGTAACATTTACTGTACTGTTTGTATGCACTACCTGCACTGTGTATTCTGTTCTATTGTGTATGACGTGGAACCTTGTGAAGGAGTCTGTAACGTTTACTATATTGTTTATTCTGCTCTAACTGTTTTGTATCTCTGTAACTATTATACATGACGTGGAACCTTTGTAAAGGAGTCTTTGACTCAAAGGTATTTCTGATCCCTAAATAAATAAATAAAAAATAATGCAGCTGTCAGGGACAATGAGATTTCAACAACCAAAAAATGGAGATGCCCAGGCCAGCTACAGGGGCTGGTATGAACAGTGAAAACAAACTAAAGCAAACACGTATATTCTCAACAGATGCACAAAAAGAGTTATCTGTTGACAAGAAAACAACATTTGTAAGATATGAGGGTATACTACTCCTTTAAGTTTATGGGCCATTCCCTATTTAAAATTGGCAGTCTTGCATACAGTCATGATATTGCAGCCCTTATGATTCAGCTGACATGAGGCTTTGCAACCCTACTTATTCTTGTGAAATTATGCCATTGGCAGTGTCACAGAACTGTTGTTATGGGTAATATAGAGGATAATGTATGGTCAGCTGTCATTAACAAGCATGTGTAGCCACCGAGAAGTTGCCAAGATGATTGTTTAAACCTCAAGAGCGAAGCTCAAGAGGTTTTGGTCATCTTGGCAACCTCATGGTGGCTACACACACTTTGTTAATGATAGCTGACCATACATTATCTTATATAGTGTATGGTCCACATAAGGAATGAACAGTGAGAGGCAGGATCCTTACGTTACAATTTTGGTAGTCCCCGCTGCTCTCCCCTGAGTTCAGCTTTCACCGCCACGGCTGGTTCAAGAAGTCCCGAGGTTAGCATATTGTGCATGCGCGAATGCATTCTATGTTGTTGTTGTACCATCGATATGACATACCCTCAATGGTATAACAACATCATGATGTCACATCAAGGGTACAGCAACACTACGAAATGATGGATTTTATGGAGCAATAACGTTCTACCATACATTATATCACAGCACTGGTAGTGAACTACTAGATCTGGGAGGGGGGGGGCAGTTTATAGCCATAGCCAAAACTGGAAGTGGTCATGCTGTGGGGAGTCTCATGGCAATGTCAAAGACCTGATGTTGTGAGAGCTATGACTCTGAACACTGGTAGTAAAGTGATAGCTATAGGGGAGAGGGTTCAAGGTACAGATGTCATAGCCAATATTGAGAGAGCTGTAATATGGGGAGTGTTATGGCAGTGTTACTGTCCTGATGTTGCAAGTGGTATTACTGTGAACAGAGGTAATAAAGTGCTAGACATACGGAAGAGGTTAAAGATAAAGACCATAGCCAATAGTGGCACAGCCTTGCCTTGGGGCCACTCACAGCTGTGACACTGCCTCAGATGCCACCAGTATACTATGAGTACTGGTATGAAATCATGAGATACAAGTGAGCAGAATCTGAATACAGAAACCACATCTGGCATTGGCATGGTTCTGCTGTGAGGGAAGCCTGTACTTCTGCCATTACAAGTGGGTTTCACTATGCATGGATGGAGTCTTGACTCATACAGAGGACACACTCTGTGGTATATTACTGAACAGCATATATATGCCAGTCAATCATATTCCTACATATGCTCATATATCTGTCCCCCTCTACTTACACAGGTGCATCGTGAGTCTTTGTTGGAACCCTAACTTGAGACTTTCTCTGATGCTCAAAGGCTATAGCTGCTGTCTTCAGGACTTAGGGAAGGGGGTCCCCTAAGTCCTGAAGGTAGCAGCTATACCATCGAGCATAAGGGAAAGCCTCCTTAGTAGGAGGTTTGAGTACTCCTTTGGATGACTCTGCCACCAGAAGTCTCTGCTGTTACAACTTCTCTGCACTTCAGGACTCTGTCGTTTGTAGCTTTTACTTTTAAATAAAACTATGCTTTGCACAAACTGCCTTTCCTTATATTTATTCGTTTGTTTATTTTATTTAAGAGATTCGGCTTCCCCACCTCTAGTTCCACAGTTGATCACATTCCCACCATCATACCTCTAACAGTCACACATTATGACATACGTCACTCATTTTATATTCCACTTTGTTTATCGAAATGTTAAGCAGAAATTTGTAATAAATATATATTATGCTCAGTTATCAGGGAACATTATAAGAAATAGTGCACTCATTTTCACAGTGTTCTGAGCATGCAATGTCATACTTGATTATAGTATATGGGTGCCTTCTGTTGTGCATGGATTTCAGCAACTGCTGAAATCTTGTTGTAGGGCAGTTCAAAGGTAAAAAAAAAAACTGTTGTAATATCGTTCTGACATCACATCGATAGTACAACAACTTTTTACCCTTGACCTGCCACCTGATTGACTCAGAAGAGGCTCTCTGTAAAAAAAAAAAATAAAAACAAACATGGCGGCACAGTTTAGCGAGCGCCGGGCAGCGGAACCACCAACTTTGAAGTCGAGAGTCGGGACACGGAGAGCCATATACAGCTCCCTTTCTAGAAACATAGAAACATAGACTTTGACGGCAGAGAAGGACTGCTAGGCCCATCTAGTCTGCCCATTTCCCTACCTACAGGATGGGCCGCAGATCCTAGTTAACCAACAGCCTATTTCTTCCTACCCCACAAAATTGCCTTATTTCTGTCCCATGCATTCTTGAATTCTCCCACAGTTTTAGACCCCACAACCTCCTCAGGAAGGCTGTTCCATACATCCACTACCCTCTCTGTGAAATAATACTTCCTCACATTGCCCCTGAACCGCCCTCCTTCTATCTTTAAATTGTGTCCCCTTGTTCTTGCAAGTCTCTTTTTCTGAAAGATGCTACCCTCTTGGACTTTGTTGATTCCACTGAGGTACTTAAAAGTTTCTATCATGTCCCCCTCTCCCTTCTTTCCTCAAGGGTATACATATTAAGCTCCTTTAGTCTCTCCTCATACGGCTTCTCTTGCAGACCCTGCACCATTTTAGTTGCCCTCCTCTGGACTGCCTCTATCCTGTCTATGTCCTTGCAGAGATGGGGTCTCCAGAACTGGACACAGTACTCCAGATGGGGTCTCACCAACTGTCTGTACAGAGGGATAAAAACTTCCTGTTTTCTGATGATGATGCCTCTCCCTATACATCCCAGTATACCCCCAGCCCTCCCTACTGCCTTCTCACATTGCTTGCTAACCTTAAGGTCATCTGATATGATTACCCCCAGGTCCCTTTCCTTTTTTGTTGTTGTTACTACCTCCCCACCCATTGTGTATTCTTCCCCTGGGTTCTTGTTTCCCAGGTGCATTATCTTGCACTTCTTTGCATTGAATCCTAGCTGCCATACCTCTGACCATTCCTCCAACCTTGCCAAGTCCCTTTTCATCCTTTCCACGCCTCCTTGTGTATCAACCCTGTTGCAGATCTTTGTGTCATCTGCAAAAAGGCATACTTTTCCTTCCAGTCCCTCTGCAATGTCACTGATGAAGACATTAAAAAGGACTGGACCAAATACTGAACCTGCGGTACCCCACTAGTAACCCCCCATTCTTCAGAGTGGACTCCATTTACAATTACCTTCTGTGTCCTGTAGTCCAGCCAATGTTTTACCCAGGCTACCACCCTGGGTTCTAAAATATATATTTTCTTTTTTATTTCCTGATTTTAATAATAAGTGACCCAGAGAGGTGAAACTAAGAAGCCGGACCGAGCACAAGTGGCACCAGCATGAACGGGAGCGAGCAGGATCACCAGCAGGAAATGGGGAAAGACAATAAACAACAAAGACGTGGGAGCAGACAGTGAGATTGACTTTTGGTTCAGTTTGAGCTCAGTTATATTTTGCTTCCTTTCTCTTGTTTTCAGGTTTGCTTTGCCATTTTCCTAACACCTTTTATCTCTTCATTTGGTTGCAGAAATGGGCCACTGTGATTTAATACCCTCACCTTTCTCATGAAGCTTGGGCTGAAGTGCACTGACAGATCACAAGAACAGAAGTTCCCCTGGACTGCGAGAGTGGAGAATAAAAATGAGTTACTGGTACTAGCTGGGGTTGCTCTCATCAGGCTGGGCCAAATATCCACTGCCAGCACACTACGAGAGAGCTGTATCCACAAATAAGAATGAGGAGAATGGAAATGGCTTACTGGTAGCAACAGGGGGTTCTCTCACCAGTTCAGGGTTGAAAAGCACTGAATATATAAAGGGGGAGGAAGAGTCCAGGAATAAAAGTGTGGAGAATGGAACTGTCTCACTGGTACCAATGGAGGGGGTCTCTCACCAGTTTGGGGTTGAAAAAACTATTGAATACACAGTGGGAGAGGAGTCCAAGAATAAGAGTGTAGAGAGTGGAACCATCTCACTGGTAAAGAGGGTAATCTCACCAGTTTTTGGTTCAAAAGTTTTAAAAAAACATAGCGGAGGAGAAGTCCAGGAACAAGAGTATGGGGAATGGAACTATCTCACTGGTACCAACAGGGGGTACTCTCACCAGGTGGGAATTAAAGTGTATTGAAAATGTAGTGGAAAATAAGTCCAGAAATAAGAATAAAACCATCTTACTGGTACTTTTATTTTATTTATTCACATTTCGGATTAACGCCTTTGAGCCAGAGGCTCTATTATATAGGTTCCATGTCTTAGTACAGCATAATACGCAGTGGGTGAGAAATATAGAAAAATCGGCACATAGTACACCATCAAAGAATAAAGAACCACAGTGAGTACAACATCCAATAAACGAACAGTTGCGTTCTTAAAATATAGCAAAGAGGACAAGGAGACATCAGCAGGGAGCTCTTTAAGACTGAGAGAGTCCCGGAGTAGAGAAATAGATCAGTACTAGGTTAGAGGTGAGAGGAAAGAGTTTAGCTAAATGAAAACTGTACAGTGGGGAGCAGCCAGCAGGCCTTGTCAGCACAAGAGAGAATAATGGTGCAGTGGGCAGGAACAGTAAATGCCGCCAACAGGAAATGGGATGGGGAGGAGGTATGGGAAGCGGTATAGGCTAGTTAAAGTGAATATACCATTGGTCTAGGAGAAATAATCAAAGGAGGCATGAGCCACGAGAGACTCATGAAGCTAGCATTTAAATGAGCCAAGGGTGACTGCATTTGCGACATCATTGTGTAGAGAGCTGAAACAATTTTGGGGCTCTGATAGTGAACGACCTCTGCCCTTGCATGGTACAACAGCGAGGGACTTGGAGGGTGAGGTTATCGGCACTCCTGGTGTGTCGTGTGTTGCAGGAAGGGCTGGGGACATTCCATACCTCAGGGGGCAAAAGACCAAAGGTGGCCTTCTTTACTACAAGGCAGGTGTGATAAGATGTTCCACCTTGCAGTTGGAGCCAATTTGCCTGCTCATAAAGGTTGCAGGTGTGTATCCGAGTAGCAGCCCCAGTTAGAAGATGGCAGGCCTTGTTCAGAGCAATAGAGATACGTCTTAAGTTCGTGTGTGTTGCAGATCCATAAATCACAAGCCCATAGTCTATTATTGAGATAATCGAGCTTTGGATTGCCTGTTGAAGGGCTTCAAGAGTAAGGCAATGTTTATGTTTATGGAGGAGCCAAATATGTATATTCACAGATTTGGCAACAAGATTAATATGAGCAGCATAGGATAGTGTACTGTGCAACGTAACGCCAAAGTACTTAAAAGTGTGTGTCTGCTCGAGAGTCATGCCAGACCTATTATTGACAGTCAACTGTTTAGTTTGTGCTTATTGTGCATGCCATGGAAAAACATAGACTTGTTTTTTTGCAGTTGAGAACTAGCTTCTGCGCAATAAACAAATTCTCGACAGCTGCAAAGCTTTTTTGGAGCTGGCTGTGCAGTTGGGTGGGATCTGGATTCTAAATGAACATGGCCGCGTCATCGGCGTACAGGAGAATTCGTACCAGCAGTAGGCAGGGAGGCTGTTTATTTATTTAGCTTTTGTTGACCGGGTAAGTGCACTAGACAAATCCTGCCTATTTTCAGGCACGACCCGGGGGAGAGGGATACAGATGAATGCCAACTGACATTTGAACCAGATTAAGCTGTTGGTTGTATTTTTTTTTTTTAGTGAATGAGGGAAATTTGGCCAGGACACAGGGGAAAATTCCCCTACTCTTTTCAATAAGTGCCATGGGATCTTTAACATCCACCTGAACTACCACCAATCCAGGTAGATGGGACCTCGGTTTAACGTCTCATCTGAAAGACGGCACCTCAGAAGTGCAGCAGGCCTCTCATGCTGCACTACAGTGTCAGTACTAGGATATTATCCCAAGTGCCAGATGTGGGAACTGAACCCACAGCCCTCTGATCTCCCGGCCTCAGAGGCGAGTGTGCTACCTACTGAGCCACTGACACTGTTTAGAAATATGCTAAAGAGCAACAGTCCCAAGATTGATCCTTGGGATGCTCCAGAGCGGACAGGCAGCTTAGTGGAGAGAGCATCTCCTATCTTGACATGCTGCGAGCGGTCAGTGAGGTAACCGGTAAACCATCTTATGGTGTCAGCTGATAGGCCTAGCGCTCCTAGCTGGTCAATCAGCAGCTGGTGATTAACTGTATCAAACGCTTTAGATAGGTCAATAAAAGTAGCGCTGTCTAGTTGGCCTTGGTCCAGTGCCTGATGGATATAGCCTGTGAATTCAAACAGTGCAGTAGTGGTGCTATGCCCCTTATGAAAACCATGCTGTTGAGTACGTTGCAGATTGTATTTCTCCATGTACTCAACCAGCTAGCCTGCAACAATTCTTTCGAGTGCTTTAGATATCGGGGGGAGAATAGAGCTAGACCTGTAATTACCATGGTAGGCCCTGTCTCCACTTTTGTGGATGGGGGTCATCAAGGCTAGCTTCCATTTGGGGGGAAATTGGGAGAGCATGAGTGACTTGTTGATAATCTTGGTAAGGGGGGATAGGATTGCATCAAGTGTAAGGGCAATGAACGTCAAATCAAGTGTGTCACCGCTAGTTCTGGACCTGCCAAGTACCTCGAGTAAGTATTTTTTGGCTTCACTCTCAGTCATAGCTTTAAAATAGAAAGGGGGATGCATAGGCTCTGCATGTGGTTTGGCAGTGGTATAAGCACTAGTGGTCGGATCGAAGAAGTTTGACGGAAGTACTTTGCTGCAATCAGTAAAGGCAGAGTTGAAAGTATTAGCAATAATGGTGGGGTCCAGGGTTATAATACCATCGCTGTTAAGCATGGAGGGCGTGGTCCTAGAGTGTTTACCTGTAATTTCTTTTAGAAATAGTGAATATGATCGCATCATCAGCGTACAGGAGAATTTGTACCGGCAGTAGGCAGGGAGGTTGTTTAGAAATATGCTAAAGAGCAACGTTCCCAAGATTGATCCTTGGGGTACTCCAGAGTGGACAGGCAGCTTAGTGGAGAGAGCATCTCCTATCTTGACATGCTGCGAGCGGTCAGTGAGGAAACTGGCAAACCATCATATGATGTCGGTTGATAGCTAGCAGCGCTAGGCCCGGTCAATCAGCAGTGGGTACCAACAAGAGGTGTTCTCACCAGGTTGGGGTTAAAGTGCATAGAAAGCATAGTGTAACAGGAGTCCAGGAACAAAAATGTAGAGAATGGAACCGTCTCACTTCTTCCAACAAGCGGTGCTCTCACCAGGTTAGGTTTGGAGAGCATTCGATACATAAGGATACATAAGAGGCACCCCGGAATAAGAGTGTGGCGAAGGAACCATCTCACCGTTACCAGCAGGAGGTGCTCTCATGACACTGGCGCTGGAATGCAGCGACAGTCACAGAACAGTGTGAGCACACTAGTTGAATTAGGCCTACAGTTTTTTTTTTGTAGCTTCTATTTATGCACCTTTACCATTTGGGGCATCTCTCAGGGTCCCTTTAGCAGCCGCTGTACACAACCGCCCACCTGAGCTAAGCTGCTCCAGGCTACATCGGGTACACAAGGTCTGGGCACTCGCCCCCACCCTAAGGAGCTGCCCCAGACCCCAAGGAGAACCGGACAGTCAGCCAGCATTGGGCGTGAGGTCGGACAGACTGCCTCTGATCGCTGTTGCCTTGCCCCTGAAGGAAGAGGAATTTTTTTCTGTGGTTTCTCCCCAGAGCATGGACATGCAGTGACATCCCGCCCAGCATGTGCGTGCTTCCACATACACCTGGAAGACATCTGCCATGCTCCAATCCCTGAGCATCTGCTTGCCGTGCACTGCAGTGCCCCAGCCTCTGCCAGGGGGTACCAGTGCAGTGGATAGTTCCAGATCCCTCCGCAGGACTAGGAGAGCTGTCCATGGATGTTCAATCCTAGCCCTCCCCTGCCAACCCCTAGCAACCCGAGTACGTTCCCAAACTCGGGTCGCCGGTGCAGCGCAAGGTGTGGCATCCAGCGCCTCAACCCTCAGCGCCACCGGGCTGGCCACACAGTTTTAATCTTATAGTTAAATATTATATTTATTAACTTAAATGTATATTTAATTTTATTTTTGAAGGCTGTATTTATATTTTATCCATTTTGTTTTGATTGTACGCTATCCTGAGCCATAGGCTAGTGCACCTGATAAATAAAATCGTCTTGCCTTTCCTTGCCTAGTTCACAAGCCTGAGAGTGCGGAGAAGAGAAACATCTTATTTGCACCATGCTCAGTGGTAGCCCTCTTACCTCGGGCTTAGAAGGTCACAGGTCTTTGTTCCACACCAGAGACTTGGGCTCATACTCACAGCTGACAGAGTGCAGCACTGCACTGTGTATAAAATTAGATGAAAGGTACCAGATATAAAATCCAGTTCTGTCCTATACTGTCAGCAGGAAACACTCTCACATGGAGTTGAGGAGACCTAAAAATTGCAGATAGCAGAGATGGCCACACAAAAACTCAGTCATGCAGACTTGTCATTAAGGAAGTAAAAATGGACTAGCGTGAAGTATTTTCTGTGTAAGAGGTGATCTCTCAGCTCTTTTGGTGGTCTCTTTTTGTCAGGGATTGCTGTTAATAAATACATCTGCCCATCCCTTGTGGAAAGAAGAAAGGCAGTGCGCTCTCATTAATTAAATGGTCAATATTCCCCCTACATGCACAGGGCAGTGAAGAGTCAATATGGATAAAAGATGAAGCAGCAGGACTGTAATTTTCATCTGTCACCAGAAACAATCTGGCGCCCTACTGAGACAACGTACAAGTAAAATAACTCGAAGAGCCGTGAGATTACTGTGATGAAAAGACAGGAATTCTCTCTGCAAGGGAGAGTGTGTGTGTGTGTGTGTGTGTGTGCATGCTCTGTGTACAATTTGCTTGCTGTGAATGTGTGTGATGCATGCATGTACCATGTATCTAAGAATGTTGTGTGTGCTGTGTGCATATACAGTGAATGCCTGTGAATGTGTATATGTGTGCACTATGTGTGTCACTAGGTGTATGCTTATGAAGTGTGTGTATGTGTGATGTGCACACTGCACTTGTCTGTGAATGTGTGTGTGCACCATGTGTCTAAGAACGTGCTGTGTGCATATACAGTCAATGTGTGTAATTATGTGTGTGTTGTATGTGTGTACATGTCAGTGTATTCTTATGAAGCATATGTGTGTGTGTGTGTGTTGCATATAGAGTTGCTTGATTAGTCTATGGCATCTGTCAGATTCTACAGATGACCACCCTTTGCATTGGACTGGCTGATACTTTCCCTTACATGAGAAGTTCCTTTGAGAAAATGTCACTAGGTGGTAGTTGTCTGGCCAAACAGAGAGGCAGCAGTGCCCCCACATTTGAAACAGAAGGGAAGCATATGCCTGACAGGGGGCATTAGGATCCTAAAGTAGGCAAAACTGAAAACCATCTGATGTCATGCTTCTGATTTCTTTATCGGGGGAATGTTCCAATATATGTCCCCATTTCTTCTTTGCGGCTGACTATGGCTGCATCTTCACTGTTGCCAACAGGGTGGCTATCGATGGACTATACATATGATGCCGGTGCTACTTTGTAGCCAGGGTTCTCCCCTTCCCCATTAAGTGAGCATCATGCCCTCCATCCATACTTCACTGTCCAGTGTTTCCAGGGCCAGGAAGTCCACGCTAATGTGAAGAACCCAGGTCTCCCAGCTGCAGGGTGGCATGTTACTTTTCGGCAAAAATGGAGTGCAAGGAGCTTGTCCATTTTTATCCATGCAGCAGCTCACGCAAGTAATGGAATCAGCATCAAAAGCCATGGACTGACTGCCACTGATTACGTCATTTGTTGGTGCACCTATAACATCATGTGATCTAGGTCCTGCAGCAGGTCAGACAGTGTTCTGTTTCATGAAACCAATCATCTCATAGTTGCAGGAGACTCAGTGGGGGCACCTCTTTGCCTTAGGGGTTCTCTAAAATCAGCAGCATGAATCCCAGAAGAAATATCCAAACAAAATATCCAGTCCGAATTGTGCTTTTTATATTGAGCTCAAACTCTGTCACTTTGCTACGGATGGTTTTCGTTACACATAACCTGCGGGGCAGTTCATTACACGCTTAACCAGGAAGCACACGAGTTCAGCAAGTAAGGAGTCATTTCTCTTTTATAAATCTGAACTGATAACGTTTGTTGTGCAAGCTGTCATTAAGTAGCAAGGATCTGAATGTATTTTTTTGCTACAAAAAACTGAGAGGCACTGACAGACGTAATTATAGACTGGTTTCTCAAGATGGCTAGTAAATCTGTCTTCCCCTTGCCCGTACAGCAACTACTGCTCAACCACAAAACGAAGCATCTGGAGTTGCCACCTTCAGGGAGTCTAGAGCTCCCACTCCCAGCTGCAGAGAATGGACTACTAGGACTCTCACCCCCACGAGATGTTCACCCAGGCACTCTGAGTCCTACAACAACCACTGCACTCCTGCTTATTAATATCTCCTGGATAAGGAGAGAGCAAAGTGAAACTGTAACACTGCGGTCTCCAGGAGGCTGGATGTGTCCCTCTTACACAAACTAACTGACTCTTAAGTGGAGTTACAATAGCACCCCACCCCCCCATGGGGAAGCTTCACACATTTCTGCATTGTGATGCACTTACTTGACCAGGTACCATATCTCCCCATCTCCCATGGTAGGCTACCAGGCTGCTGGCACTTACTAGACATGGGAGATAGTCTGTAGCTGCAGAACCCCAATACTTCATTTTCAGGACTGGAAAAAATGGCAAGGGTCAGCTCTTCTTTTGATCGGAAACACTGGACTGACTTCCTACTGCTCACATTCTTTCCTTGCTACCTCCCTAAGGCGGAAGGTCAAACTGGTTCAAGTCCCTATCAAACTCATCTCAAACACGGCCATACACAAACACCCTAGTTTGGGATGTCAGACCCCTGGCTTCTTTCACCCTCTTAAAGCCTGCCTTCTCCCTCCCTTCAACATAGCTAGTTTTAGACACCAGCGTACCCTGCGGTTGATGGGGGCCCCCCAGCTCATGGAGGGCCCCTCAACCAGAGCAGTTTATCTTATTAATTATTACATTTTTTTATCTCATTATCTCTTCCTTAAGCAGCAACAAAGTGTGTGCAGCTCCTTCTGGTGTGGCATTATGATGTGATGAAATACCTCGCCTCAGCTATGACCCAGTCAATGAGAGGCGGACGGGCAGCAGTGGATGGGATGGGAAGAACAGCCCCAAGAACTAACACTGCTGTCTCCCCTTAAAAAAATAAAGGAATAATGCATGACAGAGTGTGTGTCGTGCTGGGATAATGCCATTCCTGGGGGGTTGAGCACGAGGCCACAGGCCGAGTGCATCAATGCCCAAGCGCGTGTCAACCATTTCCACCCACCTAGTGCACTATTCCTATATACAATGGCTTGTTGTTATATATAAAAAAAAAAATAATAATTTTAAAGAACGTTTTTATTATTGTGGAAAAATATTTTTGTTTCTTAAGAGGAGATGCAAAAAAACAGTATCAAATGGTCATCTACATTGGTTCAAAGTGCTGAGACTAGACCTGTGGCATTATGCTGGGATAACACCATGGGTCCAGACTATCTACAGAGCTGGTGTTAAAAACCCATAGAGACAGAAAAAAACAGAGACGTGTAAGCAATAATCCACAACAGGGGGTGTGGTAAAATGGATCTCTCTGCATGCCCTAGGTGGGTTATGAAGCATGAGGTGCAGCCAAGAGCTTTCAACTACCTGGGAAGTGCAACATGAGCTGTTTTACTGCGCCTCCTGGAATGGGTTATTACATTCATAAAATGGCTTGTTTAGGCTGAAAAATACCCAAGAGAGACATCTGGACTGAGAGCCAGCCATGCAGTAACACACATCTTACTACAGGTCGCATGATTTGGTTCAGCCAAGCACATTCTTTCTTTTTTCACTGCCATTTTATAAACACAGGAAGAGAACAGGTGAAATGTACATATGAACTGCGAATGATGCAATGCTCTCCCTCCCCCTTTAAAGCGCTCTGCACATGGTTTACTTCCCACCACTATATATTTTTATGTTTGCTTGCATACATGTGTAAAGGAAACATATTGTGGCTGCTTGGGCAGAGTAGGGGCTGGGGAGGTGTGTGCTGTAAGAGGGCTAGGTAGCTGAGCCTGCAGGAGCAATGCAAGTCAACACCCAATCCGGACAAGGTTGCTGCCAATGCTGCATTGTTGGCTGATAGGCGGAAACGTCTCACATATTTTTTTAACAATTTTTAGCCAGGAAAGAGACACTAAGCTGAGGGTTGTTTCCAGGTGTGTCCTGGGAACACAGGGAAGTGAAGTGACTTGCTCATGGTCACACAGTATGCAAGTGGTGGCTTCGGGATTCAAAACCAGTTCCCCAGGTTTGAAGCTCAGTGTTCTTAACCACTATGTTATACTGCCTCATCATATGAAAGGATGCAGCCCCCCCATCACAGTGTGACTGCATTCTTTAATAGTGTTGCCATCGGGCGGCAAAGCAGCATCCACCCTCCCATCCAACCCTGGTTTCACCAGCTGCAGGTGTCCAAACCCACCACCAGCATCCCCATTCTGCCTGACCCAGTTGTCATAACATGACCGGCAGTAGGTGCTCAACATCGCCGCTGGTATCCCCTCCTGCCCGGCTCAACTTTCTTTTATGACCAGCTGCATGTGTTCAAGCCCGTCGCCAGTATCCCCACTCCTGCCCAACTCAACTTTCTGAATGAATGGAGGCAGGTGCTCAGCTCAGCTGCTGGTGTCCCCCCCGCCCAAACCAGCTTTCAACCTCCCCCTCGCCACACATACAGATACACACACACACACACACACACACACACACACACACACAGTCTGAGACTGGTGTGCACACTCCCAATGCCAACTAAAACCCCTCAAACAGGATGTGACACAGGGGTGCCCACTTCTGGTGCCACCAAATGACGAACCAACATGTAGGTGCCCAATCTCCAGTGTCAATAACTGAAATAAAGAAAAGTGCCCCTCACTGTCTTATCTCACATCATCTTTTTTTATTTGTCTTTTACAAAAACTGTAAAAAGGAAAATTGTTCCTCATAGCTATTCTGTGACATTACTCACAGTCATTCTCTGAAATTACTTTTTGGATGGGATTTAAAAAATTCCACCTGTTTATTATAAGGTGGGCCATTAAAAGACTATGTTGAAAATTTGAGGTCAAAATGTAAAAAAAGTTATGAAGAAATATTTAATTTTTCCAATGTTTACTCATAACTTTGTTATTTTTGCACATTTTGGCCCAAATTTTCAACATAGCTCTTGTATTACTCCACCTCATGAACATGACTGATATCGTTTTTCAAATTCCCTCCAAAAACCCGTTTTTCCAGTGATTCCACAAAGTCACCTTTTGGACGGGATTTAAAAATTCCAATTGTCTTGATCATAACGTGGGGTCATAAAAAGACTATGTTGAAAATCTGGAGTCATATACCCAGATATTCAAAAGGGTTGCGCATGGCATAACAGAGTTGAGCCAGCGCAACCACGCATTGTAACCCGGTGGGATATTGAAAAGGCTGCCTGGCGCAGTGCAAATCCCAATGCGCCAGGGCGCAATGTAAATGTATGCGGTGCAGATGCAGGGGGCGTGCCCATGCATGTGTGGCACATCCTGATATTCAGCCCGGGATGTGCGGCGCATATGCTGGCGCAACCTTGCAGTGCGCCGCATAGGGGGGCTCAAAGTTGAGCCCATGAATAGCGGGAACAACTCCTGGCCACCCACAGGCAGGCTGCTGTATTGCAGGGTGCAACACAACAGCCGCCAACCGTGGGTGTCCACCCGCCAACCCAGAATACCGTCCACAAGTACCCATATCTCCCTGGTGGTCTAGTGGTACCCCCCTCCTCCGATGCGCGATCACCGGTAATCGCTGTAAAAGACCTTCCCTTGTGGTCTAGTGGTACCCCCTCCCTCCCATTGCCCTGATCGGCTAGTAAATGTGCTTTAATCCATTCCCTGGTAGTCTAGTGGTACCCCCTCCCTCCGTTTCCCGATCGCTGGTAAAGTACCTAAAACATTCCCTGGTAGTCTAGTGTACCCCCTAGCCTGGATTGCGGTACATTGCAGTACAAAATGTCCCTGGTGATCTGGTGGCACCCCCCACCTACCACCCACAGGACGCCTTGCCCACCCGCTCCCCCGTCATCGGCGAGTGGCTGCAACCGCCCGCATACTGCTGACCACCGCCGAATGACAGGTAAAGTATGGGCGAAGGGCATACTGCTGAGACAGTCCCAAATATGTGAATGAAGTCATTCACATGTTTGGAACTATCAGTACAGTATGCCTGCATACATATCATTACAGGCGAGCGGCGGATGGTATGCGGGCAGGTTGCAGCCGCCCGCCGAGGACGGGGACGGGTGGGTGGGGTCCTGTGTGGGTGGTAGGGTTGGGGGGGTGCCACTAGATCACCAGGGACATTTTGTACTGCGATGTACCGTGATCAGGGCTAGGGGCAGAGGGTACCACTAGACTACCAGGGAATGTTTTTGGGTACTTTTACTGGCGATCAGGGAAACGGAGGGAGGCAGGTACCACTAGACTACCAGGGCATGTTTTAGGGTACTTTTACCGGTGATCGGGACACGGAGGGAGGGGGTACCACTAGACTACCAGGGAATGGATTAATGTACATTTACCGGCGATCTGAGAATGGAGGGAGGTGGGTACCAATAGACTACCAGGGTTTGTTCTATGGCGATGTACCATGATCGCAGCTATGGGATGGGGGGATGCCCCTGGACATCCTCTGCACACGTCATTCTGTGCAGGGCACCAGGCGCAATTCACTGGCTGCCCTGCGCAAGGCATGTAAATGGGGCCATAATGACATGCAAATGGCCCCATTTGCACCTTGCATATATTATGGCCTCATTTGCATGCCCTCTGTTGAATATATTGGGTGATGTGCCCAGGCGCTGCGTTTGCACTGGCGCATCCCGTGCTCTATCTGTGGCTGCGCTGGCACAGGTGCCACTGCACCGTGTGCGGTGGCGGCTGTGCCATCGCTGATCCCATCTCACATTCAACAGTGCTGCGCCGTGCATCACTGTTGAATATCACCTAGTCCTGGCCCTGGCGCATCCCAGTTGCGCTGTGCCCACGCTTGCACCACTGCAAAGTGCAGTCTGAATTTCTGGGACAAAATGTCAAAAAACAACAAAGTTATGAAGAAATGGTGAACTTAATTCTATTCACCATTTTTCAGCTCTATATCCCTTAGCCCATTGGGACCCAAAGTCTACAAGACAATGGCTTTGGGGGAAAGAATGGCTTGCCCACAGCCTGTATATAGCCCTCCTATCACTCATGCTGTGTCTATTTCCTTTTGTTGATATCCTGTGATGTCTGTTTTTTGCCATACCTTGTAATCTCCTGGGTCGTACCTGAAAACAGGCACTTGTCTGTCTAGTGGGCTTACCTGGTTAACAAAAGCTAAAAAAAAAAATACTGTTCTTCTAACTTGTAACATAATGCAAGCAAACGTGTTCAGCATTGACAAATGTTTGTTTTCAGTGTTATCACAATCAAACAAATAAACAGGTTTTTAATGCCTTACTGCTTTATTGCTGCCAGATCCAGATAAAAACAGCCTGGATAGGTGGGACCCACCAGCAGTAGAACAGGTAAGCTCCCCCTTTTTTTGCAGCATTACTGTACTTCATAACCCTCTCTAGAGAAATTGTCTTGCTTACCGACAATCAAGAGCAGCAGCATGTCGGATGTCTGCTGCTTTGTCTGTTTTTTCCCTGAGGCAGCACTGCGACAGGGGCTGCAGCAATCACTCAACAGAACAAAAAGGAATCCGAAGCCCCTTTTGTTCTGTTAACTGTACCATGCTGCAGCAGTGTTCTTGAATTTCCAGAATCCAGCACACAGCAGAATCCAATTACATGCCGCTGACCTTAACTGTATTGCTACAGTGGAGTACTGTGGCACCAGCCCTGTTCTTTTTGCAGTGGGTTGGGACAGATTGTACAGTTCCCCTGAGTAGGGAAGCCACAGTTAGCAAAGTCCAGATTGCACACACACACACACACACACACACACACACACACACACCCCCACTGCCTCGAAAGGACTGCAATTGATTTTTTCCCCTATATTTTTCTAACTCATTTCCTCTTCTTATACTTTAAACAGGGGTTCTTAACAAACATCAGCTGAGATTTGAGAAATCCAAACCACCATTTCACTGTAACCCCCTTCGGTCAACTCCTACACTATGCTTATTTCTGTATTTACCTCATTGATGCAAATCGGGGTCCTACTATTTCATTCCTCTTTCAGCAGGACCTCAGCTCATATCAGTGAAGCAAATACAGAAATGAATATGAAGTAGTGTAGGGATCACAATGAAATGGTGCTTAGGATTTCTCAAATCTCAGCTGATGTTTAACTAAGAGCCCCATGTTTCAAGCATGCTAAGATGAAGGAATTATTTAGATAAATATGTAACCCCCCTTTTGTGGGCTTACCTGCTCTGCCCATGATTCCCCGGAGTTTCCCCTGCAGCCTCCGTTCCAGCCCTGTGATATTTCTCTTAGATGGGGCTGGTGGAGATGGACCGCGGAGCCGCCAACCCGATTTGGGACTTTGGTGCGGTTCAGACGGCCTCCTCACATGCACAGTAGTGCCTATTTCATCAGACCACCGTAACAGTCACCCCGATTCCTCCCCAGTGATTCTGACCCCCGTGTTCAGTTAAGTGGCAGTCAAACACCTGGAGGAAGCACCTGAGAAGTGGCGCTGGACTTTAGTTTAGAAGCGCTAGCAAGCATTATTCTAAGGAGCTGTCATGGATATAAATGATGCGCCCTGAATAAACATGAGCTAAATCGCTGTCCCTGGTTGTGTTGTGTTTCGGTGACAGTGACTGGCTGCAAGGGGGGTTGACAAATATAAAAGTGAGGTCGCCTATTGAAGGACAGTGTAAGCTATCATATATATATATATGTAACCCCCCTGCAAATGGGGGTTCCCAAAAGACTTCCAGGAGCTTGCTTGAATGCTCCAAGCCTGAATGGTGTTTGGCGTTTAAGCCATTTATCAGTGAGTGTTTTTAGAACCTCTGGTACTGTCTCTTTAAGAGCTGTCTGCTTGCAGACATAATTAGTTTGTATGGGGGACTGTGTGTTTCTTTGATTGAGTACCACCATGCTGCTGCCAATTCACCCCATTTTTGCAGTCACTAGGAGTGCAAAGGAACCTGTCTGAAAGATGTAACTGATTGCCAGAAATCATTTACAGTAATAATAAAATTACAGTTTGTCTAACTTGCTTTTGCAGTCAGAACTGTCTGCCTAGTTCCCCATTCTGGTTTTGAACTGCTGAACTGGACCAATCAGTGTGGGGTAAACTAGCTCTAAAATGATGCCTTGGACGAATCAGAACTTGGGACTCATAATCTGAGCCAGCCACAAGAGGATTGTATGGGCAGTGACTCTGGGAGATGTAGTTTGAGACTTCGGTGCCTTTTGGACCAACAGCAGCAGTCTATTGTGAGTGACAGCCAATCCAGTCAAGAACTGGGAGGAACTCAAAGGAAGTGCCTGGTTTTTGTCTGTTGGGAGTTTCAGTTTGAGATCTGAAAGTGAAGGGAAAGAAACCCTGTGTCCTTCAGTGCACAGTTTCAGTCAAAAACGTGTCAAGGCCCAGAGTTCCGGTCTACAACTTGTGTAACTGCTTGTTAGGACTGAATCCGTCCTGTGAAAAGAATCAAAGGATCTCTGAAGAGTAGAAACCAGGCTCACCCTGTAGAAGACTGAAGAAATTGTTGAATTACACTCGGTCTGTCAGGAACTGAATCTGCTGTGTGTTCTCCTGGTTATTGTGCAGTAATTGCGATTGGGATACAGATGCAGCCTGCCTGGTATCGTGCTTTTTTTTTACCATATAAATGTGAGGAGTCTCTTGGAGATCAAAAGTAGCCCTGCTGACATTGAAGGACCATATCTTCTTTGGAGGTCGTGAGTACTATTGGGTCGCTCCTGTTGAATTGCAACATTAAATCCAAATGGAATTACTGTACTGCTGACTGTTTAATTTTCCTTTTCTCTGTGTGAAAGGGGCCCCTACCAGCTGCCACGGTTTGGACTAGCTACTAGGGCCTGGGTACCCAGGGACAGTAACTGGTAGGGATAGGCCTGTGCACAGAGCCATAGGTAGATAGTAAAGTGATAAGCTAATTAACCTGATTTCCCTGTCCTTGTTATATCCCCTAAATAAATCAGAGCTGTTTGTTTCAACAAAGTTATACTGCCTGGAGTGTATTTGTCTATGTTAAAGTACTGTACTGTGATTGTTGCACTGTATCTTATTTTACAGGATGTCCCGTGCCTGAACCAGCCTTTGGGGTAAGTGTATACTGTGAAGGTAATTCTGCTATATTGTGTGGGCCACTAGTGGGAAGAAAGGGGGGTTGCAGTGTCCCAGAGGGCTGTGACCAAGTAAGTTTAACTATTGCAAACCCTGACCTCTGGGTGGAGGCACCCGCCATTGGATCCAGGCCCCTCAACCTGTTAGTGGCAAATCAGGCAGGGGTAGTAGCCCCTGGGATAGCGCCATCTAGGGGTTACATATATATATATATATATATATAGGCTGTTTTGTCTGGCTGCAATAATGCTATAGAGTTGGGACTGCTGGGCAACTTCATGGGATTGTCTACAGTCGCAGCCATCATGACACTTTGGCCCGCAGTATCAGCCAATCAGCTATCTAGACACCAAAAAAACTGGTTCTGATGGCTCATGGGAAAAGGTGTGGACTAATTTCAGGTGCCAAGAGACCTTTGCCAATCAATAATCAGAGGGTCTAATAACCATGGATATTTGTGATTGATAACTGGCACCAACAAATTGGAGGGCAGGAGTTGGGGGAGAATTCCCAGGGACTTTGGGCAGTTGGGGCAGTCTGTTCTGGGCTCTGATCGAGTCGAGAGGGGTTCAGTGCTATGGTGATACATACCTATAAACCTTTCACAGGACTTTAAACGGAATTTATCTGAGGATTGAAGGTGAAGGATTCTTACTGTTTAAAGGGACTGTGCATCTGTCCTGAGGACTCCAGGCATCTGGTGTATATTGCCGGTTTTGTGGAGATTCATTTGCGGCAGTGATCCTGCACTGGTTGGGACTGGGAGAAAACCCTGAGCTGAGAAAGAGACTTTCTTAGGACTGGGTGTGAGCCAGGGTTAAAGGCGGTTGCTGTTTTGAACCAGAGAAACTGTGAGAGAAAAAGATGAGCAGGTCTCCTGGGCTTCAGGAATCTGTTGTCTGCTGCTTAAATCCAGTGGTGAAAAGGAACTATTAGTCTGAAAGTTGGAGTCTGTTTCCAAAAGACACTGAAAAGTGAAAAAATTTGAGAAACTGTCTGGCTGCACACCGGAGCTCTTTTCCCAATTGAGAGAAGGTTGGAACCAGGGAATTCCCAGCTGCAACCCAGAGCCAGGTGGGGAATGTGCTAATCCCTACCGAGTGGGATCTACTGGCAGCAGGGGGTCAATGGCGCATGCTAGAGTGCTAGGGTGCTCTCAACCTGTGAGGGAGCTGGGCTGTGGAGCCACTCCTAGGTCAGGGACCTCTGTGGTTTGGTCAGCCTTGCATGGGAGCTCTGCAACGGGCCTGAATAGGCTGAAGGAGGCAACCTGCAAGACCTCCAATCAAGGTGGCAAGTGGCCAGACCTTCACACAGGTTCGAGTCTACACATCTACTACTGCCCATCTATTGCTACCCTCTCTGAATTGAAACTACAGATTTTGAACTGCTGGCACCCCCCCCCCGCCCCCAGCTCCAGAGACAGCTCAGCTCTCCGGAACCGTGAGTAACTCAGGGCTTGCCCTGATCAAGAGAACTGGGAAAGGTTGTTTGCAAACACAGGTTTAAAATTAACTTTAAAACTTCATCTTTTAAATATTTTCAAGGGCCCCTAACGTCACAATCAAGAGTAATCGACTCAGGCCTGCACTATCACACGGTACCTTGTAGACTGAACTGGGGTTACACTGGTACCAGTGGTGGTAGGCACTGGGGTGTTTTGGCCTACGGGCCCTGTTGTTGCTAAATGCTCTAACCTTTATCTTCCTTTCACAGCTATCCTTGCTCCAGCCTGGTACCCCCTCCCTTAACCCTTCCCCCAAATAAAGCAGTGTTTTGTTTTTTGCAGTTGCTATATGGAGGGTATTTTGTGAACGCCTACTGTCAAGTATGTGTGGTATATGGTATTTGGGAATAACTTGGTATCCAGTGTGTGGGGTGGTTGGAAGTGGAGGTGGGTAGGTACAGCATCCCAGGGGGTTGTACCAAGCAGACACCTGGCCCACTGTCAACCTACTCTGGGTGGAGACACCACTCTATTTTACTATTACTTTGGGATAGAACCCCCGATCACCACCATAGCAGGACCCAGGCCCCTTAACCAGTGTGGTAGCCAACAAGCAGGGGTAGTAGCCCACTGGCACGTGGCACCTGGGTTACAAATATATAACAAAGACACTTGATTATAGGCCTTTTGTAGCAGTATGGGACTACACACTGAACTTTGATTGTTGATTCATATCAGCCAATCACCAGAAGCACCCTGAAATAGGATGAAACTGATCCAACTAGCCAGGACTGAGCAGGTTCCATCTTGAGTTGTAAATGACTAGAGAGAGGTGTGGCTACACCCTTTTAACCTGCACCCCAGCCACCACTTGGGAACATTCATCTTTGGCTGCCCTTTGTGTGAGACAAAGTTGGAGGGAGATCTGTGCATAAACGGGAAATAAAACAGCATGACCTTCGCTCATATCAGCGAGGTAAATACAAAAATAAATACGGAATATTGTAAGACTTGACCGAAGCGGGTCACCATGGTGGTTAGGTTTTCTCAAATCTCAGCTGATGTTTGTTAAATAATAACACCCTGTTTAAAGCTTGATTAGATAAAGAAATGCGTTAGATAAATATAAAAAAAACGCACACACACAATTACAGGCCTTTTGGGGCAGTATTGGGGGGACACACTGGACTTTATTTTTTGATTCATATTAGCAGCTCTCCAGGAGCACTCTAAAATATGACTAAACTGATTCAACTAGCCAGGGTTGAGCAGGTTATATCTTGCATTTGTAGGGAAGCTGCAATGCTCTCACAACGGAAATGTAGATTAGGCAGGCAGTGTAAAGTAGACTAATGGCCAGAGTGCAGAACTGTGTATCAGGAAGCCCAGGCACAAATCCAGTAACAGCTGTTTATGCACTGTGATGCTGAGCACCTCATATAACTTCCCAGTGCTCCAGTACACCTGCCGTGAAGACTGGAAATAAGCTGGATCCTGCTGTAAACAAGATGTTTCATCACAGCTGGGCTTTCCATGACAAATAAACTGAAAAAAAAAATACAGATCATGGTAGCATATCGACTACTTGGTGTCTGTAGTAGGGATGTCATGATAGCTGCATTTGTGACAACTGTAATAATTTCCACTGACAATACTGATATTGTATCCGTCTTCCCATATCGCAGTAATTGTTTGTTTTTTACAATACACCATGATATGATGTGAAAAATTAATTGTGATTGGTTGACCATCCATGGCACTCCAGGCAATTACATCATGGGTTTTAGCCCACCTGATAGGGTAATGATGCACAAGACCCAGGATCAAATTTCTAAACCCCAGGTCCCAGAAGCCCCTGTTCTCCAGTTCTAATTGTGCACCTGATAAGGCAACAAGCACTCCAGGAGTCCCTGTATTGTGCCAGGAAAGGTAGGCCTGTGGATTCCATAGAAAATTCTTCTTTTATGGTGCAAAATTCTTCTGAGCCTGCCTAGGATTTGTGCCCGATTAACCTCCCAGTCTGGTTGAGATTTGAGATTATTTGGAATGAAAACTGCTTAGGAGTTTTGGATTGTCTAGGCCCCAGCTGGCTTTAGAAATTGTTTGTTTGGATTATTTCGTTTTTTTAATCGATTAGACCAAGTTGTGCCATTCCATTGTGATTGGTTGTCTCTATCTCTAAATCGTATTGTATACTACAATTGTAAGTTTCTGATTTCTGACTGGAAAAAGGCCTCCACGGACCTCGGGCACGCTGGGGCGTCACTCGCTCCTTAGTGACGTTTGCGCCTCAATTTATACCAAAGCTCCATTTAGCTCTTAAATCTGGGGGAATTCTGATGTTTACTGGTCTTCTGTGCTAGCAGCCCTCCTCTCGGGAGGGATTCAAACGATCCAGCACCGAGTGGTTTTAAAGCGCCCTTCCCCTTTGTGCCTCTGATGCCTTCTTGCTACTACTTCTCCATGCTACCTCCTTGTGACTCCCTTCTCCAAGAGGCTACAGTTTCAGTAGTACCAATGCTAGACTAGCCGCCCTATGTGACTGGCGATTTGCTTCAGCTCGTCGAGCAGGCCGATTTCTCTGCATGCTTGCTATTGTCTCTCTCTCTCTCTCTCTCTCTCATTCCCGATGACTGCACCACCCTTAGCGGCATCGGGAGAGCTTACCATGCCACATTTTGGCTTAAGGAGAGAGAGAGAGAGATAGAAGAGGATTACCCAGTGGTTCACCTCGACAGGGAGGCATGCACCAGAGGCCTCGAGCCTCGTTTTTCCGAGGAAAATATTCTGAGAGGTGGGGGGGCATCTAAGAAATTACAGGAGGCATTATTTTAAATTTTAAAGTGAATGAGAGATTACCTCAGGCCTTGGGGATCCCCTCCCAAAGCGGAGACCTTGTGGCACCGTCAGGAAAAGACACAGCAGGTTCTTTCTTTCATTTATTCCTGGGACTACCCTGTCAGACCTAGGCCCCTCCCACAGCGGCTGGCCTAGTTTAGTTTTTTCTTCCCCTCGGGCCTAGTTTCCACATATATTGCAACAGCAATAGGCCCTATCAGAACTAAGATGGAGAACACAAAGAAAGCCAGAGATCACCCATCGGGATCCAGTTCTCTCCCCTCTCAAGCGGAGACTACCAGGTCCTATCAGAGCAACCTGGGCAGTGCATTTTCAGGAGAGGCTCATCAGGAGAGTTCCTTCCTCTTAGTGGGGCACCTCACCATACCGGCCCTCCATCAGAGGCATTCCTACTCTCCTTTCCTTTGGCAGAATTCAGCATTTTAGGTCACATTTGCGGTACAGCCACGAGTAGGACCTCACCTGTCCAGCACAATGCTGCGTGGGTAAAGGGAACAAAAGGTGCCATTGACCACTTAAGTCCCTCAGCTTCAGATCAATACCCTGCTGTAGATGACAGGGTTTTTTTAGTTTTTTGTATTGGGCCATCCAGATTTTACTGATGGCCCGTCATTTACCCGCCCCTAACATACAACATTCTTTCTCTCTCTTTCTCCCCAGATGGTGAAAGCAAGAAAGTGTACTGCGTGTAGCACCAATCTGATGCCCCACAACACGGGTCCCTTATGCCCTGTGTGTATTCGTGATGAAGAGGTTTCTTCTCTAGACCCCTCCCTGTCATTGGGCTCAGATACCCCAGGAACCAACGCTACCACTTGGATGGACCCTGGGGCCATACTCCAATAAAACCAACAAGCAGCAGTGGCCATGATGGAGAGTCAGCAAAATTTTATGTTGATGATCATGGAAAGATTAGAGGCTGTGACTGGCGCCGGCCCTGAATCCTCTGCCAAAACCAACAAATCATGGGGGGCGGGGGCTTTCTGGGATCCATTCTGAACTGGCTAGTCCACCCCTGAGCCCCACCACACCCTCCAATAGGGATGACACCGGAGACAAAGATCCCCTCAATGAAGAAGAGTCTGTACCATCTGACGAAGAAGAGATGGAAACACAATCAGTCCCATCTCTCACATCAAAACTGTGCTCCTTTGACTTAATACCAGGGCTCATGAGAATAATTAAAGCCACTATGGGTTTCAAACTCGAGGAGGAACTATCTGAGTCAAAGCTCGACCCCCTGATTCAACAAAGGAAAGCCTCCAAGGAAACCTTCCCAATCTGTCCAGCGATTGATGACATATTCATTAAGGAGTGGGAATCTACAGAGCCGGGCAGCACATCAGATAACAGGAACCTAGACCACATGTATCCGGTCGAGGAAGACAAGGCCAGCATATGGTGCACTGCACCCATGATTGATCCACAAGTAGCCGCACTCAGCAAGAAGACGGTCCTGCCATGCAGGGCCATATCTCTGAAAGACCCGGCAGACAAAAATGTGGAGTACATGTTAAAGAAGTCGTTTGAGATAGAGGGCACGGCCACTAAGGCTTACATGACCGCCATATACATTGCATGCGCCCAAATTCGCTGGCTTGAGGAGCTCCTAGAAAAAGCAGCTCCCAATACCAGAGAGGCCGAACTCTTGCAATGCATACTAGACTGCCAGATACTTAGCAGATATGGCAGTAGACTCTCTAAAACTGAATGCAAGAGCCATGGCCATGACTAACCAGGCAAGAAGAGTGTTATGGCTAAAACTATGGGAAGCAGATGAGTCCAAGACTCTGCTCCAAAACCTACCCATGAAGGGAAAACACATCTTCGGCGAAGGCCTACATGACTACCTAAAACAGAAAGAAGAAGGAAAAGATCTGCTCAAACACAAGAATAGACCAACCTATCTGCCAGTTGGATGACGAGGATTTCGGGAGGACTACAAGCAACAGGCCCACAGAGACACATACTACCAGAGTAATTCATTTCGAGGAAGAGGAAGCCCTACTTACCTATCCTCAAACTTCAGGGGCCGTGGCTCAAAGTTCGGAGGAAGAGGAAATAGAAATAAACAGCAATGACTACAGACCCTTCTCTCCCCTCAAGATGACACCCTCACAGGGCTCCTACCCACCTGTGGGAAAAAGACTTATGCTCTTCCACCACCGGTGGCACAACACAACCACAGACAGATGGGTATTGGAGGTAGTGTCAAGGGGGTACTCTATAGAACTGTCCAACCCCCAGGTTTGTGAGCTCCCCCATAGCAAAGAAAAGGGCCTCGCCTCATCAGGTACAGCAGATCCTATAGGACGTGATGCAGAACAAAGCTATCCAATAAGTTCCCCAACCCGAGAAAAAGCAGGGACTATACACCATCTTTTTCCTCGTTCTCAAAAAGACTGGGGAACTTCATCCCATCCTAGACCTCAAATACCTCAACAAGTTTGTGGTCACTCAGAGGTTCAAGATGGAGACACTGAGGTCAACTCTCCGCAGCATCTGGAGAGATGACTACCTCACATCCATAGATTTAAAAGACGCATACCTTCACATCCCCATTCATCACTGCCAGAGAAGGTACCTGTGTTTCCACGTTCTCGGCCAGCATTTTCAGTACCAAGCTTTACCATTCGGTCTTACCTCTGCACCAAGGGTATTCACCAAGGTGTCCATAGTCCTCGTGGACAGGCTGAGAGAGCAGGGAGTGGATATTGTCCCCTATCTGGATGACTGGCTAATTTAGGCATGATCCAGGGAGCAATCCTGTACCACCACCATGAAGGCGTTAAGGGCACTGGAATATCATGGCTGGGTCATGAACCAGGCCAAGAGCCACCTAGTGCCCACGCAACAGCTGGAACACCTGGGAGCAGAGATGAACACGTCCCAGGGATGGGCCAGACCATCCCAGAACAGGGTGCAAATGGTGATGTCACTAGCACGTCAACTAAGGAACACCAACATGCCATCTATCAGTCAGATAGCCCAGGTGCTAGGCCGCATGGCTTCTTGCATCGTTCTGGTCTTTTGGGCTAGGTGGCATATGAGACCCCTACAAAGCTACATGCTGTCACAGGGTTTTAAATAATTGATTAGCAGTTTTTTTTCCTAGGACAATACTAACTGTACAGAAAGTATTTATAGAGGTTTTCTAGAAGTGTTATGTTTGTTAAACACAATGAGGCAAGTGCTGTGCATTTTTGTAATGTTTTAGCACTTTTATCAGCAAAACGGTAATCAATTTTTAGAGTTAAATAAAACCCTGTGTCACACGGATCGCCCAATGAGTGCAACCTGAAAGTCAGAGTACTGCTACCTCTCATGGTGAGACGTTCTCTAAACTGGTGGACAACTCGGCGATCCCTCATGCAAGGGGTTCTGCTAGAGGCTACCTACAACGTCACCATCGAGATGGACATGAGCCTTCTTGAGAGGGGGGTATGCATGGGCCCCCAGTCAGCTCAAGGCAGTTGGACAACATCAGAGGACAGACTTTCCATAAATGTACTGGAGATGAGGGCGGTCTATCATGCCCTCATGTCTTTTCAAAAGACCATATCCAGTCAATCAGTGTTGATCCACTCCAACAACCAGGTTACCGTGGCCTACATTGCCAAACAGGGGGGAACCAAAAGCAGAACCATGCAGAAGGAAGTGACGAGGGTGCTAGACTTGGCTCAGGCCCATCTTGTTCACACTGGAGCAGTTCACTTAGCTGGCAAACTCAACATCCGAGCGGACTGGCTCAGCCCCCAACAAGTACACCCAGGAGAGTAGCACCTGCACACCAACCTATTCCAGCTGATACAGGAGACATGGGGACCTATCCCCATGGACCTCATGATGACGGCGGACAACACTCAGGTACAGTGGTTCTTCTCCAGGTACAGGGAGTGCTGCTCACAAGGAGTCGACGCATTATCACAGACCTGGTCCCTGGATCAAGCATATGTGTTTCCCCCCATTCCCCTCCTACTGCAGGTCCTAGCAAAGATACGCCAGTCACAGAAGACCATTATTCTGGTAGCACCATATTGGCCACAGGCAGTCTGGTTCTCATCAGTGATAGCCATGGCATTGGACGGATGCAGGCTCCCGTACAGACCCGACATGTTAACCCAAGGGCCGCTAGTCCATCCTGCACCAGGGAGCCTGAAACTAATGGCCTGACTCCAGAAAGGCAGAGACTGCTAAAGACAGGCTATCATGCCTCAGTCATAGCCACATTGCTGCAGTCCAGGCAGCAGTTGACCAACACTACCTATGGCAAGCAGTGGTCCCTCTTTGAGGCTTGGTGCAAAGACAGAGGTAAAGTACCAGAGCAAGCGGACATAACAACCATACTACTCTACTTGCAGCAGAGGGTAGAGAAAGGACTTTCTCATTCCTCTCTCAGAGTCCAAGGGACTCGGCCATTGGTGCTGCCATCAGTCCTATAGGACATCACAGCCTGGGAGCACATCTGGACGTGGTACATTTCCTCAGGGCAGTAGAGGGACTCTGCCCCAGGACCAGACCCCTAATCACCCCCTGGATCTAATCCTAGTATTAGATGCCCTCAGCACCGCCCATTTTGAGCCATTCCAGGATGTGGACCTATATTGGGTAGGACTGAAGACCTGTTTCCTGGTGGCCGTATGCTCTATTAGAAGGATTAGCGAGCTCGGGGCACTGTCATGTAGGGAGCCCTACACCGTGTTCACCTCCCAAGGGGTGCAATTATGTATGGTTCCAGTCTTTAGGCCAAAGGTCACATCACCTTTCCACAGAGAACAGCCCATTGAGTTACCTACCCTCTCGGATATGTCACGGGCAGGGGATATAATAACAATCACCCATCATCTGGATGTTGGGGGTACACTAGCCAAGTACATAGTTAGAACACTATTAATACGTAAAATAGAGCGGTTGTTCATAGTTTCAAAAGGACAATGACAGGGTAAAGCAGCATCAAAGACTACTATAGCAGGCTGGCTCAGGAGGACCATACAAGAGGCATACAAGGTGAAGGACCTAACACCTCCAGAGGGCATTAGAGCTCACTCAACCAGGGCGGTGTCTCCCTCCTGGGCAGAAAGAGCCAACGTATCCACAGAGGATATCTGCAGGGCAGCCACTTGGACCTCTATCCATACATTTTCCAGGCACTACAGGTTGGATCACCTGTACAAGGTATAGACCCCATTCGCCACTCAGGTCCTCTCGGTGGCCAGCTCGCACTCCACTCACTCTCAGACCACTCTGCCCCACCCGATAGGGTACAGTACTGCTGATTAGCAACCCATTATGTAATTGCCTGGAGTGCCATGGATGGTCAACCAATCACAATGGGTGTTTACTCACCTGGTAAAGGTGATTGTGTTGGTTGACATCCATGGCACTCCATGGCCCACCCTACAAAGCAATCAGAGTGACTGGGAGTGTACAAGAATAATACCAGATAAATAAGGACATTTCTTTAAAAGAAATGACAGCATCTAGGATGCCACCGTCAGCCGTTTAGCAGGCCGAGTGCTAGTATTGTATTAATAGGAAAATAAAGTGGGCCTCTGGCCATGTTTAGAAGGCTCTTCAGCGTCACTGTGTATTGTTCTCAGAGTATTTTGTGGTGTTACTAACCTTATATTTTCAGCTATGGAAGATTTGAACTGGAGAACAGGGGCTTCTGGGACCTGGGGTTTAGAAATTTGATCCTAGGTCTTGTGCATCGTTAGCCTATCAGGTGGGCTAAAACCCGTGATGTAATTGCCTGGCATGCCATGGATGTCAACCAACACAATCACCTTTACCAGGTGAGTAAACTCCCAGTTCCTCAGTCCACTACCCTGTTTCCTGAAAAATAAAAGGTAGGCTGCGAAAAGTCCCTCTAACAAAACCCAAACCAGATGTCATAATATTGTGATAGCACGGTAACCATTTTAATTTTTGTGTTTGCCGTGTGTGCAAGCACAAGCAAACACGTTGGTGTGAGAGTGCCCTTTGAGAGATGTGACACTGTCCACCCAATGCAGAGTAGTGTAGCAGGGGCATGACAGTGGCAGACCGATCAGCACCCAGGCTGACTATGTCAGAGTTTTGGCTTGCCGGGCAGGGATGGTCACCAACTTCAAAAGAAGTTGCCGTCCCTTTGATCTGCGCCGCCCAACAAGCCAGGCTGATCTGTCTTGGTCAGCATGGAATATGTGCCTGCAGCAAAGAAAACCGTCCATCGATGTCTTGCTGGTGGCCCTACCGATTGCCCTGTCAGTCTACTGGTCCCTCTCCCATGTGTGATTGCGGTAGTCTAGTGGTTCCTTAACCCCCCCCCCGAAGTGTGATCCCCGTTCCCATAATAATAAATAAAAAAATAAATAAAAAACCATACCTGGTAGTCTAGTGGTCCCTCCCCTATCCCCAATGCCCGATCCCCATCTGTTTATAAAAAACAATACCCTGGGAGTCACGTGATGCCTCTGAGCTAGCGGCTGCACAGCTCTACTGCGCCTGCCTATTTTACTTTATTTTATTTCTTTTTCATAGTGTAGTGTTGCCCAGTTCTCTGGCTCTCTTTTGATCTCATCAGTCTGAACCTTCCGAGCTACAGTTTTACTAAAACCTGCTGTATTTGCTCCTGCATTGGATGCCGACACGCGGCAGGCCCCACCACATCATACTCCACCTGCGATGCCGGACAAAAGTTCCAAGAAAGTGAAGGCCCAGAGCACTGCCTCTGGATGCCTCTCTATTGCGACACCGGCCACCTCCCCACTCAATGAGGAGAAGTTCTTATTGGAAATGCAGCCACTGAAAGAATATATCACAACCTTGTCGGAGGAACTCAAATCCCTCCATGTGGATTTATCCGCTACTACTCAGAAAGTGGGGGATTTGGAAGCCCAGACCACTTCGATTAAGGGCTGGAAGGATCGCACAGAACCCTACATAACCCTGCTCTGTCAAAAACTTCACAAGATGCAGTCCCGGTTGGAAGACTTGGAAGGACAGAGCAGGAGAAATAATATTGTGATATTTGGGCTGCCTGAGGATGCAGAGGCTAATACACCTATTAAATTTGCCCGACTCCTAGAACGCACTGCCAGCCCCTCACCCAACAACCCATACTATATTGTTGAACGGGCTCACCGGTCCTTTTGCTCCCGACCACCCCAGGGCTCACCTCCAAGACCATTCATTCTGAAATTGTTGACTTTCTTGAATAAACACGTGCTTCAGAAGACCTGGGAGATTAAAGAGATTACCTGGGAGGGTCACCAGATCTGAGCCTCTCAGGACCTGCCAGCTGCAATACATCAGAAGAGGGCTGCTTTTCACCCAGTTGTGACCAAACTTCTGGTGGCATCAATCTGTTTCAATCTGTTTCAGAGTCCTGTACCCAGTGAGGCTCCAAGTGTATTGCCAGGACACTTGGCATTCATTTGACTCTGTGGACTAGGTGAGCAAGGAACTGCGGCAGCTGCTGCCGCCCTACTTGTTTCCCAGTACATGAACCTCAGCTGATGTGAAGTATTGCTCTTCAGGGAGAGATCCCTGGCCTGCAGACTGGTGTTCTTATTGCTGGCATCGGTTTTGGACCTAGGATTGCTGTAAGGGGGACTGGTTATACGGTGGTTTGGAATGCTTCCGTGGCATGTTCCTATTGTCCCTTGATGTTCTTCTATGCCTGCAGAGATGTTATTGCTGGGTAACTGTTCCTTTTGTTGGATCTTGGATTATGTTTTTGCTCTTTTGCCTCCCTCGTTAAATGCAGCCTGATAGGTTTTCTTTGTGGAATTATTTCTGTGGCTCGCTTGGGAACTCTGTTGGCTGGAGTGGTTCGTTGCAGGATCCAGTGTGAACTGTCGCATCTTCAAAGCAGGATTTGTATGCTCCGATCCTGACTTCCTGCTTCGATTCAGCCTGTGCTTGCTTTCTCTGTTTGCCCCTTATGGGCTTGATCGGCGATCTGGATTCTTAACTGTGGGCGGCCCCACCTCTGCTAGTTGTTATTTTCACCTACATATTTTCCTTACTTCTACAGTGGCTTTGGATTATCCTCCCAACAGCAGATCTTGTTTATTTATTTATTTAAGTTGTTTAACCAGGTATAGCACACTAAGCTGGAAGCTTTTTTACAGGAGTGACCTGGGAGCACAAGGAGGTTAAGTGACTTGCTCAGGGTCACACAGTATGCAGGTGGAAGCTGTGGGATTCAAACCCAGGTCTGGTCTGCTGGATGTTACCAGATTTGCAGCTCAGAGCCTTAGACCACTGCGCTATACTGCCTCCTGGATCTTCAGCTCCACTGCTGGATTCCTTGCTGTATGGCTTTTGACAAGACCCTGCTGGTTCGCCCCACATTTTCAAACAAGGATTTGTGTGGACTTCACACTATGTTTTTATTTTCGGACAAGGATTATTTTCCCAGACTGAGCTACTCCCTGTGAATTATGGACACTGTTTGATCCCCTTTTTCGATGGGCAGACTCAACTGCATCCTAGACATTATTGTCCTTTTTGTTGCAGTTGATATATTAGTACTGGGATATAAATTGTTTTTTTTCTTGAGTTTGGATTATGGGTTTCAGTTATCTGTTGGGTCACCACCTGTATCTTGGCAGGGGCCTGCCTCCTATGCTCTGGGTGGGGGTGACTGGGGCTATGCCCACTTGTTCTCCTGATGCATTTCCTTTTTCTCTTTCTTTTCTTTGTTTGTTTTCTTTTCCTTTTTAAGAGGGGACTCTGGGTTTTTCTGGTCTTTGGGGCCATCTTATACTGTATTTTTTCCGTTCTGAATATTTTAGTCCCACCCCTGGTATCCGTCCATATTTCAGTACTGGTATCTCCTTAAATTTTCCTTGGTCCCATTAGGACGGAGATCATTTTTTGGGGAGGAGGGGTCTGTTTGGCCTATGTTTGGTCCATGGTGTTTATTGGAGCTGGTAGTCCTGGGCATCACGTGTTGGGTCCCGCGTTTTCCAGTCCAGTTTGGATGGATCGGTGGTGGTTATGTGGAGGGGGCCCTACCCCTTCCTTCCTACTCCCTCCATCCCTGTCTTCTATGTTTCTGGATGGGCTGGGGTCCGGAGGAAGTTATGTTTGATTTTGGGTGGGGGCTTCTGTTTTGTTTAGCTTATATTTAGTTCCACTCATTGGACTTTCTGGAGGGTGGGCAGGGGCAGTGGGTGACGTCAAGGATGCTGCTGCAGAAAGGGACGGCACAAGCCAGAATGTTGGGCAGTGTTCTTCCCCTACTAGTATCTGGTGTTTACCTTGGTGGTGGGTTATGTCCTTACTATAGGGGATGTTCTTTGGGGGGGAAGAGGGAGGGAGGGGAGGGGATGTTTTGGTTTATGTGGGCTATGTGGGGGTTGGGGGTTGGGAGAGAGGATTTCATTTTCTCATTTGTGGTTTGTTGTTGCTGTTCATCTTTGGAGTTTTGGGGGACGGGTGGGCTCTGTTGTTGTAGGGGGATAGTGTATCACTGACTTGTTTTTCATATTTTCTTCGGGGTAAGTTGTATTATTTGGAGGGTGGGTGTGGTGGCTGCGGGGTATTGTTATTTTGTTTTGTAAATGGGGATGTTTGTGGGTGGGGTAACATTGCTGTCCTGCTCAAACATTTACTGTATTTCTTAGGGTGGGGAGTATACAAGGGTGGGGTTGGTGGGGGGGCACCACCAGAGGTATTGGTTGGGGGATGGTACCAGGAGATGGATACAATTAGAGCAACCAACCTCCTTTTTTGGTTCACTCCTTTACACCTAACTATGGTTTTTGTTTCCTGTCTTGTACCCCTTCATGGCTGATTATAAGTTTTGTATATGGAATATTAAAGGCGCTCAGTCTCCCATTAAGAGGGCTAAGGTCCTACTCCATTTAAAAAGGTTACAAGCTGATATAGCCTTTTTGCAGGAGACTCACCTGTTCCCTTCCCAGGTCCTCCTTTTTAGGCAGTCCTAGTCGGACAGGTGTTTGGCACTGGCTTGGCCTCCCGTAACAGGCGTGTGGCTATTTTAATAGCTTGAAGAATTCCCTTTTGCCTCCTTCAGGAGGTAGCCGATCCGCAGGGTCGATATATCATACTCTGTGCCCTCCCTGGCCATTCAAAAGTAGTATTGGGAGCAGTATATGGTCCTACTATTGAGGATCTCCACTTTTCACCTCTCTAATGGCCAATTTTTGGGAGGCAGTATAGCACAGTGGTTTAAGGCTCTGAGTTGCAAATCTGGTGACATCCAGCAGACCAGACCTGGGTTTGAATCCCACAGCTTCCACTTGCATACTGTGTGACCCTGAGCAAGTCACTTAACTTCCCTGTGCTCCCAGGTCGCTCCTGTAAAAAAGCTTTCAGCTTAGTGTGCTACTCCTGGTTAAACAACTAAAAAAAAAAAAAAAAAACAATTTGGCTCCTTGGACTTCCTGTTCCATTATATTCACCGGGAGGGGGGCACTGGAATTTAGTCCAGTCTAATGATCTTGATCGATCTGGTAAGGCCCATCTGGTACTCTCTCATAGTCAACTGGCACTCTGGAAATTGATGGATTCCATGGGTTTGGTAGACCCGCGGATAGCATTAAACCCTGACACTAGGGACTTTCCTTTTTATTCTCCCCCACACCACTCCTTCTCTCGAATAGACTACTTTCTGATAGGGGTGGAATACCTCCCTGGGGTCCTTTTGTGTCATTACTCTGCCAAGGTAATTTCTGATCACCACCCTGTCTTTCTCCAGTTAAACCTCACCCCTGCGTTGGGTAGGGATAAAGTATGAACCCTAAATAACCAATCACTTAAACTGAGTGATCTGCTCAAACACCTCTGGTCCTTTATTGCTTCCGTCATGGAGATTAATTCTCCTTCCATGCCCACCCTCGACATCCTATGTGGAGCATTGAAATGTGCTCTGAGGGGAATTGATCCGTTTGGTGACTGTGCGGAAAAAACAAACTTCGGCTACCCTATCCTCCTTGTTAACCCAGATAAGGACTTTAGAGGAATGTATTTCACAGACTTCTCCCCAGTCAGAGTGGGAATAACTGGACATTTTTTGGTTTCGATATGATACCCTTTTGCGGGAAAAAGTGGAACACCTCCTGCTCCACTCAAAGGTGAAATATTTCAACCAAGGAGAAAAAGCCGGAAAATTGCTTGCCCTCCGTCTACGTTCCCAAGCCTCAGATAGGATAGTAGCTTCTATCCATACCAACTCCAGTTCTCTCCTTACTACGCCTTGGGATATTGTTGCCTCCTTTAAGATGTTCTTTCAATGTCTATATGCCCCTCCCTCTTTTCCCTTCTGTGCTGATCAATTGGAATCCTTCTTACAAGACATACCTCTTCCCCAATTGACCGACCTACAGGTTGCCATTTTACAAGCTCCGCTAACTGTAACAGAGATTTTTCAAGCTATTGATTCCCTCACTTTTGATAAAGCTCCCAGCCCGGATGGATTTACCACCAATTATTATAAGGCCTGCAGAGACCAACTAGCTCCCATTCTCCTGGATACCTTTAATCACATTTTTACAGCCATCTTTTCTGATTTCTCTCTCACTGCGGCAACAATAGTGGTCCTCCCTAAACCTGATACGGACCCCCCGCTGGTCACCAACTATAGGCCGCTACCCCTTATCAATGTCAATATGAAGATTTTAGCTAAAGTATTGGCCTGTAAGTTGGGGCTGATGTGGGATTCCCTAATTAGTAGGGAACATGTCAGTTTTGTTCAGGGTAGATTATCAGCTGACCATCTTAGAAATTTGTCCTATCTGTTTTCGGTGTCCAGGGATTCCTCCACTCCTGTAGTTTTGGTGTCCCTGGATGCTGAAAAGGCTTTTGATAAAGTCTTACGGGACGATTTGTTTACCCTACTTATTAAATATCGTATTCCTCAAACATTTATTCAATGGATCAGAGTGCTTTATTCCTCCCCATCAGCTCGGATCCTATGTAATGGGGTTTTATCATTGTCCTTTGCTCTTCATCAGGGCACCAGCAGGGTTGTCCGCTTTCCCTTAATGTATTTAATCTCTTCCTGGAACCCCTTATGTAACCCCCAGGTGGTGCTATCCCAAGGGCTACTACCGCTGCCTGCTTGACAACTGACAGGTTGAGGGGCCTAGGTTCTATGGCGGATGCCTCCACCCAGAGGTCAGGGTTTGTAGTGGTTAGACTAGCTTGGTCACAGCCCTCTGGGACACTGAGACCCCCTTTTATTCCCTCTAGTGGCTCACACAATGCACGGAAGTTACAGTCCCAATACCCCACATGTACACACTGTTCATTCATAAAGTACAACTTACCCTCGACACTGATTCTAAGGTTCGTCTCTGGGGACCCCCTGTAAAATAAGGTTAATCAACATACACAAACCAATACAATGCTTGATATGTAGGTACTGACACTTCAGACAGTTTAAAGTTTAACAACATCAAATGTGGTTTATTTAGGGGGAATAAAACACAGGAGGGGGAGATCAGGCTAATTGGCAGAATTAAATCACAGTACTGTGCACACATACAGGGTCTGAAAAGTCACACTCTGGGTACCCAGGTTGGGGGGGCTAGCCTGGTCCGTTTCCCAGGGTCGGCCGGCAGGTGCAGATGGACAGGGCTCTGTAGAAGAAAATATATGCACAACACCCAATTGTAATCCGGAGCCGGATGGCTCAGTCCATGAAGAAATGAAACAACAATAATTAGATGACACACTTGTAATTGAAAACAGGCTGCAGTGGAATACCCTGATTTGTACTCACAATACCCAAGCTGAGAACCGGATGGTGGATGTTCTTTTTTCAAGTTTTTTCAAGTTTTCAAGTTTATTGCAGGAAAACTCCATTGAGCAAGCTCATTCACAAGGAGGTCCTGTGACATAAACACTTAAAGTACAAACACAGATAGGTAATAACAGTATATACATGAAATACACGTTACATGATACAGGCTGGATATACATACAAGGGTACCACATAGGGTGACCGCAGGTGGTACACATTGATATGAGACAGGGAAGCGACTTACAGGTTGCATACTGATAAATGAAACATGATGACTGGTGTGTGCAATACATATACAGTATTTTGGCAGCTAGAACAAACAACAGTCTACAACTGATATGGGGGGGAAGAGTGATTCGATAGAGTAGCAGTGGACCGTAAGCAAAGATAAAGCCAGGAGTAGAAGGGGAAGGGAAAGCAGTTAATATGACAAATCAATTATACCTTACCAGTGGATAAATATGGCACACATGGGGAAGGAAGAGACTTAATGACAGTTACAGGTGTCTTTTATTTTGGCTGAACTTAGCAATTTGTAGAAGTTTATTGAAACTGTGCTAGTTAGTTTCAGTACGGTTTGTAATTGGTTCCAAATGGAGGGAAGGGCATATGCAATAGCATGCTTACCAAAGGAAGTCCGCGTCCTTGGTATGTCAAGCATAATAAAGTCAGATTTTCTTAACGAGTATGCACTATGTGAGATACTAATAAGGGAAGAGATAGCTTGGCAATTTCTGCAGGAGCAGTTTAAGAGTCCATAGCCCAGCATGGAGCAGGCGTCTAGTAGTAAGGATGTCCAACCAACAGCTGCATATAAGTCACAGTGGTGTGAGCGGTAAGGAGTTGGTAATGAACCGTAACGCAGGTGATAAAGGATGTCCAGTTTACTTAGATTTGCAAGAGTGGTGGAGGAATAGATTACATCGCCATAGTCGAGTAAGGGAGAAAAGTGGCCTGTACAAGCTTGTTTCGAGTTTCAAGGGGAAAGGGCCTATTTCTGTAGAAGAAACCTAACCTTGCTTTTAACCTTCTAGAGACATCTTCGACGTGGTCACTGAAAAGATAATTTATTGTCGATCCAGATACCCAGATATTTAAATTTGGTTACAACTTCCAGAGGCTCGTTTAGCGTGGTGACAATGAAGTCTTGGGCAAGGTATTGGGGGCCTGAGACAGCACTGTGGAGAATATCATCGCTTAGTCTTCTTAGCATTGAGCAGAAGCTTTGCCTTTATTAGATTATGCTCAGTTGTGCGAAGTCCGCTTGAAGCACTCCCTTGACTTCAGATAACGATGAGCCAGAAGTATATAACACAGTATCATCTGCAAAAAAGTGCAGATTGGATGTAGATATGTTAGCATCTAAGTCATTAATGTACAGAGAAAACAAGATAGGGCCTAAGATGGATCCTTGGGGGACTCCTCTTGCAACTGACAAGGCAGCAGAAAAAAAGCCTTCCGCCTTTACTTTTTGGAATCATCCAGTTAGGTAGCTAGAGATCCACTGGGTGGTATGGTATGTGGCACCCAACTTGCAAGGCAATTGACTAATAGTTTGTGATCAACAGTATCAAAAGCTTTGCTGAGGTCCAAAAGACTGCACCAGTTACCTTCTTAGCATCTACAGCAGAGATCCAATCATTGGCTACTTTTGCTAGTGCAGTGATTGTGCTATGATTAGCCCGGAAGCCAGATTGAGCTGGTTAATGAGAGAAGGTTTCAAGTGAGATTTTAACTGAATATGGATCAGTTTTTCGAGAACTTTAGGAAGGATAGGCAATATGGAGATAGGCCTATAGTTGTTTACATCGCATGGGTCACCAGATTTAAATAGAGGGAGGATATGTGCTGATTTCCACAGGACGGCACAGTAGCAGATGTAATGGAAAGATTGAAGATGTGGAGAATTGGGGCAGTGAGATGGGCGTAGCCTGACCTTAGGGAAAGGGTTCCAAGCCATCGTCCCCTGAGCTTTTTTTGGTGTCTAAGTTAAGAAGAGAATCTTCTACTTCTTTATAAGTTATCTCGGGCAGTTGGAAGGGGCTGGGTGCAGGACTAGATGTGGCGGGAGGGGTATGCTGGCTCACCGCAGCACCAGCATAAGGTGACGAGTCAAAAGCTAATCCAGCTGTGGCAAAGTGGGAGTTAAGTTCCTCCAGGATTAGGGACTTGTTTTCCACAATCTTGCCACTTGCAACTATCTTTGGGACAGAGGGGGCCATGGGCTGTCCTTCTATAGCTTTGATAGTCTTCCATATTTTATGAGGGTTACCTTTAGCTTGTTCGAGAGTAGAAATATAATAGTTAGCTTTAGCAGAGCAAAGTTTTTCACACAGTTATTCCTGGCTGTTCTAAAGGCCTGCCAATCCGAAGATTCTTTGGAATGTCTAGCTTTAGCCCAGAGCTTATCTCGAGCTATAAGGGCTGCCTTTGAGATCCGAGGTGAACCAGGGGTTGGAATTGTTCCGTACCTTACTTTGATGAAAGGGCATGCTTATTTATTATTGTAGTGAGTTTGTCATTAGGATGCAAGCTGCCTTGTTGACATCTTTGGCTAGGTAAAGATCTTGCCATCTGATCATGCTCAGGTCAGATAGGAAGTTTACTGCACTGAATTTGTGAAAGGATCTTTTGTTATAAAGATGGGTTGCGGACGGGCCTTAATTTGAGATCTTATGCAAGCAACAATTCCATGATCACTCATGTCGTTGTGAAACACTGCCAAATGAGATATTTTGTGTGGATGAGTGGTTAGTACCACATCTAGAATGGAACTGTTGGCAGTATTTAGAGTGTTGTTCCTAGTAGGTTCACTGACTAATTGCCCAAGACCTAGCTCATCACAAAGGGATTTGAGGCCGTGTGATTTAGCCATGCCCTGTTATTCTGGGTTGCCAGAATAACAGGGCATGGAGACAAGGTCCTTGTGACTGGACCCCACTGCAGTAGATAGCCAACGGATTTAGTCCGAGACAAGATGTGGTTTGCTTCCAGCTTCAACATACAGCACACAGCACAGGGGATTGGAAATAGCGATTCCCCACAAGCACTATGCACATTCATATGTAAAAGGAAAGTACTATACCAGGTAGGCTGCTCCTAGATCCCAATCACAATTACTGCAAAATACCCGGGAGTACACACAGCAGCTTCAATTCCTGACAGACCGAGCGCGATTCAGCAATTTCTCCAGTCTTCTACAGGGTTAGCCTGGTTTCTACCTTTTAGACTTCCTTCTTTCTCCTCACAAGTCAGATTCAGTCCGAACTAGCGCTTACAACGGCTGCAGGCTGAACCTCAGGGCCTCACATGCGCTTCCCGCTAAACTATACACACCGCAGAAGCACAGAGCTCCTTCTCTTCACTGTCACAACTGATCTGATATTTCAGTCACAGAGCAGGGTATTTCCTTAGCTCCACACCATTCTGTTGGTTGGTTCGGCTGTCACTACAATAAGACTCCTCTGTTGGAGGAAAAGGCCAAGGTCAAAACTACATTTCCCAGAGTCACTGCCCATACAATCCCCTTGTGGCTGGCTCAAAATTAAGAGTCCAAGTTCTGATTCGTCCACAGGCTCCATTTTAGGGCTCCCTTAACCCAGTTGGCCCAGCACAGCAGTTCAGGACCAAAATGAAAGAGCTACACTGAAACAGTTCATGCTAAAATAAAGACAGGTTAGACAAACTACATTTCCTCAGTCACCCTAAATGATTTCTGGCAAACAGTTATATCTTTTCAACAAAGCTCCTCTGCACATGTAGCGACGGCAGAACGGAACAAATTGGCAGCAGTCATGTGGATTCACATTAAATACACAGTCCCCCATACGAATTCAATTAAGTCTGCAAGCAGACAGCTCTTAAAGAGACAGTACGTGGAGGCTCAAATAGCACTCACTTGGAACCACATTTAAACAGCTCAGACACCAAACACCGCCCAGACTTGGAGCATTCAGGCAAGCTCCTGGAAGACTTTTGGGAACGCCCATTTGCAGGGGGTTACACCTATATGTAAGCGCAGTCTTTCCCCACAGTTTCTGGCATTTCAGTAGGTCAAATGGACTATACGTTATCTGTATATGAGGATGACATTTTGCTGCATATCTCCTCACTGCTACGTCCCTGCCTGCTGCCCTACAGATTATCTCCCAATTTGGTGATATTTTCAGTTATAAATTAAACTTTACTAAAACTAAGGTTATGCCTCTCAACAGTGTTTCCTTCAAGTCTGATATTGTACATCTCAGTCTAGTTTGGAAACCAGATAAATTGAAATACCTGGGAATCTACCTCAGTACTTCCCCTTCCAAGATGTGTCAATTTAGCCTAGACTCTATGGTGGCTTGCCTTAAGGTAGATTTGGATCATTGGTCTCTGCTTCCTCTCATGCGCTGGGGCCGCTTGAACATTATTAAAATGAATATCCTACCTAGACTATTATACCCCTTCCAGATGTATAACAACGCCTTCCCCCACTCATGGTTCAATCAAGTTCGTCTTCTCTCGTCATTTTTGTGGCAAGGTAAAACGGCCTGTAGAGCCTTAGTTAAGCTGATGCATACTACACTAGACGGAGGACTACAGGCCCCTAACTTCTTTATGTATTGTCTGGCCTTACACCTCACTCCGCTTTCCCATTGGCTGAGCCCAGCCAGGGGTGACTCATCCAGGCTTTATATTCCACAGTGGGTGGACATTGACCGTTCCCTGTGTATGGGCAGTGGTTTGATTACTCTGTCCCTTCCCAATTTTTACCAGAAAAAATTCCCTTCAGCTTTATGGGATTCCCCTCTGGATGCTTCCCTTCAGGTTCACTTGCAACTCTGTTCTTTATTTAAAATATGCCCATATAAAGACACATCCCAACCCCTATTGGGGAACCCTAACTTTCGTATAACTGATCAGATCCTTTCTAAGACATTTTGGCCTGATTCTGGAGTATAGACAGTTGATGACCTCATGTTTAATCAAAAACTGTTCCCTTTCAGGATGCCCGAGCCAGATACCGCTGGTCTGCCTCGTCATGCTTCTGGTATATTCAATTTCAGGTGTCAGCTGTAGTTAAATCCTCATGTTACCATCTGAGGAATATCACTCAGATGAAACACCTGGTTCTACCGGGGACCTTCCAACATTGGTCCATGCCTTCATTACTACCCATCTTGACTACTGCAGTGCCCTCTACCTAGGGCTATCTGGGGTTGATATCCACCTCTTACAGCTGCAGAGTGCTGCAGCCAGGCTGTTGACTGGTACTTCTAGGTCCAGTCACAGTATGCCTGTGCTGCGTGGACTGCACTGGCTGCCGGTTCAGTGGCGGATCTCCTATAAGGTAGGCTTGCTTACCTTTAAAGCCCTACACGAACAGGGACCCGACTACCTGAAAGATCTCCTGACTCCCTACTCCCCCAATCGTCCTCTCCAATCTGCTGATGAGGGATTGCTAGAGATTCCCAGGGTTTGCTTAAAATCTTCTGAAGCTCGTGCTTTTTCTTTTGCAGCACCAACCCTGTGGGATTCTCTACCTTGTCGGTTAAGAGAATGCCTGACCATCAGCAGTTTTAAAACTATGTTAAAAACGTATTTATTTTTATTGGCTTTTCCAGATTGATTGACTGATTTTTAAATAATTTATATTGTTGACTATTTTATGTACTTGTGGTTTATACTCTGTAAAGCGCTTTGATTTTAAAAGGCACTGTATAAATAAAAATTTACTTTTACTTACTTACATGCTGCTTCAGCACTTCGGCAGTGGCCCATAGCTCTGCCCATTTGGTACAGTGGTTCTTCCTCTTGTTCATCAGTCTCCCACGTCACATCATATTTCGTACTATTATCGGGCATGACAAGATTTTCCAGTTACCGTGGAAGGCCCAAGGTTTTATTCCTGGGACCAATCTCTCCCATCCCCCCAAACCACCAAGAACTGGACTACCATCAGGAAACACCTTTATAAATTTATAAAATGGGATAGATACTGTTTTATGCAGTTTAACATTATACATAATCTTCATTATACTCCTGTTCGGCTGCATAGAATGGGTAAACTCCTTGGCGACTTCTGCTCCAGATGTGGCAAGGAACTAGGTACTCTGCTTCATATCCTGGGGTCCAGTGAGAGGGCGGCCCCCTTTTGGAATTCAATTCAAACCCATCTGGATCCCTAGTTGGGGCTATAGGATGCATTTCTCCCTGAAATATGTATTCTGGGAGATTACACTAATGCCCTGGTTGGGAACCAGTGACAACATATGGCCCTAATTTATATGTTTCAAGAAGGTAATTCTTCAGCACTGGCTTGATCAGTGTGTACCTCAATATCTCGAGTAGCACAGGGAGATACTTTTCACCCTGCAAGCCGAGCACCTCATTGCCAGCTTGGCTGGCCGACTATCCACATATAACCGTATTTGGGAACCGTTACTGTTTCTATAAACTATTTGAGTACAGTTATTGTTTCCTCATGTAGGTTTTCGTCATCATATAGGTGCAATATTCTTTTGGCATTTTAGTTTTTTTCTTTCTTTCTCTTTTTTGTCTTGATGTTGAGTTTGGGTATCCTTTGTGGTGGTGGTGGTGTGGGAGGATTGTCGGGAGGTGGGGGGTGTTGTGTGTATATATCAAAATGTACACCATCTGGTTTTATTTCTGTCTCTTTTATCCACTTCTAATGTGTCTGAAACTTGATATATTTTGTGGTTTACTGTTCCTTGTATTGATGTGTTTAATAAAGTTTATTTAATCTGAAAAAAAACAACAATACCCTGGTAGTCTAGTGGTCCCTCCCCCCTCCCATGATGTCTGCTCCCCATCTAAAAATAAAACAAAAAATACCTGGCAGTCTAGTGGTCCCTCCCTTCTCCACGCCCCCCCAACCCAATTAATTTACCTGGTGGTCTAGGCCTCCCCACCCTGTTTGCAACCCGCTCCCCCCCCCACATCCCAGTGTTGTGTTGGGGTGAGAAAGACAGAGTGCCACCAACATCTGCCTGTGCAACTGACTCTCGCGGTACCACCCGGGGTCACTGAGGAGCCACACCAAAGGCTGTCATCTGTTCAGGGTGCAGCACATACCCTCGGTCCCTGCACAGTAATGACGTTCCCCCCTTTCTGACAGTCTGTTGGAGAGATGTTGACATGAAGGACCGAGCAGCTTTGCTCACCCGTGTGCAGAGACAGCGAGAGAGAGAGCAAGTCAGAGCCGGGAGACACACAGTGACAGAAGTGCCAGCAGTGGGATGGCAGGGGAATGCAAACAGTGTCAGCTCTCTCTGTCTCTCATTCTCTCCCACTTCACGGAGTGTTGGCAATACAGCACATCCCGATCTCGCACTCACTGGCTCAGGGTGCAAGCAGTGCTTAACCACATCACTTCAGTGCAGGAATTGACTAAATGGACAGAGAGACTACATAGGGTGCAGGGTTAACTCATTCTGTGTTTCTCTTACTCCACACACACACACACACACACACACACACTGCCGATTGCCCTACCTTGTCTGTACATTTGTCATGTTTAAAAAACAACAAATCAACAAAAATATGTGAGGTTTGTACTGTGTACACTGATCTGTAAAGAGATTGTCATGCTGACTGACAAATACCAACCCTCCTCTCCATAAAATAAACAAACAAATAAAAATACAAAGTCCACATCATGAAGGGGGGTGGGGGGCACGACTCACTGTTCAGTTCCTACACCTGCTCAGGTACCTGGTGTTCTCCGATCCTCCTCCCACAGCTACTGAGGAAACACACAAGCCACGTGTGATTTTGGCACATGCGTAATGGCACATTAGCCACTGTATAAACTGTTTCGGTCTGCCCTGAAAAAGGCTGACGGCAAAAAGACCCTGTGGGTTTTAAAAGGCAACACCATCCGGGGCTGGCAAAGGCTATTTCCCTTTCAGTCTGCCACTTCCACCTATAGTGACCATGTTTAAAAAGGCTTGTGACAGTGCTGCGGTTTGCTAATCATATGTGGCAGTGGCCAAGTAACTGCGGGAGCAGGATCGCACAACACCAGGTACCTGAACTTGAAATGAACTGTCAGTCATGCCCCCCTCATCCCCCTTCATTATGTGGAGTTTGTATTTTTCATTTATTTGTTTATGTAAGGTTTTTAGCCTGAAGTTCAATGGGGGAGGGAATAGCTCCTCCCACATCCCCTATTTAAACATCAGGCTTCCCCTCGCTCTGCTTCGAGCATTTCGAACTGCTGAGGGTTCCTGCTGTGTGGCTGGTCTGGCTCGTATTCTGTTTTCCCACTCCTTCCCCGTTCTTTCTGCCTCCCCCCCTTTTCATTTCTCCCTGCCCTTCCGTGTCTCCATGTTTTGTTGTCTCCTTGCTCCCTATCTTCACTTCCCACTGTTGCTCTCCTCCCCTGCTTTGACTCCCGCTCCTGTGCTGCCCTGTACCTCCATTGGTTTTTTCCTTCCCATGTTTGCTAATTCCCTGTTCTTCTGCCTGCAAGCTTACGCTAGGTTCCCTCTTGCCGCCGGGACCCCGTCTCCATTCTTGTACTCCTGAGCCAGCACTCCCGTCTTCTAGTGCCAGTTTCCTGCTCTAGTCCTTCCTGCCCTGTATTCTTCCCCACCTATTTCCCTCCGGTGCTGCCTCCTCTGCTGCTGCTGGGCACCTTCATTTCTGTGATCCTCTCCCGCCTTTGGCGTGTGGTCAGTTTTCTTCTTTTGGGCATTCCATTATTCACTACCCATTCGCTGGCCTCCCATCAAGTTCATGCAGCGAAACAACACTTCCCCGACTCCATGCGACACTGCAGTTGTAAGATGGGATTTCATTTGTAATGGATGGAAGACTACTACCTGCTACAGCCACATACATCTTTCTTTCAAGTGGCAGACAGCAAAGAACCACACTGTGCGTGTGAGCACCTCACTTCAGTGAGCACTGGCTCTATTTACCCTATACCCGGTTCAGGACTTTTATACTTATTTCACTTCCCGATGCTTCTGGGCTCCTGTCGTATTCTCTAACCCCTGTCTTACACATCAAGGACTATTCTGCTTAAACTGCATCCGGTGGCTGCAGTTCCCGAAGAATTTAGCACAGGGGTGACTGTCATCCTGGGGGCTTCCTCCAGCCTCGAGATTCAGACTCTGAACCCCATGGACACCTTGATTTTGTATTCTGATGCAATATACCATGAGAGGCTGTGGGTGATGCTAGGATTTACCCACAGGTGGTGTGTTGTTCAGTCCCGAGGCGTAGCCGAGGAACCAGCAACACACCACCTGTAGGTAAATCCTGGCATCACCCACAGCCTCGAGTGGGATATTGCTATTATACAATTTTGATTTTTTTAAATTACATATTTTTATTATAGGTTTTATTGATTTCAGCAACATACCACCCATGGGTAAATAGAAACATAGAAACATAGAATTTGATGGCAGATAAGGACCGCTTGGCCGACCCAGTCTGCCCATTTCCCTACCTAATGGATAAGCTGCAGATCCTAGTTAACCAGCAGCCTACTTCTTCCTACCCCACCCCCTAGAATTGCCTTATGACTGTGCCATGCATGCTTGAATTCCACCATTGTTTTTGACTCCACAACCTCTTCCGGAAGGCCATTCCATGCATCCTCAACCCTCTCTGTGAAAAATACTTCCAGCAGATTACCTCTGAGCCGCCCTTCTATCTTCAAATTGTGCCCCTTGTTCTTGCACACCTCTTTTTTGAAAGATGCTACCCTCTTGGACTTTGTTGATTCCCTTGAGGTACTTGAAAGTTTCTATCATGTCCCTCCTTCTCCCTCCTTTCCTCGAGGCTATACATATTAAGCTCCTTAAGTCTCTCTTCATTTGTCTTCCAGTGCAGACCCTGCATCATTATAGTTGCCCTTCTCTGGACAGCTTCCATCCTGTCTGTCTTTGCGGAGATTGGGTCTCCAGAACTGCACGCAGTACTCCAGATGGGGTCTCACCAGCTGTCTGTACAGAGGGATAATAACTTCCTGTTTTCTACTGGTGATGCCTCTCCCTATGCATCCCAATATCCCCCCAGCCCTCCTTGCTGCCCTCTCACATTGCTTGCCCACCTTTAGGTCATATGATGACTACCCCCAGGTCCCTTTCCATTTTTGTTGTTAGTATCTCACCCCCCATTGTGTACTCTTCCCCTGGATTTTTGTTTCCCAGGTGCATTACCTTGCACTTTTTAGCATTGAATCTAAGCTGCCATAACATTTGACCATTTCTCTAACCTTGCCAAGTCCCTTCTCATCCTTTCCACCCTACCTTGTGCATCAACTCTGTTGCAGATCTTCAAACAACATGAAGTCTTGCTATATTTTAGACATTAGCAGTTTGATCCAGCTCTAGAACTGCCCCGGAGTGAAATGGTTAAAACCATTCCAAAATAGAATTTTGGCACGAGAGCAGCTCTATCTGTGTCATTTCAAACTTGAACTGTCAGATTCTTTACTCCGCCTCAGTGAACAGTCGCTCCGGAGAGTTCTCCTTCTTGCCCAGGCTAAGGAGCGGCAAGCCACTCCTCAAAGGCATGCCCCCAGGGGTAGGGGTAGGCCTTTTCACAGGCCTTTCTACCAGACTCAGGCCTCCTCTGCCTATGCTCAGAGGGGCTTCTTCAGAGGCAGGGGCAGGCGGGAGGTGGGCAGACCTGCTCCCACCCCCAGCCTAAACCTCCTATGAAACAGGTACCTGATGGGGTGCCCAGGCGATTCTCCTGTACCAGTGGGGGCAGGCTGGCCCCACTTCAGTCAGGGTGGAAGCTTCTTTAACCTCAGACAAGTGGGTTCTGAGTAGTAAGCCAGGGTCTGGTTCTCAGCTTCAAAAGTTTCCCAAGTTAGAAGCAGACTTTTTCTACCTGCAAGTGCTTCAGAGACCTCGCTCTGGAAAACAGAGGTCTCATCCTGTTGGCTCTCAGAGCAGTAGAAAGGTTCCTCCCTGCATCAGGGCAGGGGTCTGTATTCAGATACTTCCTTACCCCAAAAGACAGGAGAATGGCGCCCATTTTAGATCTCAGATATCTGAACAAGCATCTTTTGAAACAAAGTTCAAAATGGTAACTCTGGCAATGATTTTACCTTCCCTAAGGCCAGGGACTCGCTAGCCTCCCTGGACCTCAAGGATGCCTATTTCCATGTCCTAATCAGAAGATCCCATCAAAAGTACCTCAGATTGAACTGCCCTCAGGTCATTACCAGTTCAGAGCAATGCCCTTGACCTTACCTCTGCTCCAAGGGTATTCACAAAGTGTCTAGCAGTGGCAGTGGCCCACTTAAGGAGGCAGAGGATTGCTGTTTTTCCTATCTAGATGACTGGCTCATTGTAGGCCAGTCCCCAGAACAGGTAAAATCTCACCTGCAGGTCACCCAGCAGCTTCTCACCTCCCTGGGTTTCTGCTAAACCTACCAAAGTCGGTTCTGGAACCAGTCCAGGTACTCACCCTTATGGGCAGAATTGGACACAAAGCTTAGCCAGAGCCTTTCTTTCCCAGAAAGGTAAGGAATTTAGTGGCTTGGCTCTTCCTTCACTCTGCAGGTCTCTCGACCAGCAAGACACTTTCTGCAGCTCCTGGGGCACATGGCTGCATCCACAGCTGTTGTGCAGGGAGCCAGATTTCAGATGAGAGACATTCAGTTTCACTTGAGAACCTTTTGGTCTCAGAGAAGAGACCCCCTTTCCAAGTTGGTCCCAGTGACTCTAACCTTGATCCTAGCTCTCCAGTGGTGGCAGGATCAGAGCAATTTAGGCGGGGGTCCCCTTCCATTTCCCCTTCTCACGACTTGACTCTCACTACAGATGCTTCCCTTCTGGGTTGGGGGCCCATGGCGACCTTTCCACTGTAGGAGTTTGGTCCCCCAGGAATCTCTGCTCCACATCAATTTGCTGGAACTCAGAGCTGTCTTTTAGCTCTTCAAGCTTTTCTGCATCTGTCCACGACAAGGTGATACAAGTCAGAACAGACAACACCACAACAATGTGGTACATCAACAAACAGGGGGCACCTGTCTTGACCTTGTGCACCGAGGCAATGAAGTTGTGGTCTCTGGCCTATTCCCTGAACACTTCCCCTCATAGCAGTTCATCTTCCAGGGAAGGACAATGTCCTAGCGGATGTCCTCAGCAGGATTTCCCAGGGCCATCACGAATGGTCCCTGGATCCTCAAGTGCTGGGATAGTTTTGCCAGGTGGGGCATCCTCAGATAGATCTTTTGCAGCCCCAGACAATCACAAACTTCCTCTGTTCTGTTGCAGGCCTCCAGTGCTGGGCTCAGTTCCCTGGATGCCCTTCTTCTGGATTGGGAGGGAAGTCCTTCATGCTTTCCCTTTCCTCTCCTATTCAAAGTACTAGTCAAATCAGATCTCAGCCTTGCAGGGTGATTCTGATTGCCCCGGATTAGGCCAGGCAGCCCTGGTACCCACTCCTTCTGTCTCTGACAGTCCATCTTCCCTGTGCCTCCCAGGAATCACAATCTGTTGACTTGTGCCCAGGGAAGGGTTTGGTATCCGGACCTCAAATCCTCAACCTCAAGGCCTGGCTCTGAGGAGTTAGAGTTTGCTGATTTACACTCTCTCAGGGTGTCCTTGAGATCCTAAAGGCTTCCAGAAAGCCTTCCACTAGGGCTACTTATAGTTCTAAATGGAAAAGGTTTTCCATTTGGTGTGCTGGGAAAAATATTCTCCAGAATCTGCTGAATTGCCCATTTTGTTAGATTACATGGTACATCTTAATTCCTTGGGTCTCAGACCAGCTACCCTGAGAGTTCATTTGGCAGCTGTGTCTGCTTTTCTGTCAGCAGGAAAGTCATCCCTCTTTCCTCTCATCCTGTGTTTTCCAAGTTTTTAAGGGATTACTCCAACTAATCCTCCCTTTTGGAACCGGCCCCTGCTTGGGACCTTAATGTTTGCATTGCCCAGTTAATGCAACCTCTTTTGAACCTCTGTCTTCTGCAGAGCTTAAGTACCTAACTTGGAAAACTGTTTTTCTAGTGGCTATCACTTCTGCCAGACGCATAAGTGAATTGCAAGCCTTGTCAGTGGAGACTGACTTTATTTCTTTCCACAGGATAAGGTAGTCCTTAGGACTAATAGGAAGTTTTGCCTAAGGTGGTTTCAGATTTCCATCTTAATCAATCTATCTCCTTCCAGTATTTTTTCACTGATCACTCCTCTTCGGTGAGAGGAGGTTGCACAGCCTGGATGTTAAGAGAGCTCTTAGTTATTATATAGAGCGTACTAAAGGTCACAGGTTCAATCCTCCAACTTTTCCTTACCTATGGTGAAGTTGGGAAAGGCAAACCTCCCACTAAGAGATCAATAGCCAGGTGGATTGTCTGTTGTATCCAATTTTGTTATCAGAAAGTGGGCAGAGCCCCCCGGTTTGAGGCTCATTCTACCAGGGGTACAGCTGCATCTCTAGCTGCTGCCAGAGATATCCCCTTATTAGAGATTTGTCAGGCTGCTACTTGGAAAATGGTACACACTTTTACCAAGCATTACTCCCTGGATGTCCAGGCCAGGAGAGATGCTCGGTTTGGCACAGCTGTTCTTCAAAGCCTATTCCCTAAGTAGGTTCTGCCCCTCCTCCATGGAGGTACTGCTGTGTATTCTGCTAATGTCTATAATATAGCAAGACTTCATGTTGTTTGAAGAAAAAATTACTCACCTTAGTAATGTTGTTTCTTCTAATGGAGTCTTGCTATATTATAGACCTCCCCCCCAACCTGCCCCTCTCAGAACCTCTACTTAGTGGGGTGCGGGCAACTTAGTGTGGGCACTACTTATGTCCTGTTAGCATTTTGTCCCCTTTGGGACTTTGGGGTGTGTGTATGTGTGTGTATGCTGCGTGTGTGTTTTTATTATACTTATGTTCCTTTTCATATTATTAGAATGGTGTTAGTATTTCTGGTCCCCTGACTTGAGTCTTGGGTGTTGGGACCATCAGTGGTTGTTATTATTTAGGTAGCCATTTGGCTAGTGTAGGTTACAGCTTCCACACAGACCTTAGTGAGTTTGGCTCATAAAGAATCTGACAGTTCAAGTTTGAAATGACACAGATAGAGCTGCTCTCGTGCCAAAATTCTATTTTGGAATGGTTTTAACCATTTCACTCCGGGGCAGTTCTAGAGCTGGATCAAACTGCTAATGTCTATAATATAGCAAGACTCCTTTAGAAGAAACAACATTACTAAGGTGAGTAATTTTTTCTTTTGTCTTATCTGCAAAGAGACATACTTTTCCTTCCAGTCCCTCCGCAATGTCGCTTATAAAGACACTGAAGAGGACCGGTCCTAATACTGAACCCTGCAGCACCCCACTAGTAACCCTCCTTTCTTCAGAGTGAATTCCATTTACTATTACTCTCTGTGTCCTATTCTCCAGCCAATTCTTTACACAGGCTGTCATCTTGGGACCCACTCCCAGGCTGGCTAACCTGTATATTAATCTTTTGTGTGGGACTGTGTCAAATGCCTTGCTAAAGTCTAGGTAGGCCATGTCCACAGCCCCTCCCTGGTCTACTACTTTGGTCACCCAGTCAAAGAAATCAATTAGATTTGTCTGGCATGACCTTCCCCTGTGAATCCATGCTGCCTTGGGTCCTGTGCCCTCTGGCCTCTAGATACTCGACAGTTCTTTCCTTCAGAAGTGATTCCATCATTTTCCCTATCACTGAGGTTAAACTAACAGGTCTGTAGTTTCCTGCTTCTGCCTTGCTCCCACTTTTGTGAAGGGAATCACATCTGCCCTCCACCAGTCCTCAGGTACCGCCCATCCTCCCATGATTTGTTAAAGAGGGAGTCCTGTGGTGTCACTAGTTCTACCCTTAGTTCTTTTAGAATTCTGGGATGAATCCCATCAGGCCCCATTGCTTTGTCTACCTTCAGTTTTAAGAGTTCTTTCAGAACCCTTTCTTCTGTAAATGGGCTGGTATCAACTTCTGTATCCAGAGTGTTTCTACTGCTTGTTTTAGGTACCTCCCTCTTCTTTGTAAATACTGAGCAAAATATTTGTTTAGTATCTCTGCCTTTCACAGTCTCCTCTGCCCACCCTCCCTCCCTTTATTAAGCCTCACTATCCCTCCCTTGGTCTTCCTTCGCTCCCTGATGTACCTATGAAAGGTTTTATCCCCTTTCTTAACTGAGTTGGCCATCTTTTCCTCGGTTTGGGCCTTTGCTGTTCTGACTACCTTCCCAGCTTCCTTTTGCTTTAACTGATACAGTTCTCTGTCCTGCTCCTTCTGTGATTCCTTGTACTTCCTGAATGCTTTTGTAACCCTCCCCACCCCTGTCCTTTTACCAAGACAATGACAGGTGGCATGCTGTTGGCATTTGGCAGCAATACCTGGTGGGGAGCTGTATATCTACGGGTTTGAGGAAGGATGAGGCTACTTGGCACAAGAGGCCTAGGTTTGGCTACTCTGCACAGGGGCACCCAAGTAAATCCAACTACAGGAAGCAATAACTGTAATGTCCAGAACCAGAATTGGGATTTTTCAGTGTGGCTTTATTTATTAACTCACTGAACATAAAACAAAGCTCTGTATGGTCCCCCACAGGGCTATGTAACTGTAATGCAGATTAGAGGTTAAACACAGCGGTCCATTTGAGGAATGAACACTACAATTGTCTGGCTTTGGATCCACCAGGCACTCAGCCCCGACTTTGCATGCGCATTGGATACACAGCCCGACTGGCCCGGCTCCCCTGCCGGCCACACTACTGACGGTCCACTTGGCGAATGAACCCAAACTCTACTTGGAAAAACAGCCCATCGAACAAGGAGGCTCCCAAACTGTGGCTACCCACACCACTTGAAGTCTGCGACTCCTAGAGAGATTTTTTTGTTGCGATTTCCACCAAACTCCCATCAAACAAGAGGGTACTCCCATCCTACAAGGAGTAATGTTCCCATTCTGTGGCTCCCCACACCACTTGAAGTCTACGACTCCTGAGAGATTTTCAATTCGAGCCACGTCTGAGTACCCACCCCATCACTGGCCAAGCGCATGAGGCGAGTAGCAAAAAAGAAGAAATCCGTAGAGGTGGACCTGGTTACTAAAGATGGGGATTTATCCACCTCCAGCTCCCACAGCCCATACCCGGCCATTTCTCTGAACACACAGAAACTTCAGGACTGTAACATGTAGATTGCATGGTGGATGAACTGATGCACCCCCTCTACTGTGAACTCTAAATCCATTTAAACTTTAAACTGACTGCTCCATTTGTTCGTCCTAGTGTATATTGTGCTCCCAAACAGCAGTCCCCAAATAACATTTCCTGACTGAAAAACAGTTGTTTGCCCCTTAAACTGGAGCCAAACACTCACCCAATCATTGCAGGGCCCCACAGGCGAAGTCCTTTAACCTTTTCTGTAAACCCAAACAGACAAAGTAATTTCAGGCAGCTTCTTTCCTTGGTGGGAAAAGGGGACTGCCCCTGGAACCCACAGAGACTTTTTCCCTACCCCCCACCCGGGAGGGACGGGGCACTGAGACCGAGGAGACGGTCTCCACCACTTGAAGAATGGTGAAACACAGAAAAACTTCCTTCTGTGTGGAGGCAAAACTCAAACTGCAGTCTGATGCTTCCTTCTTGCTCAAGGACAAACGGAAGACTGGCTTTTCAAATTCCCAAGGTTCTAGAACTACTCTGAGCTGAAGATTCCATATGTGGCTCATGCAGCTGTAGCAATTCTATAATGATGTCATCTCTCCAGTCTCAGCTGTGACTGAGGACAGAGTGAGACAGTGTGAAACCCATTTAGCTGGAGTTTCACAAGCTGCCTTCCCTGCCTACCACTAGGTCTTACTGGGATTCTAGTAACCCCGGGTAACAAAGGGGTTACACTTTCTTTTTCTCTTGACCCTTCACTGCCACTTCCTTTGAGAACCATAGTGGTTTCTTACATCATTTTGTTTTGTTTATTTGCTTCACACAAAGGCTTGTTACCTCTGTGATGGCAGTTTTTATTATTCCCCATTGTTCTTCCACCCCTCCTTCCTGCCCATTTGCTAGTGCATTCCTTAGGCACTCAACCATTTTGGCAAAGTCAGCCCTCCTAAAGTCCAGTACTTTTTGCCTTTGTATGGCTTGACTCTATTGCTGTGTTTATTGTGAACCATACTGTTCGATGGTCACTAGTTCCCAGATGGCTACCCACTTCTACATCTGTGATCCTCTTCATCTCCATTTGAGAGAACCAGGTCTAAGATTGCTCCTCTCGTGGGTTCCAATACTAGTTGTCTACAGCATGCCCCTGTAGGTCATCTAGAATAACCCCACTCTTCGAAGTGGCTGCTGCAATTGCACTCCAGTTAACATCTGGCATATTCAGATCACCCATCAGCAATATCTCCCCTTTTTCTGCCATTCTAAGTATACCTTCTATCATTTCCTTGTCCATTTCCTCCCCCTGAGAAGGGGGGTCTGTATAAAACCCCTGTGCGGACTGTGGTGCCATTGCCGGTCTCCAAATTTACCCACAGTGCTTCTCCTCCTCCCCCCTGTTTACCCTTTTGTTCTGTTGCTTTGATTCCTTCCCTTATGTAAAGAGCTACTCCTCCTCCTCTTTTACCCTCCCTGTCCCTCCTGTAGATAGTGTATCCTGGTAAAAGGTCGGAGATCCTTCAGTCTTGAGGGGAGTACCGCCTGACTGTGTTTTTACCAACCCAACACATTAAAATCCTATCAACACTACTAAAACAACACTTTTAATTTTTCTAATATACCCCCTAATCAACTATTAACAAAAACCAAGAGTTGCTTTGGGCACCATACAGCACTGGGAGGTTGGACATGTTCACATGTTTAAAATAGACGGGGTTCACAGGATTTACCAGTCATGAAGTGCGGAAGTTTGTGTGTGCCATTCACGTTTGTGCGCCAGAGAACAGTTACCCGCTCTTACTGTTTCTTTAAATCCCTGAGCAGCATGCTTCTCACCATGGGGCAGCGTCTTATCAAGCGAGAATCTCCAGAAAAGACCGGTCTCTTCGGCATTATCACCCTGCCCTGCCGTGAGACCCTCTGCCACAATAACGTCACTTAGTTTCTGAATGAATGGTGCAGCTCCCTCATCTGCTGCACTTAACCCCTCCCCACAAAGTCTGAGCCGACAGATGCCATGACGTTTCTTGACTCTGTTAAGCCATCCATCACTCGCAGTCAAAGGACTTTTATTTCCTAGTTTTTCATGAAACTGAAGTGCCTACTCTTTCAACAATGGACCACATATTGGCGTCCCTTTTTCCACGCTCGTCATCAGCACAGGCCCTCATACTCTTGCAGTGTTCACTGCCAGATCCGGACTCCGTTGTACAGGTGAAGTTCTCAATTTTCCCTTTGCCTTGTGAACCTCAAATGTGGCGATCTTGCCAGCCACATATTCCGCTGCCAGGAAGACTGCTTTCTCTCCATTCTCAGACTGCTCGACTATTCGGAGCAACGCTAAGAACTGTTCGTTTTCATTTAGATATTGCTGCACTGTGCTGCTATACTGTCATCTAAGCAGACTGAGCAAGTTAAATCAGCTGTAAACCAGTTACAATTAGCCTACAAATCAGACCCTTTTAAACAGACAGTAGACTGAGAATTACATTGACTGTCAATTACAGAACTTAACAATTGCAGCGGTACTCTGAACAGGTGTTATGTGAATGTGGGGTACATAAGCAGAGTCCGTTAGGGAGTTCCAGAAAAGTGGATTCGGATAAATGGGATTCTACTCTATATAAAAAAAAATTAAATGGTTGTACTCACACACCCTCGCCCCCACCAAATTAAGAACATTAAATAAATAAAGGAAAACACACAATCTAGCCAATATCCTGTTACTGACCTGCCACAATTGAGATTAGGCACGTACATAAATGTATGTATCGGAATTTAAACCTAGTTAAATAGAATCAACTTCTGAATTACAATAAACACACAGTAATTTCTGCATATGCTGTGGCCCGGATATTCAAAGGAGTTGCACCTGGTGCAACCCCGTATTATGCCCTAGAAGGATACTGAGAAGGCTGCCCGGCGCAGTGCACATCCCAACTGTATGCAGCACAGATGCAGAGGACGTGCCTATACATATGCAGGCGCAGCCCTACACTGTGCCACATGGGGGGCTCAGAGTTGAGCCTGTGAAATGTAGGAACAAATCCCAGCCACCCACAGGTGGGCTGCTGAATTGCAGGGCGCAACACAGCAGCTGCCAGCAGTGGGTGGCCACCAGCACACCGTCCACAAGCACCCACAGTCCCCTAGCAGTATAGTGGTAACCCCCCCTCCCTCCCGATGCCATGAAATGTACGTATGAACACACCTTGGTGGGCAGTGGATCCCCTACCTGCCAGAGTCGCCGATCACCAGTAAATGACAGTCATCTCATGGTAGTCTGGTGCCCCCCAGAGTCCCCAATAATTATACGAAATGACCATCCCTGGTGGTCTAGTGGTCCCCCCTCCCACTCGATTCCCCGAGAAATGTACAAATGACTGTCCCTGGTGGTGGTCCAGTGGAACCCCCGTCACCGCAATCATGGCAAAACCCCTCAACACACTTCCCTGGTGACATGTGAAGGAAAAAAATAGTTCCTGATGGCACTGTATGGTGTGGAAAGTTTTTTTATTTTATTTTGTGAAACAATTTTTTTCTTTTTTGCTGTGTAAACAAGTTGCAAACAGAGGTAACATTTTTACTTACATAGAATGAAACTTTTGCAGTATTAACTATTTGTAGGAGGAAGGAAGAGCCACAACATTTCATTTTTGTATAACAGAATGAAGTAGGATGCAGTTCTAGTTATAAAGTTGCAAGAGTTACGATTTTGTAAATTTTTTTTTAATATAGTCCAGAACAGTTTTTTGCTTAAAGTCTGTTTTTGTTGGAGCTTATCTGATTGATGTCATTGCTGTGTTCAGTGAGGCATTTTTCTGGATTTCTTCTGGTTGTTGATTGTGGAGGGTCCTTCGGTAGTATAGACGACTGGAATGCCTGAAAAATATATGAGAGTTTTAGAGTACTGTGGATGTTTTCGTTTTGCTAGTATTTGGATTTTTATTACCTTTGAGGTGCTGGTTATGGATGCGGTAGTCCATAGAAGTTGATGGTGCCATAATTGATGAAGTGGCTTAGCGATGGGCACAGTGCAGACTGCTGTGATGCTGTAGGAGTCTTTTGGACTGTAGTATTTTGTACTGCGTTGTGTGATGACTGGATTTGACTGGGTTGGAGCTGATTCTGCAGTGTTACAAGGTCTTCGAGATGGAGAATGATCTCATCGTTGACTTGTTCTGTCTGGATGTACTTCATTTGTGGAGCAGGTATATCATTGGGGTGTTCTGTTTCATGGATTGGAGAGATTTCGGAAGTGGAAGATTTTTCTGTTGAGGTTTGCGATAGTATTGTTCGCGTACAGTAGATTGCAGTTTGAAGAGATGCTGCTGTAGATTGCTGCGTTTGGATCTATTCCTTTTGGGTGAAGTAGTTTGGGTGTACTGGGTTGTCTTCAGGATAGACTGCTTTAGAAGTTGATGTTTCTGTATAGTACTGTTTGATGGTGGAAGGAGCATTTGTGTATTGTGGGAAAAAATATTGCTTCTCATTTTTACTTGTTCTGTATTCTTCTTTTTTTACTGTTTCTGCATTTTTGCCAGATATTATGGAGGGCCATGTGTCATAGTTGTATAAGTTTTGTCTCCAATAACTGCGTAGTGACGCTTCGTTTTTGTGTCCCGTGATGTTCATTATTTCTCTGGCTTGCATTCCTGCATCAGATAAGAGAGTCACAGCTGTGGCTCTGAGAGAATGATCCGTGTAGTGAGTTTCTAGTCCAGCTTGTTGACATATCATTGGAAGCATTTTCCCTAAATAATTAACACCCATGGGTTCACGCGTGTACCAGATATTTTGGGTGTGTAAGTTGTGCTCCTGTATTTTTTTGGGGTGACAAACGAAAGCTGGAGGGTCCAGAGGAAGTTTACACATATACTGCAAGAAGCTTTAACTAGACAAAGTGGGTCTTCTGGGATTTCTAGCATGCAACCTCTGGGTAGTTGACATGTGAGGTCATGAATTACTTTGTGTTTTTTTGTATTTTCGCTAAAGGATTTTGTTATGTATTTTCTGCCGTGTAACATATACTTAATGTTACTAACAACTTAACATAATTACTCAACGAGACCAACGGAGAATCAAAAAGAATTTATTTAGCGGTGGTATTATAGTGCCAGTTGCACTTAGCCTTAGATGTTACATGATTCCACTTGATGTTACACATGCATAGCTTATATACACAATTTGAAAGTTACACCCAAAACAGGACTAACGGTATGATTTGCTCCTAGCAATCCTATTACCTAATATGGTCATTTACTATATGTTGGTGATACACTGCCTAGAACTGGTTACATGACCTTAGTCATGGACATGTTTGAAGAGCCCAGTTTTTCTTGACCATATCTGGTTTTGCTTACTGAACTCACATTTACCTGCATAACCAGTTGCACCATACTACAGTGCCTTTATTTACAGCACAAATACCTTTATTTACAGCACAAATACCTTTGACAGGGCACCGCCTGTCACGTTCTGCTTTACATGCCTTGCATATATAAATTGTTTACTGCCTAGTACATTTTATTACAGACCCTGCCTATGCTCAGTATGTGACTTGTATTTTGTATGGTGTGAGTTTTGTTTAATTCAGTTTGAGCATTGGGCCACACATTTCAGTCACACTTGTGGCCATTTAGCTTTTGCCCTTACAATTCCTCTTTTGGGACTGAAATTGGGTGTGGTTTTCCTGGACAGAACATGAGTGGGTAAGGCTGGAGACCTCCGCTAGGGACCCCGCTCCCAGGTTCTTTAGATGACTTACTGCCCTGTCCACTTTGCCTGCCCTATTAATAGGAGCCGCCACTAACCAAGGGCACATTGTTATAACATTTGACATGTGGCTGCTGACATTTTGAGCATAAACATATCATGATGCAGGTTGTGTATTAGGCAGTGCAAATAACATGTACTGACTAACAAAATAAACACTAATACCAATTGTAGCATTAACAACACTTTGAACGAAAATACCCCCCAAGATCCTCCCAGGTTGGCATATATTAAGTGTTCCTTATCTGCATCATCTAACAGCACATTGATGTCTTGTTTTATTTTACAGGCAGAGTTTTGAATTTGAATAAGATGTGTGTTTTTGCGGTCTAATAACCTTTGCACATCTAATGTTACGAGAGGTATAGGCACTCTGAAAGCAGGTGCATATTCATTAATTTTAGTTGCGTGACTGGGAACCAAAGTTTTAATTCGTGACATCCTTGGGGTATACTGTACAATAGGATGGAAGGTGTGCCTTCCAATTTGCACATCTCCTTTAGGGATAAAGCAAAAGTTTGGGTGGGTTATCGCACACTTTTTCCCCTGATGAGTCATTTCTCATTCATTGGTAACTATACAGTACTGTGTGGTGGAATTGTACACAAACACTACCTTAGGCACTGCCCATCTTTGCAGTTGAACCAGGCACCAAAGCGAGGTGTTGAGGGCTTCTTGTATAGGTTCCTCCCCACAAACAGGCTGGTCCTGGGCCATAACATCACACTGGCATACCCACTGTGCACTTATCTGCTCACAGCAGTGTAGATTGGAGGCCACCCAGGACCCCATAACATCACACTGGCATATCCACTGCGCACTTATCTGCTCACAGCAGTGTAGATTGGGGGCCACCCAGGATCCCATAACATCACACTGGCATACCCACTGCCCACTTATCTGCTCACAGCAGTGTAGATTGGGGGCCACCCAGGACCCCATAACATCACACTGGCATACCCACTGCGCACTTATCTGCTCACAGCAGTGTAGATTGGGGGCCACCCAGGACCCATTTTCATTAGCTACTAAAATGTCAGGTGGGCTTATTCTATATGCATAATAGTCACCTATTAATATTCCCACTGAATGTACCTTTACAATGTGTGTGTACTCCTCCTCCTCCTCATAATTTACCTGAGGTAATTTAACTGTAAATGACACCATCATTGTTTGACCTAGGGTGCTGTTTTTATTAAAACAGCATGGTCGTATGTATACCTTTGCTACCTTTCTTACCCATGCTATTGGAGGTGCCCTTTGTCGCACGCATGGGTTTAGGCACTTTACTATCAGTAGTATCATTACACATTGGGAGCACCATAGTTTGATTTGCATCTGAAATTACATCGGGTAGCCTTCGTCTGCTCACTTGATTTAGCAGTTTACTTACAGTGGTTAAAACATAGGACCAATAGGCTGCACATATTATGGACCGCCCGATAGTGTGATTTGTGACTTGAACATTATGGTCTGTGAAAATTTCATTGATTTTGCCTTGAACTTGTTTTAATAGTTTGGTGACATCATGCATATTGTGTACTGTCAAACGTTCCTCTTGTGCCAAACCTGCTGGATTTACAGCAAGAGGCAATAACACTATTCCTTCTATTTCTTGATTTACAATATTTTGGTGCTCTTCTATAGCATATAAATCCACTCTATTCCATATACTCATCCCGGATCCAAACAGGCTGGTTATGTCCCCTAATAGGTCTCTCTTGCATCACCTATTAGAGGTATTGTTATGGTTACTACCATTTGTGGGGACTGGGGTGCATCCCCCTTGCTTGGCCTGGAATATTCTAACCATATCTAATAATGTAGATGCATGAAATTTAGAAACATTAGTATTGGCGCATTGACCAGTGCTATTTAGATCCCAACTCGAAAAGTTGAAAATGACTGGTAATCTTATATACTGTACGTTATTTACAAGAGTCTGGTCCATTGGTGTGGAAGTTAGCCCACTAGGTGGCCCTTGTGCTACATTGGGGCACTGTGGTGGTCTTACTGTTAAAGGTATATTTCTACTGATGTGATTGTCGTAACAGTTATTATTGTCACATGTTCCATTTCCAGTGGTGCCCATTTCACGAGTGCATTCTCCAATAACATTATTCAGATTTCTAGTACAGTAGAAAACAGTTACTTGATATGTACCAGAGTCCTTTGGTGTGGGTTTCTGCAATATTAGTGATCCGTCTTCGGGGTACACATATCCTCTGTGTGTTGAGTTGTACTGGGATGAGCAAAACCATGGACTGGCCTTCCAACCAGCCATATAGCACCACCATGTGGTAGTTACAATTAAATCATTATTTGTCCATACTATTTGCCACAGACGTACAATAGCATCTGCCTCTCCCTCAGCCCAACTCCATGTGATTGGTAGGACCACGGGTTGTTTATAATCCCTGGTGACATGTGGGGTGCTGGTATTTAGATGTAGAGCCCCTGTACAACTTACTAAGTTCCCCAGCAGGGTCATGTATAGTGTATACTTCCACATCCTTTACCTGTAAGAACAAGGGCAGTATCAGTCATCATCGTCAATACTCTGATACATTTTACATGGCAGTTTTTGATTTTTTTTTCCAAGAATTATTTTTTTTAAAATGTTTTTTTATGACCAGATCTTTTTGTATTATGCACTATGGCTATATTTGTCACTGCCCTGTGTTCTAGTGTTACCCTTTGCTTGACACATCAGGGTTACTTGATATGAGGTGAGACCAATGCTGTCTTGAACAGTCCCCAGTACTGCCCTTAATATTCCTGATAGGAACATCAAGCACAACCCTCCTGGGCTTATGCAATCTAAACTTTTTTCTTAAACAATATACACTGATCTACGTGTACCCATGCTAGTGGTCTGTTTCCCTTTCCTAGCCTAGTAATGTGTAAAGTGGTGGTAACGAGGCATTGATCCACCATGTAGGGTCCCATCCAATTTGCATCCCACAAACTCTTTTTATCAAAGTTTTTTATCATTACCTGGTCACCAATTGTGTACACCGGTTGTTCCAGTGTATCTTTATCTCAATAGATTTTGTTTTTCCAATGTGCTTGCGCCATATTGCTGGCAGCAAATTTTAAATATTTTTCCAATTGATTCTGTACTTGCTGTAGGAATACCTCTGTGTTGACGCTATCTCTTACACTTGCACTCACTTCAGAGTCTGTGGAATAGCTCAATCGCATGTCCCATCCAGTCATAAGCTGATGAGGAGTAATTCCTGTACTGGTGTGTACGGTACCTCTCACTGCCATGAGGATTCCGGGTAGATGGTTCACCCAACCCTTTCCAGTATACAACACTGCCTTTTTTTAAAGCTAATTTTAGGGTCTGGTTCAGCCTTTCTACCATTCCAGAAGACTGAAGGTGATACGGTAAATGGAATTTCTGCTGTCTTCCTAACAACTCACACATGTCCTGCATTATTTGCCTGATAAAGTGTGTTCCTCTGTCTGATTCCAATATCCTGGGGAATCCCCATTGAGAAAACATTTGTTCCCACAAAACTTTGGCTGTTGCTTTGGCAGTGTTAGTGGTGAGGGGGAAAGACTCCACCCATTTAGAGAAAACATCTATTACTACTAACAAATATCTAAAACCCCCCTTGGCAGTGGGCAAGGGACCTACATAATCAACCTGCAAAGCCTGCCACGGCTCTTCAGCCACCGGCACATGTTGCAGTGGTGCTCATTTTGCCTGGGGACTAGGCTGGTTTATCTGTGCACAGATTAGACAAGACTTCAGACATGTCTTTACATCCTTGTTGACCTTTGGCCACTAATATTTAGATGTGACCATTTGACAAGTTTTATGGAGACCATAGTGTCCTCCAATCCTGTGGTTCTCCATGATAGTTTGTTTCCTGAGATCAAACGGCGGGACCCACTTTAGCTGGCTATGGCATTCCCAAAAAAGCATGTCTTCCTGTACTGTCAGGTTTTGTAGCTACATTGCCCAATTCTCTCCATTTTTGTTTTTGTTGTGATAGCCAGGAATCTGTCATCTGAAGTTGTACCAAATTAATGAATGGATTTTTAACTTGGACGGCTGCCATGGAGAACCCCCAAGAGGATCTCTCCATCGTTCTCCATCTCTGGCTGCATCTTTGGCTAGTTGGTTCGCCACCTGATTTTCCCTTTCATGAGCTGTGGAGCTTTTGGTGTGGACAAGCCTTTGTGTGAAGCAAATAAACAAATCAAAACGAAAGAAAAAGTCACTATGGTTCTCAAGAGAGGTGGCTGTGAAAGTCAGGAAGAAAAAGATAGCATTCCGGAAGTATAAGGAAACACAGAAGGAGCAGGACAGAGAGCTGTACCAGTTAAGGCAGAAAGAAGCAGGGAGGGAAGTCAGAATAGCAAAGGCCCAAACTGAGGAAAAGATAGACAACTCTGTTAAGAAGGGGGATAAAACCTTTTATAGGTACATCAGCGAGCGTAGAAAGACAAAGGGAGGGATAGTGAGGCTGAATAGAATGAACGGTGGGTGGGCAGAGGGGGACAGTGAAAAAGCAGGAATACTGAATGAATATTTCTGCTCAGTATTCACAAAAGAGGAGGGGGAAGTGCCTAATCCAATTAACAGAAGCAGTCTTGATAGGGGGGTCGATCCCAGTCCTTTCACAGAAGAAAGGGTTCTGCAAGAACTCCTAAAACTGAAGGTGGACAAAGCAATGGGTCCTGATGGAATTCACCCCAGAATTCTAAAAGAATTAAGGAAGGAACTAGTGAAACCACTGGCTACTCTTTTTAATAAATCATGGGAGGATGGTGTGGTACCCGAGGACTGGAGGAAGGCAGATGTGATTCCCATTCACAAAAGTGGGACCAAGACAGAGGCAGGAAACTACAGACCTGTCAGTCTGACCTCTGTGGTAGGGAAAGTGATGGAGTCACTTCTGAAGACAAGAATAGTTGAGTACCTAGAGGTCAGTGGAGCACAGGATCTAAGGCAGCATGGGTTCACAGCGGGAAGGTCATGTCAGACGAATCTAATAGATTTCTTTGACTGGGTGACCAAAGTAATAGATCAGGGAGGGGCTGTGGACATGGCCTACCTAGACTTTAGCAAGGCATTTGACACAGTCCCACACAAAAGATTAATAGTCAAATTAACCAGCCTGGGAGTGGTTCCCAGGGTGGTAGCCTGGGTAAAACATTGACTGGACAACAGGACACAGAAGGTAATTGTAAATGGAGTCCATTCTGAAGAAAGGGCGGTTACTAGTGGGGTACCGCAGGGTTCAGTATTGGGTCCAGTCCTTTTTAATGTCTTCATCAGTGACATTGCAGAGGGACTGGAAGGAAAAGTATGCCTTTTTGCAGATGACACAAAGATCTGCAACAGGGTTGATACACAAGGAGCCATGGAAAGGATGAAAAGGGACTTGGCAAGGTTGGAGGAATGGTCAGATGTATAGCAGCTAGGATTCAATGCAAAAAAAGTGCAAAATAATGCACCTGGGAAACAAGAACCTAGGGGAAGAATGCACAATGGATGGGGAGGTAGTAACAACAACAAAACAGGAAAGAGACCTGAGGGTAATCATATCAGATGACCTTAAGGTTAGCAAGCAATGTGAGAAGGCAGTAGGGAGGGCCGGGGGTATACTGGGATGTATAGGGAGAGGCATCATCATCAGAAAACAGGAAGTTGTTATCCCTTTGTACAGACAGTTGGTGAGACCCCGTCTGGAATACTGTGTCCAGTTCTGGAGACCCCATCTCCATAAGGACGACAGGATAGAGGCAGTACAGAGGAGGGCAACTAAAATGGTGCAGGGTCTGCAAGAGAAGCCGCATGAGGAGAGACTAAAGGAGCTTAATATGTATACCCTTGAGGAAAGAAGGAGAGGGGGACATAATAGAAACTTCAAGTACCTCAAGGAATTAACAAAGTCCAAGAGGGTAGCATCTTTCAGAAAAAGAGACTTGCAAGAACAAGGGGACACAATTTAAAGATAGAAGGAGGGCGTTCTAGGGCAATGTGAGGAAGTATTATTTCACAGAGAGGGTAGTGGATGCATGGAACAGCCTTCCTGAGGAAGTTGTGGGGTCTAAAACTGTGGAGAATTCAAGAATGCATGGGACAGACATAAGGCAATTCTTGTAGGGGGCAGGAAGATATAGGCTGTTGGTTAACTAGGATCTGCGGCCTATCCTGTAGGTAGGGTAATGGGCAGACTAGATGGGCCTAGCGGTCCTTATCTGCCATCAAAGTCTATGTTTCTATGTTTCTATGACGTGGACCTTACAAACAGCAACTCTGCCTGGGGTGGCATTTGCCAAGACCAGCAAATGTCGTAACACCTCTCTGTGCTGGACATGTTCCCCAAATGCATTAATCATCCCCCTCGATTCCCACAAATGAACCCATTCAGTGAGGGACAAAACAGCAAACTAGGAGTCTGAGAAGATGATGATTTTTCCCTCGAGATATCTAAGGACTGCCTCTTGAATGGCTTCTAACTCAGCTCTTTGGGCAGAGAAGTTTTATTTTGATGCTTTGCTGTTGTGAGGGGATCCATACCGTGGCCCCTGTGTGGAACAGCCATTATTCCACTGGTCAGGACCCATCGACATAGATCTCCAGGGAGGCATCTGGGTGGTCTTCCATGAAAGGAGATGACACAACCGTCCCGTGGTCTATGGTCCCACAATCGTGTGGCTCCCCTTCTTGCCCCAGCTGGGATGCTATAACTCCATCTCTTACCTTTTTAACTTCAATGTGTTTTCCTTGTAAGGCTAGCATCCTCCTCATTAGTTGTTGATCAGAAACCCCTCTAGGTGACCCTTGTAAAAGATATTTTATCAGGGTATGCAGTGTTTCCAATACAAGTTAATTAAAACCCACAATGTGCTCAGTGGTTTGTACTGCCCAATAGACTGCCAATAGATGCTTCTCACAAGCCCCATATCCTTTCTCCACAGGAGTCAATACCCGTGAGAAATTTCCCACCGGTCTCAGTCTTTTCTGTTTTTCTTGCAGCAACACTGCCACCAGAGCATTTGGACTGGCAGCAGTCTGCAGTACAAAGTCCTTTTTATGTTGATTGCACGCAGTGCAAGAAACATATTGCGGCAGCTTTCTCAGAAGCAGGTTGTGGAGGCACGGCACTGTTGTGGCCAATGCTCCCACAGCCTGCAAAGGCTTGTCCTGCTTCCCCCAATCCCCTTGCATGCTGATTCTGACACAAATTTGAAACCTTGGCACAAACTTGTGACAATTTCACTGCTGCAATCAGGGGCCGCCTCGTCATTGCAGCATCAACCATCCGCTGCAATGAGGGAGCGACCCATCATTGCAGGGTGGGATATAGAAGCCCTGATATTGCTTGTGAACATGGCGGTGGCCTGGCCATGTTCACAAACAATATAACCCCCCCCACCTTGTTTATTTGGCCTAAGGGGCCCTAATCCCCATCGGCTTCGTGCCCTCATGTTTCTTGTTGCTGACGGAGCCCACTCCTGTCGGGCATTCTGTAAACCCCCTCCCCACCGCTTTTATTCCTGCCGACAGGGTGCCCAATCCCTGTCAGTATAATGATACCCCCTCTTTGTGTGCCGACGGGGGTGCCAAATCCCTCTTCGGCTACTGCTACTCCCCCAAAAGAAAGCCTCTGGTGGCACACTGGGAGCCCATCCCAGAATGCCACATGCCCTGTAAAGGAAAAAATGGTCCTGCAACGCTTTTTTTCCTGCAAAAGGAAATCTCGTAGTCTCCCTGCCCCCACCCCAACCCGCCCACCCACTGCGCACCTGCCTCCCCACACCCCTCACCCCATACTTACCTCTGGAGCTTGACACGATGATCTTCAGTGGACCGGGAACATGTCTGCACTCTTCAAAGCCGACCGCAAACTGAGGAAATGCCGGTAAGCTGTATAATGTAATAAATAGGTTTTTTTCAACTTTAGTGCATATCTCGGTCACTTGGGGGAATTTTTTCACCAAATTTTCAACATGGGGTTTTTGGGACGTCTCCTCATGAATTCTTGAACTGTCATGGCGTTAATCGGCCCAGAAAGGTGATTTTGTGGTCACTGCGTGGAATCACCTTCCGGGGCTGATTAACAAAATGACTGTGCCAGTGTTCATGAGGTGGGCTCTCAAAAAGCCTATGTTGCAAATTTGGTGGGAAAAATCCAAAAAATTTCTGTTTTACGAGCGTGTGTTGTGCAGTTGCTATGCACGCTCGTAACTTTGTGAATCTGCAATATTTTCACACCAGATTTTCAACATTGGCATTTTGTCACACCTCCTTGTGAACAGTACAGCTGTCATTGTTCACTTCCGGTGCAGAATAGCGTGGTCGCTGTGGGAAATCAGTGTTCGGGACAGATTAAGAAAATGACAGTGATGCTGTTCATGAGTTGAGGTCCTGAAATGGCTATGTGGAAAATTTGGTAATGATACTCCGTAAAATGACTGTGTTAAGAGCGTGCGTTTCGCAGTTTGCATGCACGCTCGTAACTTTCACTCCAGATTTTTAACATTGCCATTTTCCCACACCTACTTAGGAACAGTGCAGCTGTCATTTTTCTCATCCTGGCCAAAATGCGGTTTCGCACTTCTGGCACAGAATAGAATGGTCGCTGTGGGAAATCACTGTCTGGGACAGACTAAGAAAATGACAGTGATACTGTTCATGAGCAGAGGTCCTAAAATGCCTATGTTGAAAATTTGATGATGATAGCCCATCAAATGACTGTTACAAATGTGCGCTGCACACTTTCCACACACCCTTGTAACTTCACAGATTTGTAATATTGTCATGCCAAATTTTCAACAGTGGTATTTTTTCACACCTCCTTATGAGCAGTACAGCTGTCATTTTTCACATCCTGACTGAAATGTGGTTTCACAGTTGTGGCACAGAATAACGTGGTCGCTGTGGGAAATCAGTGTTTGGGACAGATTAAGAAAATGACAGTGGTACTGTTCATGAGCAGAGGTCCTAAAATCCTTATGTTGAAAATTTGGTGACGAAACTCCATAACATGACTGTGTTACAAGCGTGCGTTGAACTGTTTCCACGCACCCTTGTAACTTCGCAAATTTGTAATATTTTCACGTCACATTTTCAACAGTGACAGTTTTTCACACCTCCTTATGAACAGTACAGCTGTCATTTTTCACACCATGGCTAAAATATGTTTTTACACTCCTGCCGGAGAATAGCACAGTCGCTGTGGGAAATCAGTGTTTGGGACAGATTAAGATCGAACGAGTGAAGAGGGAGGAGTGACCGAGCTCAACTGAGCTGTGTTGGGACTCCTCCGGATTTGTTTGTGGGCAGAAAAAGGCCCCAAAGTAAGAGCTCAGTACAAAAAGGCAGCCTGCAGCACTGGGAGAAACAGAACGAGAGCACGAGTGGGGGGGGGGTGAGTGAACTCACTGGAGCACTGTCAGGACTGCTGTGGATTTCTTTGTGGGCAGAAAAAGGCATCAAAGCAGGCAGAGGCCCAGTAGAAAAGGCCAGCCTGCAGCGGTGGGAGAAACAGTATGAGTGAGTGAAACAGGAGGACTGAGTGAGCTCAACGGAGCCCAATCAGGACTGCTGCAGATTTCTTTGTGGGTAGAAAAAGGCGCCAATGCAGGCAGGAACCCCATACAAAAGGGCCACTTGCAGCACCAGGACAAACAGAATAAGCGCGCGTGACAGAGGCAGACTGAGCGACCTCAACGGAGCTCTGTTGGGACAGCTGCGGATTTCTTTGTGGACAGACAAAGGTGCCAAAGCAGCCAGGAGCCCCGTTCACAAGCGCAGCCTGCAGCGCCAAGAGAAACAGAATGAGTGAGTGACAGAGCGGTAGTGAGCGAGGTCAACGGAGCTGTATTGTGACTGCTGTGGATTTCTCTGTGGCAGAAAATGCGGTAACGCAGGCAGGAGCCCAGTACAAAAGGCCAGCTTGCAACACCGGCAGAAATGTAATGAGTGAGTGAGAGAGGGGGAGTGAGCGAGCTCAATGGAGCTGTGTCGGGACTGCTTCAAATTTCTTTCTGGCCGGAAGAAACCTCCAATGCAGGCAGGAGCCCAGTACAAAAGGGCAGCCTGCAGCACAGGAGACACAGAATAAGTGAGTGAGGGAGGGGGAGTGAGCTAGCTCAACAGAGCTCTGTTGGGACTGCTGCAGATTTGTTTGTGGGCAGAAAACGGCACCAATGCACGCAGGGACCCAGTACAAAAGGGCAGCCTGCAGTGGAGGGAAAACCAGAATGAGCAAGTGAGAGAGGGGGAGTGAGCGAGCTCAACGGAGCTCTGTTGTAACTGCTGCAAATTTCTTTGTGGGCAGACGAAGGCGGCAATGCAGGCAGGAGCCCAGTAGAAAAGGGCAGCCTGCAGCGCCGGCAGAAACGGAATGAGCGAGTGAGAGAGAGGGAGTCAGCAGACTCAGCAGACCTGTGTCGGGACTGCTGCAGATTTCTTTGTGGGCAGAAAAAGCCACCAACAGAGGCAAGAGCCCAGTACAAAAGTACAGCCTGCAGCACCAGGAGTACCAGAATGAGCGAGTGAGAGAGGGGGAGTGAGCCACCTCAACGGAGCTCTGTCGGGACAGCTGCGGATTTCTTAGTGGGCAGAACAAGATGCCAAGGCAGGCAGGAGCCCAGTACAAAAGAGCACCCTGCAGCACCGGGAGACACAGACTGAGCGAGTGACAGAGGGGCAGTGAGCGAGCACAACACACCAACGCAATCAACATTTGGCACTGACAAATGCTTGTTTATGTTTGGGGCTATCAATATGGGGGTGGTTAATAAGGCTTGTTTTAAAGTCCCAAATGCTGCCTGAATGGTGGGGGTCTACTCTAGTTGATCATTTTTACCTGGATTACCCTTTAGCAGGTTGTACAAAGGGCTTGCTATATCAGCAAAATTGGGGATAGATTCTCTACAAAAAACAATCATGCCCAGAAACTGCCATAGGGCATTCACCGATTTGGGCCTGGGCAACTGCTGTATCAGTCTGTCTTTGTCTGGGTCTACCCTGCGGCCCTGATCAGAGATCTCTATTCCTAAATAGGTTACCTTTTGTTTTCCCACCTGTGCTTTATCTGGGTTTAACTTCAGCTCCCCCTTTCCCAAGTGTCTTTAATACATGCTCCAGAAGTTGTTGGTGTTCAGACACATTACTAGACTGGAGCAGCAGATCATCCATGTATTGTACCACCTTCTCCGCCAGCCCAGCTTCCTTTAATGTGCCGGCCAGACACTGGTGGAACAACGTGGGTGAGGAATGGAACCCTTGAGGCAAGCAGATGAACGTGTACTGACTATTTTCAAAAGTGAATGCAAATTTGTATTGACATGATTTGGTCAAGGGTACCGACCAAAAACCATTGGCGATATCCAGTACCGTAAACAACTTTGCCTCCGAAGAGAGTTTCAAAATCAAATCGAGGAGTTTTGCCACTACGGGGGCCACCAACGGAGTCACTTTGTTCAGTGCTCTATAGTCAATAGTCAGCCTCCATGCCCCCGTAGGTTTTTTTACTGGCCAAATACGGCTGTTTACTGTGGAACAAATGGGACGAATTACTCTCTGTTTCAACAGCTGCCTAATTCTCTTCCCCACATCTGCCTTTGCTTCTTCCGGAATTTTGTATTGCTTCTGTGGAGGGGGATCTGGACCATGAATGTCAATGAGTGTCCCCCCAGCCCTCCCGCAGTCTGTCCCACACGTAGCCCATACATGGGCATATTTTCCTACTACCTCTTTTAATCCAGGATCTAATATAGTATTTAGAAGTTTAGTCAACTTCTTATCTCCCGTTCCTTTTATTGGGAAGATACTGTACATATCGGTCTTGAGACCGTTCTCATTTGTCGAGCCTTTTGAGTGGCTCCATACACATTTACTAGCCATAGCTATGATGAGACCATTTTTTTGCAATATATCACTCCCCAATATGTGTCCCTCAAGATTGTAACACACCCATAACTGTCTTTCAATAAGGACTTTTCCCAATTTTATTTGCAGGTTCACAGACTAAGCAATCACCCCCGAAAATCCCTGTAATTTTAGGCTCTTCCTCATTGTGGGTATGCGAGCTTCTGTAATGCTAACGGCTGCTCCGGTATCCACTAACGTGGTACAAAGCATTGTGTCTATATAACCTCAAACCACAGGCCATTCCTCCTCATCTTCATTAGGCTCACATACCCTTTTGAGGAGGGCACCGGAGCCTCTGCTCCTTCATTGGAGTTGCTTCAGCCTCACTATGAGGTCATCGGCTGAAGGGACCTCCCCATCCTGGAGATCGGTTCTCACCGGTGCCACCTTTCCCTTTAATAATCTTTGTAGCTGTTGCAAGCAAGCTTGTATTTCCTCCTCCCTATCACCCCTCCTTTCCTTCCCCTGGAATCAACTTCCCACTTTTCCCTCCTGTCCTCCTCCCTTCGCCCAACACTCTTTCTTAAAATATCATGGCTTCCCACAATTATTACATTTGAGGAACCCCTTTCCCTCATTTTTGACAACTGCTGCCACCTTAGCCCCTTTACTCTTGTTTTTACCATCCATCTTCCACCAATCAGTCAATATTTTTTCTGTCTCCCCCATAGTGGGAGCTTGCCGGCACATTATTTTTATAGCAGTGGGGACCCCAGACATCTGCCTCTCAATGGCCGCCTGGAAGGCTGCGTCATCTTTGCTGGGCTGAGGATTACCACTGTACATACAGTAGTCAGTAAACATTTAATTAATAAACATGATTGGGTTATCTCCAGGGTGGTGTTTGTGTGCATATATCTTAGACCACTCTACCTGCACCTGTCCTCTTAACTGTTGCAGTCCTTCCTGGATATCCTGTACATTCCCCCAGGAGGAATGGTCCTCCGCATTCGGATGCGTTCCTACTATGTGGTCTGGTAGGCTTTGTAATAGTGATGCGGGCAGGGATAACGTCACTATTTTACACGCATCTTTGTTGGTAAGGTCAAAATTACTTACTAGTGTCCTTAACTTATTACAGTACAGAATAGGGCTTTGTCCTGGTTCCCACTTTCCTAATCTGTCTCCTAGTTGCAGACACTCTTGAATAGTTAGATCCTTGCTACTAGTCATCACTGTCTCCTCGCATTTTCCCTTCTTATCCTTACTGTCCTTAGTTTTCTCCCTTTCCTCGACTGCAGCATCATGGACTCTAATCTTCTCCTTCCTCTCCTCTATATCCCGTTGTAGTGCCCTAATGTCTGCCTCTAGCCATTTTACCAATTTCTTATCCTTTTATCCCTCCACTTTCTCTTTTCTATTCTCACATCTTGCCCTTTTCTTTTCCAAATCCTCTAACTCTTTTCCCACCTGTTCTAGTCGTTTTGGAGTCTTGATCCTCCCTCGTGGCCCCTCTGTTTCCATTTTCTCCACTGTTTTAACTTTCATTTTTACCAGAGCTACCCGTGCTTGGGAATAGTCATCACCGTCCTCCCCCCCGTATCCGAAGACGAAGAGGACAGGCTCATATCACTCATGGCAACACCTTTTCGTCTCGGTCCCTGCTGTTCTTTATCGCTATGGTGACTTACGAGTTCCCTTAACTTTAGTGCCTGCTCTGCTAACTGCCCATTCTCCCCTTTTAGGTTCTGTATTTGATGTCTGTAATACTGAATCACTTGTGCTGTTTCCTCATCCTGCTGTTACATTTTTACTTTCAAGTGAGTTACCTCCTTTTGGAGCTGTTCTATTTGCTGTCCCTTTATTTTTAGTTTAAAGTAATATTTTTCCTTCCATTTACTCATTTCTAAAGTGAGGGTACTGCACTCCCCTGCTTTCTCACTATACTTCCATTCCTGTTCTTTTTGTTTTCCCTGGAGATCCTCCTCAAGTCTATCAATCTTATCCTGTAGTTCCCAACTGTTTTTTTGATGTTTCAGAATCAGGGAGTTATTAATACCCAACAAAGCTGCTACACTGTTGGTTACTTTTTCCTTTTCATTCTTACATGTCTTATTTCTCTCACAGCACTGAGTTTCATAGTGACAGCAGACGTCTTGCCCGTCCACTGGGACTTCATAAAAGCCTTTTTTTAGATGTTTTTCTAACCATTTGCTAATAATTGTCTCCATACTTATGTTATTCTTCTGACTCAATCATTCACGTCTGGTTTCTTTTGAATCAGACTGAGCCTTTGCCCTCTCCCCACCAGAGGTGATCAGTCTCCTGGCAAGCGAGACCTCTTTCCCACTGCTCTCTTGTTGTCAGCCCGCGGTGACCTCGGTTCGATTTTGCTCACTCGAATCGGTAACTATACTCTACACGCTGAGTATCCGAGGCACGGCACCAAATATGTAACGTATACTTAATATTACTAACAATATAATTACTCAACGAGACCTACAGAGAATCAAAAAGAGTTTATTTAGCAGTCTTATTGTAGTGCCACTTGCACTTAGCCTTTGATGTTACATGATTCCACTTGATGTTACACATACACAGCTTATATACACAATTTGAAAGTTACACCCCAAACAGGACTAATGCTATGATTTGCTCCTAGCAATCCTATTATTACCTAATATGGTCATTTACTTTATGTTGGTGATACACTGCCTAGAACTGGTTACATGACATTAGTCACGGACATGTTTGAAGAGCTGTTTTTCTTGACAATATCTGGTTTTGCTTACTGAACTCATATTTACCTGCATAACCAGTTGTACCTTACTACAATGCCTTTATTTACAGCACAAATACCTTTGACAGGGCACCACCTGTCACGTTCTGCTTTACATGCCTTGCGTATATACCGTAACTTGTTTACTGCCTAGTACATTTTATTACAGACACTGCCTATGCTCATTATGTGATTTGTATTTTGTATGGTTTGAGTTTTGTTTAACTCAGTTTGAGCATTGAGCCACAATTTCAGTCACACTTGTGGCCATTTAGCTTTTGCCCTTACATGCCATCTGGAGTGTACTTTAATTCAAATGAGTTAATGGTGAGGTTTCTTACGCCCTCGTTTCCTCTTCTGGCAAATTTCAGTTGAATATCGAGCGAAACCTTTTGTACTAGCGTTCTAGGTGTGTTTGGAGACAAAGCTGGTGAATTGCGGAGTAATTTTAGCTCTTCCTGTGTTAGTGGGGGATGGTGACTTTGTCTTTTCCTAGTTTTCGGTACTGTTTGATGACTCCTTTAAAAACATTGTTTGAGGAGGTGAATTCTGTGTCATTCATAAGGTTTAATACTCCTGATATGGGTGGCTCATTTATGTAACGGTTCAGTCCTGATCTTAGACCAATGTAACTGGCTAAAACATATTGGTCACGTAAGTGTTTCTCACTGTGGCATAGAAACTTCTTAGTGTGGTGTTGGGTTGTTGAATAGGAATTGTTTTTATATCTGTATTTATGTCTTTTTGTGCACACCAGATGAAAAAACACTTTAACTGCCCACTTAGTTTGCATTTTTGTGGTGGCTTTATTTTTTTCTTTTTCTAAGTTTTGAAGTTGTTGCTCACTTACAGTAATGTGTCTTTGTGTTTTCTTTGTTTCAGGAAGTGTGAGGCCTGTTGTCACTGGAGGAGCAGAGCCAAGGGCGTTTCTTGTAGGTGGGGTTGATGACGGTGGAGGATGGGCAGTGTTTGGTATTGGTGCCGGTTCTGAAGGAGTCACAGAGGCTGGCTGCTCGAACGCTCAAGCTGAAGTATCAAGTCATGAGGAATGTTTTGAGATGTTCTTTCTGGTGGAAACATGCTCTGAATGTTTAAAAACATTTAATCTAGCTCTGTTTCGTCAATTACTTCAAAGCAGCATTACATTTTTTTTTTTTAATTTAGCACTGTTGGTAGCGATACTGTGGAAGATGGCGGCTCACGGCTTTGATTTTTGCCGTCGGACGGATTTTGAGAGGGTATGGGGCATGGCGGTGCAGCTGGCATGTTTTCCTGTTGGGTACTAGTAGGATTTGTTAACATCGTAAATCATGCTAGATAGCCAATCAGGAGCCAGCTTTTTTGGGTGCTGTTGTATAATATTTAATTTAGCATCATGGCACAGTGATAGCGGACCACAAGGAGTCTTGCCTTCCCTCTCACGCATCTCTCATACTTCCCAGTCAGCCTACGAGATGGCCTGGCCCAACTCATTCCTTTCTACTCCACCTCAAGCAGACCTATGTGGGGGTCCTGCCGGTCTAGCTAGCCTTACCCACAAGGGACATCTGCTCGGAGCATCAACCTCATTTCTATTTATTACAGGTTGACTCTAGGGGTCTTGTCCTCCTTACTTTGGTCTATCCACTATACTGTGATAGTAGACTGCATGTGTCCCGCCATCCTTTATTCAGACAGTACTGTACTATAGTGATGGTGACCACGGTGAGGCCCGCTATCCCAGTCTTACTCTACTCCATACCCAGCAATGGCGGACCATGTGCAGTCCTGCCATCCCAGTCATGCACTACTGTTAAATGGCAATGGCAGACCATGTGGGGGCCCACCATCCCAAACATACTCTACTCCATACCATTCATGCTTTACTCAGTGATTCAGTGATGGGGAACCACGTGGGGTACTGCCCTCCCTAGCACGCATTACTCATTGGTACATGGTGGTGACCATGTGAGGTCCGCCACTCCACCCAGTTCCACTCAGTGATACAGCGATAGCAGACCATGTGGGGTCCTGCCTTCCCTATCACATTCTACTACAGTGGAGCTAGCGACGGCCACCACCTGCAGTCACCTTCCCAACCAACTGGGCCCACAATGGGTCATCTACTCTTTGCTCAAACTGTGTTACCACTCCTACAGGGGCTTAATTTGGAATCTCATTCTCCTACATTGGACAACGTGCTAATGCTGTAATGGCAGGCCGTGGGGGTCCAGCCATCCTTATCTCAGCCGGTGCAATATTATGGCAATGGCAGACCATGGGGGTGTCCCGCCATCCCTAGGCATCCTGAGAACCATACAATGGGGATCTTGCCCTCCTTACCTTGGGCTTTACAGTGAAATGCGATAGCGGATCATGTGGGGCACCGCCATCCCAATAACTGTACCAAGAAACATACCTATTCACTAGGGGCATCAATCATTGCTCTACCGTACTTCCATGTCATTACAGCCAGTCTCATGTGAGAGTCTCGTCCTCCTTACCCTGAACTACTTGGGTCAACGGTGATGGCGGACCATGTGGGGTCCCACCATCCCAACAATGATCTCATCATTTTCCTTGGATTAGGTCATCATACAGCGATGGTAGACTTGTGGGATGGTTCTGGCATTCCAATACAGACATGCCCTCCACAGACATTACTTCTTGCTCAAATGCATTTCTCTTCAACAGGCAATCTCAGGTGGGGGTTTCGCCTCTTTACCTCGAATGATACCATACTTAGTGACGGCGAGCCCACGTGGGGGTCTTGCCATCCCAAATCTATCTTGCCCCACAAGGGGGGCATTTCTCAGTACTCCAACACAATTTCATCTTTACTGTGGCAGACCCACGCAGGGGTCTCCCTCCTTAGTCTAACCACCTAAGACCTACTTTATTGCCCGAGCATCGAACCTTGCATACAAGGACCTACATGAGAGTCCACGTGCCAGCTAGCCCGCATCTGGGCCTACCCTATTTCATCAAGTCATTCACTTCTGATACTACCACCTTCCTTTTGTTCCAGTTCCAGCCTAGTTTCTACACCAGAGATCTCCGGGAAGTACATCTCAATTCTTTGGATATCCAGGACAAGTTTCCTTTCTAACAAGGTATTCGATCATACCCTAACGTTATAGTGGATGTTCTACAGCCATGCAAGCCTCCCAGATTTGTATAGACTCATGCCTCATCATTATTCCCAGCTGGGCTACTTTTCTGCCTTATCTTTGTTTCCAGACATGCACTGCTCCCAACCATTTCTTCATCTATGAGCTACATCCTTCAAATTGCAATTTGGCATGCTCTCTGAGCGATGCTGACTGTATACATACACTTTACATTTGCTTCCTTACAGCTATCTGGGACACGGATTAACCATCATCTCATTTGGACATCGCTCTAATTTGGACCTCTTTTAATTATCCTGAACCTTCAGCTTCAGCATCAACATTCCTGCTCATCATCGAGCTCAGAAACTGGACTATTCAACCAGCAAGATTCAGATTTAATTCCAGGGCATACCACATTTAAAACCTCAGTCCACATTTAGGATTATTCTCCTCTTAGTATGCACAGAGGATGGGCAGATCAGTAGCCATGGGTCCTTGGAAGTACCCCCCAAAGGAGTTTTTCCTCTCCTGTGTGCTACTGACCACACTCTCCGGAGTTGGAGGAGGTAATCACTTCACTACTGCACCTTTTGGGGCCTTAAATCCTACCCAGTATCCTACAGAGGGTGGGATACAGAGAAACATCAAAGCTCAAGTTATAAACATTAAGCATTTGCCATTGAGCTCATAAGTATACACAAGCACTGAGCTATGCACCGCGCATTGAATTGTAATGCTTTTAGCCTGAAGTTCAATGGGGGGGATTAACTCCTCCCATATCCCCTATTTAAACATCAGGCTTCCCTTCGCTTTGCTTCAAGAGTTTTGAAGGCACCCTCCATCCTCCCCTGCCTCCTCCTCCTCCTTCTCTGGCACTCTTGTCTCCCCCTCTCCACTGGGCCTTAAATCCTACCCAGTATCCTACAGAGGGTGGGATACAGAGAAACGCCAAAGCTGAAGTCATAAACATTAAGCATTTACTGTTCTGCTCACAAGTATACACAAGCACTGAGTTACGTACCACACATTGAAATTTATTATGTGGACTGGTAGGGCCGGTATTTGTCAGTCAGCACAGCAATCTTTTTACAGACCAATGCACTCAGCACTAACCCCTCATATTTTTGTTGCTTTGTTGTTTTTAAAACATGACAAATGTAACTGTGTAACTAACAATATTAAGTTCAGATTTAAAACTGCAACAGGCTAAGACAGTACACTTAGTGACGATTGTGTATTTGCTTAGCTAAAGTGGGAGTAAGCACTCTGCTGAGCATATTCTGGCATCGCCTGCACATGAACTGGTGACCAGGTTTCATGAATCATTGCACAGCTGTCACTTCTTGAACAGCATAAAACTGACTGCATAAAATGAAATCAAGATACTTTCACCACTTGCGCTATTTTAATGATACCTGTATCTGCTGTTTTACAGCATTTAATCCATCTCACAAGCAGGTCTTGAACAGATAGCATCTCTAAGCTGCATAAGCACTAAATGTTTGTGTTTAACTGTGGATACACATTTTACCTAGCAGCAGTCTGATAGATGAGCTTGGAAATAACGGTGCTTCTTGGGTCTACCCAGGCTCAGTCAAACTTGCTATTTTGGGTATTTCAGTACAAGAACTTTGGAACTGTAATTATCAGATGTTACACACTAAACAGGAAGGGTTTGTGTTTGGGTGGGGGAAGAGAACGATCATTCAACACCTGTTTTTCATTGGCTTCAGTTTCTTTCTGTAATGATGTGCTTCAGTATGTTGACAATCTAATTTATATGCAACAGGTCAGCAGGTTCGAAACTAAGCAAAGCCCTTTGGTGCTGCGCTGTCAAATTCATACACAAACCTTGACAGAGCAAGAGTCACCCTATATAACACCTCTCCATACATACGTGAAAGAATAAATTAATGTGTGTCTAAAGAATGATTACATCTTTACAGTTTTTTGGGGTTTTTTTTTGCTATTGTTGCTTACAAATGGTTCAATGTGCTTACGCAACTGGATGAGATGAGATGATGCTTGTGTAACTTGATTTGCTTTGTGGCTTTCTGCCTCTCTATCTGTGGGATAGACCTCTCTGTAGGGGTACGATGCAGGGAACCCTAGAGGAGGATTCCCCCTTACAGGTGCTGTGGGAATGATTGCATCAGCTAAAGGTAGGTTAGGAAGAAGCCCAAAACCAATACCCAAAAGTATCGAGCATTGAAGAGGCGAGGATGATGAATGAATGAATTGTGAGAAGATGATGAGGGCTGACTTCCTAAGGAAAGAGGGGCAAGCCAGGGCCACCATCCGCCTCCATCCAACAGTGGAACCTAAATAATTAACCGAAGAAAGCACTAACTCTAACTAATATTATGACAATTGGCACAGAGGAGAGGAAAAACTCTGTTTGAGGAGGAAACTTCTGGGGATCCAAGGCCTAGGTCGCCTTCCCTCCAGGCTGATGATGTTTGATTTGAGGACGCATGTCGTTAAAAAAAAAAGGTTCATAGCTGGCCCGGTGGTGCTGAGGGCTGGGGCACTGGTGCCTTACCTCACACTATGCCGGCGACCCGTGTTCGGGAATGAGCACAAGCCATCGGGGGTCAGCAGGGGAGGAGAAGGATTGAGCATCCGATGGACTGCTCTCCTGCTCCAGGGAGGGGGGGTCCTTGGTGGTCGGTGCTTGCTCGCCCTCCGGCGGAGGCCAGGGGACAGGGCACTGCACCACAAGTAGGGGAAGAGTTGGACCAGTTGTCTGGAGGGAGTGCGTGTGGATGCGGGCGTGCTCCACTCCGCTGATGTCATGGCACGGTCCCGACTCCTGGAAGCACAGGAGGAAAAAGATATCACCATCCAGGATGGTGGAGGGCGCCTTGCAGGCTCTGCCCCTGGCTAGCCACAGTGCTGGCCACCTAATCTGGTCTTCAGTGGGGGAGTTCGACTCCTTGCTGACCCTGCCGGGGGGGCAAGCCCTGGGGCTAGGTCAGCATCGGCTGATGGACGCTGGGGGACGGGGCTGGGGACACCCTCCTGATACAAGCTGGTGGAAAGGAGAGAAAAAGTAATAACTATAAAAAAAAAGGGTTCGTTAACAAGAAGAACATGAGTAGGGAGGATGATGATGGGATAGGGAAAAAAAACCAAAAGAAAGCACAGATCAAAGAGGGAACAAGAAGCACAGATCGAAGAAGGAACATGAATCAATGATGAAGGGAACATGAGACAACGATGAATACTGATGGTGATGATTGCCACAGGAGGGTGACAGGTCAACGAGGTAGCATAAGATCCAATGAGAGAGATGCTTGAGTGAGCAAGGCGAGGAAGGAGACACTGAGGCCGATAAGGCATGATTATGCGATGTGAGCGATAAAACCCCGATGTTGTGGTCGATAAGGTAACATAGGATTCAGTAGAGTGATGCAAGCAATGAGGCTCCTCGAAAGGAGGTATACTCCAAAGCCAAGAAGGCATGTTGGGAACCAGAGGGCATGCAAACTAGAGGGGGAGGTCAAGAGGATAGCATAGGACCCAAGGAGAGCAGGACTAGTTGAAGCAGCATGGACAGGTGGCAGATCATTCAGGATAGGTAGGCCAAAAAGAAATGTTGATTGCTGCCAGACGGAGTCAGCCAAGGCAGTACTGATAAAGCAAATGAAGAGATGAGCAGGTCGAGGCAAGGTATTGGGAACCTGAGAGGGCTACCAATAGGGATACCCAAAAGAAGCAAGAACGGAGGGGGAGAAGAGGAACGGAGGGCAGAGGGCACATAAGGATAAGAGGCAAGAGGAGGAGAGGGTCGCTATGAAGGAGAAGGAAGAACAGGCAAGGATGAAGGAAATCAAAGCTAAAGGGCAGAGGCAATGAGAAGTAGAGAACTGAGTAGCATAGGTATGTACTCAACAAACAGAAGAAAGTAAGCCATGCATGACACTGTGGCTCAGGTGGCAGGAAGATCTCAGGGTCAACACCCAGCAGAACCATTGCAGTCCGGCACACAGAACAGCATACCCAACAATCAACTGGGAGACAGAACAGAAGACATGGAACTGCAGGAAGATAAGTACGGTTGCAGGAAGCCCCTGGGCAGTCCTAGTGGTGGAGGAAAGGCACCCGAGGAAGCCGAGCGAAAAAGTGGCCAAAGGAACCCACACGGGAAAAGGACAGGCATCTGGGATGCAGGAGAGTGGGAGCCAGGAGAACAGAGCAGCATATACACAGAAGTGGCAGCAAACAAAGAAAGGAAAAGTCCTGACGCTGCGTTTCAACAGCTGCACAGGCCCATCAGCCCACTCAAATGGTAGGCATACACATGCACAGAACGGTCTGTGGTGGCACAGAGAGATTGGCCAGGCTGGGAACGAGCACCAGTCTCTCATGCAGGCACAACAGCTGCTGCAGAGACGTGGATGGCAGGCAGAAGATGCAGCAGGACGGCAATGTGATGGGACTGAGGAGCAGCATGTGACAGGATGGCAGCCAGAAAGCCCGAATCAGCGAGGCAGGCAAACAGCCAGGGCGAGCGAGCAAGCTAGCTGCAAGAACCAGAGCCAAACACAGAGGGAGTAACAGAGTGATGACACACTGATGCAGGAGGTAACACAGAACTGTGACCAGAAACACTGGGTGAGCCACGGTGGGGGAAGTCAAGCACCCGCAGAGAGCAGGCAGGAGGTGGGGAGGACAAACGGGCCGGGGGGGAGAGAACGAAACACCTGGGCAAGCACTGCGAGGAGAGCTCGCGAGGGGGAGACAGATCCAGCGGCCAGAGGGTCCCCAAGAAACAAGCAGTAGAGTGAGGGGGAGTGGCGCCTCCGGCTGCAATGAAAAATGAATCCTGGCGGGGTCCAGGATGAGGAACCTTTTAAGCCCGATGGGGGAGTGACGTTGTTGCTCCGCCCATCGAACCTCAGGCTTAAAGCCCTCCCATTGTGTGTAGAAAGGTTAATTTACAGTAAGAAATTGAGTCTGCTAATAGCTCCTAGTGCTATAAATTCAGCTCATGTATACAGTACATGTATTGTTTTTATTTATTTGTTAACTCTAGGACTAAACACCTTCGAGCAAGAACAGCTCATTTACAAAGGTTCCACGTCAAATTGTCGGTAGACAAACAGGGCGAACATACTTACAAAAATTATACAGTAGTTACAATGATGGTAGGGAACATACAAGGGTGAACATCATTATCCATTATACGAGACTACACAGGTAAGGTAGGAGAAGAGCTTAAACCAGTGATCGATGTAGAGAGACTGGTTCGGACTGAGGACTGAGCAGTGCATCAGTAGACTAGATGTGATAGCATATGAGGGGAAGAACTGTAGGGAGGATAGTCCCAGCGGAGTGGGCAGGCTAGAAGGCCATTGTCAAGGAGGGAGGAGGGATTGAGAAGTGCTAGTAGGGTAGGGGTAGGGGACAGGGATGCTATAAGGGTTGGTGTTGGCAGTGATGGGGGTGAGAGTAGTGGGGGGTAGTAGAGGGGAACGAAAGGTGGACTAGATAGCAGAAATTTATAGGAGAGGAGCAGGAAAGTCTGGGGTACCAAGGGAGGTGGAGTTTTAAGTGAAACAATCGCAGCTACTAGAAGAGGTGAGGTGTACCCAGAGCAGCCGTTTGAAGGGGTCAATTTTGGGAGTAGTCAGGATATCCTGACTGAGACCATTATACCAGTGTGGTGCCCTGTAGGCAAATGATCACTGTCCCATCGAGGTCCAACATCTGGGAACCTGGAAGGTTTGATTGATGGCATTACGGGTATACTGAGTGGCACTGTGTATGATTAGGAGCTTTTAGACACCTGGTGGCATCAGGCCCAGGAGTGCCTTTTTTGTTAGCATGCAGGTCTAATACAGGATCCTACAAAGGAGTGAGAGCCATTCTGACTGGGCATATAGTTCACATGTGTGAGTAGGATGGGCAGCGCCAATGAGTAGTCTACATGCTTTAAGTGCCACCGTTACCCTACGGAGGGCAGTAGAGGAGGCAGAGCCATAGATGGCTAGACCGTAGTCAATGACGGAGGTGACTGAACTGTGGATTGCTAGCCGCAGAGCATCTGTAGTCATAGAATGCTTGTGCCTATGTAGTATTCAATTCGAATGTTTACAGCCTTGGCAACATTCTCGATGTGTTGTGTGTAGGAGAGTAAGTTATCCAATGTGATCCCAAGGTATTTGAAATGCTTTACCTGCTCGAGCTGGGCGCCAGACCCGTTCTGGATGGTGAGGGAATGGGCTATATGCTTGCTAGGCACACTGCTGAACAGCATGACCGTGGTTTTGCTGAGGTTCAAGATAAACTAGTGGGCACTGAACCATTCTTCAACCCTCACAAAGTCAAGCTGTAGTCGATGCTCAATGAGTTTAGGGTCCTGGTAGCTGGTAAAGATGACAGCACCATCTGCATATAGTGACAGGCACTAGGACAATAGTTCTTAGACTTTGTCACAGTGAGCCTCCCCAAATCCATGGAAAAGATTTTGAGCCTCCCCTGAAAACTGAAATAATATTGGGCCTCCCCAAAGAAAAATAACATACTGTTCTTTGCGCAGTACACCATGAATATATTGAAACCCCTTTGAGTACTTGGCTCACATTCAGTTCTTTGTCTTATACTGCAGTGAAACCTTTGAAAAAGAGCTCCTGTGCTCAAAGGTGTTATCTGAATAACAAATAAAATAAACAAATATTGTTATTCAGCTTATTACTTTGCTCCTTCCTGCTATTGCTCTTAGCACTTCTATGCCCAACCCTTGTATTTGGGCTGTTCTGTCATCAGGCTACAAATTAATCAATTGCTACCACTCATTATTAGTTTATTGTTCATATTTGTTTGCACTATTGTTCATTGTGTATTTCCTGATTGTTTAGCAGTTACCTTTTGAAATGTATTCATTCCCTACAATTCCTCGGGTACACCTGAAATGAGCCTTGGCTCATTCACCTTCCCTTGTCACCTATTAGTAAATAAATACATAAAATGTACCTATTGTTATTATCCTCTTTCAGTTTGCTTCATCTCTTCACACAAAATATATAAAACTCAAAATTTAAATGCAGTACTTTTTCAGACTTGCTTGAGCCTCCCCGGGAACAGGTTGGGGCCTCCCCAGGGAGGCTGGCCTCACCATTTGAGAACCCCTGCACTAGGAAGATTATTCATGAATAGACTATTCATTGTGAATGACTAACACAGTGCATCATCAAACGGCTTTGCTTAGTTTTGAACCTGGTAACATGATGTACACAAATTAGGTTGTCAGCAAATTCGAACACATACAGAAATTGTAACTAATGAAAAACAGATGTTGAGGGATTGTCCCCCACACACACACACACACACACACACACACACACACACACACACACACACACAGTCACTTCTTGTTTAGTGTGTAAGATGTCTGATCATTATAGTTTTGCAATGTGTTTTGTACTGAGATATGCAAATAGCAAGTTTGATTGAGGATGTGGAATGGAGATGACATGGATATACTGAGCACAGATTTTGTGACTAGACAAGTTACAACTGGCTATCATTAGGTGACCGGCTGCAAGATTCTGCAAACTAAGCAGACTTAATGCAAGGTGTACGTTTTAGGCATGCAGTTATGTACTCTTTAAAAAAATAAAACACTTAGTATGGACTAAACAGATAAGTGTATTTTTCCCTTTTTGTACTGTTTTTGTGGAATTTCCTTTGTCGTTTTATTATGTTTGCTTGCACGCATGTGCAAGAAGCATAGTGCCATCATCGGAGATTTCGGGGGGGTGTCACCTCCTCCTCCAATTCAGTCAGTGTGCTGGCAGGCACATGACACGCTCCAAAATGCAGTGGCATACAGTTGAAAGGGGGAGCTACGCTTGAGTGAGCAGTGATAAGATAAGGCTGCTCACGCGCAGCTCCCCCAGACAGACGCCACAGGTGTGCGCACCCCACACGCACGCACTGTATAGCCGACGGGTGCCCAATCCCCGCTGGCTGTGCTGTGTTCCCCACCCCCACCAAAGGTTAAATGCCACGCTGGGTGCCCACCCCAGCGTGGCACCATCATATAGCCACGGGGTGCCCAATCCTGCCGGCTGCACTGTCCTCCCTCCCCCAGTAGTGAGTGCCACGCTGGGAGCCCACCCCAGTGTGGCAAGCAATTCATAGGCCGGGCGGGGTGCCTAACTTCGCCAGCTGAACGACCCCTAACGCCTTCTTGTGCCATGCTGGGAGCCTCCACCCCTAGCATGGCAATGTCCCACGCCGTCTGCTTTTGTTTTGTCACCTGTAAAGAAAACGGTCCTACAGCGCAGTCTCCCCGCCCCTCCCACAACCCGCACTCACCCACTGCACACCCAGCCTCCCACACCCCTCACCCCATACTTACCTCCGGACCTCGGCGAGACGATCTTCGGTGGACCGAACACGCCTGCACTCTTCAAAGGCGCACCGCGAACTGGGAAATGCCGGTAAGCTGTATAATGGGCTAGATAGGGGTTTCAACTTTATTGCATATCTCAGGCATTTTTGAATTAGGCACCAATTAACATGTTTAGACTCTTCATGACTGATGTCATTGTGCGCAAGATTCGCCAGAAGGGTGATTTCGCGCAGTGACTGTGCAGTGACTGCGAAATCACCCTTCGGGCCTGAATAACGCCATGATAGTGACATCAATCATGAGAAGGGGTCTCAAAAACCCCATGTTGAAAATTTGGTGCCAAAATTCCCAAAAATGACTGTTTTACAAGCATGCGTTGTGCAGTTCCTACGCAGGCTCGTAAGTTCGCGAATTTTCAATATTTTCACTCCAGATTTTCAACATTGCCATTTTACCACACCTTCTTATGAGTAGTACAGCTGCCATTTTTCACATCTCACCCAAAACGTGTTTCAGCCCATGTAGCGCACAATGGCGCAGTTGGTGTGTGAAATCAATGTACGGGACAAATTAAGAAAATCACAGTGACACTGTTCATGAGGTGAGGTGTTAAAATGGCTATGTTGAAAATTTGGTGAAAAATTCCTAAAAATGACTTTTTACGAGCGTTCGTTGCACAGTTCCTATGCATGCTCGTAAGTTTGCAAATTTAATATTTTCACTCCAGATTTTCAACATTTCCATTTTATTAACTTCCTTATGAACAGTACAGCTGCAATTTTTCATGTCGCCCAAAATGTGTTTTCGCACATATAGCGCACAATGGTGCTGTTGGTGTGCGAAAGCAATGTTTAGGACAGATTAAGAAAATCACAGTTACACTGTTCATGAGCAGAGGTCTTAAAATGGCTATGTTGAAAATTTGGTGACAAAAGTCCATAAAATGACTGCGTTATGAGTGAGCATTGCACAGTTTCCACGCGCCTTCGTTAGTTCATGACTTTGTAATATTTTCAGTCCAGATTTTCACCAGTGGCATTTTTCCATATTTCCTTATGAACAGTACAGCTGCCATTTTTCTCAACATGGCGAAGTGTGTTTCACACTTTCAGTGCAGAGATGCGTGGTCGCTGTGGGAAATCATTGTTCGGCACAGATAAAGAAAATCACAGTGACACTGTTCATGATCGGAGGCACCAAATGCCTGAGTTGACAATCTGCTGTAAGAAATCCCCAACCTAACTATATTACGGTGTGCTGCTGCAGTTTCTATGTACGCCGTGACTTCACCATTTTTTAAATATTTTTACTACACATTTGCAATATAGCCATTTTTACACCTCCCCATGAAAGAGTACAGTTGTCATTTTCACATCCTGTTCGAATATTTTTGCACCTGAGGTGCTAAATGCCGAGTCACTGTGCATAAGCAGCTGGCTAACAAACTGATATTCCCCCTGTTCATGAGGTGGGGTCACAAAACAAACATGTTGAAAATTTGGAGTGAAAATACCAACGAATGCCTGAGGTATTAGGCTTTTCAACTATAACGCCCAACCCTATAGAGAATGACAGGAATCAGGGGTGTGACTTGGGATTCTTGACTGTGATGCTCATACCATTCCACACCCTGCAGTCACTGAGAGGCATCGAGGTATGCCTTGGACTCTTTGGCCCCAAAGTTCACCCCATTCTCCTATATCGCACCCATCTCACCATATTTCCTAATGAAATGGGGTGTGCATAAGGGCCAAAGACCCCAAGGAACACCGTGGCACTTGTCAGTGTCTGCAGGGTGGGTTGTGGTGAAATAGTGTGGCCGTTATGCCTGATGACCCAAACGCACACCCCAATGCCTGTCACTCTCTGCAGAGTGGTGGTGGGGTTGGCTTCAGTTCAATACTTCACTGCCATTCCTATTACGCAGCTCTGTAACTTCTACACTACCACTGCCAATGCCAGCAAGCAAACAATCGGCATTGACAAATGCTTGTTATGTTGCTTGCACGCATGTACAAGAAACATAGTGCCATCATCGGAGATTTCGGAGGTGTGTCACCTCCTCCTCCAATTCAGTCAGTGAGCTGGCAGGCGCAGCCCCTGTAATCCAATGCATTTTGGAGCTGTCTATGACATGCTCCAAAATGCAGAGGCATACAGTTGAAAGGGGAGCTACGCTCAGTGAGCACCGATAAGAAGCGAGCCCCCCACATGCAGGCGGCGCGCCCTGCACGCATTGTGGTAGCCGACGGGTGCCCAATCCTCGCCGGCTGAGCTGCGATGCTCCCCCGCCAGTTGGTGCCACGCTGAGCCCACCCCAGCGTGGCAATCAGTCCTTGGCTGACGGGGTGCCCAATCTCCGTCAGCTGAACGGCCCTCGCTCCTGTGCCACGCCAGGAGCCCACCCCAGCATGGCAAACGGTCCCATGAAGTCTTTTTTTTTTTAAACCTGTAAAACAAAAACGGTCCAGCGGCGTGTCTCCCGACCCACCACCAACAACCCGCACCCACCCACTGCGCACCCAGCCTCCCCACACCCCCCTCACCCCATACTTACCTCCGGACTCCTGCGCGACGATCTTCGGTGGACCGGAAACACGTCTGCACTCTTCAAAGCCGACCGCAAACTGAGGAAATGCCGTAAGCTGTATAATGGGCTAGATGGGGGCAACTTATTGCATATCTCAGGTATTTTTGGGAATTTTGCATCAATTAACATGGAGTGACTTCTTCTCATGAATGATGTCACATTACGGCAGAGCCAGGTCCAGGGGGTGATTTCGCAGTGACCGCGCAGTGACTCGCGAAATCACCTTCGGGCCCGAATACTGCCATGACAGTGACATCATTCATGAAAAGGGGTCCCAAAACCCCATGTTGAAACTTTGTCCAAAATTTCCAAAATGACTGTTTTATGAGCGCATGCTGCAGTTCCTACCAGGCTCGTAAGTTCATGAAATTTCAATATTTTTACTCCAGATTTTCAACATTGCCATTTTACCACACCCTCTTATGAGCAGCACAGCTGTCATTTTTCACATCTCACCCAAAATGTGTTTCTGCCCTTGTAGCGCAGAATGGCACAGTCGGTGTGCGAAATCAATGTATGGGACAAATTAAGAAAATCACAGTGACACTGTTCATGAGCAGAGGTCTTAAAATGGCTATGTTGAAAATTTGGTGAAAAAATTCCTAAAAAGGACTGTTTTACGAGCGTACGTTGCGCAGTTTCTACGCAGGCTCGTAAGTTCACAAATTTTCAATATTTTCACTCCAGATTTTCAACATTGCCATTTTACCACACCTCCTCATGAGCAGTAGTAGCTGCCATTTTTCACATCCTGCCCAAACGTAGTTCCCCATGTAGCTCACAATGGAGCAGTCGGTGTGCGAACTCAATGTATGGGACACATTAAGAAAATCACAGTGTCACTGTTCATGAGCAGAGATCTTAAATGGCAATGTTGAAAATTTGAGAAAGAATTCCAAAATGACTGTTTTAACGAGTGGCAGCACAGTTCCCACACACGCCCATAGGTTTCTGAATTTTCAATATTTCCACCCAGATTTTCAACATTGCCATTTTACCACACCTCCTTATGAGCAGTACAGCTATCATTTTTCACATCCTGCCCAAAACGTGTTTCCGCCCATGTAGCGCACAATGACGCAGTCGGTGTGCAAACTCAATGTATGGGACACATTAACAAAATCACACTGACACTGTTCATGAGCAGAGGTCTTAAAATGGCTATGTTGAACATTTCGTGAAAAATTTCCCGACAATGACTGTTTTACGAGCGTGCATTGCGCAGTTCCTACGCACGCTCGTAAGTTCGCAAATTTTCAATATTTACACTCCAATGACTTCCAAATACCTAAACAGCACATAGAAGCAAGCAACATTCGGCATTGACAAATGCTTGTTATGTTTGCTTGCACGCATGTGCAAGAAACATAGTACCATCATCTGAGTTTTTCAGAGGTGTGTCAGCATCTTCCAATTCAGTCAGTGTGTTTGCAGGCGTGGTCACAGTTCTCCAATCACTGCTGAAGCTGTCTATGACAGCAGTTGAAAATGCAGTCGCATACAGTTGAAAGAGGGAGCTACGCCTCAGTGAGCAGCTCCCCCCCCCACACACACACACACAGATCAACTGTGTCTGTTGCCTGATAGGATGGTGCAGTCTTGTCTAGCTTAGAGAGACAAGCCACACATCATTACTTTAATAAACTGTTCCCTGCCAAAGCAGGACCACCAAATGTGTGGGTGCCTAACAGTCCTTACACATGCCAGCTCCAAAGCACACCTTCATGGACCTATGGGTTCTAATCCTCCAGAAAAAATACTCAGCATTTGATATGAAAACTCAGACTTCATTGTATGTAATTCCAAGCTTCCTTTACTAGACTCAGTCAATGTGAACTCCCCGCTGCTAAAACCTATGCAAACGAACTTAAGTGTACTGTACTGCCTGCAGCTGAAGCAAAGAACTGCCAGAATGCACAAAGGAGAACATACTGCTATGCATTTCAGCAGCAGCCAGTGGGGGAGGTTTTCATGACTGAAGCACTTTAATGTGCTTTTTATGTTTGCTTGCATGCATGTGCAAGAAACATAGTGCCATCATCCGAGATTTCGGAGGTGTGTCACCCCCTCCTCCAATTCAGTCAGTGTGTTGGCAGGCGCGGCTCCTGTAAGCCAATGCATGCTGCAGCTGTCCATGACAAGCTCCAAAATGCAGTGGCATACAGTTGAAAGGGGGAACTACGCTTGAGTGAGCAGCAATAAGATATCAGCTGCTCATGCACAGCCCCTCCACACACAAGAAACTCCCTCCCACACACGATAGCTGACTGGGTGCCCAATCCCCGCTGCTTGTGTCATTTCCCCCAAACACACAGCCGGCCAGGTGCCTAACCGCCGGCTTCACCCCCCCTACAGGCCACGGGGGTGCCCAACCTCAGGCTCAGTTCCCCCCCAGTAGCGTGCCACGCTGGGAGCCCACCAGCGTGGGAACAAATGCCATGGCCGATAGTGCCCAATCCTGGCCGTGGCTGAGTGCCCTAACGTTCTTGTGCCACGCTTGAGCCCACCCTACATGGCAAACGTCTCAAGGCATCTATGTTTTTTTGGTTTTCAACCTGGAAAAAAACGTCCCATGTAGTCTCCCCAGCACACCCTCCCACAACCCGCACCCCACACACTGCGCACCCTGCCTCAATAACCCACAACCCTTACCCCATACTTATCTCCGGACCGCACGATGATCTTCAGTGGACCGAACACGCCTGACGCCTGCACTCTTCAAAGCCGATCGCTAACTGAGGAAATGCCGGTAGGCTGTATAACGGCTAGATAGGGGGTTTCAACTTTATTGTATATCTCGGTATTTTTATTTAGTATCAATTATCATGGTTTTTGGGACCCTTTATCGAGGACATCACTGTCATGGTGTTGATTTGACCCGAGGGTGATTTCGGCGAAAGTGATCATGGAATCACCTTCGGCCTGAATAATGCCATGACAGGACATCATTCATGAGAAGGGTCCCAAAACCTCATGTTGAAAATTTGGTATAAAAATTCTCAAAATGACTGTTTTGATGAGCGTATGCTATGCAGTTCCTACGCAGGCTCGTAAGTTCGCTAATTTTCATTATTTTCATTCCAGATTTTCAACATTGCCATTTTTACCACACCTTCTTATGAGTAGTACAGCTGTCATTTTTCACATCTCACCCAAAACGTAGTCATTCCATGTAGCATAATGGCGCAGTCGTGTGCAAAATCAATGTATCGGACAAATTAAGAAAATCAGAGGACACGATTCTTGAGCAGAGGTCTTAAAATGACTATGTTGAAAATTTGGTGAAAAATTCCTAAAAATGACCCAAATGCACACCCTAATGCTCGTCACTCTTGCAGGGTAGTGTGAGTTGGCTCAGTTCAATACTTCATTGCCATTCCTATTATGCAGCTCTGTAACTTCTACACTACTATCTCAATGCCAGCAAGCAAACATTCAGCATTGACAAATGCTTGTTATGTTTGCTTGCACGCTGTGCAGAAATATAGTGCCTTCATACGGAGATTTCGAGGTGTGTCCTCCTCCAATTCAGGCACTGTGCTGGCAGGCGTGTCTCGAGTTATCGCATTTTGGAGCTGTCTATGACACGCTCCAAAATGCAGTGGCATACAGTTGAAAGGGGAGCTATGCTTGGAGTGAGTAGTGATAAGAAGCTGCCACGCCAAGCAGCTCCCCCAGCCGCAGGCATGCGCCTCCGCGATGCGGCAGCGAAGATAGCCGACGGGTGCCCAATCCCCGCCGGCTCAGCTGCATCGCCTCGTCCCCTGGGGAGGTTGATGCCACGCTGAGCCCACCCCAGCATGGCAATCTGTCATAGCTCGAGATGCAACCTCCCGGGCTGAATGTGCCCCTCCCCAAAGTCTTGTGCCACGCTGGGAGCTCACCCAGCATGGCAACGGTCCCGTTGGTTTTTTAATTTTTTTTTTTCGACGGGGTGCCCACCCCCGCCGGGCCGAACGCGCCCCTCTCAGTCCAAAGCACGCTTGGGAGTCACCCCATTGCGGTGGGTACCGTGACGCCTTTTTTTTTTTCTGTCAAACAAAATCGTCCCTCGCGCCTCCTCGCGCCCCTCCCACATCCCGCACCCACCCACCGCGCACTCCAGTTTCCCCACACCCCCTCACCCCATACTTACCTCCGACTCGCGCGACGATCTTCGTGGACCGGGAACACGCCTGCACTCTTCAAAGCCGACCGCGAACTGAGGAAATGCCGGTAAACTGTATAATGGGCTAGATAGGAGGTTCAACTTTGTGCATATCTCAGGCATTTTGGGAATTTTGCAAATTTTCAACATGGGTTTTGGGACCCTTCTCATGAATGATGTCACCGTCATGGCGCTATTCGGGCTCAAAGGGTGATTTCACGCAGTGACCGCGCAGTGATTGTGAAATCACCCTTCGACTGAATACCGCAATGACAGTGACATCATTCATGAGAAGGGGCCTAAAACCCCATGTTGGAAAATTCCATGCCAAAATTCCAAAATGACTGTTTAACGAAAGGCGCTGGTGCAGTTCCTACGCAGGCTCGTAAGTTTGCGAAATTTCAATATTTTCACTCCAGATTTTCAACATTGCCATTTCACCACACTGTCATATGAGAAGTACAGCTGTCATTTTTCACATCTTACCCAAAATGTGTTTCCACCCTTGTAGTGCAGAATGGCGCAGTCGGTGTGCGAAATCAATATACGGGACAAATTAAGAAAATCGCAGTGACACTGTTCATGAGCAGAGGTCTTGAAATGGCTATGTTGAAAATTTGGTGAAAAAATTCCTATAAATGACTGTTTTATGAGCGTGCGTTGTGCAGTTCCTACGCACGCTCATAGGTTTGCGAATTTTCAATATTTCCACTCCAGATTTTCAACATTGCCATTTTTCCACTCCTTCTTATGAGTAGTACAGCTGTCACTTTTCACATCTCACCCAAAACGGCTTCCGCCTAAGTGTAGCGACAATGGTGCAGTCAGCAGCGAACTCACAGTGTATGGGACAATTAAGAAAATCACAGTGACACTGTTCATGAGCAGAGGTCTTAAAATGGCTATGTTGAAAACTTGGTGAAAAAATGCCTAAAAATGACTTTTACGAACGTGCGTTGCACAGTTCCTATGCATGCTCGTAAGTTTGCAAATTTAATATTTTCACTCTAGATTTTCAACATGTCCATTTTATTAAGCTTCCTTATGAACAGTCCAGCTGCAATTTTTCATATGTCTCCCAAAATGTGTTATTGCACATGTAGCACACAATGGTGCTGTTGGTGTGCGAAAGCAATGTTTAGGACAGATTAAGAAAATCACAGTTACACTGTTCATGAGCAGAGGTCTTAAAATGGCTATGTTGAAAATTTGGTGACAAAAGTCCATAAAATGACTGTGTTACGAGTGAGCATTGTGCAGTTTCCATGCATCCTCGTTAGTTCGTGACTTTGTAATATTTTCAGTCCAGATTTTCACTAGTGGCATTTTTCCACACTTCCTTATAAACAGTACAGCTGCCATTTTTCACAACATGGCCGAAGTGTGTTTTCACACTTTCAGTGCAGAGATGCGTGGTCGCTGTGGGAAATCATTGTTCGGCACAGATAAAGAAAATCACAGTGACACTGTTCATTATCAGAGGCACCAAAATGCCTGAGTTGACAATCTGATATAAAATATCCCCAACCTACTTATATAACGGGTGTGCGTTGCACAGTTTCTATGTACACTCGTGACTTCATCTTTTTTTTAAATATTTTTACTACACATTTGCAACATAGCCATTTTTACACCTCCCCATGAAAGAGTACAGCTGTCATTTTTTACAGCCTGTTGGGAATATTTTTGCACCTGTGGTGCTAAATCCCGTAGTCACTGTGCATAAGCAGCTTTCGGCTACCAAACTGATATTCCCCCTGTTCATGAGGTGGGGTCACAAACCAAACATGTTGAAAATTTGGAGTTAAAATACCAACGAATGCCTGAGGTATTAGGCTTTTCAACTAAATTGCCCAACCCTATAGAGAATGACAGGAATCAGGGGTGTGACTTGGGATTCTTGCCTGTGATGCTCATACCATTCCACACCCTGCAGTCACTGAGAGGCATCGAGGTATGCCTTGGGCTCTTCGGCCCCAAACTTCACCCCATTCTCCTATATCGCATCTATCTCACCGTATTTTAATGAAACAAGGCGACAAGGGCCAAAGACCCCAAGGAACACGTCACACTTGTCAGTCTCTGCAGAGTGGGGTGTGGTGAAATGGCGTAGCCGTTATGCCTGACGACCCAAATGCACACCCCGATGCCTGTCACTCTCTGCAGGGTGGTGGTGGGGTTGGCTTCAGTTCAGTACTTCACTGCCATTCCTATTACGCAGCTCTGTAACTTCTACACTACCACTGCCAATGCCAGTAAGCAAACATTCGGCATTGACAAATGCTTGTTTTTAAATTGTCATGCAGTGTGCAAGAATGGATTTGAATGTTTCCTTTTACAGACCAAGACATCTATAGCTAGTATGAACCAGATAATGCACATGTGTTCTGATGTGGGCATGGGGAAAGCACAATCCTTTTATAGAGTCTTTCTTTTCAACATTAGAATGCATGTTAATCTGTCACACCTCCCCGATCCTTGAAATTCCTAACAAGATTACACTAAGGATCTGGATAGCAGCTTAACCATTCAGTTTATGAGGCTGCTGTCATTGGCTCAGTTTGACTGCAGTAATGAAGAAGCACAGGGTTTCACAAAACATTTTTTTGCTAAATTCACTGAAATTAGGCTCTGCAATAGAAAATGTATCAGATTACTTACACAGGACTAAGAGACTTGAGATGGAAGATCCTGTCCAGGGGTTGGCTGGAGAAGGAGAGAATTGAGCGTCCTGAAGACTGCTCTCCTCTCCTGGGGTGCGGATGGATGGATGTTGATCCCAGTGACTTGCAATTCCCAGTGGAGACTGGGGTTGCTGTAGCTAGGGAACACCAGGGAACAGATGGAGGCAGCAGATGTCCTACAGGCGGGCATGGGACTGTGCCCATTGCACACTAGACATCATTGCATGTCCACGCTTCCAGGGGCACAAGTTGAAAAACTCTTCTGTGCGAGCACAAGGAAGCCCCCTGATGGACTCCCACACTCCCTCCAGCCTGAACAAAGCCCAATCTAAGTCTGGGTGGGGCTTAGGATGATGTCGGTCTCCCCCCGTCTCCCTCCGGGGGGGCCATGCTTGGGGTGTAAACCACGGTGCTCCCTGTCCCTGCAGTTGCAATGGAGGCTGGGTAGGGGGAGAGTGTTGAAAGTCTGTGTACAGAACAGATTGGGGACTTGGCGCCATCCCCACCACACAGAGGAGCTATAAACAGAATTGAAAAAAAAAGGGAGACAACGATGGACTTTGAATAGGCAGAAACAGTCATTGGACAGCTTTGTGAATGAACAGCTGTTTCTTGACAAGAGCAGCTGTGACAGTCATGAGAGTACAAATTAAACAGTTTTCTAATAAAATAGTAATTCGACCACAAGATAACAAAACTTCTGCAGAAACAGAGGTAGTGTGAGCACTGATTACTGGTACACATTGTCATGGCTTTTACAAGCACTGCTGTTGGATCTTTTGATGGGGTCAGAAACTGACTTGGACTCACCAGTCTGGGGGGGGGGGGATCTCTGAGCGGTCTGTCCCAATGAGATCTAATTAGGGAGACACATGCTCACAGTATGAACAAAAAAAGACAACTCGAGACATATTGTTTCTTGTTAATATAATCAGTTTTATTGCACTGACATGGAAAACACTTGTGAAAATGAGATTTTTTATATACTGTTTGCCCTTGATCTTTAAGTGGCATCAGGTTTTGGCAAGAATATGACAGTTGCATCTGGAATAAGTACATAGTACATTATGCAGTAAAATCTTGATTCTACATTTCTTGGTTGTTGGCTGGGAGTGGAGGGGGAGCTATTTCATCCTACCCTGAATTAAAACCCAGGCAGACACTCCACAGTAATAATTCCAATATATTGTTCACATATTGAAATATTTATATATTTAGAGCATGTCAGAGAAACATAGAAGTTGACGGCAGATAAGGACCGCAAGGCGCTTCCAGTCTGCCCATTTCTTTTTCTACCTTATAAATGTGCCATCGGCCTCTGCTCTGTCAGTGGCCTATCTATTCATACTCATCTGTATTGCTCCCTTATGCCTATCCCATGCCTGTTTGAAGCCCTGCACTGTATTCATATCCACCACTTCCTGAGATAGGCCGTTCCGTGCATCCACCACCCTTTCTGTGAAAAAGAACTTCCTCACATTACCCCTTAATCAGCCTCCCTCTAATCTCATGCTGTGTCCACTTGTCCTGCTATTTTTATGTTGATTGCACACATGCACAAGAAACATATTGCATCAGCTTGCCAGAAGCAGGTTGTGGAGGCACGGCACTGTTGTGGCCAATACCCCCACAGCTTTTAAAGGCTTGGCCTGCTTTCCCCAATGCTGTGGCACACTACTGCTGACACTAGTTCAGCCAGCGTGCCACCACCTTGAAACGTTTCAGCCGCTGCAATCAGGGGCTACTCGCTCATTGCAGCGTCAGCTATTCTGCTGCAATGAGGGAGCGACCCGTCATTGCTGAGCGGAATGTTACAGCATTGTTTGTGAACATGGCGCGGCTTGTCGCCGTTGTTCACAAACACACACTAACTCCCCACAGCTGAGGGGGTGCCTAATCCCGCCTCAGCAGCATGCGCCCAGAACAAGTTTTTGTTTGCCAGGGCCCCAACTCGCCTGCTTCAGTCCCATCTGAGTTTAAGTTGCCAGGGCAGCCCACCGGCGTTTATGTCCCTTCCAGTTTGATTTGCCGATGGGGAGCCCACTCCCCATTGGCATAATGCCCCCACAAAAATACTAGATTTGTGCCGGGTGCCTAATCCCTCGGCTTTGGCGCCTCTTTTGTGCCGACGGGTGCCTAATCCCCGCCAGATACAGCTGCCCCTGAAAAACACTCTGTTGGCATGCTGGGCCCACCCCAGTGTGCCACATGCCCCTGTAAAGAAAAAAGCGTCCCGATTTTTTTTTTAACCGATACAAAAAGAAAACGGTACCTCGCAGTTCCCTGGCCCTCTCTCAACCCGCACCCACCCTCTGTGCACCCTGCCTCCCCCCCTCACCCCATACTTACCTGTGGAGTCCAGCACGATGATCTTTGGTGGACCGGGAACACATCTGCACACTTCAAAACCGACTGCGAACTGAGGAAATGCCGGTAAGCTGTATAATGGCATAAATAGGGTTTTTTCAGCTTTGATGCCTATCTCAGGCATGTTTTGGAATTTTGGCACCAAATTTTCAACATGGAGTTTTTGGGACCCCTCCTCATGAATTCAGTCACTGTCATGGTGTTAATCAGTCCCAAAAGGTGATTTCGCAGTCACTGCGCAGAATCACCTATCGGGAATGATTACCAAAATGACAGTGCCAGTGTTCATGAGGTGGGCTCTCAAAAAGTCTATGTTGCAAATTTGGTGGAAAAAATCCAAGAAATTACTGTTTTATGAGTGTGCATTGCGCAGTTGCTACGCACGCTTGTAACTCCGCGAATTTGCAATATTTTCACTAAAGATTTTCAACATTGCCATTGTTTTGTACCTCCTTATGAACAGTATAGCTGTCATTTTTTACATCCTGGCCAAAATGTGTTTTCACAGTTCCGACGCAGAATAGCGAGGTCGCTGTGGGAAATCCGTGTTTGGGACACATTATGAAAATGACAGTGACACTGTTCATTAGCAGAGGTCCTAAAATACCTATGTTGAAAAATTTGGTGATGAACGTCCATAAAATGAGTGTGTTACGAGCATGCGTTGCACAGTTTCCACCCGCGTGCGTACCTTCGCAACTTTGCATTATTTTCACTCCAGATTTTCAATATTGCCATTTTTCCATACCTCCTTATGAACAGTGCAGCTGTCATTTTTCACATCCTGGCCAAAATGTGTTTTCACTCTTCCGGCGCACAATAGCACTGTCGCTGTGGGAAATCAGTGTTTGGGACACATTAAGAAAATCACACTGACACTGTTCATGAGCAGAGGTCCTAAAATGCCTATACTGAAAATTTAGTGATGAAGCTCCATAAAATGACTGTGTTACGAGCATGCGTTGTGCAGTTTCCACGCACCCTTGTAACTTCACAAATTAGTAATATTTCACGCCAGATTTTCAACATTGGCATTTTTTCACACCTCCTTATGAACAGTACAGCTGTCATTTTTCACATCGTGGCTGAAATGTGTTTTCATGCTTCCGGTGCAGAATAGCGCAGTCGCTGTTGGAAATTAGTGTATGGGACAGATTAGGATCGAGCGGGTGAGAGAGGGGAAGTGAGCGAGCTCAACTGAGCTCTGTAGGGACTGCTGCGGATTTCTTTGTGGGCAAGAAAAGGCGCCAATGCAGGCAGGAGCCCAATACAAAAGGGCAGCCTGCAGCGCTGGGGGAGACAGAATGAGTGAGTGAGGGAGGGAGGGGAAGTGAGTGAGCTCGATGGAGCTCTGTTGGGACTGCCATGGATTTCTTTGTGGGCAGAAAAAGGCAGCAATGCACGCAGGGGCCCAGTACAAAAGGGCAGCCTACAGCGGCAGAAGAAACAGAATGAGCGAATGAGAGAGGGGGAGTGAGCAAGCTTAATGGAGCTCTATCGTGACTGCTGCAGATTTCTTTGTGGGCAGAAAAGGGTGGCAACACAAGCAGGAGCCCAGTACAAAAGGGCATCTTGCTGCACTGGCAAAAATTTAACGAGCGAGTGAGAGAGGTGGAGTGAGCGATGTCAACGGAGCTCTGTCAAGACTGCTGCAGATTTCTTTGTGGGCAGAAAAAGGTGCCAACAGAGGCAGGAGCTAGTACAAAAGGGTAGCCTGCAGCACCAGGAGAAACAGAATGAGCGAGTGAGAGAGGGGGAGTGAGTGACCTCAGCGGAGCTCTGTCAAGACTGCTGCAGATTTCTTTGTGGGCAGAAAAAGGTGGCAATGCAGACAGAAGCCAGTACAAAAGGCCAGCCTGCAGCGCTGGCAGAAATGGAATGAGCGAGTGAGAGGGGAGAGTGAGCGAGCTCAACGGAGCTGTGTCGGGACTGCTGCAGATTTCTTTGTGGGCAGAAAAAGTCACCAACGCAGGCAGGAGCCCAGTACAAAAGGGCAGCCTGCAGCGCCGGGAGACACAGAATGAGCGAGCGAGCGAGGGAGGGAGAGTGTGTGAGCTCAATGGAGCACTGTTGGGACTGCTGCGGATTTCTTTGTTGGCAGAAAAAGGCGGTAATGCAGGCAGGAGCCCAGTACAAAAGGGCTGCCTGTAGCGCTGGCAGAAACGGAAGGAGCGAGTGAGAGCGGGGAAGTGACTGAGGGCAATGGAGCTCTGTCAGGACTGCTGCAGATTTCTTTGTGGGCAGAAAGAGGTGCCAACAGAGGCAGGAGCCCAGTCTAAAAGGGCAGCCTGCAGCGCCGGGGAAACAGATTGACAGAGTGAGACGGGGGAGTGAGCGACCTCAACGGAGCTCTGTCGGGACAGCTGCGGGTTTCTTTGTGGGCAGAAAAAGGTGCCAATGCAGGAAGGAGCCCAGTACAAAAGGGCAGCCTGCAGCACTGGGAGAAACACAACGAGCGAGTGAGAGAGGGGGAGTGAGGAAGCTCAATGGAGCTCTACCTTGACTGCTGCGGATTTCTTTGTGGGCAGAAAAAGGTGACAATGCAGGTAGGAGCCCAGCACAAAAGGCCGGCCTGCAGTGCCGGCAGAAACGGAATGAGTGAGTGAGAGAGGTGGAGTGAGCAAGCTCAATGGACCTCTGTCAGGACTGCTGCAGATTTCTTTTTGGGCAGAAAAAGATGCCAACAGAGGCAGCAGCCCAGGAAAAAGGGCAACCTGCAGCACCAGGAGAAACAGAATGAACAAGTGAGAGAGGAGGAGTGAACCACCTCAACGAAGCTCTGTTGAGACAGCTGCAGATTTCTTTGTGGGCAGAAAAAGGTGCCAATGCAGGCAGGAGCCCAGTACAAAAGAGCAGCCTGCAGCACCAGGAGAAATAGAACGAGCGGGTGACGGAGGGGCAGTGAGCGAGCTCAACAGACCAACGCAATCAACATTCGGCATTGACAAATGCTTGTTCCTTTATTGAAATGTTAGACTCTTTCACCTTGTTAATGCCCTTAAGGTGTTTGGATGTTTCGATCATATCACCCCTCTCCCTCCTTTGCTCTAGGGTATACATATTGAGCTCTGTTAATCTGTCCTCATATGTCTTCTGATGCAGTCCCTGCACCATTTTGGTTGCCCTTCTCTGGACTGCCTCATTCTGGTTAATGTCCTTGTGACGGTGTGGCCTCCAGTACTGCACACATTACTTCAGATGGAGCCTAACCAGTGTCTCGTAAACAGGGATTATTTCCTCCCTCTTCTGACTTGTGATACCCTGACTAATACACCCTAACATCCCCCTAACCTTACCTACTGCTTTAGAGGTCTGCTTGGATGATTTCAGGTCATCGGTGATGATGATGCCCAAGTCTCTTTCTTCCTTTGTGACTGCCGGCAACTCCCCTCCCAGCCTATAGGTGGTTTCAGGGTTTCTCTTCCCTATGTGAATGATCTGCACTTCTTTGCATTAAATCCTAGTTGCCACTCTTCCGACCATTTTGCTAGTTTATCCAGATCTCTTCTCATTCTGCCCACCCCATCTGGATCATCTACTCTGTTGCAGATCTTGGTGTTATCTGCAAACAGACAAGCCTTACCCTCTAGTCCATCTGCAATGTCACTGATGAAGATATTGAAGATTACTGGCCCCAGGACTGATCCCTGAGATACCCCACTTCTGACTTGTATCTCTTCTGACTGTATACCGTTTACCACCACTCTCTGTTTTCTGCCCGTCAACCAGTTTGTCACCCAGTTGACCAACTTCTTACCTACCCCAAGCCTACCCAGCTTATTAATCAATCTTCTGTGTGGAACAGTGTTGAAAGCTTTGCTGAAGTCAAGGTAGGCAACATCAGCTGCTCCCCCTTGGTCCACCACTCTGGTTACCCAGTCAAAGAAATCTATGAGATTAGTTTGACAGGACCTTCCTTTTGTAAACCCATGCTGTCTTGGATCCTGTGCCCCTATGGATTCCAGGTGTTTCGATGGACAGGCTGGGAAAGGTGATTTCTCAGTCACTGGGTGGAACCACCTTTCGGGACTGATTTATGAAATGACAGTGTCACAGTTCATAAGGTAGACCCCCAAAAACTCTGTGTTGAAAATTTGGTGAAAAAATTCCCCAGAATGACTGTTTTACGAGCATGTGTTGCGCTGTACCTACGCACGCTCGTAAATTCATGAATTTTCAATATTTTCACTCTGGATTTTCAACATTGCCATTTTACCACACCTTCTTATGAGCAGTACAGCTGTCATTTTTCACAATTTGCCCCAAATGTGTTTCCGCGCATGTAGCGCACAGTGGTGCAGTCGATGTGCAAAATCAATGTTTGGGACAGATTAAGAAAATCACAGTGACACTGTTCATGAGCAGAGGTGTTACAATGGCTATGTTAAAAATTTGGTGAAAAACGTCCATAAAATAACTGTGTTACAAGTGACCATTGCACAGTTTCCATGCACCTTCGTAAGTTCATGGATTTCTAATATTTTCTGTCCAGATTTTCACCACTGGCATTTTTACACACTTCCTTATGAACAGTATAGCTGTCATTTTTCACACCATGACCGAAATGTGTTTTCATGCTTCCAGCACAGAAATGCATGGTCGCTGTGGGAAATCACTGTTCGGAACAGATTAAGAAAATCACAGTGACACTGTTCATGAGCAGAGGTTCCAAAATGCCTGTGTTGACAATCTGCTGTAAAAATTCCCCAAACTAATTGCATCATAGGTGTACGTTGAGCAGTTTCTACACACGCTCGTGACTTCACCAGTTTTTTTAATATTTTCACTGCAGATTTTCAACATTGCCATTTTTTACACCTCCCCATGAACAGTACAGCTGTCATTTTTCACATCCTGTTCAGAATGTTTTTGCACCTGTGGTGCCAAATGGTGTAGTTGCTGTGCAAAATCAGCTTTCGGCTAACAAACTGATATTGCCACTGTTCATAAGGTGGGGGTCACAAAAAACCCATGTTGAAAATTTGGAGTGAAAATGCCAATGAATGCTTCAGATGTTAGGGTTTCCAACCATAACGCCCCACCCTGTAGAGATTGACAGGCATCAGGGGTGTAACTTGGGATTCTCGCCTGTAATCCTCATACCATTCCACACCTTGCAGCCAGTGAGAGGCATTGAGGTGTGCCTTGGACTCTTCGGTCCCAAAGTTCACTCCGTTCTCCTATACAGCACCCATCTCACCATATTTCCTGATGGAATGGGGTGAGCATAAGGGCCAAAGACCCCAAGGCACACCGTGACACTTGTCGGTGTCTGCAGGGTAGGGTGTGATGAAATGACGTGGCCGTTATACCTGCCGACCCAAAGGCACACCCCAATGCCTGTCAGTCTCTGCAGGGTGGTGGCGGGGTTGGCTTCAGTTCAATACTTCACTGCCACTCCTATTATGCAGCTCTCTAACTCCTACACTACCAATGCCAATGCCAGCAAGCAAACATTCGGCATTGACAAATGCTTATTTTAATAGCCCATTGATGCAGTAATTATTAATTACTGCATCTGTGGTCTATTTAATAAATTAAGCTTTATTCATGAGGGAGAAAGTGGCTGGGACAGAAATGTGAACCTCAACTACCTGATGATGAATGGAATGGAAGGAGAGGGAGAGCCTGTAACTGTCATTGTTATACTCTGATCTAACAAACCTAGAGGATAATGTATGGGCATACACAGTAAGACTGTGTCTGCATCGAGAGGTTTTTATGGCAACCACCAGGAACCTCAGGAGCGAAGCTCAAGAGGTTCATTGGTTGCCATAGAAAACTCGAAATGAAGACACAGGCTTGTGTGTGGATGCCTGTACTTTATGTTTTATAGTGTGGTGGCATGATTCATGCCTATTTCAGACACTCGGCTTTTAAGTGAACTGGGGATTTGGGGCGGTACTTGAGTGTTGGTGGTGGGCTCAAATTACTGAGTTAATGTGCTGCAGCTTTTTCTGTAAATTCAAGTTTACGAAAGCTGTGTGGTAACATTCTTGGTCATTGTGCTGGAGTTGTGACATCATTATTCCAGCACAACATAGAGGACTGTGTATGAGCAGTCATACACAACAAGGATATTCTTGTATTGAGAGGTTTCCTTGGTAACAGATGACTTCGACAGTGCAGCTCGAGAGGTGCTCTGTTACCAAGGAAAGCTCGAGATACAAGAATATCCTTGTTTGTGTATGACTGCTCATACACAATCTTTTATAGTGTACGGGCAGTCACAGCATAGAAAATCACGCAAAACCAGATAGTGAAGACAACGGAGAATAGAAATGTTAACATTTTTTTCTTTAACTGATGCAGTGTGTTGTAAATGTTTCTGCAAGTTCATGTTTTAAAAAAAAAAAATACTTCCAGCTTAACTGGATAGAGAAAAGCAACTATGTGGCAGCATTCCAAGTTGTTCTGCTGTAATAGTGACATCACTACTGCAGCAGAACAACATAATGATGTCACTACTTCAGCAGAACATGGAATTCCATGTATAACAGCATTCCATCATACAGTACAGAATGATGTCACTACTGCAGCACAACAAGCATATTCCAGGCATGGACGTCCATGCATAAAATCATTCCACCATACACTGTAGTAAGCTATATGTGACTAAAGCGTCTTTGCTATTGCTGCAGTACACTAAAAGTTCATATTTCTGTTCTGCCCCACATTGGTGAGGCTTCTGTAATAGCCCATTAATGCAGTTAATTAGTAAGTACTGTTTCAGTGGGGCTATTAAAAAAAAAAAAAAAACACTCATCCACGTGGGACAGAAATGCGAACTGAGTGTACTGCAGAAAAGAAGGAGCTTTAGTCACACAGCTTGTTAAGAGAGTATAATTTTGAACTGAAGTGCATTTTGTAAATTGGTAGAACCAGATGTGGATGATTTACAGTACTGAACTTCCAAGTTGTTTTCCCCTTCATGCATTTTCAGTGAGCCTCTGCCTGCCTGCCCAGTTTAACTGAGCTACAAAGAATACAGCGTAGTTTTGTCACATAATTCCTGTGCTGCACTGTATCTGTGCTGGGCTACTTTCATTGCTTGCTGGCTGTTGAATTGGGTGTTGTTGGCTTGAGTTGGGGCGGCTTTTTTCCCACCCGGGGGGTCAGGTGTGTGTGAGAAAATCCCCCAACTCAACGTAATAAAAAAGCAGCTGACAACCTGATGTGGCATACAACGTGCAGTGCTGTATGGGGCCAAAGTACTATAACTTCAGTGCAATGCAAAGAACGGTGGTCCAGGGTGGGTTGATAGCGCAAGCTTCTAAATAAAGCAGTACTATATTTGGGGATTGGGGATCAGTGCAGTACTAAGTACGATTACAGGCCAGCACAGCACATGATGTGCACAGAGTTGTAACAGACCCTTTGTTTGGGGGGGGGACATGCCATGGCTGGGAAGGGGGGACAGTAACCACCACCAAAGGATGGGTGCGGGTATGCAGAAATAAAAGCATATATAAGGCACAAGAGGGATGTTCAAGAACGAGGGGTTATGATATGAAGCTAGAGGGTAACATGAGGAAGTATGTCTTCATAGAAAGTCAGAAAACACTGTGGATGCACGGAACAGCCTCTCAGCACAGGTGGGGGACAGAAACGGTAGGGAAATTTAGGAATGCATGGTATGGGCACAAGGTCAGGAAAGGGAAACCTAGCAGTAGGAATGAGGGTAAAAGCCAGAGATAAAATAGGACCCGACCCCCTGGTTGTGGGAGATTGACCTCTGACCCCTGGACTAGAGGGTGGGGCTTTGATCCCTGACCTCTGGGCCCCACCAAAAATTTTATAAACCCGTCTCTTATGGCATCTATAGAAAGTCTTGTCACCTTCTTTCACTGTTTGTGCTAGTGTTTCCTCGGTTTGGGCCTTTGCCTACCTTACTGCCTTCCCTGCTTCCCTTAGGGAAGTTTGGCATGCCTCCCTATCTTCATCCTGCTGCTGTCAGTTCCAAATGAAAGATTTGAGCCCCTCTCAAGTGGTACTGTTACCAGTTTTGGCATGTTTTTTTTTCCGCTTTTTCTTGCCCTCCCATGGTCCTGCACATTGCTTCCCAGCAGCTCTGCAATGCCCAGCTTATTAAATGCCATTTGTTAACCAACAGAAACAACTACACTGATAATTATCAGTGCTGGTCAGGTTACGCATTTAACCAGTACCCATCCCAAGCCAATGTCTTAATTTTGTAACATTGCATTCTGTTTAAAATGACCACTTTCCTCACCTTTGCAAAGGATATCCATAGAGGTAATTCTCAGTAAGTTCTGACCCAGTACCAGATAACTGGATCTAGTGAAATGTATTTAGAAACAGTTATGACACTGATAGTATTGACCATGTATGGGAATTCAGCTGTGTACACCTTCACACTACAACTGGGTTTATCCAAGCATGGTTCCAGATGACTTGTAGTTTGGTCACTTTAGTATTCTCTATTAATATGGTAAGGATACTTTGTTCATGCGTAAATAGAACATAATGATGGGACTTATGTTTTGTAATTTACCTATATGATATCTGCTTGAGTATTAGATGTGTACCCCTTTCTTTCAATTTCTAACATTTTATTAAATCTACCACACATGTAATAATGTGTTGTTATTTTTGCCTGTGAATCTGCCCCATTGAGATTTTTGTCTTGTAGCTTGCTTCCTCTTAATGGTGTCAGCAAGCAGGACGGACACCATACATTACAGAAGTATCTTTTCCAGTTTACAGAGCACTTTTAATATTAGCCCTATTCTTCTAACAATCAGGAGAATAAGTTCAAGTGACAGCTGCAGTTTGGTCTTGAAGTGTGGTTTACATTTATTTTCTTCCATATTTCTTCCATATTTATATTATTAACTTTTGAACCTGGCATCCACATCATTCCTTTCACACACATGCACGCACACCCCCCAAACTTTTTCTTCACAGTTCTCTTGAGAGCATCTATCACTTATTCACTTTTATTATTGCTTACCAGTATAATTTTAGTCTTTTACTGTAGCATTAACATACAGTACTAAAATCCTCATGGTTTAGGTTTCATTCTGCAAGGATCCCCCTTTATGCGCAAGAAACATATTATGACAGCTGCTCCAAGAACAGGTTTTGCGGAGGTGTGGCACTGATTGTGGCCAATGCCCCCACAGCCTTTGAGATCGGCCCCTATTCCCTGTGCCGCCCAGCACGCTGCTGCTGCGCTAGTTCAGCCAGCATGCCACAACAAAAGTTTCAGTTGCTGCAATCAGGGCCGCCTGCGTCATTGCAGCATCATCTGCTGTAATGAGGCGACCTGCCATTGCAGGGCGGTCCCTTGCATTCCCCATCCAAGTTTGCCGGCCAGAGTCAGTCCCCATTGGTTTCTGTTACTGTGTGCCGGGTGCCCAGTCCCCTCGGCATCATGTCCTTCTTTCTTTGCAGCAGGGGTGTCCAGTCCCCATTGGCATGTCCCCCATTTCTTGTGTGCTGAGGGGTGCCTAATCCCCCTCAGCTCATGAGCCCCAAGTATGTGCTGACAGGGGTGCCCAATCCCGTCAGCTCCAGTACCCCACCCCAAACCACGCGGGTGGCACGCTGGGAGCCCACCCCAGCGCACAGAAATACCTGTAAAAGAAAACGTCCATAATGTCTATTTTTTTTACACCCTGAAAGGAAGAAAAACGGTCCCTCGCTGTCTGCGCCCCTCCCTCAATAAACCCACTCCCACCCACTGCATACCCCACCTCCCCACACACATCCTTCACCCCATACTTGCCTCCAGAGCCTGGCACGATGATCTTCAGTGGACCGGGAACACGTCTGCACTCTTCAAAACCGACCTCGAACTGAGAAAATGCCGGTAAGTTGTATAATGGCATAAATAGGGTTTTTTCAACTTTGGTGCACATCTCAGGCATTTTTTTGGAATTTTGACACCAAGTTTTCAACATGGGGCTTTTGGGACCCCTCCTCATAAATTCAGCCATTATCATGGCGTTGTTTGGCCCCAAAAGGTGATTTCGCGGTCACTGCACGGAATCACCTTTCGGAACCAATTAAAGAGCAGCTTTCTAGTAGCCACCTCCCCTAGCCCATTTGATGGCTTACCTTCCCAGAAGTAATCTCACGAAGTTTGGCATAAAAAGCCATTTTCTACAAAAAGATATATCCCTTGTACTGCTCAGCTGGCAAAAAAAACACAGACTTCCCAGTAGGACAAACACGCCCCCACGTCGGTCCATGCAGCCCTGTTTTGTGATGTCACAAAACGAAGGCTGTGTGAGCGTGCACCATTGCTTTCTATGGGGCCGGTATTTTCACATATATTTATACCCTTTAGTGCTGGGATTTTATTCTATCAAAATGATGGAATCGTAATTGGGACGGTGGTTGATCGATCAATCGCTGAGAGAAAAAATCCAACACAAAAGTATAAATATCTAAATACGGCCCCATAAGCACAATAGTGACCACTACACAGTTTTGTGGCATCCTGGCTGAGCTGTGACAGTGAGGGCATGTTCCTGCCCGGAAAATCAGTTTGCCAACTGGCTGAGCCTAAAGTTGCCGAGGGATATATTTTTTTTGTAAATCGACTTTATGCCAAACTCGAGAATGTTCTGGGAAGAGTAACCCATCAAACAAACTGAGGTCAACAAAACATGGATAGTAGGACTTGCTCTTTAGTAAAACAGATGCCAGTGTTTATGAGGTGGGCTCCCAAAAAGCCTATGTTGCAAATTTGGTGGAAAAATCCAAAAATGACTGTTTTACGAGTGTGTGTTGCGCAGTTGCTATGCACGCTCGCAACTTTGCGACCTTGCAATATTTTCATGCTAGATTTTCAACATTGGCATTTTTTCACATCACCTTATGAACAGTACAGCTGTCATTTTTTCCATCCTGGCTGAAATGTGTTTTCGCACTTCCGGCGCAGAATAGTGCGGTCGCTGTGGGAAATCAGTGTTCGGTACAGATTAAGAAAATTACAGTGACACTGTTCATGAGCAGAGGTCCTAAAATGCCTATGTTGAAAATTCAGAGATGATAGTCCATCAAATGACTGTGTTACAAGTGTGCGTTGCGCAGTTCCCATGCACCTTTGTAACTTCGCAGATTTGTAATGTTGTCACGTCAGATTTTCAACACTGGCATTTTTTCACACCTCCTTATGAACAGTACAGCTGTCATTTTTCACTTCCTGACCAAAACATGTTTTCGCACTTCCGGAGCAGAATAGCGTGGCCAGTGGAGGCAGGAGCCCAGTACAAAAGGGCAGCCTGCAGCACCAAGAGAAACAGAATGAGTGAATGAGAGAGGGTGAGTGAGTGAGTGAGCTCAACGGAGCTGTGTCAGGACTGCTGTGGATTTCTTTGTGGGCAGAAAAAGGTGCCAATGCAGGCAGGAGCCCAGTACAAAAGGGCAGCCTGCAGCACTGGAAGAAACAGAACGAGCGAGTGAGAGAGGGGGAGTGAGCGAGCTCAATGGACCTCTGCCGGGACTTTAGAGTTGCCCACCCTACTGCCCAGAGTCCTCTGTTGTCCTATGTTGCAGCAGGGTCTCTGGAGTGGAGACAAAGAAATGGTTGGTTACTTTTAGGATTGCTGTAATAATACAGATTAAGTTGTTCTGTTTATTTCTCTAACTGAGCTGAGTAGTAAATTTGGTAGAAAAAATCCAAAAAATGCCTGTTTTACGCGCCTATGTTGCGCTTTTGTTACGCACGCTCATAACTGCACGAATCTGCAATATTTTCACTACAGATTTTCAACATTGGCATTTTTCCACACCTCCTTATGAACAGAACAGCTGTCATTTTCTACCATCCTGGCGGGAAATGAGTTTTTAGCATGGTAGCAGAATAGCATGAGTCGCTGTGGAAATCAGTGTTCGGGACACAGTAAGAAAACCACAGTGACACTGTTCATGAGCAGAGGTCCTAAAATGCCTATGGTGAACATTTTGTGATGAAGGTCTATAAAATGACTGTGTTACGAGTGTGTGTTGTGCAGTTTCCACGCACCTTTGTAACTTCACAAATTAGTAATATTTTCACGCCAGATTTTCAGCACTGGCATTTTTTCACACCTCCTTATGAACAGTACAGCTGTCATTTTTCACATCCTGGCCAAAATGTGTTTTTGCGCTTCAGGCACAGAATAGCTTTGGGAAATCAGTGTTTGGGACAGATTAGGATTGCATAAGTGAGAGAGGGGGAGTGACCCAGCTCAACTGAGCTCTGTCAGGACTGCTGCGGATTTCTTTGTGGGCAGAAAAAGGCTCCACTGCAGGCAGGAGCCCAGTACAAAAAGGCAGCCTGCAGTGCAGGGAGAAACAGAATAAGCAAGTGAGAGAGGGGGAGTGAGCAACCTCAACGGAGCTCTGTCGGGACAGCTGTGAACTTCTTTATGGGCAGAAAAGGTGCCAACGCAGGCAGGAGCCCAGTACAGAAGGGCAGCCTGCAGCCCCAGGAGAAACAGAACGAGCGAGTGAGGGGGGGGGGAGTGAGTGAGCTCAATGGAGCTGTGTCAGGACTACTGCAGATTTCTTTCTGGGCAGAAAAAGGTGCCAACGCAGGCAGGAGCCCAGTACAAAAGGGCAGCCTGCAGCGTCGGAGAAAAACAGAATGAGTGAATGAGAGAAGGGGAGTGAACGACCTCAATGGAGCTGTGTCAGGACTGCTGGGGATTTCTTTGTGGGCAGAAAAACGTGCCAATGCAGGCAGGGGTCCAGTACAAAAGGGCAGCCTGCAGCGTTGGGAGAAATAGAACGAGCAAGTGAGAGGGGGGAGTGAGCGATCTCAGTGGAGCTCTGCCCGGACTTTACAGTTGCTCACCCTCCCACCCAGGTCCTCTGTGGTCCTATATTACAGCAGGGTCTCTGTAGTTGAGGCAAAGCAATGATTGGATACTTTAGGATTGCTGTAATAATACATATCTATTTGTTCTGTTTATTTCTCTAACTGAGCTGAGTAATACTTGGAGTGCAATAGGATTTCTAACTGGGCTAAGTGAAACTATATGAGGGCTGAGAAGAAAAAGTATGGTAGCGGAGGGGTGAAAAACGGACAAGGAGGCTTTAGGATTGCTACACTAATACGGTATCTAATGGATGAGATTTGAGACTGAATTACCCTAGTTGGCAAGGGATCAGTAGGGGGACTAGTGTGGGGGGGGGCAGGAATTTGACTAAATAGGTGCCTAACAGTTGCAGTAATGTACAGACCCTGGGAATAAGAGCCCGTAACATAAGATGGGGGCCAAAATGGGGCAGGTGCTGCATGTCAATAGGGCGGGCATCTTCGGAAGGGTGGAGGGGTGTACAGGGTGTGGGTGTGCCATGATCCTGGACTGGGCTTGGAGGATGGGGGGGGGTGTATGGTCTGTAGATGACTGGCTAGTTTGAGGGAGGAACTGTGGAGGTTAGGGAGGAGTCTAAGTGGCAGGGCAGATGAGTATGGTAGGCATCCTGTGGGGGGGAATGCGGGATGGCAAAGGGGGACAGAGGAAGAATAACTAGGGACTGAAACTGACCCCAGTATCAGAAGCACTAGCAGAAAAGAGAGGAGAAGGGGGGGTGTCCAGGGCGAGGGCAGGGGGCCTCCTGATGGGGAAGGACGAGACAACGAGGAGTACCAGGGGAGAGCAGATGGCTGCAGGTAGGGAGGGACCAGGGGTGGGACTGAGGAGAACACGTGGAAAGGGGGAACCGATAGGGGCAAGAGATCTAAGACTGGTATCAACTACAAATAGATTCGAACCTCTGCTATGGGACAGAGAGGGGGGGAGCAGGAACATACTGAAGGGGGGAGGACAAGCGGGGCATGAGAGGGATGGCAACAGGTAGGGGAAGAGATAGCGAGGTCAAAAGGGTAAAAGGGGGCTAGTAAGAATGGAGGGGTGGTGACTGAAGGAGAGAAGGCTACGGGAAGGGGGAAGGATGGGAGGGGTATCACTATCGGGGTAGAAGGGAATGCAGGCTGTAAATCGACAACAGCGAGGATAGGAGAGGGGTTGGAATTCAGCAGGGGAGGAGGGGAGGTCGACATGGGAAGTCCAGTAGGAAATAGTCAGGCTGGGAAGTGGTTCAAGGGGGATGGGAGGAATAAGGCATAGAAAGGGGTTGAGGCAGAAGTACGGGGTACAGATACAGAAGTCACAGAGGGTGCAGTTGGTGGGGTTAAGGGACAGGGAAGAATGAATACTGGGGTGGTGGAAGGGCATTAGAAGGGAAAGGGGGTAAGGGGTGGGGGGTACTCATCCTGGGGGATTCTATACTGAAATGGGTGAGATGGGGTGGAAAGGGGGAACGGCACAGCCATATTTGGGTTGACGCTGTCCCCAGGTTTACTGCAGGAGCGGCAGGGCAGGCACTGCCCAAGCGTGCACCAAGGGGGAGGAAGAAACCTCATTTACCGTTGCATGTGAGTACAAACGACTTGGCAGGGAACACTGTGGAAGTAGTGAGGGGGAGGTTTGAGTACTTGGGCAGGCAATGTGAGGAGGTGGGGAAGTCGGTGGCATTCTTGGAGGTACTGCTGGTACCATGTGCAAGCATGGAGAGGAAGGGTAGGCTTGAGGAGTTCAAGTGACTGAGGGATTGGTGCCACACGAAACATTATGGGTTACTGACTAACTGGGGTAGGGTCGGGGGGGGAATAGTGACTTGTACATGGGGAAGAGGGTACACTGGAGCAGGAAGAGGAGGGGCGTATTAAAGGCAGCATTGCTGCCGGGCCACTGGCACTGAGGGTTGAGGCGCTGGACGCCACACCTCGCACTACGCTGGCGACCTGGGTTCAGATGCAAGCCTGCCCTGCCAGGGGTTGGCAAGGAAGGGATAAGATTGAGCATCCGGAGGACTGCTCTCCTATCCTGGAGCAGGATCCAGGGACCCACCGCTCTGTAGCAGCCCCTGGTGATGACCGTGGGTGCTACTACAGCAGTGTAGTAAAGGGTGGCGGACTGTGGCAGATGTTGGCATGCTGTGCCTAAGTGTCATTGCACGGCAACGCTCTGCAAAAGAGAGAGAAGTGGAAAATGTGCTACTGTCAGGGCAGCATGAGCTTGACCCCCGCCACCCCAAATGGCGCCCCTCAACCGGATCCTGTCTGGCGGGTCAACCTGGGAAGCTCCTCACCACCCCACCACAGAGGTAATCCATGGAGGTGAGCAGGTTGGCCTGATGTTGAGGGCAGAGCAAGGGGGGTCAGTCGGGATGACCAAGCTGACCGTAGCCCAGAGAGAAAATATGTTAAAAAAAATAAATAAATAAATAAAAAGTCAGGATTAGAAGGGTATATCTCTACTAAGATGGATTTAAACAAATGGCGGGGGGTGGGATGGCCAAAAGACTGAAGTTGATAGAAAGGTCTGGACAGGGGAGCCTGATGAGCTCACCGCCCTAGATATAGGTAAAGGCAGAGGTATACTAACCCTGGAAGAGGGCGGGCAGAGTGGTCTGAGTGTAATACAGAAGGCACCACCACCTGGTAAGAATAAAGAAGAAAAAGGGTGCGGACTACTGGGAGCACGTACACAGGCCAAGGAGGAGAAGAGTGAGGAGAAGGAGGGGTACGGGTGGAAGGTGGTCTGACTACATGGACAGAGAACTGGTTACAGGGGGGGTTGCAGAGGGCGGTGGTGGTGGTGTAGCTCTCGGCACCCACAGCAGTGACAAGTGGGGTGCCGCAGGGCTCAGTGCTTGGCCCAATGCTATTTGGGCTCTTTATCTCCGATATAGCACATGGAGTGGGGAGCAGGGTTAGTCTGTTCGCACATTATACCAAATTAAAGCAAATAGTTATATAGCAGAGCCCCCCCCAACACACACACACACACACATACACTCCCTGAAAAGCTGCTTAAAAGCCTGCAATTCATTCAAATCAGTTCCATTTTCTCACTTACTTGGAGTTCAATGCCAACAAGAGTAAAATCATGTACCTAGGGCATAGGAACCCCGATGCTGGGTATAGGATGGGGGAGGTACTGATACTCACTAGACATGAAAAGGTCCTTGAGGTTATTATATCAGAGGACCTCAAGATGGCAGTACAGTGTGACAAGGCTATGGGCAGGGCAAATTGGATTCTGGGGGTGCATAAGGACTGGCATCTCCAGTAGGAGGAAGAGGGATGTTGTGCTGCCATTGTATCACTCCCTGCTATACCCCCAGCAGGAGTACTGTGTCCACTTTTAGAGTCCGCACTTCAGAAGGGACATAAGGTGGAGGTTTCCCAGAGGAGGGCAACTAAAATGGTTCAGAATTTTCACAGGAATCCTTACAAGGACAGGCTGAAGAATCTCAACATGTACACTCTGGAAGACAGGAGGACGAGCTACAAAGTACCTCAGAGGTAAAGAGGGTACAGTTGGGGAGTTTTCTTCAAATGAGGATCAGCACCCTGTAATGATAGTATAATATGTTGATTATTGTGACTCCATTTTGTATTGTGTGACTCCATTTTACATGCTGCTTCATTTAATTGGTGTTTTGCTCTTTAGATAGCCTCATTATTATGTTTTGCTTCAGACAGTGGGCCAGATATTCAAAACTTTGCCCCCGGGGCAAAATTAGCACTGCCCAGTGGGCAAACTTAGCCCGGGAGCACAGAGCATGCTATATTCAAAAGGAATAGCCCAGGGCAAACAGCTTCCGAATATGGCATGGTAATGAGGCCATGCAAACTGGGCTGGGAGTGCAGGGTAAAAATAGCCCTGGAATAAGACAGCACTGAATAAAGCAACCAGGAAGTGCAACCCACAACAACAACACAGTACACAGCAACATCAGGGCAGGTACAGACGAACTACGTGGCCAATGTGTGTGCCAGCAAATGCATGGACTCAGTACAGCTGCAGGAAGCAGCAGATGTGAAAGAACAGTGATCAAAACTGTATAATATTCCCCGTACCGTCAGCGCTGCGCTAACACATTAGCGCGGAGCTAAGCAGTTAGCCCAGAGCAAACACGTTTGCCCGGGGCTAACATGTGCCATATTCAAAAGTGCCATGCAAATGAGCCTACTTACGTAGTCTCTGGGCAAACAACCAGATTAGTATCTCATTATATCCTGATTTGCATGCAGTTTGCCCAGCGTTACTGCAGAGTCCCACAGAGCCACCTGTAGGTCAGTCTGGAAGTACAGGGCTGACCAGGTCCAACCGCAGCTCCACCTGTAGGTCAGTCTGGCAGTGCATGATGATAGCTGCAGGCTACATGTAAACAGTACAGCATAGCATAGTATATTATACCCCAGGGAACAGGACACCATAGGCACAGGTGGTGGTGGTGCCATGCAACTGTCACATTGTAGGGCATGCTACAGTGCACAGCAGAAACTACAGTAGCAAGGGGCCAGTAAAGCGTGGACACAGCAATGCCTATGGTGTGTGGCGGTGATGATGACTGCACTATACACAGTGAGCAGCCCAACCCGGATGTTTTCTGATACTGGACATTACTGTTACGCTGTTGTGTGACCCACAGATGCTGCACCTGTGGCATGGATGCTCACAGTGACATGTACATTTCTGGCTTTGTGGGCTATGGCAGTTGTACAGCTGTGGGGTATGTGGCGGGGCATATATTATCCAAAGGCACACTGGTGTTGGGGTATTCCCAATACTGACCCATGTACACTGCATGATGTGTCCCAGCCTTGTGGCCACACCTGATCTGTAGCACAGCCTCGCCACCCATATATGCTCCCTCAACATCCTCCATGCCCACAGTGCTGCATGTGTGTGCTGGCATCTGTTGGTGTCCATGGAAGTGTGGTCCACAGGTGTGTGCTGTATGGCCACACTGCCATGCTGTCCACTGGTGGCAGGGTCACCACTTACTGCCTGGCATGGCTGGGACTGGTGACAGATGATGGCATCATTGTGATGCCATCAGTTAGCAGCATGCTTCCTCTATGTTTGGCTTTATCTATGTGTCATATTTATTTGTTAGGGTCGCGCTAAACCCGCGCAAACACCGCGCAAAGCCATAATGTCACGCAAAGCTGATTGCCCAGGATTAAGACCAGCTTTCCCTGGGCGGTAATGTGCACGGCGCTATGTCGCGCTAAGTCGCCCAAAACCACTTAGCGGGCGCCAGTCGCTGAATATAGCATTGCGCCTGTATTCATGCAGCTTGCCCCTGCATACATTATAATTTTGCCCGCGCTAATGCAGTTTGCCCGCTATTTGGCCTTTTGAATATGGCAGACCGCTTAATCTCGCGCTAAACCTGTGCAAATGGTTTTTGCCCAGCGCAAAGTTTTGAATATCTGGCCCAGTGTATTTTGCTGACTTGAAGGTTGCATATTATCAGGCAACCTGTTTTTGTAGTTTTGTTTAAACTTCTGCTTAGCTCATAGTGTTCTAGGCACCCGGCCAGTGTTTGGAGCACAGTGACCTAGCAGGTGTGGGGAATTCTGAGCAGTCCTTATCGTGTGAATTTGCAACATCCTGGAAGCCCGGCCAGCTTCTAGAATGTGGGAAAATAGCACAATGAAGGTTGCACGGTTATTTTTAGTATAGAATAAGATATAAATGTAGCTTTCTCAATGCCTGGTTAGAAGCCTCTCCTGCAGGGTGGACGCATCGCTGTGGGGCCAGTTCCCGGTTCGAGAGACTTCCAGCCAGGCTGATAAGGGGCTTCCCTGCCATTGGAAGAGGGCTTGATGATGCTTTATTGAATCGGTGATGTATCATGTTTTGCTTAATTGAAGTATATATTAATGCTGATAGTAATATTGCTAATGAATGAATGCTAAAGTGTAATCATTAATGCTGATAGTGACATTGCTGTTACATGAAGTGTAATTATCTTTTGCTTGCAATAAATTGTGCTGATGTGTGAATGCCAAGTGTGATTATTCCTTTGTGACTCTTCGATTAGGCAAGACACACCCAAACCAAGGGACATACAATGAAGCTGGGGAGGCATTCGGGATAGATGTGAAGAAGTATTTCTTTACTGAAAGGGTGGTAGATGCCTTGAACAGACTGCCAGAAGAAGTGGTAGAAGCTAATGTAACCCCCCTGCAAATGGGGGTTCCCAAAAGACTTCCAGGAGCTTGCTTGAATGCTCCAAGCCTGAATGGTGTTTGGCATTTAAGCCATTTATCAGTTAGTGTTTTTAGAGCCTCTGGTACTGTCTCTTTAAGAGCTGTCTGCTTGCAGACATAATTAGTTTGTATGGGGGGACTGTGTGCTTCTCTGAGTACCACTTGAGCTGCTGCCAATTCACTTCATTTTTGCAGTCACTAGGAGTGCAAAGGGAACCATCTGAAAGATGTAACTGTTTGCCAGAAATTATTTAGAGTAATAATGAAATTACAGTTTGTCTAACCTGCTTTCTTTGCAGTCAGAACTGTGTCTGCTAGTTCCCATTCTAGTTTTGAACTGCTGAACTGGACCAATCAGTGTGGGTAGCTAGCTCTAAATGGTGCCTTGGACTTAATCAGAACTTGACTCATAATCTGAGCCAGCCACAAGAGGATTGTATGGGCAGTGACTCTGGGAGATGAGTTTAGACTTCAGTGCCTTTTGGACCAACAGCAGCAGTCTATTGTGAGTGACAGCCAATCCAGTCAAGAACTGGGAGGAACTCAAAGGAAGTGCCCAGTTTTGTCGGTTGGAGCTTCAGTTGAGCTTTGGCAGTGAAGAAGGAAGGAGCCCTGTGCTTTTTCAGTGTGCAGTTTTAGTCAAACGTGTGTAAGGCCCAGAGTTCCGGCCTGCAGCTGTGTAACAGCTTGTTAGACTGGAACTGGCCCCTGTGAAAAGAATCAAAGATCTCTGAAGAGTAGAAACCAGGCTCACCCTGTAGAAGACTGGAAGAATTGCTGAAAATTGCACTCGGTCTGTCAGGAACTGAATCTGCTGTGTGTTCTCCCGGTATTGTGCAGTAATTGCGATCGGATACAGATGCAGCCTGCCTGGTATAGTACTTCTTTTATATGGATGTGTGAAGAGGTTTTACCTCAAGTGAGCCCTGCTGACATTGAAGGACCCTATCTTATTTGGAGGTCGTGAGTACTAATTCAGGGTTGCTCCTGTTGAATTGCCACATTAAATCCAAATGGAATTACTGTACTGCTGACTGTTTAATTCTCCTTTTCTCTGTGTGAAAGGGCCCTACCAGCTGCCACGGTTTGACTAGCCACTAGGGCTTGGGTACCCAGGGACAGTAACTGATAGGGATAGGCCTGTGCACAGAGCCATAAGTAGATTATTAGAGTGATAAGCTAATTAACCTGATTTCCCCTGTCCTTGTTATATCCCCTAAATAAATCAGAGCTGCTTGTTTCAGCAAAGTTATACTGCCTGGAGTATTTGTCTATGTTAAAGTACTGTACTGTGATTGTTGCACTGTATCTCATTTCTACAGGAGGTCCCAGTGCGGAACCAGACCTGGGGGGTAAGTGTATACTGTGAAGGTAATTCTGATATATGTGTGGGCCACTAGTGGGAAGAAAGGGGTTGCAGTGTCCCAGAGGGCTGTGACCAAGTTAGTTTAACTATTGCAAACCCTGACCTCTGGGTGGAGGCACCCGCCATTGGATCCAGGCCCCTCAACCTGTTAGTGGCAAATCAGGCAGGGGTAGTAGCCCCTGGGATAGCGCCATCTAGGGGTTACACTAAAATGGTAGGGGGCATGAAGCATGCATGGGATAAACATAGGGGTATATTAGAAAAAGGGGAAGGAGCGGGTCAATGGAGATCAATAGGGCTATGGAAGTGGAGTAGGTTCAAGTTCATTGCAGGAAAAATCTATTAAGCAAGCTCATTCACAAGGAGGTCCTGATGGACACAGGCAGAATAAGACATGCAGTAACATATACAGGCAGGAGTTAAAAGTAGGTAGAGAACACTTGGGCAGACTGGGTGGGTTGAGCGGTCCTTTTCTGCTGACAAATTCTGTTTCTATGGCGTCATGTGTTAATTTACGTGCAGTGTTTATTCAAAGTTGGGCCTACCATACATCCAGATGTAAGGTACAGTAAATTACCAAATTAGATGCAGCCCACTTACAGTACAATAAACAGAACCCCAGTGCTTCGAGAAGCCTTTACTCTTCATAAGGCTGCTTAAAGAGCTGGGGTTCTATCTGCAGTGTCCACACCAGTGTGCTGATCTTAAAATCGACACCGCATCTGAATGAGTACTTGATTCTTCCTCACTCCATTTCTTCCCCACTTTGAAAACAGCTTGTCCTGAGTTAGTTTTGGTCTGGCAGCGCCTCGCCTGTGTTGGAAGATGACTAATAAGCGGCACTGAAAGACGTCCGACTTCACAGACTGTGAAGGCAGCTGCTCACAGACAGACATAAGGCAATTCTACTGGGGGGGGGTAGGAGGAAGTAAGCTGTTGATTAACTAGAATCTGCAGCTTATCCATCAGGTAGGGAAATGGGCAGACTAGGTGGGCCAAGCAGTCCTTATCTGCTTTCAAATTCTATGTTTCTATGTTTCTCACCCACCATCTTGGCAAGAAGAAGGCTGCAGCTGTGACCACTGATGACTGTTGGGGTGTGGGGATGGGGGACCAAAGGGGGCAGACATAAGGAGATAAAATCATAATAAAAATTGTGAGACCTTCACCAGCTTTTCAAAATGCTTATCAGTTAAAGAACACTCTATGAAGTTTTTCAAATGGCAACACAAGCTGGTGAGCCCTCTGTCTGCCATCTGACACCAGGCATCAACCAGCATAAAATTGCCTAAAGAAGGCAGTGTGGTCATGTGGTTACTGAACTCCTGGAGATTACAGATTTATAAGAACAAAAGAATATCACACAGAAGCTGGCACATATGTCTATAGCAGCTGTCTCCTGCTTCTCAGAAGTTATATTTATACCCTGGAGGTACTTGAATGTTTCTATCATATCCCCTCTTTCCCTTCTCTCTTCCACTGAGTACATATTGAGATCCCTTAGTTTCTCCTTATAAGTCTTGTGTTGCAAGCTGTGTACCATCTCATTCACCCTTCTCTGGACCATCTCCAGCCTGTTAATATCCTTACGAAGGTGCGCCCTTCAGAACTGCACACAGTACTCCATGTGAAGCCTGACCATGGTTTTATATCATGGCATCACTACCTCCCTCCTTATGCTGGTGATACCCCTGCCTATGTATCCTAGCATGTCACTGGCCCTCCCAGCTGCTTTACCACTTTGACATTTTCAGGTCATCTGAAATAAGAACCCACAGGTCCCTTTCCTTCTTTCTGACTGTCAGCAACCCCCCCCCCCCATCCTGTACCTTTCCCCAGGGTTTCTGTGTCACATGTGCATAATTTTGCATTTTGTTGAATTAAACTTCAGTTGCCAGTCCTCAGACCATTTCTCAACCTTCCCCAGGTCCCTCCTCATTTTCTCCACCCCCTCTGGGGTATCCACTGTGTTACATTTCCTGGTGTAATCTGCAATCAGGCAGACCTTTCCCTTCAGCCCTTCTGCAATGTCACTAATGAAGACATTGAACAGGACTGGCCCCACGACCAATCCCTGCGGCATCCCACTGGTCACTCCCTCTCCCCAGACTGCGCCCCATTTATCACCACTCTCTGCCTCCTGTCTCTTACCCAGTTTCTAACCCACTTTACCACCCTTTCCACCATGCCCAGCCTACTCAGCTAGTTTATCAGCCTACTATGTGGGACGGTGTCAAAGGTTTTGCTTACATCAAGGTAAGCATTGTCCACTGCCCCACCCTGATTTACTTCCTTTGTCACCCAGTCAAAGAAATCAACCAGGTTTGTCTGACATGACCTCTCCACTGTGAATCCATGTTGCCTATGTTCCTGGCCTCCGATGCCTTCTAGATGCCCCACTATCCTTTCTTTACTCAATGTCTCCATGAGCTTCCCCCCTACTGAAGTGAGGCTGACTGGCCTATAGTTCCCCGCCTCCTCTCTACTGCTGGATTTCTATAGAGGGACCACATGTGCCCTCCTCCAGTTCTCTGGTACCACCCCTGTGTTGAATGACTCAGTGAACATGGCTGCCAGAGGTACTGCTATCTCCCTTCACAGTTCTTTTAATATCCTTAGGTGTATGGCATCTGGTCCCCTCGCTTTGTCCACCGTTAATTTACTCACCTTTTGCAGGATTCTTCTGCCTGTGAATGGACTACTGTCCACCTCTTCACGTCTTTGCAACTGCTGTGGCCCTTGCCCCTCCCCCTCTTCTGTGAATACTGAACAGAAAGACATAGTGGATGTCTTGGGGTGGCGGGGGGGCACATGACAGTTCTTAGACATGGTACTTTCACTTCCAAATACCTAAACAGCACATGTAAGCAATCAACATTCGGCATTGACAAATGCTTGTTTGATTCTGTCTTTCCATCTTTCTGAGTGACCTCAATTGTTAATTTCTGTGCTTTATCAAAATTATATTTATGTTTTACCAAACTATGTAGATATTATGGTAAAACTTCAACATTAACATAGCCAGGAGACACCTATTAGCTATTTCTCTCCTGAAATACTAAAAAAAAAACAGACTGCAGACACAGTTAGAATGTATAGGAAATCTGCGCAGACATCAGTCTATGGCACAGCAAAAGTTAAAGCATACATGAAATGCTGTGCTATTAACTAGATGCATGGCTTACACATGCTTTTTTGAAAGATTGTAAGTGGAAAGGATATGAGATTAACTAGCAGAGAAGTGAACTTTAATATTGTAAGTATTACATAACAAGCATTTGTCAATGCCAAATGTTGGCTTGCTGGCATTGGCATTGGTAAAGCAGGAGTTAGAGAGATGCATCATAGGAATGGCAGTGAAGTATTGAACTGATGCCAACCCACCCCCACCCTGCAGAGACTGACAGGCATTGGGGTGTCCCTTTGGGTGTTTGGTAGTGCAGTGCGGGAAAACATGTCGGGCAGGATGTGAGAAATGACAGCTATACAGTTCATAAGGAGGTGTAAAAACATGCCAGTGTTGAAAATGTGGCATGGAAATATACCAAATTTGCGGAGTTACAAGGGTACGTGGGAAATATGCAACGCACGCTTGCAACACTGCCATTTTATGGGCATTCAGCACCAGATTTTCAACATAGGCATTTTAGCACCTCTGCTCATGTACAGTGTCACTGTTACTCTCAAAGTAGTCCCCAAGAAGTGATTTCGCATAGCGACTGACGCTTATTCTGCGCCCGGGCGTAAAACACATTTTGGGCAGGATATGTGAAATGACGGCAGTACTGTTCATCAAGAGGCGTGGAAAATGGCAATGGTGAAAATCCAGAGTGAAAATATCACAAATGCATGACGTGCAGAGCGTCGGCAATCCCGCCAATGCACGCCGTAACACAGTCAATTTATGGAGTATCATCACCAAATTTTCAACATAGGCATTTTAGGACCTCTGCTCATGAACTGTGTCACTGTCATTTTCTTAATCTGGCCAAATACTGATTTCCCACAGCGACTGCGAATTGTGCACCGGAAGTGCAGAAACACATTTCGGCAAGATGTGGAAAATGACAGCTGTACTGTTCACAAGGAGGTGTATTAAAATGACAATGCTGAAAATCCAGCATTAAAATATTGCGAATGTAAGGTTATGAGCCTGGCAGAGTAACTGTGCAACGACGTCAGAACAGGCATTTGTTGATTTTTTCCACCAATTGAAATATAGGCTTTTTGAGAGGCCACCTCTTATAACACTGGCACTGTCATTTCGCTAATGAGTCCCGAAAGGTGATTTTGCGCAGTGACTGCGAAATCTGCTTTCGATGCCGATTAATGCCATGACAGTGATAGAATTCATGAGGAGGGGCTCCAAAAACCCCTTGTTGAAAATTTGGTGCCAAAATTCCAAGAAATGCCCGAGATATGCAGCAAAGTTGAAAAACCCCTATTCATTCCATTATACAGCTTACCGGCATTTCCTCAGTTCGCGGTCAGCTTTGAAGAGTGCAGACGTGTTCCCAGTCCACCGAAGATTGTTGCGCCGGACTCTGGAGGTATGTGGGTGGGGGAGGGGTGTCAGGAGGCAGGTGCGCAGTGGGTGGGTGCGGGTGGGGGCAGGAGACTACGAGGGACCATTTTTTTTTGTTACAGGAAGTAAAAAAAAAACATTAGATCGCTGGACAGTTTTTGTTTTCAGGGAACTTGCACGCTGGGGTGGGCCCCAGCATGCCGCCTGACTGTTTTGGTGCTGCAGCCGACGGGGATTGGGCACCCCGTCGGCAGACAATGGGGGGGTGAAATGTACGCCGACGGGATTGGGCGCTCACGGGCACACAATGGCAGTGGGTGGGAAGGTAAGAGCTGACGGGATTGGGCTTCTGCCGGCACACACAATGACAGTGGGGGAAGGCAAGAGCCGAGGGGATTGGGCACCCTCAGCATAAGAAGTGCGGGGTAATTTATGCTGACGGGAGTGGGCTCCCCCATCGGCAAATCTCTGCTAGCCACAGAAAGCCGGCTGGGGATTGAACACCGGTCAGCCGTTGACGCAGTCACATGCTGCTATCGGTAGCATCGCAGAAGGGTCCGGCTGCGCCTGACGCAGCTTTTGCTCGATTGCAGCGGACCTTTCCTTAGATGTGCTCGCCACATTAGCATGCATGGTGGCGCCGCATGCAGGTTGGATTGGGGAATGAGGGACGCACCTACTGATGCGTGCCCTGCATTCGCCTAACAGCGGCCGCACCCCCAAATCTGCACTCTCCCAAGATGTTGACTTGTGCGCAAGCGCGGCAAGCCAACATAAAAACTGTACAGTTAATGAGAACATTAACTTGATATAATGGTGTATAATTTGGTATTTCATTATTTGTTTTTGTGTAGAATTATTTGGTCAAATTCATACAGTGACATAAAAGTATTGCTACTTGTTTTTTAATGATTAATTTGATTTATGAAGACAGATTCCTTTTTCCTACTTCTACCTCATTGCCACATTTAATTTTTTCAAATGCAGGCTTGTACGTTTGGTTATATTCAGTACTTTTTCCCCAAATTCTAAATGTAGCCATTTCTTTACAGCACCTCATGAATGTGACTGCTGTCATTTTTTTCAACTCCTGCCCAAAAAGTGTTTTTACATTCAGAAAGTCGATTTCACAGCCCCTATGCGAAATCGCCTTTAGGCCAACAGTTGAACATTTTCTCTGCCCTTCTTCATGAGGCAGGGTCATAACATGGCTATGTCGAAAATGTGTTGTAAAAATATTACAAAACAAGAAAGTTATGAGCTGGCCTTACATTTTGCAAATGCAGGCTAACTGTGGAAAATGAAAATAGTTTTACTCTAATTCCTCAGCTGCAGCCCTATGGACTCTGGCCACAGTTTGTTTTTCATGGGGACGGCTCTTTTTAATGTCACTTTTGGTGGTATAAGCACCACACACCCCCTATGACACCACTGCATGCGGTGAACACTCACCATTGACAAATGCGTGTTTCAGGGTTGTCATACAGTGACTATATTCATATCGTGGCACCCCTGGGCTGTAGGGAGCTTATTAGAGACAATGACTATTTTAGAATCCAATTATTTTCACTGATACGTGTTTTAACCATGCGTCATCAAGTGCAAAAGTTACAATTAAACACCAGGATATTTAACTCTGTTGCTATTTGTCACATTCCTGTATAAGAAGAAACAATCCTCAGCCCCCTTCTGAATCATTAGGTCTTCTATCTAAAGAGGCAAAAAAAACAAAGAAACCCACAGCTGGCATAGGAAGAATCCAGTAACAACATTCCAAAAAAATGGTATTTCAAGCCATTCAGTTCTTTATTTTAAAAGAGATTGTCCAGTTTCCACAAAAAAAAAAAAAGAAAAATCCCAGCTGGCCTCAGTTATGCAAATGTATCTCATAATTTGAATTTCAGAGGTCACCTGATGGCACAGTAACTGTGCGTTGACGTACTTCCATGCAAGCAACTGCAGTTTGGAAAGCAGACTTTGGTTACCACATCAGGAGGCAGGGCAGGCCAGGCAATAGGCAGCTGCCAGAAGGCAGTGTACCTTGGACAGGGAGGGCGGACAGCAAATTCCAACGTACTGCAGGCCCCCCTCTGTGGGTGGGACAGGGAGCTTGCTCTTTCCGCACGGGCACGCTATACATTCGAGGCTGAAGGGCATGGCTTACACCAGAGGGATGAGGGAGCCAACAAGGGCAAAATCCCACAGGATAATCCCTGCCATCTGAACGACAGTGAAATTTTCTTAAATAGAATATATCTGTGATTAACAGGGTATATCCCTGGGTGACAGCATGGATAGAAAATGGAAACCAATTTGGAAAATTAAATTTAAAGTTTTATTAAAACAGGCTCATTTCCCCATAGATTTCATCTGTTCAGTTTGCTCTTTCCTGCTGTGAAATCATGAAATCCTCTGTGCATGACTTTACATCTTGTTGCCATGGAAATTGTTCTGATATCACGAAGAATTTTGACATCACAGCTGGACAAGCAGCAGATGCAGATGGCGTTTGAGGGGCAACGAGTCTGTTTTCACACAAATCTCTTAAAAGAAAAGATGGAATGTCCAGAAATCCAGTTTTTGGGAATGGTATGCAATTTGAGACCAGTCAATACTAACGGTCATGAAAACCAGCAGATCACTTACAGCTGAGACGTAATTTGTAATTTGCTACTTGTGGCCTCAGAGCCTGTTGCTTTGGAAATTACTGTGATGTTACAATCACAAGCAGGAGATTATGACTTTGGCTCCTGAGTTAGGCTTCAGCTGTAGATAAACCACAAACGACACAGCTCCACTTCTATGTAGGTTAGTAATGACAAATGGAATTACTTGAATTTTTGGGGGAATACAGTGTGCCAGGATTTTCCCAGCCTGTGCTTATTCACTTCATTGCTGACCTTCCCCTTCTGTGCAGCCCCATCGCCTGCCTTCACTAGGTTCTTACTGCAGCTTCCTGTTCCTTCATGGCATGCCCCCCCCCAAGGCGGAGTCTATGCGGAGTGCAACTTCCCCGCCTGGGTCAGGATCCTCACTGGATGCCAGTGCATAGTCAGAGGTGTGGTGCCTGCTGGGAGTTGGACATCATAGAAACATAGACTTTGATGGCAGATAAGGACCACTTGGCCCACCTAGTCTGCCCATTTCCCTGCCTAGTGGATAAGCTGCAGATCCTAGTTAACCAACAGCCTACTTCCTCCTACCCCCCACTATAATTACCTTATGTCTGTCCCATGCATTCTTGAATTCCCCCACTGTTTTTGACCCCATAACCTCCTCAGGAAGGCAGTTCCATGCATCTACCACTCTCTCTGTGAAAAAATGCTTCCTCATGTTGCCCCTGAGCTGCCCCCCCATCTTCAGATTGTGTTCCCTTGTTCTTGCACATCTCTTTTTCTGAAAGATGCTGCCCTCTTTGACTTTGTTGATTCCCTTGAGGTACTTGAAAGTTTCTCTCATGTTCCCCCTCTCCCTCCTTTCATCAAGGGTACACATATTAAGCTCCTTTAGTGTTGCTTTCTATGGCTTCCAGTGAAGGCCCTGCACCATTTTGGTTGCCCTCCTCTGGACTGCCTCCATCCTGTCTATATCCTTGCAGAGATGAGGTCTCCAGAACTGCACGCATTACTCCAGATGGGGTCTCGCCAACTGTCTGTACAGAGGGATAACAACTTCCTGTTTTGTACTGGTGATGCCTCTCCCTATGCATCCCAGTATCCCCCAGCCCTCCTTACTGTCTTCTCACGTTACTTACCTACCTTAAGGTCATCTGATATGACTACCACCAGGTCCCTTTCCATTTTTGTTGTTATTAGTACCTCCTCCCTATTGTGTACTCTTCCCCTGGGTTTTTGTTTCCCAGGTGCATTACTTTGCACTTCTGTGCATTGAATCTAAGCTGCCATACATTTGGCCATTCCTCCAACCTTGACAAGTCCCTTCTGATCCTTTCCACCCCCCACCATGTGTATCAACCCTGTTACAGATCTTTGTGTCATCTGCAAAGAGGCATACTTTTCCTTCCAGCCCCTCCACAATGTCACCTATAAAGACATTAAAGAGGACCTGTCCCAGTACCGAATCCTGTGGTACCCCACTAGTAACCCCCCCCTTTCTTCAGAGTGTACTCCGTTTACTATTACCCTCTGTGTCCTGTTGTCTAGCCAGTTTGTTACCCAGGCTACCACCCTGGGACCCACTCCCAGGCTGGCTAACTTGTTTATTAATCTTTTGTGTGGGACTGTGTCAAATGCCTTGCTAAAGTCTAGGTAGGCTATGTCCACAGCCCCTCCCTGGTCTACTACTTTGGTCACCCAGTCAAAGAAATCTATTAGATTCATCTGACGTGACCGTACCGCTGTGAATCCATGGTGCCTTGGGTCTTGTGCCCTGCTGGCCTCTAGGTACTCAACAATTCTTTCTTTCAGAAGTGATTCCATCATTTTCCCTACCACTAAGGACAAACTAACAGGTCTGCAGTTTCCTGCCTCTGCCTTGCTCCCATGTTTGTGAAGGGGAATCGCATCCACTCTCCTCTAGTCCTCAGATACCACTCCATCCTCCCATGATTTGTTAAAAAGGGTAGTCAGTGGTGTCACTAGGTCTCCCCTTAGTTCTTTTAGAATTCTGGGGGTGAATCCCATCAGGCCCCATTGCTTTATCCACCTTTAGTTTTAGGAGTTCTTTCAGAACCCTTTCTTCTGTGAATGGACTGGTATTGACCCCCCTGTCCTGAGTGCTTCTATTGTTTGGTTTAGGTACCTCCCCTCTTCTTCTTTTGTGAATACTGAGCAAAAGTATTCATTCAGTATCTCTGCCTTTTCACTGTCACCCTCTGCCCACCTACTTTCCCCTTTATTAAGCCTCACTATCCCTCCCTCCCTTGGACTTTCTTCACTCCCTAATGTACCTATGTAACCCCTAGATGGCGCTATCCCAGGGGCTACAACCCCTGCCTGATTTGCCACTAACAGGTTGAGGGGCCTGGATCCGATGGCGGGTGCCTCCACCCAGAGTCTAGTGTTGCCGCCAAGCAACAGATTTAAAAAGTCTAAAATGCTAACTCAGTCCCGTGCGCCCAGCAAGCCCCAATTAGGCCAGTGAAATAGTTAATGCAGCCAATGGGGTCTGGGAAGCAGCCAGGGAAGAGCCCAATTGTAAACGCGACTTTCAATCCGTGGGTGGTCCAGGGTTAGGAAGGGAAAATATCTTGTACCTGAAGCTCTGCTGGTCGGCTGTGTGTGGACCCACGGCTGGCAGCGATTCTGTGGGGCCGTGGAGCTTGAGAGCCCTCTGAGGGCTGAAATCTGCAGGAAAAAGTGAAAGGGACTCCAATTAATATAATAGGGGCAGGCATACAGGGGTATCAGCATGGGCGGGTGCAGACTATGAGGACAAAGGAGTTTGGGAGGGGTTGAGACAGAGTAGTACAGGCAGCAATAACAGGTTAGAAGAGGCTGGTGGAACGGCACCAATTGAATCCACAAATGGAAGAGGTGGGGGAGGAAGAGAAGTGAGAGAGTTGGAAAGGATGTCTGAGAGCTAAAGATGGTGTGAAGGGGGGAGCTGATGACGTTTCAGTAGGGGAAAAACTCTTAGCAGATTAAGGCAGAAGTTAGGGAAGTGGCAGGGAGCCAGAGAGTAGACAGGTGTAACCCCTAGGTGGTGCTATCCCATGGGCTACTACCCCTGCCTGCCTAACTACTAACAGGTTGAGGGGCCTAGGTCTAATGACGAGTGCCTCCACCCAGAGGTCAGGGTTTGCAATAGTTAAACTAACTTGGTCACAGCCCTCTGGGACACTGCAAACCCCTTCTTCCCACTAGTGGCCCACACAGTATATCAGAATTACCTTCACAGTATACACTTTCACCCCAGGACTGGTTCAGGCTTTGGGACCCCTGTAAAATAAGCAGATACAGTGCAACAATCACAGTACAATACTTTAACATAGACAAATACCTCAGGCAGTATAACTTTGCTGAAACAAGCAGCTCTGATTTATTTAGGGGATATAACAAGGACAGGAAATCAGGTTAATTAGCTTATCACTTTACTCATCTATCTATGGCTCTGTGCACAGGCCTATCCCTACCAGTTACTGTCCCTGGGTACCCAAGCCCTAGTGGCTAGTCCAAACCGTGGCAGCTGGTAGGGGCCCTTTCACACAGAGAAAAGAAAAATTAGTTAAACAGTCAGCAGTACAGTAATTCCATTTGGATTCAATGTAATTCAACAGGAGCGACTCTGAATTAGTACTCACAACTCCAAACAAGATAGGGTCCTTCAACGTCAGCAGGGCTACTCTTGAGCTCCACGAGACTCCTCACACATTTATATGGCAAACTGCAACAGGCAAAAGTCCTTTAATGGCAGCAGGATTCACTTGAGCTATACAAGCCTCCTCACACATTTATATGGTAAACAGTCACAGGCAAAAGTCCTTTAATGGCAGCAGGATTCACTTGAGCTACACAAGCCTCCGCACACATTTATATGGTAAAAAGAAAGTACTATACCAGGCAGGCTGCTTCTCTATCCTGATCGCAATTACTGCACAATACCCGGGAGAACACACAGCAGATTCAGTTCCTGACAGACCGAGTGCAATTCAGCAATTTCTCCAGTCTTCTACAGGGTGAGCCTGGTTTCTACTCTTCAGATATCATTTGATTCTCTTCACAGGACGTATTCAGTCCTAACAAGCAGTTACACAAGCTGCAGACCGGAACTCGGGGCCTTACACACGTTTCCCGACTAAAACTGCACACTGAAAAAGCACAGGGCTCCTTCCCTCTTCACTGCCAGAGCTCAACTGAAACTCCAGCAGACAAAACCGGGCACTTCCTTTGAGTTCCTCCCAGTTCTTGGCTGGATTGCTGTCACTCACAATAGACTGCCCCTGCTGGTCCAAAAAGGCGCCGAAGTCCAAACTACATCTCCCAGAGTCACTGCCCACACAATCCTCTTGTGGCTGGCTCAGATTACAAGTCCAAGTTCTGATTCGTCCAAGGCACCATTTCAGAGCTACCTTAACCCACACTGATTGGTCCAGTTCAGCAGTTCAAAACTAGAATCGGGTAGAGAAGGTTCAGAGGAGGGCAACAAAGTTGGTGCATGGATTGCATCACAAGTCCTATGAGGATAGGTTGAAGGCACTGAACATGTACTCCCTGGAGGAGAGGAGGGAGAGAGGGGATATGATAGAGACATACAAGTATCTTACTGGGAGGAACAGGGTGCAGGAATGCACTATTTTTAAGCGAAAAAGATGTTCCAGGACTAGAGGGCATGGGATGAAGTTGGAGGGAGGGCGATCCAGAGGAACCGTGAGGAAGAATTTCTTCACAGAAAGGGTGGTGGACAAGTGGAACACCCTGCCAGAGGAAGTGGTGGGGGCTGAAACAATCACGGGATTTAAGAATGCATGGGATAGACATAAAGGAATTCTGGAGGTCAGGGGTAAGGGGCAACAGACTTCCTGGAAAACATAAACTGAACTTACAAACTTAAATGGGCAGACTGGGTGGGCCATAGGCCCTTATCTGCCGACACTGTCTATGTATCTATGTAGCTATGTAACTGGGCAAACACTACAAAGAAAGCAGGTTAGACAAACTGTATTTTCATTATTACTCTAAATGATTTCTGGCAAACAGTTACATCTTTCAGATAGGTTCCCTTTGCACTCCTAGTGACTGCAAAAATGGAGTGAATTGGCAGCAGCTCGAGTGGTACTCAAGCAGAGAAGCACACAGTCCCCCCATACAAACTAATTATGTCTGCAAGCAGACAGCTCTTAAGAGACAGTACCAGAGGCTCTAAAAACACTCACTGATAAATGGCTTAAACGCCAAACACCATTCAGGCTTGGAGCATTCAAGCAAGCTCCTGAAGTCTTTTGGGAACCCCCATTTGCAGGGGTTACACCCTTCCTGGCTCAGAAAGCTTGATGTCCACACAAGCAAGTACCCCCATAAGTTTTAACTGCAACCATATACATTTGCATTAGGCTCACACATGTAATCATCAGTCAATATATCATTTTACCAAGAACACATTTCTGAAACATTGCAGTACGTCACTCTTTACACAGTATTACACACATTGTACCATAACTCAAGTTATTACCTCTTGTACATGAAACCTGAAGAGAGGGGGCCCTTCCCTATCAGTTACCTTGGGGCTGGACGGGGCAAGGGCACCATACTTAGAGGAGCAACACAAGTAACTTGGAGTTAGCACTGACGCTCAATTTGGGCAATGAGCTCGGGGACACATACACTCCTTTATGGACAACATTAAGAGGCAAATCCACAGGCCTCCAAGGAATCATAACTGAGGTGCACCACAGGCTTTACAGCTCGACCGGTCTTTCTAGGGGAACTGTTACAGTCTCTGCACCCTGAGCCTCATTTTCAGCATTGTCCTCACTTGTCAGGGAGTCTCCATGGGGTAGAGAGGCTGAACTTGGGGCACTTTCAGCTCCAGGAGTTACAGTTTCTGAGTCCACAACATTTGGCTCACATGGAGAGCTTTGGACACTGGCAGTGGACTGTCAGGGCACTCAAAATACTCTTCTTGTTCTGGTGTATCACCAGTCTGCCCCAATCCATCATTTTCCTCCTGAAAGCTCAAACAGTTCAACCATGCACAATGATTCCATTTCATCTGATCTGATACTTTGCACTTCACTTTCTGGGAGCATTGGCTCAGGGACAAAGCTGGGGCTTAGACAGTCCAGAAGGCCCAGCTTCATCTTCAGTATTGACTAGGGGATTGCCCGAAACAATTGACTAAGTTAGTAAGAAGGATAGTATTCAAAGTCACTCTCACTTTCTTCTGATATGGACTGACAGTCATGCTCAACTGGGACTTGTGGAGGGAACACTTTAACTCTGCTTCTGTAGGTGCAGACTTTCTTGATCTTTTCTTAGCTGCACCTCTAGTCACTGGTCCAGAGGGGCATCTTCTGGGGCTCAGACTCAATCAAGATTTGTCCAATGGGCAGTAAATGATTTCTATGCATTGTTTTACATCTTTTGAATTATTCTCAGGCCTTACTTTGTACACTGGCAGATCATCTAGTTTGCCCACTACAATGTGAGGAGATGGTGCCATCTGTCAGCAATCTTGTGTTTGCCATGCAGTCCCAGATTTCTTAGCAATATCCGATCTCCTCCTGGAGTTCCTGTGCTTTCACCTTTTATCATACCTTTCTTTGTTGGCCAGATTTCTTTTGGCAGCCATGGTTTGAGCCAGTTAGTCGCATGAGTTAGCTGGGCCTTTAACTTTGCACATACTGTAAATAGTTGTCAGCTTGAACCCCATCAGGAGAGACCCCAAAACACACATCTACGGTAGTCGAGCTTCTCTTCCAAACATCAAGGGGTAGGGGAGAACCCAGTGGCATCACTTTTGGTGCAGTTATAAGCATGTACCAGGGTGCTAATTTGTTGGCTCCATCTAGGCTTGTCCTTTGGGTGCAGGTGCCTAGCATATCTAGCAAAGTGCGGTTGAAAGCGTTCAGGCTGTGGGTCCCCCTGGGGTGGTAAGGAGTGGTTCTGGACTTTGCCTCCCCACAGAGAAAGCATCTCTTTGATCAGGCGACTCTCAAAGTCTCTCCCTTGATCAGAATGGACTCTTTGTGGAGCCCCATAGTGAACAAAAAGTTTTCTACAAGTACTTTGGCCACAGTGGATGCTTTCTGGTCTTTGGTGGGAAAGCTTGGGCATATCTAGTGAAATGGTCAGTGACCACCAGCACATTACTGATATTTCTTTGATCTGACTCCAAACTCAGAAAATCAATACAGACCAGCTCCATGGGTGCACTGGTGGTGATGTTAACAAGGAGGCAGCCCTCTGGGGCAAAACTTTCCTCTGTAAGCAGCGACTACAAGTTTGAATGTGTTGCTCCACATCAGCCCCCATCTTAGGCCAATAGAATCTGGATCTCACCAAGTCAAGTGTTCTGTCTATACCAAGGTGCCCATGTGGTTGTGCAAGGACCTCAGTACTGAGTCTCGAAGGCAGTGGGCAGCACTAGTTGTTGTTTGTCTACTTGTTCCCCTCTGTCTACTGTTTCTCTGTATAACAGTTTATTGATCAGTTTCAACTTAGGACCTTCTTTGTATAACAGTGCAGTTCTCATATCAGTGGAGGGTAATTTGGACACATCTTTTCCTGCATAGAGGGCTTCTAAAGCTGATTTGATCATGGGATCGCGGGATTGAGCCTGCCGAATACTGTCATTGTCCAGCTGAGGCAGTGCACCAATGTCTATTGCAGAAAAGTGGCAATAAGCAGCAGGTATGCAATTCTCAGAGGGTCCCAAGCAATCCACCATGCAGTCCACTGCGTCCGTGGACATTTGTTCCTCCCTGTCAAACTTCCAGCAGAGTGCCCAAATGTCAGATTCTGCCGATCTGACCCAATCATTCTGGGGAACAGGCCTCCGGGAGAGAGCATCAGCATCTATGTGGTTCAGACCTGCTCGGTATTCGAGAGCATAGTCGTATGTAGATAATGCAGAAAGCCACCTATGGCCAGTGGCATCCAACTTAGCTGAGGTCTGCACATAGGTCAAAGGATTATTGTCAGTTTTTACTAGTATTTTAGCCCCATACAAGTACTCATGGAATTGGTCAACAACAGCCCACTTCAAAGCTAGGAACTCTAACTTATGTACAGGATAGTTCTTTCGGATGGATCAGGCTTCTACTGGCAAAGGCCACTGGTCTCAGGCCATTCTCGTGCTCTTGGTACAACACAGCCCCAACCCTTGCAAGCTAGCATCAGTGTGCAGGACGTAAGGTTTTCTTGGATCGGCATAGGCCAGCACTGGAGCATGGGTAAGTTGATATATGATCTCATGAAAAGCAGTCTCACAATCAGGAGGCAAGCGGGCCCCAAATACTTCACTCGGATGAAAATACACTCTTTCAGTCTTGAGGACGCTGACTTTGGTATTTTTGTGGGTTGGGGATACCCTTGAGTAAGGTTAAGTAAAGGCGGATCACTCTTCAATAGTCCTTGATGAAACACGATAATAACCACAGAATCCCAGGAATCTTTGCAGTTCTTTTAGATTTTTGGGCTTGGCCAGGTGGTCAAGGCCTCAACTTTAATTGGGTCGGTCTCTATTCCCTCGGTGGATACTATGTGTCCCACATACTTTACTGATGTTTGAAAGAATTGACACTTATCAATGGACAGTTTAAGGCCAAAGTCCTCCAGTCGGGTCCAATACCTTAAATAATCTGCTCTCATGTTCCTCCAGTGAGCTGCCAAACACAATAACATCATCTAGGATACCAGGCACTCTAGTAAGTTCATGTCCCCACTGCACGCTCCATCAATCGTTGAAAAGTGGCTGGGGCACCTGAAATCCCTTGAGGCATCCTCATGAATTCATAGAAGCCAAACAGACAGATAAAGGCTGTCTTCTCATGGTCCTCTGGGGCCATCGGGATCTGGTAGTACCCACTGCGGAGATCCAACACAAAGAACCACTTGCTCCCATTTAGGCAATCCAAAGCATCCTGAATGTGGGGCATTGTGTACTGATCAGGGATAGTCCGCCGGTTTAAGGTGCGATAATCCACGCACATCCTTACTGTCCCCATTCTTTTTCCTTACTACCACAATGGGGGAAGCATAAGGGCTTCTGGATTCTTGTATTACACCAGCAGCTAACATCTCTTGCAGATGCCGTCTCACATCATCTATGTCAGCAGGTGCCAGGCGTCGAGACCTCTCACGAAATGGTCTTTCGTCATGCAGCCGGATATTGTGCTCAGCTCCTTGCACGCATCTCACGTCCCATTCCTTTAAAGAAAACACCTGGTCTCTCTGGGCAAGCTTCTCACTGATCCTTACTTTCCATTCAGCATGGCAATGGGAGTCGCGAAATCAAACAAGTCAGGCATTACTCTGTCATTCTTCCTCGAACTCTTGCTGCTGGGTAGCACTGCAGTGTCTGCGCAATGCACATTAGCCAGGATACAACCTCTATTTACTCGAATGTCTCTTTCAGACACATTATGAACTTGGACCATTACCCTTCTGGCATGAGCATGGGCTCTAGCCGGCAAAATACTAGGCTTGACCAGCAGTCCCTCTGGCAATTTTCCATCGCCTGGTGCATCCAACGTTAATATTTTATTCTTAACATCCTTTCTGATCCGGACCTCTCCTGTAAGGTACACTGGGCATTTGGCGCAGGATCAGAGACTCGGGATCCTTCTTCCATACAATTCCGACCAGTTCCTCTGGTTCTATTTTTCAGCATCTCTCTGTGCCTCATAGGCCTTCTTAATTAAGCGGAACTCTTAAAGCTCTACTAGTCTTTGACCCCTGTTTTTTCATAACACAACTGTGCCAGCCTTCCGAACATATAAGCATTTGTTCCAATCAACAAAGGGACACCATCATACAGTCCAGTGGGGGACACACTAAGGCTAGGGTCTCTACTTGTTCGGCCACTCCAGCCACGAGGTGGGAAAAGACAGCCAAATTCGGATATACCCGGAATAGGGGTAGGCCTTCTCACTTAACCCCCATGCAGTCCTTCTAATGGTTGTAAGGTACATCTGACAAATGCTTCTGATACCAATCCTGGAACATAATTGTCACTTAGGAGCCACTGTCTAATACAGCTCTGGTAGACACTCCATTCACCTTTACAGTGGTCTCCATGGAAGGACACTATTCCTGGACCAGTCTGGAGAGGCAGTGAGTAGGGGCTAGGCAACTGACTGCCACAAAGGGGCGTGAGTTAGCATTTTGGTGCCCTCACCAGGATCATTCATTTTCCCTGTTTGTTCCAGAGCTCTTAGCGCCCTTCAACTTTGTAATTGTCTTTTTGGGGACAGCATTTCACTGTACCATCTTCCACAACCATGAAAACACACTTTTGGTTTGTGAAGAGCACACTGGGAGCCAGGTGAGGTACTACAACTGAAACCTTTGCCATCTCTGTCTAGGAATTTAGAACATCTCAGAGTTTCTCCTTCTGATCAAGGTGGTTTGGGCTATATCGCGGAGATACATGGGTCAGTACCCCATAGCAGATACAGTTGGTTATAGGTCGGGGCCCATACTTGCAGGCGTGGCCTTCATAAGGGACTGTTTTGAATTCGGATCTCTCAACAGTTCACCCCATTATGGCATATCTTTTCCTTGTCAGAGCACTCATTGACTGCCAACCTCTGCCCTGAACTTCACTTGATGGGTCACCCTCAGTCACTCGGGTCGTAGCAGCAGCTATTGGTGCAGGTCCCTCCCGAGGTCGCCTTTTCTCAACTCCTCAATTTCTCTCATTAACTCATCATGGGAGGTGGGATTCCAGTCAATTTGCCAGGTAGAATGAAGCAACAGCAGTTCTGAAGGGGCAGACTTAAGGATCCTGTCCAGCCTGGTTCGGTCCAGTTCAATCGCTGGCAAACTACCCTTTCTGAGGCATTCTTGCAACAATTTTTCCAGCCGAGATACATACACAGACAACAACTCCCTTGGTACTGTTGTGCATTTCTTACTCTCACCATAGGTCCTCATCAGAATCTGGGCTCCCATACACATTCTCAAGGCCTCAAGATAGGCCTGTGCAGTCACTTCAGGGTTACTGGCCCGCTTAGCGATGGATGGTAGCCAGGGCAGGACCTCGGAGGCTCTCACTAACCCTCTTTCGCTTTTCGGCTTCCGAGCATTGCCATTCTAGCACTTGGGGAGCAACATAGTCTATCCAGGTCTCCCAGTCATCCTCCCCTTGGGGGGTGGGGAGGGTGCCAGAGAAGATCCTCAACCTTCGGTAAGAGTCGTGACTAATAGCAGGTGCAGAAATAGGAGTCTGCATTGGTTCAGCCACCATTACGGGTACTGGAGCCGGAGAGGGTGTTGGGGGAGGAACACCCCAGGTGGCAAGAATAGTTTCTTCAAGTCCTCCACAGTTTCCCTTCCCCAGCAACCATTTAGCAAATTTCTCCTCAAAAGTTTCAGACAGTGGTGGGGGCTCATTCCCCCCCGGGTCTTTACTGTCTTTAGTTATCACTCTCCAGGCAGTGAGGGCTCCCTCTGGGGTAATGGTCTGTGGCACTTTGGAGCTATCTATGGGATCCTTAAACTCTACTAGGGCCAGGAAAGTGTGGGTGAGCAGATTAGCATGCCGACCCACCACCACAGGGTTTTGTAAACCTTCCACCTTGGAAAGTACTCTCTGTACAGTGTCCGTATTGATACCCAGGGGATGTCCAGTATAAGCATAGCATTTTGGTGATCCTCTCCCCAGTACACCACTCCACCAGCGGTGACAGCCACTTCTGTCGGGTACCCATTTTTCTTAACAGTGGTTCGTAAATATGGCCACTAGAGGACACACAATCCCAGCGTGAGCCTCCAAGATGTAACCTCTAGATGGCGCTATCCAGGGGCTACTACCCTGCCTGATTTGCCACTAACAGGTTGAGGGGCCTGGATCCGATGGCGGGTGCCTCCACCCAGAGGTCAGGGTTTGCAATAGTTAAACTAACTTGGTCACAGCCCTCTGGGACACTGCAACTCTCCTTTCTTCCCACTAGTGGCCCACACAGTATATCAGAATTACCTTCACAGTATACACTTACCCCCAGGACTGGTTCAGGCTTTGGGACCCCCTGTAAAATAAGCAGATACAGTGCAACAATCACAGTACAATACTTTAACATAGACAAATACCTCAGGCAGTATAACTTTGCTGAAACAAGCAGCTCTGATTTATTTAGGGGGATATAACAAGGACAGGGGGAAATCAGGTTAATTAGCTTATCACTTTACTCATCTATCTATGGCTCTGTGCACAGGCCTATCCCTACCAGTTACTGTCCCTGGGTACCCAAGCCCTAGTGGCTACTCCAAACCATGGCAGCTAGTAGGGGCCCTTTCACACAGAGAAAAGAAAAATTAGTTAAACAGTCAGCAGTACAGTAATTCCATTTGGATTCAATGTGGCAATTCAACAGGGAGCGACTCTGAATTAGTACTCACGACCTCCAAACAAGATAGGGTCCTTCAACGTCAACAGGGCTACTCTTGAGCTCCACGAGACTCCTCACACATTTATATGGCAAACTGCAACAGGCAAAAGTCCTTTAATGGCAGCAGGATTCACTTGAGCTATACAAGCCTCCTCACACATTTATATGGTAAACAGTCACAGGCAAAAGTCCTTTAATGGCAGCAGGATTCACTTGAGCTACACAAGCCTCCTCACACATTTATATGGTAAAAAGAAAGTACTATACCAGGCAGGCTGCTTCTCTATCCCGATCGCAATTACTGCACAATACCCGGGAGAACACACAGCAGATTCAGTTCCTGACAGACCGAGTGCAATTCAGCAATTTCTCCAGTCTTCTACAGGGTGAGCCTGGTTTCTACTCTTCAGATATCCTTTGATTCTCTTCACAGGATGGATTCAGTCCTAACAAGCAGTTACACAAGCTGCAGACCGGAACTCGGGGCCTTCACACGTTCCCGACTAAAACTGCACACTGAAAAGCACAGGGCTCCTTCCTCTTCACTGCCAGAGCTCAACTGAAACTCCAGCAGACAAACCGGCACTTCCTTTGAGTTCCTCCCAGTTCTTGGCTGGATTGGCTGTCACTCACAATAGACTGCCCCTGTTGGTCCAAAAAGGCACCGAAGTCCAAACTACATCTCCCAGAGTCACTGCCCATACAATCCTCTTGTGGCTGGCTCAGATTACAAGTCCAAGTTCTGATTCGTCCAAGGCACCATTTTAGAGCTACCTTAACCCACACTGATTGGTCCAGTTCAGCAGTTCAAAACTAGAATGGGGAACTAGGCAAACACTGCAAAGAAAGCAGGTTAGACAAACTGTATTTTCATTATTACTCTAAATGATTTCTGGCAAACAGTAACATCTTTCAGATAGGTTCCTTGCACTCCTAGTGACTGCAAAATGGGTGAATTGGCAGCAGCTCAGTGGTACTCAAGCAGAGAAGCACACAGTCCCCCATACAAACTAATATGTCTGCAAGCAGACAGCTCTTAAAGATACAGTACCAGAGGCTCTAAAAACACTCACTGATAAATGGCTTAAACAAACACCATTCAGGCTTGGAGCATTCAAGCAAGCTCCTGAAGTCTTTTGGGAACCCCCCATTTGCAGGGGTTACACCTATAAAGGTTTTATTCCCCCTTCTTAACCGAGTTGGCTATCTTTTCCTTGGTTTGGGCCTTTGTTATTCTGACTGCCTTCCCCGCTTCCTTCTGCTTTAACTGATACAGTTCTCTGTCCTGCTCCTTCTGTGATTCCTTACACTTCCTGAATGCTATCTTTTTCTCCTTAACCTTCCCCACCACCCCTTTTGAGAACAATAGTGGTTTTCTACTTTGTTTTGTTTTGTTTATTTGCATCACACAAAAGCTTGTTGCCTCCGTGATGGCAGTTTTGATTATTCCCCACTGTTCTTCCACCCCTCCTTCCTTCCTTCCCAGTGCATTCCTTAGGCATTCACCCATTTTGCCAAAGCCAGCGCTCCTAAAGTCCAGTGCCCTCGCTTTTGTATGGCTTGACTCTACAGCTGTGTTTATCGTGAACCACACTGTTTGGTGGTCACTTGTTCCCAGATGGCTACCCACTTATAAATCTGTGATCCTCTCTCCATCCCCATTTGAAAGTACCAGGTCTAAGATTGCTCCCTCCTGAGTGGGTTCCAACACTAGCTGTCTGAGGTATTCCCCCTGTAGGGCATCAAGAATGATCCTGCTCTTGGATGTGGCTGCAGCAAAGGTGCTCCAGTTAACATCTGGCATATTCAGGTCCCCATCAACAATATTTCCACTTTTTCTGCCATTCTAAGGATGCCTTCTATCATTTCCTTGTCCATTTCCTCCCCCTGAGACAGGGGTCTGTATACAACCCCCATGTGGATTGTGATGCCATTTCCTGTTTCCAAGGTGACCCACAGTGCTCCTCTCCTCCCTGTTTACCCTTTAGTTCCGTTGCTTTGATCCCTTCTCTTATGTAGAGAGCTACTCCTCCTCCTTTTTTACCCACCCTGTCCATCCTGTCATCGTGCTAGTTTTTTCCCCACCATTTTTCTCTCCAGTGAGGGTTAAAGGCATGCAGTGACACATATGTGGGTGCACTGTCAGCCTCTGGCAGCTGCCCATCCCCCAGTGGGTGCCTCCACTGCGCTACCACCCAGTTTCCACCAGGTGGCAGGAGAACAGTGGAGGATGCAATCCCCATCCCCGATGGAGGAGAGTTGTCTGCAGGATGTTCATCCTGCCTTCCCCCTGCTGGCCCCCAGAAACCTGAGTCCATTTGAGTTGGCAGTATAGCCTAGAGGGTAAAATAACAAGCTGTGAATGAGCTTGGTATATCCGGAGACCTGGGTTTGATTCCCACAACCTCCACTTGCGTACTGGGTGACTTTGAGCAAGCCATCTAACCACCCCAAAGCTCCTGGGTCACCCCTGAAAACAGGCACTTGTGCCTAGAGGGCACTACCTGGTTAACAAGGAATAATAATAATAATAATAATAAAAATTCCTGAACCCCGGTCACCAGAATAGCCAGCGGAAACACTAATGCTGGGCTACCTGGCCAGAACAATGTAAATGTTTTGCTGATACCAGCTGATTATTTTTTTTGTAGGCTGTGGAACCCTTCTATAAATCTCTTTTCATGTATCTGTCCTTAGTCTTCCTCTGTATTCAGAATCCGATGAATATGAGGACACCACTACCTAGGGCTGACTGGTGTTCTGAAACATTTCCTTCCAACCACCATCCCCAGCTCTCCCCGTGAGTTTATTGCCTCTCTGCATGGCAGTGCCCTGGGTCTAGTACACAAGGGCAATGTCATGCAAGGTACCAGTGGGGGCCATTACTCAAGGAGAGATGTGATAAGAAAAGTAGTTAACTGGCGCTGTATGATTCAACAGGAGGAGAGGTCAGCGGAGATGAACCAGATTGCAGGAGGCTTGTTTGTGGAAGAAAATAGTCAATTTTTGCACCAGAGAGATTTTATTTCCCTGGCGAAAGAGCAAGCAAAGGAGTAAATAAAACTGGATTAACACTGCTCTTTGTGATTGCGTGTGTGTGAAAGAGAGAGGGGGAGAGAGAGACAGCGTCTGTCACTTATGTTTCCTAGTTTCCCAGCTCTGCCTTCTGTTTTATTTTCCTTCTTCAGTATTTTTTTTTTTTTTTTTTTTTTTTTAGTTGTTAATTTTTTTTCATGTTTCTGTTCCATGTTTTCAGTCAGAAACTGATAGCATCCCGTCCCTTATCCGCTGAAGAAAATAAAACGGTCGCCATCTGCCTGTGTATGGAGAAGGATAATATCAGAGGGAGACCAGGGAGAAAGTTTTCCCTTCGGCAGAATTACATGTGGTCTCTTATCTTGGGGTTCCCACTTGGCTGCACCTGTCTCTGTTGGTTTTCGGGGCATGAGTGAGGCACCGCAGCTGGCACCCAGGGTACCTGTATACTGTTGTTATGGGATAGTTCTGTCTACACCCCATTGGGGCACCAAGCAGGGCACACTTTTTTTTACCAGGGCATGTGCCCTGGTATACAGCTACCACTTTCAAGATCTGTTTGACATTTTTCCTGTAACTCCAGGGTGATTTTCCTATAAATTATCCTATGGAACCACTTGCTTGGCTGGGTTTTCCTGTACAGCCAATGCAAGTCTATGGTAACAGTTTTCCTGTAGACTGCCCCATTTTCTGGTAAGTCCTGGGAGAGTTTTTGTATTTTCCTGTAAATCACATTATTTCCTGTGCAACCTACATTGCCTGGTTTTCCTGAATAACCAATGCATGTCAACAGTAGCAGTGTTCCTGTAAAATACAGGATTCCCTGTAGGTCTGAGAGCTCTATATTCTCTCCCCCCCCCCCATTCCTTCCTTTTTCCATCAGATAGAAGCTGCCTCTATACCTTTGACACCAGAGGTTCTTTGGGCTCCTCAGGTCTCTCTGTTTCTCAGCTCAGGGCTTGACCTTATATGAGCTTCTGCATCCCAATGATTATCTGTCACTTCTGCCAGATTCCTGTGGCATCTCAAACCGCCTGAACTTCCACGTCTCAGAAACTGAACCAGATTCTGCAGCTCTGTTCACCTTGGAATCACAGTGACGTTACTCACACTCCAAGCAGATGGGGTTGGGGGTGGGGGGCCTGGCCTATGTGGCACGCTTCTTTTAAAAAATTCTAAAATATCACAGAGTAGCAGTCTGCAAATGGGAATACTCTGACTGGAATTCAAAGAAGGCAAAAGGCCAGGAGTGTGAAAAATAAGTAAGCAAAGTAAGTGCAGCACCGCTGCAAGTGTTTTCAGGAAAATAGTTAGCTATAAGCCAAAAACAGGGTGTGTATTAAAGGATTTCAATGCACACCCCAGGGATCGAGGCATAAGGCCAAAGGCTGACTGTCCTTACACCCCAGGGAAGTGCATCAAAATTGCTTAATGCACACCCTGGGGTGGCTTACTGCACTTATAAAATGGCTTATAAGTATTTAAAAAGACAGTACCTAGATGTTTTTTAAATAAGAACAGTCATTTGAAATGAAATAATGGAACACTTATTTCAAGCTAACACCGAAGGAAATAATCCATTTGCACTTTTAGGTTTAGGTTTTACTATCATTTTAAAATGCTGGCAATTCTGCTTTTATAGTTGATACAATGTAGGAATATATCACATATACCAGGCAATTAGCTTTAATTAGAATGCAGCTTAGATTTGGTTCCTGACCATGCATGGATGGGTTTTTGATGTCTGGTCATGTGACAGGTTTTGGCCAGTGAAATAAATGGATTCATTCCTGCTATTTTATAAGAGGAAAATTTTGTCGAAGACAGACCAGCCAAGATGCAATACTCCTCCATAACTACTGTGGCTGAAGCCAAGTCAGAGAGTTCAACTAATGTGCTCAAGGTTATATAAGGAGCCAGTGTAGCTTTTAATGAATTTATCAAATTTATTTGAAATGTGCATGACACAGATGGAATAATGTCTCCATGAGATACTGGGCCAGATATTCAAAAGAGTTGAGTCATGCGCAATAGGGTTACGTCTGTGCAAGTCCGAATTGCGCCATTCTGCGATATTCAGCAGGAGGCAGTTGCCCCCCCCAAATCATGCTGAGCAACAGCGCAATGATAATGAAGGCATGCACAACCGAAGGGGGAAGAACCATGCATAAACTGCACAGCCCGATATTCAGCCCGGGCCGTGCAGAGTTATGCAGGCGCAACCCCTACCTGCGCCTGTACAAAGTTACGCCGAAAAAAAAAGGAACAAGTCAAGGGCCACCCACAGGTGAGCTGCCGCATTGCAGTGCACAACACAGCAGCTGCCACCTGTGGGTGGCCCTCGACATGTTCCTGCCGCATCTGGCGGCGTCCCCCCATGCCCCGATCGCGGGCATCAGTATCCCTCCCCCAAGTCCAATATCCCTGGTGGTCCAGTGGACTGAGATTGGCCCAATCGCAGGCATAACTGTACCTCCCCAAGTAGCCGATCGCGGGCATAACTGTATCCCCAAGTAGCCCGATCGCCGGGCATAGCTATGCTCGCCCCTGGTAGCCCGATCACGGGCATAAGCTATATCCCGAGTAGCCCGATCGCGGGCAAGTATTCCCCACCACTCCCGAGTAGCCGATCGTGGGCGGTGTTCCCCCCCGGTAGCCCGATCGCGGGCAAAGTGTTCCCCCACCCCGAGTAGCCGATCGTGGGCAGCACAGTATTCCCCCCACCCCTGAGTAGCCCGACTGTGGGCGCACAGTATTCCCCCCACCCCGAGTAGCCCGATCGTGGGCATCAGACCTCCCCAAAGTCCAATATCCCTGGTGGTCCAGTGGACATGAGTAGCCAATCACGGGGCATTCCTCACCCCAAGTATGATATCCCTGGTGATCTGGTTGCTCCCCACCCCACCCGCCCACAGAGCCCCACCACCCGCTCCCCGTCGGCGGTGACACGCACCGCCTGCCGCCCCACCGCCGCCAACTGACAGCTCGGTGGGACTGCACGCCCATTGGTTCAGGCGTGAGCCAATGGGCGTGCAGCCATACCGTACAAGTCAGTCCAGATATGTGAATGAATTTTCATTCACATATCTGACTGACTTCGACGGTATGAGCTGTATGCCCATTGGCTCATGCTCTGAACCATTGGGCGCAGCCTACCGAGCTGTCAGGCGGGCGGGTGGCAGGCGGGTGAAGTGCTCGCCCGGCTGGACGGGGAGCGGGTGGTGGGGCTCCGTATGGGGTGGGGTGGGGCCACTGATCACCAGGGATATCTTACTTGGGGGGTGAGGAATGCCACCGTGATCGGCTACTCGCAGTCCACTGGGCCACCAGGGATATTGGACTTGCGGGGAGGGAGGTCTGATGCCCGAGATCGGATACCGGGGTGGGGGAATATCTGCCCTGCAGGGCTACTGGGAACAATGTTCATGCGATCGGGCTGCAGGGCGCCGATCCCGCTGGCTGCTGCCTGCGCAGGGTGCTAGGCGCAAGTTGTCGGGGATCGGCACACCTGCATGCTAATGGCATGTAAATGGGGCCGTAATCAGATGCAAATGGTCCCCCGTGCACCTTGCATAAATTATGGCCCCATTTGCATGTCACCCTTTGAATATCACAGGTGCAGTGAATGGCGCAATGGAGCTTGCGCCACCGCATCTCAATGCTCCATTCTGACCACTTGCGCTGGCGCAGTTTCACTGCGCCATGCACACTGGGTAATGGCCAGGGGCAATATTCAAAGAGATTGCACCATAGCAACTCTGACCGAATATCGCCTGGCCACACCCTCTAACTATTTTTGAGCAGCGCGGGGCTTGCGCCACTATATGGCGCAGTTTGAATATCTGGGCCCTGTGTTTTGTTTTCATGGGGGGGGGGTCCCTTGGTAAAGAAGAATACAAAAAGTTAATGAATAATTATTTTCATATATATTCATGAGCGAAACAGATGCACCATTGAGTCCTGGACTAATGTACTGTACAATGGTTTCCAGTGGATCATTTCCACATTGTCCTGGGAGCACAAGACGGTTAAGTGACTTACTCAGGGTCACACAGTATGCAAGTAGAGGCTGTGGGACTCAAACCCAGGTCTGCTGTGTGCACCAAGCTCATTCATAGCTCATTACTCTGCATACTGTACAAGAATGATTATGACAGAGGCAGAGAACAATTATTCACACAGTAGATAACTAGTGAAGCTACAGGCATTAACAGGGCATGTGCCTAGTAAGTACATAGTATATATAACTTACAGAATAAAGCTTTGGAGCCATTTAATGCCATGGTAATCATTTTTATGCATTTCTTTGGTTTATTGATGTACATTTTTCATTATTATCCTTTTATTTTACCACCTACTAGTAGAAAACTGAATCCTCATATTATAAAGTCAGAAAATCTTGACTGGCAGAGTACCCAGTGTATTTCAATAGGAAACTGCAAATCAGTTTGCATTTTTTTTTTTTGAAAAATAAAGCTCTCTTCCCCTAAAATGTTACAGATTTAATACAAATATGTGATTTCTGATAACCTGTGAGCTTTTTACGACTGAGCAAGTGATAGTTTCCTCCTAACAAGATTTTGCTTGTGAAGAAGCAACAGAAGCTGTTTTTTTTTTTTAAATCAGTTTGTAAAATCACACAGATGGACCACAATATTACAAACATATACAAGGTACAATTCATTTGTGACAGCAGGCTCTATTTCTTTTGAAAAAGATGGAAATAAATCTATGGTATCTCATTGAAATACATTAGGCTCCGAAGTAGTTGGGATTTTCTTATTTCTCAATAACAGAATTCTATTGAATTCTCTATTTAGCAGTTTGAGAAGTAAAGGTAAACGTCCACTACATACTGGCGCACAAAGAGATATTTTATTAAAAAAGTAGAATGTAATTATTAACATATGAAACATAATAAATAAAACAGTAAATTGTCTATCAAATTGAAGTGTGCACATGCTCTCTAAGTGTGCTCCTTTATCTGCACAGGGTACATGGACAGTTCAAAGGAAGGCGAGTGCTAGTATTCCATGTAGATCATTTAATATTGGAGGGGAGCCGGTGGTGCAGGCTGGTAGTGCATTGCACCATCACCTGGGAGACTCAGAATCGAGTCTCAGCTCGACTCTCCTATTCTGGGCTCATGGGGTCTACATCGTGGTGTGGAGGCTTCATGCACTGACCTGGGGATGGGAGCTGGCATCCTGATTTGAGAGTACCTCCCATGGTGAAGATTGGGGTTGGCGATGATGTTGTGGGTGACCACTTTGCATGAACCATCCCCCACCCATACAAGAAGATCCCGGAGGTCCATTTTCTGTTGTCAGGGGATGAGGGAGGATCACATAGCAGAAAAACAGTCCACCCCCACGAGGCTGATGGCACCACCACCCACCTAGCCGCTGTCAAATGTACCCCTACCCTCCCCCAGCAACTCCCCTGCTGACTCAGACCACTCTTTGGAGGCTGACCAGCACATGGTCAGTTGCTGAGGTCATGCAAGTGGGAAATCATCAGAGAAAGTGGGGGGGGGGTGAACTGGAGGTGACTGGATGCAAGTAAACACATGGGAACAGCTATCAGCAGAAGTGCCAGAAGACTGGAGTGTGAAGGAAGACACAATAAAGAATAAATTATAAAATAAAAATTGGGGTGAGGAGATGAGAAGAGGGCTTCAGGTGGCTGGCCATCTACCTGGATCTTTGAAGCAGCAGCCTTTGGAAAATGGGAAGATTAGGGGTTTTGTTGATGGGATGGCTGCTTGGCTGTTCCATTCCACTGGGCCTGAAAAGGAGAAGGCCTGTCTGATAAAGCCTTTTTTGGATATTAAATACACAGTACAATCTCACATTAAACTGTCTCACCAATTAGTTGGGTTTGCATTGTTTTCAAGTTAGAAATGCACTGGAAACTCGCATTGCATTGTTTTTTTTTTTAACCCTTAAGCAGCTGAAGAGCAACTTTATTTTATTTTCAGGTCGTTTCTTTCTCCACCAGCAGTCCCTGGTTCAGCTGAACACCCCCAGCCACCCCTGCCCCATGACTCCAGCTTTCCACTGGGACTTACAGTCATGCGTCCTGCTGTGTGGCCCAGGTGCTCACCGGGTGTGGGGCCTGCGAGTGGCTAGAATGGCCAGCCAGACCATGAACTGCCATCTTTTCCTCCATTTTTCTCCCTTAATGAAATACTTTTTTCAACTCAACTGGAATGTATCTGCAGTTCTTTCATAATACAATTAGAAACTGAGAGACACACTGAGGCACAACTCCTAGACAACAGTCTTTCCAAGGCTTTGTGCTGTCTGGATCATATGCCACTCATTGAGAAATGGTTAACCAACTAGTTGGTGAGAAGTTTAATGCAAAATGTACCATCCAGCTAGCAACCTTGGTTGATCTTTCAGAATAGGAGGTATGAAAAGGGGTGATGGAGTCTATAGGGGCTGGGTGAGTGGACACACGGATGAGTGTGTACAAGTGGTAGTTCCTACAGCCAATGGGGCAACCTTGGCTTGGGATCTTTTCTTGCTTATTGTCCTTTGTCCTAACCAATTAAACTTACTGCCTGGGAAAAAGGATTTTTGTACAGATATTCTGATCTATTCAGCAGTGCATGGGTTAAGACTGAGATAGAATACACAGTTCCCCTCAGAAGAGCGGAGGCTTATCCAAAAACCTTGGACAGTTCTGTTCAGCAAGGCAGAGGTTAAGACATATATTACTGTTCCAGTCAGCAGTATAGGGGTTAAAGTAGAGCCTCATGATAGTTCTGTACAGCAGTGCATGGTCTAAAACTGACACCCACAGTTCCATTCAACACTGCAAAGGTTAATTGTGGCACATAACAGTTTCATTCAGCAGAGCAGGGGGTTAACATTAAAGACCCAATAGAGTTCATCTGAAGGCCTGTTAGTGTTTACACTGCCACATGTGTGCCGCAGCAACCCAAGCACTCAGGGTGCTGCAGTGCAAATGTGGCAGTGTGGACACTTACCCGATCATGGTAAGTCGGTCCTTAATGTGCTCACAATGCCTCAGCCAAGTTCGGAACGTGCAGTGGTGTGAGTGGTGTAAGTCGGCATGGCTGCAATTTAATTCTTTTCCCAGAATGCCCTAATGTAAACAGGAAGGAATGGTGCTGTGCAGAGAAAGAGATATCAACATTGCAGTGAGCCTCCTGGAACTAGGTGCAATTGACATCCATCTGTTGTTGGTCAGATACCCCCCCACACACACACGACCACCACCATCTACAAAGTGTCAGCTGTCCCAGTAAGTCTCAATTCTCAGACCAGAGACCTGGTGGCGGCCCGGTTTTAGTGTAACTGCAACTGCCGCCCTTTTACATATTCCTCTCCCACTCTCAGCCGTGCACAGTTGGGGTAGCAAGGAGAAGAAAACAGTACCAGTTTGTGGACAATTTGAGAATGGTGCCACAACATTAAATTCCTAGACCACTTTGGCAATGAGAGAGTGATGTCAGCAGACAATACATCATCTGATGCATTACTCCTGACATCGCCAAACTGCAGCACGTCTCCAGACTCACAGCCTCCTCCAGCGCATCTTGCATTGGAGCTGAAAGAGGCCGTTTAAACTCACAAACACATCACCTAAGGAGGGGGCGGTGCTGACACAGACTGCAGTAGGATCAAATGCATCTGAGTAATTAGGGCTTTAGTTCACATCCAGAAGCATCACATTCAGCAGTGCAGGAGTTAACATGGAGGCCTTTTACACTACCATTTAACAGTGCAGGGGTTAACCCCGTGCAGTATTCCAGTAGTATTCTGTTCAGTAGCATAGGGATTAACACAAACACCAACAAGAGTTGGCTGCAGCCAGTAGGCTGCTCTGCCAATTGCAATACAATAAAAGCAGAAGAAATGGATTATTTAAAGACAATACAAGGTATAGAGCATAAAATAGTTAGGCAAATGTTTTCAAGGGAAGGTAAAAGTAAAACAGACATGCAAAATAACTTAGAAATATTTAGCCTCCTTGTACTTTGCCCTGCTCCAAGGTCACACATTAAGTGCTGGTATGGGGAAGAGGATTAGATCCTGGCTCTCCAGGTTCACCAAACAACTAGGCTAAACTAAGCAATTGCTTGCCACTGCCACCCCCAATAAATACCATCACAGTGAGTAGGTGCATGATACACACACACACACACACACACACACACCACTACATAGGGATGCACACAGTCACATATAGCCCTTCATGACCAGACACACACAAAGAACTACATACACAAGCATACTGTACATACACAGCATCATATGTGAAAAGCACATACAGAATTACATACAGATATTCCCATATACAGCACTCCATACAGACACGCATGCACACAGCCTTATATACATGGATGGGCACATAAGAGTACTATATAAACAGACAGGCCTCCAAACACAAAGCAGTAAATATAGACACACACACATACACAGCACTATGTACAGACACACACATACAGCACTAAACAAATGTAGAAACAACATACAATGCACACACATACGGAAATGACATACAGTACATGCACACATGGTTATCTCTACACAGAAACATGCACACACAGCACTAGACAGAGACGCACATACACACAGAGCACCACGTACACAGATGTACGGAAGGGGTCCAGGTCAAAACCGCAAAGGAAGAACAGCATGATTAAAACACATGTTGCGCGGACACCAGAAAACGGGTGCAGTCAAAAACTGCAGTGATATAAATAAACCAGCCACGCACGCTGTAATGGTCAGCACGATTTCGACTGCGTATTTCCTCCTTCATGGTTTTGACAGGATAAAGTACACAAGCAGCATACACACACACACACACACACACACACACACACACACACACACACAACACTACATACAGAGGTATGCATAGTCATACACACAGATATGCACACTTTGTTCTTACCTTTTCCTTTTTTCGTTAGTCATTTTTTTCCTACCTGGCTCCCGGTCGGCCACTCTGTCCCCGCATCCCCTGTTCCGGCCACTGTCTGGTTCACCCCAGTTCCTATAGGGTCCTTGCCTTTTACCCCCGTGGCTTACCCCCTACAGTAGGGTGGTGAGGAGTCCCCCTCTCTCCCACCAAGTCTGGAGCCAGTCATCAGCGATGCCCCAAGCCGGGGCACCCCGTTGGACAGCCATCAAGCCACCGCAACCTGGGAAGCCATTTTTCCTTGCTCTCCCATGCATGAGAGGGGCATGCAATGGCACCGATGGGGGAAGTGGGCACGCATCCGCATGCACTCCTCCCAGCGCCTGCCCCAGCTCAGCCCCCTAATGCTTAGCATCGGCGCATCACCCCCAGCCTCCACTAGGGGTCAGTAATGCGCCAACAACTAGAGTTCCCCCTTCCCCAGAGTGGGAGAGCAGTCCATCGGACGCTCAATCCCTCTCATCCCCTGCCGACCCCCAGTGGCCCGAGTCCATTCCCGAACCAGGTTGCCGGTGTGGAGCGAGGTGTGCTGTCCAGTGCCTCAACCCTCAGCACCACCGGGCCAGCATTTTTTTTCTTACCTTTTGTGTTATTCCTGACGATGATGCCTGACATGTCCAGATCCTTTTGCTCCCATCAAGTTGCTTGATCTTTAAGCCACAGCCTAATCCTACAGTTGGGTCTGGTGCTGGTGACCTCCAACCCTGTCCACTGCTTCTCCCATCGTCTGAGCCAATGCAGATCCACACAAGGTGGAGCAAGAGAGTGCCATCAGCCATCATTTAGATGGCTCTGTGCACATGGTTCTCCCATTTTCTCCCCCTCTTTCTTCCACCACCCCATACAGCATGAGCAGATGCCTCTGGTGGCCATGCAAGCACACAGTGTCCCCTGTGAGGGAGCTAGCTCCCTAGCCCACCACAGAGGTTGCTGTGGTTGCAGAACCTGACACCGTCCCCCACTCTGAGCTGGAAGCACAGTCACATGGCAGCACTGCCCCAGATACCTGTGCCAGCACCCGAGTCTGCTCCCAAGCCTGGGTTCCCAGCATGGGAATGTGACAGACTACAGTACCATTTTCCTCTTTGTTTCACACTGATGTACCCAGGAAAAACTACTGAGAAGCAAAATCCCATTCCCAGTGGATCCTACTTTTACCCGTTTCTACAGCTGGATGGACTGGAGCATTGGGAGAGACTTCCCTAAGGACACAAAGTAACTACTGTGCCAGTAACAGGAGTGAGTTAGCTGGTGGCACCACTCAAGGACTGGTCAGGCTAGTAGGAGCCTCCCATGGCAGCACTGGAGAAGGCTTAGTCAGGCAGCTAGAAGCTACCTCCCCCCATCGACTGCAGTGCAGGAGGCCTGGTCAGGGCACCTTGAATGACACTGCTATTGGTGGCAGTGCTGGCTGCCAACACTGAAGGGAGCCTAGTCAATGCATGGCACCAGTGGTGGCAATGCAGGAGACCTGAAACCCTATCATGGCCAGTTCAATAACACCACCATTGGTAGCAGAAGTAGATTCCCATTCAGGGCAGGCTGGATGTTACTGGTGGCAACAGCACTGTTGTGGGATGGGCTTGGTGGGTAGGAGTAGTTAACAGAGGAAGGGAGTGGGTGGGGTTTTGATTCAGGGACAGAGGGTGAAGGTGTGGGTGGGAGAACATGCAGAGGGAGACAGACGGGGGACATTCAAAGTAATGCTGGGAAATGTGGGTTAGGGAGAGGGCGGGGGTGGGAGAACATGTAGGGAAGTGAGTGGATGGGTTATTAAAAGTCTATGCCAGGAACATATGGTGAGGGTGGGAGTTGAAGAACATTCAGGTGAGTGATGTGTGGGTCACGGAAAGTCATAGAGCCAGGAATGGAAGGTAAGGGTGGGGTGGGAGAATGTGCAGAGGGAGCGATCGGGAGGTTTATGTAAAGCCTGAGTTGGAGCCAGGTATGGAGGGTGAGGGTGGGGTGGGAGAACATGCAGAGGGTTACAAAAAGTAGGGGCTAGGAACTGAGGATGGGGGTGGGTAGAACACTCACAGGGAGCAAGCATGTGGGTTAGTTAAAGTTAGACAGCCAGGAGTAGAATGTGGGGGTAGGAAAATGCACAAGCAGGATAGTTGTTTCAAGTTAGAGGGGGATGGAAACTAAGAGTGGGGGTGAGAGAACATGTAGAGGGAGAGAGTGAGTGGGTTGTGTTTTTTGCTGAGTGTGTTGTGCTACTGTTCACAGTCGGATGTGAAATGGCTGAACTAGCCTTGCCCAGAGCAGTCTAGACAGAGCACATGCAAGAGATCCCAGCACATGTCAAATTACATCACTTTGGAAGCTTCTGAGAGGTGCAGTCGAAGCAAAAGCAGTAAGTCGGACTTGCCAACATTCCATTTCCATGTTAAAGAATGGCCTGCATTGAATAGTTCCACTCAGTTCCTCCCATTTTTAGGAAAACTCAGAGTGATTACAAGAGATGGGCTGCAATACTACAGTCCTCTAACAATGCCATTCAGCAGTGGAGTTGGGGGAGTTAACGAAGAGAGGCATTACAGTTCTGTTCAGCGACACAGGGGTTAATGAGAAGCTTAATTTTGTGGCTGCCACTCTGTCTCTTCTGAAGGGCTGTTTCCATTTCTGGACTCCTGGAGGCTCTTTCCCCGAGTAAATCACTCAGTAGTAGTACAATGAGCTGTCATGGCCCTCTGTCCCCTCTGTGGTAAATCAGCATCAGCTGTGTGGACCCAGAGTATAACCTCTCTGTGCATCAAGGGTCCTGATTCCTGAGGAATATTTATTGATTCTACTCCCAGCAGCTGACCTGTATTTGCTACTGAGTCCCCTGGCTTAGTTGCTTTTTTTCCCTGTGTAACCCTCCTACAAATGGGGGTTCCCAAAAGTCTTCCAGGAGCTTGCTTGAATGCTTCAAGCCTGAATGGTGTTTGGCGTCTAAGCCATTTATCTGTGAGTGCTTTTAGAGCCTCTGGTACTGTCTCTTTAAGAGCTGTCTGCCTGCAGACATAATTGATTTGGATGGGGGTCTGTGTGTTTCCCTGCTTGAGTCCCACTCGAGCTGCTGCCAAATTGCTCCGTTTCTGCCGTCACTAAGTGGGCAGAGTGAGCACTTTTCAAAGATATAACTGTTTGCCAGACATCATTTAGAGTAATAACGAAAATACAGTGTGTCTAACCTGCTTTTCTTTGCAGTCAGAACTGTGTTTGCCTAGCCCTCCATTCTAGTTTTGAACTGCTGAACTGGACCAATCAGTGTGGGTTAAGGGAGCTCTAAAACGGTGCCCGTGGACAAATCAGAACTTGGACTCTTAATCTGAGCCAGCCACAAGAGGATTGTATGGGCAGTGACTCTGGGAAATGTAGTTTTGACCTGGCACCTTTTTCCACCAACAGGGGGAGTTTATTGTGAGTGACATCCAAACCAGCCAAGAACTGGGAGGAACTCAAAGGAAGTGCCAGGTTTTGTCTACTGGAGTTTCAGTTTAGCTCTAGTAGTGAAGAAGGAAGGAGCCCTGTGCTCCTTCGGTGCGCAGTTTTAGTCGGGAAACGCATGTTAGGCCCCAAATTTCGGTCTGCAGCTTGTGCAAGTGCTTGTTCGGACTGCTTCCGACCTGTGAAGAGAATCAAGGAGATCTGAAGAGTAGAAACCAGGCTCACTCTGTAGAAGACTGGAGAAATTGCTGAATCGCTCTCGGTCTGTCAGGAACTGAATCTGCTGTGTGCTCTCCCGGGTATTGTACAGTAATTGCGATCGGGATAGAGAAGTAGCCTGCCTAGTATAGTACTTTCCTTTTACATAGAAATGTGTGTAGTGCTTGTGAGGACTCGTGTTTCAAATCCCCTGCACAGTGAATTGAGTGCATGAAGCTGGAAGTAAACCCCAGCTTAATCCAGACTACATCCATTTGCTCCAAACTGCATTGGGGTCCAGTCACAAGGACCTTGCCCACATGGTCTGTTCCTCCTGGCAATCCAGGACAGCCTACCTTCCATTCAGTTTTCAGTACAGGGCTGTGAGTACAAGCAGGGTAGCTTCCTGCCATCGGTTTATCGAATTGCAAGTGTGTCATCTAATTGCTTGTTTTTTTTTATTTCTCATGAACTGAGACAACCGGCTCTGGATTACAATTTGGGTATTGTGCATGCATTTTCCATCTTCAGGTCCCCAACCAGCTGCACCAAATAGGCTAGCCTCTCATTGCCTGGGTACCCAGTAAGAGTGTCATTTGGGACATTTGGGATTCTGAAATACGTGCACAGTGTGATTATTAATGCGTTTAAACTAATTAACCTGATTTCCCCCTGTCCTTGTTATATCCCCCTAAATAAATCAGATCTGTTTGTTTCAGCAAAGTTACACTGCCTGCGGTATTCGTTTATGTTAAAGTATTGTACTGTGGTTTTTGCACTGTATCATTTTGTTTTACAGGGAGTCCCCAGAGTCACGCTGACCAAACCAGTCCTGGGGGGTAAGTGTATACTGTGAAGGTAATTCTGATATATTGTGTGGGCTACCAGTGGGAAGAAAGGGGGTTCGCAGTGTCCCAGAGGGCTGTGACCAAGTTAGTTTAACTATTGCAAACCCAGACCTCTGGGTGGAGGCACTTGTCATTAGACCTAGGCCCCTCAACCTGTTAGCAGTTAGGCAGGCAGGGGTAGTAGCCCTTGGGATAGCGCCACCTAGGGGTTACACCTGTCTACTCTGGCTCCCTGCCACTTCCCTAACTTCTGCCTTAATCTGCTAAGAGTTTTTCCCCTACTGAAACGTCATCAGCAACCCCCTTCGCACCATCTTTAGCTCTCAGACATCCTTTCCAACTCTCTCACTTGTCTTCCTCCCCCACCTCTTCCGTTTGTGGATTCAATTGGCGCCGTTCCACCAGCCTCTTCTAACCTATTATTGCTGCCTGTACTACTCTGCCTCAACCCCTCCCAAGCTCCTTTGTCCTCATAGTCTGCGCCCACCCATGCGGATACCCCTGTATGCCTGCCCCTATTATATTAATTGGAGTCCCTTTCACTTTTTCCTGCAGATTCCAGCCCTCAGAGGGCTCTCAAGCTCCACGGCCCCTCAGAATCGCTGCCAGCCGTGGGTCCACACACAGCCGACCAGCAGAGCTTCAGGTACGAGATATTTTCCCTTCTTAGCCCTGGACCACCCACGGATTGAAAGCCGCATTTACAATTGGGCTCTTCCCTGGCTGCTTCCCAGACCCCATTGGCTGCATTAACTATTTCACTGGCCTAATTGGGGCTTGCTGGGCGTGCGGGACTGAATTACCATTTTAGACTTTTTAAATCTGTTGCTCGTCGGCAACACTAGATAAGCTGATTTTGCTGGTTTTAGAAAAAAAAAACTCTTGCCATTTTTAGCTTTTCTAGTTGCTACTAATTTGCAATTTTTTGGCCCCCGCACCCTCCCCCTCTTCCTATCTTAATTAAATACTTTTACTGGGGAGCCTGCCACTCCCCCACCCCTTCCCATTGGGCCACATCTCTGGCTACTTCCCTCCTTAAAGGGACTCTGTTCCTCTGTCTTGGTACTCATTCCTTAAAGGGTTTCTGCACCACTGTCTTGGCAGCTCCTTTACAGCCTGTACCCTTGCTCTGTGCAGTCCCCAAGTCTGATGGCTGCACTAACAGCCATTATCATTTACGGATGGATCCTGTTTCGAAATAACAGCTTTAAAGGAAAAATGGGTGATCCACCCCAACAGGACCCTCCTAGGCAGTATGGTTTGCCAAAGATCGTTTTCACAAAATGTTCCACCCACACAAGGAGCACTGACTCCCTCCTGCGCTCCACTCTCTTTCCCCAGCTCAGACCTTCTATCTACATTCGTATACCACTCCTCCTTACAGTTAGAGTGGTGCTCTATGGCCTGTCTCTCTGCCACCACCTCACCACCCCTAGCAACACTTCCCACAAAGCTTCAAGTACCAAATGTCAAAACAAAGCCGCCTTAAAAACAATTATAAACTGTCTCAGGAAGTTGCTAGTACTTCTCCTACTCTGCTCCGGGAATGTTGAACTTAAGCCTGGCCCATGCCTCCTGCTTGGGGCCCCATCGGACCTCTCGCAAGTTAAAGGCCTTAGTTTCCTACACATAAATGTTTGCAGCTTACCAAAAAAATTTGACTTAGTCCAGGCTTGGGTATTACACACAGTACCTGACATAGTTATGATTTCAGAGACATGGCTCTCAAGCCATATCCCTGACAAAACGATCAATATACATGGATATAACCTGTTCAGATGTGACAGACCCACTAGGGGAGGTGGATTCGCTATCTATGCCAAGATCAAATACCGTGTCTCAGACATTGTTCAGACCTCCCTCCCTAAGGAATTTGAATGCCTTTCCCTTAAGTTAACCATTTCACCTGAAGTAGCCCTCTTAATATCTGCCTGTTATAGGCAGGGCCCCTGGTGCTCTGCGGCAGAATTTTCTGATTTCTGCAGCAGGGCTCCTTGATTTCTTCGGCAGCATTTTCTGATTTCTGCGGCATGATTTATTCATTTCTCTGGCAGAATACAGTCCTGTCATTGGCTAAATATGATGTGATGTCATCAATGACATCATATGCTGAGCATAGAGGAGGGGCTTCAGGATAAACAAGGTGGGAAAGAAAGCCTGACACTATGGAAAAACAGTATACTTATATGAAAATTCACCAAAAACAATGAATTCTGCAGTACTATATATATATATATATTCTGCAGCAAATTCCTCAACCGCAGAACTGCAGAATTCAAGGGGCCTTGGTTATTGGCCACCCTCTGTGACGCTTGGCATTCTAGAACACCTACACTCCATACTGGTTAAGGTGAACTTAGAAAGCATAATAATGGGAGATTTCAATCTGAAATGGAACGATGCCTGCGCTAACAAGATTAAAGAGTTCTGCGATGTACACGGGTTAACCCAGATGACTCTGGAGAACACCAGACCAAACAAGAAAAACCCCAGCCACAGTACCCTACTGGATCTTATGCTTGTCAGTGAGCCTCACAACATCACCCGTACAGGAGTTTTTCATGGTGACTTCAGTGATCACTGTGCCACTGCCTGTATTCGCCGGTCCCATAACAGGCTGTCTACGTCTACCTTCAAGCTAAAAAGAAGCCTAAAATACTTCTGCCAGACCGCCTTCCTGACAGACCTTTGTAACATCAACTGGCAGAATTTCTATCTGGCCACCCCTGTTACTGAGGCTTTTAATATTTACCAAAACCTACTAGTGGGACTGATAAATAAACATGCTCCACTTAGGAGGATCAAAACAAGGAAAAGGACTTCCGGTGATGCAGTGAGCCTAATGGCAGCCTAGTCTCACTGCTCCAGGACCCCGGATTGTTTAAATTCCTAATCGTTAGCCATCCGAGTGCTAAAAAGCTACAAAAACATTCTTCAAAGCCTTAACATAATCGGCCATCATGGGAAGAACAGAAAGGAAAGATCTTGTAGCAACACCAAGGCATGCCTTGTCGCAGAACGAAAAGCGGCCTACTAGCCCCTTTCCCTTATGCTCCTCCTTGCTGACAATCTCCGGAGATGACGATTCTGATTCAGAGACTACATCAACTTTTACAAAGGCTGACGGTAAAAGAATGCTAAGTATTCTTCATAGAATTGACTCCAAAATATCCAGTTTGCAGACTGATTTTAAAAAATTGTTAGACGGTGTGCATGGTGCAGCAGCCATGCCCATTTGGGGCAATGGAAGTTGGTAGCAGGATGTAGCAAAAGCCTCACCTCAGGTGGCCTAGGGCAGCATGGTGCAGCAGCTCCCAATGTGGAGGCAGGGGGACCTAGAACTCTAGGGCTTAGCAGAGCACAGCAGTCCTGACTGTGGAAACAAGAACAGGGGGCAACAGGTGCAGCATCCCTGACTGGGGTGGGGGAGAGAGGGCAGCAGGGTGCAGCAGGGCGCACAATCCTGACTGTGTGGGAGAAGACAGTGGGCAGCAGGGTGCAACAGCCTCGAATGTGAAGCAGAAGGGGGGGGCTTGTGGGGCAGGGGACAGGCGGCAGCAGAGTGCAGCTGCCTCAGCTGTGGGGAAGAGACACGGTACATTGAGATGCCATATGGTGTTTCTGTTTATACACATACATGATGTATTTTCACACAGAAACCACCAAAGCACTGAAATTTGTGAGTTCAGACAGGACATGTGCTTGAAATAGTAGAATGTGACAGGCACCTGTCTGTCAATCTAATGCAAAAAAAATGCCCTTACATGAATGTATTTATGAAGGTTACATCAAAGACAAACTATTTCTATGAATGAACAAAATGTAGATTTACTTTATATTCATTATACAAACCTGCGTTATATAGTTAGAAAAAATCAGAGTTTTAATAAGAAAGAATAGAGAGCTATGATGCAGACTAGCTGATCTCTCACAGAGGAAGATTTCCACTACTTCAGTTCAGCACTGAAACTCAAATTATCAACTTTTATAAGAAGAGAATGATAGATTTTAAGCTAATCTATCTAAACACAAACCACAGACTGAGTTTGTAAAACACCTGGTGAGCAAACCATTAACGTTACAGCGTGCTGTGATTGGGAATCTGAAGCAGCAAGCTACAGTATTCCACAATGATGTCATCGCTCTCCAAGCCTGACTGAGAGAGACAGAAATAACTCCCTTGTTTTCAGCCAATGTAGAGCAAGTTAACTTTTGATTTAAAGAAAACCACATAACCAAACAGCATGAAAATAAATTTCAGGAAACTAATCATGACACAGGGACTTGAATTCAAGTTTTATTAACAATATGCAAAAACCTTTGCACATGATCTTTAAAGAGCACCTATCATGATGGTCCAAAAAGTTACAGCTTGTAATCATTATATGCAGTACTAGACCAGAAAGTGTGTGTAGATTTATTTTTGGCCAGGTCAACTTGGCCTTCCATATTTTGATTTGGTTTTGAGCCCGGCTTTAGCCCTGCTGTACTTGCCTTTGCTGTTCAGCTGCTGGGCTGCTGGCTCCTGACTCCTGATGACATCACTATAGGACAGAGGAGTGACTCACACTGTGCAGTACCATGCAGTTGCAACATTGTTGCAAGAGAAAACTACCAGTACTCAGTGTATATACTGTGTTCCCCCTTCCCCAAGACACCCTGTTAGCAATGCATCATGCCAAAATCCAAATGCCTTGTCAGTATGTTTTTTTTTTTTTGTTTATTTGTTACATTGTCTCTGCCCTATAGTGATGTCTGCAGTACAACCCCAGGCCCACAGCAACACCAGGCTTGCTATAGAAGCTCTGATATACCCTGCAGTTTTTAGCAGCTCAGAATGCAAAAACTAACTACAGCGGACGGTAATGAAATACAATTCCAGAATCAATGCAAGAAGGGGTAATTTCTGCATGAAGGCGCTCTTTAAGGCCGCACCTCGAGTACTGCATGCAGTTTTGGAGGCCACACTTAAAGAGGGTCATTAAACTCCCGGAGAGGGTCCAGAGGAGGGCAACCAAAATGATTTGGGGCTTGGGGGACAGGACCTAAGGGGAGAGGCTCGAAGAGCTAAATATGTACACAATGGAAGAGAGAAGGGACTGAGAGGACATAATAGAGGTCTTCAGGTACATGAAGGGGTAAATAGGGGAGGAACAATCAGGATGCTTCAAAGGAAGGAGGAGGCGGGCAACTAGAGGGCATGGGTGGAAGCTGGAGGGGGAGGATTCAGGGGAGAAAGGAGGAGGTGCTACTTCACTGAGAGGGTGCTGGAGCCATGGAATGCGCTGCCCAGGGGGCTGGCGGAGGGGTTCAAGAGGGGGTGGGACAGGTACAGGGGAAGGGTTCTGGAAGCAAAATCCAGTGCAGCGAGAAATATCCGGAACTGGGAAGGGAGAAGCCGGAGAGGGCGAGGGGGGCAGCAAGGTCAGCTCCTAGGGTGGGGGCTGACCAAACGAGCAGACACGAAAGACCATCAGGCCTGTTCTGCTGGCATTTTAGTATGTTAGTAAGATTGGCTTCACAGATCTTTCTGAGCGACGTGGCAAAGTTGGCACCGGCACTTGCACTTCTGCGTCAGCATTTGGGGTGATCAGTCCCGGTTCATTGTCCGGCAACGAAACAGCTTCAGAAGAAATGGGTTCCACTGCACGTTCTTGTGGTTGAGTACTAGTTGAGTACTAGTTTCAGGCTCTCGGGTTCGAGCGTCACTATCACTCTCTGCCTCTTCAGGCTCGCTGGCATTTGTCGGAGGGATTTCTGCAAAGTCAGAATCATCCAGGACACATTTATCCAGTGCTCGAACAGGATTAGTATCGCTAGAATGGAACAGTTCACTTAGCCCACTTAGTTCATTAGCACTTGCATGGTCACTTGTAGGGTCACTACTTGCTTTATTGTGTTCAAGTTCACCGATTGTTATCAATTCCACCATACAAAGCCATTCAGCCTCTTCAATATCCACACTGCGAGCATCACTTTCTAAAGGTTCAGGCACAAGGGATGAATTAGAATCTGCTAATACAGCTGGAGGTTCAGAGTCATTACTGTAGTTAACGGAGGGAATTCCCTGGAACACTCTTTCAAGTTCAAAAGAAGGGTAGAAGGCAGTACAGAATTCACTTTTGTCATCACTTTCAGACTCAGCATTTTCAGTATCTGCAATGTTTGCAGGATTGGAGACGTTATTAGGGGGAACAGGCTGGGAAGCAGAAGTGTGCCGAGTTTGTTGCTGGAACATAGCAGCAGACCTATTCACAGGGTGCCGAGGAGCTTCAGTCTCTTGAACGTTGTTGATTACAATTTGGCCGACACGTTAACAGGTGATTTCTGTGAATGGTTTTGACAGCACGAGGGTCCCCTTCTGGACATACTTTATACACAGGCAGATCATTTAGCCTACTGACTACTACAAATGGAATGTGACTCCAGCAGTCAGCTATTTTGTGTTTACCTGGAAGTCCAAAATTTTTCATCAATACTTTGTCACCTGGTTGGAGCTCTTGGGCTTTAACACGTTTGTCATGACGAGTGTTGTTGGCCAGGTTTCTCTTTGCTGCCATGGTATTTGCAAGCTGATAGGCATGATCTAATTGTGCTTTTAACTGTTTGACATACTGTAGGTAGTTTTCTGACTGAGCACCATCAGGAGACACTCCAAAGCACCCATCCACTGGGTGACTGGCTTCTCTGCCAAACATAAGGTGGTACGGTGAAAAACCAGTACCATCATTCTTTGTGCAATTATAGGCATGTACAAGCGTGCTTATCTGTTGGCTCCACTTTGGCTCATCTTTAGGTTGCAGGGTGCCCAGCATATCAAGCAAGCTTCAGCTAAACCTTTGTGGTTGCGGGTCTCCTTGTGGATGATAAGGGATTGTTCTGGATTTTCTTACACCCCATAAGGACAACAGTTCTTTGATAAGTCTGCTTTCGAAATCTCAGCCTTGATCCAAATGGATACGCTGGGGGGGCACCGTAATGTACGAAAAACTTTTCAACAAGAACTTTGGCTACAGTTGAGGCCTTTTGGTCTTTGGTTGGGTAGGTCTGTGCATATCTTGTGACGTGATCCGTGACTACCAGTACATTAGCAATGCCTTTTGTATATCTTCTAACAGTAATGTATCTGTGTCCTCCCCCTGGTCTGGAGGCCTGTAGACAACACCAGTTCATATGGCTGTCCCATTTCCTGTTTCCAGGGTGACCCACAATTCTTCTGGCTCCTTATGTGTATTCTGAATTTCTGTAGCTTTGATATTTCCATTGACATACAGGGCTACCCCCCTCCCTCCCTTTGCACCTCAGTCTCTTCTGAACAGTACATAGCTAGGTACTGAAGTCTCCCAAGTGTGGTTACTGGTTAACCATGTCTCGCTAATGGCTACTATGTCCAGTTTAGCCTTTGTCATTGTTGCCTGCAGGTCTGGGATCTTGTTTCCCAGACTGCAGGCATTTGTGTGCATGATTGTCCATTGGCCAGATTTCAGTGTGTTAGTTGCTGGGCGAGGTCCGGCATTTCCCCTGCGCGTCATATGTGGAGCTGGACCCTTTTCCTTACCTGGTGATGCAAATGAACTACAAACTTGCTGAACTCCTGTTTGATCACCAGCTGGGGGCTGAAAACCTTAAGTTCTCAGTACATGCAGATTTAGAAATACTTGAATTTCTGGACATTAAGATCAGTAAAACCACTAATGCTGTTGCCACAGGCCTGTACAGAAAGTCTACAGACCATAATCTGATATTACATTTTCACAGCTGTCCCCATTACATACCAAAATTAATGCACCCTAAGGCCAGTATTATAGGGCATGAAGAAACTGTAGTGATGATTTCAGCTTTCGGAAAAGCACACTGGACATAGATAATAGGTTTGCAGTAAGAGGGTATCCGATTAAAGTCATTGAAAAAGCTAGCTGTGCAGCATAGGAAAAAGACAAATTGGAATTATTAAATTATGCCACAGACACCACTACAGAGAGAGAGAGAGAGAACATAAATTACATTTTCTGTTGATGTACTCTCCTCAGTCCCATTTGATACAAAATGTTGTTGAAACACATTGGCATGTCCTTGAGACCGACAGTAAACTAAAGGAAGCAGTGCAACATGGGTTCAGAATGGTTTGTAGGAGAGATTCCAGTATAGGGGTGTTGTTTCCCAGAGTTACCATGGCAACAAGGGATTTGACAGCAGTCTAAACAGACAATTGAAAGGAATGCATGCCTGCGGTAATTGCACATGCTGCAGTTTAGGGAACAGAAATGACACATTCACCAGTGTGAAGGTGAACAACATTTTTGACATAAGGGATTTTAGAACTTGTGGAACTGGGTCTGTGATTCACCTAGCCACATATACTTGCCAAGCTTTTTATATGGGTAAGATGATTGGACCCTTCAGAAGACGAATAACAGAACATACAGTATCAGAGCCATTGAAAATAAATGACAGAATGGATGCATTCGCGAAACACATTGCTGAAACTGATAGTAGCTATTAATCCTCATTCCAGGACTTTGAGGAAGTGACCACTGGTCCTCGAGGTGGAGACTTGAACAAAAAAATCAGGATGCGTGAGTGTTTTGGGCAATGTACAATAAGCTGGAAACTTTACGTTTACCTGGACTCAGTGAACGTTTTCAGCTTGCTCCATTTCGGACAGACTAAAATGATATTATCGTGTCTCCTACATGTGATTTTCTTTGGATTTTGCATTATATCAGTACTGAGAGTTACAGAAATGCCATTGGCATATGTAATATTAGTACCAGATGACATAAAAACAGAAACATAGAATCTGACAGCAGATAAGGACCGCTTGGCCCATCCCTGCCCTTTTTTGCTTCCATACTGCCACAACACACATTACTTGGTCTCTGGCTCCCCCACCTTTGCTTTCCACTAAGGTTCCCTTGTGCCTATCCCATGCATGCTTGAAGCCCACCACTGTTTTTGCCCCCACCACCTCTTCTGGAAGTTTGTTGCAGCAGGCATCCATTGCTCTTTCAGTGAAGAAGTCCTTCCTCACATTTCTCTTGAATTTACCCCTTCCAGCTTCATGGCTTGTCCCCTTATTCTTGTGCATCTTTTCCTCTGAAACATTCTCCCCTCCTGTACTTTATTCACTCCTGTGAGGTATTTATGTCTATCACATCCCACCCCTTCTCCCGTCCATGGTGTACGCAGGGGGTCCTTCAGTCTCTCCTCATAGGGCTTCTGATGTGGACCCTGCACCATTTTAATTGCCCTCCTCTGGATTGCCTCCAATCCGTCTATGTCCTTCCTGTGATGTAGTCTCCAGAACTGGACACAGTACTCCAGGTGGGATCTCACCAGCGATCTATACAGTGGCAACACCACCTCCATCTTTCTGCTAGTGATACCATTCCCTATGCACCCCAAGATCCCACTGGCCCTACCCACTGCCTTGCCACACCGCTTTACCACCTTGAGGTCATTGGATATGATTACTCCCAGGTCCCTTTCCTGTTTGATGACTGTCAATACCTCTTCTCCCATTTTTACATTCTCTTGCTTGCATGCATGCGCAAGGAATATCTTACAACAGTATGACTTTTGGAAGTGTGTGATCCTCCTCGCAAATGCAGTGCTCAGTGTAACAGGCGCAACCCTACCAGCCCAATACATGCAGAGCTATGTATGACAGCAGTTCAGCTGTGTTGGTCTTCACTTCTAAGAAAAGGTCTGCTGCAATCAGCAGTGGTAGCGTGTATGCAATTAGCATATGGACATCAGCCGAACTGCTGTCATGAACAGCTCGGCATGAAATCCCTCCCTCTACTAATGTCCTCCCCTCCCTCATTAGTGTTCTCCCTAGCCCCCACGTTGTGTGCCAAGGGGGTACCCAATCCCCCTCAGCTCATGTGCCCCCCCAGCACACTGTGTGGCCAAAGGGGGTGCCCAATCCCCCATCAGCTGCAGCCCCCAACAAGCACCCAGTTGGCACACTGGGAGCCCACTAGCGTGCTCATGCTTCCCCACACACACTGTATGGCGTGGGGTGCCCAATCCCCACCAGCCCAGTCCCCCACCCCAACAAACACATAGGTGGCATGCTGGGACCCCACCCCAGTGTACCAAAGCATCCTTTTTTTTTTTAATTTCTGTGAAACAAGAAAACAGTCCCTCGGTGAGTCCCTTGCCCCCGCCAACCGCACCCACCCTCTGCGCACCCACCTCCCACACCCCCTCACCCCATACTTACCTCTGGAGCCGGTCGACGATCTTCGGTGTACCGGGAACACATCTGCACTCTGCAAAGCCAACCACGAACTGAGGAAATGCCGGTAAGCTGTATATTGGCATAATTAGGGTTTTTCCAACTTAGGTGGATATCTCGGCCATTTTTTTGACTTTTGGCATCAAATCTTCAACATGGGTTCTTGACACCCCTTCTCATGAATTCAGTCACTGTCATGGTGTTATTTGGTCCTGAAAGGTGATTTTGCGGTCACTGTGCGGAATCACCTTTCAGGACTGATTACCGAAACGACAGTGTCGGCGTTCATTAGGTGGGCTCTCAAAAAGCCTATGTTGCAAATTTGGTGAAACAATTCCAAACAAGCATTTGTCAATACCGAATGTTTGCTTGCTGGCATTGGCAGTGGTAGTGTAAGATTACAGAACTGCGTAATAGGAATGGCAGTGAAGTATTGAACTGAAGCCAACCCCACCACCACCCTGCAGAAGTGACAGGCATTGGGGTGTGCGTTTGGGTCGTCAGGCATAGCGGCCAGCCATTTCACCACACCCCACTCTGCAGAGACTGACAAGTGTCACGTTGTTCCTTGGGGTCTTTGGCCTTATCGCACCCATTTCATTAGGAAATCACGGTGAGATGGGTGCGATATAGAAGAATGGGGCGAAGTTTGGGGTCAAGAGTCCAAGGCATACCTCGATGCCTCTCAGTGACTGCAGGGTGTGGAATGGTATGAGCATCACAGGCAAGAATCCCAAGTCACACCCTGATTCCTGTCATTCTCTAGAGGGTTGGCGATTTGGTTGAAAAGCCTAATACCTCAGGCATTCATTGGTATTTTCACTCCAAATTTTCAACATGTTTGTTTTGTGACCCCACCTCATGAACAGGGGAAATATCAGTTTGGTAGCGAAGCTGCTTATGCACAGTGACTACGGCATTTAGCACCACAGGTGCAAAATATTCGAACAGGATGTAAAAATGACAGCTGTACTCTTTCATGGGGAGGTGTAAAAATGGCTATGTTGCAAATGTGTAGTAAAAATATTTAAAAATGGTGAAGTCACGCAGTACATAGAAACTGTGCAACGCACCCAGTAATATAATTAGGTTGGGGATTTTTTATAGCAGATTGTCAACTCAGGCATTTTGGTGCCTCCGATCATGAACAGTGTCACTGTGATTTTCTTTATCTGTGCCGAACAATAATTTCCCACAGCGACCACGCATCTCTGCACTGAAAGTGTGAAAACACACTTCGGCCATGTTGTGAAAAATGGCAGCTGTACTGTTCATAAGGAAGTGTAGAAAATTCCACTAGTGAAAATCTGGACTGAAAATATTACAAAGTCATGAACTAACGAGGATGCGTGGAAACTGCACAATGCTCACTCGTAACACAGTCATTTTATGGACTTTTGTCACCAAATTTTCAACATAGCCATTTTAAGACCTCTGCTCATGAACAGTGTAACTGTGATTTTCTTAATCTGTCCTAAACATTGCTTTCGCACACCAACAGCACCATTGTGCGTTACATGTGCGATAACACATTTTGGGTGACATATGAAAAATTGCAGCTGTACTGTTCATAAGGAAGTTTAATGAAATGGACATGTTGAAAATCTAGAGTGAAAATATTAAATTTGCAAACTTACGAGCATGCATAGGAACTGTGCAACGCACACTCGTAAAACAGTCATTTTTAGGAATTCTTTCACCAGATTTTCAACATTTCCATTTTAAGATCTCTGCTCATGAACAGTGACACTGTGATTTTCTTAATGTGTCCCATACACTGAGTTCGCACAACGACTGCGCCATTGTGCGCTACATGGGCGGAAACACATTTTGGGTGAGATGTGAAAAATGACAGCTGTACTACTCATAAGAAGGTGTGGAAAAATGGCAATGTTGAAAATCTGGAGTGGAAATATTGAAAATTCGCAAACCTATGAGCGTGCGTAGGAACTGCACAACGCACGCTCGTAAAACAGTCATTTTTAGGAATTTTTTCACCAAATTTTCAACATAGCCATTTCAAGAACTCTGCTCATGAACAGTGTCACTGTGATTTTCTTAATTTGTCCTGTACATTGATTTCGCACACTGACTGCGCCATTCTGCGCTACATGGGCGGAAACACATTTTGGGTAAGATGTGAAAAATGACAGCTGTACTACTCATAAGAAGGTGTGGTGAAATGGCAATATTGAAAATCTGGAGTGAAAATATTGAAATTTCACGAACTTACGAGCCTGCGTAGGAACTGCAGAACGCACTCTCGTTAAACAGTCATTTATTGGAATTTTGGCACCAAATTTTCAACATGGGGGTTTTGGCCCCCCTTCTCATGAACAATGTCACTGTCATGGTGGTATTTAGGCCCAAAGGGTGATTTTGCAGTCACTGTGCAGTCACTGCACGAAATCACCCTTCGGGCCTGAATAACGCCATGACAGTGACATCATTCACGAGAAGGGGTCCCAAAAACCCCATGTTGAAAATTTGGGCAAAATTCCCAAAATGGCTGAGATATGCAATAAAGTTGAAACCTCCTATCTAGCCCATTATACAGCTTACGGCATTTCCTCAGTTCGCGGTCAGCTTTGAAGAGTGCAGGCGTGTTCCGGTCCACGAAGATCATCGCCCTGGAGTCGGAGGAAGTATGGGGTGGGGGTGTGGGGAGGCTGGAGTGCGCAGTGGGTGGGTGCGGGTTGTGGGAGGGGTGGAGACGCACCGCTGGACCGTTTTGTCTTACACGTAAAAAATAAAAAAGACATCGTGGGACCATTTGCCCGCTGGGGTAGGCTCCCAGCGTGGGCACAAGGACTTTGGGCGCCCAGCCGATGGGGGATGGGCACCCCTGTCGGCAAAAAGGAGAGGAAAAAAAAACTAGTGGGACTGTTTGCCACGCTTGGGGTGGGCCCCAGCGTGGCACAAGGACTTTGGCGTTTCAGCCGACGGGGATTGGGCACCCCATCGGCAAAATGACCTGATTGCCATGCTGGGGTGGGCTCCCAGCGTGGCACCAACTACTGGGGAGACGATGCAGCTCAGCCGACGGGGTTTGGGCACCCGTCGCATACACTGCGCATGAGGGCGCACGCCTGTGGCTGGGGAGCTGCGTGAGCAGCTTCTTATCGCTGGTCACTCAAGCGTAGCTCCCCCTTTCAACCACTGGCTAATCTTTTTAATAAATCATGGGAGGATGGTGTGGTACCCGAGGACTGGAGGAAGGCGGATGTGATTCCCCTTCACAAAAGTGGGTCCAAGACAGAGGCAGGAAACTACAGACCTGCCAGTCTGACCTCTGTGGTAAGGAAAGTGATGGAGTCACTTCTGAAGGAAAGAATAGTCGAGTACCTAGAGGCCAGTGGAGCACAGGACCCAAGGCAGCATGGGTTCACAGCGGGAAGGTCATGTCAGACGAATCTAATAGATTTCTTTGACTGGGTGACCAAAGTAGTAGACCAGGGAGGGGCTGTGGACATGGCCTACCTAGACTTTAGCAAGGCATTTGACACAGTCCCACACAAAGATTAATAGTCAAATTAACCAGCCTGGAGTGGGACCCTGGGTGGTAGCCTGGGTAAAACATTGGCTGGACAACAGGACACAGAAGGTAATTGTAAATGAGTCCATTCTGAAGAAAGAGGGGTTACTAGTGGGGTACCGCAGGGTTCAGTATTGGGTCCAGTCGTTTTTAATGTCTTCATCAGTGACATTGCAGAGGGACTGGAAGGAAAAGTATGCCTTTTTGCAGATGACACAAAAATCTGCAACAGGGTTGATACACAAGGAGGCATGGAAAGGATGAAAAGGGACTTGGCAAGGTTGGAGGAATGGTCAGAAGTATGGCAGCTAGGATTCAATGCAAATGTAACCCCTCTGCAAATGGGGGTTCCCAAAAGACTTCAGGAGCTTGCTTGAATGCTCCAAGCCTGAATGGTGTTTGGTGTTTAAGCCATTTATCAGGAGTGTTTTTAGAACCTCTGGCACTGTCTCTTAAGAGCTGTCTGCTTGCAGACATAATTAGTTGTATGGGGGACTGTGTGTTTCTTTGAGTACCACTCGAGCTGCTGCCAATTCACTCCATTTTTGCAGTCACTAGGAGTGCAAAGGGAACCTATCTGAAAGATGTAACTGTTTGCCAGAAATCATTTACAGTAATAATGAAATTATAGTTTGTCTAACCTGCTTTCTTTGAAGTCAGAACTGTGTCTGCCTAGTTCCCCATTCTGGTTTTGAACTGCTGAACTGGACCAATCAGTGTGGGGTAAGCTAGCTCTAAAATGGTGCCTGGACGAATCAGAACTTGGACTCATAATCTGAGCCAGCCCCAAGAGGATTGTATGGGCAGTGACTCTGGGAGATGTAGTTTAGACTTGGTGCCTTTTGGACCAACAGCAGCAGTCTATTGTGAGTGACAGCCAATCCAGTCAAGAACTGGGAGGAACTAAAAGGAAGTGCCGGTTTTGTCTGTTGGAGTTTCAGTTTTAGATCTGGCAGTGAAGGAAAGAAACCCTGTGCTCCTTCAGTGCACAGTTTCAGTCAAAAACGTGTGTAAGGCCCAGAGTTCCGGTCTGCAGCTTGTGTAACTGCTTGTTAGGACTGAATCCGTCCTGTGAAAAGAATCAAAGGATCTCTGAAAGTAGAAACCAGGCTCACCCTGTAGAAGACTGAAGAAATTGTTGGATTGCACTGGTCTGTCAGAACTGAATCTGCTGTGTGTTCTCCGGGTATTGTGCAGTAATTGCGATCGGGATAGAGAAGCAGCCTGCCTGGTATAGTACTTTCTTTTTTACCATATAAATGTGTGAAGAGTCTCGTGGAGCTCAAAAGTAGCCCTGCTGACGTTGAAGGACCCTATCTTGTTTGGAGGTCGTGAGTACTAATTCAGGGTCGCTCCTGTTGAATTGCCACATTAAATCCAAATGGAATCACTGTACTGCTGACTGTTGAAGCTAATTTTCTTTTCACTGTGTGAAAGGGCCCCTACCAACTGCCACCAGTTTGGACTAGCCACTAGGGCTTGGGTGCCCAGGGACAGTAACTGGTAGGGATAGGCCTTGCACAGAGCCACAGGTAGATAGTAAAGTGATAAGCTAATTAACCTAATTAACCTGATTTCCCCTGTCCTTGTTATATCCCCCTAAATAAATCAGAGCTGCTTGTTTCAGCAAAGTTATACTGCCTGAGGTATTTGTCTATGTTAAAGTACTGTACTGTGATTGTTGCACTGTATCTTATTTCAGGAGGTCCCAGTGCCGAATCAGACCTGGGGGTAAGTGTATACTGTGAAGGTAATTCTGATATATTGTGTGGGCCACTAGTGGGAAAAAAGGAGGTTGCAGTGTCCCAGAGGGCTGTGACCAAGTTAGTTTAATTATTGCAAACCCTGACCTCTGGGTGGAGGCACCCGCCATTGGATCCAGGCCCCTCAACCTGTTAGTGGCAAATCAGGCAGGGGTAGTAGCCCCTGGGATAACGCCATCTAGGGGTTACACAAAGAAGTGCAAAATAATGCACCTGGGAAATAAGAACCCAGGGGAAGAATACACAATGGGTGGGGAGGTAGTAACAACAACAAAAAAGGAAAGGGACCTGGGGGTAATCATATCAGATGACCTTAAGGTTAGCAAGCAATGTGAGAAGGCAGTAGGGAGGGCTGGGGGTATACTGGGATGTATAGGGAGAGGCATCATCAGCAGAAAACAAGAAGTTATTATCCCTCTGTACAGACAGTTGGTGAGACCCCATCTGGAGTACTGTGTCCAGTTCTGGAGACCCCATCTCCAAAGGACATAGACAGGATAGAGGCAGTCAGAGGAGGGCAACTAAAATGGTGCAGGGTCTGCAAGAGAAGCCGTATGAGGAGAGACTAAAGGAGCTTAATATGTATACCCTTGAGGAAAGAAGGAGAGGGGGACATGATAGAAACTTTAAGTACCTCAGTGGAATCAACAAAGTCCAAGAGGTAGCATCTTTCAGAAAAAGAGACTTGCAAGAACAAGGGGACACAATTTAAAGACAGAAGGAGGAGGTTCAGGGGCAATGTGAGATATTATTTCACAGAGAGGTAGTGGATGCATGGAACAGCCTTCCTGAGGAGGTTGTGGCGTCTTTCGGATGAGGCGTTAAACCGAGGTCCCATCTGCCTGGATTGGTGGTAGTTCAGGTGGATGTTAAAGATCCCATGGCACTTATCGAAAGAGTGAGAATTTCCCCGTGTCCTGGCCAAATTTCCTCATTCACTAAAAATACCACCAACAGCTTAATCTGGTTCAAGGTCAGTTGGAATTCATCTGTATCCCCTTCCCCCGGGTCGTGCCTGAAAATAGGCAGGATTTGTCTAGTGCACTTACCCGGTCAACAAAAACTAAATAAATAAATAAATAAATAAAAACTGTGGGAGAATTCAAGAATGCATGGGACAGACTTAAGGCAATTCTTGTGGGGGGTAGGAAGAAATAGGCTGTTGGTTAACTAGGATCTGCGGCCTATCCTGTAGGTAGGGAAATGGGCAGACTAGATGGGCCTAGCAGTCCTTATCTGCCGTCAAAGTCTATGTTTCTATGTTTATTTGCTGCAAGTCAGTCGGCTCAGCTCCTCGCAGCAACAGAAGAATGTGCCACCATGTGATGCATTGCCATGCCACCGTGACTCACGGTGGTGACCAGATCCCGAATTTAGACCAGAGATGCTGACACAGAGGGACTGGGGTCGGGGAACTAGTCTGGCACAGGTACTGTGAGTGGGATGGCATGGGAGGGAGCAGGGATACCGACAGTCCGACACAAGAACACTGGGGGAGTCGGGACTATACTGGGAATGAGCACTCGCTCTCGATGGTGGAGGGGGCTCCGGGTGGGTTTCTTCAATTGTAGTCTACCTGTGGTGTGGGCAGAGCATCTGCCTCAGGCTGCCACCTTGTATGTAGGAGGCGGGAAGGGGTCGGGGGACAAACCAAAAATGGCCAGAGAGGACGGGGAATGAATGATACAGAGAGGAGGAGGCAGGGGAGGGGTTCTGTTCTGACTAACACCTGCCTCTGCCTGCCAGCAGCATAGCAGCAGCCTGAGCCAGTTTGTATAGCACTGTAAAGCCAATCATTGCACAAACACATGGTGTGTTTCTCCAACACCCATGTGGTATATGACTCCCGCTGTGTGCAGTCAGTAAGCAGTAGTGTCACAGTTAGTGGAGCGACTCGAGTGAGCAGCAGAGATTCGATTTTTAATCCTATCTTTCTTCTAATCTTGACTAAAAGTTATTAAACTATAATCATATTCTTACTTAAATAAGAGCAGTATATTCATAGTTAATTTTAACCTTCATTTTTGGGGGTCTGTAGAGAGTCGGGGGGGGGGTTGTGTTGAGTTGTGTTTTGATTGCTCACAGACGGCCTGTGACTCTTGAATGCCAAAACAATATTAATAAAAACATTTCTTATTCTCCCTTCCTCATTACTGTCAGTTGTGTGGTGAAGAGCAGACAGATTACAGTTCAAAAATTTACTGTAATAAAAATCACATTACCTATCTTTTTCTGCATTGCCTTGCCCTGACCCTCAGAGGTTTGTGTGGTGGCAGTATTAGCAAGCAAGGTTATTAGCACTGTCTGTAAGATAAAAAGCACTGCCAGCAGTGCCTACGTATAATAACCTAACCCCCTTGTGTTTTCTAATGTACAGGGTTAACAAGGGTTAGGGTAGGCAAGCAGGCTGTGAACTAAGCTAATCAATATGATTATTTTGTTTTAAAAGCCATTTTTACGTTTGCTTGCATGCATGCGCAAGGAACGTCTTGGGAGAATGGGACACTTTGGAGATGTGCCCTTCCCCTGCAATCCCCTGCTCCATTGAGCAGGCGTGGCAGTCCTGCACCAATCGGACACGGTGCTGTGTATGACAGCGGTGGTCTTCTCTTCAAAGAAAACCACCGCTGTCATACACAGCACCGTGTCACGCCGCCCTCCAAAACTTCTTGCTGCCTTGCTGGCGTTTCACCCCAGCGTGGCAACGTCTCGTTGTCGGGTCGACGGGGTTATCAATCCCGCCGGCTCCATGGCCCCCAGCCATCTTCTGCCACGCTTGGAGCCCACCCCAGTGTGGCAAACATCCCGCATCGCCAATTGTAAAAAAAAAAAACCCTGTAAATTAAAGCGTCCGACCACAGTCTTCCCACCCCGCACCCACCCTGCGCACCTGCCTCCTCACCCCATACTTACCTCCGGAGCTCTCTGCGATAATCATCGTGGACCGGGAACACGTCTGCACTCTTCAAAGCCAACCGCAAACTGAGGAAATGCCGGTAAGCTGTATAATGGGCTAGATAGGGGTTTCAACTTTATTGCATATCTCAGCCATTTTTGGGAATTTTTGCAACAAATTTTCAACATGGGGTTTTTGGGACCCCTTCTCATGAATGATGTCACTGTCATGGCATTATTCGGGCCCGAAAGGTGATTTCACAGTCACTGCATGAAATCACCCTTTGGGCCTGAATAACGCCATGACAGTGACATCATTCATGAGAAGGGGTCCCAAAAACCCCATGTTGAAAATTTGGTGAAAAAATTCCAAAAAATGACTGTTTTATGAGCGTGCGTTGCGCAGTTCCTACGCAGGCTCGTAAGTTTGTGAATTTTCAATATTTTCACTCCAGATTTTCAACATTGCCATTTTACCACACCTTCTTATGAGTAGTACAGCTGTCATTTTCATCTCACCCAAAGCGTGTTTCCGTCCATGTAGCGCACAATGGCGCAGTCAGTGTACAAATCAATGTATGGGACACAGTAAGAAAATCACAGTGACACTGTTCATGAGCAGAGGTCTTAAAATGGCTATGTTGAAAATATGAAAAAATTCTAAAATGACTGTTATGAAGCGTGTTTGCGCAGTTCCCACGCACACTCGTGAGGTTTGCGAATTTTCAATATTTTCACTCCAGATTTTCAACATTGCCATTTTACCACACCTCCTCATGAGCAGTACAGCTGTCATTTTTCACATCTTGCCCAAAACGTGTTTCCACCCATGTAGCGCACAATGGCACAGTCGGTGTGCAAACTCAATGTATGAGACACATTAAGAAAAACACAGTGACACTGTTCACGAGCAGAGGTCTTAAAATGGCTGTGTTGAAAATTTGGTGAAATAATTCCTAAAATTGACTGTTTTACGAGTGTGCGTTGCGGTTCCTATGCACGCTCATAAGTTTGCGAATTTTCAATATTTTCACTACAGATTTTCAACATTGCCATTTTACCACACCTCCTTATGAGCAGTACAGCTGTCATTTTTCACATCCTGCCCAAAACGTGTTTCCACCCATGTAGTACACAATGGCGCAGTCAGTGTGCGAAATCAATGTATGGGACACATTAAGAAAATCACAGTGACACTGTTCATTAGCAGAGGTCTTATAATGGCTATGTTGAAAATTTGGTGAAAAAATTCCTAAAAATGACTGCTTTATGAGCGTGCGTTGCGCAGTTCCTACGCACGCTCGTAAGTTTGCGATTTTTCAATATTTGCACTCCAATGACTTCCAAATACCTAAACAGCACATAGAAGCAAGCAACATTTGGCATTGACAAATGCTTGTACTTCTTTGTCACTGATTTTTTTAAGCCATGTCCAAGTGCCAAATACCACTGCAGATACCTGCAAGTGAACGTTCGGCATTGACAAATGCTTGTTTTAATTTTTTCAGTTCTTGGAAGAAGTTGGCATTCATCATACTAGTGTGTTCGGAGTAGACCTGCTGTGTGTTGTAATGCTCAGTCCTGTCTGATAATGCTGCTGTGATAATGGCATCTGGCTGGTCTCTTATTTGCTCTGGGGTCCTGTAATCTGCTGGGATAATGGTGTCTGGCTGGTCTCTTATTTGATTTGGGGTCCTGTAACCTTCCCAGCAGATCTGATGGGCTAATGGTGTCTGACTGGTCTCTTATTACCTCTGGGGTTCTGTAACCTTCCCAGTAGATATGCTAGGCTAATGGTGTCTGACTGGTCTCTTATTAGCTCTGGGGTCCTGTAACCTTCCCAGCAGATCTGTTGGGAAATGGTGTATCTCTTTCCATTGTCCTCAGTGGTCCAGTAACCAAATCTTTTCACATGTACCATTAAATACATGTCATGATAATCAGACTTTTCGAACATACATTTCACCATTAAAATGCAGGAAGCCACCATTTGAAGGTACAATTTTCAAAATTTTCCGGGGAAGCAAGCCCCCGGACCCTCCTAGCTTTATTAGGATTTTGACTATGTGGCATTAGCCCCCCCCAACTTTACACCTCTGGTGACGTCCCTGCTGTGAAGACTGAACACAATTATTTGCAACCTCCATGTCATTTGGGGCTTACTAAAAGGATGCCCTGTTGGCACTGGGTCCGTGGATGCGCGATGCCAGGCCTACCGGAGGGTGGGACCTGGGCATCATGAGGGGACTTTATGAAGTGTCAACTGGCGCAACAAGGTAGTTGAAAGTTGATGCTTGTTCAAGGAGGAACAGGTTGAGGCCTGCTTGTAGGCCAGGCCAGGTGGGCCACCAGTCGGGGCTCGAAAGGCTCGAGGCCGGGTGGGGAGATTGTCCCCCAGTCCCAAAGCTGAGGAGAACCCCTCACCAGCCTACTGGTGGGAAGGGAGGACAGCTGTCTGCAGCTGTAGAAAAAGACAGAGACCAGAGAGATGGAGCTGGTCTGGTTCCATGTGGTGAAAGTGCTGTCAGGGTGGCTGCCACGGAAGGCCCGAGCCACGTAGTGGCAGGGAAGTGGAACCGGAAGGTTCAGAGTGGCAAACCGGACCCCCAGCCAGAATCTGTGTTCACCCTGCTCATGTTGGAAGGTGCTGCTGTGGTAGAAGGGAATGGCAGTACTGGGGGAAGATGGCTGCCACCCTGCGCGAACCTTGCCTGTGGATCGGCAGGTGTGGATCGCCGTCGGAGGTTGGACTGTGCCCTGTTCACGTACGCCCTGTAAAGTGCTGAAGTAAAGTAAGGAGCCCCTTATGGCTCACAAATGTGAACTGTTGTGTGAGGTATCCTGGTTCAAATCCCGGGTCCCCCTTCTAAGTGTTGGTGCCACGGACGTTGCCATTGTCTGAGAATTTAAAGATGAACTGTAAATATTTGCTGGAGTTCTCCTGGGAGGAAAAACTGTGGCTTGAGCCTTTTCGTTTTTGAAAATAAAACAAAGCTGCTTGTTGCAATGCAAGTTCTGTCTGGGACGAATCATTAGTGCCATGAACTGTTGTGCTATGCCATTTTCCCAAGTGTGTTTCAGGACTAAAGTAAAGTAAGCAAGCCCCCCAGATCGTGTAGGTTGAGAAAGGTTTCACCAGGAATTTCCTTTATGGAGTTCTATCCATCACCAGGAATCCCATATTCAAAAGAAATAAGATACAGTGAGTTCACCCTGCTAGCAAAAATTGTACTGCCTAATCTACCAGCTGGTGCCGGTGGCACGTGGATAGCTGGTTCTGAATTCAATATGATCTTTTTTCTGCAATATAACATATGTAAGGGAGTGTCTGTCAGGAGAAAATGCTGTCTTGCTGAAATTGACACATCAAAACCCCCCAGGGTTAAGTTCAAAGGACAGGAGGTAGCTTAAACTGCAGATATCCGAAATGCAATTACTTTAAGTTTTCTTTGAAGCTCAGGAAATAAAATATCCATTCATGATGTCCTCATGGAAATCCTTTGATTTGCACTAGGTGTCATGAAGGAAGGAGAATGTGCATGTGTTGGGGTGTCTCCCAAGATAGCCAGTAAATACATCAAAGAGAATTTGATGTCTGTGTGAAGCAGGTCCCAGTCTAAATTAGGAAGTCCAATATGCATTGGCTTGGGATATCCAGTGAGTTACATCAAAGAGACTTTTGATGTCTGTGTGAAGCAGATCACAGACCGGTTGGGGGAAATCACATGAAGACAGGAGAGTCAGATGTCACCTATTATTGTTTAATATCTTATTAGGACATCCTGTGTTATAAAATATAAATTTTAATACACCAAGGCGGAGTTAGGTGACCTCAGAGAGAAGGCCGTCTCAAGACTGCTTTTAAACATACTGAGCAGACCTTACATAGAGACATTATTTTCTGACTGAGAAAAGAGGAACAACAAAGCACTGAAAGATTAAGAAGTAAGGAGACCTTAGATAAGACCAGCCTGAGTGTATGAGTTGTAGGAATTTGCACTTTTAAACCTGTTTTGTTTTTAATACTGTATGTGTGGGGATATCTTGTTCTGTATTTTACTGTTTTCCTGTTTTACCTATTTTAAAGTAAAGATATATTTTAAAAACAGAAACTGCCTGGTGTGCCTTGAAACTTCTTTTTATATAAGTGAAGCTTAGATTGTTATAGTTGACACTGTGCATGAGCTTATTGTGATACCAAACTGTGAAACAGGACAGAGTTCTCTAGGTCTTGCATAGATTTCTCAGGGTTCATTTTGTAATACCTGGTTAGGTGCCTGTAGGCAAAGATATCTGGCCCCCCAAAGACAGAATTATCTGAGCCTGACAATTGGGTATGCTAACAAGAGGTTATCAGTTTGAATCCTTCCAGAACTTGGGACTAAGGTGACTTGAACCCACAAAACAGACAAGAGGGTTACCTGGTTCTGTTAACTGTTCACAATTCTATACTCAAAGGTTGGCACTTTAGGAGTAGAGGGCTGACCTGTTGAGTAGGGTTGTGACAGATTGGTTGGCAGCGGTGGCATTTAAAGTTTGATGGTGTAAGCTTTATTGTACAGTGTGTCAGCTTGAGACTGTTCAGCTCTCTTGGAAAAAAAGAAAGGCAGTGTTTTGTTTCAAAAGGAAACAGAACTATATCCCTTGGCTTACAGTCAAGTTCCTGCCCATTTAATTTTTTTTCTAAAGTGCCAGTTAGAGTAGCAGTAGTCAGGAAAGATGGCTTCCAACTACAGCAGGCACACTGTAGAATACTTAAAGCAGTTGTGTGGGGACAGAGGAGTCCTGTTCGAGGTGACAGCCGAAAAGCAAAACCTCCCAGAGGCCCTGATGGTAGCAGATACCCTGAGCAGTGAGTCACCGACCGTGACTGAAAAGGACCAAACCTCAAGTGTGGCAGGGCTAGCAGCCAGTGCTGTGTACAGCTCCGGTGAGGAGGACAGCAGGGCCACTGTCAGTGAAGGGCCGCAGCAGCAGGGGATGGTCACCAGTATCCTGAATCCAGAAGTACTCAGGCTGCAAACTGAATTGCGCTGGATGGAGCTGAAATTCCAAGAGAAGAGGGAGTGAGGGAGACGAGAGGCAGACCGTGAGGAGCATGAGCATCAGTGAGCTGCAGAAGAGAAGGCAGAGTGAGAACACCAAGAGGTAGAGTGAGAACAGAGGGAGGTGGACTGTGAGGAGCGTGAGCGCTAGCGAGCTGCAGAGGAGAAGAGAGAGGAGTGCCAGAGGCAACATGAACTGGAGAAGCTACGACTCCAACCAGTGGCAAGAGAGCAGGTAAGTGGCTTGGGTTTAACTGGGACTGTAGGACTGGGTTACAAATTGAACTCCAAATTAATAGCCAGATTTAAAGAGTGGGAAGATATGGATGCCTTTTGAAATTATTTTGAAAAAGTTTGTATTCAGGCTAAAATTCCTAGAGAGTCCTGGAGGAGCTTCCAGCTATCCCCGCTACTTACCGGGAAAGCTCGAGATGCATTGGGTCAAATGGACAATGAGGACAGTAACAATTACAGCTAACCTAAAGCTGCACTGTTAAAAAAGTTTGAATTAACTGCTGAATCATACAGAGCTAAATTCCGTAAGCTCAGGCGAAGTCCTGATATGAGCTATAAGGAGCTAGCCATGAAACAACGTCAGTTTTTAAAATGTTGGTGGGAAGGAATTGAAGCAAACTCTGTTGATAAATTGAAAATGTGGTTTTATTACAACAGTTTTATTGGGCATGCCTAGCAGAGCTAAAAACCTGGCTAGAGGACCGTGGTCCTAAAACAGTGCTCTGATCAGGGCTGCTGAACTCTGGGACTACTATGCCAAGAGCAGACCTGCTCTGAGAGTGAATGGGGTGGGCGTGGTAGCGCAGAAAGGGAAAAGTGTGCCTTCAGGGCAGCTAAAACCCTCACTGCCTCCACCGAAACCTGTTAGCCCCAGGTTTCAGAGAAAAGATTTCTCTGAGAGAAGAAATGAATGTTGGTTGTTTAAAGAAACTGGGCATATTGCCAGACAGTGTCCCAAAAAGGTGAGCCATAATACACAACTCGGTGCTAGAAAAGAAGTGGGTTATTTGTGTGTCCCTGGAAGCATGCCAGTGAACCTGAGGGAACACTTGCACCCAGTCATGGTGAATGATGTACAGACGCAGGGGTTAAGGGACACAGTGGCATCCCTGACCATTGGTAAAGGGGGATCTGGTACAGCCTGGTCAGCTTATACCCAATAAATACGTCACTGTACAGGACTTTGCTGGTGGGAAGAAAACATTGCCCCTCGCTAGTGTTATCCTAGATTGGGGTGAAACAGGGGGAACTGTGTAACAGGTGGCTGTAGCCAAAACATTAGCAGTGGATATGATCCTGGGTAACAATCTCCAGCAGGGGATGGTATGTGCAGTTACCCATAGCCAAGCGGCAAGGGAAAATTGTAGCTCCCTGAACCCCACAGAAACCAGTGTGGAAACCACTGAGAGGCTGGTTCCCCAGCCTATGTCTCCAGATGGGGAGACTGATAAAAAGGGGGTAGAAATTTCCCCAGTAGCAAGTAACCACACAGCCACAGTGGGTTACACCAAAGAGGGAGGGGTGACCCCTTCTCAGAGGGTTGGGATTGATAGTGATCCTGAGGGCTCTGACGCTAGTGCTAGGGACCCTAGTTTAGCAACTGAAGGGGACCTGTCCCATGCCTTGGGACTGTGTGAGGGGTTTGCAGCTGCTCAGAGGAGTGACCCTAGTTTAGAGAAGCTGAGGGCTTGGGCAGACTCTGATGGAATACAGGGAGGTGACGGCAAACATAAGGTTTATTGGGAAAATGGACCTATGTATACTCAAGCAGTACAGACAGAGGGAGGGAGGGATGCTAGGCAGGCAGCTTGTCATACCCAAGGGGTATCATGAGCAGTTGCTCAAAATTGCACATGATATTCCCTTGTCTAGTCATCTAGGAATCGCACATACTATGCAGCGGTTAGCCCAGAATTTCTACTAGCCTAACTTCACCCAGCAGGTGACGCAGTGTTGCAGGTCTTGTCACTGGTGCCAAGAAATAGGGAAGGCAGGCAAGAAAACCCATGCCACCCTGATTCCATTGCCCATAGTGGAGGAGCCATGCCAGAGGGTGGGAATGGATATTGTGGGGCCTTTAAATACCCCCAGCTCCTCAGGGAAGAGATTCATCCTGACTGTGGTGGATTATGTCACCCAGTACCCAGAGGCAGTTGCCCTATCCTCTCTGAGGACAGACAAAGTGGCAGATGCCTTACTTGGGATTTTCTCCCGTGTTGGGTTTCTGCAGGAGGTAATCACCGATCAAGGGGGTTCCTTCATGTTGGACCTGATGAAATGTTTATGGGAGAAGTGTGGGGTGGTGCAGAGATGCACAACACCATATCACCCACAAGCCAATGGGCTTGTGGAATGATTCAATGGTACCCTAAAATCAATGCTCTGGGCATTCGCTGAACAGCATGGGAGGAACTGAGAGAAATACCATCCCCACCTGTTGCTTGCATACCGGGAGGTGTCCCAACAGTCAACAGGATTTTCCCCCTTCGAACTCTTGTTTGGGCGCTGGGCACGTAGGCCCCTAGACTTGATCCAGGAGGACTGGGAAGACAAGCACGCCACCCAGGGAACTCCCATTATGGATTACATCCTTGGGTTTAGGGAAAGACTGAAGGAGCTTATGGAGACAGCCCAGAGCAACCTGGCAGCTGCCCAACAGAAACAAAAAGTGTGGTACAACCGCAGAGCCAGAACTCGCTTGTACATGGTGGGTCAGGAAGTCATGGTCCTAATTCCGGTCCAGAAAGACAAGCTGCAGGCTGAGTGGGCAGGACCGTACAAAGTGGTTAGGAAGGTAAATGACCTGAACTACATTGTGGAGTTACCTGACCGTAGACAGACAGAAAGGATGTACCATGTCAACATGATGAAGCCATCTGCAAATAGGGCTGACGCGGTGATTGCAGTGTGTAGTCATGGGAAGGCGATGGATGAAGGAGACCCCCTTCTGGACTTGCTGGAAGAGAGTAAGTGGGAGTCCTCTGTGGAGGCAGTAAAATTGTCTCCCCAGCTGACCCCGGGCCAGATCTAGGAAGTAAGGGAGGTTTTAGCAGACTTTGCCCCCTTGTTTAGTGCCAAGCCTGGACTAACCCCCTTAGTGACACACAATGTGGAGACAGGGACACAGACGCCCATATGGTGGACAGCATATCGGGTGTCAGACGCTGTCCAAAATGACATTAGGAGGGAAGGGGAGGAGATGCTGGATTTAGGTGTAATCCAGAGATCCCACAGTCCCTGGGCCTCACCCGTAGTCCTTGTACCAAAGCCAGATGGCTCAACTCATTTCTGTGTGGACTATCATGGACTGAATGCGGTCACAAAGTCAGACGCCCACCCGATGCCCTGGACGGACAAACTCCTGGACAAGTTGGGAAGGGCGACCTACCTTATGACCATTGACCTGAGAAAAGGGTATTGGTAGGTAAAGTTGATGGACAGAGCTTGGGAGAGGTCACCTTCATCACTCCGATAGGCTTATCTGAGTTTAAAGTAATGCCTTTCGGAATGAAGAACGTCCCGGCCACTTTCCAAAGGTTGGTGAACCAGGTGTTAAATGATGCTGAGGAGTACGCTGTGGCGTACCTGGATGACATTGCCATCTTTAGTACCAGCTGGGAGGAACACCTATCCCACCTTAGGGAAGTGCTGGGCAGCATACAGAGGGCCAGCCTCACTGTCAATGCCAAGAAGTGCCAGGTGGCCATGGGAGAAGCGGCATACCTCAGGCATGTGGTAGGTCAGGGACAGCTCCATCCTAACTAAATAAAAATAGAGGTAATATAGGCATGGCCCAGACCAGAAACTCAGAAGCAGGTCAGGAGTTTTCTCGGGACAGCAGGGTATTATAGAAAATGTGTACCCAATTACAGTGCCCTGGCTGCTCCCCTATCTGACCTGATAAAGAAAAGGATGTCCAAGAAAATTACCTGGGGCCCAGCCTGTGAGGAAGCCTTTTCCAAACTAAAGGAGGCACAGTGCAGTGCTCCTGTTTTGACAAGTCCTGACTATAGCAAACCATTTATAGTTCAGACTGATGCCTCAGATGTGGGTATTGGGGCCGTACTGAGTCAGACATCCAGCCAAGGAAGGGATCACCTAATAGCCTACCTGAGTAAAAAGTTACTTCCCAGGGAGCAGTCATACTCTACGGTGGAAAAGGAGTGTCTTGCCATAGTGTGGGCCCTAAAGAAATTGGAGCCATACTTGTATGGGCAGCACTTTGTGGTGCAGACTGACCACAACCCCCTGGTTTAGCTGACGCAGATGGGGAAAAACAATTGTCGATTGCTAAGATGGAGTCTTGCTTTGCAAGGATATGACATGACCATTCTACATAGGGCTGGAGCGACCAATCAGAACTCAGATGGACTGTCTCATGTGTATGAGGAGTGAACTGATTTGGGAAGCTTATCCCATGCAGGGGATAGACCCCCCCCCAAATTCAGTCTAGGTGGGGAGGATTGTGGCACGTGGACAGCTGATTTCAATATGATATTTTTTCTGCAATATAAAATATGTAAGGGAGTGCCTGTCAGGAGAAAATGCTGTCTTGCTGAACTTGACACATCAAACCCTCCCAGGGATAAGTTCAAAGGACAGGAGGTAGCTTAAACTGCAGATATCTGAATTGCAATTACTTTGTTAAGTTTTCTTTGAAGCCCAGGAGATAAAATATCCATTCATGATGTCCTCAGGGAAATCTGATTTGCACTAGGTGTCATGAAGGAAGAAGAATATGCATGTGTTGGGGTGTCTACCAAGATAGCCAGTAAATACATCATAGAGACTTTGATGTCTGTGTGAAGCAGGTCACAGACTAAATTAGGAAGTCCAATATGCATTGGCTTGGGGTATCCAGTGAATTACATCAAAGAGACTTTTGATGTCTGTGTGAAGCAGATCACAGACCGGTTGGGGGAAATCACATGAAGACAGGAGAGTCAGATGTCACCTATTTTTGTTTAATATCTTATTAGAACATCCTGTGTTATAAAATATAAATTTTAATACACCAAGGCGGAGTTAGGTAACCTTAGAGAGAAGGCCGGCTCAAGACTGCTTTTAAATATACTGAGCAGCCCTTACACAGAGACATTGTTTTCTGACTGAGAAAAGAGGAACAACAAAGCACTGAAGGATTAAGAAGTAGGGAGACCTTAGATAAGACCAGCCTGAGTGTATGCGTTGTAGGAATTTGCACTTTTAAACCTGTTTTGTTTTTAAGACTGTATGTGTGGGGATATCTTGTTCTGTATTTTACTGTTTTCCTATTTTACCTATTTTAAAGTAAAGATATATATTTTAAAAACAGAAACTGCCTGGTGTGCTTTGAAACTTTTTTTTTTATAAGTGAAGCTTAGATGGTTATAGTCGACACTGTGCATGGGCTTATTGTGGTACCAAACTGGGAAACAGGACAAAGTTCTCTAGGTCTTGCATAGAGTTCTAAGGGTTCATGTTGTAATACCTGGTTAGGTGCCCATAGGCAAAGATATCTGGCCCCCCGAAGACAGAATTATCTGAGCCTGACAATTGGGTACGCTAACAAGAGGTTATCAGTTTGAATCTCTCCAGAACTTGAGACTAAGGTGACTTGAACCCAGAAAACAGACAAGAGGGTTACCTTGTTCTGTTAACTGTTCACAATTCTACACTCAGAGGTTGGCACTTTGGGAGTAGAGGGCTGACCTACTGAGTGGGGTTGTGACAGTGCCCTCCCCCTTTCTCAGAGACAATTCCATCAAACCCCCGACACGGAAGTGAGGGGGGCAGCCTCTGGAAATGTGTCACCTGTGGATTGGGAGTAGCTGTCTACCTGAATGAACTGAATGGTGAACAACCCCCCCCCCCAAGACAGGAATTAGTGAAATTACATACTGAACTATGAACTGTTTCCTAAGTTTAAGTATGCAGCGTAGCAGAGTGGCAGGGGTGGATTACAATGTGTTCAGAATATTAACTTTTTCCTGATCTTCCTCTGCACAGACCCCACCAGCCCTTCTTAACCTCACAATTCCTCCCGTCTTCCTTTTTACATTGGTTGCACACATGTGCAAACCAACATATGGTTGCAATACGGGATTTGGGGGGGGGGGTTGCTGCCGAGCCCATTGCAGTACACAAAACCAGAGGCTTGCACTAGACTCGGGCAGTCGGGACCAATGATCACTCGGTGTGGTCCTGACACAATCCTCTTCTAGGTGAGCTAAACAGTCATGCACTTGTAACCACCCAGTCCCCTGGGGTTACTAGAATACTATCAGCATTATTGTTAGGAAGGTAGCAGGCTGCTGGTAGGGAGCTCATTAAGGGCTCCTTACATAATGACATCATTGTTTACTCAGCTAGTCTGAGGGAAGAATGATTAGGTCATTCAGAACTCTCGCAGCAGCATAAGCCACACTGTGTGGACAGCTGCTCTGTAGAGTTTAGAATGCTCAGTCTGTAGTTGCCAGTTGTTCAGTGAGACAGTAAGGGTGGCAGCAGGACTGCTAGCGGGCTCTGAGGTGAGGGTCCAGGATTTCTCACCCTAGTGGAATGTCATTTCCAGCTTCCAGTGAAGTGGTGGAGACCAGTGCTACAGCAGGATTTTCTGATTTCTACTCCCAGTAAAGTGGAAGGAACTGCTTGTTCTCAGTGGACTAACAGGGCAATCCCCTGAAGGTTCTGTATGTGTTTCAGCTGCCTTGGAAAGGACTTTGAGAGACTGTTTGATCGGCCACCCAGGAGAGTGCCTTTTTTCTTTTGTTGTTCCATGCCCAGTGGACGGGACAACCTTTGTGAGTACTGTTCTAGGAGAATAGATCTCCACATACTTTAGGGGAATCATTAGTCTGGGGTGTGTGTGCCCATAGATGAGGCTGGATCGCACCTGTCAGTGCCCCTAGTTCGCTCAAGAGAGTGAATGTTCCGTTAAACTGTTCACCCAAGTGAGTCCAGTTTGTTTTCTGGTCACCCCTGTGTGTGATGAAGTTAAAGTGTGGGACCTCCAGCATTTCAGTGGGAAATGGGGGTTTCAGTGGTGTAACCCTGAAGAATGGCACAGACTGTAAGGTGGGGCCAAAGGTGGGAGGAATGTCATCTAAGTGCTTACAAGGCAGGGCTTCCTGGTTCATAAAGAGCACCAGTTATACATGAGCAAGGGCTAAGCAGCAGGTTAACGTGTGTGACTAAGTTTAATTTATGTGTACCTACATCCAACAAGGAGTTGCAACCCCTAGGTGGCGCTATCCCAAGGGCTACTAACCCTGCCTGCTTAGCTAGTAGCAGGTTAAGGGGCCTGAGTTCTGAAAACGGTGCCTCCACCCGGAGGTCAGGGTTGGAAGTGGTCAAGCTAACCTGGGCACAGCCCTCCGGGACACTGTAACCCCCCTCTTTCCTTACTAGTGGCCAGAACAATACACAATAATCACTTTCACAATACCCCTGATACACCACACAAGTATCCACACTGTTTGCACTTACCACCATGGCTTTCCTCTGGCCCGGCCCTGGGGATCCCCTGTAAAACAAGGTTATACACAGCAAATAACAGCAGTACAGTACTCTTGCACAGACTGGAACCACAGTAAGGGTAAATGCAAAAAAGAGTTAGATCTGATTTATTTAAGGGGCTTGAACAAGGGAGGGGTGTAATCAGGTTAATTTGCTTAAAGGCTCTATCAATCAAACAGTTATGCATGCACTTCAGGGTCCATAAACAGTCACACACTCACAGGTACCCAGATGGAGAATGGTGGGCTAGCCAGGAATGTTGCAGCTGGTTGGGACCCTGTGTTGGAAGAAAACAACATGCACAACACACACTATTTGTAATCCGGAGCTGGAGGGCTCAGTTCGTGAAAAGAAAACAACAAGACAATCAGATGACACACTTTTAGATTAGGCTGTTGTTGCAGGGAGCTACCCTTATGATTACTCACGATACCCAAGACTGGACACAGGTTGGATGAAAATCGAGACTGCAGGTGGTTGATCTGGAATGCCAGGAGAAGCAGGGCCCACACAAGTTGCAGAGGCGTTGTTCCTGTTCAAGCGTGGAGTATGGGGCTGATCCCCAGGCAGGTCTCTCGTCGATAGCTTCTCTGTGCAGTGGGCAGTCTGGCGAGTCCAGCCTGGCAAAGCCCAGACCACATGGAGACAAGTTCGGAAGCAGTCCGTTTTGGGTTGGATACAGCTTCCAGCAAGCAGAACACAGTTCACACAGTGGGGAGTTAACTCACAACCCACTTGCAGCTCATAGCACATTTACATGTACAGGAATTCTACTGTACCAGGCAAAGCGCTCCCTGGGCACAATTGCAAAGTCTTTGCACACACCGGGACTTAGGGGTAGCTGGAACTCCTCACAGGCCGATCGCATTCAGCAAAAATATTTGGTCTTCTTCAGGTTGAGCCTGGCCCACTTCAGTAGCTTACTTTAGTCATACAAACTTGGATTTAGTCCAAAATAATTATCTTCTCTCCCTCTCAGGAGCAGCACCGGTATGCAGGCCAAAAACGTAGCCTTTTCAGAGTTCTCCCATGCGAATCCACTCAGGATTGCTGCTCAGAAACACTTCAGCTCCTTCTTGCTCAGCTTCCAGCTTAGTTCTAACTGAAGTCTGCAAGCAGCCCGGGACTTCCCCAAGATCCAAAAGATTTGGTTGGCTGTCAGGCAAAGCAAGAGCTCCCCTGTCATTTGCAAAAAAGGCGCAAAAAAAACCTCCAAACTAAAGTTCCTACAGATTTTGAATTCAGACAGCTCTTGTAGTCCAGCTACATTTTAGGTCCCACCAGTACTGTTTGGTCCAATTTTCAGTCCAGGACCAAGATAGTGGAGACAAAACAGTCCTTGCTACAAAGAAAGCAGGTTAGACAAACTACATTATCATTATCACTCTAAATGATTTTCAGTAAATAGTTACATCTTTCAACAGCGCTCCCTCTCAGATTACTTAAACTGCAATTAGGCAGCTGTTAAAGAGACAGTACACAGAGGCTATACAAGCTCTGGTAATCACATTTAAACTGCTAAAACGCAGGACACCAGGCTGGCAGTGAGCATTTAGGCAAGCTCAAGGAAGACTTTTTGGGAACCCCCATTTGTAGGGGAGTTACATACGCATGCACGTAACTTTGGCAATTGTTGATATTTTCACTCCAAATTTTCAATGTAACCATTTTTTCACACCACCTCATGAACAGTACAGTTGCCATTTCTCGCATCCTGCCTGAAATGTGTTTATGCAACAGTGGCATGGAATGGCGCAGTTGCTGCACGAAATCATATTCTGGGACTCAGTAATGAAATGATAGTGCCAGTGTTCAAAAGGTGGGGTCCCAAAAAGCCCATGTTGAAAATTTGGTGAAAAAATACCTAAAAATGACCACAGTACGAGCGTGCCTTGTGCAGTTTCTACACAGGCACATAACTTTGCCAATGTTTAATATTTTCACTTGAAATTTTCTACATACACATTTTATCACACCTTTTTCAATGTACACATTTTATCACACCACCTCATGAACATTAGAGCTGTCATTTCTCACATCCTGCCAGAAACATGTTTTCACACCTCTGGCACAGAATTGCAGAGTCACTGTGCGAAATCACTTTTCAGGACTGATTAAGAAAACAACAGTGCCAGTGTTCATGAGGTGGGATACCAAGAAGTCCATGTTGAAAATTTGCTGGAAAATTCCTCAAAATGGCCATGTTACGACGGATCGGTGACATTTTCCTACACACGCTCGTAACTTTGTCCTGTCCTTCCCTGCACCTTCTGTTCCCTGTCCCGGCATCCAATTAAACCCTCCCGCTCCTTCCCTCTGTGTGCTTTCCGCCCTGCACCCCTCCATCCCGGCATCCAATTAAACCCTCCCGCTCCTTCCTCTGTGTGCTTTCCACCCTGCACCCCTCCATCCTGGCATCCAATTAAACCCTCCTGCTCTCTCCCTCTGTGTGCTGTCTGCCCTGCACCCCTCCATCCCGGCATCCAATTAAACCTTCCTGCTCTCTCCCTCTGTGTGCTGTCTGCCCTGCACCCCTCCATCCCGGCATCCAATTAAACCCTCCTGCTCTCTCCCTCTGTGTGCTGTCTGCCCTGCACCCCTCCATCCCAGCATCCAATTAAACCCTCCTGCTCTCTCCCTCTGTGTGCTGTCTGCCCTGCACCCCTCCATCCCGGCATCCAATTAAACCCTCCTGCTCTCTCCCTCTGTGTGCTGTCTGCCCTGCACCCCTCCATCCCGGCATCCAATTAAACCCTCCTGCTCTCTCCCTCTGTGTGCTTTCCGCCCTGCACCCCTCCATCCCGGCATCCAATTAAACCCTCCTGCTCCCTCCCTCTGCGTGCTGTCTGCCCCGCACGTCCATTCCCTGTCTCGGCATCCACTTACACCCTCCCGCACCCTCCCTCTGCATGTTGTTCACCTTGCACCATCTCACTGACTGACTAGCAGCATCTTTAACCCAGCCACGCTATCCTCAGCCTCTACTCCAGAGTCCCAAACATTATTGTCAATTCTTGGCACCTATCTCTAGAAAAACATCAAATTGTTTAACAAGCAACCAACATTCAGTATTGACAAATGCTTGTTTCACGTAGGTACGGAAAAATGCCTCGACCTCTTTATTTACCCCTTGGTCTGTTCTTTCCTCAGTTTGTACCTTTGCACTCCTCATCACTTTCATTTCCTCCCTCTGTTTCTGTTGATACTCCTCCCTGTCTTCTTCCCTCTACATTTCTTTATACCTCCTGAAGGCTACCATTTTAGCCGTAACATTTTCAGTCACTTCCTTCAAGACAATAGCAGTCTCTTTTTCCTCTTGTTTTTATTCACTTCCTTAGCACAGAGGTTTGCTGCCTTCACTATACCTTCCTTTAGCTTAACCCACTGTCCCTCTGCCCCACTTAGGTCCACCCCCCTGCTATGTCGTCACTGACGCATTCATCCATTTAAAAAAAATCTGCCTTCCTGAAGTCCAGGACCCACGTCTTTGTGTGGCTTGCTTCCACCACCATCTATATGTTGAACCATACTGTACAGTTGCCACTTGCCATAGGTGGCCTCCCACCTAGACGTCTGCAGTGCTGTCCCTGTTAGTGAGCACCAGGTGCAGTATTACCCCATTATGAGTGAGTTCACTGACTAGTTGCTTGAGAAATGCACCCTGCAGGGATTCCAGGATGTCCTTGCTTCTACTTGCAGCTGGGAGGCTCCAATCTACTTCCAGCACACTAAAGTCCCCCACCACTAGCACCTCTCATTTACTGCCACTGTGTCAGTTGGGCTTCCACCAGTGCCTTCTCTAAATTCCCCAACTCAGTTGCAGGTCTGTAGATCACACCAGTCTGAATATTGGCTGTTTACCATCTCCAAGGTGACCCACAGTACCTCCAACTCTTCCATTCCCCCCTGGATTCCCTGTGTCTCTGTCACATTGATACCCACCCTTACAAACAGCACCTCACTTACAGAGCGCCTCCCTTACTAAGCACCACCTTGACATGCAGCACCACCTACATAAAAGCACCTCTCCTGACAAACAGCACCACAATCACATACAGTGCCGCCTTCACACACAGCATCACCATTACATACAGCACCTCTCTTACATACAGGACCTCCCTTACACACAGCACCGCCGTTACATACAGTACCTCTTCTACATATAGCACCTCCCTTACATACAGGACATCCTTACATACAGCACCACCATACATACACCTCCCTTACATACAGCACCAACCTTACATACAGCACCACCCTTATACACAGCACCTCCCTTACATACAACACCTACCTTATATACAGCCCCACCTTCACATACAACACCTCCCTTACATACAGTGCCACCCTTACATACAACACCTCCCTTACATACAGCACCTCCCTTACATACAGCACCACCCTTACATACAACACCTCTCATACATACAGCACCTCCCTTACACACAGCACCACCGTTAAATACAGCACCTCTGTTACATACAGCATCTCCCTTACATACAGCACCACCCACACATACAGCACCACCCTCACATACAGCACCTCCCTTACATACAGCACCACCCTTACATACAACACCTCTCATACATACAGCACCTCCCTTACACACAGCACCACCGTTAAATACAGCACCTCTGTTACATACAGCATCTCCCTTACATACAGCACCACCCTTACCCCCTATACAGTACCACCCTTACATACAGTACTTCCTTACGCATAGCACCTCCCTATACATATAGCATTCCTCACATATAGCACCCACCACCTTTAATACAACAGCTCCTCACATACAGCACCACCCTACATACTGCACCTCCCTTTCACACAGCACCACCCTTATTACAACACTCCCTCATATCTAGCACCTCCTCATATACACCTCCTTACATGTTAGTTGCACCCATATACAGCACTCCCTATATGCAGCAATCACCCTTACACACAGCACTTTACACAGCAACTCCCTACACACTGCACCTCCCTTACAGCACCACCCTACACACCGCAGACCTCCTTAGATACAGCACTCCTTACACACAGCACCTCCCTACACATGCATCCCCTACATACAGCACCTCCCTTTCAACAGCACTTTATATACAGCACATCCCTTACCTTGAGCACCTCCTCATACAGCACCACCCTTACACACAGTACCTCCTCACATGCAGAACCTCCTTACACACAGCACCACACTTACAACAGCACTCCCTTTACACAGCACCTCCTTATATACAGCACCTCCCTTACACACAGCAGCACTTTACATACAGCACATCCCTTTTACATATAGCACCTCCTTTGTATACAGTACAACCTTACATACAAACTCCTTACAGCACCTCCTACATACAGCTCCTCCACTACAAACATCACCTTCTCATATATAACACCACTTTATACAGTGCCCGCTTACACATAGTACCACCTTAGAGAGAGCACCACCCTTTGGCACAGCACCTCCCTACACAGTGTTCTCTACACACAGCGCCACCTTCTCCAACACCCCCACATCTCGTGCACTTCCTTCCATACAGCACCTCCCCCAGATACAACACCATCCTTACATGCACTTCCCCTACAACGCCACGTTTACATACAGCACCTCCTTATATACAGCACCTCCCTTACATACAGCACCCTTACACACAGCACCACACTACAAACAGCACCTCCTACACATAGCCCTCCTTACATATATAGCACCCACCACCTCATATCTAGAACCTCCTCACATACAGCACCAGCCTACACACAGCACCTCCTCACATGCAGCACCTCCTACACACAGCACCACACTTATAAACAGCACCTCCTTACATACAGCACCTCCTACATACCACCTCCCTCATACAGCACTCTTGTCGGTGCACCTCCTTTACTTATAGTAACACCCTTATATATAGTGCACCTCCTATATAGCACACCATTGCACACAGTACCTCCCATGCTTGCAACACCCCTTACACAGCACCTCCCTTATACAACACGCCCTCACATACAGCACCTCCTATACATACAGCACCTCCTTACATACATCAATTTCTTGCTACAGCACCTCCCCATACACTACCTCCTTATATAGCACCTCCTCACATACACACCTTACATACAGCACCCTACATACAGCACCACCCTTACACTGTACCTCCCCATAGAGCACCCCCTTATATACAACACCCTTACACAGCACCTGCTTGCATTGTGCACCACCCTAGTGAGAGCACCACCCTTTCACAGCACCCCTTACATAGCACCTCCTACACATACAGCACCATCTTTATATACAGTACCTCACTTATATAAAGCACCTCCCTGCATTTAGTACCACCTTCACATACACCCTCCCTTACACAGCACCTCCCCTTACACACAGCACCACCCTTAGCACAACACCTCCCTCATATACAACACCTCCTCACATACAACACCTCCCTCACATACAACACCTCCTTACATATAGTACACCCATACATGCAACATCCATCCACAGAGCACCTCCCTCACACAGCAGCACCCTGTTCCCAGCCCTTCCCTTCCATACAACACCTCCTTTGCACACAGCACCCCTTCAGGCCAGCAGCTCCCTTACATACAGCACCCCTTTACATGCAGCACCCCTTACATACAGCACCTCCCTTACATGCAACACTCTTCTTACATTCAGCACCTCCCTACATATAACACCGCCCTTACACAGCAGCACCTCCCTACATACAGCACCGCCTCTACATTCTAGCATCACCCACATACCACCACCTTGCATACAGCACCTCTTCCATACAGCAGCCCTTACATCCAGCACCTCCTTGCATATAGTACCAGCCTTACATACAGCACTTCCTTTACATTCAGCACCTCTTCATATACAGCACTCTTTACATTCAGCACCTTGTCTACATACAGCACCTCCCTTCCTACTCAGCACCTCCCTCCTACCTCCTCCACATATAGCACCCCTTCATAGCACCTCCCCTTCTGTCCAGCACCACCCTGCATACAGCACCTTCTTACATAGCCGCCCCTTACATACAGCACCTCCTTTGCATACAGCACCTCCTTGCATACGGCACCCTTTACATACAGTACCCCTTACATAGAGCACCACCCATCCTGCCCTCCTTACATACAGCACCTCCCCATATTGCACCTCCTTACATGCAGCACCCCCTTTATATAGCATCTCCTTACATACACCACTCTTACACAGCACCTCCTTACATATAGTACCTCTCTACATACAGCACCCCTATATACAGCACCTCTTTACATACAGTCCCTTATATACAGCACCTCCCTAGATAATCTCCCTTACATACAGCACCTCCCTTACATACAGCACCTCCCTTATATACAGCACTCTTACGACAGCACCTGCTTACATACAGCCCTCCTTACATACAGCACCTCCTTTACGTGCAGCACCTCCTTATATACACCCTCCCTTACATACAGCACCTCCCTTATATACAGCAACCCCATTATTGCAGCACCCTTTATACTGCACCTCCTCATACAGTGCCACCCTTACATACAGCACTTCCTTCATGCAGCACCTCCTATACAGCACTACCTACATACAGCACCTCCCTTACATACAGCACCTTCCTTACATACAGCACCTCCTTACATACAGTACGTGCCTTATGCAGGACCCCTTGCATACAGTACCCCCACACACACCTCTTACATACAGCACCTCCCTACAGCACCCCCTACATACAGCACCTCCCTACACAGCATCTCCTATATACAACACCTCCCTTGCCAGCACCACTCTTACATGCAGCACCTCCCTATATAGAGTACTCTCCTTTACATACAGCACCACTTTACATACAGCACCTCCCTTTATATACAACACTCTTTACAGCACCAGCCTACATACAGCACCTCCCACATACAGCACCTCCCACATGCAGCACCACACTGCACCCTCCCTTTACAGAGCACTTACATACAGCACTTCCTTATATACAGCGCCTGCTATACAGCACCTCCTTACATAGAGTACCACTACAGCACCCTTACGTACAGCACCCCTCCTCCTTACATCACCACCTTTACATAGCACCTCCTCACATTCTTGTACCCTTCCATACAGCACTCCTCACATACAACACCATCCTACATACAGCACTCCTCACAATCAGCACCTCCTACATAGCAACACCCTTGCATACTGTACCTCCTCTCACAGCACCACCCTTACATACAACACCTCCCTACATTCAGCACCCCTTACATACAGCACCTCCTACATATAGTTCCACCCACATACAGCACTCCTTATATGCAGCACCTCCCTTTATACACAGCACCTCCTTACATACAGCACCCCTTTACATGCACTCCTTCTTTACAGCACCAGCCTTACATACTGCACCTCCTTGCTACAGCACCTCCTTACATACAGCACCTCCTTACACTGCACCTTTACATACAGCACTCCTTATACACACAGCAGCACCTTACATACAGCAATCCCTACATTCAGCACCTCCCTTACATACAGCACCACCCTACACACAGCACCTCCCTCACATGCACCCCTTTACACAGCACCACACTTATAAACAGCACCTCCTTACATACACTGCCCTCCCTACAGCACCTCCTTACACACAGCAGCACCCTATTACAGCACATCCTTACATATGTACCTCCTTATATACAGTACAACCCCACACCCCTATATACAGCACCCCTACATACAGCACCTCTTTACATGCACCTCTTTTACATATAACACCTCCTTTAGCTACTCACTCATCCTTACATGCAGCACCTCCCTACATACAGCACCTCCTTACATACAGCACTTCTTACATACAGCACCTCCCCTTGCATACAGCACTCCTTTTACATACAGCACCTCCTTACATACAGCACCTCCTTTACATACAGCACCTCCCTCACATACAGCACCTCCTTACATACAGCACCTCCCTTACACACTGCACCTCCCTTACATAGAGCACTTCCCCTTTCATACAGCACCACCCTACATACAGCGCCTTCCATACATTACACCACTCTTACATACAGCACCACCTTTCATAGCACCCTCTTACATACAGCACCTCCCTTACACACATCACCACCTTTACATACAGCACCTCCCTCACATTCTGCACCTCCCTTCCATACAGCACCTCCCTCACATACAACACCATCCTTACATACAGCACCTCCCTCACAATCAGCACCTCCCTTACATACAGCACCACCCTTACATACTGCACCTCCCTTTCACACAGCACCACCCTTACATACAACACCTCCCTCACATTCAGCACCTCCCTTACATACAGCACCTCCCTTACATATAGTTCCACCCTTACATACAGCACCTCCCTTATATGCAGCACCACCCTTACACACAGCACCTCCCTTACACACAGCAACTCCCTTACACACTGCACCTCCCTTACATACAGCACCACCCTTACACACCGCACCTCCCTTAGATACAGCACCTCCCTTACACACAGCACCTCCCTTACACACAGCACCTCCCTTACATACAGCAACTCTTTTCATACAGCACATCCCTTTACATCTCAGCACCTCCCTCATACAGCACCACCCCTTACACACAGCACCTCCTCACATGCAGTACCTCCTTTACACACAGCACCACCACTCCATAAACAGCTCCCTACATACAGCACCTCCTTTACAGCACTCCCTTACATACAGCACTCTCCTTACACACAGCAGCATCCCTTTACATACAGCACATCCCTTACATACAGCATCCCTTACATACAGTACAACCTTACACAATACCTGCCTTACATCAGCACTCTCCTACATACAGCTCCTCCTACTACAAACATCACCTTCCTTACATATAACACCAGCCTTATATACAGCACCTCCTTTACATACAGTACCTCCCTCCTACAGCACCTCCCTTACATACAGCACCTCCCTACATACAGCACCACCCTACACACAGCACCACCTTTACATACAGCACCTCCTCTACATTCTGTACCTCCCTTCCATACAGCACCTCCCTCACATACAACACCATCCTTACATACAGCACTTCCCTCACATACAACACCACGCTTACATACAGCACCTCCCTTACATACAGCACCTCCCTTACATACAGCACCTCCCTTACACACAGCACCACACTTACAAACAGCACCTCCCTTACACATAGCACCTCCCTTACATATAGCACCCACCACCCTTACATTCAGAACCTCCCTTACATACAGCACCACCCTTACACACAGCACCTCCCTCACATGCAGCACCTCCTTTACACACAGCACCACACTTACAAACAGCACCTCCCTTACATACAGCACCTCCCTTACATACAGCACCTCCCTTACACACAGCACCACACTTACAAACAGCACCTCCCTTACATACAGCACCTCCCTTACACACAGCAGCACCCTTACATACAGCACATTCCTTACATACAGCACCTCCCTTACATACAGCACCTCCTTTACACAAAGCTGCACCCATACATACAGCACCTCCCTTACGTACAGTAGCACCCTTACATACAGTACCACCCTTACATACAGCACCTCCCTTACACATAGCACCTCCCTTACACATAGCATCTCCCTTACATATAGCACCCACCACCTTATCATCTAGCAACCTCCTTACATACAGCACCAGCGCCCTCATACTGCACCTCCTTTCTCACAGTGCCTCACCCTTACATCACAACACTTCCTCACATTCAGCACCTCCTTACATACAGCACCTCCCTACATATAGTTCCACCCTTTACTTACAGCATCTCCCTTTATATGCAGCACCACCCTGTCACACAGCACCACCTTTACACACAGCACCTCCCTACACACAGCAACTCCCTTTTTTACACACTGCACCTCCTTTACATACAGCACCACCCTACACACCGCAGCATCCCTTAGGTACAGCACTCCTCTTACACACAGCACCTCCCTTACATACCACCACCACCCCTTACACACAGCACCTCCCTTACACAGCACCTCCTTTACACATTGCACACCCCCCTTGTATAAGCACTCCTTACATACAGCACCTCCCCTACATACAGCACCACCCTTACATACAGCACCTCCCTTACATACAGCACCTCCCTTACATACAGCACCACCTTACATACAGCACCTCCTTACATACAGCACCTCCCTTACATACAGCACCACCCTTACATACAGCACCTCCCTTACATACAGCACCACCCTTACATACAGCACCTCCCTCACCTCCTACAGCACTTCCTTTACATACAGTACCGTTCTTACATACAGCACTCTACATACAGCACCTCCTTACATACAGCACCACTCCTTACATACAGCACCTCCTTACATAGAGCACCTCCTTACACACAGCAGCACCCTTACAAAGCACCTCCCTACTTTCAGGCTCCACCTCACATGCAGCACCTCCCATATACAGTACCACCCTTACATACAGCACCTCCCCTTACATACAGCACCTCTCTTACATACAGCACCTCCCTTTATACACAGCTTCTTCCCTCTACAGCACCTCCGTACATATAGCACCTCCCTTACATATAGCACCCAACTCCCTTGCATACAGGACCTCCTACACCCAGCACTGCTCTTACATACAGCACCTACTCTTACATACAGCACCTGCCTTACATGTAGCACCTCCCTACATACAGCACCCTCCCTACACACAGCATCACCCTTACACACAGCACCTCTTTACATACAGCACCTCCCTTATATGCCAACACCTCCCTTTAGATACAGCACCACCTTCATACAGCACCTCCCCTCACACACAGCAGCTCTCCCTGCACACACAGCACCTCTCTTACACATAGCACCTCCCTTACATACACCTCCTTAGATACAGCACTCACCCATACATACAGTACCTCCCTGACACACAGCACTCTCCCTACATACAGTACCACCCTCTTACATACAGCACCTCCCTTATATATAGCACCTTCCTTACACACAGCACCTGCCTTACATACAACACCTCACTTACACACAGCACCTCCTTTATACACACAGCACCACATCCCTCACATACAGCACCTCCCTTTACATACAGCACCTCCCTTACATACAGCACCTCCTTACAGCCATCCCTTACATACAGCATCTCCCCTTACATACAGCACCTCCCTTACATACAGCACCACCCTTACACACAGCACCACCTTTACATACAGCACCTCCCTTACATACAGCACCAGCCTTATATACAACCTCCTTTACATACAGCATCTCCCCTACATCCCTCACTCACTGCACCACCCTATATAGAGCACCCTCTTACATACAGCACCTCTTTACATACAGCACCTCCTTTTACATACAGCACCTCCTCCTTACAACACCACCCTTACATACAGCCCTCCCTACATACAGCACCTCCCTTGCATATAGCACCACCCTGTCACACTGTACCTCCCTTACATACAGCACCTCTCCTTACATACAGCACCACCCTTTCATACAGCACTTCCCTTACACAGCACCTCCCTACACAGCACCACCCTTACATACAGCATCCTTTACACACAGCACTCTCCCCACACAGCGCAGCACCCTTACATACAGCACATCCTCATACACATCAGCATCCTTACAGCACCCTTACATACACAGCACCTCCCTTTACATACAGCACCTCCTTTACATACAGCACTCACCCTGTACAGCACTCCTTTACATACAGCACCTCCCTACATACAGCACCACCTCACACACAGCACCACCCTTACATATAGCACCTCTCTTACATACAGCACCACCCTTCACACACAGCACCTCCCTTACATACAGCACCACTCTTGCATACAGCACCACTCTTTACATACAGCATCTCCTTACATACAGCACTACCTTCTACATCCTGCACCTCCTCTTTCATACAGCACCTCCTCCTGTACAGTACCACCCTTACATACAGCACCTCCTTTACATAGCACCACCCTTACATACAGCACCAGCTTTACATACAGCACCTCCCTACATACAGCACCTCCCTTACATACAGCACCTCCCTTATATACAGCTCCACCCTACATACAGCACCTCCCTTATATACAGCACCTCCCTTACACACAGTAACTCTCCCTTTACACACAGCACCTCCCTTACATACAGCACCTCCCTTACATACAGCACTTCCCTACATACACAGCACCTCCTTACATACAGCACCACCCTTACTATACAGCACCTCCTCATACATACAGCACCTCCCTTTACATACACAGCACCTCCTTACATACAGCACCTTCCTTTACATACAGCACCTCCTTATACTACGCACCTCCCTTACATACAACACCCTCACTCACATACAGCACCTCCTTATTTACAGCACGTCCCTCACATACAGCACCTCCCTTACATACAGCACCTCCCTTACATACAGCAATCACTCCTTTTTGCATACAGCTACTCGCTTACATACAGCACCACCCTTACAGAGAGCAACCAGCCTTTCACATTACTACCCCTTACTGTACAGCACCTCCTTGCTACACACAGCACTACCTTTACATACAGCACCTCCCTCACATTCTGCACCTCCCTTACATACAGCACCTCCCTACATACAACACTATTCTTACATACAGCACCTCCCTTACATACAGCACCTTCCTTACACACAGCACCTCCTTTACATACAACACTTCCTCACACAGCACCTCCCTTTATATAGAACACGCCCCTCACATACATCACCTCCCTTACATACAGAACCTCCTACATACAGCACCACCTCATTACATACAGCAGCACCTCTTACATACAGCACCACCCTACATCCAGCACCTTTACGTACAGCACCTCCCTTACACACAGCACCACCTTACATACAGCACCTCCTCTAGATTCTGCACCTCCCTCATACAGCACCTCCCTCACATACAACACCACCCTACATACAGCACCTCCCTTACATACAGCACCCCTTTATATACAGCACCACCCTTACATACAGCACCTCCCTTACATACAGCACCTTCCTTACATACAGCACCATCCTTTCACACAGCACCTCCCTTACACACAGCAGCACCCTTACATACAGCACATCCCTTACACACAGCAGCACCCTTACATACAGCACATCCCTCACATACAGCACCTCCTTTACATATAGTACCTCCCTTACATATAATACCACCCATACATACAACACCTACCTTACACAGAGCACCTTCCTTACACACAGCACCCCTTACATACAGCACGTACCTTACATACAGCACCACCCTTACACACTGCACCACCCTTGCATACAACACCTCTCTTACACTCAGCAGCACCCTTACATGCAGCACCTCCCTTACATACAGTACCACCCTTACATACAACACTTCCCTTACATTCAGCACCTCCCTTACATAGAACACCTCCCTTACACACAGCACCTCCCTTACATACAGTACCGCCCTTACATTCAGCACCTCCCTTACATACAGCACCTCCCATCCTCCCTTCCTACCCTCCCCTACACACAGCACCTCCCTTACATATAGCACCTCCCTTACATACAACACCACCCTTACATACAGCACCTTCCTTACATACAGCATCTCCCTTACATACAGCATCTCCCTTACATACAGCATCTCCCTTACACACAGCACCTCCCTTACACACAGCAGCACCCTTACACACAGCACCTCCCTTACGTACAGCACCACCCATCCTCCCTTCCTACCCTCCTCTACACACAGCACCTCCCTTACATATTGCACCTCCCTTACATACAGCACCCACCTCCCTTACATACTGCATCTCCCTTACATACAGCACCTTCCTTACACACTGCACCTCCCTTACATACAGCACCTACCTTACATATGGCACCTCCCTTGCATACAGAACCACCCTTACATACAACACCTCCCATCCTCCCTTCTTTCCAACCCTGTCTTTCTTGAACTGAGTATATCTTGGTAGCGTGTCCCGGTTGTGGTTTCCTGTGCACCACGACTCCATTGTGGCCATGATATCCATGTGTGCCTCTGCCATGATGGCCTCTAGGTCCAGAATTTATTTCCTAGACATCTTGCATTGACATACATGGCCCCCCACAGTTTATTACCACTCTGCCTTCTACCCCCGTATCACCTTTTTACCATTCACTTTCCCCTTTTTTTTTTTACAGGTTGTGTTTTTCTGCACTTTCTTTTCAACCACTCTGTGTTTTTTCTTTATTTTTCACTCTGGCTGAGTTTTCTCTCCTTGAGTCTTCCATTCTCTCCACTACTGTCTGTGGGGGGAAGGGAGCAGTTAATGCCTCCCTGATTTCTTCTGCCCCTCTCCTCAGCAAGTTTAAATATTCCTCAAAGTAACATTTAAACTGTCCACTGAGAAGTGCGATTCCCCTCCTAGATGGATGCAGGCCATCACCCCTGTATGGGTCCTTGTCCCTCCAGGTGGTTCCCCACTCTCCAATATAGCTAATACACTATTCCTTCAACCACAAGTTGAAGATCCTGGTGCAGACTTCCCTAACCTCCCCCTTTCATAGACAGGAAACACCTGAGCAAAAGCCATTGAGAGTGGTACCTGTCTAAGAACCCTCCCCAGCTCCTTAAAATCCCACTGCACAATCCCAATCCCATCCCTAGCCAGATCATTTGTCCCCAAGTGGACAATGACATCCAGCTCCCCATCCTTCCATGCCACTCTAACAATCCTTAGGATTTGCTTTCCATCCCTCCAAGCCGAGGTGCCAGGTAGGCACATCACCTCCCTCTTTCCCTCACTTCCTGTTCCCTACCCCTGACAACTGAGTCCCCCAACAGAAGTTGATTCTTCCTCTGTTGGGGTCCTTTACCTCCCACCTTGGAGTCTTACCTTGGGAGGACCCCACATCCTCTCTGGACACTACCACGGGTGCCTCCTCCTGGCATTCCTGTCCTGCCAGAGCAGTGAAAGAGTTTCGCAGTGGCACTACATCAGGAATGTGCCCCCAAACTGCCACACCCACCCTTCCTGAATCCACCACAGGCCAGCCAGCCCTCATCCTAGGCACCCTCTGGGGCAATGGTGTTAGACTTGATAGCCCTTTGGTGGGGGCAGAGGTTCCCTGAATCCTAAGCAGCTCAGCCCCGATTCAAGAGACCTCCTTCCTCAGCCAAGATAGGTGCACACAGATGGGCAGCATTTCAGTCTCCAGAAGGTCTGTCTGAAAACTGCCGGTCCATGGTCACTGCACTGCACCACTCCCAAAATTCCCAGTCCTAAATCACTATGCTACTGGAAAGAACTCTGTATCCTTACCACAGATAGGGTGTTTATAATTTTCCTTTTGGTTGTTTTGCTTAACCCCTTTGTTGCCTGATCCCAGACTGGGTGTTTTAAGTTTTCCCATTTTACTTCCTTACCTTCCTTAACCGTTATTCTTTTACCCCTTTCTTATACTTCTGGATTTTGTTTTAGAACCCATAATCCCTACTTCAGATAAGATGCTCCCTTCTTTGCCTTATCCTAATATCCCTAATAGGTTAACACTTCCCTTTTCTATAACTATTACCTTACTTCTCTTTCTTACTATTAGGTTTCTGCTTGCTTCCCCTGTTCCTGTTGGTTTAGTTAGAGATGGTGCCTTACATTACACGTGAAGTTGATGACATATCTTAATTAAAGGCAGTGCCCCTAAATCTTATACATTGCCTAAGCAAGTGCAGCCAGCATCAATTTACCATCAATCACTGAACACCGTATGTGCTACAATTGAAATACATAACTTTTCAATAGAAATATGTCCCGTTTTAGCCCCTTTAACTTTTCACCATTTAATGTTACCTTTACCCTCCCTTCAGATTAATCCTCTTGTAGTAATACTATTTAGCCCACTGAATTAATTACTGTGTTAGTGGACACAATGCTGGTTGCTGCCTTTCGTCAAGTTCAAAAAACACATAAAATTAATTTTCACTATACTTAAATTGTACTACAGTGCTGCTAAGGGTGTCACACCAGGGATACAGCGTTTCCTGCTGCCATACGCTGTCACCCCCAGTATGTCACCCTTAAGCTATGTGGCCCTTTAGGTCAAGAACCACAGCAGAGGACAGCTAGATTAAGGCCTATAAATGCAGTAGATTACCCATGCCCCCTTCTTTCAGCACTCTCCCACCTGGAGCTCAGGTTACAGGGAGGGGAGTAACCAGAAGTAAGCCTGCTGCAGACGGGAACTTCAGGCTCAGTCCACACTATAGTTGATAACAACAAGTGCTGTTTACAGCAGTTCCATTAATTCTACAGTAAATTCAACAATGACTTCCCACTGTAAATAACTTTTCATGAGATACCGATATCATTTTATATGCTTCTTAGTACCTCTTATAGTGCCTCTCATTTATACTATACCCCTATTCAGAGTTGTAATAACTGTTTTAGCACATGTATTATTCTCACAGATGGATTAAGCAGTTAATTGAATTGTATGTTTTTAATTGTATTTTGCCCCTTCCCTGTTTTTCCCCTCACCCCTTTTACTCCATTCCCCATCCCACCCTCCCTCCTGTTGTTTTCCCTGGTAATTTTCAAGTTCACTGTGCATGCATGTGCAGACAACTTCTTGTGGTAGAGTGACTTTGGCGGGGTTGTCCAACACAGAGTGGTCTGCAAGGGGCTCGATAAGTATCACACGAATCATCGGCCAGGCTGATCGTGATGCTGTTTTGCCTGAAGTGATCTGCACTTGAGAAGAAAATGCCGCACCAATCATACTGCGGCTTTTTCCTTTCATCCACAGACCACCACCCAGCTAACAGCTGTTCACTGTCTATAATGTGATCAGCCTGGCTGACATCATTGCCACCACCAGGGTCACTTCCCGCATCTATGCAAACACACAGTCCGGCATCACTCGAGGGAAATCAAGAAAAATACACAAAATGAAATAGACCAGAGGCTACATAAATATGCAAGAAACGCAAGGAGCCCACGGCTGTAAACCCCAGCTTTTAAGTTCGAGTCCAAGGTGTGACTCTTCCCACACTGGAGTTTAGAGCTGTGGGCTCCGCATATTTATGTAGCATCTGGTCTATTTAATTTCATATATTTTTAATTTCCCTTGAGTACTGCTGGCCTGTGTGTTTGTATGCAAAGTACAAATAGTTGCCAACAACAGGGCACCCAATCCCCATGTCGGCAGTAGCCCCCTGCCTCCAACCATTGCCAACAATGGGGTGCCCAGTTCCCATGCTGGCAGTAACCCCCTCCCTCCGACCAGTGTGGGACACTGGGGAGCCCACTTCCAGTGACCCCAGTTGTCATAACCCCCCAGACTACTGTGAAACACTGGGAAGCACACTCCCAATGTCCCCAAACATTTCTATACATTGTTCCTGCAAAAAGAAAACCATCCCCACGATTTATTTTTTTCCTGTAAAAAAGAAAATAGTCCATCATCTCCCCCTCCCCTTCCCCCATCCTGACTCTCCCACTGAACACCCACCACCCCACACACTCCTTCATCCTGTACTTACCACTGGAGGTCAAGCGTTGCCATCTTCTTTGGAGTGGGACACGTTTGCAATGTTCAAAGCCGAACAGCAAACTGAAGAATCAAGGTAACCACCTTATAATGGCAGTCAATGGCGTCTTGAACTTATGTTGATATCTCAGCCACTTTTTGGTATTTTTGTACCAAATTTTCAACGTGGGCTTTTTGGGACCCTGCCTCATGAACATTAGCACTGTCATTTCGTTACTCAGTCCAAAAGAGGATTTCACAGTCACTGCATGGAATCACCTCTCAGGACCCAGTAATAAAATGACAGTGCCACTGTTCATGAGGTGGGGTCCAGATAGCCTATGTTGAAAATTTGGTGTAAAAATACGTAAAAGCGCACAAGTTATGAATGCTCATTGACATTTTTGTACGCATGCATGTAACTCTGCCAATTTTTAATATTTTCACTCAAAATATTCAGCATCCACATGCGACATACCACCTCACAAAAACTGCAGCTGTCATTTCTCACATCCTGCCTGAAATGTGTTTTTGTACCTGTGGCACAGAATGGCACAGTTGTTGCACAAAATCACCTTTTGGGACCAAGTAAGGAAATTATAGTATGAGTATTCATGAGGTGGGGTCCCAGAAAGCCCCTGTTGAAATTTTGGTGCAAAAATACAAAGAAATGCTCGAGTTACGTGCTCTTATTGACATTTTCCTGCGCACGTGCATAACTTTGCCAGTTTTTAATATTTTCACTACAAATTTCAACATGCACATTTTTTGACACCACCTCACGAAAAGTACAGCTGCCATTTCTCACATCTTGCCCGAATTGTGTTTTTGCACCTTTGGGACAGAATGGCACGGTCATTGTGCCAAATCACCTTTTGTGACTGAGTCAGGAAATTACAGCACCGTTGTTCATGAGGCGTGGTCCCCCCCAAAAAAACCATGATGAAAATCTGGTGTCAAAATTAACAAGCATTTGTCAATGCCGAATGTTGTCTCGCTGGCATTGGCATTGGTAGTGCAGGAGTTAGAGATGCATAATAGGAATGGCAGTGAAGTACTGAACTGAAGCCAACACCACCCTCACCCTGCAGAGACTAACAGGTGTTGGGGTGTGCCTTTGGGTCATCAGCTATAATACTTATGCCATTCTACCTCACCCTACCCTGTAGACACGGACAAGTGTCGTGGTGTGCTTTGGGATCATTGGGCCTTATACTTACCCCATTCCATAAGGAAATACACTGAGATGGGTACAGTATAGGAGAATGGGGTGAACTTTAAGGCCGAACACTGCAAGACAGACCTCGATGCCTGTCAGTGGCTGCAGGGTGGGGGGGGTGGAATGGTGTGATCATTACAGCCAATGATCCCAAGTCACACCCCTGACTCCTGTCAGTCTCTACAGGGTGGGGAGTTACAGTTGGAAATCCTAATGTCGTAGGCGTGTGTTGGTATTTTCCCTCCAAATTTTCAACATAGGTTTTTTGTGATCCCACCTCATGAAGAGTGGCACTATCAGTTTGTTAGCTGAAAGGTGGTTTTGCACAGCAGCTATGCCATTTGGTGACATAGAGACGAAAACACATTTTGGGCAGTATGTGAAAAATGACAACTGCATTGTTCATAAGGAGGTGTAAAAAAATTGCAACGTTGAAAATCTGGAATGAAAATATTAAAAATTGGTGAAGTCATGAGCATGCACAGAAAGTATGCAACACACATCCGTAACCCAATTATTTTGGGGATTTTTTTAACCATATTTTCAAAATAGGCATTTTGGGACCTCCCCTCATGAACAGTGGCATTGTAATTTTTTTAAGGTTGTCCCAAAAGTTGATTTCCCACAGTGACCATGCCATTGTGTGCCACATTTTGGGCAGGATGTGAAAAATGACAGCTGTACTGTTCATAAGGAGGTGCAAAAAAATGCCAGTGTTGAAAATCTGGCATAAAAATATTGCAAATTTGCGAAGTTACAAGGGTGTGTGGAAACTGTGCAATGCATGCTTGTAACACAGTAATGTTATGGATTTCATCACCAGATTTTCAACATAGGCATTTTAGGACCTCTGCTCATGAACAGTATCACTGTCATTTTTGTAATCTGCCCGAACACTGATTTCCCACAGCGACCGTGCTATTGTGCGCCGGAAGTGCGGAAACACATTTCAGCCAGGATGTGAAAAATGACAGCTGTACTGTTCATAAGGAGGTGCAAAAAAATGCCAGTGTTGAAAATCTGGCATAAAAATATTGCAAATTTGCGAAGTTACAAGGGTGTGTGGAAACTGTGCAATGCATGCTTGTAACACAGTAATGTTATGGATTTCATCACCAGATTTTCAACATAGGCATTTTAGGAACTCTGCTCATGAGCAGTGTCACTGGCTTTTCCGAAAACTGTCCCGAAAACTGATTTCGCACAGCGACCACGCTATTCTGCGCCAGACATGTGAAAACACATTTCGGCCAGGATATGTCAAATGACAGCTGTACTGTTCAAGAGGAGGTGTGGAAAAATGCCAATTTTGAAAATCTGGAGGGCAAATATATTACAAATTCATGAAGTTATGAGCGTGCATGGAAACTGCACAACGCACGCTCCTAAAACAGCCATTCTTTTATTTTTTCTACCAAATTTGCAACATAGGCTTTTTGAGAGCTCCCGTCATGAACAGTGGCACTGTCATTTCATTAATCAGTCTAGAAAGGTGATTCTGCGCAGTGATTACGAAATCATCTTTCGGGACGGAATAACACCATGACAGTGACTGAATTCATGAGGAGGGGTGCCAATAACCCCATGTTGAAAATTTGGTGTCAAAATTCACAAAAAATGCCCAAGATATGCACCAAAGTTGAAAAAAACCCTATTTATGCCATTATACAGCTTACCGGCATTTCTTCAGTTCGTGGTCAGTTTTGAAGAGTGCAGACGTGTTCCTGGTCCACTGAAGATCATTGCGCCAGACTAAGGAAGTAAGTGTGGGGTGAGGGGGGTGTGTGGAGGCAGGGTGCGCAGTGGGTGGGCGTGGGTTGTGGGAGGGGGCAGGGAAACCACAAGGGACTGTTTTCTTTTTTACAGGGTTAAAAAAAAAGGGAACATCACAGGACAGTTTTTGGTTTTGAGGGAATTTGGCATGCTGGGGAGGGCTCCTAGTGTGCCACCTGTTTTGGGAGGGAATGCTGTAGCTGATGGGGTATTGGGCAACCCCATCGGCACATACTGAAGGGGGGAACAAGAGCCGAAGGGGATTGGGCACCCCCCTCTGCACACAACAAAAGCGGGGGGGAATTATGCTCCCATTCAGCAAAAGAAACAGTTAAGGGGATTAAAGCCGATGGGGATTGGGCCCCCTGTTGGCAAAGAAAGACTGTTGGGAGGGCGCATGATGCCGCGGGGGATTGGGCACCCCTCGGCATACATTTTAAATGGGAGGGGGGGTCATTAAGCAGACGGAGAGTGGGCTTCGCCGTTGGCAAATGAAGTGGGTCAGGGCACTCTGCAGGTGCAGTCACCAAGCATATCAGGAGGGCGTGTTATTGTGCCGCTGCATGATTGCAGCGGACCTTTTGTTAGATCTGGTGGCCACTTGATGTATGCCTGGTGTCAGCGCCTGCAGCTGTCTCATTGGGGAATGAGGGCGCATCACTGATGCTTGCCATACATTCACCAACAGTGACTGCGCCTCCAAATCTGCTACTACCGCAAGATGTTAGCTGGCGCGCAAGCACGAGCCAACATAAAAGAAAATGGCTGTGTTATGGGCATTATGGGACAAGCTTAGGGGAGTAATATCTGGATCCAGCACAGCACAGCACATGTCCTAAGATCTCTTCGATAATTGTGGGGCATAAATAATATAATCATGAAATTAACTTGTTTAAATCTCAATAATATGTTATTTACGGTATATGTAACATAGTCATGTATAAATTGGCTCAGTTTTTTATTAAATAAAAACTGGGTTAGAAATTTAAATATAAATATATCATTTCAAATATGTGTTTCATGTATTTATACCACTAGAACAATTTAAATAAATATTTATAACTTAATTGTTCACTCGAGTCTGGACACCTCTATTATACAGAGGTGCCGCCTATGCAGACAGTTTTTTCTGCATGGTGGGTCAGTCGCTGGTGAGATGACTGATATTGCGAGATTCTCGCGATGATTCGTCATTTCCCCATGACTGATTCTCAGCACTTAGAGTATATAAACCCACAATGAATTCGGCGACACACCTCCGTGTAGAGAGAGAACAGGAGGCATCGCCACGGCTTTATATTTATTTATTTATTTTATTTTTTTATTTTAGCTTTTGTTGACCGGGTAAGTGCACTAGACAAATCCTGCCTATTTTCAGGTATGACCCGGGGGAAGGGGATACAGATGAATGCCAACTGACCTTGAACCAGATTAAGCTGTTGGTGGTATTTTTTTTAGTGAATTAGGGAAATTTGGCCAGGACACCGGGGATGTTCCCCTACTCTTTTTCGATAAGTGCCATGGGATCTTTAACATCCACCTGAACTACCACCAATCCAGGCAGATGGTACCTCGGTTTAACGTCTCATCCGAAAGACAGTAAAGTAAATAATAAAAGTAAGTACATAATTTACTTGACTAATCATGCACCCCACCTGATTGAGTAAGAGAATAGATGAAACAGTTTACTGATCCAAGGTGTTTTGTCGTTAGGAATGAGAATTGGAAGAAACAAATAAAAGTATAGCAGAAACAAATACAGCTTACAGGTGAAGTAAAATCAAATATAAAACCTAAAAATTCATTGGCATATTTAAGAAATGAGGGTTTATCTCACATTTGTTGTAAAAGCTAAAATGGGCATATGGATGTGTAACATTTGGAAATAAGGAACTGGAAATGGGAAAATAGTGTTTAGTAACCCATTTTGTTTCGAGGTGTTTGCCTGGTCTGAGTGAGATCTGATACACAAGGTAAGAATTTAAATATATACACGACATTATTTGAATAAATGGATCGGGAGATGAACCACAGACGTCGCGAGATTCTCATGGCGTTGTGTGTCAACCCACTGTTTACTTTTATTTTATTTTGCTTCTGTGAAATGCTTAAATATGCTTGATTTTTATATGTAAATAAAAAGAAACATGGCAAACGCCTTCAAACATGGAATAAAAAGTGCAAGCAGGTTCTTATATTCAAAACAGCACTTTAAAAATAATGATTATGAAACAAAGAAGTGGAGCTTTTTGGTCCTTTGGCGAGAGATGTTTGCCATACTTTTATGAGAATTGGCAACTAACTAAATAATCTATCTGTTTAAATAATGAATATCTATTCAAAAGTGTTAAGGGAGGCGAGTGGCCATACACACTGTGAGGTGCTCGCGTCGGTTAGAATTAATAAATTGCGATTTGGGAACATGATTATTCTTTATGTATAGACACAAAAACTTACGGCAAACAATACTGGACATTTATAAATGCTTAATTTCATGAACCCAAATAAAATATAACTTATACAAATAATTTGTATTCATAGGAAAATTTAAGACCCTTATTATGATACTGTGAAATGGATACAATGGAAAGAAAATAAATCATTAAAAGGTGAAATTCATCTATATATTATTGTTGTAAATATGTAATAATGATATTAATATAATTAGTTTGTGAAAATGAACATGTAAAAAATGTTTTTTGTTTTTACAGTTAATATCTAATATAAGAAGCTGTGGATATTTAATGATACATATTAATAATGGATTTATAGGTGAGCATATTATTCACTGGGAATTCTTTTTGTAAAATATCTTTTCATTTCATTTTTTGAAATTATAATATATATAATATTTTACTTTGATTTCAATATACATTTAGATGCAGTCTGAACACAGATGAAGGATTAATTCCATACTAACATACTAAAATGCCAGCAGAATAGGCCTAACGGTCTTTCGTGTCTGCTCGTTTGGTCAGCCCCCACCCTGGGTGCTGACCTTGCTGTCCCCCTCGCCTTCTCTGGCTTCTCCTTTCCCAGTTCCGGATATTCTTGCTGCATTGGATTTTGCTTCCAGAACCTTTCCCCTGTACCTGTCCCACCCCTCTTGAACACCTCCACTGTCTCTGCCTCCACCAGCCCCCTAGGCAGTGCATTCCATGGCTCCACCCACTCTCAGTGAAGTAGCACCTCCTCCTTTCTCCCTGATTCTTCCCCCTCCAGCTTCCACTCATGCACTCTAGTGGCCCTTCCTCCCTTCCTCGGCACCTCTGACTGTTCCTCCCCTATTTACCCTCTTCATGTACCTGAAGACCTCTATCATGTCCCCCGGTCCCTTCTCTCTTCCAATGTGTACATATTTAGCTCTTGAGCCTCTCCTCATAGGTCCTGTCCCCAAGCCCCAAATCATTTTGTTGCCCTCCTCTGGACCCTCTCCCAGGAGGTGTAATGTCCCTCTTTAAGTGTAGCCTCCAAAACTGCAATGCAGTACTCAAATGCGGCCTCACCAAGCAGTTATACAGAGAGGGAGTACTCCTCCTTCTGAGGTGATCCCCATGATGCATCCCAGCATCCTGTTGGCCTTGGATGCTGCCCTCCTACAAGTCTCAGAGTTGTTCATCTTTGACATCCACCACCACCCCCAGGTCCTCCTCAGCCATCGAGACTTGTAGCATTCCCCCAGGTGTGTGCACTTGCCTGGCTCTGCCCCAGGTGGAGTACCTCATTTTCCGCATTGAACCTCAGCTTCCACTTCTAGACCATCTTCCAGAGCTCGGGTCCCTCTGTAGGCCACCTCCCTCCTCCCCATCCACCACCGCCCCAGTTTCGAGTCATCCGCAAAGAGACTCATCTCACTCCTGATTCCTGTCCTATGCCAGAGACATAGGCATTGAAACAGAAGGGGCCCCAAGGACTGATTCCTGGGGACCCCACTCAATGACCCTTCTTGGGGATGAGACTAATCCCATCAACTACGCACTCCTCTGGGTCCGGGTCCTGAGCCAATTGTCATCCATCTGATCTTCTGGTTCCTCACCCCCTTCCTCCCAGCTTATCCAACAGGCCCACGTGAGGAAACAGAGTCAGATGCTCTTGAAGTCTAGAAAGAGGACGCCCACTGGTCTACCCAGGTCCAAGGCACTAGTCACCCAGTCATAGAACTCCACCAGGTTTGTCTGACACAATTTCCCCGGGATGAATCCATGCTTCTATCGTCCAGGCACCCTGACTTATCCAGGTCCCCCCCTAGCCTCTCCTTGACAATGCCTTCCATCACCTTGCCCACCACCGATGTCAGACTGACAGGCCTGTAGTTCCCTGCCACCTCCCTTGATCCCCCCTTGTGGATAGGCACTATATGCACCACCTTCCAGTCTTGGGCACCCACGTGTCCTCAGAGAGATGGTGAAAAGCCCGCCAGGGTTTCCGCTAGGACATCCGCAGTTCCTTCAGCACTCTGGGATGTAATTTATCTGGCCAGCACTTTCTCCATCTTAAGGGAGCTGAGGGCTTCTCACTCTCTCTGCTGATTTCCACTTGGTACCTCTTCCCTGCTTAGCCCTCCCCACCTGCCAGGGATGCCTCCCCTCTCCCAGACCTGCTCATCGGTAAGAGTCCCCTCCTCAGTAGCTCTGTTCCTCCATGTATGATGCAGCACTCCCATTTTCTTGGTGAAAACTGAGGTGAAGTACTGATTTAGTACCTCAGCCTGCTCCCCTGGTCTTGTGCCCATCTCTCCCTGATTTAATCCTGCTGATCTGCCCTTCACCCTTCTTTTTCCCCAATGTATCTAAAGAACCCTTGTTCCCTCTCCCACTTCCCTGGCCAGGTTCTGCCTCCTTGCCTTAGCCACCTCACCACCCTAGTGGCCCTTCTAGCCATCAGCTCTGCATCTCTTGATCCCTTTCACTCCTTGAGCACTTGAATTGCATATAAGCTGCCTTCTTTCCTTGCACCACCTCCTGACCTCCTGGTCCACCAGCAGGGTTTTTGGGCCCACACGATTTCTGTCTTACTCTTGCATAGGTGCTGGTAGCATCCTGCACCCTCTCCTGATGATTTCCCACCTACTATCAGCATCCATGTCTGACCAATCCCATCCAAATGCTCCTTAAGGATCCTTCCCATTTCCTTAAAATCCACCCCCTGAGTCGGTTACTTCTGTCTTTGTGCAGCCTTCTACCCCTCCTAGGTCCAGGCAGAACCAGACCGTGGCATGGTCACTCCCCACCAATGGGTCCCTTACCTCCAGGCCCCCAATCTGGTCACTGTCTGCCAGGACCACATCCAGTACCCACGCCTCCCTGGTCAGTTCCCTCACCTGCTGAGTTAGGAACGCATCTTGAAAGACATCCAACAACCTCTGTTCCCTGGTCACAGAGGATGTCATACTCTCCCAGTCTGTTCCTGGTATGTTTAAGTCCCCAACACCACCACTGCTCCTCTGCCCAGTCTGCAGTGTCTCCCAACATCTGCCACCAGACTGTCCTCCAGCTCCTCCACCAGGGCAGGGGTCTATACAACACTCCTATTTTTACCTCTTGCCCCCTTGTTATCAAGGTGATCACATCGCCTCACGGTTCCTCCGCCTCCTCTACTCCCCCTATGCCAATGCAGTTTTTGACTATCATTGCTACCCCTCCTCCCCTTCCCTCCCCCCTGTCCTTCCTGAACATAGTGTAACCCTCCAGGTTCAGGTCCCAGTCATGTCCTGCAGTGGCCCAAGTCTCAGTGACTGCTGCCACGTCCACTGCTTCCTCAGTTAGCATCACCTGGAGCTCAGGCATTTTATTGCCAAAGCTCCTGGCATTTAGCAGGACTACCTTCCACCCTTTCCCTATAGTTCCATTTCCCCTGCTCGTGTTCCCATGAGGATTCTGTTTTCCCCTGGTCTGCTCTTTGCCAGTCGGCCTTTTCCTGCAATCCTCCTGGTCTCCCGGGGGGTGGACACAGAGTCCCTCCTTTATCGGCACCCCCTTGACAGCCTTTTCTCCCATCCCGCCCCCTTCACAAGTTTAAACCCCACTTTTCACCAATGAACCCTTTCCATTTTCAACTTAAGGATTCCCCTTCCCTCCAAACTGAGATGGAGTCTATCTCTAGCATACAGCTCCTTATCCTCCCAGGTCTCCCCCCAATCCCCCATCAACCCATACCCTCTGGCCTCACACCACTCCCTGAGCCACTGGTTTATCTCCCTAATCTTCCTTTTGTGTTCCCCACTAGCCCTTGGCACTGCAGGATTTCTGAGAAGGAAACTGTGCATCCTATGTCATGACAGACCCTGGCGAGCTCCCTGAATCTTACCTGTATCTCTAGCTCGCTATTTCCCTCAATGTCATTTGTACCCAGGTGGACCAGTATGTCTGGGGAACCCCCACAATCCTTTGCCAGCTGATATACCTCGTGCTTAGCCCTGTGCACCGTTAGTCCAGGGAAGCATCTTGTTCTAACTGACCAGGATTCTCCCTCCCTATCCCATTTGATAACCCTGATCATAGAATCCCCCAACAGGAGCACTCTGACCGCTCCTTTTCCTCCATTCCCCCTTCCATGTCCCTCATCCTTTCTACCGGCCCCTCCACCCAGCCGACTCCTTGTTCCTCCCCTATCTGGGTGCCACATGCCACCCCCTCCTTATTTACCCTGGCCACCCCCTCCCCTCCAATCCTATGCCTCTCCTCCTCCTGAGTATCCTTCTGTACCTTGCTAATTTCCCCTCCTGCTGTAACTGGTCCTTCTCCCCATCTGCTAAACTAGCCTGCGCTCATCCTCCCTTCCTTGCTGTCTCCATTTAGTTCCTCCTTGCTAGTCGTGGCTCCCTGGCCTAAACCCTCAGCTCCCTTTACTGAATCCTCCTTGTACTTCTGGTCCTTCTCCTTTACCTTTCCTCCCAACTGGTCCTTCTCCTTGTGCTTTCCTTCCTCTTCCCCCTGCCCCTCCTGCTCTGATTCACTGCTCCCGCATTCTCCTGCATTCCAGGTCCCCCCCTGTTCTTCCTGCTATCTGGCCCCTGCCTCCTGCCCCCCACTCCCTTTCCGTCTCTAACCACCCCTTCATGGCTACATCACCCCCTCATCCTCGAGCAGAAGAAGAGAATTGAAGCTGTTATTGAGTGTAAGGTCTGATCCACCTCCCTCCCTTTGCTTCCTTCTATCCAGCCCTGGCCATCTGCCTCACTTCCTGAGAATGTTGTCCCTCCGTCCCTCCTTTGTGAGGGTCCCCAGTTACCTCGCCTGCTTCCTTGGTAGTGTCCTTGGACCCTCTGCCAGGGTCCCTATGACCCCTGAGTATTCTCCTGCACTCCTTTCCCTATGCCCCCACCCCCAGTGCTTGTGCAACCCTGGGAGATTCCCAGCCCCTTCCCCAACCATACCACCCCTTCCCCAGCTTTCTCCTAATCCCTGCAACCTCCTCCCTAAGCTGTGCCAGCTGGTAGCACACTGGGCAACCACCAAACTTCCAAGCCCAGTCCAGTATCATGGCTGCTCCACATCCTGTGCACCCCACCACCCTCCCAAAGATGCCGGCCCTAATGACGTGTGGTTCCATCCCCTTCCAAATAGGTTTCCTTGGGTGAGCCACCAGGTTCCCCCCAGTCCAAGATACACCCTACTGCTAATCAGGTCACCCACTAATCTTACAGACAGTCCCACTGTACACCAGTAACCCTGTTACTAGGTGCAGTACAACACATTAAACTTATAAGGGAAATGAACAACCCCCAAGCTCCTCTCTCCCAGCCTTTAAATCCAACCCCCAGTGGCTAGAACTACATGAGCTGCACCTGCAGCCTTTTCCTCCAATTGCAGGGCAAGTGTTCCCCTATAAATTAGCAGACTTCTGGGGAGGGTATTGGGCAGACACCTGACTCGAGAGAGAGTGTATCAGCCCTGTGTCTCCCCTCCAAGCCCAGCAGCCAAAGAACCAGACCAAATAGGTTTTAAATCAGAAGAAATAGGCCTCTACCAGTGCAGCCTGTTACACAGTGAAACATCCAAAAAATGAGCCCACTTACAGCCACCAAATCAGTTTGCAAACTTCCAGCAGCCCTCAAAACAATACCCTGCTAGCCCCTTAGAAGTAAGAAAGAAAAGAACTAACCTTCTACCAAGTAAAATCCACAAGAACCCTGTGAAAACAACAAACAGCAGCTACTGTCCTGGAACACAACTGATCCTGTCCCTTCCAGTTCTTTCTGAGAAGACAAAGAGCTAACACCTCAAACCTGATTCAGCTCTGCCTCCAGTCAATTGGCTGAGTGAGACCTCACACCTGATAACACTCTTCCCCCACTATGCACTAACTCTTTGCAGCTAGTGGAGTCAGCAAAAGGAATCAAAATTCAACTCAAAGCTCAAAATATGTTTGCTGCCAAAGGAAACAGGTTCCAATTTAATCAGCTTCACTAACAACACATCAAAATAGGTTTGAAATTAACAGATATAGGTCTCCAATTCGAATAACCATCTCCAAACAAATCCCACCAAATAGGTTTTAAATCAGAAGAAATAGTCCTCTACCAGCGCAGCCTGTTACACAGTGAAACATCCACAAAATGAGCCCACTTACAGCCACCAAATCAGTTTGCAAACTTCCAGCAGCCCCCAAAACAATACCCTGCTAGCCCCTTAGAAGTAAGAAAGAAAAGAACTAACCTTCTACCAAGTGAAATCCACAAGAACCCTGTGAAAACAACAAGCAGCAGCTACTGTCCTGGAACACAACTGATCCTGTCCCCTTCCAGTTCTTTCTGAGAAGACAAAGCAGCTAACACCTCAAACCTGATTCAGTTCCGAAACGTTTGGTTTTTAAGATTGTATCTTGACATTAAAAACTGAATTAAAAAATATATAAAAAGTTTTTTTGGTGAGTGGACCTTATGTACCAATTTAGTTTTTTCAGATTTACAAGCATAGGGGAACCATAGAGGTAAAGCAGAGGGAGGGACAGAAGCCATAATCAAGTATGGACCTTATGGGCAGACTGGATGGGCTTAGCAGTCCTTATCTGCCAACAATTTCTGTGTTTCGCTATGCACGCTCATGATTGGAGAGAGCCACAGGATGGTGGGGAGGAGGAAGAGTTGCTGACAGTCACCAAGGAAGAAAGGGGCGTGTGGGTTATTATTTCAGATTACCTGAAAATGTCAACGCAGAGTACAAGGGCAGCAGGGAAGGCCAGTGGCATGCTGTGGTGCATAGCCAGGGGTACCACCAGCGGAACACAGGGGGTAGTGATGCCAATATACAAAACCCTGATCAGGCCTGACCTGGAGTACTGTGTGTAGTTCTGGAGGCCACACCTTTGAAAGGACATTAACAGGCTGGAGGTGATCCAGAGAAGGCTGGCTAAGATGGTACAGGGATTGCACTACAAAACATATGAGGAGAGATTAAGGGAACTCAATGTGTACTCACTGGAGGAGAAGAGGGAGAGAGGGGACATGATAGAAACATTCAAGTACCTCTAGTGCATAAACAAGGTGCAGGGGGAGACATCTTGCAGTACAGGAGGAGTACAAGAAAGATGGGGCATGACATGACTTTAAAAGGTGGCAGGGGGAATGTGAGGAAGTTCCTCTTCACAGAGAGGGGGTGCTAGATGCATGGAATGGTCTCCCACAGGAGGTGGTGGAAGCAAGCACTATGGTTGGATTTAAACATGCATGGCACAGGCAAAGGAGAACCATAGAGGTAAAGCAGAGGGAAGGTCAGAAGCCGTACTCAAGTACGGGGCTCATGGGCACATTGGATGGGCCTAGTGGTCCTTATCTGCCGACAGTTTCTATGTTTCACTATGCATGCTCATGACCAGAGAGAACTATAGGATGGGGGGGGGGGGAGTTGTTGACAGTCACCAAGGAAGAAAGGGACCTGGAGGTTATTATTTCAGATGACCTGAAAATGTCAAAGCAGAGTACAAGGGCAGCAGGGAAGGCCAGCGGCATGCTGGGGTGCATAGGCAGGAGTATTCCTTATTCTACCTGCTTCCTTGACTTGTCCTGCCCTACCTGGTACAATACCAATTCCAATGGCGAAATTCGGCATTGACAAATGCTTGTTTGTCTTTCTTCCCCATGTACTTCTTTCTCTCCCATTCCATTTCCCACAACCTTTCCCCCTCTCTCCCTTACTTCTTCCCCATCTCTTTTCCATACTTTGTCTTCATTTCACAAATTGCCATTATATTATCAGAGTTGATTGAATGTTTTTGCAATTGCATTGCACTATGTTTTATACAATATGGATTAATACAAGTTTTTTGAATCACTATTTCTAGGATATAGTTAAAATACACACTATTATTTTAAAGACTATGTTTGTACTATAAAAGCCTTTCACTGTGTTGTGTGTCCACTCCTTGAAAAAGCACGAGAAGCAAAGAACTGTTGTTGCCAGTCAGCAAATGGGTGTAAGGTCTTCTTACTCTTGTCCATTTTTCATGCTTTTTAGCTTAATAAACATAGACCTGCTGCGATTTGGTGGTCAGTATCTACTTCTGAAGAGACATGTTGAGATCCTTCAGTGTCTCCTTGTACGTCTCCTCGTGCAACCCCTGCACCATTTTAGTTGCTGTCCTCTGAGTTGCCTCCACTGTGTCCATGTCCTTTCTGAGATGCAGCCTCTGAAACTACACACAGTACTCCAGGCGTGGTCTCACCAGTGAGTGATACAGTGGCAACACCATTTCCCTCCTCCTGATGGATATACTCTTCTCTATCCTAGGTTTTAGTTTTGCTTGTGTTGTTCTACTTATATTGCTTATTTGTAAGGAGGGCAGCTAGTTTCGAAGCACGTAGCTCTATACTGTTTTAACTTGTTTTATAATAGGATTAGTTGTAGACCTAGAATGTGTTAGTCAGCAGCTCCCACTAGAAGGAACTATTCTCTGTTCTGGCTTCAGAGAGTCTGCCCCCTTCATTGTCAGCTGATGTCTATGGACTAGGCATTGCCCAAAGAAGGAGGACGCAGAGGTCTGCGAGGCTAGTTTTGGGAAATGATGCAGGAGAAAGACGGATTGGTGTGATGAGCTCTAGGGGGAACCCTGGGGCGAAATGGGTCCATGATAGGGGTCCTCCCAGTCTTGTTCCCATATCCAAGGGCTCCATGATTGGTGAGCAGTATCCAAAGGACCAGCCTTATCCATCTATCCTTCTTAGGCAGTGTTATGCAATGCCAGGCCCGTTAGAAACAAAGCAGCTATTATAGCTGATCTGGTTTCTGCAGTTGATCTGGCTTGCATTATTGAGACCTGGTTGGATGAAAATGTTGGCCTAGTGTTGGAATCGATGGCTCCTGTTGGGTTTATGGTGATTTACTGCCCAAGAAAGGATCATAATAAGATCCTAGGGGTGGGGGTGTGGTGATTTTTTTTTAAGTCAGACTTGAACTGTATTAGATTATGGGGATATTCTATATGCAGGTGCCGCACATAAAGAGCTGTCTCTATAAGCGGGAACATGGCGGCTCGCCCGTATTCCTAAACAATATGTATCCCCAATGTTTATTTGCTGACGGGGAGCCCACTCCTGTCGACATAATGTAACCCCAGTTTTACCTGCCGACAGGGTGCCCAATCTCTGTCGGCAGAAATGAATTCCACTCCCCTTTTGTTGTTTGCTGACAGAGGGTGCCCAATCCCCGCCAGCTGCAGCTGCCCCTCTAAACAACTCTGGTGGCATGCTGGGAGCCCACTCCAGTGTGCCACATGCCCCTGATATGCCGGCGGGGTGCTCAATCCCCGTCATCTAACACTACTGCCCCGACAAGACTCTGGTGGCATGCTGGGAGCCCACCCAGCATGCAACATGCCCCAGTTAATGAAAATGGTCCCGCAAAGTCTTTTTAGGTTTTGCACCTGAAAAAGGAAACGGTCCCTCATAGTCTCCTGGCCCCTCCCACAACCTGCACCCACCCACTGAGCACCCTGCCTCCCACCCCCATACCCTATACTCACCTTCTCGAGCTCAGCACAATGATCTTCGCTGGACCGGGAACACGCCTGCACTTCTTCAGCCAATCATGAACTGAGGAAATGCTGGTAAGCTGTATAATGTAATAAATAGGTTTTTTCAACTTTAGTGCATATCTCTGGCGTTTTTGGGAATTTTTTCACCAAATTTTCAACTTGGGATTTTTGGGACCCCTCCTCATGAATTCTTGAACTGTCATGGCATTAATTGGCCCCAAAAGGTGGTTTCATGGTCACTGCGCAGAATCACCCTTCGGGGCTGATTAACGAAATGACAGTACCAGTGTTCATGAGGTGGGCTCTCAAAAAGCCTTACATACGCTTGTAACTCCGTGAATTTACAATATTTTCATGCCAGATTTTCAGCATTGGCATTTTGTCACACCTTCTTGTGAGCAGTACAGCTGTCATTGTTTACATCCTGGCCAAAATATGTTTTCGCACTTCTGGCGCAGAATAGCTAGGTCACTGTGGGAAATCAGTGTTCAGGACAGATTAAGAAAATGACAGTGACACTGTTCATGAATAGAGTTCTAAAATTACTATGTTGAAAATTTGGTAATGATACTCCATAAAATGACTGTATTACGAGCATGCGTTGCGCGGTTATACGCATGCTGCATCAACCTGCTTGACCTAATATTTTCACTCCAGATTTTCAACATTGCCATTTCCCAGACCTACTTATGAACAGTACAGCTGTCATTTTTCCCATCCTGGCCAAAATGTGTTTTCGCACTTCCGGCGCAGAGTAACATGGTCAGTGTGGGAAATCAGTGTTCGAGATAGATTAAGAAAATGCCAGTGGCACTGTTCATGAGCAGAGGTCCAAAAATCCCTATGTTGAAAATTTGGTGATGAAACTCCATAACATGACTTTATTACAAGCATGCGTTGAACTGTTTCCATGCACCCCTGTAACTTCGCAAATTTGTAATACTGTCACGCCACATTTTCAACAGTGGCATTTTTTCAACTCCTTATGCCCCTTATGGGCAGCATAGGTGAGTGTTAGGAGCAGGACACTAGAGGCAATAGCAGTCCTGGCTTCAGGGATCAGCTGATCCTTAAGCCGGCATAGCATTCCAAGTTTGCCGTGGATGACTTTAGTGACTTGGTCTACATGTTGTTTGAAGGTGAGACCTTGGTCTAGGGTAAGGCCGAGGTATTTTGTGGAGGAAACCACTTCAAGTTTGTTACCCACCAGGGACGTGTGTTGAACTAGTTGTGATCTGGCTTGTCCAAGGGCTCTAGGTCCGAACAACATGGCTTTAGTTTTGTTGGTATTAAGGACCATTTTGTTCTTGGTGAGCCATTCCTCCATAATGTGGATGTCCACTTGGCGGGATGTCCCTAGGTCATCCAGGTTATCGGAGGCTATGTATATCACAGCATCGTCCGCATATTGGATGACATTGCTGCTCCCACAGTGGTTGTGCAGTTCGTTTATAAACAATGAGAATAATAAGGGACCAAGTATAGACCCTTAGGGTACTCCCTCCTTATTGGGCAGTGGATTGGAGAGTTTGTCCCGCCACCTGACCCTCTGTATGCACCCTGAGAGGTAACTTTCAAACCATTTAAGAGCAGGGGTGTCAAAGCCTATGTGGCAGAGTTTATGAAGTAGTAGTCTGTGGTCCACCAAGTCAGAGGCCTTGGAAAGGTCATTGAAAACCGCACCTGTGTTGGATCCAGAGTCGATTTCTGTAAGCACATCAGTAGAGAATTTGGTTAAGGCAGTGTCAGTCCCATGTTTGGCTCTAAAACCATGTTGAGCCTGGGAAAGAAGCCGGTGTGCCTCTAAATATTCCCTTAGTTGGGTATAGACTAATTTCTCCTGGATTTTTGCCAGGGCGCACAGCAAGGAGATTGGCCTGTAGTTCCCAATTGGCTCCACAGGCCCGCCCTTATGAATAGGGACCACATGAACCTGCTTTCACAGCTCTGGGACAGATCCTTCTAGAAAGGAGCTGTTAATGAGCCAGGTAAGTGGCCTTGGGAGTGCTGAGGCACCGTCTTTGAGAAGTCTAGTTTGGATGCCAGCCGGGCCTCCTGTACCTTTAGTTTTCAAGGTTTTTAGAATGGCCAGGACCTCTTTCACCTTTGCCAGCCGCATATGAAAAGATGGGCAGTCTAGGTTAGGAGGGTCCAGTGTGAAGGACTCATTGTTGGGCACCGAAGGCCCTGCCTTGTAATTATCGAGGTTCGTGAAGTATGTATTGAGGGCCTCAGCAATGAGTGCCTCGTCGTGCAGTACCTGTCTATTAGCCATAATAGGGCCTAGGGCTGTCTTTTTGTTTCCCTTTATCAATTCATTGATGTGGGACCAGAAGGACCCACATTTATTAACTGTTATTGTATAAGTGACTTGTTGATACATGAGTGTACAAACTGGAGGACCTCCTTTGAAATGAACTTTGTTCAATGGAATATTGTAACAAAGATCCTATTCACAATCTTGAATAAAATTGAATAATAATAATAATAATAACTTTATTTTTTGAGTGCCTTGAATAAATGAATGAACTTCATGGCCCTCCCAGTGGGAACAATGGGGTCCTTTGAATGTGTGGCCATTCAAGGAGTTGCAGGTGCAGGCTGCAGGATCCTTTTCAGTTATTGTCCCCTGAGGCATGAGAGGGATTTCCTTCAGGAAGTCACAGACTTCATCGTTGGACTGGTGTTGGAGTCCCCCAGATGGATAATTCTGAGTGACTTCAACACTTGGCTCGATGATGAACTCTCACAATTTGGACAAGACTTCCTCTGATTAATGCAATTATTGGACCTGACACAGGTGGTTACCTCTTCAACTCATTCACATGGCCACTCTCTAGATCTTGTCTTCTCACTGGGATTGGAGGTCACTGACCTCATAGTGGAATCAGTCATTTGGTCAGACCACTATACTGTGAAGTTCTCGTTTGAAGCCCCCTCTGATAGATCCTCCCGTATGGAGATGGTTCAGTACTGCCCTTTGAGGGACTTGACCCCAGAGGGTCTTATGGCAGGGCTGTATCTATCAGGTGTGATGAGAGCTTGCGAGGAGCTGGGGGGATTGGTGTCCACCTATAATAGGGCCATCACCGGCACCCTTGACTCTATTGCACCAGTTCATGTTCGGCCCCTCACCTCACCCCAGAGAGCCCCATGGTTTGATGGGACTCTCAGAGAGTTGAAGGCAAGGGGCCAAAGGTTGGAGCGTTGTTGGCTGAGATCCCAGTCTGATGAAGACAGGCTTATTTTGATGTCTCATTATAGAGAGTATCAAACAGCAATCTCGTGTAAGAAGGCAGAGTTCCTGTCCAGGTAGATTGCTGCAACAATTAACAGACCAGCTCAGCTCTTCAGGACTGTCACTGGGCTATGGAATCCAGCTTGTCCTCAGTCTGTTAGAGCTTTTTCATAATCTAAGTGTGATGAGTTTGCTCTGTTTTTATGCTGATAAGGTCTCCTGTATCAGATCTGGGATCTTGTCGGCACCATCCACTGGGCCTTGCAGTGGCAAGCCAGTGTCTGTTGCAGGCATTTTGTCTGTCTGGTTTGACTTCGATCAGTTGGTGGTCGAGGATGTCATTAGGGTCATCCAGGAGCTGAGGCCCACCTTCTGTAGTTTGGACCAGGGTCCGATGCGTCTTCTTGTAGGGTACATTGAATCCATTGGCCCTGTCTTCGCTAGGATAGTCCGGTGTTCTTTAGTAAAGGGGTTCTTTCCTGAGCCCCTTAAGGAGGTAGTGGTGAGACCCCTTTTGATAAAACCATCTCTAGACCCAGACTGCCTGGTGAACTACAGACCTTTCTCCAGCCTACACTTTTTAGGGAAGGTCATTGAGAAGGTGGCGGCTTTGCAGCTGGAGGCTTGTCTAATAGACTATTACCTCATGACATCTATGACCCTCTCCAGTCAGGATTTTGGAAATGGCACGGTACTAAGACTGCCTTGGTTCAGGTGATTAATGATCTCCTGGTGGTGAGGGATAGAGGAGAGCTTTCCATTCTTGTTCTCATTGATCTCTTCGCTGCTTTTGACACCATGGACCATGGGGTGCTTCTGGATCACCTGCAGGTTCATTGTGGACTCTCTGATGTGGTCCTCAACTGGTTCCATTCATTCCTCACTTGTAGGACACAGGGAGTGGTCTTAGGGGCTTTTTCCCCCCGACCACTGCTCCTGCCATGTGGGGTCCTGCAGGGTTCCATTTTGCACCCTATGTTGTTTGCTGTGTATACGTTACCACTAGGGGTCATACATTATAAGATGGTACAGACTGAGTTTTCATTGCTATGCCAGTAATACTCAGCTGTACCTGCCTTTTGCACCTGAACAACAGGATGTGGTCTCAGTTTTCAATCAGTACCTTGCTGAGGTCCAAGACTGAAGGAATGTCAACTGGCTGAGGTTAAATCTGGATAAGATGGAAATACTGATGGTGGAACCAGGTTGGCCCAGGGTTGGTGTGCATACTGGACGAGTCACCAGGCTTAGGCTTGGAGACTCCCAGCTTCTCATCTCTTCTAAGGTGAAAAATATTGGTGCTGTGCTGGACAGCAGCCTAACACTTGAATCTCAGATGTTGGCTGTGGTCCAGAGTGGCTTTTACCATCTTAGAAACATTGCCAGGATTAAACAACTGATTCCATCAGGTGATTTGCCATCATTAGTCCATGCCTTTGTGACATGGCTTGATTACTGCAATACTCTTTAACTAGAGCTATCAAGGGTTGACCTTCGCCACCTACAACTAGTGCATAATGCACCAGCCAGGCTGTTGATTGATCTTTCAAGGTCATGTCATATTACTCCTGTACTGCACTCTCTGCCTTTTAGGTAGTGGATCATGCTCAAGGTTGGGTTGCTGACCTATATAAAGCCCTACATGGTCTGGGGCCCAGCTACCTGCAAGACCTCCTACAGCCCTACCACCCATCTTGCCCCCTCCGGTCAGCTGAGGAGGACCTCCTAGTTATTCCCAGGGTTCATTTGAAGTCATCTGGCCCTCAGGATTTTTAGATCACAGCGCCTACCCTGTGGAATTTATTGACTGCCTTGGTTGCTTAGAGAGGACCCAACAGTTAGTGCCTTCAAGAGGGACCTGAAGACCTTTATATTTAATAAAGCTTTCCCCTCCTGTTAACTTATGATACTCGTCTTTTTTTTATGTATATTCTATTTTTGTCTATTTTATTCAGGTATCTGTAAAGCACCTAGAGTCACAATGAGACAGACTGCTCTAACAAATGAATAAACTAAACTATGCATCTCAGCATCCCACTAGCCCACCCACTGCTTTGTCACACTGCTCTGTCACTTTGAGGTCATCAAATATGACAACCCTAAGGTCCCTTTCCTGTTTAATGACTGATAGTGCCTCTGTCTCCCCCATCCTATACCTAGCTCCTGGGTTCCTATGCCCTAGGTCAGGGGTTCTCAAATGGTGAGGCCAGCCTCCCTTGGGAGGCCCCAACCTGTTCCAGGGGAGGCTCAGGCAAGTCTGAAAAAGTACAGTATTTAAATTTTGAGTTTTATGTATTTTGTGTGAAGAGATTAAGCAAACTGAAAGGGGATAACAGTAGGTGAATTTTATGTATTTATTTACTAATAGGTGACAAGGAAAGGTGAATGAGCCAAAGCTCATTTCAGGTGTACCCGGAAGGAAGGTAGTGAATACATTTCAAAAAGTAACTGCAAAACAATCAAGAAATACACAATGAACTATAGTGCAAACAAATATGAACAATAAACTGATAATGAGTGGTGGTAATTGATCAATTTGTAGACTGATGTCAGAACAGTCCAAATACAAGGGTTGAGCATAGAAGTGCTAAGAGCAATAGCAGGAAGGAGCAAAGTAATCCCAGAGAAGTTGCTTAGGAGCAGAGAAAGAGGGGGAGAGGCAAAGTATGCAGGAAGGTTATTTCATGTAGAGAGGAAACAAAGAAAGTAGTCTGACCCACGAAGGTACTGCAACAAGGGTAACAATGGTTCAAGAATGAAAATAGCAGAGCAAGTAGGCTGACTGGTGTGTGTTACAATAAACTGAATAATAACATTTGTTTATTGTATTTATTTGTTATTCAGATAACACCTTTGAGCACAAGAGCTCTTTTCAAAGGTTCCACATCAGTATAAGACAAAGAACTGAATGTGAGCCAAGTACTCAAAGGGGTTTCAAGTTATTCATGGTGTACTGTGCAAAGTACAGCTTGTTATTTTTCCTTGGGGAGGCCCAAGATTATTTCAGTTTTTGGGGGAGGCTCCAAATCTTTTCCATGGATTTGGGGAGGCTCACTGTGATGAAGTCTAAGAACCATTGCTCTAGGTGCATGATTTTGCACTTTTTGGCATTGAATCCCATTTGCCATTCTCTTGACAACTCCTTGAGCTTCCCAAGATCTCTGCACTTACTGTCCACCCCCTCCTGAGTGTCCATCCTATTGCAGATTTTGATATAATTTGCAAAAAGACATATCTTTACTTCCAGTTCTTCTGCAATGTGGAAGTGTTGCCAATGGGCGTCACATGCTGTTGCTATGCTGACAATTTTTCCTTCAAGCTTTTTCTCCCTCTATCTCCCTGGGCCCTCATCAACTCAGTTGTGCACTAGCATAGAGGTGTGCACGCAGGCCGGAACCAGTGGCCCTGGTCCACCCACCCTGGCCTAGCAGCTGGTCCCCCATCTGTGCGTCACTACCACCAAGCCTCCACTCAGTGCCAGCCAAACACTGGGAAGACCAACCTCCCCAATCCAGGAGACGAGAGGAGAGCTGCCTGTCAGTCACTTGATTCTGCTTTGCCCCCGGATTGACCCCTCAGCAGCACAAACTCATTCCCAAACTCGGGTCGCCATGGAAAGGTAAGGTGACAAGCGCCCAGCCCTCTGCGCCACTTGGCCAGCCCAGGCAGGGAGGATTTTACCCCCTTAGCTTCCCTCCAGCTGCTGCCTTAATCTCTCCTATGGGGATGCCAGTGTGGGGACCTAAATTCTGACAGGAGCATGCTGACACCTGCTACCCCAGACACCTAACAGTGCCCCCCCCTTCCAGAGCCCCAACAGCTACTCTGCCACCTGTACCCCTATTGGTGGTGGTAACACAGAAGGCAGGGAGCCCTCCCTCTGCGGAGAAGGAAAGCATCCTCTGGGATGCTTGATTCTCTTCCTTCTGCCAGCCCCTGCTGACCCAGGCTCGTTCCCGCACACGGGTCGCCTGTGTCGCGAGCCATAACCAGCTTGGGGCATTTATTATAAATTACAATATGTACTGGGGAGCAAGCATAATGGGCCCAATTTTGAAAGTGCTTGGACTGACGCAAGGGAATTGCGTCAGAAGACTTTGACGCAAGCGGTAATGAGTCAAAAATTGCGGCAATCACAATTTTCTAACACAGCCTGTGTTAAACCCTGACACAAGTCCCTTACACCAAATCCCACAAGTTAGATCAGCTCCCCCCGGTCTAACTTGCGCCATTTGGGGGACCCATTTTACTGGGCTTGTGCCAAATATTTGGTGCAAGCTGCCATAAAGTGTGAAAACTGTCACAACTGCGCCAAATTTACCAAAATTGGGTGTAGTTATGTCAAATGAGTTTGGCACAGTTGCATCAAACACTTGGCTTGATGCAGGGCTTGATGAAAGCCCTGTCAGCCTTTGAAAATCAGGCCAATGTACTTAGAATAAATGTGCCGCTGTTTTAAAATGATTCTACCACCATGCCTATGCCACACTGCTACTCCTCAAACATCATATTTGTGTAGTAATGATGTACTTTTTTCTGCGGCTACCATATGGCCACTACTTGACCTGAGCGCATTATAAAGTGGAAAGATTGCATCCCCTGGTCTACTGGTCACTCTTATTTTTTTAACCTCCTTCACTTGCCCACTGGCACCCTACTCCTTCCTGCCATGGCCCTATCTGCCCACCACACCTAACCATTACTACCACCAGAGGTGCTATCCAGATCTCCAGGTGTCCTCCATCTCACCCTAGGGATGACTTGTTTCTGCTGGGGAGCCTTCTCTGGCCTTCGAGAAGGAAGTGCTTTCTAGACTGTTGATGGCTGCAGGGGCCCTCCGATGGTGTGCTGTGGGGATCTATTGTCATAGGAGACACTACTGACAACCCAGGCTTGATGCACAAACCTGGGCAGCCAGCATCCCAGACTGATTCCCCCATCACTCTGCAGCATGGAGTCAGTCATGGGCACCCTGTTTTTAATAATTCCACACACTCTCACAGTGCAGGGACCTTTGCTGTCCATGGTGGGTTGGCTAGCTCTGTAAATACAAAATAAAGAAGAAGAAGAATCAGCATTTATATAGTGCTTCTCATTCACAGTGTATCCCAAAGTGCTTTACAAGCAGTGCTAGACTGGTAGTGAAGTGACTGAATGTGTAGTGGCGTCCATATCACACATCAACAGCCTGGACAATTGTATGAACCGGTTTATGGGAAGAAAAATGTTGGCTAGGACACCGGGAATGTCCCCTACTCTTTGCAAAGAGTGCCCTGGGTTCTTTTACTTCTATCTGGACAACACCAGGATGGGTAGAAGGGACCTCGGTTTAACGTCTCATCTAAAGGATGGCACACCCCAGCAGTACAGCACCCCCCAATAATGCACTTGGATGCCAGCGTTTTAGGTGCAGGTCCAATCCCAGTGTGGGATGAGAACCCACAACCTTCTGGTCCAGAGATGGATGTGCTACCGAGACATGCTGACACCAAATACAGAAAAGGGAGATAGCACACTTGAGAGATGTAATAAGCACTAGGAGGGTATGTAATTAAATTGAAGATAAAATCGCTATTTTATTTATTTATTTATTTGTTCTAGGATTACAAATACCTTTGAGCCGAGGCTCTTTTACAAAAGTTCCATGTCACTGGTACAATTGAGACAAACATAAGCAAAGATAACAGTTTATAAAATAAAAACACATAGTCTTGTAGAGGGAAAAAGAACAATAAGGTGAAACTTTGCGGAGGGGAAAGGGAAAGGAGGAGGGTGAAATCAGGGAGACTAAGTGGATGGGAGAAAAGGGGAGGTAGGTGGGGGGGACAGAGAGAGGAGAGATGGAAGGCAGGTAAGACTAGAGGTAGTGCTGCCGGCTGGCATTTGTCATGGGCCAGCAGGGGAGGTGAAGATGGGGGGGTGCTAGCAAAGTGCAGGAGTAGATGTGGATCCAAAAGGGCATCTTCAGCTATGGAACCAAAAGACATGTTTAGCCACAACAGTCACAGAGGTTGGAGGCAGTCAGTGTTAGGCGGAGCCAAGTCTTAGTGCTGAGTGATAGTGAGGATGAGATGTCGCTGAGATGACCGTTGTATGAACTAGCGGCCCAGTAAGCAAAGGATCTTTGGCCGTGTGTTGTGCAGCAATGCAGGATTTGCAGAAGCTGAGGTTTCAACCCCATGGTATGGCAGGTGTGGATTCTCGGTTGTATGAGGGCACAGATTCCAGTGGGGACAAGGCCCAGACAGATTTTCTTAGTAGTAATACAAGTTTGGTGTTTTATTCAATTGGCAAGATTCAACCATCCAGTTTAAGAATAGAGGTCACAGGTGTGAGTTAGGCGTTGGGAGCCAGTGACAAGTCGACAGGCCTTGTTGAGGGCGGTGGATACACATTTGAGTACGGTGGTTGTAGCAGAGCCGTAAATGATAATGCCATAATCAATGATGGATATGATGGCACTTTGGACAGCGACAGCGAGGACTTCGGGTGTCAGGTGTTTCCTATAAGGACGGAATATGGGGTCTCCAGCTGGGGAGTTAGCAGCTTTGGCGACATGGTCGATGTGGGCAGTGTAGGAGAGGTGAGGGGTCAAGGTGATCCCGAGTATTTAAAGTTTTGACCTGTTCCAGGCTGCACCTTGTCTGGTGATAATGAAGAGTTGGAAATGCTTATGTTTATTAGAGGAGCTGCTGAAGATCATGGCCTTTGTTTTTTTGATTAGGATCAGTTTGTGCTTTGTGAACCAATTCTCAAGTGAGGAGAAGCCCAGTTGGAGATTTTCTTGCAATTTCTTCGGGGCCTGGTGTGTGGCAAGGATTACTGCATCATCGGCATACAGGGTGATTTGTTCAGTGCAGGAGTCCAGTAGGGTGTTAAGGAACAGGCTGAAGAGTAGGGGCCCAGTATTGAACCCTGGGGGACTCCAGAGAGGACAGGTTTGGAATCAGAGTGCACATCCCCGATTTTTACACACTGGGAGCAGTTTTCAAGATAGTTTTTGAACCAAGAGATTGAATCATTGGAGAGACCAACATTTTTTAGTTGGCTCAGCAGGAGGGAGTGGTGGACAGTATCGAAGGCTTTGGTCAGGTTGATGAAAATAGCACCAGTTAGTTTTCCATTGTTGAGGGAGCTGTGAATGGAGCCGGTGAATTCGAGTAAGGCAGAGGATGCACTATGACCTTTTCTAAAGCCATATTGCTGTTTACAGAGAATATTATAATTGTCCAGATGCTCAGTAAGTTGGCCCGCTACTATACGTTCCAGTGCCTTCGATAAAGGAGGCAGAATGGAGATAGGGTGCTATTTGCAAATGATATCACAAATACATGACTACAGAGTCAGACAAAGAATTACAAATAGGTAAATTATCAGATGTGACATTTATTCAAATAGTCTAGAGTCAATACAAAACAAAAAGGTGATGATGATGATAACTGGGAGTAAGCATCATAATAGGAATGAATGAGTTGAGAAGTCCAAGTAGGTTATAATTTACTGTGTATAGTGAGAAGGCTGAAAGGTGGCTGACAGATGTTAGTAGAAAATAAGTCTGTCCTTTAAACAGCACACTCTGGTTGAAACAACAGACTTATTTTCTACTCACATCTTTCAGCCACCGTATGGTTCCTTTAACTTGTGGTGGGCGAAATGGCAGAAATTCACTCCACAAAGTGATTCGCAGAGTAACGAGGAACCTGCAAAATATTCCACAACGCGAAGTGGAGTACTCCGTGTCATGATGAGGAACGCGAAGTCCATTAAAACCAATGACTTTGCATCATTCCGCCTTCCCCAAACCACTTCTCTACCAATTTTAAGGTGAAGTACATTGAAATCAATGTACTTCACATCACTTCACCATGTTATTGAGCTCCAAGGAGCATTTTGCATTGCTTCCTGGAATTGCAGGTCACATGGGCTCTAGGTTGTTCTGCACAGCTTCTGTTCTGTGTAGTGTGTGTGTAGTGGTAGCTGGAAACAGTTTGCTCTCAGAGCTCTGAGATTCAAACCCTTTAAAAAACGTTCAAAAAGCCTTCTTGAGCTATTTTTTTTTTTTGCTCAAAATTTAGTACATCGATTGTAGGAAACCCTCCTGTGCTCATATCATTGAGCGTTTATTGTTTGTGTGTGGATTTTGAATGTTATTTTAGAATAGTCAGTCTGTGTACTGTAAAGTGTGCTTTGGGGGTGCATATCTGTGGTGTAGGTAGATTAATTGGTAGAAGGAGGCAGTCTTTGTTTTGGTTATATTTTCCTTGTATAACTGTGTTAATGTACACAGGTATCCCGTGATAATAGCTACTGCAAAATAGCAACTGTCAAAATAGCGACTCATAATATAATATAATTCTGAATATATAATTCTCTCCGAAATCAATGAGCGGCGTGGTGTTAGAATCTTTAAGATGGGGGGGTGCGGGGGGCACAGCCCCCCATATTTATATCAAGTAATCATGCAAAAAACAACAGTTGAAGGAAAAGGTAGTAGTAGCTGTTATTGGCAGTGGCAGTCGCTATTTTGACGGTCGCTATTTCACAGTAGCTATTATCACATGGAACCATGTACACACAGTAATATTTTCAATAATTCTTGGCATTTTTTTGCTGATTGTCATGGTGCAGCAATGTGTAATTTCAGTTTGTTTAAAACATTTGGTCATATTACTTAAGGTTTTCAATTTGCTACGCATTACTTGTAGTGCGTGTATGAGTGTGGGTGTGATGCGTGCCATTAAATCAGACACCTTATATTGTGCCACAAAGTAATTGCAGCAGTGTGAACCTGCTATCCACCGCACCTGCATTAATTTTTTATACTGTTTGTGGTATCTGTATTGGTAGTGGACTGTTACTGCCATGCACTCCCCCCCCCCAAACCGGCAAAAGGTATTCTTTTCCAGATGTGGACTTGTGACTTGTGAGCACTGGTTAGGTGCCATTGTGCCTTTCCATCTGCATCTCTTGAGTGTGTAGTGCAATCTTAATCTGTCTGTGCATTTGCAGTACACCATTAATTCTGGGAGACTTCACATTTCTTGTTACTCTCTCATTTCATTTCGTTAGCACTGGGGAATTTTCTGGACACAAGACAGTAGCATTTTGGGGATGCACATTAATTCTGGTGACTGTGTGAGACCACTGTGCGCATGATGGAGTGCACCATTAATTCTGGGAGACTTTGCATTTTTGTTACTCTCTCATTTCACTTCATCAGCACTGGGCACCGTTAATTCTGGGAGACTTTGAATTTTTTGTTACCCTCTCATTTCACTTCATCAGCACTGGGGAATTTTCTGGAGACAAGACAGTAGTATTTTGGGGGTGCAAATTAATTCTGGTGACTGTGTGTCACCACTGTGTGCATGACTGAGTGCGTCATTAATTCTGGGAGACTTTGCACTTCTTATTACGCTCTCACTTCAGTTCGACAGCACTGGGGATTTTTCTGGACACTAGACAGTAGCATTTTGGGGATGCACATTAATCCTGGTGACTGTGTGTGACCACTGCATGCATGACAGAGTGCGCCGTTAATTCTAGGAGACTTTGCATTTTTTGTTAACCTCTCATTTCACTTCATCAGCACGGGGAAATTTTCTTGACACAAGACAGTAGCATTTTGGGGATGCACATTAGTTCTGGTCACCGTGTGTGACCACTGCATGCTTGACTGAGTGCGCCATTAATTCTGGGAGACTTTACATTTCCTGTAGTGCTGTTATTTCACTTCATCAACACTGGGGAGTTTCCTGGACATAAGACAGTAACATTGGGACCAGCCCAGTGGTGCTGAGGGTTGAGGCGCTGGACGGCATACCTCATCACTCGTCAGTGACCGGAGTTTGGAGCAGGCTTGGCGCCAGGGGTCCAGCAGGGAAGGGTTGAGGATGAGTGCCCTCATGGTGCTCTCCTCCCTGAGGAGGGAAGGGAAGGATGCTCCACTGTGCCAGCAACCCCCAGTGGAGACTGGGAGCACTGCAGCATGCTGGGCAAGCACGTAACTAGCGTGGCCGATGCTGGCAGGGTTGCTGTGCACCAGTGCATCAATGTGCACCATTCAAAGGGAGGGGAGGCTGCTGGTGTAATGTACAGAAAAAGGGAAAACACCGGTGCTGTGGACAGGTGACAGCTCTTGTCCCCCATGCCCTTCATTGGGCCAACCCCTCCAGTGCAAGCCCTACCCTGCAGCCAGAGTCTGACTTACAAGAGAGCACCCAAGAGGAGGAGGCAACCCACCCAGGGTGGGTTAAACCGGGGGTGCTGGCTGCAGGGAGGGGGAGAGAGGGAGGCCTCAGATTTTCAGGACACAGACTAGGATGCCTGAGAGAAGTTCCATGGGGCCGCAAACTGGAGGGAAATAAAAAAAAAAAGACAATAGCATTTTGGGGATGCACATTAATTCTGGTGACTGTGTGTGTGAGGGGCTGCCAATATTGTTGTCTCTTCGCCTTACTTTGCGTTAAGGCAGAATGACAACACGATGTAATAATTACAAGGCGAAGTGAGCCGTTTCTATTAGCCACTCCACATAGCAGAGTGACAATGTGAAGTGCCCACTTCGCATTCATTTCGCCGGCGAAATTTAAATTTGCTGCATCACTACCTTTAACCAGCCACCCAATATCCTTGTTTTAATGCGTGCATGTGTAACCCCCTTGTTACCCGGGGTTACTAGAATTCCAGTAAGACCTAGTGGTAGGCAGGGAAGGCAGCTTGTGAAACTCCAGTTAAATGGGTTTCACGCTGTCTCACTCTGTTCTCAGTCTCAGCTGAGGCTGAGAGATGACATCACCATAGAACTGCTGCAGCTGCATAAGCCACATTGGAATCTGCAGCACAGGGAGTGAGATAGAACTTTGGGAGTTTTCAAAGTCAGTCTCCTGCTTGCCTGCCAGCAGGAAGGAAGTGTCTTTTGTTTACCTCCTTGTTAGAAGGTCAGTGTCCAGTTTTAAGTGGTGGAGACTGCTGTTCAGGTCTCAGTGCCCCCTCCCCCTGGTGGGGGGTGAAGTGTCCCTCTGTGGATCCCAGGGCAATCCCTGCACTTCTACTTCTCAAGGAAGAAAGCTGCCTTTTTCTAAAGTTTCTGTTTTGGTCTGATAAAAGTGAAAGAAGTTGTACTCACCTGTGGGCACCTGCAACGAAAGGGTGAGTGTTTTGCTCTAATTTGAGAGGGCAAACAATATGTTTCTTCAGTTTGGAAAATGTGAAGAAAGCTGGGATGTGAACTACTATTTGGGAGGCATATTGTACTAGGACAAACAAATGGAGTAGGTTCAAAATTTTAAGTCTTTATGGATTCAAGTAATGTTGTAGAGGGGGTGCTACAGGTCATCCACCATTTAATCTACATTTCGAAGTTTAAGTTTCTGTTTGTCCAGAGAAATGGCCGGGTATAGGCTGTGGGAGCTGGAGGTGGGAACACCCCCCATCTTTAGTAACCAGGTCCACCTCTACGGATTTCTACTGTGATTGCTACTTGCCTCATGCGCCTGGCCAGTGATGAGGTAGGTACCCAGACGTGGGTCGTAAATTGGAAAATCTCTCTAGGAGTCGCAGACTCTAAATGGTGTGGGGAGCCACAGCTTGGGAAAAGAATTCTCCTTGTTTGATGGGAGTCAGAAGGAAGTAAGAAAACAAATCTCTCAAGGAGTTGCAGACTCTAAGTGGTGTGGGGAGCCACAACAAGTAAATTGGGTTCATCCTTTAAATGGACCGTCAGTCAAGTGGCCAGCAGGGGAGCCGGGCCAGTCGGGCTGTGTATCCAAAGCACATGCAAGTCTGGGCTGAGTGCCTGGTGGGTCCAGAGCCAGAAAACAGTAGAAATGGGTTCATTCTTTAAGTGGACCGCCTTGTAGTCTCTAATCTGCATTATCAGTAAACGTAGCCCCTTGGGGGTCCATCTATGCTTTGTTATGTTCAGTTAGTTATGAATAAAAGCCACACTGAAAAATCCCATTCCTGGTTCTGGACATTACAGTTATTGCTTCCTGTAGTTGAATTTACTTGGGTGCCCCTGTGCAGAGTAGCCAAACCTAGGTCCCCTTGTGCCAGGTAACCTCATCCTCCCTGAACCCAGGTCCCCACCAGGTATTGCTGCCAACGCCAACAGCATGCCACCTGTCGTTTTAGTAAAAAGGCAGGGGTGAGGGGTTACACATGTTACATTTTTATGTGTGAGTGTGGCTGCACACCAATCCATTAAGGGCATATGTGGGCATACTCATATGGGCATTCCAGCTACAGAACATGTACAAATCCATTTTCATTTTCTTCAGGTGCCTCTGTCTCATTCCCTTACATTCTGATGCCCTTCAGCCACCTTACTAGGCCCATTTAATTAGACCCTACTTGAGTGAACTCCTCAGCTCGTTTACTCCTATTATGCCTCTCCCTACCCATCCTCATCCTTTTTGTTTTCCACGTTTATTTTATTTCTCCTCCGGTACATCCATACACCTATCTGCCTTCCTCACATTTATATCCCTTATTTAAGCAATAAGGCACAACAGGGTGTGTGTTATCATGTAATAACGTCACTCCTGGGGTGGGTTGAAGCATGAGGTGAAGCCGAGTGCTTCCACCACCCCAGGAGTGACATTATTACACGATAACACACATCCCTGGAGTGCCTTATTGCTATTATACAATGGCTCATTATCATACAAAATAAAAAAAAAATAAAAATAAAAAAATGATTTTAAGGAATCCAAAAGCTCATCATCCATAGCACCCAAAAGCAGTACAGTGTGTTATTGAGTAATAACATCACTGTCTCAGGCACACATTAACCAATCAGAGTCCAGAAAATGTTCTTGCCATTGTATAATTCTCCTTACCTCCTCACTAACTTTGCTATGTTCTCTTTCTAGATACTTCTATTTTCTGTTGTTAGTGTGCATTTAATGTTTCCTTTTTGTTTAGTCTACAGTCACTCCAGCGGCAGATATGCTGTTCATATCTCCAATAATATTTCCAATATCCACAGGGTAAGCACTAACTGTCCAGAGTCTAAGAATAAAAATATCTCCAGCTCAAAGACAGCTGCGATCAGACTCCTGTGAAGCTTCACTGAGTGATGCGCTGAGTTTCAGATGCAGCAGTTGTCTATGAGGTAGAGTGTTTTTTTTTTTTTAATATATTTGAACTCTTCTCAACCTATGGACATTTGGAAAGTAATAGTATTTTTGCACTTTGTGGATATTGGAAATATTATTGGCGATAATGGATAGTGGTGCCAGAGGCAGTGGTAAACGGAGTTCATTCTGGGGAGGGGCGGTGATGAGTAGGCTACCTCAGGGCTCAGTATTGGGAGCAGTCCTCTTTAACAGCTTTGTAAATGACATTGCGGATGAGCTGGAAAGGAAGTTATGCTTCTTTGCAGATGAAACCAGAATCTGCAATAGGGTAGTCAGTTCAGAAGGTGTAGAAAGAATATGCAAAGACCTCAAAAAACTTGAGGAATGGTCATGGGTATGGCAGCTGGGTTTCAATGTGAAAAAGTGCAAAAACACGCACCTAGGGCATAGAAATCCACAGACGGAGCACGAAATGATAGAAAAGGTATTGACAGTCACCAGATGGGAAAGAGACCTTGGGGTAATCATATTTGATGACTTCAAGGTGGTGAGACAGTGTGACAAGGCACTAAGTGGGGTCAGTGGGATGCCAGATGCATAGGAAGGGGTATCACCAGCAGGAGGAGGATGGTAATGTTGCCACTGTATAGATCACTGGTGAGATCCCACCTGGAGTGCTGTGTACCGTTCTGGAAACACAGGAGGCCACATCGCAGGAAGGACATAAGCAGGGTGCAGGCTGTCCAGTGGATGGCAACTAAAATGCTGCAGAGACTGCATCAGAAGTCCTATGAGGAGAGACTGAAGGACCTCAATATGTATGGTTTTACTACAGCGAGGTGACATCCGCCTCGCCGATGTCCCCAACAGTGACAGCCGCAATGCCGAGTGTTGTCATTGCACTGTCGGGGATACCACATTGTTTCTATCGGGGAGCTGTGCCCCCCGAACCTCCTGGTCTCTAGGGATACAATTCCAAGTCAGAGTTGTCTCGGGGGAGGGGGCGAAACACCAGGCGATGCAGTCCCAGAGCCAGCAGAGGCCATCACAGCGACTCGAGGTATTTGCACGAATCCTGTCGTTGTGATGGTCTTCTCTGTTGCAGTTTCGCCCTGCAGTCTGTACACCAATATGTGCTCCCTGGAAGAAAGGAGGGAGAGAAGGGACATGATAGAGACCTATTAATACCTCATAGGTTTAAATAAGGTACAGAAAGGCAGCATTTTTTGGAGGGAAAGATGCATAGAAGCAAAGAGACACCAGAGGTGGTGGAGCAAAACAGTTGTGAGCTTAAAGTATGCATGAGATAGGCACAGGAGAATCCTAGTTGGCGGTAGGGGAGCAGGAGATCAAGTAGGGTCTGTGGTGACAGGATAGGCAGGGAAAAATGGGCAGACTGTGTAGACCAAGGGTCCTTATCTGCCGTCATATTTTATGTTTCTATAATAAGCATGTGTATCTGCTGCTGGAATGACAATAAGCTATATGAATAAATGTCAAAACCAGTAATTTATGTATTCCTACATACGAACATATGAAATTACTGGCAGAGAAAGGTCCACAGGACTATCAAGTCTGCCCGATTGTGCAGCTCTTAGTTTCATATTACTACAGCCTAAATTTTTGTCTGCAGTCAAGTATCTGCAGTATCATAAATGAGGATTTTTTTATATCAAATTTAAATTACACAGTGTTATTACCTATTACACCTTGAGTGAGCTAAAGTAATATCAATAAAACCTGTTTAAAACATTAAGTATTGTGAGAATGGTTATTTTACACTGAGTTTTTGGTCATGCGGTAGGGCCACACAAAATGTTTTGCATGGGGGCTCATAAAGTCCTGGGCACAGTTGTGGTCTTCTTTATGGTAAATCTGCATAAGATGGGGGCCCTGACCCATGAGAAATATTTTCTCTAGTAAATCAGTGTGAGTTGGGGGTACAAATTCCCAATTAAAGGCCACTGGCAGCTCTTTTCCATGGTAAATCAGTGTGAGTTGAGGGACCAGATTCACCTTTTAGGGTCCCTGATAGCTCTTCCCCATGGTACTTCTGTATTACTTGGGGGTTCTGACTCCCCTTTAAGGACATCTGATCATACTTCTTGACAAACTGGTTTGATTTCATGGTCTGGATTTCCATTTTTGAGCCCCTGACACCTCTTGTTCATTATAAATCAGTGAGAGCTGAGAGTTTGGATTCCCTTTTCAGGGCCCTTAACATCTGTTTTCCATGGCAAATCTGTATGAGTGCTGGGTCCATAGTCCGCATTCTGGTCCTAGATCGCTCTTCTCCATGGAAAAAACTAATGTGCGGGGGGGTCATGATTCCCCTTTTCAGTATCCTGACAGCTGCTCTTCATGGTAAATCAGTGTATATTTGAGGGTCCTGGCCACTTACTTAGATCCCAACACATCTTCTCTATGGTAAATCAGTGTACATTTGAGGATCCTGGCACCCCTTATCTAGGCCCAAACACATCTTCCCCATGGAAAATCAGTGTACGTTTGGGGGTCCTGGTCCCACCATCTATGCCCCAACACATCTTCTTTATGGTAAATAAGTATACGCTTGGAGGTCTTGGCACCCCAGTCTAGGTCCCAACACATCTTCTCCATGGTAAATCAGTGTGTAAGTTTGAGGGTCTTTGCCCCCCCCCAGATCCTAACACATCTTCTCCATGGTAAATTAGTGTACCTTTTGGGGCCCAGGCCCCCCTATCTGGGTCCCAACACATCTTTTTCATGGTAAATCAGTGTACATTTGGGGGTTCTGGACCCACTGTCTAGGTCCCAACACATCATAATGGGCAGACTAGGTGGGCCAAGCGGTCCTTATCTGCCATCAAATTCTATGTTTCTATCTCTATGGTAAATCAGTGAACACTTGGGAGCCCTGGACACTATTCTAGGCCTCAACACATCTTCTTCATAGTAAATCAGTGTGCATTTGAGGGTCCTGGCCCCACTATCTAGGTCCCAACATATCTTCTCCATGGTAAATCAGTGTACTTTTTGGGGTCCTGACCCCTCATTAAGGGCCCAATACATCTTCTCCATGGTAAATCAGTGTACATTTGAGAGTCCTGACCCCCCATCTAGGTCTCAACACATCTTCTCCATGGTAAATCAGTGCACATTTTTCTAGGCCCCAACACAACTTCTCCATGGTAAGTCAGTGTACGTTTGAGAGTCCTGACCCCCCATCTAGGTCCCAACACATCTTCTCCATGGTAAATCAGTGTACATTTGAGGATCCTGGCCCACCCATATACTGTAGGTCCCAACACATTTTCCCCAAGGTAAATCAGAGTATGTTTGGGTGTCCTGGTCCTCCTTTCTAGGCCCCAGCACATCTTCTTGATGACATCCTCTCTATGAAGAGGGACTTAAGGAGCTTAATATGTATAGCCTCGAGGAAAGGAGGGAGAGGGGGGACATGATAGAAACTTTCAAGTACCTCAAGGGAATCAACAAAGTCCAAGAGGGTGGCATCTTTTAAAAATAGAGGTGTGCAAGAACAAGAGGGCACAATTTGAAGATAGAGAGGGGGCGGCTCAGAGGTAATTTAAGGAAGTATTTTTTCACAGAGAGGGTTGTGGATGCATGGAACGGCCTTCCGGAGGAGGTTGTGGAGTCAAAATCAGTGGTGGAATTCAAGCATGCATGGGATAGTCATAAGGCAATTCTGGGGGTGGGGTAGGAAGAAGTAGGCTGCTGGTTAACTAGGATCTGCAGCTTATCCAGTAGGTAGGGAAATGGGCAGACTGGGTGGGCCAAGCGGTCCTTATCTGCCGTCAAATTCTATGTTTCTATGTTTCTTCATGGTAAATCAGTGTAAGTTTGAGGGTCCAGGCCCCCCATATCTGGGTCCCAACACATCTTCTCCATGGTAAATCAGTGTACATTTGGGGGTCCTGCCCCCCCATCTAGGTCCCAACACAACTTCCCCATGGTAAATCAGTGCATGCTTTGGGGTCCTGGCCCCCTTATCTAGGTCTCAACACATCTTCTCCATGGCAAATCAGTGTAAGTTTGAGAGTCTTGGCTGTCCTATCTATATCCCAACACATCTTTTCTATGGTAAATCAAAATATGTTTGGGGGTCCTGTCCCACCTATCTAGGTCCCAACACTTCTCCTCCATGATAAATCAGTGCACATTTGAGGGTCCTGGCCCCCCTATCTAGGTCCAAACATCTTCTCCATGGTAAATCAGTGTACATTCGGGGGTTCTGGCCCCCCTTCTAGCTCCCAACACATCTTCTCTATGGTAAATCGGTGTACATTTCAGGGTCCTGACCCCCTATCTAGGTCCCAACACATCTTCTCCATGGTAAATCAGTGCATGTTTGGGGGTTCTGTCCCTCTTATCCGGGTCCCAACACATCTTCTCCATGGTAAATCAGTGTATATTTGAGGATCCTGGCCCCCACCCCCATCTAAGTTGAACCACATATTCTCCATGGTAAAACAGCATATGTTTGGGAGTCTTGATCCACCTAGCTAGGTCCCAACACATCTTCTCCATGGTAACTCAGTGTACGTTTGAGGGTCCTGGCCCCCTATTTAGGTTCCAACACATCGTCTCCATTGTAAATCTATGTATGTTTGGGGGTCCTGGCCCCCCATCTAGGCCCCAACACTTCTTCTCCATGGTAAATCATTGTATGTTTGAGGGTCCTGACCCCCCCATTTAGGTCCCAACACACCTTCTCTATTATAAATCCATGTATGTTTGGGTGTCCTGGACCCCATATCTAGGCCCCAACATGTCTTCTCCATGGTAAATCAGTGTACAATATGTCTGGTGGTCCTGCCCCCCCCCCCATCTAGGCCAAGCCAATACATCTTCTCCATGGTAAATCAGTGTACGTTTGGGGGTCCTGATCCCCCTATCTAGGTCCAAACACATCTTCTCCTTAGTAAACCAGTGTATACTTGGGGATCCTGGCATTCCTAACTAGGTCTCAACACATCTCTATGGTAAATCAGTGCACATATGGGGGCCCTGGCTCCCTTTCTAGGCCAAAACACAACTTCTTCATGGTAAGCCAGTGTACATTGGAGGGTCCTGTCCCCCTATCTGTTTCCCAATACATCTTCTCTATGGTAAATCAGAATAAGTTTGGGGTCCTGCCCCCCATCTATGTCCCAACACATCTTTTCCATGATAAATCAGTGCATGTTTGAGGGTCCTGGCCCCCCCATCTAGGTCCCAACACATCTTCTCCGTAGTAAATCCGTGTACGTTTGGGGGTCCAGGCCCCCTATCTAGGTCTCAACACATCTTTTCCATGGTAAATTAGTGTACATTTGGGGGTTCTAGCATCCCTAACTAGGTCCCAACACATCTTCCTTATGGTAAATCCATGCTCGTTTGGGGGCCCTGGCCCCTTTTCTAGGCCCCAATGCATCTTCTTCATGGTAAATCAGTCTACCTTTGAGGGTCCTGGCCCCCCATCTAGGTCCCAGTACATCTTCTCCATGGTAAATCAGTGTATATTTGGGGATCATGACCCCCCCATCAAAGTCCCAACACATCTTCTCCATGGTAAATCAGCCTACGTTTGAAGGTCCTGGCCCCCCATCTAGGTCCCAGCACATCTTCTCCATACTAAATCAGTGTACGTTTAAAGGTCCTGTCCCCACTACCTAGGTCCCAACACATTTTCTCCATGGTAAATCAGTGCACATTTGAGGGTCCTGCCCCCCATCTAGGTCTCAACCCATTTTGTCCATGGCAAATCACTGAATGTTTGGGGCTCTGACTCCCCTATCTAGGCCCCAACACATCTTCTCTGTAATAAATCAGTGTACGTTTGGGGGTCCTAGCCCCCTATTTAGGTCCCAACACATCTTCTTCATGGTAAATCAGTTTATGTTTGGGGGTCCAGGCCTCCCCATCTAGGTCCCAACACAGCTTACATAGTAAATCAGAGCACGTTTGGGGGTTCTGAAATCCCTATCTAAGTCCCAAAACATCATCTCCATGGTAAATCAGTGTACTTTGGGGGTCCTGAAACCCCATCTAGGTCCCAACACATCTTCTCCATGGTAAATCAGAGCATGTTTGGTGGTCCTGGCCCCCTTTTCTAAGTCCCAACACATCTTCTCCATGGCTAATCAATGTACGTTTGAGAGTTCTGGCCCCCTATGTAAGTCCCAACACATCTTCTCCATGGTAAGTCAGCTTATGTTTGAGGGTCCTGGACCACCTATCTAGGTCCCAACACATCTTCTCCATGGTATATCAGTGTACGTTTGGGGGTCCTGACCCTCCTATCTAGGTCCCAACTCATCTTCTCCATGGTAAATCAGTGCATGTTTGGGGTCCTGGCCCCCTTATCTAGGTCCCAACACATTTTCTTCATGGTAAATCAGTGTACATCTCAGGGTCCTGGCCCCCCATCTAGGTCCCAACACATTTTCCCCATGGTAAATCAGTGTACGTTTGAGGGTCCTGGCCCCCCCCCATCCAGGTCCCAGCACATCATCTCCATGGTAAATTGTGTACGTTTGGGGGTCCTGGCACCCCTATCTAGTTCCCATCACATCTTCTCCTTGGTAAATCAGTAAATGTTTGGGGGCCCTGGCCACCCCATCAAGGCCCCAACACATCTTCTCCATGATAAATCAGTGTACATTTGGGGTCCAGCCCCCATCTAGGTCCCAACACATCTTTTCCATGGTAAATTAGTGTACATTTGGGGATCCTGGCCCCCCTATCTAGGCCTCAACACATATTCTCCATGGCAAATCAGTGAATGTTTGGGGCCCCTCGCCCCCCCTATCTTGGCCCAAACATATCTTCTCTGTAGTAAATCAGTGTACATTTGATGGTCCTAGCCTCCTTTTGAGGTCCAAACACATCTACTCCATGGCAAATCAATTTATGTTTGGGCGTCCAGGGCCCCCCCCATCTAGGTCCCAACACAGCTTCCATGGTAAATCAGAGTACATTTGGGGGTTCTGAAATCCCTAAGTCCCAACTCATCTTCTCCATGGTAAATCAGTGCATGTCTAGGGGTCCTGGTCCCATTATCGAAGTCCCAACACATTTTCTCCATGGTAAATCAGTGTATGTCTCAGGGTCCTGGCCCCCATCTAGGTCTCAACACATTTTCTCCATGGTAAATCAGTGTATGTTTGAGGGACCTGACCCTCCATCTAGGTCCCAGCACATCTTCTCCATGTTAAATTGTGTACATTTGGGGGTCCTGGCCACCTATCAAGGCCCCAGTACATATTCTCCATTGTAAATCAGTGTACATTTGGGGCTCCTGGCCCCTCTAGCTAGGTCCCAACACATCTTCTCCATGGTAAATCAGTGTACGTTTGGGGGTCCAGACCCCCATCTAGGTCCCAACACATCGTTTCCATGGTAAATCAAGTGTACATTTGGGGGTCATGGCCCCCCTATATTGGTCCCAACACATATTCTCTATGGTAAATCAGTGCATGTTTTGAGGCTCTGGCTCCCTTTCCAGGCACCAATCACATCTTCTTCATGGTAAATCAGTCTACATTTGAGGGTCCTGGCCCACCCATCTAGGTCACTTCACATCTTCTCCGTGGTAAATCAGTGTATGTTTGGGGGTCCTGACCCCTTATAAGGTCCCAGCTCATCTTCTCCATGGTAAATCAGTGTATATTTAGGGGTCCTGGCCCCCTCTATCTGGGCCCCAACACATTTTCTCTATGGTAAATCAGTGCATGTTTGGAGGCCCTGATCCCTCTTCTAGGCCCCAACACATCTTCTCCATGGTAAATCAGTGTACGTTTGAGGGTCCTGGCCCCCCATCTAGGTCCCAACACATTTTCTCCATGGTAAATCAGTGTATTTTGGGGGTCCTGTTCTCCCTTTCTAGGCCCCAACACATCTTCTTCATGATAAATCAGTGTACATTTGAGGGTTCTGAACCCCTCCATCTAGATCCCAACACATCTTTTCCATGGTAAATCATTGTACATTTGGTGGTCCTGGCCCCGTCCTATCTAGGCCCCAGCACATCTTCTCCATGGTAAATCAGCATACATTTGGGGGTCCTGACCCCCTTTCTTGGCCCCAACACATCCACTCCATGGTAAATCAGTGTACGTTTTGGGGTGCTGGCTCCCCAATCTAGGCCCCAACACATCTTCTCTATGGTAAATCAGTTTGTTTGGGGGTCTGGGCCCCCCATCTAGGTCCCAACACAGCTTCTCCATGGTAAATCAGTGTACGTTTGGGGGTCCTGAAATTCCTATCTAAGTCCCAACACATCTTCTCCATGGTTAATCAGTGTACATTTAGGTCCCAGATACAAACAGACAGAGCCCTCTAGCTGCTATACTCAAATTATTTATTTTGCAAAAAAAAAGTGCTCTTCTGTGCTATTTCAGTGCAGTTTCCTTTGTTAACTTGTGCAGAATAGTAGTAGGTAAATATATTCAGTTTGTTGCAAAAATTCATAGGTGTTCTGAAAACCTAACAAGCCCTGGCACTGTGACTATTCATCTTTTGTAGGGGGCATGGGATGTGGGCCCTCCTACTCCTTTCTGGGCTCCTGATAGCTGCCCTCCATGGTAAATCAGTGAGATGGGGGTCCAGCTTCCCCTTTGTGGGGCCAGCAGCTCTTTCCTGTGGTAAATAAATTTGAATTAAATTCCTTATTTCCGTTCCTCAGCCTGACAGCCATTCTCCTTGGTAAATTAGTGTAGGTTTGAGGTCCTGACACCCTTTCCAGGCCCTAACAGTGGTAAATCAGTATGGGGGGGGGTCTATTGATTCCTCTTTCTGGGCCCCTGTCAGCTCTTTTCTACATTAATATGAGTTGGGAGGCTTGATTCCCCCTTCTGAGCCCCCAAAAGTTCTCTGTGTCAAATCAGTGTGAGTTACTGTCCTGTTTCAGCTTTCTGTGGTTAATCAGTGGGAGTTGGGGGTTTGGGTTAGGGCTGTGTACAAGGCAGATTTTTAATATTTGTATTTGTATCTCTGGAATCTGTAGTTCGATCTGTATTTGTATTTGTTTGCATATTAGTGTTTGCAAAATATTTTGTTTTACCTTTCAGGCTAGTTTCTGTTGTTAATAATGGCACAAGGCCAAAGGTTTGAAGGGTTTCAGTAAAATATGCAGAGTAATCAATAAAATATGCATTCACGTTATGAGCATTAGTAGTTAAATGTGGGTCATATCAGTCCCAAGGTCTAGTACTACTTTATATAGTCTAACATAATACGCATATATTGTCTGCTGTTTAATCAGATATCCCCACATACCTTGCTAGTCTCTCTCCCCAGCATTGACACCATTCCATTCTCTCTGTCTTTTCTGCTATCCCTCCCTTCACTCCTCCTAGGACAATCACCTCCCTTCCTCCCTCCAGCGTGCACCCTTCCACTATCCTCGCTCTTAGGGCTCTGTCCTCCCACCGGGTTGTCCTGATTGACTCCTCCGGACACCTCATTTCACTTACCCGCCAGCTCTGGGTCCATCTCCTTTCTTCTACCTTACCCTACTGAACCTACCTCATTGACAAAGCCGTCTCTAGTGGCTGCCTACCTTAGACAATTTTTGTGTTTTTTTTTTAAGTGCTTGGATTTATTCAGTGTCTTATAGATATATAGATACATAGACAGTGTTGGCAGATAAGACCCTATGGCCCACCCAGTCTGCCCATTTGAGCTTGTAAGTTCAGTTTGTTTTCCTAGAAGTCTGTTGCACCTTAACCCTGACCTCCAGAATTCCTTTATGTCTATTCCATGCATTCTTAAATCCCGTGATTGTTTCAGCCCCCACCACTTCCTCTGGCAGGGTGTTCCACTTGTCCACCACCCGTTCTGTGAAGAAATTCTTTCTCATGTTTCCTCTGAATCGTCCTCCCTCCAACTTCATCCCATGCCCTCTAGTCCTGGAACATCTTTTTCGCTTAAAAATAGTGTTTTCCTACACCCTGTTCCTCCCTGTAAGATACTTGTATGTCTCTATCATATCCCCTCTCTCCCTCCTATAGCCTGTGATTAATTTATTTGTAAGTATTGCTACTTAGTTTATCGCTTACTGTAATCATTGAGCTTTTGTTTGTGACTTTTCATAATGTGTTATGTAAAATTTTCCTATGTATTATTTTCCTTATTCCTTTCAATAACTAAAAATACCAACAGCTTAATCTGGTTCAAAGTCAGTTGGCATTCATCTGTACCCCCCTCCCCTGGGTCGTGCCTGAAAATAGGCAGAATTTGTCTAGTGCACTCACCCAGTCAACAAAAACTAAATAAATAAATAAAATAAATTCCTGTTCACTGATGTGGAACCTTTGAAAAAGAGCATTTTGCACAAAGGTTATCTCTAAACTATGAAATAAACAAATAAATAAATAAAATAGTTAAGAGTGATGGGCCCTATGCACTAAGGTGTGGGTTATATGCATGAAATGCATGTATAATTCCTGTGTATCTACATGCCCTGGACAGGCACAGGGTGTGTGATATTCACAACCATGAGTACCCATGGGGCTCCCCTCCGTGGCCCTGCCCCTGGCACACAGGTGCGCAGGGGTAGATCACAGCTGCACAGGGGGTGTGGATCATGGGGCACAGGCAGGCATCCAATGGGATACCCAGCCTGGGTCCCATAGTGGATCCCCTGCTCTGTGCGAGCAGTGGATTCTGGGCATACTCAGGTTCCAGGAATGTTGTATGTACGGGCAAGTGCCTGAATGGTCTCCCCCAGCCCTACCATGCAGCTAGGTGGGCTAGGGCAGCATGATGGGTGGAATAGATGTCCTACTGATGCCAGTGGGTGTCAACAGTGGGGGGCATATAACAGTCATGACAGGGTCTCCCCTCACATAACTCGTGCCCCCTTGCCCAGTATTCTACGCAAACTCCACACTTTACTGCATGGCAAGGCATGCAGGCACACCTCCTGTCATGTTCCCAAACTGCCCATCCATGTAGCTGTGCAGGTTGCTGGGGGATCCATTGTGCACTGGACTTGCACACCAGCTGTGACTATTGCCAGGGGTCTGCTGAAGCTCCAGTGCATGCCATTCAAATGTAGAGTTGTCTACGTGCCTCAGGTATGTAGTGCATAGTCAATCCGAGCTATTGTGAAGAGACCCTAATATTTGTATTTGTAAAAAGTGCAGTATTTCTGCATATGTGCCCCAAATAGTATTTGTTTAGAACATCCCTAGTTCTGATTCCCCTTTCTGGGTCACTGACAGCTCTCCATGATAAACTAGTTTGAGCTGGGTGTCCTGATTCTGCATCCTGGCCCCGTGATGGCTCTTCTCTGACAAATCGGCATAAGATGGGGTACTTCTTTCCCATTTTAAAGCCCCTGACAGCCATTCTCTGTGGCAAATCCACTTGAGATGTTTTGTTCTGTATCCCATTTCTGGGACCCTGGCAGCACTTCTCCATGGCAAATCAGTGTGAGAATAAGGTAAGAGCCCAGTAAAGCCCCCCAAGGGGTCAACTTCTCTCTGGAGTTAATTAGTGTTGCTGGGGGAGCAGGAGTTTTTGCTGGTGTGAAGCATTTCTTGTTAGCACACACAAGTCATGCGTTATTTGAAAGGAGAAAGCAATCTGTTTGTAATTCACTGGGAAAATGAAGAACTGATTCATCTTCTAAGTGGAACAGAGTGAGCAGTGTGCTTGCCTTAGCAGGGAGAAATTGCATTTCAGAGTCCCACCGCCTTCTATCTCTGTAACAGAAGCTTTCAACTTTCAGTCTAATCTTTATTCTGCGAACGGCTTCTTTCTTTCGTTCTGTTTGCTTATTCCACCCTTTATCACTCTATTCTACCTTGTATCTCTATACTTCACCTCATAGCTCGCCTAATGTTCCATGCCATATCTTTCCTATTGTCTCTCTGTTCTACTCCCATATGTCTTGCTGTCACTCTAATCCACCCTATACTGTATCTCTATTATAGAGTCCCTGTTCTATCCCCATGTCTCACTTAAGGCCTCTATCCAATATATCTTCCTTGCTGTCTCAGTATTCCAGCTACCCGTCTCTCTCTCTCTCTCTCCCACTCTCTCTCTCTTTTCACACTCACTCTCTCTCCCACTTTCTCTCTCTCTCTTTCTGTGTCTCTCTTGTTTCTCACTATTACAGTTCCCAATCACTCTCTGCCTCTGTAAGTCTCTTTCTCTTGCATTGACAATTCCAGCTCCCCATGTCCCCCCGCCGTTTCTCTTTTTTCTCTTTCTTGCTACTGCTCTCTGTCTGTTTCAGTCCCTTTCGCTGTATCAGTATTCCAGCTCTCCAGGCCATCCCTCTCTTTTTGCATTGTGGCCACTCGCCACCTAAATAAGACACACCACACCAAGCTCAGGGAGTAAAAGGCAGCAGCTTTACTTATGCTTATCAAATCGGCACAAAATGCAAATAAAACCATCATCACAGTTGCAATATATATATATATATATATATATATATACATACATATATGTGTGTGTATATATATATATATATATATATATATCTACACACACACACACACACAAAAGGACTCCTGGGGCAGCAGATTCATGTGTATACCATGGCTAGGCCCATAGCCCTGCTGCAAGAGGAACTATGGCCCATACAGTCAGACAGACCCGACCAGGCAGTGTTCTTCCTCCAGACAGTTCATTACCCCCATGGATTTGGTACAGACCTGGATCTCCACCTCGGAGCATGCCCACCCAGAGCCTCATTCCCCAGCTGCCTATTCCAGGCTGCTCTGCATTCTGGTGCCTGCCCATTGCCACTTGACAGCCCTTTTGCCGAATGCATATCTGCCCGGGGTCGCACCTTCAACTTGTCTGTCCCCCATTGCAGACCGACTGCCCCCCCGTAAGCCATAAGACCTGCTTTAGGTGTGCCATGCATGAATTTCTGCCCCCCAGCATTAACAGCAAAATAACGATCTGCAACTAGCTATGTAAGCATCTTCCTGCTGCAGCCTGCACAAAACCCAACAGGGCAGGTGGGTGGGACAATCTCTTCCGATGTTCTGATCCAAAGAGGGCCCAGGTGCCAGAGGACTGACCTTTTCTAAGAGGGAGATAGCCCCTCCTACAAAGAGTGACCCAGGCTGGCCCATCCCAGTACCTTATACCTGAGTGGGCCAAGCTCATCGTGCGGTTGTTGAGGCTGTGTGCAAATTGCCCCCCCCCAGGTTAGAAACTAAGAGGGAGTATTGTATAACGGACCCCACACAACCTAAATAAGACACACCACACCAAGTTCTGGGAGTAAAAGGCCACAGCTTTACTTATGCTTATTAAATGTAGACCCATAGCCATGCTGAAAAAGGAACCATGATCATTGTGATCAGGGAGCGCAACTCTGTCTTGTATTGATTTTACCTTTTTAGCTACAACCAACAATTTGCCTTCAAAATGTGCCAGTGTTTAAGTACTGTTGTCTTAATTTTATAAAATTGTTTATATTGTTTCAAAAAATAAGTCCAACATGAAAAGAGTTTACTTCCTGGTAATGTCACAGTTTATCGCTATGGTTTGTTAACTACGTAGGAGCAGATGCAATGAGCTTGGGAGCAGCAAATAAGGTAAAAAACCTTCTAAAGAAGTCTGTTAGGTTAAAAGTTGAATGATAAATAAAATATTAGAGTAAGAAAAAGTTGAAAAAGAGAAGACAGAGGAAAGTAGTAAATGTTTACAACTAGACTCATAGTAGATACTACTGCTTGTGTTTTGTAGATTTAGCATCCTTTACAAGTGTTGAAATATCATGGCTAACCTTTAAGCTTAGTATGAGTCACTATATAGAAATGAAAAAAGAAGTTACTTAAATAAATCATGTATTTAATTGAAGGTGTGGATATAAATTGTTTTAATGAATAATTAAAGACTTTTTGTATGTCTGGCATGTTAATATATGGAAAAGTGTGAATATATCATGAATATTTAAAAATGATGCTGCAAGGATATCTTTGCTTTGTTTAATTTAGGAAGGTTGGTAAACCGAGTAACCAGAATTGTACTGCTTCCACAAGCAATGAGCCTCTTAAGACTCAGGTGGGTATAATTTGGTAGTAAACATGTGAAAGAAAAATCAATTTTATTTTCCTTTAAAGGGAAAGTTTTTATTTATTTTTATTTATTGAATTTTGTTGACCTGGTAGGCCCACTGAGACTAGAAGTCCCTTTTTCAAGGATGACCGGGGGAGGGGGGATACAGATGGGAACCAACTGAAACTGAACCAGATTAAGCTGTTGGTGGTATTTTTAATGAATGGGGGAAATTTGTCCAGGACACTGAGGAAATTCCCCTTCTCCACCAGCAGGGCACTTGACTTCCTGGGAGCAGAGTGGAGGAGCTCAGTTTGGAGCTGGACAGCAGAAGAAGAGGAAGTGCTGATGTGGCAGTGTCCTTGTTGGAGGGGATCCCATTCCAGATTGCTGCTAGCAGTCAGTCTGTGTCGGTGTGGAGATGAATGCAGATGTGCGGGTGGCTGGGTCTCCACTTCAACCTGCAAATCCCCGGAAACTGTTCAGAAAGAGTTTGATGAAAGCCGGGAAGAAAATTAGATGAAGTCACAAGGAGCAAAAATGAGAGAAGCTGGAACTATGGAAGGGGCTGAAATGGCAGCTGCAATCGAGATGGAGAAATCTCGCAGTAAGTCCCTGACAAAAGCTAAAATCTTGTCTGATATTGAGGATGACAAAACAAAGTTAAAAGGAAGAAAAGAGTCCTTATTAAAGGACTTAGAAGAAGAAAATATAGAAGTGTATGATGTGGGCGAGGCCTGTCAGAAACAGCTGGAAAGTGCTGACGTGGCAAAGTGCAGTCAGGCTGAATCCATTAGGTCTGACAAACCAAAGAAAAAAAAAGTCAACCCTGAAAGGAATGCCCAAAAAGGACCGTAGAAGGCTCAGCCTAAGACAGGTTGAATGTGCACAAGATAAAAAAAAAATTAGTCTGGTATAACTGAAAATAAAAACGTATTTAAAAGAGAATAAAGGTGACCCCCACATAAAAGCACCAATGGTATCTGGTAAAAATATGGAGAAAAGAATAGATGAAACCCCAGAGTGGGGTGAGAAAGCTCTGCTAGATGCAGGATGGGAAAAATCCGAGGTAGGGTGGGACCCTAATCGGCCCTGCACTTCGGAAAACAGCAAAAAAACATGGAAGAAAACCAAAAAAAGAATTAGATGGGCACAGAAGATAATACTGTGGATGATACTAAAGAAATATCAGATAGCGAGAGTGAAAGCTCTGTCATGGATATTGAACAGAAAACAATATTAACTGAAAAAGAGGACAGCGATAATAAACAACAGAAAGAAAATGTATGGGGAAGTAATACTAAAGAGAAACTCTTCACAGAACAGCAGTTGCAACAAGCAAAATGCAGAAATGCGGCTAGACTGAGATTTAAAGGTTCTGCAGCGGATGCCCCCAATAGAATATATAACGGGAGACAATTATTAAAACAAAGTATGAGGTACTATCCGTACAAAATATATGCTTTGATCCAATTGCCAGGAAACTCTGAATATGATATCAGCTTTAAACATCCAGGAGGCCTTGACAGGTTCTAGAAATTATACCAACAAGTTTAAAAATACTGAATTGTGGAACAAATTTGTGGCAATATCCTTGACAAAACTGGATTTTAAAATTGTGACTGTGCTCTTCAGGAATCAAGGCGTAAATGTATCTGATATAACTTTCTGGTTAAAGCAAAAAAGTACTGTACATGGACCCCCTGAACCCATCCTTGATGAGGAATGTCTTTGGATTGGGGGATGGAGGTATAAAATTACTTTAAAACAAGTGGACAGAGAAGTTCAGCATTTGGCCAATTGCTTCTATCTTGGAAGAGGTCGGGGAATAGTTTTTTATGCAGGCCAGCCACTGGCCTGTTTTAAATGTGGTGAAAAAGGACATTTGGGCAATGCCTGTAGCCAAGTGAAATGTGCTTTGTGTGGAGTTATAGGTCATCAAGCAGCGGACTGTAAAAACAAAATTAAATGTAGCCCATGTGAAGATGAAGGGCACTTTTATTTGCACTGCCCATGGGCGGCTAACAACAGTCCGGAGTCAGGTGTATCTGCTGAGCAAGAGGTATGTCTGGCCGTTGCACAGAAAGAAAAAGGGAAAATCATCTTTGAGGCCAGAAACAAACATGAAGATATAACACAAGAAGGGGGTGGGCCAGCTACAGACCCCTGCCCTTCAAAGCCTACTCCACAGAGTGGAAAAAGCCAGGATGAACTAAATAAAAATAAGAAGAATGTGACAAGTCACAAAAAAAATAGAGAACGTAAAAAATAAAGAAGCAGACTCAATTTAAAATGGTGACCAGGTCGAACAAAAAAAAGATATGGCAAAAATACAGTAAAATTATCCACTGAAAAAGATAGAGAGGGTTTTGTGCTTACAAACAGATATACTGTCTTTCAAGATAAGGAGTGAGGAATCTGTGGAAGAGGAAACTGCGTCATCATGTGTGGAACTTACAAATGAAGAAGACTCTGAAGAAGGGGATACAACTGACATGCAAGTGTCAAAGAAAAGAAAGAAAGATAAAAACATAGAAGGAGCCCTGTGACTAAATTCTACAGGAATGTATACAATTAGCTGTGACTAAAATTCTACAGGAATGCATACAATTAGCTGTCTGAATGTAAATAGTATTAAAAGTAAACACAAGAGACAGATAGTATTCCAAGTTTTAAGTGATTTAGACTGTGATGTTGCTGTTTTGCAAGACACAAGGTTGCACACTGTGGAAGAATTAACTTGGGTTCAGAAAGACTGGAGGTGGGGGCCATCATGGTGGACAATAGGAGAGGAAAAGTGCTCAGGGTTAGGAATTTCTTTTTACCAAGGACATAAAAAATGTTGAAAATTACAGATTTAGTTCTGGGTAGAGTTTTTATTATGGATGTTTTGATTAAAAATGTAGCTACAAGAATTATTAATATATATATATATAGTCCTCAGACTAAGGCCTTAAGGAACAGAATTATGGGTTTAATAGAGCCTTATGCCAACACTTCAAATTTAGTTCTATGGGGGGGGGGAGATTTTAATTGTGCTTTAGGGAAGGAGGACTGGGACAGAAAGATGAAAAATGAATTTTGTGACCCCAATAGGTTAAAAGAAATTTAAAAAAAGGGAACCTAGTTGAAGTATATAAGGCAAAAAGGAAAAGAAAATAGAACATACTTTTATAAAGGGTCTAATTCTACAAGGATTGAGTTTTGGATTGTTCAGAAGGGGACACAAATTGAGAATATTTCAGCTATGCCTATGGAGTTCAATTTATGGGTTAAATTAGAGATAGAGTTAGGAAAGCAAGTTCTATTTGGTAGAGGATACTGGAGAACGAATATGGAAAGATTGTCAGAGGACAGTTGTAATAATAAAATAATATAACATTTTTTAGCAAGGAAAACAGTGAAAGAAGTATATGATTCGGCACTAGACTGGTGGGAAGACACTAAATATGACATAAAACAAGTTTTATTAGAAGAATCGCATTCAAAAGAACAAGCAAGTTATAAAAAATATCTCTGAGGGATCAATTATACAAGTTATTATCACAATAAACAAAGTATAAAGTGGGCAATTCTAGGAAAATAGAGAAAACTAAAAAATTAATGTGGATTTACCAATATAATAGACCAAAATTACCAAGTACAGAGCAAAAATTTGGGAGGCAAGGAACCATTTACCAGACCAACCCTTATGATAGTAATAAGGAATGAATTGAAAGCAGAGTGATACATGAAATTACAGATAAATTTGGTAGAAAATATACTGATACAGCAAGTATAAATATTCAGGTTCAAGAATTTTTAAAAGAAAAATTTAAGGGAGAGACACGCAAAGTAAAAGGAGAATTACTTAAACAAGTATACCTAAACTAGAAGAAGATGAAGCTAAAGCCCTTGAGGGGGATATAAAAGAAAATAAAGTGAGAAACATGATTAGGTCACTTATAAATAATACAACACCAGGGATAGATGGCATCCTGAATGCCTTTTATGAAAAATATGAGGAACAACTGAATAAAACCTTAACTTATGTTTACAACAAAATTTTGGAGGAGAATAAAATAACGGACAGTACGAGAACTGGTATTATGATTCTTTTACATAAGAAAGGGGAAAGATCGGATTTAAAAAAAAATCTGGAGGCCGATAAGTCTGCTTACAGCAGATTATAAAATATTGGCAAAAGTTTTGAATCAAAGATTAGCGACATTTGCAGATAAATTAGTAGTGCAAGCACAAGCCTGTGGAATCCCAAGGCACGATATAAGGAACAATTTAATTTTCATAAGAGAAATAATAAATGCTCAGAATAAAAAAAAAAGCATATTTATATGCCATCAATCAGGAGACATATGAGTACATTAAACATGACTATATGTGGGATGTCTTAGAATGTTACAATTTTCTGAATAACCTGAGGAAAATTATTAAAATTCTATATCACGAAGTACAAATTAAGCCTACGATAAATGGCACTTAGGACATGGACATGTATGGGGGGGGTAAGACATGGGTGTTCATTAAGCCATTATTATATGTTTTGTGTCTGGACCCAGTTTTGCGTAGAATTGAACAAGAAAAAGAGATTAAAGGACTAACATGGGGTAGTGAGTTTTTACAAAAAACCTGCGCATATGCAGACGACAGTATTGTCTTGGTGAAAAAACAGCTCTCAGGGGAAAAACGCTGGAAATATTTTCAAAAAATAAAAACTATACAGGTATTAGTATAAATGTGGGAAAAAGTAGAATCTTTGCTTTAGGAGAAGTTAATGCAGAAAAAGAAGGCACCTTGGAGATAAACAAAGGTGAAATTAAACTATTAGGAATAAAATTTGGGCCACAATACGCTGTTATGAGTAATTGGGAGGAAAAATGTAGACTTGCACAACAAAAAGTCAGCAAGTGGAAGAGCTGGAGTATGACAAAAGAAAAACGAATATATCTTTTGAAAACTTTTATCACACCTATATTCTTATACATAGCGGCCCAGATATTCAAACTGCGCTCAAAAGTAGCACAACAGCAGAAGCAAGCACAAACCAGTTGCGCAAATGCGCAACAGGTGCGATATTCAAACATGGAGCAGAGCAAATTGCGCAAGCAACCAACGTCTCAATATCGCACATACTGCGCCATGGCGCAACCAGGTAGGAGAGGCTGAGCCAAAATGCTGCGCTATGGCGCAACCATGGAAGCTCAGCTGAGCAGTGCAGAGCTGCCATAGCGCAAGCACAGCCCCCCAGAGCAATGGAACTGCACATCCAGGGAGGCAGGCTGGGGCCCACCGCCAGCCATGCCACACATGGGCACAGGAACTCACTGCAGAACCCACACCACACTGGCACACCCCAAGCACAGCATCACTGGGGTGGGACGGATGATCCACGTGCCCATGGGGACAAGCCAACTAAAGCATAGCAGAGCCATGACACCCCAGCACAACCACTGGCAGGCAGAAGTGCCACACCGAGAGTTGACAACCACAGTGCACATCAGTCCCCCGTCACGCACAGCACAGCATGCACCGTGCCCCAAGACACGCTCATGTGCAGTGACAGGCACTGCAGGAAACACCATGCCCCCGTGCCACACGGCAACCCCATGCTGCAGAGAAGCAGACCAGCCAGACCCACCTGTGCACCCAGCAGTGGGTGGCAGCAGATTGGCAAGAGCAACAGAAAGGCAATGCTATGCTGGTGATACTTCCCATGACACACACACACACACACACACACATACACCCAGGATCATAGTAGCCCAGATGGCATGTACACCACTGCAACGGAGCACCCAGAGCCAGTTGCAAAGCAGACACCAACACAACAGTTGTACCAAAATAGAAATGTATATTGAAATAAAACAGTGAACAATAAAGTTATAACTATGTACAAGTTGGGGGGCGGGTAAAAGGCAGGGGTGTTCAAGGGGAGGAAAAAACTTGGAGAGGGAAGGCAGGGTGAAAGGGATGGGTGAAGGTCAAATGAAAGGTGGGCTATGGCCCAGCAGGCTCCTGCTCCTCCCTTGCGTCGTCCCCTCCTATGTCTCGTGCCGCCGCCCCTGGCGCTCTTAGGGCTTGCAGGAGCTCCGCCTCGACCACAACCTGGGTCAGGCGCCGCGACATCATGCGCCATGCGCGCTGAAGCACACCGAGGCCTAGGAAAATGGGAACACAGTCAATGGCTGAGACTGACCACAACCCTGAACACCACCCAACCTGCAAACCCATCTAACCCAATGTGCTGCACATGTGATGGCATGCACCCACCACAGTGAACATGCACATGGCCATCACAAACAGCAGGCACCAGCCACATGACCACCGCCCCACACACACTGCCCATGTCAATCACAGTACAAACTAGGGCTGTCATGTGATGTTGCAATGTGGTGCGATGCCAGTTACACAGCTATGTGCCCAGTGCATGCCTGGACCACCTGTGATGCATACACAGACGTGTCATGATGCTGCACTGTGATGCAGGTCACCTGTGTCACGCCTACATACATGGATACATAGACAGTGTCAGCAGATAAGGGCCTATGGACACCCAGTCTGGCCATTTGGCCTTGTACGATCACTCTCTTGTCCTATAAGTCCGTTCCCCCTCACCCCTGACCTCCAGAAGTCCCTCATGGCGAACCCACACATACAGATATCCCGTGACCAAGTCAGCCCCCACCACATCCTCTTGCAGGGTGTTCCACTCGTCCACCACCCATTATGTGAAGAAACACTTTCGCATGTTCCTCTTAAACGAGCCCCCTCCAACTGCATCCCATGCCCTCTAGTCCTGGAACATCCTTTACACTGACAAATATTGTTTCCTGCACTCTGTTCCCCCCTGTACAATACTTGTATGTCCCCATCATATCCCCACACCCTCCTCCCCTCCAGGGAGTACATGTTCAGTTCCGTCAACCGGTCTGCATAGGACTTGTGATGCAATCCATGCACCATCCATGTCGCCTCCTGTGAACGCTCTCCACCCAGTCCCTGTCCATACGCAGGTATGTTTCCGAACTGTACACTGTACTCAGTGTGGGGACTCACTAGTGTTTCGTCTAGTGGAACTACGACCTCCCATTTGGTTGTGTCCATCATGGTTGGTGGTCCTGCCCCCCCAGCATGCAATAGCATCCATGACGTAATGATACTCACACTCCTCCAGCAGCTCGGTCTGCCACTGCTGCTGCTGCTGTTGCTGCTGCTGATGCTGCTGCTGCTGTTGCCCGATGGCCTGTGGCACTGGGGCCCTGGCATGGCCCACATCAGCCTTGTCCGGCGCCCTCACCATCCAGCCTGTGGGAGACATATGGTGAGACAAACATCAGTGTGACTCAAAAGCAGAGTGCCCCTGCCCCAGTAAGACTGCCTGCCCACACAGCCATAACCATCCATCGCACAGCTGCACACACTGACACACCGATGCACAGCCACCCAGGCACACACACACCCCTACAGAGAATATAGGTGAATAGATGGTACACTCCGTGGCCCTAGGCACCAGGCCCCGCCTGGCACGGAGCAAGCCGCGCTAACAGTTCCGGGTCCTCCGGGCGGAGATCACTGTACCGTGCGGCACTGCTCTGCAGACCGGCCCCGGCCAGTGACCCCCACCAGGTCAGTGGCCACTTGCTGCCACACATGGGTCCTAGGTCCAGTGAGGGGGGCCTCACCATATAGTCCCTCATAGTGGGGCTCCATTAGGGCCACCAGGTTGGCCACTTCAACTGGGCTCCAGGACACCGCCCTCCTCTGAGACATGGCCCCAACTTTACAGCAGGCAATATGGCGCCCCGCTGCGCTGTGACCCCACGTGGAGTTGTTGCGCAATAGACCAGCACAGGCTCCAATCGCGCTGTTCGCACAGCGCCGTCACTTTACATGGCGCTGTAACCAGACAGCGCAATAGGGACGTACACATGGCATGCCCACAGCGCCAGGGGTCAGAGGGCACACACAAGGTCACGGCAATGACGCAAGGCTACGCACAGCGCCATAGGATGTATAGGCATCCTGCACAACTGCTAAGCAGAGCACCAGTGCCACAGTGGACTATCGCGCAGAAGTGCCACAGCGCCATATAGTGCCCAGTGCTGTAGCGCCACTGGCACAATGGTGGCCATGGCCAGAATCGCCTATCGCTCAGCGGGTCTGCAGCGCGATCGGCCTGTCGCGTAACCTGTCTGGGCATGTGCAATGCAGTGTAGCACACAGCCAGAAACATGCGCCATCGGCTCCAGCGGACCTTCCCTGTTGCGCTAAGTGCAAATCACAGCGATATTCAGCTGACATAGCACATCAGTCGATCAGCATGCAAAGGCGCAGTGGCGATTAGCATGTCATTAAAGTGCGCCACACCTCATTTGCATGTGTTGCACTATAAAAGTGCGACACTGGGTTGTGGTGGCCAGATTTGGTTGTTGCAGCTGAGAGGTGAGTTACATGCTGTGTGATGCTCAGGACAATGCTCATGGGCAGGGTGCTGGAGGATGTCACAGGTTGAGGGGCCGAGCATGATGAGGCACTTAGAAAGGGCAGAGGCACCCTTTCCATCAGTATCTGCCATGCGGCGAGGAAAGGGGGGCTTCGCCCCCGCCTGCAGCTATGCTCATGGGGAAATGCTGTGGACTGCACAGTGACAGGTGTCCACTTCCACCCATACAGATCAGCATGAGTGATGAGAACCAGGCCGAGGCTGTGGACGGGCGGGCGTGGGAGGAGGCCGAACTTCACCACAGCAGAGACCGAGGCTCTTCCAGGCCTACCTGGAGGATGAGCCGCTTTGAGTGGGCGGAGGGCACCCCTCAGCGTGCAGCTGCATGGGAGGGGTAGCTCTGGCCATCAACCTGCACGGAAGCCACCAGCCTCCGTGCAGGAATGCCGCAAGAAGATGGGGACTGACCGCAGGAGGCTGAAGGAGAAGGTGGCAGCCTTCAGGGGGGCAGGTGCTGCCACTGGTGGGGGACCACCAGTGGTGTTGCAGATGACCCCGACCGAGGAGACACTGGTTGTGGCCATGCAGCCGAGTGCCATTGCGGGTGTTCCTGGCGGAGGATTCCAGACAGGTGGAAGCCCATCACTGCACTGTATGTCATGGTGATGTTGTGGGGGGGGCTGTTGTTCACATGCACTCACATGTACTCTCTTTCTGTTTCAGATCCTGTTCGTCTGCAGGAGATGGTGGTGGTGGGTGCTGACAGTGAGGCAGACCTGCTGGACCAGGAGGAGGGACCTTCCACCTCCGCCAGCAGCCTGCACGCACTGCAGCAGCAGGCGGCTGGGCCGACAACTCCGCCCGGCAGTGATACGGGTGCAGGGGTGCACAGCCTGTGTCACAGCAGTTTGGCATGCAGGTGTGCCAGCATGCTGTGCCTATGGCAGTGGCACCGGCACTATTGATGATGGCAGGCCTGCAATGGCCAGTGAGAGTGTGTGTCCCACGAGGGACACATGGCAGCCAGCACGTGCCCTGGGCCATCCAGCTCCACACCTGTGTACCAGCATGCTGGCACAGTCACAGGCTGGGCCTGTCAGCACCGGTGGGGCAGCATCGGTGGCTGAGCAGGTGTCTGGCACTGTTGACAGCACAGGGGTGGAACAGGTGGACCTGGGGCTCACCAGTTGGAGGGCGGCAGCAGCAGTTGCACACCAGGCCTGGGGGACAGCGTCAGGCAGTGGCACTTGTCCACCGCCCTTAGATCAGCCCATACCTGGTCCTGGCGACAGCGGCCACCCTCAGGGTGCTGTGCACCAGGACCATCCACACCCTGGGGTCACGATGCCATTGGGGCACAGTACCCTTTGAGCCAGACACCGCCTGCTGCAGGAGTCGGTACAGCTGCAGGGGTGGGTTGCAAGGTCTGTGGAGGCACTGACTGTGTCCGTGGAGCGGCATAGCAGGGAGTGTGCTCAGGACCGGGCCGAGATGGTCCATATGCGGACGGATGTGACCGCTGCCATCGACAGGCTGACCCAGGCAGTGGTCTCTGTGGCGACCGCATTGACCACACTGTCTGGTGACCCTGTACCACGCACCCCACACAGTGCACACTCCACTCCCCGTTCCCGGCGTCGTGTGACACCAGGCCTGTCGATGCCGGGTTCTGCTGTGGGCATCCCGAGCACCCCTGGTGCAAGTTTCTTTCACGGGATGCAGACCCCTGTGCGGGCAAGGTCGCGGTCATGCACTGGGACCCCTGGTGGTGCAGTAGTGCCACCTGATGTAGCCCCTGCGCAGCCTGCCAGTGCTGCTAGGCCACGGCGGGGCCGCCCACGCATCCGTGGTGGCCGTGGGACAGTGCTCCCTGACTGAGCTGTCTCCCAATGCAGGCCCTGTCTGGTGCTGCCCTGTGTGCAATGTGTCATGGTGGGCAGTGCACTGCTGGGTGCTCTGCTCACCAAACTGACACACGGACCACCTGCACCTCTCCCAACTGCTGTCCACAGGTGCGTGTGGATGATGATGCCTGCATTGCACTGTACACCAAGGTGCAAGGTTGCCCAGGTCCTGACACCGTACGTGGACAGTCCAGGTGGTGAGGGTGGTTGGTGGTGCTGTGTGATGCGTGTAATTTCCGCAGTGCTGTGCTGCTGCCCCTGTATGCTGCCTGGTGTGTGTGTGTGTGTTCATTTGAGTGCTCACCCCTCTCTGATGATGTGTTGGTATGCCTAGACCCTTCAACTCCCCTGACCTTCATGCACGGTGTGTTCCCCTGTGTGCCTGTGGTTTGGCATAGACAGTGTTGCCTGCACATGTCCCCTTGACTTACCTGTGTTGGGCATAGTGCTCTTCTGCAATGGTGTCCCGGTGCAGCTGGGCCTGCCGTGTCAGTTGGGGGTCCCTCTGTCCTGGGGGGTGGCTCATCACCCATATCACGGTGCCACTGGCGTCCCCATCGCTGTCCCCTCTCTTGGACCTGTCAGCTATCCCATGGTCTTTGGCCATGTTGTGCAGGATGCAACAGGCCAGGAATATCCCACAGGCCTTTGGGGGCTGTACTGTAGGGCTCCACGGAGGTGTCCAGGCATCGAGGCGTGCCTTGAGTATCCTGAACACCGCTCCTATGATGTTCCGTGTTCGGCATGTGCCTCATTGAAACCATGCTGCGCTGGGGTCATGGGGCACTGGTATGGTGTGAGCAGCCAGGGACGGAGTGGGTATCCACAGTCACCTGTGTGGAGATAGTGGAGATCAGTGTTAGGTCAGGTCCATATTGCCCATATCCTTGTGTGCCACTACCATGGCACCTGTGTCATTCCCACCCTTGCACAGAGTTTGCATTCCATACATGTGTACTCACCCACTAGATGACCCGTGGGGATGTTCCCACTCTCGAATCGATGGCACAGTGCAGATTGGTGTCATATGAAGGCATCATGTGCTCCACCAGGGTGTGTGGCACAGACATTGATGATGCGCCCAGTGGCATCACACACCACCTGGCAGTTGACACTCGAGAAGCCCTTTCGGTTCCGATATGCTTGCCCGTTGGGGCCAGGTGGCGTGCGAATGGCCACATGGGTGCAGTCTATGGCACCTAGCATGCCAGGCATTTGTGCTACCCTGTGGAACTCCTGCATGTTTGCTGTATGCTCTGCCACGGTGCTGGGGAAATGGATGTACTCCGCAGCATGAGGCAGCAGTGCGCTGAGGAATTGGGTGAGGATGCGTGACGTGGCCGACTGCGTAATGCCTGTGGTGTCCCTGTCGGCCTCTGGAAGGTGCCCGTGGTGAGCAGGCACATGCAGGCTGTCACCTGTGGTCTCCACGGACAGAGCATGACTCCGTCGTGAGGGTGCCTGCATCACATCACTGCACAGCTCACTGAGCTGTCTCAGTATTGCCCTGTTCAGGCGGTACCGGGCCACAATCTAGACATCGCTGTACAGCTCGTAGCTGATGCGGGCCCGATACCGCCTGTTGGGGCCGTACCGCCGACGGGCCCCTCCACGGCCACGTCCCCCTGCAGCATGCTGTCTCACCCCCCTCATTACAGCTTCCATGTGGAAGCTGACACTGTCCATCTCCCTGGCTCCTGCCCCCCCAGCTGCTGTTCCTGTGTTACCCCCACTGCCCCCACTGCTGCTTCCACTGCACCGGGCACCCCCCACTGGCCTCTCTGTCCTCCAGGACCCACTGTCCCTCTCTGCCCTTCCTGCTCCTGTCTCTGTCTCTCTGTCTCTCTCTCTCTCTCTCTCTGTCTCTCTCTCTCCCCGGTTTGCGGCCTGCTAGAGTTCTTGCGCCGCTCCCTTGAGCCTTTTTATTTTGGCTCACATCCGGTACAGCGCATCCTCCGGCTGAGCCACTCTTGCGCATTGCGCAAGTGTTCAAATATCGCATTGCGCACTTTATGCATGGACCCACCCCCTTCGGTTGCGCATGCCTTCATTTCCATTGCGCTGTGGCTCAGCGTGTTTTCGGTGGCGCAACTGGCCCCTTCTCAATATCGCAGAATGGCGCATTTTTGGAGTTGCGCACGCGCAACCCTGTTGCGCATGGCGCAACCCTTTTGAATATCTGGGCCAGCATATATATTTCCAGTACCATACAAACTACAGACTAAAGTTTTGAGAATCTTTTTCCAGTTATTATGGGGATCTAGGCTCAACCCAGTAAAGAGATGTCACACATGTAGGCCCCCTAAAGAGGGAGGGCTGGGAATGATGCAGCCGATTGTGTTTTATTTCAATATTTTTTTATGCAAATATTGTGCCAATATTACAGGGGGAAATAAATATGTGGAGTAGTTTGGTAAGTAGTTGGGCAGATATACTAATTAGAAATATTGGTAAAAAAGAAAACTATCAAGGAAAGTTAGAAGTACCTTTCTACATGGAAACCTCTAGAAAGTACATGGCACAATGGGGGGCAAATGTGGATATATTATTAAGAAAGAACAGAAAGCAGAATTATAGGAAACAATGGAAAGAAACTTTTTGAAAACCTAGTTTTTAATGTGAATGAAGGAATACAAGTGTCACAGATTTTAGAATGTACTTTGGAGAAAAGAATTAAAAAGAAAATGAAAGAAGTAGCATGGCTATGTAGTCACGGAAAGCTAAGTGTGAAACGTAACCAAAAACAAGAGTACAGAAGAAAGAGTTTGTCCAGTACTGCAATGTGGAATGATGGAAGAAAATATGGAACATCTGTACTTTGAATGTTATTTTATTAAACCTTTTTGGGAAACATTAACTGCATTTTGGGGTATAAAAGAATTCAAGAATCTCACTTATGACACTTTAATATATGGATAACTCATGGAAGCTTGGAAGAGAAGGACTAAAAGAACGCTATATGTAGTATTTGCTGTTCTAAAGTGGGTAATTTGGCAAACAAGATGCCAGAGAATTCTACAGAGACAGGAAATGACATTGTAAGACTTATTATTTAAATTTCAATTTGAAATAGATGAAATATATCAAACAGAGAGCAGAATATTTGGGGCAGAAACAACAAAGAATTTGTGGATGAATTTTGAAGGAATTGGATAAGACTAATTTTGTACTTATGTATAGGTGAATGGTAAAGTGATTGTCTATATATTGTAAAGTTTTTTTTTTATAAAAATTCCCCTACTCTTTTTGACAAGTGCCGTGGAATCTTTAACGTCCAACTGAACAGGCAGACGGGACCTCAGTTTAACATCTCATCCTAAAGACGGCACCTCAGAAGTGCAGCATCCCCCTCATGCTGCACTACAGTGTCAGTATTGGGATATTAACCCAAGTGCCTGGTGTGGGGATAGAACCCACAGCCATCTGATCTCCTGGCCTCAGAGGCGAGTGTGCAACCTGCTGAGCCACTGACACTGAATAAATATTTTTGTTTGCGTATATATATGAAATGGATAGTTAACAAAATATATTTAACAGTCAATGAAGAACATGATTTGATTACTGAAATAAAAAGAATGCACCCTAAGTAAGTCTTAAGTAAGTTGATGGGTAATGCATTAAGGGTCAGATTAATGGAAATCTTTTAATTTATGAATATGACATGATTTATTTTTTGTTAATGTAGATAAGAAAACCAGTTCCCTGATGAAGGGGTTTGGTTATACCCCGAAACGTAGGCAAAAGTAAACTGGATGTTACAGTAAACGAAAAATAAATATGGATTTTATGAATCTTGATGAGTGGGCCTATTATTCCAATTTGTAATCTTGTTAATTGCTAGGTTAGAACAAGGCCTCTCCCACAATTTCTGATTTTTCCCTTTTCTTCCCCTTTCTTCTGAGGGTAGATGTGACGGTACTCTGGTTTTCGTCTCTGGTATCCCCTTGGATGTGGGATCCGCCACCGGTATCAGCTGTGGAAACAGCTTGAACTTTTTTTTATTTTAGTTTTTATTTATTTTTCAGAAGCACCTCAAAGATACACCTCAATAGCCATAAATTACAGGCATCTCAATGCATAAACCATAGACATTTCCATTTTTGAAATTTAATTCAACTATGGATTCATACATATCTTCCCAATACATAGTTTAGGTGGATAAATCCCAGTCTTCTTTCAAGCACTATATACCTACCAGCCCTCCTCTCACTGTTCAAGGTACGATGTCAGCCCTCTGCCCCATTAGCCAGAGTAACCATTTATTCCAGAACTCAGTAAATCATTTTAATTTCTCCATTTGATATATCTGTTGAACTGTATCTTCCCATTCCTTTTGTGTTGGAATTTCCGTCTGTAGCCAATGACGGGAAATAGCCTTCTTGACCTCCAACAAAATAATAGTTAACATTTTTCTAGTGTGAACACTGTGAACCTGTTCCAGAAAATGATGTAACATGGCACATGAAGGAGTCAGATCACCAACCTCCAGAAACAACTCCACAATAGCTCTCCACAGCTCCCCCCAAAAGGGCTGGAGTACCGTACAGCTCCAGAAAATGTGCATAAGAGTGGCACAAGCTTCCCCACACCCCCTCCAGCATCCTGATCCATGAAAAATTTCCTGTGATTTGTGGGGTTCTGAAATATTGCAAGACACACTTCCAACCATACTCCTTCCACGAGTGGGAGGCAGTCACTTTATGTTGAATAGTATAAATATTCTTCCAGTCCTCATTTGTGAGTGACATGTCCAGTTCCTCCTCCCATCTATGATGTGTTATCTGTGCTGCTTGTGATGTGCCTGGCTGGATAGACCTACATACTCTGGAAATAATATGTTCTGAGGTTATCCCTTCTATAGTGTCAATAATTATTAAGGTGTGTGTGTCTTGTATGACTCAAGTCAGACCATATCTCTCAGCACAATAGTGTCTAATTTGTAGGTAACAGAAAAAGACCCACTGTCTAAACTGAAATTTCTGTTGTAGACTCTGGAACAATTAGAACACTTCCCATCATAGTACGGATAGACGTGCTGCAGTCCGAATCTGTGCCATGATTTAAAAGTGTGGTCTAGGCTTGCCGGTATAAAGTTTGGGTCATCCATCAGACTTACCAGGATGTTGCCGATTGTTTAATCAGTGGGAGATTTAAAATATTTCTCCAAGTTCTTACAATAGATTTAGTGTATACTGATTCCGGTTCGGTCTCAGGCCTCACTCTGCCAGGAGTCATAAGTGAAAATCGTAGTTTATATGCCCCAGCTCCTCTTTGATTTCTAATTCTCTCCAGTGCTGATTCAAGCTCTTATTAAGCCAATGTAGGGCGTGTGCTATCTGGGCTGCATGGCAATACTTTTCTAGAATGGGCCACGCCAGCCCACCTCTCTGTTTAGGAAGCTGCAGCACACTGCATGACTTTCTAGGATTTTTCTCCTTCCAAACTGAGTTTGAGATTAATTTATCCCATTTTCTGAATTCTGACTTTTTTGGGCATGAGCAGGATATTTTGAAACAAGTATAACAATCTGGGGAGGATATTCATCCATATAGTATCAATTCTCTGCATAAAAGGGAGCGGTAAATGAAACCACCTCTACAGGTTGTTTAGTATGGCAGTCATCAAAGGTTTGTAATTTACCTCATATAATGAGGATAAATCTTGTGGGATAATAATTCCTAAGTAGCGAAATTTATTACCATTCCAGCGGAATGGAAAATGGGAAAAGGTTGTCAGGTCTGGGTCATATAGGAATCTAAGGACCTCCATTTTATTTTTATTCAACTTATAGCCTGCAAGTTCTTCAACGTCCCTTAGGAGGTTGAATAGTATGGGTAAGTAGGATTCCAGATTGGTCATATAGATGAGCAGATCATCCGCATAAAAGGCTAGTTTATGCTCTGTTCCCATATAGGTTAGCGTTGTGATTTGGGTCTCTTCCCTAATTGCCTGTGCCAAGGCCTTAGGAAGGCAGTATAGCACAGTGGTTTAAGGCTCTGAGCTGCAAATCGCGTGACATCCAACAGACCAGACCTGGGTTTGAATCCCATAGCTTCTACTTGCATATTGTGTGATCCTGAGCAAGTCAACTTAACTTCCCTGTGCTCCCAGGTTTCACCTGTAATAAAAGCTTTCAGCTTAGTGTGTCTCACCTGGTTAAATAACTAAATAAAAAAAAAAGGGTTCTGCATATAGCGCAAATAGTAATGAGGAGAGAGGACACTCCTCATCAGTGGGAAACGATCTGAGAAGGTACCGTTCACTTTGACCATAGCCGGAGGAGAGGTATACAGCTTGTCAATATTCTCATTGAATTCTTTGGGGAAATTAGAACATTTCAGGGTGTATCTGAGAAATTTACAGTATACCCATTGAAAGCTTTTTGGACAGCCATACTAAATAGCGGCAGCCATACTAAATAGCGGCAGTGGGGTAGAATTTTTCTGAGCTTTTTCTAATAAATACAGGGTACGTTTAACATTATCTGAGGTTTGTCTTTTAGAAATAAAGCCAGCTTGATCCTCGTTGATGATTGATGGAAGAATAATTTTAGTCTTTTAGCTAGGATATTTGCATAGGATTTATAGTCTTGATGTAAGACAGATAGTCTGTAGGATTCACAATTTAACAGGTCCTTATTAGGCTTTAAGATGGCCGAGATGTTGGCATATTGCCAACTGGGCAGGAGTGGTGTCTCTTCCTCTTGTATGTCTCAGAAAAGGCTGACCAACATGGGAACCAACTCTTTCCTGAAACTCTTATAGAAATCCGGAGTAAAGCCATCCGGCCCTGGGCATTTTCCTGATTTCAAATTTTTTTTTTTGCCTTCTTTATTTATCCACCTTCCTGCCTTCAGTCTCCCCTCCTTCAGACTGCTCATATCCTTTTTTGCAGACCCCCTTGCCCCCGGATCTGCCCCTAGAGTGCTTCTTCTCTTCCTCCTCTCCTGCACAGCGGGGTCTGTCCTGGGAATTGGTGGTCTCTTGGATGGAGCTGTCTTCATCTGGGAGTGCCGAAGGGTTTTTTCCATTTTTATGTACTCCCTCCCATAGCCCCACCCCCTGGGACGCTGGCACAAGGACAAACGAATGTCCAGAGAGGCGATGTGCATAAGCACATCTCTCTCAAGCACCTGTCAATGTCCCCCCCCCTTCCCGGACTCCGGGAACGGAGCCACGAGCCCCCTCGAGCACCAGTGCTCCCACTGGATTTCTCGGGTTGGTGTTCCACCCCAGGGAGAGAGCATCCGCTGGGATGCTCAATCTCCTCCCACCCGCCGACCCCTCGCCGACCCAAGTTCATTCTCCGAACCCATGTCACCGCGTGGTGTGAGGTTTGAGCGTCCAACGCTCAACCTCAGTGCCACGGCCGGCGATTTCAAATTTTTAATACTCATAGTTATCTCCTGGGAGGTGATGGGTTGTAACAGCCAGGCCTTCTGTTTGTCCGGGAGTTGGGGCAAATGTAGTTTTTGGAAAAAAAATCACATATCTATCTTCCTCTGGTTCAGTACCTTGGGTACATAATAAAAAGTAATGGGCCCTAAAGTCTTCTAAAATATATTTGGTTTTACTTAACATCTGGTGTGTCTTAGGGTGTTTAAGTTTTGTAATGATTGATTGTTTTTGTTGCTGTCTAAGTCGGTATGCCAGCATCTTGGATGCCTTGGCACTGGCCTCATAATATCTTTGTTTAAGATATAATAAAGCTTGTTCAGTTTTATAATTCAAAATGTTTTGTAGCTATGCCTTCACCTTAACAATTTGTGGAAGGACCGAATTGTCTGTCTGTCAGTGAGTCATTTGTAAAAACTGTAACTCATTTTCTAATTCTTTTTGCCTCTGATCTCTCTGTTTCTTTTTATTTGATGCATATTTAATTAATTCTCCCCTCAGAACAGCCTTTATTGTGTCCCATATGATCCCCAATGTCACCTCTGGGGAAGAATTCTCCCTGACAATTTGGGGTAGTTGCTGCCGAATCAAGTCTAATAATTGTGGGTCTCTCAGGAGGGTACTATTAAACCACCATTGTTTAAGGGTACGGTCTTCTGATGTATAGCATTCGATCAGTATTGGGGCATGGTCAGAAAGCTGTATGGGCTGTATATTCATAGTCCTAACTAAGTCTATATGTTCTGTAGTTATTAAGAAGTAATCTAAGCATGAGTATGTGTGATGAACCCAGAGTAAAAAGTGTACTGTCTCCCTACGAACATATGAAATTTGCCAGCAGATAAAGGCCTAGAGGTCAATCAAGTCTGCTCAAATGTGCAGCTAGCACCCCTTATTCTGCAGCTGCCCCCTCCCTTCCACCCTTCCCCTCCATTGATCCTCCCCCATGTCCTGTCCCATCCCCTTTTGAAGCAGTCCACTGTTCTACTGGATACTACTTCTGCAGGTAATGCATTCCACCCAGCCACCACCCTCTCTGTAAAAAAGTGTCTCCTCATCTCCCTCCTGAACCTTCCTCCCTCCCTCCAGTCTCATATCATGGTCCCTGGTGTCCCTCCCCTCCCTTACTTTGAACAGCACCTCTGTACCTGTCTTGTTTATTCTTTTCATGTACTTAAAGGTTTCAATCATGTCCCCCATCCCTCCTCTCCTCTAGCGAGTACATGTTCAACTCCCTCAGCCTCATCTCGTATGATAAGTCCCCCAGCCCCTTGATCATCTTTGTTGCCCTGCACTACACCCCTTCCAGTAACTTAATGTCCCTCTTCAGATACGGTCGCCAGTACTGCAGGCAGTACTCCAGGTACGGTCTAACTAATGACCTATTCAGTGGCAGAATCACCTCCTCCCTCCTCGAGGATTGTTTTGTTGGCCTTTGCAGCTGCCTTCCTACATTGTGCCGAGTTGTTCATTGACCCTGTAATGAGCACCCCAGATCCTTCTCCTCTTCTGTCTGGGCTAGCTGCACTCCCCCCAGCTGGTAGCTCCTCCTTGGGTTCTTCACCCCAAAATGCAGCACCTTGAACTTTTTGGCATTAAACCCCAGTTGCCAGGTGTCTGACCAGGTCTCAAACTTTGCCAGAACATCTTGCAACCCCTGCCAACCCCCCAGGTCGTCCACCACTGCTCCCATCTTGGTATCGTCAGCAAACACTGATCTTGCTCTTGATGTTCAATGACATGTCTGCAATGAATATCCCAAACAACACTGGTCCCAACATCGAGCCCTGTGGAACATCGCTTGTCACTACCCTTGGGTGTGAGAGCTCCCCACCCACCACCACCCTCTGTTACCTTCCCTGAAGCCAGTTCCCTACCCATCTCACCAGCTTTACACCTGCCCCATGCCTTCCAACTTACTTCCCAGCCTCCCATGCGGCACCGAGTTGAATGCCTTACTGAAGTCCAGATACAGGACATCCACTGCATGGTCTCTGTCCAGTTGCCTAGTTACCCAGTCATAGAACTTCAGCAGGTTGGTTTGGCAGGATCTGCCACATATGAAGCCATGCTGTCTGCTGTCCTGTAGTCCTTTGGCCTCTAGGAGGGCCACCAGCCTCTCCTTCAGGATAGTCTCCATCAGCTTACCCATGATGAATGTGAGGCTCACCAGTCTGTAGTTCCCCGGTTCATCCTTGGGGCCACTCTTATGGAGGGGCACCACATGAGCCATCCTCCAATCTTGAGGTTCACACCCTGAGTGTAGTGAGGCATTAAATAGGTCTGCCGAAGTTCCCGCAAGGACCTCTGCCAGTGCCTTCAGTACCCTGGGGTGGATGCCATCTGGACCTGGTGCCTTGTCCATCTTCAGTGCCTTCAAACCCTCCCAAACTCTGCCCTCCATGATTTCCCCATCTGTCACCCCCTTCCCCTTGGGTATCACCCCCCTTCTCCTTAGTAAATACTGAGCAGAAGTAATCATTTAGCACTTCTGCCTATCGCACCCTGCTTCCACCCAACCCCCCTCCTTCCTAATCATTACTATGTGGTCCTTACAGCTCCTTTTCTCTCTGATGTACCTAAAGAAGTCCTTCTCCCCCTTCTTAATGTCTTGTGTCAGCCTGAGCTCCGTAGATGCCTCGGCTCCCCTTACTGCCCGTGTTACCTCCTTTGATTCCGTCAGGTACTCCTCCCTGTCCTCCCACCTCCCTGTTTTCTTCTACCTCCTAAAGGCAGCTCTTTTCCTCCTTACCTTTTCCATGACCTCCTTGCTCAACCAGCTCAGTTTCTTAGCCCTAGCCTTCTTGCTCTGGGCCTTGCAGCAGGTTTTGGTTGCGTCCACTATCCCCAGCTTTATGAACTCCCACCTCTGGTTAGTGCCCATACTAGGTTGAATTCTGGCCAGGTACCCTTTTACCACCCCCCCATCCTCCCAAAGTCGACCCTCCTGAAGTCCAGCACTCTTGTGCCAGATTCCACTCCTTCCTTGCCCATATCCAATGAGAGCCATACTGAGTGGTGGTCACTCCCTGCCAGCGGTTCTTCCACCGTAAGTTCTCTCACAAACTCTCCATTTGCCAGCACAAGATCAAGGGTTTTCCCTAACCTGGTTGGTTCACTGACCATTTGCAGCAGGAAGCTGTCCTGGAAGGCATCCAGCAGTACCTGCTTCCTGCTGTTCCTGGTTGTTGGGGTACTCCAATCCACTCCTGGCATGTTGAAGTCCCCCACAATCACCACATTACCCTTCTCGCAGGTCCTCCTGATCTGTCCTGCTAGTTCTCTGTCTAACTCCTCCATCTGAGAGGGCAGCCTGTACACCACTCCCATTCTGAGAATCCTATACTTGGAATCTTGGATTTGCATCCAAAGTGACTCCGTACTAACCTCCTCCCCTTCCTCCCTTACACACTTCAGTCCTTCCTTAACATATAGTGCCACCCCACCCCCTTTCCCAATCACCCTGTCCCTATGAAATAACCTGTACCCTGGTACAGACAGGTACCAGTCATTGTATTGGGTGGCCAATGTTTCTGTGATGGCTGCAATGTCCACCCCTCCCTCTGCGATGAGCACCTGTCACTCTGCAGTTTTCCTTCCAAGGCTCCTAGCATTAAGGGTAACCACCTTCCACCCCCCCCATCCTGCCCCCCTTTCCTAGCATCACCAATAGTACTTGCCATTTGTCCTTTGTCACTGCTATGGGGGGCAAGCTCATATGGTTTCCCAGCCTGTGGTCTCTGCATGTCTCTTGCCCACTTGCCACCCCCGCTCCTAGTTTAAATTCCCAACTTCCTTTATATACTCCTCCATCCTCTGTTTCAACACTTTCTTTCCCTCCTCACTCAGGTGTAGTCTGTCCTTGGCATAGAGACTACTGTCCTCCCAGGTCCCTCCCAACCCCCAGCAGCCCATACCCTTTAGCATGACACCAGGTTCTTAGCCATCCGTTAAATTCCTCTATTCTCAGCTTTCTTGTTGTGCTTGCCTTGGGCACTAGAAGTATCTCTGAAAAAGTAACTGATCTTCCTGCCCCTCATAATTGTCCTAGTTCCTCAAACCTCCTCTGGACTATATCTACTGTCTTGTCAGCCAGGTCGTTCGTCCCAAGATGTATAATTAAATGAGGCTTGTCCCTACCCCTTCTAGCATATTTCAGAACAGATTGTCCCACCCTTTCTGCTGTCATTCCTGGCATGGCCTCCACTCAAATGTGACTATGCCTCTCCCCCTTGCTACCCCACCTGACTCCTCTTAGTATTGAGTCCCCCAGCACTAAGATTCCACCCCTCTTACTCCCTGCTTGCTTCCATTCATCTCCATCTCTCATTCCAGGCTCCTCTTCCTCCTGCACATTATTTCCCCCTTTTGCCCCTGTTGCAATTCTCCCAGCATAACTTCCCCCCACTCCAGTTTGGTTCAGGCATTTATCAGTTACTCCTCCATTGCATCACCTCCCTCCTCCTTCCCCTCTAGCAGTGCAAAACTATTTTCTGAAGACCCTTCACAAATGCCCACTTCCCTCTGTCTTCATAGTAACCTGTTCCTTCCTTTCCACTCCACGACTGTTGCCACCACTTCTCCTCCCCTCCTCACAAGTCCCTGTCTCCTTCTGTTTGCCCACTTGCCACCCCCCGCTCCTAGTTTAAATTCCCAACTTCCTTTATGTACTCCTCCATCCTCTGTTTCAACACTTTCTTTCCCTCCTCTCTCAAGTGTGGTCTGTCCTTGGCATAGAGTATACTGTCCTCCCAGGTTCCTCCCCACCCCATACCAGCCCATACCCTTTAGCATGACACCAGGTTCTTAGCCATCCATTAAATTCCTCTATTCTCAGCTTTCTTGTTTTGCTTGCCTTGGGCACTGGAAGTATCTCTGAAAAAGTAACTGATCTTCCTGCCCCCTCACATAATTGTCCTAATTCCTCAAACTTCCTCTGGACTATATCTACTGACTTGTCAGCCAGGTCGTTTGTCCCAAGATGTATAATTTAATGAGGCTTGTCCCTACCCCTTCTAGCATATTTCAGAACAGATTGTCCCACCCTTTCCGCTGTCATTCCTGGCATGGCCTCCACCCAAATGTTACTATGCCTCTCGACCCTTGCTACCCCATCTGACTCCTCTTAGTACTGAGTCCCCCAGTGCTAAGATTCCACCCCTCTTACTCCCTGCTTGCTTCCATTCATCTCCATCTCTCATTCCAGGCTCCTCTTCCTTCTGCACATTATTTCCCCCTTTTGCCCCGTTGCAATTCTCCCAGCAGAACTTCTCCCCACTGTGGTTTGGTTCAGGCATTTATCAGTTACTCCTCCATTGCATCACCTCCCTCCTCCTTCTTCCCCTCTAGCAGTGCAAAACTATTTTCTGAAGACCCTTCACTAATGCCCACTTCCTCTCTCTTCATAGTAACCTGTTCCTTCCTTTTCACTCCACGACTGTTGCCACCACTTCTCCTCCCCTCACAAGTTCCTGTCTCCTCCTTCTGTTTGTCTTTTGTCTCCTGACCTGGTTTCCCTGGCAATCATTCGCCCTGGCCTGGGCCCCTTTTTCTCTGCTTCCCTTCTTCTGACCCTCTCCTCACCACTGTTGGCTCAAATTGCCCTCCCTCATCTCCCCTCCTCCCTCCCTCTCTCCAGTATTAGGCTAAACCCGCCTCCAGTCTGCCTTGCCTGTCTTAGTTCCTCATGCAGACCCTCGATCTCCTTTCTAAGTTTCTCTATGTGGTTGCACACTAAACATCCTCCCACACCCCAGGCAATGTTTAGAAAGATTGGTACACTGCAGTTGTTGCAGCCTACCACCCTACCCATTGCTGTCGTTGCCCACCAGTGACCCCCCACCCTTCCAGATGCAGGATACCAAACACTCCCCCAAGTCTCCCCTCTCCCCGCTCTATCAGTGCAAAACATTCTTTGCCTTTTCTTAATTTCCCATACCCCCTTTGTCGTACACATCTAGATAGATTGAGCAACTGCTTTTTACATTCCTATCCTTCCTTTTCCACACCCAAAAAGAGACTTTAAGTAACTATTGCACAACCTTCCTCAAACTCCTACTCCTCCTTTCCACAATGCAATAGTAATGCAAAGAAGTAACAATGAAAGCTCCTTGTGTTGCAGTTACTTCCCTTCCACTGAGATAGCAGTCACCTCTTCACTCACTGCTGTTCCATTCCTGGGTGTCTGCTTCTACTATGACAGGTGCATGTCCTTTGCCCTTTTGAGGAAGTGATGTCAGGACTCCCCGGTATAAAGGAAATCACGGACCTGGGGTTAAGGTTAAAGTGTCTCCACATGTCTGTTAAGCCCAGATCCTTACTCAATTGTTTTCCATGCCTTTATCCTGTGGTTGCTTTGGGAGGGTGTGGGTTAGAATAGTCCCACCCTGCACCTATCAGCAGATTAAAGTCCCCCCCCCCCCAAATAATAACGTTCCTTGTCGGAATTCTAGAATTTTGTTAAATAGAAGTTGATGTGTTGATGTGTCCGCCCCAGGTGGAAGATAAATGCTACCCACAGTATATTGTTTTCCCTACCAAGTGCCCTAAATCATTGCAAGACGGCCCTCTCTGTCCTGATAAGAATCCTGTAGACGGAAGGAGGAGGACTTAGGAATTAATATTGGCTACCCCCTCTTTTCCTCCCCAATGGGTATGCACTTGCAATGACTTTAGACATGCCAAATTTAATTAGTTTCTGGTGCTCCCCACTCGTCATATGAGTCTCCTGCAACACTATAAGCTGCGGATGTTTTTTTGTTTTTGAGCTGTGAAATGATTTTCCCTCTTTTTATTGGATTACTTAATCCATTAACATTTTGGGGCACCACCTTAATAGTTAATGGTTGTGTCATTTTGTAATAGGATTGGGTAGGGAGACACCCCCCTAGTTTCCTATGAATGTCTAAGATCTGAAATCTCTCTAGTCTTCTATCTGGTGTAGCCTCTAGGTGCCTGTTACTCTGTGTAGCATTACTCTAAGGGCTCTGTACCCAACTAACTCTTAGCATTTTAATAGAAAAAACATCAACAAAATGCAATAAGAAAACTATATACATTTCCCAAAAGTTATTTACCCGACTGGGTTGTACAACTGAAAATGACTGCCTGGTGAATGGAATTATAAACACTGGGTGTGTAAACTACCCCAACAAGACAGTAAAAAAATATCAGGTAGAACTGCGACTTCCATGGTTGTAGATGCTAATTGCAAAACCAACACAGGTGGTTCAAGTTTCCACCTAGTGGGGTCTCTCATTTCCCATTTGGGAGTGAGCCCCGAGAGCTATACCATACCCCTAAAATTAGGATGGGATAAGGGAAAATTCCAGAACCAAATAAGTAGAAACCAAAAAAATGAGGCTTAGATATAGGGAGGGACCAATAGGTGATAGGGAGAAAAAGGTGCATCAACATCCACCAGTCATCCCACCTACCCACCATTTTCCCCACAACTCTTGCAATACAGGGAAATTAGGGGAAAAATATTGACAGACTCCTGGTCACATCTTTACTCAGCTCTCATTTCTAAACACAAATATAGTTATAAGTGTAACCACCCAGTCCCTTGGAGTTACTAGAGTCCTATCAGTGTTATTGTTAGGAAGGCAGCAGGCAGCTGGTAGGGAGCTCATTAGGGGCTTCCTACATATTGACAACATTGTTTATTCAGCTAGCTTGATGGAAGAATGATTATGTCATTTGAAACTCTCTCAGCAGCATAAGCCACACTGTGTGGATAGCTGCTCTGGGGAGCTTAGAATGTTCGGTTCGGTGTAGTGCAGTGTGTTTCAGTGAGGAGGGGAGAGTGGCAGAAGGATTGCCAGTGGGCTCTGAGGAGAGGGCCCAGGATTTGTCACCCTAGTGGAGTGACATTTCCAGCTTCCAGTGAAGTGGTGGAGACCAGTGCTACAGCAGAATTTCCTGATTTCTACTCCAAATGAAGTGGAAGGAACTGCTTGTTCTCAGTGGACTCAAGGGGCAATCCCCTGAATGTTCTGTGGTGTTCTCAGCTGCCTTGGATAGGACCTGAAAGAGACTATTTGATTAGCTACCCAGGAGAGTGCCTTTCTTTTCTTTTCTTTTCTTTTGTTGTTCCATGCTCTGTGGATGGAACAACTTCTGTGAGTACTGTTCTAGGAGAACAGATCTCCACATTTCTTAGGGGATTCGATAGTCTGGGTGCGGGTGCCATAGATAAGTCTGGATCGCACCTGTCAGTGCCCCTAGTTTCACCCAAGTGAGTGAACTACTGTTAAACTGTTTACCCAAGTGAGTGCAGTTTATTCTCTGGTCACCCCAGTGAGTGACAAGTTAAAGTGTGGGACCTCTAGCATTTCAGTGAGGAATTGGGGTTTCCACTGTATAACCCTGAAGAATGGCAGAGACTGTTGGTTGGGGCCAAAGGTGGGAGGAAATTCATCTAAGTGCTTTCAAAGCAGGGTTTCCTGGGTTGTAAAGGGCACCAGTTTTACCTGAGCAAGGGCCAAGCTGCAGGTTAAGGTGTGCGACTAAGTATCACTAATGTGCACCTATGTTTGAAGAAGAGGTCTGATTGTGTGTTGCTTAGATTCACTAAATAACACTCATGGGAAGAAAATGTTCAAGTGCGTGGCCAGGTGTCCACTAATGCACCTTTTGGGAATTTGGGAGGAAGATTGCTCTGCTGTTGTTCATGAACTGTACTGCATGCAAGGAGAGTTCATGAATTGTACCTGTCCAGCCTGGACTGACCCTCAGGGGTCTACTTCTGCTTTTACTTTCCATCTGTTGAATAAAGCCACACTGCACAGTCCCAGTCACTGTTATGGACATTCCGATTATTGCTTCTTTTTTTTTTCCAATTATTTAACCAGGTGAGACACACTAAGCTGAAAGCTTGTTTACAGGTGCAACCTGGCAGCTCAGGAAAGTTAAGTGACTTGCTCAGAGTCACACAGTATGCAAGTGGGGGCTGTGGGATTGAAACCCAGGTCTCCAGATTTGCAGCTCAGAGTCTTAAACCACTGCACTATACTGCTTCCTTCTGGTTGTGTGGATTTACTGGGGCCCCCTCAGCAGGTTAGATCTAGCATATGCCTAGCAGCCTCCACCCAGAACCTGGGTTATGTCATTTACACAAGATTCACGTTGTTTTGTTTCTGTACCCCCACCCCTCTCTTCCTCTAGAAAGTGAGCCGGGTATACATCCTGATGCCAAGGGTGGTACCTACCTTTTTGTAAAGTAAATTGGTATGTCAGTATATGGGCACCAGTGTTTCCAGATTTTAATGGGGGGGTGTGCACACTAGTTAAAAAGTGGCCTGAGGGTTACAAAGAATGGGGTCTCATCTTGGGATATTTAATTTGGGGTGAGAGGCATGCTGAAGGTATGTCTAGGACCTTTCTGTTTGATGGTGGTGCCCCAAACAAAAGATCATTTTACAAAAAAAGCAAAGTTGTAACAAGTAAAATGCCACCTGAAAGTCTTTTGCTACCCGAGTTTCTGTGGAAAAGAAGGAGGAAGAATTTTCTGCTTGTGTGTTTACTTTGAAACTGTGGACTGAGAAATAATTGTCCTTGCTGTGTGGTAAAAACTGTTTAAAGTTCCAAATTTTCAGAGAAAAGTATCTGTGGACTTAAAAGACTGTTTTCTAAGTGCTCAGAAAGTTTCAAGTGTGTGCAGTGAAATTTTGGGGAGTTGCTAAGGAAAATACACCAAGCACTGATTGAAAATGCCTTAAAACGCTTGCCCCTCTGAAATTTCAAGCCGAGAAAAAAAGTGGCAGTTTGCAGTTTAAATTTTGCCTTCTCGATGATCACCGTGCAGGAGTGCAGCAGAGAGAGAGAGAGAGAGAGAGAGAGAGAGATCATTTACATGGCATCATGTGATTAGTCCCAGTGCACCTAAGCCCCGCCCTTGCCTGAGTCTCTGCTTGTATAACATTTGTGGAGGAGCAGCCTGTAGTTCATGCAGCAGGAAGGAGGAATCGCTTACAGCAAAAGTATTTCTGCAGCAGCAGTTTTTCTGACTTTTTCGGAAATGACCCAGGTTCAACCCATATTCCACCCAACTGGAGAGTGATCTAGGCGATCATAGCGATGATCGGTGGGACCGCCAGCCTGTTTCACCCCAGGAGGCCTTCTTCAAGTCGGCAGCGGGCTGTATTCCATCGATGCTGAAAAGCGCCAACTGCCTGTAAGTACCCTTTGCAAAAGAAATTGACTGTGGTGCTAAGGTCGGAAAACTGTGTAAGAACTTGAGCAAATGCAGCAAAAGTACTGAGAAAGAGAAAGTTTTGTGAACTGTTAAATCTTGGACTTTGTGTGTGAAAATGCTGTTTTCAAAGAAAGTGAACTTTAAAACAAACGATCCCTCTGGTCCAAGTGCTAGTAAAGTAATGGATTGAGAAATAGTAAAGTGAACCTGTTCTTGAGAATATCAGTTGAAATGTAAAAGATCCAGACAGAATCCTAGCAATTTTTAACTAAGTGTGGTGCAAAGTTACAGTCGCCATGTTGGGATGTAGCCAGCAATGTAAACAAAGCAGCGCCATTTTAGAACAGTGTTTTCAAACCCAAAACAAAGTTTCATGTGGTTCCTTGCTACTTTGTGGGATACATTTGCAGCAGCCAGGCAGCCTGTTTCTGAACTTTTTCCCAGTGTGTTAAAACCAAATCTCAGAGTGCTTACAAAAAACAGTAATTTTGGGACTTGTGTGTTTTAAGTACAGAACACGGCACAGCAACCACTTCACTACCCGCTCCATGCCAGGGTGTGGGTAGCCCAACAAGAATAATAACTAGCCCATTCTGAGCAATTGTACAACAGTTCAACAGCACCCGCTGAGGTGGCTTTGCCGAACTATCCAGTTAATGTGTACATAGTATGCCTAAAGCCAGGAAGAGATGTATTGCCAATTCCACATTGCACAGACTGTAGAACACGATTTGGGATGAGCATGTCAGGTGGCACAAGGGTAGCCAACGTGAAATACATCCATTTAGCTCCAACTTGGACACAGACAGGGGACCCTGTAGAATCGGAACAACAGCGACAGGCTGGATGCAGTGAAAGTGACCCCATAGAGTTTGTAAAGGAGTTTTGGGACATTGTCTGCGCCGATGCTTTGCAAAGCCCAGTGGAAATGAAGTGTTTCACGCTGCAGAGAGTGGAATGGGACACTGCCAATGCAGGTTCAGTAGATCTGTGGGTGGAAGACCCAAGTCCAAGCCTCGTGGGAGAGGCCGAGGAGGAGGAAGCATGTCATTGGGAGGACAGTGCCTCCGATGACAGTGGAGAATGGACAGTTGCAGGGGTTGGTGCAATCACCAGCTCCTGGGCAGAATGTGTGGAAGAGGAGGAAGCAGCAATGGCTTCAGTGGGACCCTGTGAGTTGCCATTGGCCTGGGCTTTCATAGAGCCTACCGATGTCCATGTGGAGGAAGGCTCAAGAAATCTGCCCTTGAGTGCATAGGTGGACTGCTCTTGCTCAGCACTAAGAGTCCGTGACTGGCTCAACCAGGACTGGCCACCCCCAAGCCATGCTTCTGGTCATACGTTAGTTAAAAGCAGCAAAGAGGAGAGAATTGTGTGTAGATGAGCTGAGGCCAAGTATGGACAGTCGTACCCTTTCTACCCTTGGAAGATATGAGAAGAAATTGAGAAAGATAGGCATGCCTGGATGTGGGAGGAAGCTTGTGCCAACCTGTACCCCAGAGTAAACAAGTGGGTCCGAATTAAGGTGTATAATGAGAGACTGTAATTCTGGAGGCATGGCAGGACCTTGTTGATCGACTTTGTGAGAATAGTGGACAAAGCTGGCCAAGAGAAATTCTATAATGTTCGCATGGTTCGTCCAGATGGGGTGACAGTCTATGCCCCAGATCCAGAATGGTACTACCCCAGAAATGTGTGCCATTCTTGAAAAATGTGCCCGCTTGCCAAAAGTGAATGCAGCCATTGTCAGCTCAGCCATCTGCCACTGAAGAGGCAGCAACCCAGGATGGAGATGCCTTTCTTCTGGTGATCCAGGTTCATCTGCAGCAGCATCCAGATTTGGCTCCAGCAGCATCCAGGTTCATCTGTGGTAACATCCAGGTTTATCAGCCCAGCAATTCAGAGATGATTTCTAATATAGGTCCAGTAGGAGGTCATGGTCATGGAAGCATCTGATCCAAAGATTTTGTCTACCCAGCAGCCGAAGATCAGCAGGTCCAGAGAGGTGATGTTGACATCCCTTTGTCTCCCAGAACTGGTAAGAGACCTTTTTATCATTTTTAATTTGAATGTTTCCTGCAAGTTGGAAGACTCCTTGGAAAAATAGTCTCCAATAGACTGCAGTGCTTGCAGGTCTTGTGTCTGTTCCAGAACTGTGCCAGACTGTCAGCCAGACTGGCACTTCTGAGAGCGAGTCTCTGATGGGGAGGGGTCAGTCACAGTCCATGGCATTCTGTTTGGCTTCATTGTGTCTCTTTTTTGGATCAATTCACTTGGATTTTTATGGATCTTAAATAAAGAACATTGACCTTGAAGCACCTTTGTGTCCGATTATCTGTTCCTAACCAACAGGACCAATAGGACTATCAGGAACGGTGCCATGTGCTGACTATTCTTCTGTGAGTACACACTTTTGCTTCCGTTGGCACCGGTCATTATATGTAGAGCTGCCTTTTTCTTCTACTTTGCCTGTGTGGTAGGTAGCATAGGTCAGACAGTTTTCCCCTAGAGGGTTAGGGGGGAAGGCAGGCTGGTGATCCTGATTCTAGATAGGGGTCAACAATACTGTCTGATAGCACATGCTTCAGGCAGTTTCTTGGAGCCTCTGAGGATCCATAGATAGTACAGTAACAGGATAGGAACTGAAGTTTCTTCAGTGGGCCTCTATCCTTTATTGTCACATGCCTGTGCCTGGCACATGGTAGGGGAGGACTTGCACAACCCTTCCCATAGGGAACATTGGAGGTAGGATGGCCTGGTACCAGGTGGAGCTAAGACTGCAGACAGTCATCTGCCTGGCAGGGGTGAGTGTAACCACCTAGTCCCTTGGGGTTACTAGAATCCTATCAGTATTATTGTTAGGAAGACAGCAGGCAGCTGGTAGGGAGCTCATTAGGGGCTCCTTACATACCTTATATCACTGTTTACTCAGCTAGTCTGAGGGAAGAATGATTAGGTCATTTGGAACTCTCGCAGCAGCATTAAGCCACACTATGTGGATAGCTGCCCTGGGTAGCTTAGAATGCTCAGTTCGGTGTAGTGCAGTGTGAGTTTCAGTGAGGAGATAAGAGTGGCAGAAGGACTGCCAGTGGGCTCTAAGGAGAGGGCCCAGGATTTCTCACCCTAGTGGAGTGACATTTCCAGCTTCCAATGAAGTGGTGGAGACCAGTGCTACAGCAGGATTTCCTGATTTCTACTCCTAGTGTAGTGGAAGGAACTGCTTGTTCTCAGTGGACTCAAGGGGCAATCCCCGGAATGTTCTGTGGTGTTTTTAGCTGCCTTGGAAAGGACCTGAAAGAGATTGTTTGATCGGCGACCCAGGAGAGTGCCTTTCTTTTCTTTTGTTGCCCCATGCTCTGTGGACGTGACAACTTCTGTTAGTACTGTTCTAGGAGACCAGATCTCCACATTTCTTAGGGGACTGGATAGTCTGGGGTGCATGTGCCCATAGATAAGGCTGGATCACACCTGTCAGTGTCCCTAGTTTCACCCAAATGAGTGAATTATTGTTAAACTGTTTACCCAAGTGAGTGCAGTTTATTCTCTGGTCACCCCAGTGAGTGGCAAGTTAAAGTGTGGGACCTCTAGCATTTCAGTGGGGAATGGGGGTTTCAGTGGTGTAACCCTGAAGAATGGCAGAGACTGTTGGTTGGGGCCAAGAGTGGGAGGAACACCATCTAAGTGCTTTCAAGGCAGAGCTTCCTGGTTTGTAAAGGGCACCAGTTTTACCTGAGCAAGGGCCAAGCTGCAGGTTAAGGTGTGTGACTGAGTATCACTAATGTGCACCTAAGAAGAGTTCTGAGTGTGTGGCTTAGATTCACTAAATAACACTCATGGGAAGAAAATGGTCATGTGCGTGGCCAGGTGTCCACTAATGCACCTTTTGGGAAATTGAAAAGGAGATGTTCATGTGCGTGGCCAGGTGTCCACTAATGTACCTTTTGGGAATTTGGGAGGAAGATCGCTCTGTTGTTGTTCATGAACTGTACTGCATGCAAGGAGAGTTTGTGAATTGTACCTGTCCAGCCTGGACTGACCCTTGGGGGTTCACTTCTGCTTTTACTTTCCATCTGTTGAATAAAGCCATACTGCACAATCCCAATCCCTGTTATGGACATTCCGATTATTGCTTATGGTTGTGTGGATTTACTGGGACCCCCTCAGCAGGTTAGATCTAGCATATGCCTAGCACCCTCCACCGAGGACCTGGACTGTGTCATTTACACAAGATTCATGTTTTGTTTCTGTATCCCCATCCCTCTCTTCCTCTAGAAAGTGAGCCAGGTATACATCACAATGCCAACTGTGGTACCTACCTTTTTGTAAAGTAAATTGGTATGCCAGTATATGGGCACCAGTGTTTCCAGATTTTATTGGGGGGTGTGCACACTAGTTAAAAAGTGGCCTGGGGTTACATAAAAATAGAGTATAGCAGACTCAGTAGTCAGTGTCCATAGACAGAGGAATGAATCGCTGAAACCAAATAACAGAAAGACTGAAACCCTGGTCTGCAAGTCCCCAGGTCAGCATAATTATGACGAAGACCCCCAGAAACTGAGGGTAAAAGTTTTCCAGTATGATGTTGTGCCAAGTCTTAGGTTTACTGGAGCAACCCGGTTGAGTGGCCCCAGCCTCCCCCCCAGAGCAGAAGGCGAGAAGGGCAGTTAGGGAGGGAAACCAAACTTAAATGCCCCTCCCCACTGGCAAGCACCATCCAACCACCCCCCCCCCAGCGCATGTTCCCGGACCAGCAGAAGTATGAGGACCCACCTCCCTGACCCCCCAGCAGTAGAAGCAAGGCACCCTCCCCCAGAAGGCCAGCATCCCAGACATGTCCAGACCATTCAAAAAGGGTCTAAATAGCAGGGCAGAGGTCATGCAAAGATGAGCCCAAATATGCCACAACAGTGGTTCGTCAGTACATCCACCCCTTATCTACCGGGAGAGATGCTTTGTGAGCACAGCAGTGGGTAAAGGTCGGCCAGATTCTCACCTCTCCCATTACTGCCTTATCAGACTGAGTTTAGCAGGTAACACCCTGACCTAGGCACTGGAGGGATATATGTTGATTGAGAGTCTAGCCCTATTCAATGGGCATAAACTTTCATTAGGTCACATGTCCTTATTGTGCCTTGTATCATACTGTATGTACAGTATACCTAACTTCTTGTATATTATATACCTGTAGCTGGACCAGGTCCACCTTGTAAATGAGTTGTCTCAATGGTGTTTCACCTGGATAAATAAAGATTGATTGATTGACTGATTGACATGAGAGATGCCCTGGGATCCCAGGTCCACACACATCACCGGCCCAACCAGGGTAAGATCTTGAGCTGTATATGTGGCCTGTTACATAAAGGAGCTCAGATATACCGCATCACGATCCCTATTTACCAGAGAAAAGCAAGCTTTGGACCTGGATCTCCTTATCTCCTCTAAGGCTCTCCTCCGTTAGCGGCCCAAATAAGTCCCAGGTGTTCTGTGTCATCTTTATCTAGGCCTCAATGCCCATATACTTCTGCTGCCTATCTGGGGGGTCTCACAGTTTCATGCCTAAACAGCATAGCTTTCACGAAATTCATAATGCCTTATGAGGGTCTGGGGATGGAGTCCCCCCACATCGCCCAGATATGGTAGGCCCAGACAGTTCCCCCGGTCACCTCCCCACCCCGAGAAGAGAAGAGGGCCTACCAGCCAACCCAACTCAGGCAAAACTCACTGTGTCCCCATGGAAGATGTCAGTGTCCTCTTTCAGGTATCTTTTGGTGAGAATTGAGTCAACAGTTTTTTGGTCGCATTTAGGGAGGACTGCTGTGTTTTGGCATCTGGAATCTGCGGGATCCTCTAGAGGTGTGGCTGAACTGAGCACAATGAGGCAGGGACCTACGAGTTGGTAATTTGAAGCCTCTTTTCTGCAGGTCATCCACTGCTGCTGAAATTCTTTCATAAACTTGTTGTCCACTGGGATACTGTATTGCTAATTTGGCTGGGTATGGGGTACGAAATTTAAGTTTATACTGCCGTAAGATGGGGAACAGGGGTATGTACTCTCTGCAGCACTGCATGGTAGTGGGTGCATAATCATTATCAATAAAGAGTCTGGTGTTCCCATAAAATACTTTTCCTTGTGCCCACGCTTTTCTCAAGAGCAATTCTTTAGTGGAGCATCGGAGAAAGCGTATTATTATGGAGCAGGGATGGGCATTAGACTGAGATGGCTTGGGCCCCCTGCCGTTCTCCCAAAGCGTGGCACACCTCCATGAGCTGGGCTATGATAGGCTGCATTTGGGAAGTGCTGGCCAAGTCATCAGTAGTGGTTTCCACTAGTTTAGTAACTTTTGACTGTAGTGTTGTTACCTCCATGCGAAGCAATTCTTGCTCTTCCTTAAACGTGTGAAAATATGTTTTAATCTCTTGTAGTTCGGCAAGAATGCGGTCCAGTTTATTATTCATTTCACCATGTTTTTTGGCTTTTGATTTAGTGGACTGGCTGGAGGAGGAGCACGCGGTCTGGTGTGAAAGCACAGAGGCCTCAGAGTCAGAGACGTTTGGGTCAGAGCAATCCTCTTCTACAAGTAAAACACTAAATTTGTTGATGTTCCACTTAGCTCTGTTGTTAGCCATTGATAATAAAGTTGTCTTGGCCATGTAGTGAACCAGTAAATGGGCTAGTTATCAAGTTATGGAGTTGCGGTGGAGTGGAGCATGATGATTAGGCTGACATTAGCGGGAGAGCTGCATCGGAAGTCCAAAACCACTTGAACTGAATGCAAGACAGTGCATCAGCAGTCTTCTTCACCCGACTAGGGAGATGCACACCTTGAACGTGATGTTCTACTGCAGGAAGCATAGTATAAAAAAACCTGCATTAGTCACATGACATCTTCAGACCTCAATGTCCATGAGCTTTATATATTTTTTTTTATTTTAGCTGCTGCCTTGTTATCAGTTCTGAAAAGGGCAGTCTGATTTGCTAGTCTGGCATCTCTAATTCTCTGCTAGCCCCTTGCTTTTTCTTTTTTGCTCTATCATTACCCCTCTAAAGTCCCATCTCTGGGCAATGCAACAGGGACTGCAGTTAAAGCACCACGGGCCTGACTGGGCCAAGCCCATTGTGCCGTTATTGGGGCTGTGTGCAAACTGCCCCCTCATTAGAGTCTGGGAGGGGGCATTCTCTCTTTTGCTCCCTTTCTCTTTCTGTCTTAGGATATATCGCTATCTCATTATTCCGGATCCCCATCTATCTCTCTCTCTCGTGCACACACACACGCACACACACACACACATGTCAAGTTCCCCACCTGAATTACTCTTTATCTCAGTCTTTCTGTCTCACTCACTCACTCACTCTCTTTTCTTCTGTCTCTCTCTAATCCTCTCTCACTGTCTTACTATTCCAACTCCGTTTGTTATACCAGAAGACAGGGCTGGATTTTCAGAAAGATCTGTCCGGGGTATGCCTACAGCTATTTTCAAATTGAAAATTCATCCAAACTTCTAGACCAGCTGTAAGCTGTAACTGACCAGTGTCAGTGGCTCAGTAGGTAGTGCACTCGCCTCTGAGGCCGGGAGATCAGAGGGCTGTGGGTTCAGTTCCCACATCTGGCACTTGGGTTAATGTCCCAGTACTGATACTGTAGTGCAGCATGAGAGGGGTGCTGCACTTCTGAGGTGCCGTCTTTCAGATGAGACATTAAACCGAGGTCCCATCTGCCTGGATCGGTAGTAGTTCAGGTGGATGTTAAAGATCCCATGGCACTTATCGAAAAGAGTAGGAGAATTTCCCCAGTGCCCTGGCCAGAATTCCCTCATTCACTAAGAATGCCACCTACAGCTTAATCTGGTTCAAGGTCAGTTGGCATGTATCTGTATCCCCCGGGTCGTGCCTGAAAATAGGCAGGGTTTGTCTGGTGCACTTACCCGGTCAACAAAAAATAAATAAATAAGATGGTCTAGCAGGGTACAAATTGTGAATTTGCAGCAAAACAAGATGCACTCAAAGCATAAAATAACACAACCCCATTTGTCTCATTCGTTACCACAAATCTTGACTTTTTATCACAAACAGATGCATCTTTTGAAAACAGTAACAGGGCTGCTTGGGCGCATTTGGGTGGATACTGATCCAGGTGTAACATACATTTGTGTCCACGTCGGACATTTTGAAAATCTTGTGCAGCAAGCACCCCTAGTTTGCAGCTGCCCCAGCCCCGCCCCTTTGTCAGCCCACCTCCCCACCCTCACTCACCCCTGTCCCCTGTCCCATGCCCTTTTAAAGCTGTTCACAGATTTACATACCACCACCCATTCTGGTAGTGCTTTCCATTTTGCTACCACCCTCTCAGTGAAATAGTGTCTCCTCATTTCCCCCTCTATTCTTAGCCCATGCCCCCTGGTGTCCCTCTCCCTCCTTAGCTTAAAGACCCTGTCTGCCCCATCCTTATTAATTCCCCTCAGTTACTAGAATGTCTCTATCATGTCCCCCCATCCCTTCTATCCTCCAGGGTGTACATATTAAGGTCTCCCAGCCTGCTTTCGTAGTCTCTCCCCTCCGTTCCACATATCATCTTCATTGCCCTCCTCTGCGCTCCCTCAAGTGGCCTGATCTCACACTTCAGGTATGGCCTCCAAAACTTCACACAATACTCAAAGTGCGGCCTTACCAGCGACCTGTAGAGGGGCAAGATCACCTCTCTTCACCTGGACGAAAACCCCGTTGCTGTGCACCCCAACATTTTGTTCACTTTTGCAGCCGCTCTCCTGCAATAGGCAGTATTGTTCGTGGTCCCTGTTGCCATAACCCTTAGGTCCTTCTCCTCCTCAGTGATCCCCAGCTTAACCCCCCCCCCCAGCCAGCATTCTCTCCACGGGTTCTTCACCCGAAGTGCATAACCTTACACTTCTTTGCATTGAACCCCAGCTGCCATCTCTCTGACCACCCCTAAAGCTTGCTTAGATCCCCCTGCAGCTGCTTCCATCCCTCCTCTCCATCCACCACAGCTCTCATTTTGGTGTCGTCTGCAAACAGACTTACCTTGCTCGCCACCCTGTGTGCAATGTCTGATATGAAGAGCCCAAATAATACTGATTCCAGCACAGAGCCCTGTGGCATCCCGGTCATCACTGGCCTCGGAGTTGAGAGCTCCCCTCCCACCACCACCCGTTGCAGCCTTCCACTCAGCCAGCTTGTAATCCAGTTCGTCATTTTTGCCCCTACCCCTACAACAGTTAGCTTCCCCCCAAGCCACCCATGAGGCACCGAATTGAAGGCCTTGCTGAAGTCCAAGTAAAGAACATCCACCGCATGACCCTTATCCAGCTCACCTGTCACCCAGTCATAATATTGTATCAGGTTGGTTTGACAGGACTTCCCAGAAATGAACCCATGCTGCCTCACATCCTGGAGGCCGTTGTCCTCCAGGTACAACACCAATCTTTCCTTTAGTATCATTTCCATGAGTTTGCACACTATGGAGGTGAGCTTTACCAGATGATAATTACCCGGTTCATCCCTTGGTCTGCTCATGTAATGGTACTACATGTGCCATCCTCCAGTCCAGTGGCACACATCCCGACTCCAGTGAGGTGCTGTACAGATCTGCCAGTGGCTCTACCAACACCTCCGCCATCTCCCTCAGCACCCTGGGGTTGATACCATCTGGCCCTGGTGCCTTGTCTACCCTCAGTGCCATCAGTCCCTCCAGGACTCTACCTCCCTCAATCCTTCCATCTGTCGTCTCCTCCCCCATCCCCCACCTCCCAGCCCATGGTTGTAGCAGTCCCCCCTTTTCTTCCATGAACACTGAGCAAAACTATTCGTTCAGTGCTTCTGCCTGCTCCTCTCCCTTTTTCCATCCACTTCCCACCCCTTTTTTATCCTCACTGTTGTCTCCTTACACTTCCTCTTCTCCCTGATGTATCTGAAAAAGTCTTTCTTCCCTGCCTTAATTCCCTGCGCTAATCTCAGCTCCCTCTGGGCCTTGGTTGGCTTCTCTCACTTTTCTGGTCACCTCCCTGGACCATCTTGCATACTCCTCCCTGTCCCCTTCCTCCTCTGTCCTCTTATTCCTCTGGTGCCTGGTGCACCTTTCATTTTGCTTTCATCTCCTCCACTACCTCGCTGTTCAACCAGCATGGTTTTCTTGCTCTGCTCCTCTTGCTCTGTGTCTTGGTGCAGGCTTCTGTTGCCTCTGTAATCCCCCATTTAATAATATCCCATTTCTGCTCTGCATCCATCTCCTGCTTTTTGCCCTCTAGTTTCCCTTTCAGTACTTCCTGCATTCTCCCAAAGTCCGCCTCCCTGAAGTTACCACCCGTGTCACTGATTTCTCCAGCTCCCCGCACATCGTGATATTAAACCACAACGTTTGGTGATCATTGTCAGCTAGTGGTTCCTCCACCCTTATTTCCCTCACTGCCTCCCCATTCGACAATACCAGATCTAAAGTGTTCTTTAGCCTAGTAGGTACACTGACCAACTGCGTCAGGAGACCCTCCTGGATCATGTCCAGGAGTACTTGCTCCCTAGCACTGGAGGTGACTGGAATGCTCCAGTCAACCCCCAGCAAGTTGAAATCCCTTACAATAACCATCTTCCCTTTTCTACATACCTTTCTGATTTGTCCCACTAATTCTCTGTCAAGCTCCTCAGACTGGGACGGTGGCCTGTATACCACCCCAAACCTTAGTTTCCTACTCCTTGAGTCTAGGAGCTGAAGCCAGATTGCCTCTGTTCTCCTTTCCTCCCCCTCGTCCCTTGTGCATTTGATCCTGTCCTTCACATAGACTGCCATCCCACCCCACCCCTCCTCCTCACAGTCCTTCCTGTATAATTTGTACCCTGGGATTGCCAGATCCAAGTCTCGGTGCTCGATTGCCCATGTTTCCGTGACAGCCGCACTATCCACCCTCCACACCACCAAGAGTGCCTGTAGCTCAGCTGATTTGTTGCCTAAGCTTCTCGTGTCCAACAAGACCACCCTCCATCCTGCCCCCTTCCCTTTATCACCCTCCATCTCCTCCCTTCTACTCCCTCTCTTTTCAGCCACCCCGGATCCTTTCCTGCTAGCCTGGGGGATAGGCATACTTTATTGAAAGACAACAAAGTATGTTTTTAACTGTTTATTCACCCATATTTGCCCAGAATTGCCCAGCTCATATATAATATTTTCTTTTTCACTCTGCCATGGGTTTTCCCATTTATACAGCTGGACAGACTTCAGTGCTTGGAGGATATCTGACTTGAGTAAAGTTAACACACACTGTAAATACATTACGTGGTAGGATTTGAACTCCAGTGCCTTGATCCCCATGTCTGTGCTCCAGCCACAGGATCACACTGTCTCAGTGGAAACACAAACATCAGGGGCAGCTCCATGAAGCTGGTCGAGGGGCACATTTAAGAGAGATACCAGAAAGTACTTTATCACTGAAAAGCTGATGGAGGGGTAGAATAGGCTGCCGGAGGAGGAGTCTGTGCAAAATCAGTGAGGGGATTCAAATGACAGTGGGACAGATACAAGGACTTGGTAAAGACCACACCAGAAATGCACAGAGAAGGGGAGAGTGAAGAACCTCCTCAGCTCTCTCATAAAACATAAAGAAAAAATCTAGAAACTTCATTGGCTGAAAGATGTCACCTGACTATGCATTAACGCTCTATAAATGCATAGTCAGGTGCTGAATCTCATTTTCCTCTCCATAAAAACTTGCACTATTAAAAAATAACTACTTAGAGCTATTTTATCAGTGTAAGAAGCACCTCCAGGATGTGCATCATAGGATTTTAATGCACTTCCCAGGGAGTGTAAGGATAATGCACACGCTGTCGTGGCTTATTACTTACTTATTCCATGTTAGTTAGGTTGGAATGGGCAGACACGATGGGCCAATGGGCCTCTTCCTATCAATAGTTTCTATGTTTCTGATACGTCATTCATTTATTGATTGCAGTCAGCCAGTGGCACTTGATATCTCTATTTGCATGGGCTGCTACGCTAAAGGAATAATGCCTGACAGGGTGGGTGTTATGCTGGAATAACATCCCACCACGGGTGGTTGGGCCCGAGGCCACCAGCCGAGGGCATCCAACACCTGAGAAGGGATGTTATCCCAGCATAACACCCACCCTGGAGGGAATTATTCCTATTATACAATGGCTTACTGTTTTATAGTTAAAAAAATAATTTGAAAGAATGTTTTTGTTAGTGTGTAAAAATATTTTTGTTTCTTAAGAGAAAAAAAGAGATCAGCCTCAGCCTCCATATCCTACAAACAATCAGCAGAGATGTTATGCCGGGATAACATCCCTGCTGTGACAGCCAACTGACGAATCAGAAGCCAAGATTCTTTCTTGCCATTGTATAATGATGAAAATCACACATCTCCCTTAATGTGCTCCATTTTCATCAAGCAGCAACTTAGGCCACCGCTGTGGTACTGAGCGGTAGAAGAACGCCCATTCTCCTATACTGTACCCATCTCTGCCTATTTACTTATGGAATGGGGCGAGCGTTAGGGCTGATGACCCGAAGGCACACCCCCGACGCCTATTGGTGTGTGCAGGGTTGGGGTTGGGTGTTAGGTTTGGAAACCCTAGCGCCACATGTCCCTATTTTTGTGGCTGCAACCCTAACTAGAGCATTAACAAACTTTTTTTACAATTTATATAGAATAATACATAGGTTACCATGTACAACAAGACCGTGTTTCCATTGAGGGGATTTGATAACATCATAGACCTCGACAGCAAAGCTTGCACAGTCTCTACGATGTCACCAAATTCAGGTTGAAGTGGACGTACATAATAATTACATAGTAATAATAACAACATAATAACATAACCATCGCATGTAACAAGATACTTCCACAGAACATAGCAATAAGTTCAACAAGAGGTGGTGCCATTTAACTACAATTGCATAGATACAGATCTATGGATGTAAGGTAATGAGCTAAAGTTTACACAGTAAACATCATTGGAGGAGTCATAGTGAGCAGGAGTGGCAGCTCCTCTAGCATCAAAGTGCGAAGAAGATTGAGATGTAAGAGTCCTTTCATAAGTACTGTAGGCATGTCCTGGCAAGTGAGGTAGGAAGGGGAGGGGGGGTATAGGGAGTGGGGAAGGAACGTCAGCCGAGACAGGAAAGCGTTGGACATAATGGCCTAGGGAGGAAGGACTGTTTGAAGGGAGAACATGACAGATGCCACAGGCAATGGTTGGGGTTTAAGTCCAATATCTGAAGCAAAGACAGATCGTGATGTTGGGACCTTGATTTGGACAATGACAGAAGGGAGGACTCAAATGACACCTCAGGCAATGGTTGAGGTTTAAGTCCAGAATTTAAAGCAGTAACAAATCGTGATGTTAAGACAGTGATTTCCAACAAAAGTTTGTTGTAATTTGTAATAATTCTTTTATGATTGACAGGAAGTGACACAACTGAATAGGAGAAGCATGGTGCTTTTAAAACAAACTTTTCTGCAATTCATTCCATCTGTAACTTCCTATTTCTTTCTCTTCATGCAGTTACCCACTGCGAGGCAATTTTGAAAATCATTTCTTTTCATTTCTTGATTGAAGCTGTGATGTATCTATGGAAAAAAACAAATGGAAAATTTTTTTAGAAAGTGAGAGTAAGTGACTGTAACTCTCCCCTGCCTCTTGCACCCAGCGCCCCCCCCACCCACACACAGCTAAAGATTTTAAGAAGCCTACTTTAATCTGAGTCTGAAAAGTCCTCAATGACAAACATTTCTGTAGTGCTGTTGCTGTTTCCTGAGGGCTGACAAACTTTTGAAAGTGACAGCTTGGTGCGTGGGGAAAAGAATACTTGAGAATTTGTAATCAAAACGTTGTACTACCGTAACAGTAACATTTGTACTATCGTACAACTTTTTTACAAGAAACATAGAATCTGTTGGCAGATAAGGACAATACAGCCCACCTAGTCTGTCCATTTCCTTACTCGTTACTGCAGCCTTAGATCCTATTTGATCTGTGGCTTTCCTGCTCTGCATATCTCCAGGGTACCCATATGTCTATCACATGCACTCTTGAACCCCATATTATTTTCACACCCACCACTTCTGCTGGAAGGCTGTTCCACGGCTCCACCACCATCTCAGTGAAAAAGTACTTCCTAACATTACCCCTGAGCCTTCCACCCTTCAGCCTCATATCATGCCCCCTTGTTCTTCTGCAGAGTTTTCTCTGAAATATGCTTTCCACCTGTACCCTGTTTATTCCCCTAAGGTACTTGAAAGTCTCTATCATGTCTTCCCTCTCCCTTCTTTCCTCCAGTGAATATATAGTAAGGTCCTTAAGTCTTTCCTCGTATGGCTTCTAGTGCAGTCCCTTTTTGACCTTTGAACTGTAGTGCAACAACATTTATGAGTATATGGCAAATAATACGCAACAACACATAAACAATAATGCATGAGAGGGTATGTCATTATGGGTCAATAATCACATGCCTCTCAAGGGGTTGTTAGCCATGAGGTGGTTGTGTTGCATGCCTTTAAACAACTGAGAGAGAAGTGTGATTATTGACCAAATCACACATCCCTTGAGTGGTTTATTGTATTCATAATGTAAGAAAAATCACACAAAGCAATTTGTCTTACAAATGTTATAAAGTGAAAAGATGTGTGGATGGGGAGCTGTGAATAAAGTAAAAAAAAAAAAAAGTTTCTGTTCTGGACTGCGTGACACCCTCAATAGCATAAATCTCCAGCTCCCTCAATAGAGTACAGCTCTCATGTCCTGGACTGCATAACTCCAGGCAGAGCACAGAGGTGGTATAGGGAGACACTGTCACTACCAAAGCTGTCAGAAGAAAACTATCAAACTGATGTGGCCAGCTAAATAAATACAGAATAAAAGCCTCACATTGTTTCCACTAAAGCATCTATGCCTGGGAGTGTTGCTACCATGCATATATCCTCTTGCTCCCTTCCCTTTTTCAAGCAGAGCTCTGATCAAAAATACTGTTACAGCTGCTAGGCTTCTACATGTATTTGTCCTTTTTACCAGAATATCCAGGGGGATTTTCCTATGTCTTCCCAGGAAATACATTGACCTACATTGCAGCTCTGCATTCAGGAGTGTAGTAATCCCCTTTTCATGGGTACAAAGGCTGCCAGCTTGAAAAAAATGCAGGCGTGTAATTATGGTCACATAATTTCTTTCTTTCTTTATTTCAATTTTGGTAACCGGGTAGGCCTGCTGAGCCTCAAAGGTCCCTTTTTCAGGGGCGACCTGTAATTAGTTGCAGGTAATCTACATTTCACATAGACACAGAGTAGGGGTTATAGATAAATATTTCCACAGTTGGGGTTACAGATTAACATTTCAAAACAGGTATACTTCACATCATAATTACATTGACATAGGTAGACAAGGCTTATTGAAACTCTCACTCTAAACGATCACAACAGGACTAGATTCCAGTCCTAAGCAGTATTAGTATGCAACAGAGGTGGACAGATTTGCCAACATTGTGCAAGACTGTTGCCACAGGTGGATATCTGGTAGGGGTAATTCAAGTGCACGTGCAACTGCTCTTAATCAGCAAGTGCTTTTGGAGCCTTTGTGGAAGGCTTCCAGGGAGGCGGCTTCTTGCAGGTTGTTAGAAAGCTTGTTTCAGAGTACGGGAGCTGTGTGCGTGAATGATTTGCTCCTAGTGACTGTCCTAATTCTTGGCTCCTCCAGGAGAATTCTACCAGTGGTGTGGAGCTGCCTACATGAGCACTTAGGGGTCAAGAGGTTAGCCAGGCTGCTAGGTGGGGTGCCATTTATTAATTTGTATGTAGTGCATAGTAGGGGATACTGTAGCCTGCCACTAAGGGATGGCCAGTTGAGGGAAAACATAATCTCACAGTGGTGGCGCCTTGAATGTGACACTGTGTAAATCGAGCTATCTTGTTGTACAGAGTATGCAGTCTGCTTTGTTCTTGCTTCGCGAGGGAGGGCAGTGTCTGAGCCGCACAGGTTAATGTTGGAAGGAGTACGCTCTGAGCAATGGCGAGCCTGATCTCAGGAACCAATTGTCCATTTAGACAATATAATAGGCCTAGTTTTTGGTTAATCATTTTAGTTATTTGATCCACCTGGGGTTTCATTGAGAGGCCCTGATCCAGAGTCAGACCTAAATACTTGAAGGTCTTCAACACTTCTATGGGAAAGCCCAGTAGCAACAGGTGGATTCTGTCTTGTCCTAGGGTCCAGGGCCCAAACAGAACAGCTTTTGTTTTTTTGCATTGAGAATAAGCCTGTGGTCCAATAGTTGTGTTCTAGAAGGTTGAAATCAGACTGTAACTGGTGGCCCAGGTTTATGAGGCATTCTGAGGTTATGTACAGTACTGCATCATCCACCTATTGGACCACAGAGCTGCCACCGCAGTGCTTACTCAGGCTGTTGACAAATAGGAAGAAAAGGAGGGGTCCCAAGATAGAGCTCTGGGGTACTCCCTCCTTGATGGGGAGTAATTTAGATGTGGCACCCCTCCACTTAACCTGCTGGGTATAGTTTGACAGGTAGTCTGAGAATCACTTTAGTGAGTGATGGTCAAGGCCGAAAGAAGTAAGCTTGTCCACCAGTAGAGAGTGGTCTACCAAGTCGAAGGCCTTCGTTAAGTCAATGAAGATGGCTCCCGCTGGTTTGCCATTGTCAATGGCTTTGAGTATGTCAGTGGTGAATTTGATGTATGGTGTGGTGTATGTTCCATGGTTCTGCCGGAAATCATGTTGGGTGCAGGTCAGCAGCTGGTTAGTCTCCAGGTAGTTGTGGAGTTGGCAGTATATTAGCCTCTCCTGCAACTTGGCTAGTATGTATAGGAGGGAGATTGGCCTGTAGTTGCCAATGGGTTCCCTTGGGCCACCCTTGTGGATGGGTACCACAAATGCCTTCTTTCACCCATCTGGAACTACTCCTTCCAGCAGTGATCTATAAATGAGCCAAGTAACTGGCAAGGTTATGGCAGGAGTAGCTTCTTTGAGTAGTTTGGGTGCATGCCATCTGGGCCAGCTGAATCCTTTGCCTTGCTTTTCCTTAAGAGTGCTAGTATCTCCTTGGACTGTATTTTCCGCAAATGAAATTGTGGGTGTGAGGTATCTGGTGAGTCAGAGGCCAGCTGTGCAGGGCTTGTGGGGGGGACCTGCCTTGTATTGTTCCAGGTCTGTGAAGGACTTGTTGAAGGCAGAGGCAGCCTCCTGGCCTTCACGTAATGTTTGGCCATTGCTAACTATTGGTCCCCATGGGGATGCTCAACTGCCTTTTAACAGGGAGTTGATTTGGGTCCAGAAGGACTTTGGATCAGATAGGTTAGCTTGCTGTAGAGACTTAATATATTCCCATTTTGCCAGCTTTATTGCTTGCTTGTATTTGTTTCTTAAGCACCGGTAGGCTGTCTGATCTTCAGGTAAGGCTTACTCCCTGTATCTGCTCCAAGCTTTGCTCCTTGTTTTCATTAATGATTTTAGCTCTGGTGTTATCCATGTATGGCCGCGCCCCTTGACTCTTAGTTTCCTTAGGGGAGCGAGTTGGTTGGCAGCTGACATGAAGGCATTTTGGAAATATTCCAAGGCTTCATGAGTGGTTGGGAGAAGTCGGATGGGGCTCTAGTCAGTACTGTATACTGTAGCAGTTCCTGGAAGGCCTCCGTGGAGAACTAGGAGTAGTTCCTTACTGAGAGAGTTCTTGGAGGCACTTTCAGTAGGCTGTTTTTCCAGATACAGAATGTAGGTGAGTGGTCCCTTAAGGCATCTGCCATTATACCTGCTGCCTTAATGCCTAAGGGGTTAGAGGCCAGTACCCAATCTAATGTAGAGTAGTTCCCAGTTTTAGCATTGTGCCTAGTGGTCATGGTTATGACCTGAGACAGTTTGGCTTCATCAAGGGTAGTCTTTAGTGTTGTCTTGGTGTCAGGGGCCCGATTAATGTTAAAATCACCAGGTATTATTGCCTCGGGGGGGGGGTTCAATTAGCAGTTTGGCAAGTGCATCTAGCGCATGTGGGGCCACCTTGGGAGGGTTGTAAATGCACCCAATTGTTAGGAATTTAGAATGCCCTGAGGTGGGCCCAAAAAATATCGACTCACATCCTGTGCAGCCAATGAGAGGGAGGGGGTGCTATCGAGATTTCAAAGGAGTCTTTCACATAGATAAGTACTCCTCCCCCTTTCTTATCCTCCCTATCTTTTTGGAAGGTGTTATAGTTTAGTAGTTCAATCTCATGGGTTAGAATGGTGGGCTTTAGCCATGTTTCTGATATGGCCAAGACATCTGGTTGGTAAGGATCTACCCAGGCTTGGACCTCATGAGCTTTGGGACGCAGCCTGCATACATTCATATGGGCTGGCCTTAGTCCAGTTTGAATCAGTGTGAGATCTGACACAAAAATTTGCAACAGGAGGACCAGGATTTGTTTCGACGTCTCCTGACAGGAGGATCAAAAGAACCAAGGGCAGGCACAGTGTTTTTGATGTTTTGAGGAGGAAGGTGGTAATCCTCTTATGATGTGAGCACTGGAACGCAAGGTAGCAAGCACCCTTCTGATTGAGGCAGTGCCATACCAACAGTGTATCTACTGAGTGCGTTGTGGGGAGGGAGACCAGATAAAGTTTCTCCTAGTTGGGGGGACCCCAATTTTCTCTGCGGCCATCACTTCCGCACATGATGTGATCCACTCAGATAAAGGTGCTTATGTACAAGCCAGCCAGTATGATGCTCCGAGTTGTCATTCTGCCAAGACTACAGATCTACAGAATTCAGGAGAATGTAGGGCTGCAAGAGTAGCTCAGCAGTAAGACAGCCATCTCCGATGCAGGGGGTTGGGGGTTCGAATCTGGCAACCACTGGGTAGTGGATTGAGGATAAGTTAGTATTGGAGGGTTTAGCAACAGGAAGCAGGAGAAAATATCAGTGGATGTAGTGTGATAGTGTCAGGGGAAGGAGGGGAGAGATAGTCTCTCTAGTGGCTCCTAGTGGCCAGTGTGTATCATTTGCAAATGGAGATCTAGGGTCTTCGAAATATTCTGTGTGGCTCAAGTGACAGATCATGTGACCAGTACTGTCCTATATATGTAGAGTCAAACCAGGGTCGGTGGGCGGGGCAGTCGAAGCACAGCGTCGATGGGCTAACACCCCCACTAAGTCTTTACAGCACTCCAAAATCAGTTGCTTTTCCAGGTCTCTGTACCTGCATCCTACCGCACTCTTTCTCCAGTGATGTGGGGGGGGGGTTGCTTGAGCAGCCTTAGAGAGGAACAGGGAGACAAAGGCAATTAGCATGAGGCAGGAATCATGGACAGAAACCTCAGCCCTGACTGGGCATGCGCCAATTACAGTGGGGAATGCAGTTTAAAATGGACTAAAATCAGATTCAGGTAACCAGCAAATTCTATAGATATTCTCTAGCAGCTGCTCTAAACAGAATTCAATTCCCTGTCCGAGCCACATCCTTAAAGTACCGGTACACACAGCATTAATTCCCAAAACAAAGATCTATCTGAATAAAAACAATCTGTTGCACTCTGCCGATAATTAAGTTTGCTACTGGCAGTGCACAATTGCGGAGGTTAAGTCTGGGTCTTGGTTATATTATTACAACACCCCCACTAAGTCTCTATAGCACTCCAAAGTCAGTAGCTTTTCCAGGTCTCTGTACCTGCAACCTGCTGCACTCTTTCTCCAGTGATGTGTCAGCGATGTGTGGGCCACTGGGCGAAGGGATGGGTTGTTTGGGAAGCCTGCATCCTGCTGCACTCTTTCTCCGGCGATGTGTTGGTGATGTGTGGGCCACTTGGGGGAGGGGGGTTGTTTGGGCAGCTTGCGTCCTGCACTCCTTCTCCAGTGATGTGTCCAGCGATGTGTGGGCCACTGGGGGGAGGTTACCTGGGCAGCCTCGTCCTGCTGCACTCTTTCTTGACGATGTGTGGACTGCTGGGGAGGAGGTCTCCACTGCACTCTTTCTTCGCGATGTGTCGGTGATGTGGGCCACTTGGGGAGGGGGGTTGCTTGGGCAGCTTGTGTCCTGCTGCACTCTTTCTCCAGTGATGTGTCAGCGATGTGTGGGCCACTGGGGGAGGGGTTACTTGGGCAGCCTGCGTCCTGCCACTCTTTCTCTGGCAATGTGTGGGCAGCTGGGGAGGGGGTCTCCTGCTGCACTCTTTCTTGGCGATGTGTCGGTGATGTGTGGGCCGCTGGGGAGGGGTCTCCTGCTGCACTCTTTCTTGGCGATGTGTCGGTGATGTTGTGGGCCGCTGGGGGGAAGGGGGTTGCTTGAGCAGCCTGTGTCCTGCTGCACTCTTTCTCCAGTGATGTACTGGTGTTCTGACCAATCAGAACACTTGATTGTCTTACACATGCTGTAATTAACCATATACTATACAGAGCTAGTTTTAATGACCAATGAGACTGAAAATAAAACAAATTCTTGTCAGAGCCGCAGGAGATGCTTATGCATTAGTAGTGATATATGGGTTGCATAGCAACAAACGGGAAAGAATGTCTCAGCCACGATGATCCTAAGGCTGCACCCTGAAAATACTAAGCAGCCTTTCTTTATTTTTTAAGTCCCTAGAGCCGTGTGCTTGAATTTTCTCAATCTCACAATGACTCTAATTAGTATATTACCCAGGGGTCAAAAAGGGCATGAACTCGCCATAGGTTGTTTTAAGGGTGGGGGTTCCATGCTCAGGGCATGTTTACTTAAATTAGGAACATACTTTTTGAATCCAAACTTAGTATGTGTATGCTCCTGAAATACATACTGGTGCATGGAAGGGGGCTGCGTTACCATACAAAGGGAACGCAGTGCCCTGCTCAGTGGCATGGCTACCCCACAGCAGTAGATGCAGCATTTTACCATTTTACCACCACAACTAAGAACTACTAGGAGGTGGCTGTAGGGGTGTCAGAGCACAAACATTTGAGGGGGGGATCAAGACTTATGTGGGACCAATCTACAAAATGGACACATGTGATGGAACGGGACTAGGGGAGTGGGTTTCTCTAGAACACCAGGGACTATAGTTGTTTGGGTTGGGGAACCAGTACAACCAAGGATGATGATAAGGAATCAAATGACAGCTCACACCACAGATCAGTTCCTAGCACAGTTTGACCTCTTGATTAGAGATGACCTTCTCCTATTTACCATGGTACAAATCTGCATAATTGCTACAAAAGGTGTCCCAATTATTATTGCCCCTGGTTTGGAGGTAAAAGTGAAACTGAAATAATAGTGTGATAGGAATTCAGTTAAGGATACAGCATCTGCCACGATATGGCATTCTGGGACATTGTCACAATCCTTAGGTCTTTTACCAAGATAACAGCTGTGTTTACATGGCTCTTCTGTGGTGATTTATTTGACAGCTCCTGTGCTGCCCTGACCTCCAACCTCAACAGAAACATAGGATTTGACGGCATCTAGTCTGCCCAGTGTTTTAGACCTGATTCTGCAATCTTTATTAAGTTCACATAGTCCCTCTCAGCACTGATGCATGCCTCACTGGAGAGGTGCTTTAAGTGCAGGAGCTGGGCGGAAGGATGCAGGGATGATAGACTGTGTGCTGGAATGAGCGGTGCAGCCTGTGCATATGGCCACTTACAACGTTCGCTCCAGAACACATCCCCAACTCAGCAGCGGTTCAGGGAAAGGACCAGGGAACAGCTTACCAAGATCAGATAAGTGTTCACACAGCCGCATTTGCACCGCAGCAACCTGAGCAGTCGGGTCATTTGTGGCTGTGTAAAGTTGCCCATAGACTGTGGCCCTGACTGCATTCACTGCAGTCACAAAATCTCAGTCCTGTGGAGAGGTGATATGGTTAGTAAATGGCACTTCCAGAAAAACATCAGTGGACTGACTAAAATCACTAGTGGGATCTGAATAGAAAGGACAATAAAGATAATCATTGCTCAGTTGTCACCGTGCTTTCTGAATATACTAGGTGGTAGCCATAATGACCAACGATCCATCCTTGTCTACCACTTAGACAGTTATATCTTTTGTTCCAGTTCTTCTAAGGCAGCACCTCGGCTGGTAACATTCATGAAAGCAGGTGGTGGTTGTGAGGCAAATAAGAGATTCAGAGTAGGGTTCTCAGATCCCACTAAAGTTCTGGGTCCTGGTTCTGTTCTAGAACTTTGCAAATAGTTTCAGGTACCTTAAGGGAATCAACAAAGTCCAAGAGAGTAGCATCTTTCAGAAAAAGAGATGTGCAAGAACAAGGGGGCGCAATTTGAGATAGAGGGGGACAGCTCAGAGGTAATGTGAGGAAGTATTTTTTCACGGAGAGGGTTGTGGATACATGGAATAGCCTTCCTGTGGAGGTAGTGGAGTCAAAAGCAGTGGGGGAATTCAAGAATGCATAGGACAGACATAAGGCAAATCTAGTGGGGGGGTAGGAGGAAATAGGCTTTTGGTTAACTAGGACCTGCAGCTTATACATTAGGTAGAGAAATGGGCAGACTAGGTGGGCCAAGCAGTCCTTATCTGCCATCAAAGTCTATGTTTCTAAATAGTTCTAGGGTTCAAATCTTCTTTATAACTTGAACTCTTTTGTTTATAACACTGAAGAGAAAGAACAGATACAGATGCTGAGAGAAGAAAACAAAATAAAAAACCTGCCCTCTCACAGCAATAACATTGTTTCACTACAGGTGAAGAAAAGAGATGCACATCGTGCCTTTTAAAATGCAAATGGCAAGCTTCATCTGTGCATTTGACACATCTGCATATGAGCTGCACCTTCTCATATTGTCTCTCTCTAAACCATTTTTGGATGCAATTCCCCATAATTAGTTTTCCATGCCGGCATCTCCTGCTTTGAAATCTCTGAACCAAAAAAAAAGGCATTTTATTTAGTATTTAGAACCCTTAATGCATTGAATCCATAGGTGTTCTAGTTCTAAATTAGAACTCAAACCCCTGGGTTTTAAAAGGGTTCTCATCTTTTCATAACTGGTTCTGACAACCATAAATCAAAGTCCTTTTCCCATACAGGCTAACAAAACGACACTGCAGTATTGTTAAGATGGATGGAACACAGAAGAAGCCCAAAACTGGAGTGCTGTAATAGGACCCCCCCCCTCCACATCTGGGAAGTAGTGACATTATTGTTTATTCTCATATCTGTTCTATTAAAGCATGCTGTTCAGTTTAGACTATGTGAACATTTATGTAGATCTGTAATAAGGATCAAAAGGCTTTTCACGTGTAAGGACAAAATAAAGTCCCTTACTTAAAGGCTTATTTGTGTTTGGGAATGGGTGTAAGAAAACAGAACAACCACATTTATTTCCTGTTGTGACTTTGAGTCACCTTGGTCTTCCTGGTGGTGCCCTCTCACCCCCACACACATTCTTTTATTGAGAATTATCTTTGTAGGGATGATTTATCTTCATAGAGAACAACAAGACTGCTACATTGCTGGTTTTCAGCTGAGTGTAGATAGGCGGAAAATACCCTGAGCTGATCCAGGCAGAGGATCAACATACATTAATCATATTTTAAGAACCCATTATCTGCTGCTCCAGGCAAATTATGATCATATGCAGATAAGTATTTATGTGTATTTATTTGCCTGTGAAAGAAACCACTGTAAGACCCATCCTTTATGTTGCTTTTCATGCAAGGCTTCAGAAAAAAATATGTAGAGAATAATACATGGGGAGTAGTGTGTAACAAGGTTTGTTTTACACACCCAATGTGCATGATGCTTCATTAATCACAAAAGTGACACTCGGATGGTTTACATCAGTATATTTACTGGTTAGTGGTTATACACCACTACCAGCAACTGCCCAACAGATCCATAAACCATGGGTAGAACAGTACCTCACCATCACCTGAAAAAACATCGAACAAGCTCTCCTCACACTGGACGTTTACAAGCGCTACACAATCAGTCACTCAGGGAGAGACAAGCTTGTTGGCGGTAACAGTTACCCTCACAAAGTGACAAAAAGACAATTTAAACCAAAAAAACACCAAAATCCAGTAACTATAGAAAATAAAACATGGAGAAGTGTGGTTCTCTGGGGATTTTATGCACCCCCTCAGTGTGTGATGCCCATATAAACCCCTTGGGGTTTATGGGGCATCATACACCTCAGCGGTGCATAAAATCCTCATAAACCACACTTCTCCATGCATTATTCTACATATCACACACCAAGGCTGTGTAAAGAAACCATGAGTTACAACTCTCCATTTTTTTTCTTTGGTTAATAATTACTGGTTTGGGGTTAAGTTTTGGAATAATCACTGGTTTAGGGTTTTAGAAGTTGAATGATTGACAGTGAGCAGTGTTGGAATTACAGGAGGGGCTTGCAGTGCTTGGCCCCAAAACCACTGAAGTGTGCCCCTGTAGCTCAAATATCACCCCCAATGGCACGTAACAGGAAGTGGGGCTCTATTTAAAGATGGAGATTCCATGCCCTCATAGCACCCAAAGTTCAAAAAGTGTAATTTTAACACTACCAGTGAGGAGGAAGTGAGAGTGGTTTTACGTCCGATGACAGCGTACACTCTCTTTGCTATGCATACCCACCCCTTTATACACAGGTATGTATAACAAATAATTTCCACTACTGAATTTCAGATTGTAATCTACCATTGCCAGTAACTGTAGATTGATAGGGACCCATGGATTACAGGCTATTGCACTAATACTGCTCTGAACTGGCACATCAATAATTGTCCCTGGAAGTTTGATTTTTATGTTTGCTTGCACGCATGTGCAAGAAACATAGTGCCATCATTGGAGATTTCGGAGGTGTGTCACCTTCTCCTCCAATTCAGTCAGTGTGTTGGCAGGCGCGGCCCCTGTAAGCCAATGCATGCTGGAACTGTCTATGACAAGCTCCAAAATGCAGTGGCATACAGTTCAAAGGGGGAGCTACGCTTGAGTGAGCAGTGATAAGATATTGCCTGCTCACGCGCAGCCCCTCCCCACACACACACACACACACACACACACACACGCCGCGCATAGCCCCACCCGCACACATGCACACAGTGATAGCCGGCGGGGTGCCCAATCCCGTCAGCTGTGCTCGTTCCCCGCCTCCCCAAAGCCTTCCAAAATGCCACGCTGGATGCCCACCCCAGCATAACAACTAATAATATAGCCCGGCGGGGTGCCAATCCCGTCGGCTCACTGTCCTCACCCCGGTACTAAGTGCCATGCTGGGGCCACCCCAGGGCAATCGATGTGACCGACTGGGTGCCCAATCCCACATCGGCTGAACACCCCCAACCATCCTTGTGCCATGCTGAGGCCCACCCCAGCGTGGCAAGCGATCAACGTCATCCTTTTTTTTTTTTAACCTGAAAGAAAAAACTGTCCCACGTGAGTCTCCTGGCCCCTCTCCCACAACCCGCACCCACCCACTGCACACCCAGCCTCCCCACCCACCCCACCCATACTTACCTCGGGACCTCGCACGGCGATCTTGGTGGACCTGGAACAGTCTGCACACTCTTCAAAGCAGGCAGCGAACTGAGGAAATGCCGGTAAGCTGTATAATGGGCTAGATAGGGGTTTCAACTTTGTTGCATATCTCAGGCATTTTGGAATTTTGCACCAAATTTTAACATGGGGTTTGGGACCCCTCTCATGAATGATGTCACTGTCATGGCATTATTCGGGCTCGAAAAGGCGTTTCGCAGTCATTGCGTGAAATCACCTTCAGGCCTGAATAACGCCATGACAGTGAAATCATTCATGAGAAGGGTCCTAAAACTCCATGTTGAAAATTTGTGCCAAAATCAAAATGATTGTTTTATGAGCGTGCACTGCGTGGTTCCTATGAGCTCGTAAGTTCGCGAATTTTCAATATTTTCCTCCAGATTTTCAACATTGCCATTTTACCCACCTTCTTATGAGTAGTACAGCTGTCATTTCATCTCACCCAAAACATGTTTTGCCCATATGGCCACAATGGGCGATCGTGTGTGAAATCAATGTACGGGACAAATTAAGAAAATCACAGTGACACTGTTCATGAGCAGAGGTCTTAAAATGGCTATGTTGAAAATTTGGTAAAAAATTCCTAAAAATTACTGTTTTACAAGCGTGCGTTGCGCAGTTCCTACGCACGCTCGTAAGTTTGCAAATTTAATATTTTCCTCCAGATTTTCAACATTGCCATTTTATTACACTCTCATGAAGACAGTACAGCTGCCATTTTCATATGCCCACTCAAAATGTGTTTTGCACATGTAGCGCACAATGGTGCTGTTGGTGTGCAAAAGCAATGTTTAGGACAGATTAAGAAAATCACAGTTACACTGTTCATGAGCAGAGGTCTTAAAATGGCTATGTTGAAAATTTGGTGAAAAAGTCCATAAAATGACTGTTACAGTGAGCATTACATGCATTTCCACGCTACCCTCGTTAGTTCATGACTTTGTAATATTTTCAGTCCAGATTTTCACCAATTGGCATTTTCCACACTTCCTTATGAACAGTACAGCTGTCATTTTTCTAACATGACTGAAGTGTGTTTTCACACTTTCAGCGCAGAGATGCGTGGTCAGCTATGAAATCATTGTTCGGCACAGATAAAGAAAATCACAGTGACACTGACACTGTTCATGAGCGGAGGCACCAAAATGCCTGAGTTGACAATCTGCTGTAAAAATCCCCAACCTAATTGTAATACGGTGTCGTTGCACAGTTTCTATATGCACTTGACTTCACCATTTTTTAATATTTTTACTACAGATTTGCAACATTGCCATTTTTATACACTCCCCATGAACAGTGCAGCTGTCATTTTTTACATCCTGTTCGAATGTTTTTGCACCTGTGGTGCTAAATGCCATAGTCACTGTGCATAAGCAGCTTCGCTAACAAACTGATATTCCCTGTTCATGAGGTGGGGTCACAATAAAAAATGTTGAAATTTTGGAGTGAAAATACCAACGAATGCCTGAGGTATTAGGGTTTCCAACCATAACGCCCAACCCTGTAGAGAATGACAGGCATCAGGGGTGTGACTTAGGATTCTTGCCTGTGATGCTCATACCATTCCACACCCTGCAGTCAGTGAGAGGCATTGAGGTATGCCTTGGACTTTTCGGCCCCAAGCTTCACCTCATTCTCCTATATCGCACCCATCTCACCATATTTCCTAATGAAATGAGGTGCGCATAAGGGCCAAAGACCCCAAGGAACACCGTGACACTTGTCAATGTCTGCAGGGTGGGGTGTGGTGAAATGGCATGGCCATTATGCCTGACGACCCAAACGCACACCCCAATGCCTGTCACTCTCTGCAGGGTGGTGGTGGGGTTGGCTTCAGTTCAATACTTCACTGCCATTCCTATTACGCAGCTCTGTAGCTTCTACACTACCACTGCCAATGCCAGCAAGCAAACATTCGGCATTGACAAATGCTTGTTTTTTTTATTATGATGCATGGATGGAATAATTTATACCTACTGCGCATGTTCATTTACCTAACTGCTGTATATGATTAGCAAATGATCACCAATAACGATATAACTGTATAAAAATATAATACTTGGTGTGAATACCATCTATATTCCAGCAGTGCTGGTGCCGCCTGTATTTTTTGATCATTTTGGCAACCTCAGTCTTTGACAGTAAGTTCTTAAACATTGCAAGTGATCTTTGGAATGGATGGATTTCCTTAAGGGACACCCAGTTTTCCATTACAGTCATTCTGTACATTTGTTTAGTTAAGACAAACAGTAATAGCCCCTGCTGGATTCTTTGGCTTTATGGATAGTGCTACAGCATCCCTGGTATAAAGCAATTACAAAATGTTTCATATTACAAACAATATTTAAAGCAATTAACAACTTTTTTTTCTCTGTGGCTGTATATGCATTCGGCCATTTTGTTGGTGCTTGGCGCACCAAACACTACGCATTCAATAATGGGAAATATGAGAGGTGTCGCTGCCATGCCATTTACAGCTGCATCTGCAAGAGTGGCAGTGTGCACATCACCCAGGCACTCTGGCCATGACAGCAGTTCAGCTCTGCTGACGTGCCATGCCACGGACTTGAAACAAATGAACCACTCCAATGGGAGCGCTTCATTTGTGGCCCAATCTTCTGCCATGCGCAGTAGAGCGCACACTAATGCACATGGCAGCAGTTGTTCCTGTATTCTCCGTCTCCGTCCCTGCTCCTCTGAACCCCCCCTCACCAAGCTTCAACTGTAGCCTTGGTGTGATCTCTCCTGGTGCTAGCTTCTGCCCCACCCCCAACATTAGATGTCATGCGGCTTTTCTTACAGCCGACATTGGGGTGCCCCATCCACATATTGACACGTACCCCCCCTTATTAATGTGGCACACTGGGAGCCCACCCCAGTGTACCGAAATAATTTATTTTAATGTTTCCAACACCGGGATGCCCACTTCCAGTGTCGGATGTCTCCCCCTCCAGCCCAAATAGATATTTTGCCGACATCGGAGTGCCCAATCTCCGTGTTGGCATGTTTCTCCCACCCCCAACTAATGTGGCACCCCAGTGTGCCAAAATATAGAAATATGTTTTAATACCCGGGATGCCCCACTCCAGTGTCAGATGCACCTCAAAAACCCATTCAGTGCCGACTTGGGTGCTTAATCCCTTGTTGGCATGCCCCCACCCACACTATTGTGGCACACTAGGACCCACCCCAGTGTGCCTATATTAAGATATTTTGCCCTGTAAAATAAAGAAAACTGTCCCTGATGTCTTTTATTTTGTTTTCCTGTAAAAAAAACAATCCATCATCATCTCCAGGCCCCATCCCCACCCACCTCTCGTACCCCACCTCCCTGCCTCCTCCTCACCATTCTTACCTCCAGAGGTCTGGCGCTGTCATCTTCTCTGAGCTGGGGACACATCTGCACTCTTCAAGGTGACCGACAAGCTGAGAAATCACAGTAAGCCTTATAATGGGACTCACTGGGGAATTGGGTTCAACTAGGTTGATATCTCGGCCAATTTTAGGATAATGGCCCCAAATTTTTCCACATAGGGTTCTTGGGCCCCACCTCATAATTACCGGCACTGCTATTTTTATTTCGGTCCTGAAAGGTGATTTTGCAGTCGCGCATTAGAATCACCTTCGACTAATTTAATGAAACAACAGTGCCACTGTTCATGAGATGGGGTCCCAAAAAGCCCATGTTGCAAATTTGGTGAAAACATTCCAAACAAGCATTTGTCAATGCCGAATGTTGATTGTGTTGGTCCGTTGAGGTTGTTCACTGGCCCTGTGTCACTCACTAGTTCTGTTTCTACCAGTGTTCCTTCCTGCGTTGGCATGTTTATCTGCCCACAAAGAAATCTACAGCTGTCCCAACAGAACTCTATTGAGGTGGGTCACTCCCCTTCTCTTACTCGCTCATTCTGTTTCTGCTGGTGCTGCAGGTTGCCCTTTTGTACTGTGCTCCTGCCTCTGTTGGCAGCTTCTTCTGCCCACAAAGAAATCTGCAGCAGTCCTGACACAGGTCTGTTGAGCTAGCTCACTCCCCCCTCTTGCTCGTTCCTTTTCTGCTGTCACTGCAGGCTGGCCTTTTGTACTGGGCTCCTGCCTGCATTGCCACCTTTTTCTGCCCACAAAGCAATGTGCAGCAGTCACGATAGAGGTCTGGTGAGCTCGCTCACTCCCCCCCTCTCTCAATCGCTCATTGTATTTCTCCCAGTGCTGCAGGCTGCTGTTTTGTACTGGGCTTCTGCCTGCGTTGTCACCTTTTTCTGCCCACATAGAAATCTGCAGCTGTCTCAACAGAGCTCCGTTGAGGTCACTCTCTCCGCCTGTTTCACTCGCTCATTCTGTTTCTCCTGGTGCTGCAGGCTGCTCTTTTGTATTGGGCTTCTGCCTGCATTGGCATGTTTTGCTGTCCACAAAGAAATCTGCAGCTGTCCCAACAGAGCTCCATTGAGGTGGGTCACTCTCCCTCTCACTCGCTCGTTCCGTTTCTGCTGGCGCTGCAGGCTGACCTTTGTACTAGGCTGCTGCCTGCGCTGGCATCTTTTCTGCTCATAAAGAAATCCACAGCTGTCCGACAGAGCTCTGTTGAGTCGCCCATTCCTCTCCACTCATTCTTCTCTGGCTGTGCTTTGTAGTGGTCTCCTGCCTCTGTTGGCGCCTTTTTCTGCCCACAAAGAAATCTGCAGCAGTTCCAACAGAGCTCCATTGCGCTCACTCACTCCCCCTCTCTCACTCGCTCATTCCATTTCTGTCAGTGCTGCAGGCTGCCCTTTTGTACTGGGCTGTTGCCACCTTTTTCTGCCCACAAAGAAATACGCAGCAGTCCCAACAGAGCTCCATTGAGCTCACTCACTCCCCTCCCTCACTTGTTCATTCTGTGTCTCCCACTGCTGCAAGCTGCCCTTTTGGACTGGGTTCCTGCCAGAGTTGGCAGATTTTTCTGCCCACAAAGACATCTGCAGCAGTCCTGACACAGCTCCGTTGAGCTCGTTCACTCCCCCATCTCACTCGCTCATTCCGTTTCTGCCGGCGCTGCAGGCTGGCCTTTTGTACTGGGCTGCCTGCATTGCCGCCTTTTCCTGACCACAAAGAAATCTGCAGCAGTCACAATAGACCTCCGTTGAACTCGCTCACTCCCCCTCTCTCACTCACTCATTCTGTTTCTCCCCACACTGCAGGCTTCCCTTTTGTACTGGTCTTCTGCCTGCATTGGTACCTTTTCCTGCCCACAAAGAAATCCGCAGTTGTCCTGACAGAGCTCCATTGAGGTCGCTCACCCCCACATCTCACTCGCTCATTCTATTTCTCCTGGCACTGCAGGCTGCCCTTTTGTACTGGGCTCCTGCCTCCATCGGCATCTTTTTCTGCCCACAAATAAATCTGCAGCAGTCCCAACAGAGCTCCGTAGGCCTCAACTCAACTCTCCCCCTGTCTCACTCGCTCGTTCTGTTTCTGCCGGTGCTACAGGCTGCCCTTCTGTACTGGGCTCCTGCCTGCATTGCCACCCTTTTCTGCCCACAAAGAAATCTGCAGCAGTCATGCTAGAGCTCCGTTGAGCTCGCTCACTCCCCCTCTGTCACTCGCTCATTCTGTTTCTCCGACCGCTACAGGCTGCCCTTTTGTACTGGGCTCCTGCCTGCATTGTCACCTTTTCTTGCCCTCAAAGAAGTCTGCAGCAGTCCTGACAGAGCTCAGTTGAGCTTGGTCACTCCCCCACACCAGTCGCTCGATGCTAACCTGTTCCAAACACTGATTTCCGACAGCGACTGTAGTATTCCGCGCTGGATGCGCGGAAACACATTTCAGCCAGGATGTGAAAAATGACAGCTGTACTGTTCATAAGGAGGTGTGAACAAATGCCAGTGTTGAAAATCTGGCATGAAAATATTACTAATTTGCAAATTTACAAGGGTGCATGGAACCTGCATAACACACACTCGTAGCACAGTCATTTTATGGAGTTTCATCACAATATTTTCAACATAGGTGTAACCCCCCTGCAAATGGGGGTTCCCAAAAGACTTCCAGGAGCTTGCTTGAATGCTCCAAGCCTGAATGGTGTTTGGCATTTAAGCCATTTATCAATGAGTGTTTTTAGAGCCTCTGGTACTGTCTCTTTAAGAGCTGTCTGCTTGCAGACATAATTAGTTTGTATGGGGGACTGTGTGCTTCTCTGGTACCACTGAGCTGCTGCCAATTCACTTCATTTTGCAGTCACTAGGGTGCAAAGGGAACCTATCTGAAAGATGTAACTGTTTGCCAGAAATTATTTAGAGTAATAATGAAATTACAGTTTGTCTAACCTGCTTTCTTTGGAGTCAGAACTGTGTCTGCTAGTTCCCCATTCTAGTTTTGAACTGCTGAACTGGACCAATCAGTGTGGGTTAGCTCTCTAAATGATGCCTTGGACTCATAATCTGAGCCAGCCACAAGAGGATTGTATGGGCAGTGACTCTGGGAGATGTAGTTTAGACTTCAGTGCCTTTTTGGACCAACAGCAGCAGTCTATTGTGAGTGACAGCCAATCCAGTCAAGAACTGGGAGGAACTCAAAGGAAGTGCCGGTTTGTCAGTTGGAGTTCAGTTGAGCTTTGGCAGTGAAGAAGGAAGGAGCCCTGTGCTTTTTCAGTGTGCAGTTTAGTCAAAAAGCGTGTATGAGCCCAGAGTTCCGGTCTGCAGCTTGTGTAACAGCTTGTTAGGACTGAATCCGTCCTGTGAAAAGAATCAAAGGATCTCTGAAGAGTAGAAACCAGGCTCACCCTGTAGAAGACTGGAAGAATTGCTGAAAATTCTCTCGGTTTGTCAGGAACTGAGATCTGCTGTGTGTTCTCCCGGTATTGTGCAGTAATTGCGATCGGGGATACAGATGCAGCCTGCCTGGTATAGTACTTTTTTTATATGGATGTGTGAAGAGGTTTGTGTACCTCAAGTGAGCCCTGCTGACATTGAAGGACCCTATCTTATTTGGAGGTCGTGAGTACTAATTCAGGGTTGCTCCTGTTGAATTGCCACATTAAATCCAAATGGAATTACTGTACTGCTGACTGTTTAATTCTCCTTTCTCTGTGTGAAAGGGCCCTACCAGCTGCCACGGTTTGGACTAGCCACTAGGGCTTGGGTACCCAGGGACAGTAACGTATAGGGATAGGCCTGTGACAGAGCCATAGGTAGATTATTAGAGTGATAAGCTAATTAACCTGATTTCCCCTGTCCTTGTTATATCCCCTAAATAAATCAGAGCTGCTTGTTTCAGCAAAGTTATACTGCCTGAGGTATTTGTCTATGTTAAAGTACTGTACTGTGATTGTTGCACTGTATCTCATTTCACAGGAGGTCCCAGTGCCGGAACCAGACCTGGGGTAAGTGTATACTGTGAGGTAATTCTGATATATTGTGTGGGCCACTGGTGGGAAGAAAGGGGTTGCAGTGTCCCAGAGGGCTGTGACCAAGTTAGTTTAACTGTTGCAAACCCTGACCTCTGGGTGGAGGCACCCGCCATTGGATCCAGGCCCCTCAACCTGTTAGTGGCAAATCAGGCAGGGGTAGTAGCCCCTGGGATAGCGCCATCTAGGGGTTACATAGGCATTTTAGGACCTCTGCTCATTAACAGTGTCAGTGTGATTTTCTTAATATGTCCAGAACACTGATTTCCCACAGCGACCGCGCTGGAAGAGTGAAAACACATTTCGGCCAGGATGTGAAAAATGACAGCTGCAGTATTCATAAGGAGGTGTGGCAAAATGGCAGTGTTGAAAATCTAGAGTGAAAATATTGCAAAGTTACAAGCATGCATGGAAACTGTGCAATGCACATTCGTAACACACTCATTTTATGGACTTGCGTCACCAAATTTTCAACATAGGCATTTTACGACCTCTGATAATGAACAGTGTCACTGTCATTTTCGTAATCTGTCCTGAACACTGATTTCTTATGTAACCCCTAAATGGCGCTATCCCAGGGGCTACTACCCCTGCCTGATTTGCCACTAACAGGTTGAGGGGCCTGGATCCAATGGCGGGTGCCTCCACCCAGAGGTCAGGGTTTGCAATAGTTAAACTAACTTGGTCACAGCCCTCTGGGACACTGCAACCCCCTTTCTTCCCACTAGTGGCCCACACAATATATCAGAATTACCTTCACAGTATACACTTACCCCCAGGTCTGGTTCCGCACTGGGACCTCCTGTGAAATGAGATACAGTGCAACAATCACAGTACAGTACTTTAACATAGACAAATACCTCAGGCAGTATAACTTTGCTGAAACAAGCAGCTCTGATTTATTTAGGGGATATAACAAGGACAGGGGAAATCAGGTTAATTAGCTTATCACTCTAATAATCTACCTATGGCTCTGTGCACAGGCCTATCCCTATCAGTTACTGTCCCTGGGTACCCAAGTTTTCCTAGTGGCTAGTCCAAACCGTGGCAGCTGGGGGCCCTTCACACAGAGAAAAGGAGAATTAAACAGTCAGCAGTACAGTAATTCCATTTGGATTTAATGTGGCAATTCAACAGGGAGCACCTGAATTAGTACTCACGACCTCCAAATAAGATAGGGTCCTTCAATGTCAGCAGGGCTCACTTGAGGTACACAAACCTCTTCACACATCCATATAAAGAAAGCACTATACCAGGCAGGCTGCATCTGTATCCCGATCGCAATACTGCACAATACCGGGGAGAACACACAGCAGATTCAGTTCCTGACAGACCGAAAGTAATTTTCAGCAATTCTTCCAGTCTTCTACAGGGTGAGCCTGGTTTCTACTCTTCAGAGATCCTTTGATTCTTTCACAGGACGGATTCAGTCCTAACAAGCTGCAGACCGAACTCTGGGCCTACACACGCTTTTTGACTAAAACTGCACACTGAAAAAGCACAGGGCTCCTTCCTTCTTCACTGCCAAAGCTCAACTGAAACTCCAACCGACAAAACCGGCACTTCCTTTGAGTTCCTCCCAGTTCTTGACTGGATTGGCTGTCACTCACAATAGACTGCTGCTGTTGGTCCAAAAAGGCACTGAAGTCTAAACTACATCTCCAGAGTCACTGCCCATAAATCCTCTTGTGGCTGGCTCAGATTATGAGTCCAAGTTCTGATTCGTCCAAGGCACCATTTTAGAGCTAGCTTACCCCACACTGATTGGTCCAGTTCAGCAGTTCAAAACTAGAATGGGGAACTAGCAGACACAGTTCTGACTGCAAAGAAAGCAGGTTAGACAAACTGTAATTTCATTATTACTCTAAATAATTTCTGGCAAACAGTTACATCTTTCACATAGGTTCCCTTGCACTTAGTGACTGCAAAATGAAGAGAATTGGCAGCTCTAAGTGGTACTCAGAGAAGAAACACACAGTCCCCCATACAACTAATTATGTCTGCAAGCAGACAGCTCTTAAAGAGACAGTACCAGAGGTTCTAAAACACTCACTGATAAATGGCTTAAACGCCAAACACCATTCAGGCTTGGAGCATTCAAGCAAGCTCCTGGAAGTCTTGGGAACCCCTATTTGCAGGGGTTACACTTATATAACATGCAAAACACATTTCATCCAGGATGGAAATGACAGCTGCACTGTTCATAATGAGTGCAGAACAATGGCAATGTTGAAAATCTGGAGTGAAAATATTATAAATTCATGAACTTATGAGCGTACGTGCAGACTGTGCAACGCATGCTCGTAACACAGTCATTTTATGGAGTATCGTCACCAAATTTTCAACATAGGCATTTTAAGACCTCTGCTCATGAACAGTGTCACTGTGATTTTCTTAATGGGCCCCATACATTGATTTCGCACACCGACTGCGCCATTGAGCGCTACATGGGCGGAAACACGTTTTGGGTGAGATGTGAAAAATGACAGCTGTACTACCTATAAGAAGATGTGGTAAAATGGCAATGTTGAAAATCTTTAGTGAAAATATTGAAAATTTGCTAACTTACGAGCTCATGCGAGAACTGCTAATGCACATCAGTAAAACAGTTGTTTTAGAATTTTGCACCAAATTTTCAACTCTAAATCACTCCTTCAGGCCTGAATAACGCCATGACAGTGACATCATTCATGAGAAGGGTCCCAAAACCCCATGTTGAAAATTTTGTGCAAAAATTTAAAAAATGCCTGAGATATGCATAAAGTTGAAAACCCCTATCTAGCCATTATACAGCTTACCGCATTTCCTCAGTTCGGTCAGCTTTGAAGAGTGCAGACGTGTTCCGGTCCACTGAAGATCATCGCGCGCACTCTGGAGGTGTAAGTATGGGGTGAGGGGGTGGGAGGCAGGGCGCGTGGGAAGCGGGTTGTGGGAGGGGGCTGGGAGAAGCGCCGTGGGACCATTTTTAATTTTTTTTTATTTTTATTTATTTATTGAATAGAATCGGAATTACAATCCTTTGAGTCACAGACCCTTTTACAAAGGCTCCACGTCAGATACAGGGGGCGGAGGGTAAACAAGTACTGGAATAAACATACAGACAAGCATTATTGACAATACAGTACTGGAGACACAGTCCAGGCATTAAATTAGATAAAACTGGTGACAGACGTAGGCAGCAGTCTGAAGATCACTTGAATAGAAAAGACATGAAGGCAATGCTTATTCGTGGGATCTAGAGAGACCCTGTGTCGGAGGAAGGAGGGTAAGGGAAAACAAGCATTGGGCAGGGTTAGCCACAGTCACATAAGGCAGATTCAAGAAGTTGAGCTTTGAGGCCTGCTTTGAAATGGTAGATTCTATGGGTCAGAGAGAGCGGCGGAGGTAACGTATTTAGCCAAAGTGGGGCACGGTAGTAGAAGGATCTTTGGCCAAGGGATGTTCTACAGCGGGGGATAAGAAATGAGGGGTTGGCAGTGAGCCTTGTATTGCGCCTGATGGAGGCAGCGCTGACAATGGGGAGAAGGCCAGCGGGGGCTTGCTGGAGATGTATCTTTTGAGGGATGCAGGTGTGGTACTTTAGCCTTTGTTGGAAGTTAAGCCAACCAGCTAGGCATAGAGGCTCACAGGTATGGAGTAAGTCTGTCACTGCCAGTGACTGGTAAGCAGAGCTTTATTCATGGCAGTGTTAATGTAACCGTGGTGTGGTGGGTTCTGCTGAGCCATAGATCACAATCCCGTAGTCAATTAGGAGAGGATTGAGGAGGAGACTGCAAGCTGCATGGCCTGTGTGGGTAAGCAGTGTTTCAGTCTGTAGAGGATACCCACTCTGGCATTGATAGTGGAAGCGAGGAGTTGAACATGACTATGGTAGGAGAGGGAGGTGTCTAATGTGATACCCAGATATTTAAAACTATTGACTTGTTCAAGAGGGGCGCCTTGTGTGTTTTTGATTAGGAGTGCAGCCTGACTGTGAGGGCTTTGGGGGTGCGCAAAGATCATAGCCTTAGTTTTGCTATAGTTGATCAGGCGGTGTTCAGTGAACCATGTTTCAAGTTCCCAGAAGAAACCCTGTAGGACAAGTTGGAGGGTACTAGGATGTGGGTGTTTCCAGAACAGGACCGCATCATCAGCATAGAGTAGAAGATGACTGCTGCATGCCTTGGGGAGAGAGTTTAAAAAGAGGGTGAAAAGAAGTGGTCCAAGTATAGACCCCTGTGGAACCCCTGTAGCAGACTGCTTTGCAGGAGGAGATGGTGGTATTTATTCTGACTTGTTGAGACCGGCCTGAGAGGTAATCCTTGAACCAGGCCGCAGCCTCAGCGGCCACATTTAGCTGTAGAAGGACACTAAGCAGGAGTTCATGATTGACAGTGTCAAAAGCCTTGGACAGGTCCACATAGATTGCACCAGTGATTGAGCCTTGGTCAAGGGCCTCGTGTATGAACGAGGTGAGTTCCGTTAGCGCTGTGACAGTGCTATGGCCAGTCCAGAAACCATGCTGTTCCTGGCAGAGAAGGTTCTGTTTAGTAAGGTGTTCTGTTATCTGGTCTGATACTATTTTTTCAAGTGCTTTGGAGAGAGGTGAAGTATTGAAATTGGTCTATAGTTGCTGGCGCTTGAGGGATCACCGTTTTTCAGAATGGGGGTGATTGTGGCTCTCTTCTAGAATGAGGGGAACTGACCAAGGCAAAGCGAGAGGTTGAGAATTTTAGTAAGGTGTGGTAATGTGACATCTAGGGTCAACCGGATGAGTTTAAGATCTAGGGAGTCATTGCTGTAACGGGTATTGGCAATAGCATTAGCAATGTAGTGTTTTGCCTCGCGGCAGGAGATGACTCTCAGCCTGAAAGGTATAGAATTGACATTACACGAGATGTCAGGGAGGTGGGAGGGGAGTGGGTGGAAGAAATTAGGAGGGAGGATATGGGAGAGATCAGAGAAAGCGGAGTTAAGGGCTTCTGCAATAGCGGAAGGATCCTGGGTGAGAGCCCCATTAATAGAGAGTTGGGTAGGGAGGGGCAGGATTTCCCACTGAGTTCTTTTATATTGTTCCAGAATTTTTTACCATCTCCCCAGGAGGAGGTAAGGGTTTGTTGGTAGTACGCCACTTTCGCCTGCCGTAAGGCCCAAGTACATTTGTTGAGGGCCTCCCGGTATAGCTGCCTATCCTGCATTCGTTGGGAGTCAAGGGCCTTGTGCCATAGGTTATCCCTTTGCTGGAGCAGGTGTAGAAGTGAGGGTGTGATCCAGGGTGTGGTTCTGGTTTTCACTACTTGCTTCACGTGGGGAGCGTAAATGTCACAGGCCTTATTGAACGTGGTTATAAAGTGTGAGGGCGCTAGGTCTACTGAGTGCGTGGTGTAGATGGAGAGCCAGTTGCTGTTGGTGAGATGAGCTTTGAGTTTCGCAATACCACCTCTTTTTAGCCGTCTCTGTAAAGAGATTTGAGGTGGGGCAGGAGGCAGTTTACCAGACTACCAGCAGATCACCGTGGAATGGTCACTGATGGTGTCAGGGAGCACCGTGACATGGGAGAGGTTCCTTGGCCTGTTGGTGAAGATAAGGTCTAACAGGGTGGAGGTCCCAGATCTATTGTTCTGTCTGGTAGGGGAGGTGACAAACTGGGCAAGATCATATGCCATGGCAGTGTCTTTGAAGCTGGATGAGGCTGAGGATAGCCAGTTGACGCTGAAGTCACCCAATATGATGGACTCACTCATGTTAGGTAGGAGTGAGACACTGTGGAGGGGGGAATCAAATGCGGGTTTTTGTCTTCTTGGGGGGATATAGGCCGAGGTAATGCGAAGCGTTTTTGAACCCAGACTGAGTTTGACTGTAAGTGCCTGGGCGCCATGGAGTGGTGTGGGGGTTTGAACTACAGTGGCTTGGAGTGAGGATTTAACATATATTGCACAGCCACCTCCTCTCTTGCTGATCCTATCGGTCTGGAAGATGGAATAATTACTGAGGGAGACCACATAGTTTTTTAAAAAAAAAAGACAACGTGGGACGTTTGCCACGCTGGGGTGGGCTCCCAGCGTGGCACAAGGATGGCTGGGGGCCGTGGAGCTGGACGGGGATTGGGCACCTGTCGGCAGACCAAAGTGGGATGTTTGCCATGCTGGGGTGGGCTCCCAGCATGGCAGCAAAGATTGGGTGGCGTGAGTGTAAACACAGCGGTGGTTTTCTTTAAGAAGACCACCGCTGTCATACATACATCGCTGTCCCAATTGGTGCAGGACTGCCACACCTGCTCAATGGAGCAGGGGATTACAGAAGAGGGCACACCTCCAAAGTGTCCCATTCTCCCAAGAACGTTCATGGCATGTGGCATAAGCCAACGTGACTGTGGAACCTTTCTGGCCGTGCATTGCACACTTCTACACATGCTCGTAACTCTGCCAATTTTTTATATTTTCGCTCCAGATTTTCAACATTGGAATTTTTTCACACCTTCTCAAGAACAGTACAGCTGTCATTTTTCACATCCTGCCCAAAATGTGTTTTTGCACTTGTGGCGCCGAATGGTGCAGTCGCTGCACAAAATCACCTTTCAGGATTGAGAAACAAAATGATAGTGCCAGTGTTCATGAGATGGGGTCCAAAAAAGCCCATGTTGAAAATTTGGAGTGAAAATACCAACAAACACCCAGGGCATTAGGGTTTTCATCTGTAACACCGCCCCTTCCCACCAAGTAGAGACTGACAGGCGTCCGGGGCATGACTTGGGGTTGTTGGCTGTGATTCTCACGCCATTCCACCCCCGCCCCCACCCTGCAGCCATTGATAGGCATCGAGGTATGCCTTGGGGTCTTCGGCCCTAACATTCACCCCATTCTGCTATAGTGTACCCATCTGCACTTATTTCCTCATGGAATTGGTGAATGTAAGGGCCGAAGACTCCAAGGTACACCATTATACCTGTCAGTGTCTGCAGAGTGCAGTGAGGTAGAATGACATAAGCATTATGGCTGAGAACCCAAAGGCACACCCCCAGTGCCTGTCAGTCTCTGCAGGGTGGGGGTTGGCATTAGGGTTGGAAACACTAATGCCTCAGTAAGGAAGAAGATCAGGGAAGGGCAGTGGACATCACCTACCTTGTTTTCAGGAAAGCCTTTGATGCCAACCAACACAGAAGGCTGATATAACAAGATGGGTAGTGTGGCCACAGGGCACAAGCTGATACACTGGGTTAGAAACTGGGTGAAAGACAGGAGGCAAAAGGCAGTGGTAATGGAATCCAATCTGGGGAGAGGGTGATGACCAGTGGGGTACCTCAGGGATCAGTCCTGGGACCAGTCCTATTCAGTGTCTTCATTACAGACATTGCGGAAGGGATAGAAGGAAAGGTCTGTCTGCCTGTTGCAGATGACACCAATATTTTTAAGAGAGTGAATACTCCAGAAGGAGTGGAGAAAATGAGCAGATACATGGAGAGGTTTGAAAAATGTCTGAGGAGGGCCAACTAAGGTTCAATGCAAAGAAGCGCAAATACTGCATCTGGGAAGAGGGAAACCTGGTAAGAGTTACTGGAAGGGGGTGAGGTGCTGACGATCACCAAGGAAGAAAATGACATAAGAGTTATCAGTTCTGATGACCTTAAGGTGTCAAAACAGAGCACAAATATTGCAAGGAAGTCCAGTGGCATGCTTGGGTGCATTGTCCCCTCTCGGACGCATGCAGGTGTGGAGGGCTCATTTGCCCTGATAACAGCTGATGTCATGGACTGCCTCAGAGCAAGGGATCAGGCTTGGAAGGCCCATAAAGCATCCGGCTCCTTTTCAGACTATCAGAAGTACCGCACTCTTCGCAATGCATGTACTAGACAAATTCACCTGGCAAAATCAAACTGTTTTTGATCTATCTTCCATTACAACATAAATCACCCTTCTAAATTGTGGAAGGTGGTTCAGTCACTGTTCACCCCACCATCCCGGCCACCTACCCCAGTCATTAACACTGGTGGCTCTCCTGTAGTGGACCCACTAGCAGTGGCTACTGATTTCAACTCCTCCTTCACAAACTGTAGTGCAGCTCTGCTATCCTCTCTCCCCCACACCACATCAACCCAAGCCACCCCACTATGTACTGCTCAAGATGCCTCCCATGCATTCTCCTTCCACCAGGTTACCCCTGCTAAAGTTTACAACACCCTGCTTGAGCTAAACCCCTCTAAAGGGAAATGCCCCACTGGGTTGGACTCCAAAATACTCCATCTGTCTGCTCCAGCCATTGCCTCCCCTCGGCCTCACTCTTCAACCTTTCATTCTCTCTCTAGCATCTGTCCCTTCTAAATTGAGGCATGCCACAGTCATCCCGTTTCCTAAGGGTGGTGACCCTCCTCCCCCAGAAACTATCACTCTATCTCCCTCCTCCTTATTCTAGCAAAACTCCAGGAACACCAAGTACTCTCCCAGCTCTCCTCCTTTCTTGAAGCCATCTCCTTCTTCGCCCCCTTCCAGTCTGGGTTTAGAAAGTCCCATTCCACCACCACCTCTCTCCTAAGGCTCACCGATGCCATCCTCACAGGTATGGATAATGGCCACATTACCTCTGCCATCTTTGTCAACCTCGCTAAGGCTTTTGACATCGTCTCACACCCACTCCTACTCTCCAAGTTTTCCCTAGCTAGGCTCTCCAGCAAGTCCACTGTAAGGATTAAAAATATAGCTGCGTTGTGTTTTGCTATCTCCAAATAATTCAAGCCACACCAAATGAATGTTTCCCTCTGGTTTATTTTCTGTTTGAGAGTTCCATCAACATCAATACAAGTAGTCTGGTTAACTTCTCAAATACAGGTTTATCTGGCTTTTGTTTGATGCCAACTTATTCAATTTTATACAAGGTTTATATAATGTTTTCTTACCTTAAAAACTACTATTTCCCTAATATAGGCCAATCATATAACAAGATAACCTAATACTCTTAGGGTGTGGTGAATAACAGTCAAAACATAGAGATAACTATATTACACATAACATCACAAGGTGTTTGCCACATATAATTCTTGCACAATCCCATAAATATTGACTTCATTTAGAAGGTTCTTTGTGTGCGCATCATCCATAAACAGGTAATGCCATCCTAATAAGGGCATACTATCCTGTTCCTGTTCACCATAGGACATCTAAATGCTGACCACTATAAAATCATATGGTAAAGTGTTGTGTAATCATCACAAGACAGGGATCAGAAGACTTTCAACTAGGTTTTGTGAGAAACTGTCATAGTTAACTATATGAGTAAACACATTTGGTTATATAGTATAAGAAAGTATACTGAAGCATTCTGTAAAAAGGCTATAATTTAACACTCAGTTTAACTATTATAAAAGGTTATACTGAAATAAATGTTATACTACAAAATGTTACACCACAGCCACCACCTGGTTCCTTGCCTACCTGGTGGGCAGGACTCAGGCTGTCAGGATTGGGAACTCCATCTTTTCCCCCCTCTCAACCTCGACTGGGGTTCCCCAAGGCTCTGTCCTTGGCCCGCTACTGTTCTCCATCTTCCTTAATGACCTGCCCTCTGCTTGCCCACACACATCCATTCATATGTATGCAGACGACACAGTCCTGTTTACTTCTGGCCCGCCTACCTCTGAAATGGCAACCAGACTGTAGCATGACTTCAATGATGTCCAGCTCTGGCTTCACTCAAATCAGCTCTTCCTGAACACCAAGAAAACTGTCTCCATGACCTTTGGCACAAGGCAGAGACTATCTCGGCTCCCCTCCCTCCCCTCTTTCCACACCCTGGATGGGACAATGCTAGAGGACTGCACCTCCTTTAGATACCTTGGGGTCTGGTTCAACCAACACTTCGACTTTTCTGTACACATTGAGACTATCCACAAGAGGCTGCATCCCAAGCTGGGGACCCTGTATAGCAACCGCAGTTGCACACCTCTACCGGCCCGCCACAAAATTGTACAGAAAATGATTCTCCCAATCATTGACTACAGAGACATAGTATATAGTGCCACTCCCAAAACTACCCTACCCAAACTGGATACCTTCTTCCACTCCTTCTGCCGTTTTGCCCATGACAGTCCTCCCAGCACCCACCACTGCATCCTTTACCCGACTTTGTACCTCCCCTCATTGTAGGATAGACAGCACTCCCACTGCACCAGGCTCACGGCTAGGTTCTGGACCCAGTCCCTGCCCTCATATCCATACTCTGTCCTATCAAAACCTCCCCCACCTTCGCACTCCCTCAAAAAGTCTGACACCCGCTCCTTGACTGTCCCACGCATGTCCACCTCTGCAGGCCAAGCAACCTTCTCCTATTACATGCCTAAGCTGTGAAATTCTCTTCCCTCTGTCATTCAGCATGCCCCCTCCATCCACCAACTCAACTTTGTCCTCGAAGACCATTACTGCACCGCCTGTGCATGCACCTAACCCCTCCTATTATTCCTTGGCTTAGTTATGGGGACTCTTGATTTCCAGCAGGTCTGGGATGACAGACCCCATCAAATAGTAGCTCGGGCTGGGCATTTTATGTTTCTTGGTTGCTCACTGTATCTGATTGTATTCTTAATTGCCAATTGTCATTATAGCAAATTGCGGTCACTGCACTGTATAATAATTATTTTCCTGCTGTATCCATGTAGTGTATTGCACTGTACTTTAGAAATTGATTTCCCTGCTGTATCCAAGTATGTATTGTGTTGTACTTGTGTTGCTGATGTAAAATATTCTGTGTTGTCTCCTATGCCCCTTCCCCCAGGACGCATCTGGAATCGAGCAGTAGACTGCTCAGTATGCCTTCCTAGTAAAACGTTAAAATAAATAAACAAATAGGCAAAGATATCACTAGCAAAAGGTGTGAGGTGATGATGCCATTGCATAATGCACTAGTGAGCCCTCTCCTACAGTACTGTGTGCAGTTCTGGAGGCCGCAACTGCGCACGGACACTGACAGGGTGGAGCTGGTCCACAGAAAGGCAACCAGGATGGTACATGGCTCGCAAAACAGAACATACCAGGACAGAATAAAGGTCCTCAATATGTACTCATTGGAGGACAGGAGGGAGCTGGGGAACATGATGAATACATTCAAGTACCTCAAGGCCATACAAAAGGTGCAAGGGCGGACATCTTCCAGTGCATCAAATGTTCAGCATTGACAAATGCTTGTTTGTTTTTGTGATCTGTAACACATTTTTACATGCATTGTTTTAACTGTATGCATTATGTAATTGTTTTAAAAATGTGTTGTACACAATCGAGTCTTGCCTGTAAAAAGATTGGTCCAGTGAACCTACCTGGTTAACAACAAGCATTTGTCAATGCCGAACGTTCGCTTGCAGGTATTTGCAGTGGTGTTTGGCACGTATGGTGGTTTACCCTAATGCCCTGAGCGATTGCTGGTATTTGCACAATAAATTTTCAGCATGACCTTTTTGTTACCCCCACCTCATAAAAGCATTTGAGACCTCTGCTGATGAACAGTCCCACTGTTATTTTGTTAATCTGTCCTGGCGTTGATTTTCACTGCGACCACACGTTGTGCTCCACATGTGCAAAAACACAGTTCGCGCTGGATGTGAAAAATGACAGCTATAGCATTCATAGGGAGGTGTGAAGGGATGGCAATGTTGAACATCTGGAGTGAAAATACAACAATTTCTCGAACTTACGAGTGTACATGGAAATTGCGCAATGAACACTCATGACACAGTCATTTTGTGGACTTTTGTCACCAAATTTTCAACATAGGCATTGTGGGACCTCTGCTCATGAACAGTGTCACTGTGATTTTCATAATCTGTCCTGAGCATTGATTTCTCACTGTGACCACACCATTGTGCGCTGGATGTGCAAAAACACATTTCAGCCAGGATGTGAAAAATGTCAGCTGTACTGTTCATAAGGAAGTGTGAAAAATGCCAGTGCTGAAAATCTGGACTGAAAATGTTCAAATTCTAGGTATGAGTGTGCGTGGAAATTGCGCAACGCACACTCGTCAAAACAGTTATTTTTAGGAATTTTTTCACCAAATTTCAACACAGCCATTTTAAGACCTCGGCTCATGAACAGTGTCACTGTGATTTTCTTAATGTGTCCCATACATTGAGTTAGCATCGACTGTGCCATTGTGCGCTACATGGGCGGAAACACGTTTTGGGCAGGATGTGAAAAATGACAGCTGTACTACTCATAAGAAGGTGTGGTAAAATGGCAATGTTGAAAATCTGGAGTGGAAATATTGAAAATTCGCAAACCTACGAGTGTGCGTAGGAACTGCGCAACACACGCTCGTAAAACAGTCATTTTTAGGAATGTTTTTCACCAAATTTTCAACATAGCCATTTTAAGACCTCTGCCAATGAACAGTGTCATGGTGATTTTCTTAATGTGCCCCATACATTGATTTCGCACACCGACTGCGCCATTGTGCACTACATGGGCGGAAACACATTTTGGGCAGGATGTGAAACATGACAGCTATACTGGTCATAAGGAGGCATGGTAAAATGGCAATGTTGAAAATCTGGAGTGAAAATATTGAAAATTTGCAAATGTATGAGCCTGTGTAGGAACCGCGCAACGCACGCTCATAAAACAGTCATTTTTAGGAATTTTTGCACCAAATTTTCAACATGGGGTTTTTGGGACCCCTTCTCATGAATGATGTCACTGTCATGGTGTTATTCAGGCCTGAAGGGTGATTTCATGCAGTGAAAAAGTTGAAAAACCCCTATCTAGCCCATTATACAGCTTACGGCATTTCCTCAGTTCGCGGTCGGCTTTGAAGAGTGCAGGCGTGTTCCCGGTCCACGAATCGTCGCGCCGAGCTCCAGAAGTAAGTATGGGTGGGGGGTGGGGAGGCAGGGTGCGCAGTGGGTGAGTGCGGGTTGTGGGAGGGGGCTAGCAGAAGCACCGTGGGACTGTTTTTATTTTCAGGTTAAAAAACAAACAGCAGCGACGGGGACATTTGCCACGCTTAGGGTGGGCTCCCAGCATGGCACCAAAAGCTTTGGGGGCGTTTGGGGCGTGGAGATGACGGGATTGGGCACCCTGTCGGCAGCCGACGGGACGCTTGCCATGCTGGGGTGGGCTCCCAGCATGGCACCAAAGCTTGGGGGGCCATTGGGGGTGGAGCCGACGAGGATTGGGCACCCCGTCGGCAGAGCACAAAGGACGTTTCCCACGCTGGAGTGGACTCCCAGTGTGGCACCAAAGCTTTGGGGGGGGGGTGTGAGGCCTACCAGCCCTGTGTATGACAGCGGTGTTTTTCTTTGAAGCGAAGACCACCGCTGTCATACACAGCTTCCACACCCATTGGAGCAGGATCTCCACGCCTGCTCAACGGAGCAGTGCATTGAACAGGAGAGGCACACCTCCAAAGTGTGCTACTCTCCCAAAACGTTCCTTGCACATGCGCGCAAGTGAACGTAAAAACAGAATAAATATTAAACTCTGCCTGCTGGATCTCTGGAAGGGGACAGGAGTGCTCATCTACAATGGCAGCTACTTTCAGCTGGTTGATCAAACTCCACTCAGGGAACTAGGGCCAATGGAGAGCTGTCTGTCTCTCTGGGGCAGGATTAAAGTGACATTTCTTTGCAGCTGTGTAGTGTTGTGGGTTACCGAGATCATACGGTTGCAAATGTCTCCACCTCTTTGACCTAGCACTTTGCCACTATTCTGCAGCCTAATGCCCTGTACTCCTTGCCTCTTCAGCCAAAACCATGCCCTTCCCACCACTATGATACTTAGCCCAGCACCATACTCTCCACTGCTCCGTGTCCCAGCACCTTGTCATCTGTGCTGTACTGTGCTGTGCTGCTCTGTACTGTAGTATACTGTGCTGTGCTGCACTGCACTGTACTGTACAGTGCTGTGCTGTGCTGTACTGCGCTGCACTGTACCTCTGCTGAGCCCTTGAGGTGACACTACTAGCATGGGGTATGTAAAAGAAGGGCTTCATTTCTCCAGCACCCAACACGGTACTCTGATCAGTGCAGCTGTTCTAATTGCGAATTTCCCGCTGTTGCATATATTTGGCGTTAAACATGCAAGATGCAGCTAATGACCCTCAACTGGCAAGCAGTGTGACACTGCAAAGGAGGGGGATACACTATATGGCTACACACATTAGGGGCGTGGGCTGAGAATGGGGGCTCAAATTCGGTGTGGGGGAGTGTAAGGTACTACACCTAGGTGTGAGGAATCGAGGTGGCCCATACAACCTGTGTGGTATAACAGTGGATATGACAACAGAAGGAAAGGATCTAGGGGTAACTGGAATGTAAGCAAGTAAGAAAGCAAACAGTGCTGGGAGATATTGCAGAAGGGATAAGGGGCATATCTGGGGAGGTGGTTTTTCTCCTGTACAAGGCATTGGTTAAACCACGACTAGAGCACTGCACCCAGTTCTGGTTGCCACTTTACAGAAAGGACATTAAAAAGACCAAGAGAATATTCAGCATAGGGCTGCCAACCCGATTATTGGCTTAATAGGCAAGAGCTACAAGGATAGACCGAATCAACTCAGATTATTTAACCTAGATGATCACGGCTCCTCAAATACCAAAGGTGATAGACAGGGTTGAGCATACACAGATGTCTGAGCTAATGAGTGCAAGAAGAACTAGAATGCAGGCCCTCATATTGTGGGGGGGGGGACAGAATAAGGGAACACTAGAAAGCATTACTTCACCTAGAGAGTGGTTAACATGAGGAATAACCTATCCAGTAAGGTTGTGGAGTTTAGTACTGTTCAGGCTTTCAAAGCAGGAATAGACAGATTCCTGAGGGAGAATGGCATTGAGTGTTACACAGCATGGGATGGGGCAATATGCTGACCGTTGAGCTTTGATGCATGTCCATACTCAAATATGCACTGCTGGAGGCCGGGTACATGTGGGAGGAGTGTACCCAGCCCACGCAACTTTGCACCTGCCGACAGGCACGTGCAGTCACTCACATTCCTATCACCAGCTGTCCCTCTGTGGGCCTGCCCCCCCTGCGCAGCTGCACAGGGGTAGATCAAGAGACACAAGTGGGTATCCAATCAGATGTCCGTCCCGGGTCCCAAAGTGGATCCCACAAGCAGGGGATCCTGGAAAGGTGCGGGACCCATTTTTTTGTAAACCACGGGTGAGTGCCCAAATGGCTGCCCCAGCCCTCCCTGTCAGCCCAATGGGCTGGGGCAGCAGGGTAGAGGTGGGTCATGTCCCATCACTGCTGGCAAGTGTCCTTTGGGGGGCACATACAAGGTACAGCAGGGTCCCCCATGCCGTAACGTGTGCCCTCCCATGCCCATCACTCTGTGCTTTAATGAATGACTTGGACTGCAGCAGGCACACCCCTGTACAAGCCCCTGGACCACCAGTGGAACATAACTGCGGAATCAGCCAGGGAAGCATGCATGCAAGGGCCTCATGCCCCTGCTGTAAATGCTGTCGGGGGTCCACCAGACCCCCACTGCATGGCATTCCAACTTACGGTTGCTTATGTGCCTCACATGCACAGTGCATAGGCAACCTACCTATTCATACATAGAGCCCATAGTTAGTAGTCACTGCCACGTGGCCAGAAGAGAGGACAATATCTACACTATATCCCTTCCACCACTTATTTATTTTTTTGTTGACTGGGTGGGTACACTAGGCCAAAGGCCTAGTCTCTGACACAACATGGGTACATCATAATGTACAACACAGGATACACACTGAATTAGCATCAAACATGTATGTATATTAAAAAAGAGAAAATAAATTAAAGTACCAGGGTATGATTCAGGTGCATTGACATTTTAACATGTTCAGAAGACATTTCTTAAGGTAAGACTTAAAACATGCTTGTGTGGGTGATAATTTAATATTCAAGGGAACTGACCACCAGAATGATGGGTAATAATGAGAAATGATCACTGGCCATACCTCTCAACTGCTATGAATTCTGCGTAGCGCTATAATTTTCACACTCAAATTTACCCTTGCTCTGCACAGATTTATTGACATTCCTCATAGTGTTAGAGATATTTCTGGACACACAAACTATTAAATCATTGAACTAAGTTGATAGCAACATTCCTTATCACTAACTATATGGGGCCCACTATCTATAGACATAATATTGTTTAAAATAAGAAAGTGCTACACATTCTGGCCCTTTGCTATGATTTTTGAAGGTCAGTGCTATGATTTTTAATGCTGAGAGGTTGAGAGGTATGTCACTGGCCTATGCCACTACTAGCAGCTATGGTCTCTTTGTACAAAAACATATTAAATTAAAGGGTTCTGAAAATGAGGACTGGCTGCAATATTTAATGGAGACACGTTGATACGTTATTGTGGATTCAAATGAAAATAAAACACCCAAGATCAAATGAGCATCTGGCTTGGGCGGGGACCCTCTCAAATCTCAAATCTAAGTACAATGTGCAGTAGTACACGGTTACAATTGGACAGAGAAATACATCTACAGATGCTGTTGTGGACAGTGTTTCATTTTGGGCTGGCAGTATAGCCTAGAGGTTAGATGAATGCGGTGTGAACGAGCTTGGTACATCCAGCAGGGCAGACCTGAGTTTGATTCTCACAACCTCCACTTGCATACTGTGTGACTCTGAGCAAGTCACTTAACTGCCCAGTGCTCCCAGGTCGCCCCTGAAAACAGGCAGTTGTGCCTAGTGGGCCTTATGGTTACCAAAGACTAAAAAAAAAAAAAAATGTTGACATGTCATCACAACAGTAACACCATGGTAAACCAATGCGTAATAGGTCAACTTTAGCAACAGAATCCCTTGGGCAACTGTCAGTCTTGCTCATGCAGTTAAATCCCACTGTATCTTGTAGGCCAAACCTAGTCTATAGTTCACAGTCTTACTGACTAAAGCTGTATGAACTAAGAAGTTCAAGGAGGGCTCCAAGGTAACCTCAAGACATCTAAAGGTACTAACGTTCTCGAGGAACAAACCATCTTGGCAGGTTATCAACAGTCTACCAATTTGTTGACATAGTTTAGATTTAGTATCAAAGAGCAAATCTGAGTTTTTTGCACTCAAAACCAAGTTACTGTTTACCAGTCATTCCTGTATTTGGTCAAAGTCAGAATTCAAATCAAGTTTTGGGTCATTTAAGCTATGAGCCTGTTTGTTGTAGACAGTCAAATCATCTGTGTAAAGAAGTGAACCGCACCTCAGATAAGTGGTATGCATTAACACATAAAAAAACAATCATTTGTCAATGCTGAACGTTTGATGCTTGGTAAACAATTTGTGTTTTGCAATTTTGAGCCCAAATTTTGAAGATACTTGTTTTAGGATTTGCCTTATAGGGATGACATGTGCCATCTATAGTATATTGGCTGAAATGTCATTTCACACCAGAGGTGCAAAACTACATCGCATCCAGGATTTTAAAAATGACACATCATGTTTATGAGGTGGTGTGGAAAAATGGCTATATTGAAAGGTTGGAGTCAAAATATTGAAAATTAGCAAAGTTAAGAGTGAACGCAGAAACAGTGTAATGTTCAGTTATAACCTGGGCATTTTACCATATCTGTACACCAAATTGTCAGCACAGCCTTCTTATTACCCCACCTAATGAACCCGGTAGGTGAACATTTTCAAATCCCCAGCAGAACGTCATTCGGCACCACTGAAGCATCATATTTATTTATTTATTCATTTATTCATTCATTCATTCATTCATTCAGTCATTCAAGTGTTTCACCAGGAAGGTACACTGAGCAGAACTGCTCATTTTCAGATGTGTCCTGGGGGGAAGGGGAGAGTACAAGTACAAAGTTGCATGAAGTACAAAGTCACAAGAATACTTTGAGGATAAGTGATAAGTCACAGGTAGAGGTTAGACATTACATACCATCAAATGTACACACAATTTGATAAATATTTGCATCATAGATACCCTGGTAGAATCTAAACAAGGCATTAAGTGCGCAAATATCAGGGCAGGTAGTCAAACAGAGCAAGTTAGGGCAGGAGTAGATTGTTCTAGAATGAAATGGCCAAGTTAAGGTCCAAGACCAGAGGATAACAGGTGGTTGGTTAAGGCATTAGGCTGTCACCCAGCCAGAGGCATAACTAAGGGAGGCATGTCCTCTTACTAGGGGCCAGGAGTGGAGAAGGGGGGGTTGTGTATGGAGAGAGGATGGTAGGTTTTGGCAGGAGCAGGTAGAGATTGTGTGTTCTTGTAGAAGGGTGGAAAGAGATTTATGTGAGGTGGCATTGCAGATAGGAGGTGGGAGTGCATTCCATAGTTTAGGACAGTGGAAAGAGAATGCTGATTGACCAGTGGTGGTAGAGCAGTGTGGGACTGTGAAGGACTTTAGATCAGAGTTGCGGATAGAATAAATGCGTTGGGAGGAAGCATAGATAGAGGAAGAAAGATAGGAGGGGAGGTTATCAGTCCAGAGTTGGGCCATGAAAGAGGCAGTGTGGGATAGACATCTGAACTCCAGGGACAGGAGTGATACGGCTTTATATAGGCCACAATGATGAGTGCCGGGGGGGGGGACTGGATAGGACAAAGTGACAAAAAGACTTAAAAAGGGTGTCCAGTCTAGTCAGGTTGGTTTGGGGAGTGGCACTGTAGACTACATTAGCATAGTTAAAGGTGGGGAGGATCATTTTTTGCACAATTGCATGCCATGCAGCTTGTGGAATGCAATCCTTGTTCCTGTGTAAGGCACCAAGCATGGGGTGAAGGTTCTTTTGGACAGCAGTCATGCACCAAAAAGTCCAGATGGTGGTCTAGCCAGACCCCAAGGTATCTAAATGCAGTAACATTTTCAATGGGTGTGCCATCCAGGGTGTGACAGGCGGGGGGGGGATTGGAGTTTAGCTAGCCTCTGTCTAGTGCCGAAGAATATGGAAACTGTCTTTTTGGCATTCAGGAACAGCTGGTTGGACTGGAACCATAGGAGGACCTTGTTGAAATCATGTTGTAGTCTAGTCTCTGCATCAGCATATGAAGTACTAGGTGTGTATAGGGCGGTGTCATCTGCATACATGTTGATTTGAGATGAACAGCAGACTGTAGGGAGATCATTAAGAAAATTTAAAATAGAATAGGGCAGAGCACTGAGCCCTGCAGGACACCAGTATTGATAGGGAGTGGAGGTGAGAGGGAGGTGGCAATCTTGTTTTTTTTTTTGTTTTAATCATTTTTATTCTGTATAACCAGTGAGCAACAATCTGCCCATTTTCACTGGCGCCCAGTCACAACAACAAACATATAACAATTACATTTACAAACATACAATAATACAATATCATTTAACAACAACACTTTGATTCATCTAACAAAAATTTTTTTAAAACCCTCTTAAATACCGGAATTGTAATACATTGTACAATATGACTAGGTAAATCATTATATACTTTTACTGCATAATATGTTAAAGAATTCTGAGCAAATGTACTTTTACATAAAGGAATCATATACTTAAAATTATCCTGTGACCTTGTCCTAATTTCATTTACCATCTTTGGAAACATTTCACAAATAATCTTAACTAATTGAGATCTGCCTGATAGGTAGGAATGAAACCAAGATGTGGCCGAGGAAGTTAGCCCAGCAGCTGTAAGATTTTGGAGAAGGGAGTAGGATACTGTGTTGAAGGCTTTTGACAGGTCGACAAATATGGTGGCAGTAACATGACCCTGGTCCATACTGGTGAGTATGGAGTCAGTGAGACATGTCAGGGAGGTGGTGGTGGAGTGAGACTTGTGGAAACCAGACTGAAAAGGGGTGACAAATGAAGCAGAGTCCAGGTAAGGGGTGAGCTGAGCAAGGACTAAATATTCTTGGAGCTTAGTTGGGCTAGGAAGAAAGGAGTTTCCTGTGGCTATGGGATCACTGCCTTTGTGGAGAGGAATAACTGTAGAGTATTTCCAGGTAGTGGGAACTAGAGAAAGAGAAAAGATAAGTTTAGTAATGCAGCTGGGGGGCTGTAGCAGATTCGGAGAGATAGAGCAGTTTGGGTCCAAACCATCAGGGCTCTTTCCTTATTGGATTCAAGGCTAGGAGGGCCTTAAGAGCCTCATTAGGTGATATGCATGAGAAAGAGAAGGAGGGAGTGGTAGAATGGTTTGTGTAAAAGGGGGTTCAGGGAGGCAGTAGGTGTGCAAGGGGAGGGTGGTTAGGAGTGATGACACACAGGACGTGAAGAAGGTGTTGAAAGTAGATGCAACAAATGGAGGCAGAATGTTAGCATTTCCATATATGAGGATTGGGACGGGGGGCTGGGAGGGGGGAAGAGAAGAGGGAATTGATAACTTTCCAGAACTTGGAAGGATGGCTTAAATTGGTGTTAAAGGAGGTGGAGAAATATTCAGATTTAGCATATCTGGTGGCCTTAGTGCAAGCATTCCTAAGATAGCATAATGAAGGAGTGGGTGGGATCTGGATGTCTTATAAGCTATCCAAGCCTGGTCCCTGGTGCACATGCAGGCCAGTAGTTCAGTGTTAATCCATGGGAGGTGTGATCCTTTGACTCTAGTTAGTTTAGGGAGAGCATGCAGATCCCAGATTTGCAGGAATTTTGTCTGGAAGTAACAGAAGGTAAAATCAATAGAGGATTCTGTTGTGACAGGTGACCAGTCAGTGCAGTGTAAATCCGTTAATAGGGGTGCAAGGTTCAATGACCTGAAGGAGCATAGAGGAATCATTTTTGGGGGAGCTTTAGTTTGATGGACTTTGTGGATGCAGTAAATCATATGGTGGTCGCTAAGGGAATTTGGCAGCATACCAGAGTCAATTATGCGACTGGGATTAGAAGCAAGGGCCCAGTCTATCAGGGTGTGCTTCAGTGATTTGCGGTGTAGCCAAGTTGGAGCAGTTATTAATTGCGTTAAGTTTAGGGAGTTTACTTTGGAGCATATGTTATTGTTTGCTGGCGAGAGCCAATCCACATTTATGTCTCCTAACATGTATAGCTTGCCAGACGTGGTATGTGAGGTAACAGTGGTAATGAGTTCAGCTATGGTAACTGTAAAGAGACCTGGATGGCAGTAAGAGCCTGTAAGGTAAAGGGGAGGGAACGTTTGATGAGGAGGAGTTCATATTGGGATAAGGAGGAGGAGAGTGACAGAACAGGAGAATATTGGAGGTTGGAGGATAAATACATAGCGATGCCTCCTCCCCTGCTGGGTCTCTCTTGCCTAATGAGAGAGTAGCCAGGAATAATGAATTTGTTATCTGGTGTCTTGTGGAATAGCCAGGGTTCAGAAAGGATCCAGAACATCTGGGTGTAGATCCAACATGATGGGTTGGAGGAGGGTTAGTTTGGGGAGTAGGCTTCATACAGGTATATTGAGGTGTGTGATATTTAAGCCCTTAGGAAGATGCATGGAGGGAGATGGGTTGGAACAGGGTTGGATTCAGTGTTGCCTGCTGAGATGAGTAGGAGGGTGATAAGCAATTCAGCTGATGCATTTAATCATTTGTAGCTTTTGAGTAAATAGGTTGGGAGGGAGGGTGGGTGGTTGGGTTAGGAGGGTAGAGTTTCGATAAAGTTAGGTAAGCTAAGAGGTGTGGGGAGTATGGATGTATGGGGACCAGGGTAGCTGTTTGAACTGGGTGATGGGGGAGTGAAGAGTGTGTAGGGGTAAAGGATGGATGAAGTATGGGGGAACAGGTAATGGAGGGTAGATTGAAAGAGGGTAGTGAGACTAGATAGGGGAGGACAGTGAGGCCAAGAAAATAGGAGATAAAGATGTGCATTGTAAAACAGGTGAAATTGGTGTCATGTCACTATAGCAAAGCAAAGAGAGCTGGGTGCAGTTCTTTGGCAGGACTGGATGGCTAAAGTGAAGTGAATACCACATGTGGCCACTGGGTGCTACGGGATAACAAAGGTAGTAGATGGGTGCACACTAGAAGGCTGAATGGCCTAGAGGTTAGGATGGTTGACTATGGCAGATCCTGTAATCAAGTGTCACCGTTCAAAACCACCACAGGGAATGAAGAGGATAATAGAATGTACAGGGAGGGCAGCGACTTAATAGGTGGGAGGAGAATTTAACGCTGGTAAACTTGTATAAAGTAGAGGAGGGAGAATAGAAATGTTACATCATGTAAAGAGGTGCAGTAGCTACCTCTGGTGGCCAAGCTGTATGTGCAGATAATGGAGTCCTGGGGAGATGGAGTCACATGATATGGGTCAGGTATATAGCAATGCCCACCTAGGGTGAGCGGGGCAGCCACCACAGTAATGGCGGTGGGGCAAACACGGGCCCACAGAGTTGAGGAGGCTGCACCTTGTACCTACTATTGAGCTGCAGGCAAGGACCTCTGGTGGATACTGCTTGCTGGGGGGACATTCCGACCGCACTCTCTAGTTGGTCCGCTTCTCTGAGGAGGGAAGGAGACACATCACATTAAGCAACAGGTGCTTCAGAGACAAAGGACTGAGTAAGGTTGAGGCGGGAAAACCTGAATACAGAGTGAAGGGGGGAAGGGGGACTAGAGAGCAGAGCGACACAGGAAAAAAGCAACAACAGCTAAAGCATAGACTGGATAAACGGCACACAACATTCACTAAACAGACTTAAGGTACCCCACATACCCACTGCAAAATACTTGGAATCTGCCAGCTATCTTAAGGCACCTAAAATGATCACAATTAATCATAGCAGTCTGCACGAATATTTGCCCAAAATTGAACAATCAGTCACTGCCCTCCGATGCTTTTTCTGACATGGGCCCACAGATTTGAGGAGGCTGCATCTCGTACCTGCTATTGAGCTACAGGCCAGGGCCTCTGGTGGATGCTGCTTGCAGGGGGAGTGGGGGGGAGAGTGTTCTGACCGCACTCTCTAGCTGGTCTTACTGGTCATTCCATGCCACAAGTACAAAAACACATTTTGGCCAGGATTTGAAAAATGACAGCTGTCACATTCATGAGGTGCTGTAAAGAAATGGCTATGTTGAAAATTTGGGGTCAAAATATTGAAAATTACCAAAGTTATGAGCCTGTGTTCGCAAATTTCAACGTAGGCTCGTAACTTTGTTTTTTAATATTTTTACACCAAACTTTCAACATAGCCTTGTTATGACCCCACCTCATGAACAAGGGCAGATAACATTTTCAACTCGTGCCCAAATGGTGATTTTGCACAGCGAATGTGAAATCACATTTTGGGACAGATTTATCTAACATCACTTACATTGTCCACGAGGTGGTGTCCTAAAAAAGATATGTTGAAAATTTGGGGCAAAAATGGCATCCTGCTACTAAGTTCCCCGCTACCCGTACCCTCATGGGTGACCGGGACTTCGCTGCATATGCGCCCAGACTCTGGAACTCCCTTCCTGTGCATACCCGTTTGACCTCTTCCCACCTGTGCTTCCGTAATTCCCTCTGGGGTTTCCTGAAACTAGCCTCAGCGTGTGACTGCCCTAAGCCTCCCTAGAGAATTTCTCAATATGGTTGTCTTTCCGGTTCAAAGTTTGCCTCCCTCAGATGCTACCCGTAACTCCTGCTGTTTTCCTTGACTCTACCAATTTACTGGGGTACCCGACCTTGGGCTAATACCATGTCAAGGTTCCCTGGACATTGCTCCTTTCTAAATTGTCTCTAATGTAAAATGTGTATATGGTTTTGTTGGAATTTGTAGGTGACCTACTCACCCCGGGGGTACATTAACCTTAAAGTTATAAGTTTTATTATGACCTTCCATACCCCTGGACTATGTTACTATTTCCTACATGTTGTCATGCTGTACTTACTCTCTACTGTAAAAATGTCTGTATTCCTACGTTGTACTCTCCCGGGTCGTTCCTGAAAATAGGCATAATACTTGTCTAGTGTACTTATCCGGTCAACAAAAGCTAAAAAATAAATAAATAAAAAGTTCAAAACCCCACTGAAATACATTGTATCACATACCTGATTTCCTCAGTTCACGGTCCGGCTTTAAAGAGAGAAGACGTGTCTGCTGTCAGAGAAGATCATGGCATAGGACCCTGGTGGGTAAGTAAGAGCTTGGGAGGGGTGGGATGGTGGTTGCTGAGTGGGAGGTTGGGTGGGGTGGACCTAACGCTGCAACAGACATTGATGGGGCGTTTTGTTTTTTACATGCTTAAAAAAAAACTGCAGAGGGAAGGTTTTCTTTTTTACTGGTTTGGAAAGTATGGGATTGGGTACCCCCAGTGTCAGTGTTTTGTTTGGGGGTGGGGTGAGGTGGTGGATGCTGAGTGGGAGGGTCAGGTGGGGGTAACAGTTACAGAGACCACCAACAATGGCCTCTAGGGAACGGGGCCCCACCAGCATCAGTGTTAGAAATGGCAGGGGGGGACAGTGGCCGCTGCAACAGACATCAATGAACCATTTTCCTTTTTGCAGGGTATTTTAAAAAAACACAGAGGGAAGGTTTTCTTTATTTCAGGTTTTGACACTGGGGGATTGGGCACCCCCAGAGTCAGTGTTATGTTTTTTGGGGGGTGCTGAGAGGGAGGGTCGGATGGGGGGGAGAACAGTTAGGGGGTGCCAGCAACAGACATTGATGGACATAGAAACATAGACTTCGATGGCAGATAAGGACTGCTTGGCCCACCCAGTCTGCCCATTTCCCTACCTATTGGATAGCTACAGATCCTAGTTAACCAACAGCCTACTTCTTCCTAACCCCCACCAGAATTTCCTAATATCTGTCTCATGCATTCTTGAATACCCCCACTGTATTTGACTCCACGACCTCCTCAGGAAGGTCATTCCATGTGCCCACCACCCTGTCTGTGAAAAAAATACTTCCTCACATGCCCCTTGAGTTATCCCCCCTCTATCTTCAAATTGTCCCCCCTTGTTCTTACTCATCTCTTTTTCTGAAAGATGCCACCCTCTTGGACTTTGTCGATTCCCTTGTGGTACTTGAAAGTGTCTATCATGTCCCCCCCCCTTTCCTCAAAGGTATACATATTAAGCTTCTTTAGTCTCTCTTCGTATGACTTCTAGTGCAGACCCTGCACCATTTTAGTTGCCCTTCTCTGGGCTGCTTCCATTCTGTCTATGCTCTTGAGGAGATGAACTGTTTTCTTCATTACAGGCAATATATTTGTAACCTCCCCCCCCGGCCCCCTCATCGAGGGGCATAAATCATCATCGCAGTTGTTTCAGAGGGCATAAGGGAGGACTACATCAAGTGCAACACCTGAGCCAGTGCACCCCCAAATAAGATAGAAAAAAAATATCTGTCCTACCTTTCACTGACTTCATTTCCAGGGGCACTCTCAATCTCACCTCCAATTCTGGAACTGTTTGTCCCCTGAACACTGACCACCAGGCTAGAGATGCAGTGAATTTAAATTTCGCTGGCAAAATGGGCACTTCGCATTGTCACTCTGCTACACAGAGTGGCCAATATGAAAGGTTCACTTTGCCTTGTAATTATTACTTTGAGCTGTCATTCCGCCTTAACATGAAGTAAGGCGAAGTGACAACAATACTGGCAGTTCCACACACACACACACGCACACACACACACACACACACACACTCACCAGAATTAATGTTCATCCCCAAAATGCTACTGTCTTGTGTCCAGAAAACTCCCCAGTGCTGAAGAAGTGAAATGAGAGCGTAACAAGACATGCAAAGTCTCCCAGAATTAATGGTGCACTCAGTCATGTGTGCAGTGGTCACACATAGTCACCAGAGTTAATGCGCATCCCCAAAATGCTACTGCCGTGTGTCCAGAAAACTCCCCAGTGCTGATGAAGTGAACTGAGAGTGTAACAAGAAATGCAAAGTCTTCCAGAATTAATGGCGCACTCAGTCATGCACGCAGTGGTCACACACAGTCACCAGAATTAATGTGCATCCCCAAAATGCTACTGTCTTGTGTCCAGAAAATTCCCCAGTGCTGACAAAGTGAAATGAGAGTGTAACAAGAAATGCAAAGTCTCCCAGAATTAATGGATCACTCAGTGATGCGCGCAGTGGTCACACACAGTCACCAGAATTAATGTGCATCCCCAAAATGCTGCTGTCTTGTGTCCAGAAAATTCCCCAGTGCTGACAAAGTGAAATGAGAGCATAACAAGAAATGCAAAGTCTCCTAGAATTAATGGTGCACTGCAAATGCATAGACAGATTAAGATTGCGCTGCGCACTCAAGAGATGCAGATGCAAAGGCACAACACCTAACCAGTGCTTACAAGTCACAAATCCAAATCTGGAAAAGAATACCTTTTTCCGGTTGGGGGGGTAGTGCATGGCAGTAACAGTCCACTACTAGTAAAGATACCACAGAGCAGTACAAAAAATGCATGCAGGTGCAGTGGATAGCAGGTTCACATTGCTGCAATTAGTCTGAGGGACAATAAAAGGTGTCTGATTTTATGGTATGCATCGCACACACACACACTCACACACACACTACAAGTAATGCGTAGCGAATTGAAAACCTTTAGTAATATAACCAAATGTTTTAAACAAACTGAAATTATACACTGCTGCTGCACCACAACAATCAACAAAAAATTTAAAGAATTAATGAAAATATTACTGTGTGTACATTAACACAGTTATATAAGAAAACTATAACCAAAACAGAAAGACTGCCTTTTTCTCCCACTTAATCTACCTACAACGCAGCTACACACCCCCAGCACACTTCACAGTACATAGACTGACTGTTCTAAATTAACATTCAAAATCCACACACAAACAATACACACTCAATGATATAGGCACAGAAGGGTTTCCTACAATTGATGTACTAAATTTTGAGCAAAAAAAAAGAATCAAAAAGGCATTTTTAACAGCTTTTAGAGGTTTTGAATTGCAGAGCTCTAAGAGCAAACTGTCTCCTGCTACCACTAAGCACACACTACCCAGAACTGAGGCTGTGCAGAACAATCTAGTGCCCATGTAACCTGCAGTCCCATGAATCCCTGCAGAATTCACCTTGGAGCTCAATTACAAGGCGAAGTACATTGATTTCAATGTACTTTGCCTTAAAATTGGTGGAGAAGTGGTTTGGGAAAGGTGGAATAACGTGAAGTCATTGGTTTCAATAGACTTCTGTTTCCTCATTATGGCCTGAAGTACCCTTGCTTGACGGTCAGGATTCTCTCATGGATTCCGTGTTACTCCGAGAATCACTTCACGGAGTGAATTTTAGCCACTTCGCCCACCACTACACCGGACCAGGATCTCCGAACTGCAACTGCCTGACTCTTCTGAGCCCCAGAGCCTCTTGATTCCCAGTGCATCCTGATGGATGCCTTTTGGAATTACAACTTATGAAACGAATTAGACACAAGGGAGGGAGCTTTCCATTTCATTTATCTCCCTTCCAAACTTAAATAATTATTGCCAAATTTCTTCCAAACTAGCCTCTTTATGTAGCTTCTGCATCCCAAATGATTCCAGGAATGCAAGGGTCACATCCTTTATTGAATAAATAAAGCAGCTCCCTGGGGCTATCTGAACTTTTTTTTACAAAATACCCAGGCTGAACATTCTGAACTGCAATAACTGTTTAGAGGCAGAACGAGTAGGGCTCCTTCCTCTGACTTCTTGGATAATTTACCCAAGGACCCTCCCTGCTTAGAAAACTCAAAGACTCCTGGTTCACTGGTGCTGGTAAGCCAAATCTTTTTTTCTTTTTCTCTATTTTGGGTAACACATTCTCTGTCTGGTCTTGCACTGGTCACTGCCCTATCTCTAGTGTGGGAAAGTGTGCTGCTTCTCCCACCTGGCCCCTGGACCTTGGCCCAAATCCCAAGGGGTACCAGGATTTTTTCCTCCGACCAAGACCCTGTAACCCTCTTATTCTTGCTTTACACGGAATCTAAACCTGCTAGTGCTCCCAACCTCATAGCACCCGTTCCCTCACTTACAGCTCAGCCTTTCCTTTTCCACTACTCTCCACTGGTGCAGTGGCCCTCAAACCCAGCCTTGCTCCAGAACCTGAGCTACCCTGTAACGGACTGCCATGCCACAGGAGAGCTCCTGGGCCCTGCCACCACCCAGGCCCCTCTGAGCAGCCCACCTCTGCAGATAGCACCCAAAATCCTCTTTTCTGCTCCCAGCTGACCCTTCTGGAGGATCCAGCCTCAGGCCCACATCCCTGTCATGCAACTTGGGCTTGCGGTAGGCTCCAGCCTAAGGCCACTCTCCAAGGTCTGTCCCAAGACCAGCGACACGCCCAGCCCTTTAATGCCGACTCTCCAGGACCTGCCCCTCCAAGCAGGTTCCCTAAATTGGGTGTTGGGCCCCCGTGGCTCCCTCTGTCCTCACCACCCTGACACACCAGGTATGAAGAAGAGCCACAACCACCGGCTCCCCCCCATGGGGACCCTGCCACTGTCCCCACAGCCCTGGAAGCCTAAGCAAATTACTTCAGGGGATCTCTAAGGGCTCCTGCCTATCCTGGCCTCCTACTGCCACCTGCACCTCCCTTACCCTGATGATGCAGGACCTGGCTGACCATCCTCCCCATGGGGCTTCCTTCCCAGCTCCTCGACACCACATCATTGCAGAGGCCATTCCTGACTGCCACTTGGGAGGGGCTTACTACCCACAGGCCCAGCTGGACCACCGAACTCCCTTCTTGACTGCCTACTCTGCTCCTCCAGCTCCCCCCTTCCAGTCACAGGCCTAACGCAGAGCTGGAAAAGGCCCCCAAACTTCCTGTCTCCAGCCTTATATACCTTCCTTAACCTGCCATCTGCTGCCACCTTGAGGAGTCCAGCAAGTATTGACCCCAAGAGCACTAATAAAATCCTTAGCTCAGGGGGTGGGGAGGGTTCTACATGGCAGCATAAGCCACTCCCACAAGGGGGGGCTTACATATTTAATAAAAATGACACTGGAGGATTGAGCACCCACAGTGTCAGTGTGATATTTGTTGGGAGTTGTGGAGTGGTGGGTGCTGAGAGGAAGGGTCGGGTGGGGGGAGAACAGTTACGGAGCGCCAACAGCAGACATCGATGGACAGTTTTCTTTGTTGGAATGTTAAGAATGCCTGTGACTTTGGGCATGTGCATTAGCATGGATGGTAATGCGCATGCCAGGGTCATGGATCCAAACACTGGCTCCTGAAGTTGAAAACTACTCGGCTGTTTGCTGATGCAGCTTCATGCAGATCAAAGGACTGAAGCCCTCTCTGACTGGGGCAGCTTTGGTCCTTTAAAGTGCAAGAAGTTTCTGCCCACAAAGCTGAGAGCTGCATCAGACCACAGTGCTTGGTCATTGGTGACTGCCGAATCCCTGGTATTGTGAACTGCAATGGGCTTGGCAGTGACACACCTCCCAAATCCCCTTGTACTCATCCCAAAACATTTTTGCTGCTTGCGCATCAAGCATAAAAATGCAGAGGACCTAATATGGAGCCCAGAGGGACACCCTCAGTAGTGCTCAATTTATCTGATGTGGTGTTCCATTACTTAACCTGTTGCTTTTGGTTGTACATATACTCGGCTTTTTGGGTGCCAAAGCAGGATTTTTTCAAACTTCTTTCCTGCCTGCTGAGCATTTCTGTTAATGGGGTTTTCATGCTGCAAAATCATCCTACTGGATAACGTTTTTACCTAACTACTGCTAATTTTGCTGTTTTTTTTTCAAATCCTAGCTTTGTAATCTGCTGTTTCATTTATTTTCTGCTGCTTGTACTAGCCAATTTTGTGTCACTTTTTTTTTGGTTCTATTTTTATTGCTATTTTGAACTTTTACTTCTTTGCCGTTTTCCACCCTACAAGCTCCCCATTTTCCTTGGTCCCTTAACAGCTGTAACCCCTCTCAGACCAGAGTGTTTTTGCCCTGACACGGCTTTTCCTCCTTGGATTATCCTGAAATTCCTCTGCCTTTTCTCTTCCTCTGCCTAGTGCCCACCTCCCGACACCATTCCTGCTTTTCATTTTCTTTAATTCTATATCTTTTGTGGTAACTTTCCATGACATTCCTTCTGACCCTTTAAGCTATCTACTACTCTCCTACCCTCCTAGCCCCTGTCTGCCTTTTTTCTCTGCTGCTACAGTAATTTGGAGCCTTTTAACTTTCCCTCCTTGGCTAGAAGCCAGCTCTTTCTGACCCCCCCCCCCAGCCTGCTAATTTCCATTTTTCTTTGTCTGCCCAGTCAGCCTGAAGCAGATCAGCACCACTCCCTAGTAACCTGCTGGTGAGCTGACTTTTCACTAAATATAGGAATCCGAAGCCTCGTTTCACTAAACTAATTACATACTGACAGTCTGCATACTGCATAGATTTTACATAACTAGGGTTGACAGTGACCCTTTAAAGTTCGTCTGCCAAATTGTGGACCAGCTCTCCAACCTGCCCAGATCCTCCCTTAGTTCTCTTCTCCCTTCCTCCATGTCTATTCTTGAACAGATCTTACCCTTTGTACCTTCACCCATCACAGATGAAAATATTAAAGAGGGACTTCCGGTGACGTCATGCAGCGGTGAGCAGCCTAGAGCGCGAGGCTCCCCCAAGAATTTAATTAAAGTTTCCCTAAACTAAGTTACAGCTGAGATTTTCGTCGGTTTTAAAAGAAAATCGGGAAGGCATGTCTAAGCGGAGGGGAAAGGATAAAAAAGAGTCACCGACACGCCTGGATCCCGACAGATTAAGAAGGGAGGATTCCGACAGTGAGGACTCGCAGGCTTCCTCGGCGTCCCGATGCAGTACAGCGCAGACCGACCAGGTCCCAAACTCCATATTACAAAAACAAATGACCCAGATGCTCTCGGAGATCAGAGATTTCCGGAAAGAAATGCGGAGCACAGTAGCCGGCCTGAGGACTGATCTGAATAAATTGGATAAAAACAAGAGTCCTTTGAAGAGCAGCTAACGAAAACAGATCGGAGGATGGATGAGGCCGAAGGGTTATAACACAACTCCACTCCCAGGTCTCGGCCCTACAACACCGAGCGGAAGATGCAGAGTGCAGAAGCCGTAGGAACAATATACGTTTATCGGGACTCCCAGAGGGTGCAGAATCTACTGAATTCATTCCATATATGCAGAATTTATTACGGGAATCCTCACCCTACCTGAGAGGCATCACGTTGGAACTGGAGCCGGGTCCACCGCACATTAGGCCAAGGCCACCATCGGGAGCTCGGCCAAGATCCATCCTCATTAAGTTCCTGCGATATCAGGAAAAGGAAACAGTGCTCTATACTGCTTGGAAGCAAGGAAAAGTCCTTTTTGGTAATAATAGGCTTTTCTTTGAGAACGATTTCGCCCCAGAAGTGATGGCACGTCGGAAAACGTTTTTCCCGATTATGAAAGCTCTTAAAGGGGCAGGGATCCGATTTCGATCTCTATACCCAGCAAAGCTATTAATTAATTTTAAAGAGGGCACAGTAATATGTGAGAGTGCTGCCGAGGCGAAGAAGGAGCTACTAACCAGGAAGATCGAGTTCTCAGGGCTGGACATGAAGAATAAGACCCCTCTTGCGGCTAAGTTAGCTCAGAAGGTGTGGTCAGTGGAACAGAGAGAATCAAGGAAGAAACAGGGAGCTGAGGCCCTACTGACAGTCATGAAGGCACTTAGAGCAAATGCACAGGAGCCCCCAGCCCCTGAACAGGGATCCAATGAAGAGCCTACTTGAGAACTGAAATAATGAACTAGTGGAAGCTGTGGATATGTTACCCTGGATGTTGGGACTGATACCTGTCTCCCTGCTGAGGCCTTGAACTCTTGAGCTCCCCCCCTTTTTTTTTTTTCTTCTCCCCCCCCATTCCCTCCTCCCGCTCCCCTCCTTCCCTTCCCCATCTCTTACCTGAGTATCCCCCTGGTTTCGCCCTCCTTTCCTTCCTCTTCCTTCCCTGCTTTTCCCTAACTTGTTTATGTCTGTTTTTGACTCTGTGGGGGGTCTGGGTTGGGAACTGTGGAGGGGACAGTGGGTGGAGGAGGCGGAGGAACTGGGGGTCGTCCTGGTGCTCCGGATCCCTTGACCTGTCGGTTCTATATTCAGGCCGGGGAACCATGGGTGGGACCCTGGTCACTACCATGAATTGGATGATATGCTCAGGGAAGTGATTGCCTGATAGGTGGGGTGGGGACTGGCGGGGATAATTCTGGGTCCACAGGACAGGTATAGATATGTGCTTTTGTCCTCGGCTCAACGAGCCGCTGCCGAGGAAGGTTCACCACCACGAGGTGGTGAATCGAAGGATCACCAGGCGGGGTTTTTTCATGGATTGGTCTGGTGGGGGGGGCGCGAGTTTGGCTATAAGGGAAGTGAAAATCCTGAGAGCTGAGGACCCGGACTCCCGGGATCGAAGGGCTTGAGATGGATCAGTGTGGAGGAACTGACCCATCTGGGGTTGTGAACTGTGGGGGGTGACCCTTGTACTATACGGGTGTGCTCGCACAGACCCCATCGGCAGTACCTGGGCCTTTTCGCTGTGGACCCTACGGGTCGCCGGGGTAGGAGTCACCACCAGCTTGGAGGCTGGCTGCTGGGGGAACTGTAAAATTCCTTGTACGACCCAGATGAGGATTGTTACCTTGGGGGTGGAGTGTCTCCCCCCTCCCCCCCAGTCCCTTGGACAGGCTGCTGAGCCACTGCGAAAAATCACTCAAACACCACTGCAGTGGAAGCCTCTGTCTGGAGGCGGGGGGACACCTAAAATACACCTCGGTCTCCCTTCCCGTCCGGTGGTCCGCTGCGAAACTGCCCTACCCCACACTAATGCAGGCCACCAGTTCTGGTCAATAAGATTGGGGCACTGCGGCAGGCCCTGGACATCGACTCTCCTGGGACGCCTGCGGTTTCTTGGAGCCCCCCCTCAGGCTGCTTAAGCTGAATAGCAATAGATACCTCTGGTATGAAGCTCTGAACTTGATCCAAAATCACACAGTTGGGTTGGGGCGATAGCCACCAACTTGAGCGCTGGAGGGGCGGAGGTTCCGTGAATATTTCAATTAGGAGGTGCTTCCCTCTCATATGAACAGTCTCTGGGGGGCCGAGGGCTCGAACCCTAGGAGGGACGTAAGTCACCAAACCCAACTACCTTTTTCCCTTAGGGTACTAGTTACCCTGGTCCTCAGACAATAGAGGACCTTACTAGTAGGACTCTCAGATCCTGCTATCGGTCTAGGTGTAACCTAGCTCTGTGGAAGTACCATTGGTCAGGTATTGTTTAGTGTAGCCATGTTGGCTGTTAGATTGTTCGCATTTATGAATGTTTTTACATTTTTCTATATAGGTTTTGGTAATAGGTCATCAACCTCATTCTGGTCTCTAATATTACGTAAGGCTCAGGTTCCATGTCGCCTTTTGGGGGGGGAGGGGTGCGAGGGACCCAGAGTTCCTCCCATTGACATGCTGAACACTTCAAAACTGAAACTGCTCTCATTAAACGTAAATGGGTTGGCATCTCCGATTAAAAGGGCTAGAACTTTGGCGTATCTTAAAAGAACCAAATCAGATATAGTATTTCTGCAGGAGACGCACATGATTCAGTCGGAACACGCCAAATTGGCCAAATTGAGCAGAGGCCAGGTGCTGAGTGCATCGTACAAAGGAGGTAGGAGCAGAGGTGTCGCCATTATCATTCCCCCCATACCAAGTTCCAGCCAGAGCGAACATGGTCTGACCCGGAGGGTCGTATGGTATTAACCTGTGGGAAGCTAAATGATAGGGAAGTCACACTAGCAGATATATATTTTCCCCCCGGGGGCCACTACAACCCAGCTGAAACCCCTGCTAGATAAGGTGGTGAATTTCACTAAAGGTGTTTTACTGTTGGCCGGAGATCTAAATCTATTAACAGACCCAAATATAGACTCCACAAAAGTGAACCCACAGAAGCTGACTGCGACACAGAGATTCTTTAAAAGATTCACCTCTGAGGTTGGGTGGTGTGACATCTGGAGACAATTACACCCGCGCACAAGGGATTATACCTATTATTCCGCGGTGCACCACACATATTCCAGGATAGATTATGTCTACACGCAAGTAGAAAATGTGCAACTGGTACGCGATGCACAGATTGGAGACATGCTTATCTCAGACCATGCACCAATCTGCACGGTCTGGGACCTGGGTGACCAACCTAAGAGCACTCAATGGAGGCTGAACCCTTTCTACCTCCGCACAAAAGAATTCAGGGAATTTGTCTCCGACAGGATTTCTGAGATTATGGCTGATAACCCAGCTGGAGATGTGGGCCCCGCTGTCCACTGGGACACAATAAAAACGGTCCTAAGGGGGCATATAATTAAATACTTGGCACAGAAAAAAAGACAGCGTGAGGAACATAGGAGAGTGCTTGAGGAGACCCTACATTTTTTACAGCTAGCTCATAAACAGGGAGATGACTCCCTCTTACCTCTGATAAAACACACCAGACAAGAACTAGACAAACTCGCCATACAACAAACCGAAATAGCCCTGGCCTTCCTGAAGCAAAGATTCTACGAAGTGGGACCCCAGGCAACACGTCTGCTTGCATATCAGGCCCGTAAAAGAAGAAAAGCTGCCACAGTGGGTAGTATTAGGCACCCGGTAGGAGGACAACCTCTTACTAAAACACACGAAGTGGCAGAAGCGTTTCGAGCCTGCTATAACAATCTGTACACCCCGGAGTCAACTCCATCCCCAGAAAGCATCTCCGCTTATATCGAGTCCTCACTCTGCCCACACTAGAAGAACAAAGTAAAAAGAACCTTACTCGGCCTATTACTACAAGCGAAATAACACAAACCATTGCCAATTCTAAATCGCAGAAGGCCCCAGGCCCCGACGGATATGGAGCGGAATTCTATAAAGCCACTAAGACCAAAGTCCTTCCTATGCTTGAGCGGGTATTTAATTCGATACTACAGGGTGAGCAGCCCCCAGTCACATGGTCATATGCGACCATATCAGTAATTCCCAAACCAGGGAAGAACCCTCAAGAATGCGGATCATATAGGCCAATATCAGTACTAAATCAGGATTATAAAATATTCATAAGTATTATAGCTAATCGAATGGATCAAGTGCTCCCTACGTTGATACATAGGGACCAGACGGGTTTCGTGAGAACGCGTACTACTACTGATAATATCAGACGCACCCTGCATCTGGTCAATCAGATGAGTATTTCCGGCACCCCTGCAGTAGTGATCAGCCTTGATGCAGAAAAGGCCTTTGACAGAGTAGCATGGCCTTTTCTATACTCTACTTTACAGCGCTTTGGTTTTCCGCGGGTCTTGTTCAGGGTACTTGCAGGGCATCTATTCTGCCCTCGGCCTGTGTGAGAGTCAACGGTCACCACTAGAATATTTCCAGCTCCAGAGAAGTACACGCCAGGCTGCCCACTGTCCCGTCTGCTGTTTGCACTGACTATAGAGCCGTTGGCACAAAGATTAGGAGCACCCTAAAATTAGAGGAATTACAATCGGGAAACAGAGCACCGAATTTCCTATATGCGATGATATCCTGCTGTACCTACAAGACCCAGAACAATCCATTTTAGCAGTAAGACAAGCCCTAGATGAATATGGGAACTGTCAGGTTATAAGCTGAATTTGACTAAAACTGAACTGCTCACATTTAATTACACCCTACTCAAAAATAACCAAAGCTCTCCCAGGTAGGTGGAATCTGGTGAAACTAAAATACCTAGGAGTATATATTCCCCGAGAAGGTACTCACTACTACAAATACAACTATTCCCCCTTTATGATACAATTAAAGCAAGACCTTCAGGCCTGGTCAGTTATTCCGTTGAGTATGGTGAAAAGAATAGAGCTTATTAGGATGATAACTCTCCCCAGAGCACTGTACCTTTTCAAAACATCCCTCTTGCTGTCTCTCAAACTTTCTTTAAAGAAATAAACCTATCACTGCGGAAATTTGTTTGGACTGGGAAGAAACCCCGGATAAGTCTTAAAGTGCTGACATTGGCAAGAAATGACGGGGGTCTTGCGCTCCCGGATTTAAAACGCTATCAACAGGCAATAACAATGATGAATATAATGGCAAGGCAGAACAGAGTTGTCCATCCACACTGGATTGACATGGAAAGAGTATTAATAAACAATGCTACCTTTTACTGGACAATTTATAGCCCAAATCCAGTGGAGAAGGTCCTCCCAAGTATCGGGCCCTGGTTGATAGCACAATTTCAAAACTGGAATTTGATTAAAAAGTCATACGGACTGTCACCCTATTTGTCCCTTCTTTGCCCGATATGGGCACTCCCTGATTTCCCCCCTAACAACTTGGATGCTAGATTTGGCGACTGGGCTGACCTTGGCCTACGATATATCCCACAAATAATGACACAGGGTGTAATCTGGTCGTATGCGGAACTCCAGGAGAAGTTCCGCTTGCCAGGCAAAGACTTTTTCTGTTTTCTACAAATTAGGCATTATATAGAAAGGCTCCCCTTAGAACTACGAGACCCGCAAAATTACTCGGCATTAATAAAATGCCAGATGGCTCTGAACGAATCTGGGAAGAGGGAGCATTTAGTTTCTATATATTACCAGGCTTTAAATATGCAGGGTGAAAGGGCTACCGAAAACATCCGAGAGCAATGGAGGGAGGAATCTGGCAATCAGTTAACTATAGCAGACTGGAGGTTGGCCTGTAACAATTCTTCCAAAGTCACAAGTTCACACCAATGGCGAGAATTTGCCTGGGAATTACTGATTAGATATTTCAGGTCCCCCAAAGTCACTAGGCACTATTCCCAGGATCACTCAGCCAGCTGCTGGAGGGAATGTGGTGAGCTGGAGGCTAACCTGACACACATTATGTGGTCCTGCCCAATGCTTTCAAACTTCATAAAACAATTGGAGAAGCAACTGCAGCAATTAATTGACCCACTTTTCCGTCTAACGCCGGAGATTTATCTTTTCTTACTTTCCCAAGCACTATAGTGTCTTAATACTAGATATTTACTTGCAATACTTATTACAGCAGCCAAAAAAGTATTGACTAAACTTTGGACGACAGCTCAACCACCAACGATACGAGATTGGTGGAATATTACAATACAAATCCATAATATGGAAAAGATTACATATAACATAAATGACCGCAGAGAGCAGTTTGGTATGAGATGGGTTAAGTGGCAGCTGTATTACATGCTGATAGACCCCACCTTTGTGCCTTGACTCGTGTCCATTTGAGGGAAAAATCGATGCTCCCGCTCAGTTGAGCAGTTTTCAGCCTGGTGGGGCCTCCTTGGTGCTCCCCGTTCTTCTCCCCCTCCCCCCTTTTTCTTTTTCTCTCCATTTATCTTGCCCCTCCCAAAGACAGAAAATATCAGGAATTCAATAAGGGTGATGGCCGTGATACCGACCCAGACCAGAATGAGGGGCTCTAATGACCTTGAGGGAAGAATGGGGAAAATATTTTAGTGAATTAATAAATATGAGATCTTGCTGCAGGATTAAATGTTTAGGGCTTCCCACATGAGAGTAGTTGATCACATTGAACAATTGGATGAAGTTTTTGACTCTGAGCTTGAGATGTATTTGAACTTTATAATCAATGTTGCAAAAAGACCAGGTGTGAACGTGATATGTAATGTAATGAAAGTGGACCTACCTGTAAATAAGTTTAAATACAACTAATAAAAAGAAGAATTAAAAAAAAAAAAAGAAAATATTAAAGAGGACCAGTCCTAGTACCGACCCCTGAGGTACCCTGTTGGTCACTTCCCTTACCTCTGATAACTCCCCATTGACTACCACCCTCTGTGTTCTACCCCTCATCCAGCTCTCTGCCCAATTCATTATCTTTCCCTCTACCTCAAGGTCCCTAATCTTTCTGACCAGCCTTCTGTGTCGGACTGAGTCAAAGGCCTGGCAGAAGTCGAGGTGTACTGTAACCCCCCTCTGGGGGCTTACCTGGTGTTTTTCTGTTTCCTCCCTGGTTTTTCTGGTGCCCCAGGTCCCCAATTCTTTTCTGCCCCAGTGTGTTGTTTTCAGCCCTTCGGCATAATCCTAAGTGCGAGCTGCCGTATATTCCTCAAGCAGCACCACAAGACGCGCTTCTCCTAGCGGATGTGAAGACCGCCATTGCAGTCCAAAACAGGGAGTTGTCCATGGTCCCAGTGCCACTCCTTACATTCTTGGGGACCAGAGACCTGAAGGAGATCAGGCAGAAGCCCGTAGCAGTGATAAAACAAGAGTATAAACAGTGGGGTCACTCGAGGGTCATGAATAATAATGAGCGGCCCCATGAATATTAATGAGTGCTGCCTGCCACCTAGGGGCATGGTGTTGCAGCAGCAGCAGCAGTGATAGTAAAACTGCTGGGGCAACTAAGATGAGAGTGGGCTTGTTTAAAAGGGGACAGTTGGGGCTACAGTCCGGTTGGGGAGCTCATTTGGATACAGTAATGTGTTGGGCTGCACCAGACTTGAAAAGGAGAGAAACTGCACTAAACTGTATGGGACTCCATGTAAACAAATGGGAGCTGACATGTTTGTGGCACTTAACCCCAAAATTGCAGCCAATTAGTGATCTAGGTGCCCAAACTGGACTCAAGGGACTCCTGGGAGAAGGAGGGGACTAATTCAAGCGTCTAGATCATGCCCCAATAAATGAGCAGGAAATATTGACCTCTATGGATATCGAATATTGATAGGCTCCATCAGCCAATCAGGACTCTGGGGTTTCGGCTGAAACAGTGTGGACTTTCTGGGATTTCTTCAGTCTGTTCCCAGGCTCTGTATGAGTCAGGACTATTATGTGAGAGTAGACGTTGAGCTTCGGGGGCTTACCCAGGCCCCATTTGGAGATTTGCTGGTTAGCAGAAGTGTACTGGAAAGGGGAATGAAGGAAAAGAGACTGAGCTGTGATTCTGATTCTCCGGGTACTTGCTGCAGGACAGAATTGAGAAGGGGAAAGAGAGGAAGAGACTGAATGGTGATCCTGTTTTCTCCAGGTAATGAGAAGTTGCTTTCCTATTGTTGGGAGAAAGACTGCGGATTATCAGTAGTGCTACAGTTATTGCTGAGAGGTCCTTTGCTTGTGGGGGACTGTAATTGCAATTCTAAAGAGGCAGACTGTCTCTGGTCATCGAGGTGCTAGCCGAGAGCTGTGTGTGTGTGTGTCTGTCCTGTGTGAACTGGTTAAAGTGGCTGAGAGAGGCTCAGCTACAGCCGAAGAAAAGGTTTGGACTCTGCTTAACTGGAAAGTGAGAATTGGTGTGCAGGGGGCTGTTGTTCCTGGATTCCCCCCCTGTTGGATTGCACCGGTGCTTATTGGAATAGAGGCTAGTACCCACTCAGATTGGCACTGGACATTATTGGAGCGACTGCCTGAAAACCTAACTTGCTTAGAACTCAGTGCAGGGACTGCAGGAGGGCCCCCACCATTTGGGAGTCCTCACCCAGAGCCAGGAAGGGAACTTGCTGACCCCTCCCAAGTGGGACTCACTGTTTCAGGGGGTCACCGGCACTTGCTGTGGTGCTAGGGCACCTGCTACCCATCGGGGAGCCAGTCTGTGCAGCCACTGTGTTGGGCTTTCTGGGGCTGGTGTTGTCCTGCCACAGTGCTCGCAATGAGCCAGAAGCAGTTGAAGGTGACAAGCGTCAGAACTACAATCAAGGTGACCAGCTGCAAGATCCTCAAGGAGGTTCCATCCCGTCAGCGGGATCCTGGCTAGCCTATTCCTGTTTTGTTGCACTAACACAAGCAGCTCCATTTTCCCCAGTGCTGAGATTGACAAACCATGAGTACCCAGGACCTGGTTCCTGGGAGGGAAAAGAGGACTTGGTCTTTTTCTCAAAATCTAAGTTTTCTACAATATCTCAGGGCCCCAACAGCCAGCCAACCCATGGCACCGATCAGGCCTGCACATAGTGGGTACCCCTAGAGACAATTTGGGGATACTGGTACCAGTGGGGGTGGGCTTGGCCTGCCGGCCAAGCTTTTTATTGTTGCATATCACACTAACCTGTTTTCTTTTCACAGCCACCCTATGTTCAGCTATCTCCTCCCTAGTCCTTACCCCCCCTGAATAAAGCTGTGAATTTGTTTGTTGAAACTGCTGTGTTAGTGAAATTGATTGCATGTGCTTACTGCTGAGATATACAGTATGGTTTATGGTGGAACAAGGTATTTGAGGGCACAGTGTGTGCAGTGGTTGGCTGGGGAGGTGGGGAGGTACAGTATCCCAGCAGGCTGTACCAAGTGGATACCTGGGCCACTAGCACTTTACTCTGAGTGGAGGCACTGCACTATTATCAATATTTCTGGGACCAAACCCCCAATTGTCACCGTAGCAGGACCCAGGGCCCCTTGCCTGGTATCGGGGACAGCTGGCAAGGGGGGGTAGCCCACTGGCATACGGTGTGGGGCTACAATACTATATCACTTGCCTGCCCCTTGTCAACTGCTGTGGTAGCCCAGTTGAAAAACACAATCAGATTTGTCTGCTCATTGTCCTCATTAACATAGTCAGAATTTTATTAAATACCAGACCCTCAAGCACTTTTTCCAGAGACAGCAGCACGGAAATGAGTCTATAATTACTCAGTGATTTTGTTGTCCCACTTTCAAAACCAGGCCAACATTTGCATTTCTCCAAATATTGGGGACAACCCCCATAATCAAGGACAAACTGAATGCCCTAATTAGTGGAACTGATATGACTCTTGCTGGCAGTTGTAATAGCTTTGATTCTAGACCACTGCACCTGGGCTTTTTGTTGGGAGGCAACCAAGTTAATAACTTTTACTTTTTATGTTGGCTCGCACATGCGCAGACAACATATTGTGGTAGTAGAAGATTTGGAGGCGCGGTCACTTTTGGGGGAATGTAGGGCACGCATCAGTAGGTGCGTCCCTCATTCCCACATCAGCCTGCATGCCAGTGCCACACCATGCATACTTAATGTGGCGACCACATCAAACGAAAGGTCCGCTGCAATGCGAGCAAAGCTCGTCGTACGCAGCGGACCTCCCGACGTGCTTTCCCTGGTGAGAAAAAACATTTAACATGGTGGCACACTGCCTGGCATAATGCTAACTTTGGGGGTGCCCAATCTCCTGTTGGCATGCCCCTGCCCCAATGTATGTGCCAACAGAAGAGTCTCCCGTCGGCATAATGCACCCCCATTTGTTTGTGCCGAGGGGTGCCACAAACCTTCAGCTCTTGCCCCTTGCTTTCATCGTAGTGTGCGATGGGGTGCCCAATCCCCGTCGGCTATAGCATCCCCAAAACATGGGTGGCACACTGGGAGCCCACTGCACGTGCCAAATTGCCCTGATAAAGAAAACGTCCTGCAATTTTTTTTATTTTAACCCTTAAAGAAGAAAACGGTCCTCGCGGTCTCCCTGCCCCTCCCACAACCCGCGCCCACCCTCTCGCACCCTGCCTCCCCAAGCCCCCACCCCATACTTACCTCCAGAGCTGGCGCGATGATCTTGATGGACGGGAACGCGTCTGCACTCTTCAAAGCCGACCGCGAACTGAGGAAATGCTGGTAAGCTGTATAATGGTATAAATAGGGTTTTTTCAACTTTGGTGCATATCTCGGGCATTTTTTGGAATTTTTGCACCAAATTTTCAACATGGGGTTATTGGGACCACTCCTTATGAATTCTGTCACTGTCATGGCGTTATTCGGTCCCAAAAGGTGATTTCGCAGTCACTGCGCGGAATCACCTTTCGGGACCGAGTAATGAAACGATAGTTCCACTGTTCATGAGGGGGGCTCTCAAAAAGTCTATGCTGCAAATTTCGTGAAAAAATCAAAAAAATGGCTGTTTTACGAGCATGCATTCCGCTGTTTCCACGCACGCGCGTAACTTCGTGAATTTGTAATATTTTCACTCCAGATTTTCAAAATTGGCATTTTTCCACACCTCCTTATGAACAGTATAGCTGTCATTTTACATATCCTGGCTAAAATGTGTTTTCGCATGTCCGGCGCAGAATAGCGCGGTTGCTGTGCAAAATCCATTTTCAGGACAGTTTGAGAAAATGACAGTGACACTGTTCATGAGCAGAGGTCCTAAAATGCCTGTGCTGAATGTCTGTAAAATGACTGTGTTACCAGCGTGCATTGCGCAGTTTCCACGCACCCTTGTAACTTCGCAAATTTGCAATATTTTCATGCCAGATTTTCAACACAGGCATTTTTTCACACCTCCTTATGAACAGTACAGCTGTCATTTTTCACAGCCTGCCCAAAATGTGTTTCCGCACTTGTGGCACACAATGGCGTGGTCGCTGTAGGAAATCAACTTTTGGGACAGATTAACAAAATCACAGTGCAATTGTTCATGAGGGAGGTCCAAAAATGCCTATGTTGAAAATATGGCTAAAAAACTCCCCAAAATAATTGGGTTACGGACGTGTGTTGCGCAGTTTCTATGCATGCTCATGACTTCACCAATTTTTCATATTTTCACTCCAGATTTTCAACATTGCCATTTTTTTACACTCTCTCATGAACAATACAGTTGTCATTTTTCACATCCTGCCCAAAATGTGTTTTCGACCCTGTGTCGCCAAATGGCATAGCCACTGTGCAAAACCACCTTTCAGCTAATAAACTGATAGTGCCACTCTTCATGAGGTGGGGTCATAAAAAGCCCATGTTGAAAATTTGGAGTGAAAATACCAACAAACACCTACAGCGTTAGGGTTTCCAACTCTAACACCCCACCCTGTAGAGACTGCCAGGTGTTGGGGGTGTAACTTGGGATCATTGGCTGTAATGCTCACACATTCCACCCCCACCCCCACCCTGCAGCCAGTGACAGGCACTGAGGTCTGCCTTGGACCGTTCGCCCCTAACGTTCACCCCATTCTCCTATACTGCACCCACCTCAGCATATTTCCTTATAGAATGGGGTAAGTATAATGCCTAAAGATCCCAAAGCATACCACAACACTTGTCAGTCTCTACAGGGTAGGGAGAGGTACAATGGCATGAGCGTTATAGCTGATGCCCCAAAGGCACACCCCAATGCCTGTCGGTCTCTACAGGCTGGGGGTGGGGTTGGCGTCACTTAAATACTTCACTGCCATTCCTATTATGCATCTCTAACTCCGGCACTACCAATGCCATGCCAGAGAGACAACATTCGGCATTGACAAATGCTTGCTTATGGTTACCATACTAAAATAAAAAGCAGGTCTAGCAACATTTTTCAGCCTGCTTACTAGCGGTCCTCTTCTGCGATCCAGAGTCAAAGGGTCAGAGCATAAAGGCACCAGCTGGGGAGCCAGCCATCAGACAGCCGCTCTGACTGCTCAGAGTGCACCTGCTTCAGCCCTCAGTAAGTACTCTGGTTCAATTCCCTTGTACTACAATGCCCCAGTGACTCTAGACTTTTGCTGCTAGTACAGCTAATTTTCTTGGCTGCAGTACTACAAGTGCTATTTTCCTAGGCTTCTATTAATTTCATCGCATATATACCTGTTTAGCGAATCGGCTGTCCTGGGCTTCCTGCACCAGTTGTGAATTTGCCTTATATTAGTGTTTAAATATGGCTCTATCAATGTGCTACTGTATCTGCATTTACTAGTACAGCCTAATTATAGTCAGAATTCTTCTCCTGTGATTTTGCTCATTTAATTGCCTGTTAAAGCTCTGTCGTTGTGGCCTCCTTATCTGGGTATAGCCCATATCCCCCCCCCCATGTTGTTTAATTTTAGCTTCTTCCTTACCAATGTGGAGCCTTTATACCCTCCCTTCTAAATTCTAATTTTTAGCCTCCTCCCTATCTGTGGGAAGCCCAAATTTCCCCTTTTTTTGTACTTTATATTTATTTGATTTTACTGCATAAAACATTCAGCACAGAATCCATAGAGGCAGGTGTACACAAGTAATAGAGGCATTACAAAAATGCAATACATCATTTTTACAGAACCACGCTTAGTAGACCCCTATATCATGTTATAGTATGAGGGAGTTGGCTAAAAAAATGCTTATCTAATATTTTACCAACAATGACTTATTGCTGCCTTGAGCAGGGAGTAACCAACATCATTTGAAAGAACAAACATACGTATCCCTACCATTGAGTCAGATACTTCTCCCCAACTACATCTTTAGCAACAACAATCGATTACCAGCTTCATTGTTTGAACTATTTAAACAGCTTAATTAACTTCCAAAGGAAAGAACAAGCAGAGTATTATGTTTAAAGCTTAACTGAAGTCCAAGAAAGCAATGCAATATTAACTGCTGAAACAACATGCTCTATTATATCTGCGGACGGTTCATAAGGAGTCAGAGACTTGTAAACCTTCATTTAGACTTTGCCCCTTATCTTAGACCAAGACTGAGAAGTGAAAGTTTTAAGCAAAACATAAATCAAGTCTTTCCCTGCAATTCAACAGATATTGGCACGCTAAAGCACTATTTGTATTTGAAAACCTCAGTATTTAACACTCGGTCACTGTCCTCCTTTTCACTGTCATTCTCTAAGTCCTTAGTTTGGAATTCCTTCTCTGTGCAATCAGTGTACTTGCCGGCTTCTCCAGGATCTGAAAATTGGTAGGTTTTGCCCCATAGAACAATCGCAGGCTAGCTGGCATGACTACACATATTGGATCCCCAACTGTCACAGGTGGGACCTTGCCCCATCAAAAGCCTTTCTCCTTTGCTTTGTCGCATAGCTTAAGTCAGGGAAAATCTGTATTTTGTTCCATTCCCAGTCCATTGAACTGCTTTTCTTTGCCTGAGTGATTATGAAGTCTTTCTCCATGACTGACCCTAACACCACTAAAAGGATCTGTGGAGGTAGCTGTCCCGATGCCATGCGTTGTCTTGCGCCATGTGGTGTAATCCTGTAAGCCCTGATTATCAAGAAATCCTGTGAACTTTGAAAGATATCTGTGAGAAAGGACTTAAAAAAAACAGATATGTCCTCTCCCTCAGCTTGCTCTGGAATGCCTAGAATTCAAACATTTGCTGCTCTGGATAAGTTTTCTAAGTTCTCAAGGTGCCTACACAGCGCCCCGTTCTCCTTCACTTGGCCTGAGAAAGTCGCCATCGCTGCTGAGGCTGATTTTGCCGCTGCCTTGGTGTCTTTTTCTAACGTTCCAAATTTGGTATCCATTATTTTGAACTGGGCAGCAAAGTCTTCCACCTTGCCATCCAATTTTTATATTACTTTGAGTAGCGTGGCATTAGTCAGCTGAGCAATCCCCTTGGCCGCCCCCGCACCAGATTCTTTACTTGGCCCAGCTCTGGAGTCTTTCAGTCGGGCTGCTTCTCCACCGGGTGCCACTTTATTTGTCCGCCCCATAGATCCGGGTTTGCCAGCAAGAAGTCCAAGTAAGCAATATCAAAATGATCAGGACAGTGGTCTCTGTCGATATGTTAAATTAGTTTGTCTGCTGAGTAAGTTTTTCTTTATAAAATACTCTGTTAAAAGCTGTTAAGTGCAGAGCTCATACAAGAAGCTGTTGCTAGCTCGGCTGCTGGCCATGCCCCCAAATTTCCCCTTTTTGTGTTCGTTGTGCATGCAAGCACAAGTGAACATGTTGATATGAGAGCTGCTAGAGAGGCATATGAGGGGTGCGAGTCCAGTGGAGAGTGCTGCTGTAGGGGATGGTCTGTGGCAGGCAAGTCAGCAAACTGTGACCTGATGACACTGGTTTTCTGAGGGGACTGGTCTGGTCATGCACTTCAAAGGACAGAGACGATGCATTAGCAGCGTGGCTCAGTCCTTTGAAGCAGAGGCGGACTGATCAGTCGGACAAGCGTGCCATTTTTTTAGTCCAACCTTACTCCTGTGACCTGTCCTGTCCTGTCCATGTGATGCAGTGTGGGTCTTAAATGCTACAATTAAAAAATGGCACTCAGAAACCAGTCAAAGTTTGCAAGTTGTGAGCTGGGAATCAGAACCAGGAACGGCAAGACAATTTAAGTCGCTATACTGATTAAACCACAGATGACAGCGTGTTTTGGCATTTTTAATGGAAATGATCATGCAGATTTGCACAGAACTACTGTAAGCTGGTGTTTCTAGCTTTTGTATATCATTTCAATACAAGCTGACATGGAAATCCAGTGTAGACAAGCAAATACCATTCATATTATTGAGCTAAATAGGGATTACCACAGACTGTTATTCACAACGAGTTAGCTCAATAATATGAATGGTATCTACTTGTCTGTGATGATTTTCCATGTCAGCTGGCATGGAAATGATGCACGAAAGCTAGCAATTACACTTAACTCTGTGCAAGTCTACGTGATCATTTTTGTTAAAAATGCCATCATGGTGAGCCTGGAATGTGTGGACTGTGCCTGCAGCAAAGAAAACTGACAATCGATATCTGTTGCTGGAGGCCCTAACTGTTCCCCAACATGACCCTCCCTGTCAGCAGGCACACACACACAAACAGTAGTGACACTGGGGGTGCTCAATCCCCAAGTGTCTTTCTATAAAATAAAGAAAACTGTCCCTCGCCCTGTTTGAAAACCATCCATCGATATCTGTTGCCACCCCCCCCAAACATAACATAGTGACCCTGGGGGTGCCCAATCCCCCAGTGTTCTCAACGTAACTGTCCTTGAAATAAAGAAAACTGTCCCTTGTCATTTTTTCCCCTGGCAGCCCCCTCCCCCAAACATTACTCAGTGACACTGGGGGGTGCCCAATCCCCCTGTGTCCTCCAACGTCTAAACAGTGTCCCTCCCAATGTATCTGGGGGTGCCCAATCCCCTGCGTCCTCCATTAATACGAAACTGTCCCTGAAATAAAGGAAACTATCCCTTATTGCTTTTTTTTTTTAAACCTGAAAAAAAGAAAATCGTCCATTGTTGTCTGCTGTTCCATTAACCACCACCCCCATTCCACCCTCCCACTCAGGACCCCCACCTCTGCACCCAATACTTACCCATCAGAGGTTCGTCGCCATACTCTTCTCTGGACCACAGACACATCTTCACTCTTCAAAGCCCAGCCGTAAACTGAGGTAAGCGCTTCAATGTACTTCAATGGAGTTTTCAGTTTCAATGTATTTCAATAGGGGTTTTCAACTTAGTGGCAAAACTTGATCATTTTTTAATATTTTTGCCTCACATTGTCAACAGACTTTTTTGGGGACCCCACTTCATGAACAAGTAAGTTACATAATGCAATTCTGTCCTGAAAGGTGATTTTGTGGCTGTTGCGCAAAATCACCTTTTGGGCAGGAGTTGAAAATTTTCTCCACCTTTGTTTATGAGATGGGGTAATAAAAAAGGCTGTGTTGAAAATTTGCTGTAAAACTGTTCAAAAACAATGAAGTTATGAGCCTGCGTTACAATTTGCGAATGCAGGCTCTTAATGTTGGTAATTTTCAATATTTGGACCCCAAATTTTAAACATAGCCATTTCTTCACAGCACCTCATGAATGTGACAGCTGTCATTTTTCAGATCCTGGCCAAAATGTTTTTTTGCATCCCAAAATGTGTATTTCGCAGTTGCTATGCGAAATCACCTTTCATGCAGGAGTTGACATTTTTTTCTGCACGTGTTCATCAGGTGGGGTCATAAGAAGGCTATGCTGAAAATCTGGACCCCATATTTTCAACATTTCCATTTCTTCACAGCACCTGATGAATGTGACTGCTATCACTTTGCAGATACTGGCCAAAATGTGTTCTTGCATCCCAAAAGGTGATTCCGCAGTTGCTGCGTGAAATCATCTTTCAGCCAGGAGTTGTACAGTTCTTCTACACTTGTTCATGAGGTGGGGTCATAAGAATGATGTGCTGAAAATTTGGGCTACAATTATTACCAAACAAGACAGTTACGCTGACCAACATCATAATTTCTACTTTGTATTGTTTAAATGTTAATAATATGATTCTTTCACTGAAGCAATTATCAAACACACACCCATGACACCAGTGCACATGGCAAACATTCAGCATTGACAAATGCTTGTTTGATCTTATACTAGTTTCCTCAAAATCAGGATGAAGCAAGTTATTTCCCGCCCATTTCTAAATTTTAAATTCTAGCTTCCTCCCATTCTGGGTGAGCCAGTGTTTTCCCTCTTTTTATTTTTATGCAAGCTTCTCCCCTACCAGATTGAAATCTATATTTCCTCCCTTCTAAATTCTAATTATTGCCCTCCTCCCTACATAGGTCAAGCCCACATTTCCCATTTTGTGTTTATATTAGTTTCCCCTACCAAGGTGAAACCTATATTCCCTCTCAAATCAAAAATTTCAATTCTGAGCTCCTCCCCTTTGGTAAAGCACATATTCCCCTTACTCAGCTTCCACTTGATTGAGTGAAGCTTGCCCATCTGTATTATATATTGGTGTGAACTATGCGGTAAGTACTGCTTTGTTTCCCTCCCACTGTGCTGCTCCAAACTTTTTCTCTCCTTAATTTCCTGTTTATCTTCACCTCCCAACCCCTTCCATGTATCCTAACCTTACCCCCATCTATCTCCTTTTCTTCTTCACCCTTACCTACCCTCCCCTCCACCAGCCTCCCTGCCTTACCCCACTCTCACTGGTATCCAGGCTGTAGTCTCTTCTCATCTCCTTGGATTTATCTCGAAGTCCTCAAGTCCCTCCAACCCTCCTACCTCCCTTATTATTCTTCCTTCTCCCCTCTTTTTCCCTCCTCTTCCCATAAGCATCTCACAGACTCTCTCAAGCTCCTTATCTCCTTGCTGCTTATAGTTGCAAGTAATATTGAGCTGAGCCTCAGCCCTCCCCCATCATCCTATCTCCCCAAAATGAGAGTGGCCCATGTGAACATCGCAGTCTTCTCCCCAAAACTGACCAGTAGCAACCGCTCATGGTTAACTTCAAGCCTAATGTGTTCATGATCTGGAAATCTTGGCTCTCCCCAGCATCACTGATTCCTTTGTTACCATCCCCAGTTTCTCCATAGTGGGAGGGGGGGGCGATATTAACCATCTACCTCTTCTTAAACATCCAGTTTGAGTCTATGCCTTCCACCTCTATCGCCTCTGCCCATGAAATGCTTCTCAAACTCTTTCACTTCTCTGTCCCCATATTTATGGCTGGTGTCTGCTGCTGCCCTGGCATGTCCCCACTTTCAATCATTAAGCTACTTAACATCATCTCTTCCCATGCCTCCTCTGGTGAGTTACTCATCCTAGGTGATTTTAACCTCACTTGGCTCTCTCCCCCTCTCTACGTAAATTTTGCCTGAGCATTACATTCCTAGTATTAACAGCTTTCCCCCTCTCTGCATAAATTTGGCCAGAACATTAAGTCCCTACTGTTAACCCAACTCATCTCTGACTCCACTCATTATAATTTTAAATCTCTTAATCACTCCCTCTTGGACTGGGTCCTCACCTTCCATCTCCATCATATTATGGATGATGGTACCCTCCCTCATGCCCTCAGTGACCACCATATTGTCTACTGTGTGTGTGTAAGATTCATTATCCTAAAGCTCTCTCCAAAGTTATCCAGATCCAGTCCTTCTGGTCACTGGGCTTGTCCAGCCTCCATGCTGACCTGGTAGCCACTGACTGGTCCCCTATCACTACAGTTGGCAACATTGACAATGCCCTCAAATTCTTCACCTCCAAATCCACGTCTGTCTGGGATCATCATGAACATGCATCCTGCATACTATAAAGGGAGTGTATGCACTGTCTACTGTAGACAGTATGCACGCTTCCTTTGCATTATGCAGGATGCGCACTCCCTGTCATTGTATATGGTGGCTGTCTGAGGTGGTGAGAGGAGGACTGTGCTGGTTGCTGTATAGGCTTACCAAGAGGCTGGCGAGTATGGTGGGGGTGGCAGGGTGTTGTACCCAGTGCAGGCGGTGCAGGGGCCACTAGACACCAGAGACTTCATGTGCAAAACTGAGTCAAGCGATTGGAGGGTGGTGGGGGTGCACTAGACATCAGGGAAGGTTTTTATTTCTACTGCAGCTGGGGATTGGAGGGCAAGAGGTACCACTAGACACCAAGGAATGTGTTTTTTGTACTGGGGGCTGGGGATCAGAGGGTGGCAGAGTTCCACTAGACACCAGAACTGCTGTCTTTTTAATGGAGTTGGGGATCGGAGGGTGGGGAACCACTAGACACCAGAGAATAAATGATGTTTAATGGATAAGGGGATTGGAGGATGCAGGAGAACCACAGGACACCATGGAATACATCACATTTAACAGGGACAGGTGATTGGAGTGGGTGGGGCTGATCATAGGGATGCAAACCTGCTGCCACTTCTCAGGCAAATGAGCCCATAATGGGCAAGCATATGGGCCCTTAGCACCTTGTATGCAAAATGGGATCATTTGCATGGTGCCAGCTGAATATCATGCCAGGGGCTCCCGGTGCTATCGGATCTGGGGGCCTTGTTCCTTGCACTTCCAGGATCCATGTTGGGGCAGCGCTACTTGCCTTAGCAATGTGCTGACATGCCCCTATATTCAGTCAGATAGTGCCGGTGCTGACATGCCCCTATATTCAGTCAGATAGTGCCGGCGCCGACAGGCACCTATATTCAGTCGAGATGGTGCGGCGCTTCGACATGCTATATTCAGTCAGATGTGCCGGCGCCGACATGCCCCTATATTCAGTCAGATAGTGCCAGCGCCGACATGCCCCTATATTCAGTCAGATAGTGCCAGCACCGACATGCCCCTATATTCAGTCAGATAGTGCCAGCGCTGACATGCCTCTATATTCAGTCAGATAGTGCCAGCGCCGACATGTCCCTATAGTCAGTCAGATAGTGCCGGCGCCGACATGCACCTATATTCAGTCAGATAGTGCCAGCGCTGACATGCCCCTATATTCAGTCAGATAGTGCCAGCGCTGACATGCCCCTATATTCAGTCAGATAGTGCCAGCGCCGACATGCCCCTATAGTCAGTCAGATAGTGCCGGCGCCGACATGCACCTATATTCAGTCAGATAGTGCCAGCGCCGACATGCCCCTATATTCAGTCAGATAGTGCCAGCGCCTGACATGCCCCTATATTCAGTCAGATAGTGCCAGCGCCGACATGCCCCTATATTCAGTCAGATAGTGCCAGCGCCGACATGCCCCTATAGTCAGTCAGATAGTACGGCACCGACAGCCTATATTCAGTCAGATGGTGCGGGCGACGTACTATATTAAGTCAGTTAGTGCCAGTGCCGACATGCCCCTATATTCAGTCAGATAGTGCCAGCGCCGACATGCCCCTATATTCAGTCAGATAGTGCCAGCGCTGACATGCCCCTATATTCAGTCAGATAGTCCCGGTGCACTGTCCGACTGAATGTAGCATCCAAGGGATCATGGGCAAGGGCAACCTTTGTGCTCTGCTTTTGCCCCTTTTCCAATATTGAGCCCCAGGTTTTTATTTTATTTATTCTTATTTATTTATTAAATTCTTAGATTACAACACCTATGAGTCAGAGACTCTTTTACAGAGATTCCACGTCAGACTAAACAGTACAATACAAACAGTGAACTAGTTAACATATCTACTATGCTTACATGTTACAGTTACAAAGGTTAATAATATAAGAGACATTTTAGTGAAGACACAATCCACAGGTGCCACAGATGCACCCACACATGGGATTCAACGGTCTAAGGGGCTAGCAGGAGCAGTCAATAGGATGACCTTGTCAAGCAGAGGAGATTGGAAGCAGTCACAAGTATCACATAGCAAGCAATATAAAATGAACATTCTAGGTAATGGCTTTGCTGCAATTGGTTCAATTCATGGTTACCCATAGGACCAAGGGCCAGAGAGTGTGGACGATCAAATGCCCTTGTCAGAGCAGAGTAAATGGAAACAGTCACTAATGTCACAAAATAAGTGAGATGGGGCAAGGTAGAAGTAACAATGGTGTCATCCTTGAGACTTTAAACTGATGGGAGAATAAGTGGGAGGTGCATGGGGGTACAGCTGTCTGCAGAGGGACAATTGTATGGCACCAGTTAGGGAATGAAGGGGAAGATGTATGCAGGGGGAGTGAGGTGACAGGAAGATGTCATAATAGGAGGAGGAGAGACAGGGAAGGAAAAGCGTGGTGGTGGAGGCGGAGATAAGGAGTAGGCGATGGCGGGGGTGGGATGGGATAGAAGGGATGGAAAGTGGGAGAGACAGACAGTTAAGAGGGCACGATAGTGCTAGTGTCAGAGAGGTGAAGGGCAGTATTGAAAGGATGGTTATGCAGGGCAATCACAGCTGCTGAGCGCAGTCTGATGTTATTTTAGTAGATGCTTGAATGGACCAAGCCTGGGCACATTTGATATGTCCAGGGGAGACCATTTGGCCAACTAGGGGCCCAAAACTAAATGATCATTGGGCTTGTGAGGTTCAGCAGGAGAGGACCTGGAATGCATGTCTTGTTGCACTCCTGGTGCTATGCGAGTAGGGTGTGCGCGTGAGGAAGTGCTGGGAGTTATATCAAGTAAGGCCCAAGCTGATTTTTTCATGTACAAGCTGGTATGATACATGATCCTGCCTTTGAGGTGCAACCACTTGGTCATGATATATAAGTCACATGTATGGGTGCATCTGTGGGCACCTGAGACCAGGCGACAAGATTTATTGAGGGCAGTACGTTCTCTTTTAAGTGTCGTGTCAGAGGCAGAGCCATAAATGACTAAGAAATAGTCAACTATTGAGAGTATCTAGCTGGTGAGAGGTTTATGAACAAACATTTGAAAAAAGAAAAATTCCAGATGGCCACACTAAGGACAATGATGCCATCTTTGCAGAAAGGTTATTGGCTGGGATCTCTGGATCTGACAGACCACTATTTTCATATCCCAGTCAAACAGTCTCACGGAAAATACCTCAGATTCAAGCTGGGGAGTTGCCAATATCAGTTCACAGCTCTCCCATTTGTTCTCACCTCAGATCCAAGGGTTTTCACAAAATATCTCGCTGGGGAGGCAGTACATCTGAGAAAACAAGGCTTGGTAGTTTTTCCTTACCTGGACGACTGGCTAATCTCAGAAAAAATGGAACAAGAGGCAAAGTGGTCAGTTCAGTTGGTAAAAAGCACCCTGGAGATCCTGGGATTCTTGATAACCCTACTGAAGTCCCAACTAGAGCTTTTTCAAATACTGGACTTTAAAGGAGTAGAGCTAAACACCCTGCAGGGGCAAGCTTTCCTCCCACAGGCCACAGTTACATATTTGATAGCACCAGCAGAGTCTTTCACAGCAGGTCAGCCAAGACCAGCAAGAGACTTCCTACAGCTTCTAGGTCACATGGCCACATCCATAGCTGTGATGAGTGGTGGTTCCATGAGTCAGGTCCCAGATGAGAGATAACCAGTACCACTTAAGGGACAACTGGTCTCAAAGATGGAATCCACTCTCAACGTTAGTGCCAGTGACAAAAGCACTAGTGGAATCTTTAGTCTGGTGGAAGGAGGAAGGCAACCTCAGATAGGGCCTTCCCTTCCTTCAGCAATGACCAACAGATATTCTTATGACGGATGCCTCACTCTTGGGGCGGGGTGCCCACCTGCAGGGCCTCACAGTGAGTGGCACATGGAGCCCACAGGAGTCAGTAGAACACATAGACTTCCTAGAGCTCAGAGCAGTATTGCTAGCAATGCAGTCTTTCTCCTCCCAGATACAGGGTCAGACTGTCCAAATCAGGACAGACAACAGCACAGCAATGTACTACATGCACAAGCAAGGAGGAACAGGATCCTTAAAAATGTGTGTAGCAACAATGAGGATCTGGGATCTGGCTTATTACTTAGAAGCAAACATATTTACATAGAAACATAAAATCTGTCAGGAGATAAGGACTGCTTGGCCTGCCCAGTCTGCCCATTTTCCCTACCTGCTCTAACACCATAGACTCTACTTTATCTCCAGCTTAATGCTCTTTTCCCTAACGACTAAGGTTCCCTTACGCCTATCCCATGCATTCTTGAATCCCACCACAGTGTTTTCCCCCAGCACCTCCGCTGGATGGCTGTTCTAGGCATCCACCTCTCTCTCTCTGTGAAGAAGAACTTCTTTACATTTCCCCTGAATCTACCCCCTCCAGCTTCTGAAGAACCAGGATGATTTTCTGACCTCCTGGTGCAACTCCCTTGGTCAGTCTCGTGTACATGGCATTCACCATTTTGGATGCAGCTAACAAGTTTATCCCTAAAGTAAAGAAATGAAAACTTAGTTTAAATCCCAGCTGGTTATCTGGTAATTTGCTCAGAATTATTGCCTTACAAGCCCAAAAAGGGAATAATAAAATCCTGTTTAGCTATCTGAATTCTATTAAGAAACAAGAATGTAAAGTTGGACCACTTATGATTAACAACTCTGGTGTATCTGATCCTAAAGATACAGCGCATTTACTTAACTCTCATTTTTGTAAAGCTTATAATAAGTCTACAAGTATGAAAGATGTTGAGGAAGAACCTACGTCTAGGAGCGTGACAGTTTCTATAGATATTATTAAGGAAAAGCTAAGCAACATTAAACAAGGTTCCTCACCAGGTCCAGACGGCATATCAGGTGACATCATATGTCTAATGAAAAATCACCTATGCTCACCCTTAAAGATCATTTATGAAACAAGCCTTAACTCAGGTCATGTCTCATCTGACTGGAAGAAGGCAAACGTAACACCTCTATTTAAACAAGCATTTGTCAATGCCGAATGTTTGCTTGCTGATATTAGCATTGGACATGCAGGATTTAGGCAGATGCTGAATAGGAATGGCAGTGAAGTACTGAACTCATGCCAACCCCACCTCCACCCTGCAGAGATGGACAGGCATTGGGGTGTGCATTTGGGTCGTCGCCCATAACGCTCACAGCATTTCATCTCACCCTATCCTACAGACACCAACAAGTGTTGAGGTGTGCCTTGGGTGTTCAGCTTTACAGTCACCCCATTTCATAAGGACATACACTGAAATGGGTGCAGTATAGGAGAATGGGGTGAACTCTAGGGCCAAAGAGTCCAAGGCACACCTCGATGCCTGTCGCTGACTTCAGGGTGGGGGGGGTAGAATGGCATGAGCATTACAGCCAGCAGTCCAAAGGCACACCCCTGACGCCTGTCAGTCTGTGCAGGGTGGGATGTTATGGTTAGAAACCCTAATGCCCCAGGCGTTCGTTGGTATTTGCTCTACAGATTTTCAACATGGCCTTTTTGTGATCCCCACCTCATGAAAGCATTTGGGACCTCTGCTCATGAACAGTGGCACTGTAATTTTGTTAATCTGTCCCGAACATTGATTTCCCACAGTGACCACACCATTCTGCGCCAGATGTGAGAAAACACAGTTCAGGCAGGATGTGAAAAATGACAGCTGTACCATTCATAGGGAGGTGTGAAGAGATGGCAATGCTGAAAATCTGGAGTGAAAATATTAAAAATGCTCGAACGTCCAAGCATACGTGGAAACTGTGCAACGCACACTCATAACACAGTCATTTAGTGGAATTTTTTCACCAGATTTTCAACACAGGCATTTTGTGATCTCTGCTCATGAACAGTGGCACTATGATTTTCTTAATCTGTCCAGAACATTGATTTCCCACAGCGACCGTGCCATTGTGCGCCAGATGTGCAAAAACACATTTCAGGCAAGATGTGAAAAATGACAGCTATACTGTTCATAAGGAGGTTTGCAAAACTGACAATGCTGAAAATCTTCAGTAAAAATATTACAAATTCTCGAAGTTACGAGTATGCGTGGAAACTGCGCAATGCACGCTCGTAACACAGTCATTTTATGGACTTTTGCCACCAAATTTTCAACATAGGCATTTTGGGACCTCTGGTCATGAACAGCATCACTGTGATTTTCTTAATCTGTCCCAAACACTGATTTCCCACAGCGACCGCGCAATTGTGCGCCGGAAGTGCAAAAACATATTTTGGCCAGGATGTGAAAACTAACAGCTATACTGTTCATAAGGAGGTGTGAAAAAATGCCAATGTTGAAAATCTGGAGTGAAAATATTCCAAATTCGCGAAGTTACAAATGTGCGTGGAAACTGTGCAACGCACGCTCGTAACACAGTCATTTTTGGGAATTTTTTCACCAAATTTGCAACATAGGCTTGTTGGGAGCCAACCTCATGAACAGTGACACTGTTGTTTTGTTAATCAGTCCTGAAAGGTGATTCTGCGCAGTGACCGCGAAATCACCTTTCGGGACCGAATAACCAGATGACAGTCACTGAATTCATGAGATGGGGTCTCAAAAACCCCATGTTGAAAATTTGGTGCCAAAATTCACAGAAATGGCCAAGATATCCACCTAAGTTGAACCCCCCAACCACCATTTATGCCATTTTACAGCTTACCAGCATTTCTTCAGTTCGCAGTTGGCTTTGAAGAATGCAGATGTGTTCCCACTCCACCGAAGATCGTTGCACCGGGCTCTGGAGGTAAGAATGGGGGTGGGGGTGAGGAGGTCAGGTGCACAGAGGGTGGGTACGGGTTGGAGGAGGGAGCACTAGAGACAATGAAGGACAGTTTTCTGTTTTACAGGGTTTAAAAAATAAAAAGACCTCGTGATGGTTTTCTATTACAGTGACCTAGCGTGCCACCTGGGTGTTTATTAGAGGGACTGTAGCTGATGGGGATTATGCACCCCATCAGCACATATAGAGTGTTTGGGGGGGTGCATGAGCCGAGGGGGATTGGGCACCCCACTCGGCACACAACAAATGGGGTGGGACATTATGCCAATGGGGATTGGGCTCCCCCGTCGGCAAATGAACTTGAGAGGGGGCATACTGACAGGGGATTGGGCACCCCCATCGGCTTTCATGGAGACTGTGAGAGGTGGCTGGTGACAGCCGCCATGTTTATTGAAATGGGACACCAGACAAAGCAAGCTGTGATTCGCGCTAGAATCAGGGACCACCCCAGCAGCAAAAACAGCTGATACTACAATACTGCTGTCATCAACAGCCTGCTCCTCTGTTGGCGCCATAGAGACCAGCCCCAAAATGGACTGCTGGCATTGGCCACAACACTGCTGCACCTCCACAACTTGCTATTATAGCAAGCTGCCACAATATGTTTCTTGCGCATGTGCGCAAGCAAACATAAAAAGGGGACAGAGGTATCCCTGATAATTATCACCCCATCAGTCTCACACTTATTTTCTGTAAAATATTAGAAAGAATAATTAAGGACTTGTTAACTCCATCTCTAGCAGGCATTGATACAAATCAACATGGGTTTGTTAAGGAACGTTCTTGTTCAACTAATCTATTAAGTTTTTATGATTATATCAGTGACAGTCTTGACAATAAAATTCCCAGTGATGTGATATTTCTTGACTTCAAAGAGGCTTTTGATTCTGTGCCTCACTAGGCATTAATCCATAAATTACAGAAACATGGTATCAATCCCTTGATTATATGATGGATCTCCAACTGGTTAAAAGATGGAACGCAAAGAGTTATTATTGATGGCCATACATTAACTAGGCTACCAGTAGAGAGCAGTGTCCCTCAAGGATGCGTATTGGCCCCGGTTATATTCCAAGGCCCGGATATTCAAAAGGGTTGCACATGGCGACAGTATTTGCACCATCGCAACCCACTGATGTAGCTCTGTGCGAGATCATGATTGTGCTTGGCACAACCTTTACGCGCCGGAGCGCATCAGTAATTTATGCAGCGCAGGTGGGGGGGGTGTGCCCATGCATACTCCGCACATTCTGATATTCAGCCCGGGATGTGCTGAGTCCATGCGCAACTCCTACTTGCGCTGCACACAGGTGAGCCCCCAAAAAAAGGAACAGAGGCTGGCCACCCACAGGTGAGCTGCCATATTGCAGGACGCAACACGGCAGCTGCCACCTGTAGGTGGCCACCCGAGCTCTGGCTGCACCTCTGTGGCGGTGCCCCCCATGCCCGATCGTGGGCATCTGTGTAAATAAATAACGTCCTATATCCCTGGTGGTCCAGTGGACCACTCACGGCCTGCTCGCAGGCTTAAGTATATATAAAAGCACGTCCTATATCCCTTGTGGTCCAGTGAACCGCTCGCAGCCCGATCGCGGGCTTAAGTATATATAAAAGCATGTCCTATATCCCTGGTGGTCCAGTGGACTGCTCGCAGCCCGATTGCAGGCATTTGTATTAAAGAAATAAAGTCCAATATCCCTGGTGGTCCAATGGTACCGCCCCCACCTGCCCACTGAGCCCCACCACCCCACTCCCCCTGGTCAGTGGCAGACGGCAGCACCCCACCCGCCTGCCACCCCACTGCCTGCCGACTGACACGGTAGGGCTGTCGCCCATTGGTCCACACCGTGAAACCAATGGGCGTGCAACTGACCGTACTACACAGTCGGATATGTGAATGGATCCATTCACATATGCAAATATGTCTGTCTGAAAACTACACCAGTAGCTCACGCTGTGGACCAATGGGCGTACAACCCTACTATTCAGTCGGCGAGCAACAGAGTAATGTGAACTCTCCCCGCCGCTGACGAAGTGGGGCAGTGGGGCTCCAGTAGGCGGGTGGAGAAGTGCTGCTGGACCACCAGGGATATGGACTTTTTCTTTAATACAATGCCATGATCGGGCTGCGAAAGCAGTCCACTGACCACCAGGATATAGGACATTGCTTTTATATATACTTAAGCCCGCAATCGGGCTGCGAGCAGTCCACTGGACCATCAGGGATATAGAACATGACTTTTATTATACTTAAGCCCGCAATCGGGCTGCAAGTGGTTCACTGGACCACCAGAGATATGGAACGTTATTTAAATCTACATGTGTCCGCGATCAGGCAGAGGGGCACATTGCCACGCTGTGCAGGAGGCGTCGGTCTCTTATGGCTGTTGCCTGGCAGGGCACCAGGCATAAGTCGCCAGGGATCGGTGCACCTGCATGCAAATGGGACCATAATGACATGCAAATGGCCCCATTTGTGCCTTGCATACATTATGGCCCCATTTGCATGTGCACTTTTGAATATCGCGGTTGTTGCGCATAGTGCAAGGGAACTTGCGCTAGCGCATTCCCCTGCTCCACTCTGACCACTTGCACTGGTGCAGTGCCACTGTGCCATGTGCGCTGCAGGTGGCCAGGGTGTGATATTCAATGATGCTGTGCCATGGTGCAGCTCCATTGAATATCGCCCAGTCAACGCCCCTGCACAGCCAAGTTGCGCTGCACCCAGGCTTGCGCCACAGCCTGGTGCAGTCTGAATATCCGGGCCCCAGTTTTTATCTCTGACCTATCGCATAACCTAAACTGTTAAATCATTAAATATGCAGATGACTGCAAAATTAGTAATGCTTGCAGTGCTTCTAAGGAAATTGAGGCACTGCAGAAGGATATTGATGCCCTAGGGGCATGGTTCATCAAATGGGGCCTGTGTTTTAATACCTCCAAATGTAGTGTCTTACACTTTGGAAAACATAATCCCAGAAACTCATATTACTTGTATAACGAAGTATTAACTAGTAAGGTTAGTGAGAAAGATCTCGGTATTACCATCGACACAGATCTAAATTTCAATCTTCATATGACAGGTATTATTAGTAAAGCTAATAAAATATTATGGGCAACCAAGCATTACATAACATCTAAAGACCCAAATATTCTGTTTCCTTTATACCGTGCATACATTAGACTTCATTTTGATTATGTCTCACAATTATGGAGCCCCTGTATGCAGAAAGACATACTTAGACTAAAAAGACTTCAAAGAAGAGTTACAAAATCGGTCTGCCCTGAAAAAAATCTGTCATACGTCAAAAGACCTTCCAAATTTAATGTCCTTGGAACAGCGTCAGCTTAGGGGAGACCTCCTACTTACCTGGGACATTATTAATGATCCCGCCTTAGCAACAGAATGTGAGTTTGATTTGAAACAAGTAGCTATTACCACCAGAGGTCATCCTCTTCAACTGAAGAAGAAATAAATTTAGGTAAAAAAAAAGGGCATTCTTTTTCTCTCAGAGAATCGTAAACTCATGGAACAGTCTGCCAACATCAGTTATCAGTCAAAACCAAAATGTGTTCAAAAGCAGACTAGATAGATTCCTGCTTTCACATAAAAATTGAACCTACTATATGTAGTTTGGGGAGTTTCTATGGGCTATTTGCCTTTTGCTCCTAATTCATCCTTAGTATGATCCTTAGTATGACCATGACCTTCGGAGACTGACAATCCTTCCAAATGATCTACTAATTTGGCTGAATCAGGATAGAGTCTTGTTGGGGTAGCAATACAGAGTGTAGGCAAGACAAGTTCTGAATTATGGTCCAAACCACCTGCCACCACCACTTGATCGGTCACTTGACCGACCAAGACTATCTGGTCTCGGTCCACAAATACACCGTGTTCATTGTAATTTAAATTTCCCTAATGGTTATGATTGGCCATCATGGGGCAATGGGCCTGTCCTAGTTCCTCAAATATTCTTACATGTACTTTAAAATTTCTGGCCTCTTTATGTCTGGGACAATTAAATATCCTACAAATGTATTTCCTATCAGAATCCATGAGACACCATCCTAAATATTTATGTATAAATTCTGGGCATGCCAGATCCATACAATTGATTATATGAATATAACCAGGAATTGTAATTTTAATTGTCCCTGCATGACCTATGATGCAGATGTCAAAATTTGGCTTGGTTTTTAGTTTAAACCGTTCTAAAGCAAAACCTCTTAATTGTATTAGATTTAACTAAGAAGCAGGACTAAAACAGTCAGGATTCATGTTTAAAAGATGTTTTTACTTGATATTAGAATTCAAGAGTTACAAAGCTGTTTTAGCATTAATGCAAGTAGACAGTTATAGTTTTTCTGAACAGCAGTACAAGCAAAAATAATTTCTTCGACACCAAAATAGTCGCGATAAAAGAATAAAAATAAAAAATTATGCAAGCTTATGTTATTCCCAACTCCTATGTCTGGGGTAAAGGCAATAACTCACCACACCAGTACCAATGATGTCCACTTGAAGCCCTGGAGCTGGGATGACTCTAGGCTCTCCCTCTTGAGTGCGCTTACCTTGGCTTGGATTTTTGTGGATTTATATAGTCTTGCCAAGACAAATAAGTGGGTCAGTACTTTGACAGTTTTTAGTCTTAGGCCGGTTTTTACCAGGCCAGATGACCACTAATTGATAACTGTGTGTCAGAAAGCTATCAGTAACTCAAAACATTTGATTAATATGGGGAAACATATGGGCTGTTACTGTGGTTTTGACATCATGGTATTACATCCAATGTGGCAGGGGAATTTTTACTCGAATACAAAAATCAAGTTTGTGTTCTCAGGTGGGACGGGCAACCTGAGGTATGTTGTACTGAACCAGAGGTGTGATGACCCATTTGGACATCTGGCAACTCGTGTGGTTGGTTGTTTACTAGAAAAACTTCTTTTACAGGAAGAGTGTTTTAGGATAGTCTGACTATAATTACTACGATTGTATGCTTATTATGTTTTGTACTATTGTGTATTGTTCTGCCATTGTCTCTGTCATATTATGTCATATTAGCAATACTGTTTATGTCACAGAACATCGTGTAGATGTTTCCTTGTATGGTTGATTACCTCTGAACTATACCTGTTATTTGTTTTGTCTGCCAATTTTGTATTGTAACCTCCCAGGTTGTGTCTGAAAATAGTCATATTTTGTGGCTACGACACCTTATCTGGAAAACAAAACAAAATAAATAAATAAATAAATATTTTCAAAAAATAACGATGTAAGGTACTTAGCACAGATTGATTAGCAAAGGAGGAAGGCTGGCCTCCAGTCAACCTTTGTGCTTAGGCCAGACATTTAAAAATATGCTGCACGTGGTCACCAGAGGAAAGTACCTAACATATGGTAAAGGTTTAAACATTTAAAAGTCACACTCAGTAATTACAGTATATTATTAAGCATCAAAATCATACACTCCATAATCATGTTGTTAAAGTCAAAAAATAAATGTTAAACACACGCTGAAACTTATAAGTAAATGTTAATTGTAAATTGTTAATTAATAAAAACCAGATGCCTATGTATTGAGCTTGGCTATGATCATATGCCTAACAGCGCACATGCACGCACGTACACACAGACACACAGACACACACACACACACACACACACACACACACACAGTGTTTACTGTATTGCAGATTTTAGTGTCATCCGCAAAAAGGCACCGCTTCCCTTCTAGTTCCTCTGCAATGTCACTAATAAATATATTGAAGAGGACCGGTCTTAGTACTGATCCTTGTGGCACCCTGCTGGTCACCCTCCCTTCCTTGGAGTGAACTCCATTTACCACCACCCTCTGACACCTATCCCCTAACTAATTCCTTACTGACGAGTTAGTGAACCCCCTGGTAAAAGCTGTGGTAAGGAGGGTTGGCTGGACTATGGGAATTGCAAGAACCAATGTGATGGAGGAGTGTGTCAGTGTAGTGTGCTGAGTGGATGGAAAAAAGAGAGTTGATCCTGCCCCCGAGTTCAGAGTGCCAAGTTGTGGGAATTGCTCAGTTTCCTCAGCCACCCCAAGGACTTGCCTTTATCATCGACGCCCCAGCACCTGACAGTTTACCGGAATGGCTACTGGTACAAAGAGGAGTGCTGCCACCCCCAGAGACACCCTGGACCAGGCAGGTTATGGTGATGGCCTGAAATGAATCCAAGAAACCTGTAGTCATCCAGAAGGGTCGAGTGTTGGTAAGTATCTACAGGTGTGACAGTGCTATTGCAGTGAACCCGATGGTAGCCACAGAGGAAGAGATAGATTCAACTTCATTTGAGTTTGGCAATTCCCCCTGTACCCACCAGTTACCAATGGAGCTTAAGTCAGAAGTTGGCCAAGTGCTGAAAGGTCTTCTCGCTCCATGAATGGGACATGGGGTGTGTGAAAGGATGAGCACCCTTTCAGAGAGAGGTCTTGGAGGTTGGCCCCTGGCGTTACAGAAGATGTCTGGCAACACCTGTAAGAGTTATTGGATGCAGGTATTATTACCAAGTCTCAGAGACCTTATGTCTCCCCCATTGTAGAAGCCCAGAAAAAGAGCAGAGCTGTGAGGATGTGCATAGATTATCACACACTAAATAAGAAGATGGTTCTGGATCAGTACACCGTGCCCCGGGTAGAAGACACTCTGGCCAGCCTACCCGGGAGCCAGTGGTTCTCCGTGTTGGATCTCCAGAGTGGCTATTACCAAATCCCCATGACAAAGGAAGACAAAGAAAAGATCACCTTTATTTGCCCTTTGGGGTTCTATCAGTTCGAACGCATGCCACAGGGAATATCTGGAGCACCGGGCGCCCTCCAGCACTTGATGGAAAAGGGTGTGGGGGATATCAACTTGCTCAAAGTTATCATCTATCTGGATGACTTGATCATATTTGGGCGCACCCTGGAAGAACACGAGACTCGGTTGATGAAGGTCTTGGATTGGCTGGAGGAGTTTGGCCTAAAGGTTTCAATTGACCAGTGCCAGTCCTGCCAGCCTGCTGTAAAGTATGAACGGCACATCGTCTCAGTGGAAGATGTTCAAACTGACTCAAAGAAAGTGAAGGCCCTCACCACCTGGCCCAAACTCCCCCCCCCCCAACTTAAGAGCACTGCAATCCTTTTTGGAGTTCTGCGGCTACTGTCTTCGTTTTGTGAAGGACTACTCAATGGTGGTATGCCCCGCTATTTGGCCTGAAAGTGGGCCGTAGTAGTCAAGTTCCATGAATACCTGTATGGGGTCCCTTTCACAGTCAGAATGGACAACAACCCATTGACTTATGTTACCACCATAGTTACACTAGATGCTGCAGGGTCCCGATGGCTATCAGCCCTTTCCACCTAAAGTTCAGTCTTGAATATTGAAGCAGGCAGAATAACGTAGATGCTGATGCTTTGTCAAGATGCCCACATGTTGATACCTCTAAACACCCAGTTTAAATAGAGAATGCCCTTGTTCAAGTGCTGTGTTCCAAGTTTACATTGCTCACTGACAATACAGTTGTGAACCCTATCAGAGCAAAAGATATGCTGGGGGCCTCTCCTGAATCTATCCCACCTGCTTATTTGAATTTCACAGGGCTGGACATTTCTGCGCTACCCCAACCCAGTAAGCCAGAACTACAGTGGGTACAGAGAGATGACCCAGCCATCCAAGACCTAATTTGGGCCCTTGAGAAGACAGTCAGATGATCAAGTGCATAGCTGTCACCCTGACACCAAACGCATTCTGAGAGAATGGGGAAAGCTAGTTCTACTAGATGGGCTGCTGCTGTGAAAAGTGCATGACAGGGACAACCCAGAACATCCAAAGATCCAGCTGGTACTGCCAAGAGGGTACCGTGAGGCAGTCCTCAAGTCCCTGCATGATGACATAGGTCACCTGGGCTATGAACACATCCTAGATCTGTGTAGAACAAGGTTTTACTGGCCCAGGATGAAAACTGATATAGAGCAACATTGCAAAAGCTGCCTGTGGTGCACACAGAAAAAAACCTTACCAAGGCGAGCTGCCCCCCTAGTCAACATTAGTACTAGTAGGCCCCTTGACTTAGTTTGCATGGATTATTTGCCCCTCAAGCCAGACAGAAAATCAGCTAATATTCCGATTATCACTGACCACTATACCAGATATGCCCAGGCATTCCCCACCAAAGATCAAAAGGCCAGCACTGTGGCCAAAGTCTTGCAACAGTTTGTACAACCCTATGGCATTCCCAAGATAGTCCATTCTGACAAGGGCCGAGATTTTGAAAGTCGACCTGTGAAAGACTTTTTGGCAACATACAGTATAAAGAGATCTCACACCATACCATACCACCCCCAGGGAGACCCTCAACCAGAGCACTTCAGTTGAACTCTGCTGAACATGTCGGGTACCCTGGACCCAGCCGAAAAAGCAAACTGGAGTCAGAAAGTAAGTTATCTTGTATGCGTACAATTGCACCAAGAATGATGCCACCCAGTGCTCCCCTTTCTACCTCCTGTTTGGTTGTGAAGCCCAGCTGCTGGTTAATCTTTGTTTTGGTGTGTCCTCTGATGGCAGTTCCCACAGAACCTACTGTAACGCCCCTCAGGGGCTTACCTCATTGCCATTTTCCTCCCGTTCCTCCCGCTGCTGCTGGCGTCCCCTAAAACTCCCCAAACTCCTCTTGGTGTCCCTTCTGTACCCCATAGTGCTCTTTTTTGTAATTTAAGCCCAGTTTTGGCTAAAATTCTTTATCGAGAGTCATCGGCATGTTTCTGGTGCCACCAGTGACAGCGCATGCACAAGGAGTGCATTTGATCTGCCGACCGCTCAATTTGCTGTCCAACGGGGGAGTTCTTCAGCGATCCCAGTGTCCTGGATGGCTAAAGAGGGGCCATTGACTTAAATTCTGCGGGGCAGAAGCCGCTTAGGAAATAATAAATAAAGTTTGAATGAGGGGCTAACTCTCACAGCTTATTAATATTCATAAGCCTCCGGAATATTCATGAATGTCTGCCTGCTGCCTAGGGGGACAAAATATTGGTGGCAGTGACAGCAAAAGTTCAGGAGACACAAATGCAAGGGTGGGCTCATATTAAAGAGAACTGTTGGGGCTATCAGTGTGTAGGGAGAATATAATAAAATAATATTTAACTTGGCTGCACCAGACTGTGAAACTGGTTGGGACTGCATAAATGGGACTGTATCTTCTACAGCAGCCACCATTTTGGGAGTGCTTAGCCAATCACGAACTGAGATTTCATCCAGAGACTCATGGGAGTGTAACATAGCCTTGTGAGAGGTTTTCAAGGACAAAGTTTGGGTGCCTAAATTTCAGCCAATTAAAAGAATAAAACTGCTATGCAGTCTGAACAGCCAATCAGATTTCAAGGATTGCTGCCTTTATTTAAGAGGGACAGTTTGAATTCGGTAGAGTTCTGCAGAGAGACCAGACTGAAAAGGACTGCAGAGAGCAGCCTGCAGTTCAGGGCAGGCCTGTGTTGAGACTCCATCTCGAACTACCGAGCAGGCTCTGCGGAGATTTGGGCCTACAAGAGACCTAGTTGTTTGCGTGTGTATTCTTGGTGGTCGAAAAGAGAAGATTAATTGCCAGGAACTACCTGCCTGCAGTTTGGAGGGTTTACTCAGTGAATCAACTGAAATCGTGTGCCAGCTTGGAACTGAACTGAGAGGTAGAGACTTAAATGCTGTTTCCGTTAAGTGTGCGAGACTGATTTTGGATTGAGAGGTTTGCTCAGTGAATCGACTGCAACAGCAACCAGACCGTATCTGAACTGTAGAAAGCTGATGCTGTTGGATTTAAATGTGCGGAATGTTTCTCATGGGTCGAGACCTGCCTGTCCACAGCCCGGTTCATTACGCCAGCTGGAGGCTTCACCAACCAAACCAAATGAACTTTGCCAACATGCTCATCACGCCTGGGTTTTTGCCAATCTGGCCCAGACCCACTTCCCTGCACCAGAGACTGTCCGTGGCGAGAGACTGGCTTTGGGGATCCAGCCCCTGTGCAGAAACAACTCGCAAGTTGCAGCCACCTGGAGGGAAAGGCCATGAAGAGGAGATGAGTTGTGATGGCCCTGTTTCCCCATGCTCATTGGTGAACACCATGAGGTCTGCATAGCGCTGGCAATTACACAGCAATCTGGTAGCATGAGTACAATCAGGGTAGCTCCCTGCAACAAGTTATTTAATTATCTGTGGTACCATCTGATTTCTTTGCAAATTCTTGGGTTTCATGAGACTGGGCCAACCGGCCAGGAGTACAAATAATCGTCTTGTTTTTGTGCATGCTAACTGCCTTTTCTTTCCATCAAGGCCCCCAACATCAGCTGCAATGCTGGCCACCCCCGGGCAACACCTCTGGCTAGCCAGCTTCCCATCCTGGGTACCCAGTGTTGCAGAACTGTACATTTTGGACTTAAAGTGCATGCCAAAAACCCTGAATCAACTCAGAATACCGATCATTTAACTAGATTCACACTCCTTCCTTGTTCACGACCCCTAAATAAATCTGATTGTCTTTTTTCACATTTAACCTGGCTTATGTGCATATTATTATTTTTGTTTTTTGGTTTATTTAGTTGTTTAACCAGGTATAGCACACTAAGCTAGAAGCTTTTTTACAGGAGTGACCTGGGAGCACAAGGAGGTTAAGTGACTTGCTCAGGGCCACACAGTATGCAAGTGGAAGCTGTGGGATTCAAACCCAGGTCTGGTCTGCTGGATGTCGCCAGATTTGCAGCTCAGAGCCTTAGACCACTGCGCTATACTGCCTCAGTTATTAGTTATTAGTTGGGTTATAGTACTGAAAGTGTACAGTTTTCTTGCTAACGTTGTTTTACAGTGGGTCTCCAGGAATATTACTGAAGGTCCAACTCTAGTGTTAAGTGTGATGGGTGTGTGCATATTATTACTGTTATTTACTGACAGTGTGTGAACTGCTGTTAAAGGTTTCAAGCCACTAGGAGGGTTAGTGGGTGGTTATAGCTTCCCAGAGGGCTATAACAGGTTAGACAGGCACCCCAATTTTGTCACTCTGGGTGGAGGCACTGTAATATTGAACCCAGGCCCCTCAACCTGTTGTTAGGACATCAGGCAGGGGTAGTAACCCTAGAGGTAGTGCCACCTAGGGGTTACATCTTGGAGGCACTGCTGGGATCAGCACCCTGTAGTGGCCAAGATGGAAAATTGCAACTAGAAATCTTATGAGTACCACTGAAGGAATGGCTGTGCAGCAGTTAGTTAGTTGGTGTATGGGCCATGAAACTGACCCCCCAGAATGCTTTGCTAGTACTAGATATACCCTTGGGCACTAGTAAAGACACTATAGAGGGGGCACTTTCAAAAGTTGAATGTCTGGGGAAGGCTGTAGTGGTGAGCCGACTAGCTGACCTGACTGCCCAAGTTCTAATGACTTTAGTGGAGTGTAGTAACCCCGTGGACAGTACTAAAGTGTCCAAAACTATCACCATTGATGGGTCCTTGGTTGCATGGAGGGTGAACATAAAGATAGTGAGGATCCCTCAGAACCCAAGCCTCCACCCTTGTCTGAGGGTTTTGAGGAGAAGCTTGTCAACTTGCTACTGGATGAGGGCCGGACCATCGAAGACTTAGAGAAGTTATTCAAGCCTCCAGAGGGTGTTCCTTCCCTGGCTCCTGTGCCTGTGCCCACCATGGCCAGTTAGGACTCCTACCGCAAGCTTAAAACGTTTTCTGGTATCCTCTCCACACCAGATCGGGAGGCTGATCTGGAGACCTGGATAAACTCAGCTACTACTGTACACCAGTACAAGACCGGCAATGCTCAGAGGCTAAAAAAGGACAAGCTTGAGGAAAGCCTCTAAGGGCCTGCCCTGCGTGCTTTTCATTCCCTGAGGTCCTCTAACCCTAATGCTAGCACACAGGAGCACTTAGTCACCCCAGAGAATGTGCTTGGGGGTACCGCTAGTACTGAAGCATTAAAGTGGAAGCTCAAAGATGTCAAACAGCCTTGAGCACTGTTATCAGCTTACAAGAGTCGATTAGAGGAACTCCTATAAACAATGTTTGGAAAAGGAGGCTGGGCCTCTAGCAAGCTGGACCAGGTAAAATTGGATCATATACTTCGCTCTGCCCATCATTCCAGCTGGGTATTGCTCAAGCTGCAACTGCACCAAAGAAGATCTGATCCCTTGCCCTTCCACCTGTTGATGAGGGAAGTATGTGAAGCTGATGAGGAGGAAGACTCCCAAGAGCCTTGTGCAGCTGTAGCTACTGTGGCCCCTGCTCTTGGTAAGGTGTCAGTCACTGATGGCCCTAAATTTCAAGAACTACATCAAGGGATCAGAGAACTAAACATTGAACTAAACCTAGGGAGCCCAGTGAGAGAGAGAGAGAGAGACTGCTAGAGATACTCCACCATGGGTAGAACTGCTGCTGAGAGAAGTCAGAGAACTGAAACCTGGTGTCCCTACTAGGGCCATCACTGATAAAGACTATGACCCCCCTCAAAATGTGTCTGCTATGGGAGTGGGAGGGCACACTCAGGCACCCCCTGTTTAAAGGCTATACTAAGTGAATTGTCTGTTATGCTAAGAAAATTATTGTGACATAGTGCGCCGCCTTTGGCGTGGCAAGGAGAGAAGGAGGCTGAGTTGAGACCCTCTGCTGTCAGTGCTCTGGCTCCAGCACCAAAGATGTACTCCTCCCCACCCCCTAGCCGTGACTGGAGACCCACCTCTAATGTAATGTTACAGCCAAAACAGACCAAAGGAAGTACATTTTGCCACAACTGTGGGAAGGATGGGTATATGAAAAAAGATTGCCGATCTCAAAGGGACCTAGAAAAAGTGGTTGGCAAGCTACTGGAGGAGCACTGAAGAGAACAGCAGTCTTAGAGTGGTGCAGGAAATGACCGCAGTGGAGAGTCAGGCAATTCCAGATCCAATTTCTTTGTGGCTAGGTCATCTGTCCAAGTCCCTGTAGATACTTCTCTGGATTGGGGAAAAATGGTAGGTCCTTCCATGGAGACCACAGTACACACTGACGGTATTCTGGCCCGAGCCATGTTAGACAGCGGGTCCCAGGTCACTATAATATTTAAAGATTGATATGACCAGCACTTGTCTGACTGCCCTCTACAGCTCTTAGAAGAACCACATGTATGGGGCCTGAGTGACAAATTTTACCCTTACATTGGTTACTTGCAAATATGGCCATCTTTTCCTTCTACTGTTGCTGGTGTGGATGAGCCCGTGGAGATGTTAGCCTTGGTCTGCCTTTCCACTGGACTATATGATGGAGTTCCCATTCTGATCAGCACTAATGCACACGTTTGGCTGACTAGCAGAGATGTGTTAAGAAAAGCGAGTTCAAAAAAAGGACGAGCCTTACCAATTCACGCCATAGTGAAAAAAGCTTACGAGATGCAGCTGCAGAGCAAAGAGAATGACAAGAATGATTCCGTGAGGTATGTCTGGAAAAAGGACCCATCCCCTCTTGTCGTGCCCCCTTACTCACAGTGCAATGTCAGTGGAGAGGTGCTTATCAAAAAAGATGTCACAAACCAGATTCTCATGCTGGATGCCCCAGGAGAGGGGAAGCTATGCAATGGGCTTTTGATTAAACCCAGTGTGCTACCTGTTAGAGCCCATGCCTACACCAGGAGAATAGTGATGCAACTCTGCAATGTGACCGACCGAAAGTTGAAGTTCCCCGGGGCTGTACCTTGGCTCCGGTATACTGTGCAGACACTACGGTGCTGCCAACCAAGTGCCGCAGGGAGAAGGAGGATGATGAGGTACCCCCAGATATATTCAACTTTGGAGAGTCTCCTATCCGTGGGGAATGGAAAGACAGGATCAGCCGCAAGCTAGCACAATGGAGTAAAGTATTTTCATTAAAGGAATGGGATGTTGGGTGCGTCACTAGTGCTGAACACCATATCCGACTCCATGATGAGAGGCCATTCCGAGAGAGGTCCCACAGATTGGCACCAGCTGACATCAATGATGTTCGATGCCACTTTCAAGAGATGTTAGCAGCTGAAATTATACAGGAATCACATAGCCCGTATACATCTCCATTGTAGTAGTCCAAAAGAAGAATGGCTCAGTGAGGATGTGTGTAGACTACAGGACCCTTGACCAAAGAACCATACCAGACCAATATACAATGCCTCATAGTCAGGATCCTCTTGATTGCTTTAATGAGTGGCTTCCCATCTTAGACCTCAGAAGCGGGCATTACCAAATCCTGATGGCACCAGGAAATAGAGAGAAAACTGCATTCATCTGCCCCTTGGGATTTTATGAATTCTTATGGATGCCCTATGGCATTTCTGGAGTGCCCGTCACCTTCCAGAGATTAATGGAGCAAGCTGTTGGGGACATGAACCTGCTTGAATGTTTAGTTTATCTGGATAATGTCACTGTGTTCGGCAAAACATTTGAAGAGCATGAGACTCGCTTGTTCAAGGTCCTGGACCGTAGAAGACTACGGATTAAAATTGTCCATTGATAAGTGTCAGGTTTTCCAGAAGTCCGTAAAGTATGTGGCCACATCATATCTTCTGAAGGTATACAAACCAATCCAAGCAAAGTGGAAGCTTTAACTACTTGGCCACGGCCTAGCAATCTTAAAGAACTGCAAAGATTCTTGGGTTTCTGTGGGTACTGTTGCCATTTCGTAAAAGATAACACCAAAGTCATCTGCCCTCTACTAAACCTGTCTCAAGGGTACCTACCTACCTACTACCCAGAAATATAAAAAGAGTGCTATGAAAGAGGAAGACAAGGTGTATTTCAAGACTAACGAACCCTTCAGAAGCGGATGGGCCTCTGATTGTGACACCGCATTTTATGACATCATTTATCAGCTCACACGTACTCCCATACTCACCTATGCAAATCCAGCTAGACCATGCATATTACACACAGATGCCAGCTTAAAAGGCCTTGGGGCTGTGCTCTGTCAGGAGTCTGAGGCAGGACTACATCCTGTGGCTTTTTCTAGTAGGAGCTTGACACCCTCCGAGAAAAATTACCCTGTGCACGAACTTGAATTTCTCGCATTAAAGTGGGCCATAGTAGATCAATTTCACAAATGCTTGTATGGTGCTAAAATCATAGTCAAAACAGATAGCAATCCATTAACGTATGTTCAAACAACAGCCAGATTGGACGCCACCAGACACGGATGACTTTCCACCCTACCAACATGATTATGCGGTGGAGTACCGACCAGGTTTGAATCACATTGATGCCAATGCTCTCTCTTGGAGACCTGCTTTCAACCAACATTGGTGCATATTCCAGAACAATCTGTAAAAGCACTATGCCACAAGTCTGACCAGGAAGAAACCCTGTCCTCCAAAGCTATAAACTATCTGGTGGATTGCTTGGGACCTCCAGAGACTTGTATAACAGTTGCCTACTGTAACTTTGCAGCTTTAGACTTAAGTTCTTTACCACAGCCAACTCCAGCTGACATCCGGAAAGAGCAGTACTATGACCCAATGATCAGACCAGTGGTCGATGCTTTGAGAAAGGAGGGAGATGTCTCCAAACTGCAGTCCAGTGACCCCAAAACTGCTTTACTTCTTTGAGAAGGCTCTAAACTCACATTTTGAGAGCTACTATTGTACAGAGAGCTTACTGACAGCCGAGGTAAGTTGTGAGGAGACAGCTAGTATTGCCCACTAAGTTCAAAAATGTTGTATTAAAAGCCTTGCACGACCAAATGGGACATCTGGGTAGTGAAAGGACTCTGGATCTAGTCCGTTCACGCTTCTACTTGCCTAAGATGGCCCTAGACATTGAGCAGTATGTTAAAACCTGAAGTAGGCACCTTCAGCTCAAAGCTCAACCACAAAGAGATGCCCCTCTGGTTAATATTACTACAAGTGCCCCAACGGAGCTCGTCTGCATTGATTTTCTTAGTCTGGAGCCAGATTCAAAAGGCATTGCTAATGTGTCAGTAGTTACAGATCACTTCATGAGGCATGCACAGGCCTATCCAACCAGAGACAAAATGGCCTCAACTGTAGCAAAAACTCTCATTGAAACGTTTTTCGTACATTACGGTGCCCCCAGTGCATCCATTCAGATCAAGGCCAGGATTTTGAAAGCAGACTTATTAAAGAACTGTTATCCCTGTGGGGTATAAGAAAATCCAGAACAACCCCCTATCATCCACAAGGAGATCCGCAACCAGAGAGATTTAATCGCAGCTTACTTGATATGGTTGGCACCCTGCATCCCAAAGACAGGCCCCAGTGGAGTCACCAGATAAGAGCCCTTGTACGTGATTATAACTGCATGAAAAATGATGCTACTGTTTTTTCACTAAACCATCTCATGTTTGGCAGAGAAGCACACCTTCCAGTAGATGTTTGTTTTGGAGTGTCACCTGATGGAACCCAAAAAGACAATTATTTACAGTATGTGCAAAAACTCAAAGCCCAGCTCAATCATGTCTATCAGCTTACACACACAATGGCTGCTAAGAGAAACTTAGCCAACAAACAGAGACACGATAAATATGTTAAAGCCCAAGAGTTACAACCTGGAGACCATGTATTAATGAGAAATTTAGGTGGGGTTCAATGCCAAGAAGTGCAAGATACCGCACTTCAGTGCTAAGAACCAGAGGAAGAGCTATCAGCTGGGAGGGATACAGTTAGGGTGCACAGAAGCGGAAAAGGACCTGAGGTGATCATAACAGGGAACATGGACAACTCAACTCAGTATGAAGGCAGCAGCGAAAGCCAGCTAGGTGCTAGGCTGCATAGTGTGGTACCCTGATGGTGATACGATGGATGTTAACATGTGCTGGGGCTCCACAACAATATTAAAGGGTAAATAAAGCAACTGTATTGTGATGACACCAGAAACCTGCATACAAATTACAAACACAGGTCCCAAATAGGTGGATGGTGGCACTTGACAAAGAGAGGCAGGAGTCAGAAATAGGTTCCAAATACTTGACATGATTTTATTCACACAAACGGGGAAAGGGAACACAGTCACAGGGAACTCATCCCTACTCTCCTGTACGAGGAGAACTCTAAATCAAATGACTGTAACAGCTCCACTTTATGAGCATTCTATGCTCTATACCCTGTACGAGGGTGACTCTATGCACACTTTCAGTAATCAACTATAACAACTCTGCTTTATGAGTGTTCTGTCTACTAAGATCAGTAAATCACCGTGAGGTTTCTAATACTACCCTGAGGTGCATCTCTACCTAGGGCCTATTACCTGAGTACTCCACTCTAAGGAACTCTAAAACATGTCACTGCAAGACTCTACATATGTCCTAAAAGGCAGTTCGTGCACAGTTGAGTTTTCTCTGTCATCGAGAAGAAACCGGGTTGCAGGTTATGAAACACAAGGGGAACACTTGGCTAACTGGCTGGAGTGAGTTAAAAACTAAGGGAATTCAGAGAGGATATTGAACAGGCTATGAGTTCTCAGCCACATCCCACCTTTCTAGGGTTGCTGGAAATTCAGAACTCAGCTCAAAACCCACTGAGGGCAGCCGGAATTGAAACACAACAGACCCGGCCACAGCCCACTTCTGGACTGCTGGGAGAAGAAGAAGAAGAAGATACTGCACAACCAGCCACAGCCCACTTCTGGACTGCCAGGAGAAGAAGATGCTGAACACCCAGCCACAGCCTTCTTCTGGACTGCCGGGACATGAAGAAGATGCTGGGAGAAGGAAGTCTGTAGAATGTGAGAGAACAACAGGGTTCTGGGCACCAAGGCCAGATGAGCCAAAGACTAATGTAAAATAAGAAATAGGAAGATGATACAGGGTACTGAAACAGAAGATCTGGATGACACTTCGGTACGGACGACAAAATAAGAAAACGGACAGTAACTTTCTACTGGGCCAGGCCATACACTGGGAACTGAAGAGTGGAAAATAATAAATAGAACATTGCACCTGAGACGACTGTGGCACGGTTCTTCAAGAATCTGCTGCTGGCTGCTTCGGAAATGAACTGGAGATGATTTCTGGAGTACTGAAGAAGATTGATCTGTATACACGTCGGTGAAGTGATTCTGGAAACTTGCTGATGACTGATACGAATACTTTGTGACACTGAAATGCTGGCAACAAAGCAATACAAGGACAGTCTGGCACTTTTACTGTTCATAGTGATAATAGTATTGCAATGAAAGTCTCAGTTCTTATTGCAGTGGTCAATTATACAGTCTCAATGTCCAGACCACAGTAAATACACAGGCACTTTACTTTTCCGGGTGAACACTAACTGCAATGGACCTAACTATCAGGGGTCCCTCTAGCTAGATCAGGTTCTTCCCCTTACTGCGGTTCCATATGGCTAGGTAGACTCCCTCCACATTTGGGGTCACCAGTGCCGCTGGGCCCCTATAACACCTGGGGGTCTAAATGGCTAGCAGTGGGTCTAACTTCACCCTGTTATATAGCAGTGGGTCTGACTTGTCCTTTTAACTAGAAGTGGCCTAACTCGCCCCTTTAAATAACAGTGAACCTAACTTGCCCCCTTAAATAACAGTAGGCCTAACTTGCCCCTTTAAATAACAGTGGACCTAACTTGCCCCTTTAAATAGCAGTGGGCCTAATGCACCCCTTTTAAACAGCAGTGGGTCTAACTTGCCCTTTCAAGTAACTGTGGGCCTAAAATGCCCCTTTAAGACATGGGGTCTGTTACCCCTGTCAACACTGGGCTTTTACTAGGCCTGGGAAATCTGTGGGCCTGGATGCTCTCCCAAACAATCACTGGGTCTCTCTTGGCTGGGCCCCTTCTAAATCGCTGGGCCCCCCTTAAATCGCTGGGCCTCCCTTAGCTGGGCCCTCTTTTAATTGTTGGGCCTCCCTTGGCTGGGCCCCCTTTTAAATTGCTGGGCCTGACTTGGCCGCTTTAAGAACTGGCATAGGCCTCCCCATAGGCCGCTTTAAGAACTGGCATTGGCCTACCTATAGGCTGCTTTAAGAACTGGCATAGACCTCCCTTGCTGCTGTTCATTCTAACTCCACCTTCGGGAGACTCCCCTATAAATATTTAAAAGTTCCCCTCTCAGAGCCTCTCTCCCTGACTCCTGCCCTGGGCGTCACTATGCCCTGAGCACTAGGCTATGCTAATTTGGCTCTGCCCACTCTCAGCAGTGGGCTGCTACACAGGGTCAGACTGGCCCACCTGGATACCTGGAAATTTCCAGGTGGGCCCTCTCTGTTTGATTCCAGACCACCTTCTAAGCTCTGAGAATCTTTGGTTTTATCTTCCATTTTTTAATTAAATAGGCCCTGTAAGTAAATTCAAGATACAAACACAGAGCTAGTGTATCATACTGAAGTGGAATATTGATATGAATGTGACGCTTCTGGGCCCTCCTTTATTGATTTTCCAGGTGGGCTCTTGTGTCAACTTTCCAGATGGACCCTCTGTAGCCCAGTTTGACCCTGTGCTACACTGAGCGCCTAGCACTAACGAAACAAAAAATAAACGCTGCCGCCAACTCACAGCACCGAACCAGGATGGGGAAGTGCTGGAATGGGAGGTGGGAGGTGTTTCTGACAGAGGGAGGGTTGCAGGCAGGAAAACGTGTGACGGGGACCTTGCAAGGTCTTGTGATTGGCACAAATGATGCGGCACTGCTACCACCGCCTCCGAGGGACCGAAACTTTACATTTAAAATTAAAAATTAACAAAACGGGACACCAAGCCCTTGTGACGGAAACTGACATTTTTCTTTCTTCTGGCACCTCACCACGGCACTGTGGACCAAATGCACGATAAGGTAGGCTGTGGTCAGTGACTAGAGACAGAGGGGCACACAGGAAAGCCCTCAGGGACGGCTTCAGCCTTCCTGGCAAGCTCTTCCCATCCCTCCTTGCTTTCTGCATCCTCTCTCCTCCACAGTCACCGTGATTCTCCCCTAACGCATCAATATTTTTTTTAATTTAACACTCTGGGTTCTGGTTCTGGAAGGCAGAGCAGGTGTCACACAGTGGGCATTCCATCTGCTCAGCCTGGCATTCTATATGCTCAGCATGACATTCCATCTGCTCACGCTGGCATAAAGGGCTAACTTTTTACAATTCTGTAGCCGTGTACATTTATTTAAAACAGTTTTGTGATGGCTGCATCTGAAACTGGGCAACTGGGCATGTTCTGGGGCACCTTATGGGGTTGGGCACTTTTCTATTTTCTTTCTGTTGTGCCCCAACTCTGAGGCACTACAATAGCAAGAGGGACCTCCTATAGAAGTGGTGAGGTGATCCTTCCCTTGTACAAGCCACTGGTCAGACCACACCTGAAGTACTGCATGCATTACTGGCACCCATTCATGAAGAAGGACATCAGCGTGTTGGAGGGGATGCAGTGCAGAGGGACTAAGATGATCCAGGGTTTGGAGGGGAAATCCTACGAAGAAAGGCTGGGCATGCTTAACATGTATTCTCTGGAGGAGAGGAGAGGAGAGAAGAGGACAGATGGGGGGATATGATCAAGACTTTTAAGTACCTGAAAGGGATAAGCAAGGGTAATAGTGGAGAGATATTCCAGATCAGAAGAGGGAGGGATACTAGAGGGCATCAGCTGAGGTTGAAGGGGGGAAAATTCAGGAGGGAAATCAGGAGATATTATTTCATGGAGAGGGTGGTAGACAAGTGGAACTCTCTACCTAAGGAGAAGATTTCCTGTAGGATGGTGGGCTGCTTCAAGAGGGGATGGGACAGAGAGAGGGGGGGAATGACCGTGAAGAGGAGAGGGAAGGGTGGGGCAGCTGCAAGTTGAGTGGCTTGCTGCACAATTGAGCAGACTCAATAGACCGCGTGGCCTGTTTCTGCTAGCATTTTGTATGTTCGTATGAATCTATTTCCTTGCAATCTGAGGCTGTGCCCCCTAGTTCTGGCTCCCTCCTTCCTTTTCAACAGACACTCCTCACCTACTTTATTGACCCCCTTTACATTTTTACAGTTTTCAATCATGTCCCCCCATTTCCCTCCTTGTTTCCAGCATGTACATATTCAGTTCCTTACTCCTCTGCTCGTATGTCTTCCCTGCATACCCTGCACCACTTTTGTTGCCCTTCTCTGAATCCTCTTCAATGCATCTATAGCCTTGTGGAGGTGTGGGCTCCAAAACTGAGCCCCATACTCCAACTGTGGCCTCACCATGGCTTTGTAAAGGGGCATTATCATCTCCCTCCTTCTGCTAGTAAGAAAAAATTACTCACCTTAGTAATGTTGTTTCTTCTAATGGAGTCTTGCTATATTCTAACATATGCAGTGAGTCCCAACCTTCGAACTGCTCCGGAGGTGAAAGAGTTAACTTTCCATGCCAGGCATGGAACACTGAGCTCGAGCTCGGTTGAAACTCTGTCTGTTGTTCTTCAAACTCAAATTGTCAGATCGTTACGAGCTAAACTCACTGCGGTCCTGTGTGGAAACTGTAAACCTACCCTAGCCAACGTGCTACTAAACATAAGAACACATTTTTTGGTCCCAAAACAAAGACTCAAGTCAGGAGACCCAAAAAATGAAAAACACAACACCCAGTCACCCCCAGAAAGGAAGGGTTAAAACAACAAGGTGGGCACCTACTAAGTGCCAACACTGCACTGTCCACCCACATCCCAAAAACAGAGGTTCTGAGAGGGGCAGGTAGGGGGAGGAGGTCATAATATCGCAAGACTCCATTAGAAGAAACAACATTACTAAGGTGAGTAATTTTTTCTTCAAACAACATGAAGTCTTGCTATATTATGACATATGCAGACTACAAAGCAGTACCTCCATGGAGTAGGGACAGAACCTACTTAGGAAATAGGCTCTGAAGCAAAGCTGTGCCAAACCGAGCATCACTCCTAGCCTGGATGTCCAGGGAGTAATGCTTGGCAAAAGTGTGAACTGTTTTCCAGGTAGCTGCTTGACAAATCTCTAGAATAGGGATGTCCCTGGCAGCAGCCAGGGACGTAGCTGTACCTCTGGTAGAGTGAGCCCTCAGGTTTGAGGGAGGAACCTTACCCAGTTTTTCATAACAAAATCGGATACAAGAGACAATCCACCTGGCAATGGATCTTTTAGTGGCAGGTCTCCCTTTATCAACCTCACCATAAGTGAGGAACAGTTGGAGGGAGTCAAACCTGTGACCCTTGGTAGGCTCTATGTAGTAACTAAGGCCCTCTTCACATCTAAGCTGTGCAGCCTCCTCTCTCCAGAGGAGGAATGGTCAGTGAAGTACACTGGAAGAGATATAGATTGATTAAGGTGGAAATCTGAAACCACCTTAGGCAAGAACTTCCTGTTGGTCCTGAAGACCACCTTATCTCTGTGAAAGGAGATAAAATCAGGCTGCACTGACAGAGCTTGTAACTCAGTTATGCGTCTGGCAGAAGTGATGGCTACCAGAAACACAGTCTTCCAAGTCAAGTACTTAAGCTTTGCTGAAGACAAGGGCTCAAAGGGGGGGTTGCATAAGCTGGGCAATACAAACATTAAGATCCCAGGCAGGGGCAGGGTCCCTGAATGGAGGGTTGATGTGAAGCAATCCCTTGAAAAACTTGGAGAATACAGGATGAGCTGAAAGAGAAGATGGTTTACCTGCTGAAAGAAAAGCAGACACAGCTGCCAGATGCACTTTTAGGGTAGCTGGTCTCGGCCCCAAGGTATCTAAGTGGACCATATAATCCAGGACTGTGGGTGAATCAGCAGATTCTGGGGAAATATGCTTCCCAGAGTACCATATGGAAAACCTCTTCCATTTGGAATTATAAGTAGCCCTGGTGGAAGGTTTCCTAGAAGCCTTCAGGATATCTGTTACACCTTGGGATAGGTGTAGATCAGCAAACTCTTAACTCTTCAAGAGCCAGGCCTTGAGATTGAGAGATTTGAGGTTCGGGTACCAAACCCTCCCCTGAGCACAGGTTAACAGGTTGTGATTCCTGGGAAGACACAGGGGAAGATGGACTGCTAAGGACAGTAGGAGTAGATACCAAGGCTGTCTGGCCCAGTCTGGAGCAATCAGGATAATCTTGCAGGGTTGAGATCTGATTTTGACTAGCACTTTGAACAGGAGAGGGAAGGGGGGAAGGCATAGAGAAACTTCCCTTCCCAATTGAGAAGTAAGGCATCCAGAGGGACTGAGCCCAACACTGGGGGCCTGCAGCAAAAAAGGGGAAGTTGGTGATTGTCTGGGGCTGCAAAAGATCTATCTGAGGGGTCCCCCATCTGGCAAATACCACCTCCAAGACCAGGGGGTCCAGTGACCATTCGTGATGACCCTGGGGAATTCTGCTGAGAGCATCTGCCAGGACATTGTCATTGCCTGGAAGGTGAACTGCCATAAGGGAGGTGTTCAGGGAGTAAGCCAGAGACCACGACTTCATTGCTTCGGTGCACAAGGCCGTAGACCGAGTGCCCCCTTGCTTGTTGACGTACCACATTGTGGTGGTGTTGTCTGTTCTGACCTGCATAACTTTGTTCTGAACAGATTTGGAAAAAGCTTGAAGTGCTAGAAAAACTGCTCTGAGTTCCAACAGATTGATGTGGAGCAGAGATTCCTGAGGGGACCACAATCCCTGGGTAGTGAAGTCACCCATGTGAGCTCCCCCCCCCAAGAAGGATGCATCTGTAGTAAGGAATAAGGAGTGAGACTGAGGGACAAAAGGAACCCCTTGTCTCAGATTGCTCTGATCCTGCCACCACTGTAGGGCCAGGATCAGGGTTCGAGTCACTGTGATCAATTTGGTTAGAGGGTCTTTCCTTTGAGACCAAAAGGCTCTCAAATGGTACTGGATGTCCCTCATCTGAAATCTTGCTCCCTGCACTACTGCTGTAGAAGCAGCCATGTGCCCCAGGAGCTGTAAAAAATGCCTTGCTGGTCGAGAGACCTGAAGGGTGAATGAGGAGGCCAGAGAGACCAGGGTCCTTGCCCTGTCCAAAGGAAGGAAGGCTCTGGCCTTCTCTGTGTTCAGCTCTGCATCTATGAAGGTGAGGAGCTGGACAGGCTCTAGAACTGACTTTGAAGATTCAAAGGAAACCTAGAGAGGTGAGCAGTTGCTGAGTTATCTGTAGATGTAACTTGACTTGGTCTGGAGACTGGCCTACTATGAGCCAGTCGTCCAGTAAGGAAGATGGCAATTTTGCCTTCTTGGGAAGCAACTGCTACTGCCAGGCATTTTGTGAATACCCTTGGAGCAGAGGTGAGACCAAAGGGCATTGCTCTGAACTGGTAGCTGCCTGAGGGCAGCTCAGACCTGAATTACTACTGATGGGAGCTCCTGATGAGAATATGGAAGTAAGCATCCTTGAGGTCCAGGGACGCTAGCCAGTCCCCTGGCCTTAGAGAGGGTAGAATAATTCCCAGAGTCACCATTTTGAATTTTGGTTTTAAAAGGTGCTTGTTTAAATATCTGAGATCAGGATGGGCCACCATTCTCCTGTCTTTTTTGGGGTAAGAAAGTACCTGGAGTACAACCCTTTGCCCTGGTGTAGGGGTGGAACCCTTTCCACAGCTCTGAGAGCCAGGAGGGAAGAGACCTCTGCCTCTAGGGCAAGTGTCTCTGGTGGATTTGCAGGTGGAAAGGATCTGGTTCTCATCTTTGGAAACTTTTTGAAGCTGAGAACCAGTCCCTGGCTTACTATTTCCAGGACCCACTTGTCTGATGTCAGAGACTCTCAGTCCTGGACAAAGTAAGCCAGTCTGACCCCTACAGGTAGCTGAGAATTGGCCCTGGCAACCCCATCAGGGTGTCTGCTTGGCAAGGGCTTTGGGCTGAGGAGTGGAAGCAGGCCTGCTTGTACCCCGTCTGCCTCTCCCTTTAAAGAACCCCCTCTGGGCATAAGCAGAAGAGGTGGCCTGGGCTTGGTAAAAAGGCCTATGAAAAGGCCTGCCCCTGCCCCTTGGAAGCTGCCTTTGAGGAGTGGCCTGCCTTTCCTTGGCCTGTGCACTCCTATAGGTGGTCCTATACTCATCCATTTTCTTCATGTAATTCTTTGTCTGCTCCCCAAACAGAGAATTGCCCACAACAGGAAAATCCATGGCCTTCATCTGGGTATCATGTGACAGGCTAGTACATCTGAGCCAAGCCATTCTGCGAAGTGCCACAGACGTAGCCATGACTCTTGATGACACATCATTTGAGTCCACTGCAGCATGGAATTGCACCTTGGATGCCTCAATACCATCAGCAGCCACCTGCTCCAGCTCCTTGGCAAGCTGGCCGGGGACCTGTTTTGCTAGAGCCATAACAGTATCCCATCTGGATTTCTGATATCTAGCAACATAAGCCATATAATTTGCCTGTCTGAGTCCCAAGGATGCTGCCATGTACTGTTTCTTTGCCATTGCATCAGTCCTCCTGAAGTCTTTGTCCAGGGGTGTGTGAAGCCAAGGGAATATTTGCCTTGTCACAGGCTGCAGCCTGCACTACCCCAACATGGCTGCATTGTTGTGTAAGGAACTCTGTATCAGAGCCTGACAATGTATACCTCTTGTTCATTCTCTTATCCACAGGAGGTATAGTGTGAGGAGTTTTTATAATTTTTACTGTCTGTTTCCCAAAAAGTTTATGCAAAGGAATAGACAGTCTCCTAGACTCTGGAATATCCATCATTTCCACATAGTCAGGCTCCTCTTGATCATCCACAGCTTCCTCCATAGGGAGCTGGAGGGTTTCAGCCACTTTTTTATAAAACATAAAAGAGGGGACTCAGAAAGCCAAGGAGGAGACACTCCTGAAGGTCTGTCTGGGAGATGTCTGGGTCAATGGGCACACCAGACTTTCAAATCACATTCACTCTCCTCATACTCCTCTTCCTCCCCCTTCAGTTCATAATACTCCTCTAAATCATACTCTTGAACCGGTAGAACTGGCCGAACTGGTGCCGGTTCGGTCGGAACCGGGGAAAGCGACTGGACAATTTTAATCGCTTTGGCTATTTCTTCAGCGGTTGGAGAGGAAAGTTTTGGCTCCACACTAGCTGATTTCCTAGTCCTTTTTGCTGGAACCTACTCCTCAGAGTCGGCTCTCCTTTTGCCCGAGGAAGTCTTGCCCTGGTCAGAGGGCACTCCCTCCGGTTCGGTTGGAACTGAACCAGGCTGGCCATCCGGTTCAGCGGACTTTTTGGCCTCCCTTTCCCTGAGCCTACCAACTCTCTTTTCCAGGGTAGCTGCAGGAAAACTTTTACAAATCTGGCAGTCTGCATTGAGGTGGTCAAACCCCAGACAATAAACACAGGTGGTATGGGGGTCAGCCTTGGCAAAGACTTCCCCACACACACTGTAGTGTTGAAACCCAGTGGGCCCAGCTTTTCTTTTGGGTTTCTCAGACATAGTGCCAGTCCTAACCAAACTTACCCGTTTATGGCAATCCACCAGGTAAGACCCTCTTATCGGTTCCCAACCGTGTCACGGGTCATGGAAAAAACCGTAATAAAATCCGTTTTTTTAGAACCGATAAGAACCGGTAACCACACTCTAAATGACAGATTAAAATATTTTCAACAACCTGATCGGTTCAAACCGAACCGATAAACCGTTTACAAGTTCCACACAGAATAGAAATTAATGTAAAACCTATCTAGTACTCACAAATACCACAGACAGAGTCTTAATCAACCAATTGTGGTTTAAATTCGGTCGAGAACCGAGAAAAACGATACTTTAACCGACAAAATGAACCGAGCAGAAGGAGAAATCTCCGGAGCGACTGTTCAGTGAGGCGGAGTAAAGAATCTGACGGTTTGAGTTTGAAGAACAACAGACAGAGTTTCAACCGAGCTCGAGCTCAGCGTTCCATGCCTGGCATGGAAAGTTAACTCTTTCACCTCCAGAGCAGTTCGACGGTTGGGACTCGCTGAATATGTCATAATATAGCAAGACTTCATGTTGTTTGAATACCTCTGCCTATGCATGCCAGCATTCCATTGGCCCTTCCTGCTGCCCTTCTTTACTGGAAACCTACCTTAAGGTTTGAGGAGACTGTGATCCCCAGATCCCTTTCCTGTTCTGATTCTTTGATTTCCTCCCCACCAAGTGTGTACCCTGCTCCCGTGTTTTTCCTCCCTAGGTGCATCACAGCACATTTCTCTGCATTAAACCTCAGCTGCCATTTCCTGGCCCACTCCTCGAGCATTTTGAGGTCCCTCCTCATGTCCTCCACCCCCTCCGGGGTGTCCACCGTACTGCAGATTTTTGTATCATCGGCACATAGGCACACCCTCTCTCTCAAACCCTCTGCGATATCGCTGATGTAGATGTTGAAAAGGAGCAGACCCAAAACTGACCCCTGTGGCTCTCCACTCCTTACTCTTGCCACCTTGGAGGGCTCCCCGTTAAGCATCACACTCAGAGTACTCCCTGCTAGCCAGGCCTCCACCCAGCCTATTTTCCCTCCCAGCAGCAGTTCTCCTTTTCATACCAGCCATGCAATTGCCTGAGTTAGCCATCTGTCATCCTCCTTTCCTTGTGCAGGTGGCCTGTATACCATCCTCAGTTACAGGGATTCACCCATCTTCCTACATAGTGTTGCCCACAGCATCTCAGTCTCCCCTTCCTCCTCCCTTTCAGTAACACTGATGCCTTCCCTGACATAAAGGCAACTCCCCCCTCTTGCCTTCCCTGTCCCTTCTGAACACTCTATAACCTGGAATGGCTGTTTCTCAGGTATGATGCTCTGTCCACCGGGTCTCACTTACTGCGACTAAATCTAATCCCTCGTCCCTCATTGATGGCCTCCAAGTCCACCATCCTGTTTTCCACACTCCTGGCATCTGCTGATAATCTCTTCCACCAGTCTCCTCTTTGTTTCCTTTCACCGTCACCCTCTTGCTCAACCATGTAGTGCCATCCTGGGGACTGTAGCCCCAAACTTTCCTCTTTGTAGAGCAGGTTCCCCCACCCCACCCAACCTAATTTAAATTGTAGGTGTCCGCTGTGTATTCTCTATCTTGCATTTCAGTAATGCTACCCCCTCCTTATTCAGGTGCAGTCTGTTCTGTGCTAATAGGCTCTCGTCCCCCCATGCAGAGCCACAGTCCCCTAATAACCCATACCCCATTTGCTCACACTACCCCACCAGCCACTCATTGAACTCCCTAATCCTCGACTTCATAGCAATGCTTGCCCTTAGTACAGGTAACACCTCTGAGAAAGACACTGATTTAAACCCCAGACTGCTACACAGTATCTAGCTGGAGCTCTGAATCTTGCCTGTACCTGTATCAGGCTGCTTCCTGCCACGTCATCTGTTCCCAGGTGGAACAGCAGATGCATTTTCTCATCCTGTTGCTTCTTTCTTGAGGGGAAAAAATTAATGACCTTCGCTAGTGTCATGCCTGGCAGACACTCAACCCATACTACGCTGTTTTTGTCTCCCCTGCCCCCTCACCTAATTCCTTTTATTATAAAGTCCCCTACCAGTAGGACCCTGCTCTCCATATCATTCTGATCAAATCTCCCTTCTATCCTTCTTCCAACCCCCTGTATCCTATATTCTACCCTATTTTCAATACCCCCTTTACCCATTCCGCCTCCTGAAGTACTATCCTCGCTCTGTGCCCCCCCCCAGCTTCTTCGTTCTGTGCACCCCCACAAGCTCTATCTGTCAGGCTTCCCTCCTCTGCCCCTCCATTTTTGAACTTTTTCTCTCCCTGTGTATCCACCCCTGCTTGTGCCCTGGCTGATATTCCCTGGGACCTTCCTTCTCCCCTACCTCATCCAGCTTTTGCTCCCCTGAACCCGAGCATGCTGTCCCCCCTCCTTCTGGGCTTGCCTGTTGGTTTTACCTGAAAGGGCCTCTCCCTCACCCTCTTCGTATTTTTTCAGCATCTTCTTTCATGCTTGCCTCTCCTTCTTGTGCAGCCCTTTCATTTCTGTAAATACATCCTGGTGTAAATACTTATAGCATTTTAGTAAAGATAAAGATTCAATTTTTATAGCATCAGTGACTGCTTGTTTTATTTAAAAGGGTAATTTTACTATTTCTGCTGGACTCTGTTTGCAGTCCATCTCCAAAGGGGCACTCTAACCACAGTTATTGTGTTGACCTTCCTGACCTTGAGCAAGGAGGAGGTAAAAAACATGTTACTTGGTTCCTGTTGGTGAAAACCTTGTGATGGCAGTGAGCTGGAAATCCCTGGTGAGGGGGACTGCCGTTACACTAAACATGAGGGCAGAGATGGGTTGGGGCCTTTTTTTAAGGAACCTATTCTGCTGCACGTGCCTGTACAATTTTGTACTATTCTGCATACTCAGCAAAGCTACTGGCAAAAACAAAACAGGTTTCTCTTATTGATCGCTCTGCCTATCGATACAAAGACATTTCTTACATGGTTTCTGGTTCTTGTTTTTCTTGTAACCTTTAATTATTACAATTTCTATTTTTTTGTTTTCTTTACTTGTATTTCTTAACCATTTGTGCAACAGCACTACATTTTCCAGGGATCAGACATGCTGTGCACATGAGAAGTAGTACTATGTATTAGACATGAAAGCTGCAATTATGGAGTCCTCTGGTGTTGAGAAGTGCTGCTGACTTTGCCATTTGGTTGTCAGAGGCTAATAGTGATAGAAATGTAATAGTAAAGACTGGCCACAGAGCCTGTGGGATCTCCCAGATCTGCCATTTAAATGAAGAGTTAGAGCTGCTGCCTTCAGGGTTCTAAGTTCAGCTCTCAGCGAGGACTGTAGATGCATATGCCAAACAGAAGGTACTGACATAACTAGCTGGTTCTGCAAACATCTGAGCCCTTGTTTCCCCAGCTGTCTTCAGTCTGTGGGGCAATTGGAAGGGCAGTTTCACCTGGTGTCTTTATGCTGGAGATGGAGGGATACCCACTCTCATTCTCTCTCTCTCTCCCTCTCTTTTTCTCCAAAGGGGGAACTGATCTTTTGAAGATGGTGTTCTTTTGATATGATAAAAGAATAGGGTCCCTTCTGTCCATTTTTTATTATGTTGCTTGCACGCATGTGCAAGAAACATAGTGCCATCATCTGAGATTTGGAGGTGTGTCACCCTCCTCCACCAGTCAGTGTGCTGCAGGCGCTGCTCTGTATTAATGCATTTTGGAGCTGTCTATGACACGCCCAAAATGCAGTGGCATACAGTTGAAAGGGAGCTATGCTTGAGTGAGCAGCATAAGATATCGCCTGGTCACGCCGCAGCTTCCCCAACACACGCCACGCTCATGTAGGCGCAAGGCCACCACGCGACTGTATAGCTGATGGGTGCTCCAATCCCGCCGGCTGTGCTGCGTCCTCCGCCTTCCCCAAAGGCTTCAAAATGCCCAATCCTCGTCGGCTTGCACTGTCTCCCAGTAGTGAGTGCCTGCAGCGAGGCCCTAGCGTGGCAAACTATTCCTTAGGCGCCGTGAGGTGCCCAATCCCCCGTTGGCTGGACGGCCCCCAAGTCCTTGTGCCACTGGAGCCCACCCCAGCGTGGAAAAGCATCCGTCTCTCTTTTTTATTTTAACCTGTAAAGAAAAAAGCGGTCCCGTGGCGCATCTCCCAACCCCCACAACCCGCACCCACCCACTGTGCACCCAGTCTCCCCACACCCCACCCCATACTTACCTCCGGACTCCGGCACAACGATCTTCGGTGGACCGGGAACACGTCTGCACTCTTCAAAGCCGACCGCGAACTGAGGAAATGCCGGTAAGCTGTATAATGGGCTAGATAGGGGGGTTTCAACTTTATTGCATATCTTAGACATTGCTGGGAATTTTTGCATGAAATTTTCAACATGGGGTTTTTGGGACCCCTTCTCATGAATGATGTCACTGTCATGGCGTTATTCGGGGCCCGAAGGGTGATTTGACGCAGTGACAGAATCACCCTTTGGGCCTGGTCTGCATACTCATGACTCACTATGAGGGTCCCCATCAGTGGTGGTCAAAATTCCAAACTGTTTCTGACGTCGTTCTTGTGAGGTTCCCTCATGAGCTCATAAGTTGGCGAAATTTCAATATTTTCACTCCAGATTTTCAACATTGCCATTTTACCACACCTTCTTATAAATAGTACAGCAGTCATTTTCACATCTCACCCAAAATGTGTTTCCGCCCATGTAGCGCACAATGGCGCAGTCGATTAATGTAATCAATATACGGGACAAATTAAAGAAAATCACAGTGACACTGTTCATGAGCAGAGGTCTTAAAATGGCTATGTTGAAAATTTGGTGAAAAATTCCAAAAATGACTGTTTTCTGACGCGTTGTACAGTTCCTATGCACTTTCGTGAAGGTCGCGAATTTTAATATTTTCACTCCAGATTTCCAACATTGCCATTTTGCCACACCTTCTTATAAATAGTACAGCAGTCATTTTTCACATCTCACCCAAAACGTGTTTCCGCCCATGTAGCGCACAATGGCGCAGTCGGTGTGCGAAATCAATGTACGGGACAAATTAAGAAAATCACAGTGACACTGTTCATGAGCAGAGGTCTTAAAATGGCTATGTTGAAAATTTGGTGAAAAAATTCCCTTCAGATGTTCTGCAATATTACTAATGAAGACATTGAACAGAACTGGCCCCAGGACCGATCCCTGCAGCACCCCACTGGTCGCCCCCTCTCCCTAGACTGCATACCATTTATCACCACTCTCTGCCTCCTGTCTGTTAGCCAGTTTCTAACCCAGTTTACCACCCTTTCCCCCATGTCCAGCCTACCCAGCTAGTTTATCAGCCTCCTATATGGGATGGTGTCAAAGGCTTTGCTGAAATCAAGGTAAGCGTTGTCCACTGCTCCACCCTGATTCACTTCCTTTGTCACCCAGTCAAATAAATCAACCAGATTTATCTGACATGATGTCCACACTGTGAATCCATGTTGTCTATGGTCCTGGGTTCCGATGGCATCTAGATGCCCCACTATCCTTTCTTTAAGCAATGTCTCCATGATCTTCTCCACTACTGAGGTGAGGCTGAATGGCCTATTGTTCCCTGCCTCCTCCCTGCTGCCAGAATTGTGTAGAGGGACCACATGTGTGCACTCCTCCAATTCACTCATGTTGAATGACTCAGTGAACATGGCTGCCAGAGGTGCTGCTATCTCCCTTTGCAGTTCTGTTAATATCCTTGGGCGTATGCCATCTGGTTCCATCGCTTTGTCTACCTTCAATTTAGTGAGCTCCTGCAGGACTCTTTTTGCCTTTGAATGGACTATTGTCCATCTCTTCACCCTCTTGGCAACTGCTGTACTGCTGTGGCCCTTGCCTCTCCCACTCTTCTGTGAATACTGAATGGAAAGACACAGTGGATGTCTTGGGAGGAAGGCATGAAACTGTCACTTCCAAATACGTAAACAGCACATACAAGCAAGCAACATTCGGCATTGACAAATGCTTGTTTTCTCTAACGTTTGGTCACTCTGTCACCTTGCACCTGGTTCAGGTAATTGCCATCCACCGTGACCCTTGCTGTCATGCCAGTGTTGATCTGCATAGCGTGGGATTCAAGGGTACCTGGCATTAATGGTGGCCAGTGTTCTTGTGGAGTTTCTTCTTTTTCTCCCTTTCCCCACTCCAGTCCCAGGCAGTTCCCCATGCAGGCCTCACACACATATAGTATGCCCTGTAGAGGAGACAAGCTAGCGAGGCAGAATCTAGAATCCACTCCTCCCTGTCATGTGGCAGCATGTTCCCAGCCCACATGGGCTAGCCATTTGGCTCCCAAGTCCACTCCTGAAATCTGGCTACCAATGTGGGAGCTTGCATCACCCTACCCTCTCACCCTCTGCACTCCTCCGAGGTGTGCCTTGCGGCAGTTCCCTGGGCCAAGCTTACTAACATACTAAAATGCCAGCAGAATAGGCCTAACGGTCTTTCGTGTCTGCTCGTTTGGTCAGCCCCCACCCTGGGTGCTGACCTTGCTGTCCCCCTCGCCTTCTCTGGCTTCTCCCTTCCCAGTTCCGGATATTCTTGCTGCATTGGATTTTGCTTCCAGAACCCTTCCCCTGTACCTGTCCCACCCCCTCTTGAACCCCTCCACTGTCTCTGCCTCCACCAGCCCCCTAGGCAGTGCATTCCATGGCTCCACCACCCTCTCAATGAAGTAACACACCTCCTTTCTCCCCTGAATCTTCGCCCCTCCAGCTTCCACCCATGCCCTCTAGTGGCCCCTTCCTCCTTCCTTCAAGCACCGTGACTGTTCCTCCCTATTTACCCTCTTCATGTACCTGAAGACCTCTATCATGTCCCCGGTCCTTCTCTCTCCAATGTGTACATATTTAGCTCTTCAAGCCTCTCCTCATAGGTCCTGTCCCCAAGCCCCAAATCATTTTGGTTGCCCTCCTGGACCCTCTCCAGGAGGTTAATGTCCCTCTTTATGTGGCCTCAAAACTGCATGCAGTACTCAAGGTGTGGCCTCACCAAGCAGTTATACAGAGGGAGTATCACTTCCCTCCTTCTGGAGGTGATCCCCCTAGCGATGCATCCCAGCATCCTGTTGGTCTTGGCTGCTGCCCTCCTACAAGTCTCAGAGTTGTTCATCTTGACATCCACCACCACCCCCAGGTCCCTCTCAGCCATCGAGACTTGTAGCATTTCCCCAGGGTGTACACTTGGCCTGGGTTTCTGGCTACAGGTGGAGTACCTTGCATTTCCCTGCATTGAACCTCAGCTTCCACTTTCTAGACCATCTTTCCAGAGCCTCCAGGTCCCTTGCAGGCCACCCTCCCTCTTTCCATCACCACCGCCCCCAGTTTGAGTCATCTGCAAAGAGACTCATCTCACTCCTGATTCCTGTCCTTATGTCAGATCGTGGGCGTTGAACAGAGGGATCCAGGACTGATCCCTGTGGGACCCACTAATGACCCTCCTTGGGGATGAGACTATCCCACCAACTACAACCCTCTGGGTCCGGTCCTGGAGCCAATTGCCTATCCATCTGATCATCTGGTTCCCCACCCCATTTCTCCCAGCTTATCCAACAGGCCCACGTGAGGAACAGAGTCAAATGCCTTGCTGAAGTCTAGAAGAGGGACATCCACTGGTCTACCCAGGTCCAAGGCACTTGTCACCCAGTCATAGAACTCCACCAGGTTTGTCTGACACGATTTCCCGGATGAATCCATGCTGTCTATCGTCCAGGCACCCTGACTTATCCAGGTCCCCCTAGCCTCTCCTTGATAATGCCCTCCATCACCTTGCCCACCACCGATGTCAGGCTGACAGGCCTGTAGTTCCTGCCACCTCCTGATCCCCCTTGTGGAAAGGCACTATATCGTCACCTTCCAGTCTTGGGGCACCACCCTGTCCTCAGAGATGGTGAAAAGCTCTGCCAGGGGTTTCGCCAGGACATCTGCAAGTTCCTTCAGCACTCCGGGATGTAATTTATCCGGCCCAGTGCTTTCTCCGTCTTAAGGGCTGAGGGCTTCCTCACTCTCTCTCTGCTGTGATTTCCACTTCGGTACCTCTTCCTCCCTGTAGCCCTCCCCACCTGCCAGTGATGCCTCCCCTCTCCCCAGACCTGCCGATCGGTGGGGTCCACCTCCTCAGTATCTCTGTCTCCTCCCATGTATGATGCAGCACCCCCATTTTCCCTGGTGAAAACTGAGGTGAAGTACTCATTTAGTACCTCAGCCTGCTCCTCCGGGTCTTGTGCCCATCGCTCTCCTGATTTAACCCTGCTAATCTGCCCCTTCACCCTTCGTCTTTCCCCAATGTATCTAAAGAACCCCTTGTTCCCTCTCCTAATTTCCCTGGCCAGGTTCTGCTCCTTCCTTGCCTTAGCTGCCCTCACCACTCTAGTGGCCCTTCTAGCCATCAGCTCGTACTCCCCTCAATCCCTTTCACTCCTTGAGCACTTGAATTGCTTATAGGCTGCTTTCTTTCCCCGCACCACCTCCTGGACCTCCCTGGTCCACCAACAGGGTTTTTGGGCCCTACCGCATTTTCGTCTTACTCTTGCACAGGTGCTGGTAGCATCCTGCACCCCTCTCCTGATGATTTCCCACCTACTATCAGCGTCCATGTCTGACCCAATCCCATCCAAATGCTCCTTAAGGATCCTTCCCATTTCCTTAAAATCCAACCCCCTGAAGTAGGTTACTTCCGTCTTTGTGCAGCCTTCTACCCCTCCTAGGTCCAGGCAGAACCAGACCGTGGCATGGTCACTCCCCGCCAATGGGTCCCTTACTTCGAGGCCCCAATCTGGTCACTGTCTGCCAGGACCACATCCAGTACCCGTGCCTCCCTGGTCAGTTCCCTCACCTGCTGAGTTAGGAACGCATCTTGAAAGACATCCAACAACCTCTGTTCCCTGGTCACAGAGGATGTCATAGTCTCCCAGTCTGTTCCTGGCATGTTTAAGTCCCCCAACACCACCACCGTTCCTCTGCCCAGTCTGCAGTGTCTCCTAACATCTGCCACCAGACTGTCCTCCAGCTTAAGTCATCAGGCTATCAGACCTTTGAGGTAGCTGGCCTGGCCCTGTGGAACTTGCTCCCTCCTAGATCTTTAAGGGAGGCCCACTCAGTGGAGGTCTTTAAGAGCCTAATGATCTACTTGTTTAGGGAGGCAGTTACTGCTGTCCCACTCCAGTTGCTGTTTCATTTCATTTTACTTATCTTAAATCTATGTATTGAGATTCTGTGCTGATATTTTAGTTATGTATTTATTTTATTTTTTTATCTGATTATTGCACGTCTTCACTTCAGTTTGCTTTGTAAAGGGTGCTAAGCCCCAGGGGATGGGTGCTTACTAAATAAACTTACTACTACCACTACCACCCACTGGGTCATCAGGGGACCCTATTTTCTGCCCATTTCTAATGATCATCAAGGCAAAAGTTCCTGATCCCATAGCACTTTGTAAAAGAGTACAGTAGAGCTGGCCAGTGGCGTGGAGGGCTAAGTCCTTGAGTGCCATATCTCCTGCCATGATGGCCACCTGTGTTCAGAACGAGCACAGGTTCCCAGTGGTCAGCAGGGAGGGAGGGAGAGGGTCGAGCATTCCAGGGGCTGCTCTCCTCTTCCTGGGAGAGATAGCCAGTTGCCTCTGCCTCTGACTGCCTACAGGTGGAGGCCCAGTGATAGTGCAGGTACGAGTGACTGAACAGGTGGGGCCACAGTTCTGCAGGATGTGTGTGACTCCATGCACATGTACTGACATGTCACCATGGCAGGGGAAGGGGAGAAACTGGAAAAAGTGGGAGGATGGGCTTAATGAAGCTCTGTCTACTCCCTTGTGGCCTGCACCACCACTCAACTCCGGTGGGGCGGGGCTGGAGGTGTTGACCAATTGGGGTAGGATGACCCTCCCCCCGGCCCCACCACATGGGAGAAATCTGTGGGAGACTTTTCCCTGGAATTGGGAGGCGTGCAATGGTCATGAGGAGGGGAACAAAGCTGAGAAGCCTGCCCATTACCCTAGAAGGTAGAAAACTTTATAGCAAAAAATAAAAAGAGTATAGTAGAGTCCTAGAGCCCTGGCCAACATTCTCCCCTCTCAGAAGAAAAAAAGGAAACCATTCCAATTCCGATGACCATGGCTGCAGGTGCGTGAATGTTCTGGAGCATTTACTAACTGCTATGTTTGTTGGCTTGTGATGTACTTGGTGGTTCTGTTTGCATGAAAAGCACTAGCAAATTAATCCAGATTCTGTTCTTTCTATGGCCCCCTTCCCCACCCAACTGCCAAGCTGTGCTCCAGTTACTAAGTCCATGTGGCTGATGGCAGTGCTGTTTCTAGGTCGCTAAAAGGGGACAGTGATATGCCAACCAAGGGGTGCCCATACAGCAAGCACCTGTCTCTCTGATGCAGATGTCCCAAATCCTGTCCCAGTATGCATGGCTATCGTATTGCAGGGTTTGCTTGGTGTTCAGTAGGGTAGTGGGTGACTTACATTACACCCCCTGCTGAGCACTTCTTAAGAGTGCATGCCCAAGTGTCTTCTGAATACTTTTTTCTTTGCTCACTCATGGCTGAAGATTGTTGGATGCTGTGCTTCCCTTCCTACCTCCATTACTGTCTTGTTGGCATCTTCAGTATGATTTCTGTGGGGGGATCCATCCTGTTGTGGTGCCTCTGGCTGTGCTTCCTTCTGCCTCCTCCCGTTGCCACTGCCTCCATACAGTTCCATGGTTCTACTGCCCTTTGCTCATTCTACCTTGCACCATGGCACCTCTGTGCTGCTGGTCATGGCACTCTGCTGTCACTTCTACTTCCAGGTGTTGGCCCAGCCACCCGCTGTGTCAATGACTCTGTTATATTTTCCTGCCACTGCTGTCTGTTCCTTGGACTGGGTGCTGCTGCCCTGCTGGGGATTTGAACATTTGTCGAGTCTCCTTGGTGGTCTGCTTGCCCCCCTTACCTACTATGTATCCCTCTGCCATCCACTCTTTCCAGGACCCCCCCTTCTACCATGGGGGGGCTTCAGGGAAGGGGGCTCTCATCCTTCCAGCACGTTCTTCGCACCCTGCTAAACATCTCCCCCAAGACTCCTGGGGATTCTCCCCAGTGACTACTAGGTTCATGTCCCAATAGTTTGGCACCTTCAGGGTCGAGTACCCTTGCTCCCATTTGTACTTCAATGTAGCATCTCCTCCCTCTTTTCACCTTCCCTCCCCCACCCCCATCTCCCCAGGCTTACCATTACCTTGTGTTATGTCTGGTCCCTCCTTTCAAATGCCTCCACCTTCTGTCTGGCTGTCCCTCCCCTTTAGCTGCTTTCTGCATTCGGATTAGCCTTGACTGCCCCCCAAGCTGCCTGTTGTACTGGGTGTTCCCAGCTGCTTGCCGGCCTTAGATTGGCCCAGATTGTTTCTTTCCCCATCTCCCAGCTGCTTGCTTCCTTGGAATGGTTATGGTTAGCCCTCCTCTGTCTGTTTGCTGTTTCTTATAATGGACAGTCACTCTACCCCTTAATGTGCTGTCCTTGCTGTGGCCTCAGCTAGTCCTCCCCCCAAGCTGGAGGCTGGTTCCTTTTCTCCCATCTTTCCCCTACTGTTTCTCTGCTGTGGTTCTCGTTGCTGTGGTTCTGGTTTGTTGTTCTGCCTGTGCTCCCTCAGCTGTGGTTTTGCCAGGCTGATACTACGTCTGTTTATATCTCTTGAGTGCTTTTGGACCTTTGGTCTGCTGCTCATTACCTATGAAGCCCACCAGACTGCCCAGATGATTGTCTGGTCCTCTTCTTGTGCAGCTACATGCACATATTAATCCATACTGGGCTTTGCCCTTCACTACCATATCTGTCATTGTACTTCATACTGTCGGAACACTCCCCAACAACTATGGGGCACACACTCAAACAAACACCGGGCACATCCCAAACATCTTCCAGGTACATGCCCCAATCACTACCATAGAAACATAGAGTTTGTCAGCATGAGCCAGCCCGGTGGCACTGAGGGTTGAGGCGCTGGACGCCACACCTCGCTCCACACTGGTGACCCGGGTTCAGGAACGAGCCTGGGTCATCGAGGACAGCAGGGGAGGACTAGGATTGAGCGTCCGATGACAGCTCTCCTAGTCCTGGGGAGATGGGGTGGATGCACACCGCGCTCTGATGGTCCCTGGGGACGCCCGGAGGTACTGCAGTTGAGGCGGGTGCTAGTGGGGAGAGCACAGCAGGCGTCTGCCGTTAGTGCTGATGTCATTGCGTCCATGCTTCCATCGGGGAGATAAGTGGGGAAAAATGGCAGCACAAGTCCACGGCAGCAGTGGCCACGATTTTACCGGCCGGCAGTCCCTGGAAGGCATGTGCCAGTAATGGTTTCTCTCGGTGCGGGGCTAAGGGGGCCCTTTGCAGGTGTAGTTGCGTCTGCCAGGTGGGCATGTGGAGCTTCGGGGTCGGTGGTGGAAGGGAGGAGTGGTGGCTGGAAACAGAGCAGGACTGTGGCAGCAGGTAAGTGTTTCAATCATGTCTCCCCTTTCCCTCCTTGTCTCCAGCGTATACAGATCCAGCTCCTTACACCTCTGCTCGTATGGCTTCCCTGTATACCCTGCGCCATCTTGGTAGTCCTTCTCTGAACCCTCTCCAGCGCATCTATTTCCTTATGGAGATGTGGCCTCCAGAACTGAACCCCATACTCCAGCTGTGGCCTCACCATGGCTTTGTAAAGTGACATTATTACCTCCCTCCTTCTGCTAGTAATGCCCCTGCCTATGCATGCCAACATTCCATTGGCCTTTCCTGCCGCCCTGCTACATTGGATTCCTACCTTAAGGTTCAGGGAGACTATGATCCCCAGATCCTTCTCATGTCCTGTTACTTTCATTTTCTCCCCACCTAGGGTGTACCCTGTTCTTCTGTTCCTACTCCGCAAGTGCATCACAGTGCACTTCTTAGCATTAAATTTTAGCTGCCACATCCCAGACCATTTTTCAAGTGTCTTTAAGTCCTCCCTCATGTCCTCCACCCCCCCAAGGGTGTCCACCCTATTGCATATTTTCATATCATCAGCAAATAGGCACACCCTTCCCCTCAAACACTCAGCAATATCACTGATGTACTGTAGATGCTGAAGAGGAGCGGACCCAAAACTGATCCCGGTGGCACTCCACTCTTCACCCCCGCTGTGCCAGAGTGTACCCTATTTAGCACCACCCTCTGAGTTCTTTCTGACAGCCAGGCCTCCACCCAGCTTGTTATTTTCCCACCCAGCCCCAGGCTTTCCATCTTGCTCACCAGCCTCCTATGGGGGACGGTGTCAAGGGCCTTACTGAAGTCCAGATAGGCCATGTCCACTGCCCCCAGTCAGTCACCTGAGTCACCTGATCAAAGAACTAAATTAGGTTTGTCTGGCAAGGCTTCCACTTCGTGAATCCATGCTGTCTGCTGTCCTACAAGCCACTGTCCTCTAGGTAATCCACCACCCTCTCCTTGATTAATGCTTCTGTAACCCCCCTACAAGTGGGGGTTCCCAAAAAGTCTTCCTTGAGCTTGCCTAACTGCTCACTGCCAGGCTGGTGTCCTACGTTTTAGCAATTTAAATATGATTGCCAGAGAGTGCCTGTATAGCCTCTGTGTACTGTCTCTTTAAAAGCTGCCTGGATTGCAATCATAAGTAATCTGAGAGGGTACACTGTTGAAAGATGTAACTATTTGCTGAAAATCATTTAGAGTGATAATGATAATGTAGTTTGTCTAACCTGCCTTCTTTGCAGCAAGGACTGTTTTGTTTATCTCCACTATCTTGGTCCTGGACTGCTGAATTGGACAAATCAGTACTGGTGGGACCTAAAATGGAGCCGGACTACAGGAGCTGCCTGGAATCAGAATCTGTAGGAATTGCAGTTTTGGGCTTTGGCGCCTTTTTGCACCTGAAGGGGGAGCTCCTGTTGTGACTGACAGATGAATCAGCCAACCAAACCTTTTGGATCTTGGGGAAATTCCCAGGCTTGCTGCAGTTTGAGTCAGATCTCAGTTGGGAGTTGCAGAGGCAAGAGCTTGAGACAGTCAAGCAGACGTCTGAGTAGTTTTGCATGGGAGAACTGTGGAAAGGCCTGAGTTGTGGCCTACATGTCTGCCTACTGCCCCTGAGAGGGAGAGAGAAGAGAATTATTTTGGACTAAATCCTAGTTTGTGAGAACGAAGTAAGCCACTGATTTTTCACCAGGCTCATACCTGAAGAAGACCGAAGATTTTGCTGAATGTGATCGGCCTATCAGGTTTTCCAGCTGCTTTTGAATCCCCGGTTTGTGCAGAGACTTTGCGATCATGACCGGAGAGCAGTTTGCCTGGGACAGTAGAATTTCCTTACATGTAAATGTGCTGTGTTTTGAAAGTGGGTTGTGATTTGGTTCCCCACTGTGTGAACTGTGTTCTGCTTGCTGGAAGCTGTATCCAGCCCAAAATGGACTGTATCTGAATTTATCTCCATTTGGCCTGGGCCTTTCCACACTGGCGCAGCCAGACTACCCACTGCACAGAGAAAGCCATCAACGAGAGACCTGCCTGGGGGTTAGCCCCCTGCTCCATGCTTAAACAGGAACAATGCCTCAGCGAATGGTGTGGGCCCTGCTTCTCCTGGCACTCCAGATTAACCACCTGCTGTCTCGATTTTCGTCCAGCCTGTGTCCAGTCTTACGTATCATGAGTAATCATCAGGGTAGCTCCCTGCAACAACAGCCTAATCTAAAAGTGTGTCATCTGATTGTCTTGTGGTTTTCTTTTCAAGAACTGAGCCCTCTGGCTCTGGATTACAAATAGTGTGTGTTGTGCATGTTGTTTTCTTCCATCACAGGGCTCCAACCAGCTGCAACGTTCCTGGCTAGCCCACCATTCTCCATCTGGGTATCCAGAGTGTGTGACTGTTTATGGACCCTGAAGTGCATGCATAACTGTTTGATTGATACAGCCTTTAAGCAAATTAACCTGATTACGTCCCTCCCTTGTTCAAGTCCCTTAAATAAATCAGATCTAACTCTTTGTTGCATTTACCCTGACTGTGGTTCCAGTTTGCGCAAGAGTACTGTACTGCTGTTATTTGTTGTGTATAATCTTGTTTTACAAGGGGTCCCCAGCGCCGGGCCAGAGGAAAGCCCTGGTGGTAAGTGCAAACAGTGTGAGTACTTGTGTGGTGTATCAGGGGTATTGTGAAAGTGATTATTGTGTATTGTTCCGAACACTAGTAAGGAAAGAGGGGGGTTACAGTGGCCCGGAGGGCTGTGCCCAGGTTAGCTTGACCACCACGAACCCTGACCTCCGGGTAGAGGCACCCGTTTCAGAACTCAGGCCCCTTAATCTGCTACTAGCCAAGCAGGCAGGGGTAGTAGCCCTTGGGATAGCGCCACCTAGGGGTTACACCTCCATTACCTTTCCCACCACTGACGTGAGGCTGACAGGTCAGTAGTTCCCCTTCATGTCCTTACTACCTCCCTTGTGTAAAGGCACTACGTCTGCCCTCTTCCAGTCCTCCGGCACTCTCCACGTATCCAGGGACATGTTAAACAGCTTGTCAAGGGTGCAGCCAACTCCTCCATCAGTTCCCTGATCACCCTGGGGTGTAACCCATCATGCCCCATTGCCTTGTCCACCCTCAATCTATCTAACTCTGCCCTAACCCTATACGCAGTGAATGGGCTCAGATCCACCCATTTACCTTCATTCTCCTTCGACTTTAGCGCAGGTCCCCTACCGTCCTGCTCCTCTGTGAATACCACGCTAAAGTACTTATTTAATAACTCTGCTTTTTCACAGTCCCTTTTCAATTGTATTTCTCCCTCCCCCCTCATTTTAGTAATCCCCTGCCTTGCCCTTCTCTTCTCCCTCACATATCTGAAAAAGGTTTTATCCTCCTTTTGGCCTTTTTTGCTATTTTCTCCTCAGTATCTGCTTTTGCCCTTCTGATCTTTTTCCCTGCCATACTCCTCTTTTCCCTATACTCTTCCTTCTTTCTCGCTGAGTGCCCTCTTAAATTTTCTGAATGCCCTCCTCCTTTCCCTGACTGCCCCCGGAACCATTGTAAACCAAGTGGTCACCTCCCCGATTTGCTCTTTCTAACCTTTTTATGCACATTTCCGCAGCTTTCAGTAGCCCTCCCTTGATAGCTTGCCATAACTATTCCACTGCCCCTATATTCTCTGTACCCCCCATTGTCTCCCTTACTATCCTTCTCATCTTGTCAAAGTCCATGCATCTGAAGTCCATGACTGTAGTACTGGTTTTACTTGTCTCCCTCCCTGCCCTGACCCTGAACATTACCATGCTGTGGTCGCTGTTGCCCAAGGCTTCTCCCACCTGCACCTCTCCACACTCTCCCCATTTGACAGGACCACATCCAGCAGGTTGCTGCCCCTTGTCGGCTCCCTGACTAGCTGTTGACGGAATATCCCCTGAAGTGCAGCTAGTATCTCCCTGCTCCTTGACGATGCTGCATCCAGGATTTCCCAGTCTACATCAGGGAAGTTTAGGTCCCCTACCAGCAGTAGTTCTCCTTTTAGGGCCAGCCTTATGACTGCTTGAATTAATTGCTGATCACCCTCCTCCCCTTGTGTAGGTGGCCTGTATACCATGCCCAGTCGCAAGGATTCTCCGGTCCTCCTGCCTAGCGTTACCCACAGTAGCTCCGTCTCCCCATCCTCCTCTTGTCCTTCAGTTACACTTATGCCTTCCCTGATGTATAAAGCAACTTCTCCCCTTCTTACCCTCCATATCTGTTCTGAACAGTCTGTAACCTGGGAATAGTCATTTCCCAGCGGTGCAGCTCTGTCCACCAGGCCTTGCTTATAGCTACTATATCTAGTCCTTCGTCCCCCACGATGGCCTCCAAGTCCACCATCTTGTTTGCTAAGCTCCTGTTGTTGGCTGCTAAGCCCTTCCACCAGGTTTCCTCTCCATCCCCCCATTCTCTATTTTCCCTCATTCCCAGTATTTTTGCACTATCCTGAGGGGGGAGGCTGTTAGCCCCCCATTTCTCCTGTCTTGTGGTGCGGATTCCCCCCCCAATCTAGTTTAAACTGTAGGTTTCATCTGTAAACTCTCTTAATTTGCTTTTTATGTTGCTTGCACACATGTGCAAGAAACATAGTGCCATCATCGGAGATTTCGGAGGTGTGTCACCTCCTCCTCCAATTCAGTCAGTGTGTTGGCAGGTGCGGCCCCTGTAAGCCAATGCATTCTGGAGCTGTCTATGACACGCTCCAAAATGCAGTGGCATACAGTTGAAAGGGGGAGCTACGCTTGAGTGAGCAGCGATAAGATAAGGCTGCTCACGCGCTGCTCCCCCCTCCCCCCACGACAGAAGCCCACACAGGCGTGCGCGCCCCCGCACGCACACACTGTGTAGCCGACGGGGTGCCTAATCCCAGTCGGCTGTGCTGCATTCCCCCCGCCTCCCCCAAACCCTCCTGAAATGCCACGCTGGGTGCCCACCCCAGCGTGGCAAGCAATCTTCAGGCCAAAGGCGCCCAATCCCCGTCGGCTGAGGCACCCCTCCACCATCCTTGTGCCCGCTGGGAGCCCACCCAGCGTGGAAACATCCACATCGTCCTTTTTTTTTTTTTTTTAAAAGACGGTCCACGTAATCTCCCCCCCCCTCCCACAACCCGCACTCACCATGCGCACCCAGCCTCCCCACACCCCCCCACCCCATACTTACCTCCGAGCTCGGCACCAGAGTCACTTTGGTGCAAATCCAGGATTCCAAGAATAGGAGTCTTAGAATGGGAGTGGTGTACAGGCCACCATCTCAGATGGAGGAGTTAGACAGGGAACTAGCGGGACAGATCAGGAGGACCTGCGAGAAGGGTAGTGTGGTGATTGTGGGGACTTCAACATGCCAGAAGTGGACTGGAGCACCCCAACAACCAGGAACAGAAGGGAGCAGGTACTGCTGGATGCCTTCCAGGACAGCTTCCTGCTGCAAATGGTCAGTGAACCAACCAGGTTAGGGAATACCCTTGACCTTATGCTGGCAAATGGGGACTTTGTGAGAGAACTTACAGTGGAGGAACCGCTGTCAGGGAGTGACCACCACTCAGTATGGCTCACATTGGATATGGGCAAGGAAGGAGTGGAATCTGGCACAAGAGTGCTGGACTTCAGGAGGGCTGACTTTGGGAGGATGGGGAAGTGGTAAAGGGTACCTGGCCAGAATTCAATCTAGTATGGATACTAACCAGAGATGGGAGCTCATAAAGTTGGGGATAGTGGAGCAACAAAACCTGCTGCAAAGCCCAGAGCAAGAAGGCTAGAGCTAAGAAACCGAGCTGGTTGAGCAAGGAGGTCATGGAAAGGTAAGGAGAAAAGAGCTGCCTTTAGGAAATACAAAGAAAACAGGGAGGGGAGGACAGAGGGAGTACTTGATAGAATCGAAGGAGGTGACAAGGGCAGTAAGGGAGCCAAAGCATCTACGGAACTCAGGCTGGCACAAGGCATTAAGAAGGGAGAAGGACTTCTTTAAGTACATCAGGGAGAAAAGGGCTGTAAGGACCACATAGTAAGGATTAGGAAGGAGGGGGTTGGGTGGAAGCAGGGTATGATAAAGGCGGAAGCACTAAATGAGTACTTCTGCTCAGTATTTACTAAAAAGAAGAGGGGTGACACCCAAGATGGGTGAAATGGCAGACGGGGAAGTGGTGACAGATGGGGAAATCATGGAGGACAGAGTTCGAGAGGGTTTGAAGGCACTGAGGGTGGACAAGGCACCAGGCCCAGATGGCATCCACCCCAGGGTACTGAAGGAGCTGGAGAGGTCCTTGCAGGACCTTTGGCAGACCTATTTAATGCCTCACTACATTCGGGGTGTACCTCAGGACTGGAGGATGGCTCATGTGGTGCCCCTCACAGAGTGGCCCCAAGGATGAACCGGAAACTACAGACCAGTGAGCCTCACATCCATGTGGGTAAGCTAATGGAGACTATCCTGAAGGAGAGGCTGGTGGCCCTCTTAGAGGCCAAGGACTACAGGACAGCAGACAGCATGGCTTCATCGTGGCCGATCCTGCCAAACCAACCTGGTCGGGTTCTATGACTGGGTAACTAGGCAACTGGACGGGGGACATGCAGTGGATGTCCTGTATCTGGACTTCAGTAAGGCATTCGACTCAGTGCCACATGGAAGGCTGGGAAGGAAGTTAGTAGGCACAGGGGCAGGTGCAATGCTGGTGAGATGGGTAGAAACTGGCTGCAGGGAAGGCAACAGAGGGTGGTGGTGGGTGGGAGCTCTCACACCCAAGGGCAGTGACAGTGGTGTCCCACAGGGCTCGTGTTGGGACCAGTGTTGTTTGGGATATTCATTGCAGACATATCATGGGACATCAAGAGCAAAGATCAGTCTGTTTGCTGATGATACCAAGGTTGGCGCGGTGGTGGATGACCTAGGGGATGGCAGGGGTTGCAGGATGATCTGGCAAAGCTTGAAACCTGGTCAGACACCTGGCAACTGGGCTTTAATGCCAAAAGTGCAAGGTGATGCATTTTGGGATGAAGAACCCAAGGAGGACTTACCAGCTGGGGGGTGCAGCTAGCCAGACAGAGGAGGAGAAGGATCTGGGTGTGCTCATCACAGGGTCAATGAACAACTCGGCACAGTGTAGGAAGGCAGCTGCAAGGCCAACAAAATGCTGGGTTGTATGTGCAAGGGGTATATCCTCAAGGAGGAGAAGGTGATTTTGCCACTGTATAGGTCATTAGTTAGACCACACCTGGAGTACTGCGTGCAGTTCTGGCGTCCGATATCTGAAAGGGACATTAAGTTACTGGAGGAGTGCAGCGCGGGGCGACAAAGATGATCAAGGGTCTGGGGACTTATCATATGAGAGGAGGTTGAAGGAGTTGAACATGTACTCACTGGAGGAGAGGAGAGACAGGGGACATGATTGAAACCTTAAATACATGAAAGGAATAAACAAGACAGGTACAGAGGGCTGTTCAAAGTAAGGAGGAGAGCCACCAGGGCCATGATATGAGGCTGGAGCGAGGAAGGTTCAGGAGGAGATGAGAGACACTTTTTACAGAAGGGTGGTGGCTGGGTGGAATGCATTACCTGCAGAAGTGGTATGCAGTAGACAGTGGACTGCTTCAAACGAGGATGGGACAGGACAAGGGGAGGGTTAATGAAGGGAAGGGTGGAAGGAGGGGCAGCTGCAGAGATAAGAGGTGCTAGCTGCACATTCGAACAGACTTGATAGACCTCTAGGCCTTTATCTGCTGGCAAATTTGTTATGTTAGTATGTTAAATGCGATGATCTTGGTGGACGGGAACACGTCTGCACTCTTCAAAAGCCGACCATGAACTGAAATGCGGTAAGCTGTATAATGGGCTAGATAGGGGGTTTCAACTTTGTTGCATATCTCAGGCATTTTGGGAATTTTGCACCAAATTTTCAACATGGGGCTTTGGGACCCCTTCTCATGATTGATGTCACTGTCATGGCGTTATTCAGGCGAGGGTGATTTCGCAGTCACTGCGTGAAATCACCCCTCCTGTGAATAACGCCATGACAATGTTCATTCATGAAGGAGTCCCAAACATGTTGAGGGTGATACCAAAATTCAAAAATTACTGTTTCTGACGTCGTTGCGCGGTTCGCAAGCGAGCACACAGCTAAATTTCAATATTTTCCTCCAGATTTTCAACATTGCCATTTACCACCCTTCTTATGAGTGAGTACAGTTGTCATTTTTACATCTCGCCCAAAATGTGTTTCCGACCATGTAGCACACACTGGTGCAGTCGGTGTGCGAATTCAATGTATGGGACAAATTAAGAAAATCACAGTGACACTGTTCATGAGCAGAGGTCTTAAAATGGCTATGTTGAAAATTTGGTGAACAAATTCCTCAAAATGACTGTTTCACGAGCGGGCGTTGCGCAGTTCCTATGCACGCTTGTAAGGTCGTGAATTTTCAATATTTTTACTCCAGATTTTCAACATTGCTATTTTACCACACCTTCTTATGAGTAGTACAGCTGCCATTTTCACATCTCACCCAAACGTGTTTCTGCCCATGTAGCGCACAATGGTGCAGTCGGTGTGCTAAATCAATGCGGGATAAATTAAAAATCACAGTGACACTGTTCATGAGCAAAGAGTCTTAAAATGGCTATGTTGAAAATTTGTGAAAAAATTCCAAAAATGACTGTTTTACAAACGCATGCGTGGCCAGCGTTCCTAATGCACCGTAGTTCGGCGAATTTTCAATATTTCACTCCAGATTTTCAACATTGCATTTTTACCACACCTTCTTATGAGTAGTACAGCTGTCATTTTTCAAATCTCACCCAAAACGTGTTTCCACCCATGTAGCGCACAATGGCGCAGTCGGTGTGCGAAATCAATGTGTGGGACAAATTAAGACTATCACAGTGATACTGTTCATGAGCAGAGGTCTTAAAATGGCTATGTTGAAAATATGGTGAAAAAATTCCTAAAAATGACTGTTTTACAGTGTGTGTTGGCAGCAGTTCAAAGACGTCAGAAAGTTCAATTATAAATATTTTCACTCCAGATTTTCAACATTGCCATTTTACCACACCTTCTTATGAGTAGTATAGCTGTCATTTTCACATCTCACCCAAAACGTGTTTCCACCCATGTAGCGCAGAATGGCGCGAGTCGGTGTGCTAAATCAATGTATGGACACATTAAGAAAATCACAGTGACACTGTTCATGAGCAGAGGTCTTAAAATGGCTATCTTGAAAATTTGGTGAAAAAATTCTTCAGATGTTCTGCAATATTACTAATGAAGACATTGAACAGAACTGGCCCCAGGACCGATCCCTGCAGCACCCAACTGGTCGCCCCTCCCTAGACTGCATACCATTTACCACCACTCTTGCCTCCTGTCTGTTAGCCAGTTTCTAACCCAGTTTACCACCCTTCCCCCATGTCCAGCCTACCCAGCTAGTTTATCAGCCTCCTATATGGGATGGTGTCAAAGGCTTTGCTGAAATCAAGGTGGCGTTGTCCACTGCCCCACCCTGATTCACTTCCTTTGTCACCCAGTCAAATAAATCAACCAGATTTATCTGACATGATGTCCCACTGTGAATCCATGTTGTCTATGGTCCTGGGTTCCGATGGCATCTAGATGCCCACTATCCTTTCTTTAAGCAATGTCTCCATGATCTTCCCACTACTGAGGTGAGGCTGAATGACCTATTGTTCCCTGCCTCCTCCCTGCTGCCGGACTTGTGTAGAGGGACCACATGTGCCCTCCTCCAATTCACTCATGTTGAATGACTCAGTGAACATGGCTGCCAGAGGTACTGCTATCTCCCTTCGCAGTTCTGTTAATATCCTTGTGCGTATGCCATCTGGTTCCATCGCTTTGTCTACCTTCAATTTAGTGAGCTCCTGCAGGACTCTTTTTGCCTTTGAAAGGACTACTGTCCACCTCTTCACCCCCTTGGTAACTGCTGTACTGCTGTGGCCCTTGCCCCTCCCACTCTTCTGTGAATACTGAACAGAAAGACACAGTGGATGTCTTGGGAGGAAGGCCTGAAACTGTCACTTCCAAATACCTAAACAGCACATACAAGCAAGCAACATTCGGCATTGACAAATGCTTGTTAGTACTACCGCACCCTCCATATTCAGGTGCTGTCTGTCTGGAGCAAATAGGCTCTCATCCCCCCAGGTGGATCCCCAGTCCCCTACTAACCCATACCCCATTTGCTTGCACCACCCCACCAGCCACTCATTGAACTCCTTAATCCTCAGCCTCCTATCAGTACTTGCCTTTGGTGCTGGCAGCACCTCAGAGAGTCCCTGCCTAGTCTGCATCCACAGACCCTAACTGGTCTATGGTGACTCTCCCCCCTCCCTACCTGTTTGCTAATATTCCCCTATGTCTACCCCACACATATTTGAAGCCCCCTACTGTTTTCCCCTACACCACTTTTGCTGGCTGTCTGTTCCAGGCATCTACCACCCATTCAATGAAGTAGTAATTTCCTCACATCCCTCTTAACCTCCTCCCCAGCTTCATCGCATGACCCATGGTCCTGTGCACCTTCTAATTTGAAAGACTCCCCTCCTGCATCCTGTTCACCACTGTGAGGTACTTGTAGATCTGTACCATGTCCCCTCTTGCTTTCCTTTCTTGCAGGGTACGAATGTTCAGATCCATAAGTCTCTCCTTGTAGGGCTTCTTGTGTAACCTCAACACCATTTTAATTGCCCTCCTCTGGACTGCCTCTACCCTGTCTATGTCCTTTTTGATGTCCGGCCTCCAAAGCTGGACACAGTACTTCAGGTGGGGTCTCACCAGTGAGTAATACAGTGACAACACCATCTCCCTCCTGCTGCTGGAGCTACCCTTCTCTATGCATCCCAGCATCCCAATTTACCTTACCCACTGCTTTGTCACACTGCCCTGCCACTTTGAAGTCATCGATTATGATAACCCCAAGGTTCCTTTCCTTCTTAGTGACTGTCAGTACCTCTTCCATCCTATACTCCACTCCTGGGTTCCTATGCCCTTAGTGTTTGATTTCACACTTTTTGCCATTGAACCGCAGCTGCCATGCTCTTGGCCAATCCTCGAGTTTCCCAAGATCCCTGTGCATTCTCTTTACCTCCTCCTGAGTTTCTACCCTATTGCAAATTTTGGCATCATCTGCAGCAATGCATAACTTCTCTTTCACTTCTTCTGCAATGTCACTTATGGAGATATTGAAGAGGACTGTTCCCACTGCTGAGCCCTGTGGCACTCTGCTGGTCACTTTCTCATCATTAGAGCGAGTACTGTTAATCACCACACTCTGCCACTTATCTAATTTCTAACCCAGTTCACCACTTTGGATCCCACCCCTGGGCTGCTCAGTTTCTTTATTTAGTCTCCTGTGTGGCACAGTGTTGAAGGCCTTGTTAATGTCCAGATAGGTCATGTCCACTGCCCTCCCCTGATCTATTTCCCTGGTCACCCAGTCGAAGAAATCAATCAGATTCATCTAGCATGAACCTCCCCCATGAATCCTTGTTGTCTGTGGTCTGGCCACACTCTGGTTTCAAGATACTCTTCCACCCATTCCTTAAGCAGGGTTTCCATTAATTTCCCTACCACTCAGGTGAGACTGACCAGCCTTAGTTGTTAGCCTCCTCCCAGCTGCCGCTCTTAAATATATATGGACCATGTCTGCTCTTCTCCAGTTCTATGGAACCATACCTGTTTCCAGTAAATTATTGAATAAGGCCATCAGTGGGGAAGCTATCACCTTAGTACCCTTGTGTGTATCCCGTCTGGTCCCATAGCCTTGTCTACCTTCAGAGATGTAAGTCCCTTCAGGACTCATTCCTCTGAAAATGGACTTGTGTCCACCTTGCATTCCCCTCTTCATTCCTGCCACTCCCTGGTGGTCCGTTCCCCCCTATCCCAACTCCACTGTGAAGACTGAGCACAAGTTCGTGTTCGGGATGGCAGTTTTTTCTTGGTCCTCTTCTGTGCCCCCACAGCCCTCCTCATCCCCACTATCCCTCCCCTTGCTTTCTTCTTCTCATTTATGTATCTGAAGAAAATCTTATCCCTTTTAACTACCATTTTGGCTATTCTTTTCTCTGCCTGCACCTTTGCTCCTCTCACATACATAACTCCTTCCTTCTATTTTACTTGGTATGCCTCCCTGCCTTCCTCCTCCCTCTGTATTTCCTTATACTTCCTGAGTGCAATCCTTTTTACTTCACTTCCTCGGCCACTTCCTTACAGAATCATAACAGTCTCTTTTTCCCTCTACTTTTACTCACTTGCTACACACAGAGGCTGGTTGCATTAATTATCCCCTCCCTTATTGTTCCCCACTGTGCCTCTATCCCTCCCTGGTAACCTCCCCAAGGCAAATTCTGAGGCAGTCTCCCATTTCTCTAAAATCCATCCTTCTGAAATCCAGGACCCTCATCCTTGTGTGATTTGCCTTGGCTCTTCCTTTATGTTAAACCTCACTGTACGATGATCACTGGTACCTAGTGGAATGCCCACTGTGACGTCTGCAGTGCTGTCCCTGTTTGTAAGTACCAGGTCCAGCACTGCCTCATCTCTAGTGGGTTCTTTGACTAGCTGCCGATGGCTCTGCTCTTTCCTGAAGTTATTACTGGAACCAGACTCCACTCCAAGTCTGGCAGATTGAAGTCACCAACTAGTGCACCTCCCTATTTGCCAGTCTGATGATGGCTTCCCCAAACACCCTATCCAACTCCTCTCCTGTGGTGGAGGTCTGTATACTACCCTGGTATGGATAATGGTCCTGGAGCCTATTTTCAAGATGGTCCACAGCATCTCCAGCACTTCCTTTTCCTCCAGGCAACCCTGTGCCTCCATGGCCTCGATTCCCTCCCTCACATATTGTGCAACCATTTATCCCTACCTATCTTCTGACTAAAGAGCAGCCAGTTATGGCTATGTTCCAGTCACAGTGCTCAGTGCACCATGACTCCGTTATGACTACCAAATGTAGGCTAGCCTCTACTATGATGGCCTCCCAGTCCAGAATTGTATTTCCCTGACTTCTTGCATTGTCGCATATGGCTCTCCATACCTTGGTGCTTCCCTGCCTGCTTCTCCTGCCTGTGCTGTCCCTTGAAGCTTCACCTGACCTACCTTTTACCTTTTTACCTTGTCTGTTCCCTGTCTCCTTTATTCCTTCATTCTTGCTACCTGATTTATACCCCTTATTTCCTCTGTCTTGTCTCCACTCCTGTCTTTTTTCACCCCTGCCTTACAGAAATTTACTCACTCAGGACCTCCCTCTCTAATGCACCATCATACGGGGGGGGGGTGCAATTATTGTCTCCCTTGATTTTACATCCCCCCCCGGATAGTTTAAATGCTCATCCAAGCAGCATTTAAGCCTCCTACTAAGGACGGATGCAGGCATCTCCCCTATAGAGGCCCATATCCTACCAACTTGGCTCCAGTCCCCAATGTAGCCAAAGCCCTCCTCCATGCACTATGCCTCCATCCAGTTGTTAAATGCCCTGGTGCAGAGTACCCTTTCCTCTCCCCAGCCTACACAATTAACACCTTGACAAAAGACATCATGCATGCCACCTACTTGAGACCCCTTCCCAGTTCCCTGAAATTATCCTACATTACCCCTACCCTGTCCCTTACAAGGTCATTATCTCCAGGTGGACAATGACTTCCATCACCCTGCCTTCTCCTGCTGCCCTAGGGTCCTCTGGATATGCTCTCTATCCATCCAAGCCAAGCATCTCTCAGGCACTTCACCTCCCTCTTCCTTTCTACGCCCACTCCCAAGTCTATCCCCCAAACAATAGAGCTCCCCACAGCAGCTGCTTCCTCCTCAGCTGAGGATCTCATCCTCCATCTGTGGGGCCTCCCTTCTGTGGACCCCCACTTCCTCTCTTCCCACTGCTATTGGCACCTCATCTTGGCTGCCCCATCCCACCAGAATGACAAAGGAATTCTGCAGTGGTGCAGGCTGAGGAGTGTGCACCCTTCCTGCCATCTCCACCCTCCCGGAGTCCACCAAGGTGCAACTGCTCTGCCTCTGCCTAGGCATCCTCTGGTGGAGAAGTGACAGAATTAATGACCCTTGGGTGGGGCAGAAGATCCTCTACACCCTTACTAGTTCAGCCTGGAGTTCAACAACCACTGTCCTCAACTCATAGAGATGAGAACAAATGTGGCAGTGCCTCAGTCTCTAGAAGGTGTCCCGAAAGTCTGCATCCTCATACTCATTGCACTGCACTAGTCCCATGCTCTTTCCTTCCTTTACATTTTGTCTGTTGAAACTTCTCCTTACCCTACTGCCTCCTTTCTACTCTTATTGTAGTCCTACCTCTCTCTTTTGCTTGCTGAAACATTTTTGTTATCCTACCCAATATAGGGCGACTGTTATTTTCCCTTTTCTAACCCACCTAACTGTACCTAACTTGTCTTGGTGTCTACTACTCTTTACCCACTTTCCCCAGATTTTATTTGTTACTCTACTCCTTCACTTGCTCAAAACCTGTTACCCTATCCTAGATAGGGTGTCTCTTATTTTTGGACATTGTAAACAGTAATGTGTTACCTCCTTCCCTTGGCTTGGTGTCCTCTCAGCAGAGTCTCCTGCAGACTATCTGCAAATGCTCTTCAGAAGCCTTTAAGGCAGATATTCCACTCCTGCGCTGCTCCACTGACATGATGGGACACAAGCGTGAAGGCTCTCACCTCAATGGCTTTCAGGCACACATCCCAATTCTGCTGACCCTTAGGGACTAAGTACACTTGCTCCCTACTGTGACTTCATAATGCAACATGCCTAGCCCCTAAGGGTTCAGCTCCTTTTATTATAGGTAAGTAACCAGGTTGCTATGCCTGAAGCAGCCATTCCTTTTTTTTTTAAATTAGTTTATAAGAAGTCTTACAAAACTTTATCCATGACTTGTAAGAATAAAGTACATTCATAGGCTGTCCAGAATCCTTATCACGGGGCACTTTGTTATGCAATCCAGTTTTATACCTCAGCAGGTAGGTATGCCATAGGATGAAAAGCATTATTCATCAATGTTAAAATACAAAGCCAGCAACTGCCACACTGAGATGGACTTACTACAGAAATCATTCCCACTGTACGTTGCTATCCCATGCTTTAGTCTGCCTGGATGGTCACACAGACAGTAGGTTTAAATTACAGCATTTGATACTGCACCCTGCTGTTGTGCCCTCACCTCACATGAAACACTAGTACATAGTATTAGGTAAACTGGCTATATCTCAGAGAAAGGTTTTTAAGCCCAGAAACATAGGCATGAAAGAAACAAGCATTTGTCAATGCCGAATGTTTGCTTGCTGGCATTGGCATTGGTAGTGTAGAAGTTACAGAGCTGCATAATAGGAATGGCAGTGAAGTATTGAACTGAAGCCAACCCCACCACCACCCTGCAGAGAGTGACAGGCATTGGGGTGTGCCTTTGGGTCGTTAGGCATAACGGCCACGCCATTTCAGTACACCACCCTGCAGACACTGACAAGTGTCACGGTGTTCCTTGGGGTCTTTGGTCCTTATGCGCACCCCATTCCATTAGGAAATACAGTGGGATGGGTGCGATATAGGAGAATGGGGTGAACTTTGGGGCCGAAGAGTCCAAGGCCTACCTCAATGCTTCTCACTGGCTGCAGGGTGTGGAATGGTATGAGCATTACAGGCAAGAATCCCAAGTCATATAAGAATAGATAATATTGATCCCAAATTTTTGAAACTGGGGGCAGATGTTATAGCTCCTATAGTTACTTACTTTTATAATTGGAGTATACAGTCTTCAGTGGTTCCTGATTGTTGGAAAATGGGTGAAATTATTCCTATTTTTAAAGGTGGTGACATCACAGCCCCTTCCAATTATAGACCAATCACTTTGCTTCCGATTTTGTCTAGGGTGCTGGAGAAGCTGATAAATAATCAGCTTGTGCAGTACCTTGACCATTTGGAGTTGCTAACAAAATGTCAGCATGGATTTAGAGGGTAGGTCCACGAATACTGCCCTACTTGATTTTGGTAACCTGGTGGCAACATCATTGAACCAGAAACCAAACTGGGGCAGTGTTCGTGGACCTAAGTAAAGCTTTGACCTAGTTCATCAGGAAACATTATTGTTTAGACTGCAAAGTCAGGGATATATCATAACTCATTACAGTGGTTTAGATCCTATTTAACTAATCGAAAACAAAGGGTGGTCTCTTGGGTGCGCTGCCGGATCTCCTGGATTTGAACCGTGGTGTACCCAAGGGTCAATTTTGGGCCCTTTGTTATTTAATCTCTACATTAATGATCTCCTGATTATGTAGTTGGTTCTGATGTTAGACTTTATGCAGATGATATAGTACTAGTAGCATCTGCTAAAGATCCTGGGGAACTGAGGCAGCGACTCCAGATAGACTTCTCCAATATTGAAACTTGGATAAGAAATTCGGACTTTTGATAAGTACTGGGAAGACTCAGAGTATGATTTTCTGTAGGACCTAAACCTAATAATGTAGTAACTGATTTCAAATTAGTTTTGGATGGGAAAAAGGTACAAGGGTTAATATTTATAAATACCTGGGAGTTTTGATTGATTATCGTTTTCTTTTCAGATCATATTTTGTCACAAATAAAAAAATCAATCAAAGATTGGGGCATTAAGAAGAGTGTCAGGATGTTTGACTAGGGATGTTAAGACCAGACTGGTAAAACAATTGTTGTTGCCTGTACTAGACTATGATTTATCATTATATATCCATTCTTATAAAAAATGCTTACACAAATTGGACCAGATTTATTACAGATTGGGGAAATATATCCTAAATAATGGACCTCGAGTCCATCATTGTGTAATTTATCAGGAACTTGGCTGGTTAGATCCAATAGCATGAAGAGAATATATATGGCTTACTATATGTCATGGTTTGATATACTTAAAAGTGCATCCTTTACGAAATTTGATATTTCATAATTCTGATTCTAAATATTCAGATATGTTTAGGAGGACTACTAAAAAGTTGCCTATGATACAAATTATGAATCGTATGGGGGGGTATGGTGTTACAAAATAGTTTAGCGGGGATATGGAATAAGTTACCTCGACATATGACTGAAATTTCTGACCTGCGTATTTTTAAACTGGAATTGTATAATTATTTAAATGTCTGTTGTAATTGTTTTTAGGTAAATGTGATTTTGTATTTTGTTCTATTTTTGTATTGTTTGTCTATTGCAAATGCCACAGGTATCTGTTGTAAATGGGGATTCTCCCCCAATCAGATTAACCTGTATAAAATAAATTTTAAACAAACAAACAAGTCACACCCTGATGCCTGTCATTCTCTACAGGGTTAGGCGTTATGGTTGGAAACCCTAATACCTCAGGCATTCGTTGGTATTTTCACTCCAAATGTTCAACATGTTTTTGTGACCCACCTCATGAACAGGGGAATATCAGTTTCTTAGCCGAGCTGCTTATGCACAGCGACTCAGGCATTTAAGCACCACAGGTGCAAAAACATTCCGAACAGGATGTAAAAAATGACAGCTGTACTGTTCATGGGGAGGTGTAAAAAATGGCAATGTTGTAAATCTGCAGTAAAAATATTTAAAAAAATGGTGAAGTCATAAGAGTTCATAGAAACTGTGCAACGCACACCCATAATATAATTAGGTTGGGGATTTTTTTACAGCAGATTATCAACTCAGGCATTTTGGTGCCTCCGATCATGAACAGTGTCACTGTGATTTTCTTTATCTGTCCCGAACAATAATTTCCCACAGCGACCACGCATCTCTGCGCTGAGAGTGTGAAAACACACTTCGGTCATGTTGTGAAAATGACAGCTGTACTGTAAATAAGGCAGTGTGGAAAATGCCACTGGTGAAAATCTGGACTGAAAATATTACAAAGTCATGAACTTACGAGGGGTGCATGGAAACTGCGCAATGCTCTTTTCGTAACAAAGTCATTTATGGACTTTTGTCACCATATTTTCAACATAGCCATTTAAGACCTCTGCTCATGAACAGTGTAACTGTGATTTTCTTAATCTGTCCCAAACATTGCTTTCACACACCAACAACACGATTGTGCACTACATGTGCGAAACACATTTTGGGCGCAAGTATACAAAAATGGCAGCTGTACTGTTCATAAGGAAGTGTAAAAATGGCAATGTTGAAAATCTGGAGGAAAATATTAAATTTGCAAACTTATGAGCATGCATGGGAACTTGCATAGCGCTGCGCTCGTGAAAACAGTCATTTTGGGAATGTTTCACAAATTTTCAACATAGCCATTTAAGACCTCTGCTCATGAACAGTGTCACTGTGATTTTCTTAATGTGTCCCATACATTGATTTCAGCACATCGACTACGCCATTATGCGCTACATGGCGAAAACACATTTTGGGAAGATGTGAAAATGACAGCTGTACTGCTCATAAGGAGGTGTGGTAAAATGGCAATGTTGAAAATCTGGAGTGTAAATATTGAAAATTTGCAACTTACGAAGCATACGAGGAACTGCACAACGACGCCCTAAACAGTCATTTTTGGAATTTTTTCACCAAATTTTCAACATAGCCATTTTAAGACCTCTGCTCATGAACAGTGTCACTGTGATTTTCTTAATTTGTCCCGTACATTGATTTAGCACACCGACTGCGCCATTGTGCGCTACATGGGCGGAAACACGTTTTGGGTGAGATGTGAAAAATGACAGCTGTACTACTTATAAGAAAGTGTGGTAAAATGGCAATGTTGAAAATCTGGAGTGAAAATATTGAAAATTTGCAAACTTACGGCTCGCGTGAACCGCGTAACGACGTCAGGAACAGTTTGTTGGACATTTTTCCACCAAATTTTCTAAAATAGGCTTTTTGAGAGCCCACCTTATGAACACTGGCAGGTCATTTCAGTTATGGTCCCAAAAGGTGATTTCGCAGTGACTGTGAAATCACCCTCGGACCCGAATAATGCCATGACAGTGACATCATTCATGAGAAGGGTCCCAAAACCCCATGTTGAAAATTTGGTGCAAAAATTCCAAAAATGCCTGAGATATGCAACAAAAAAAAAAACCCTATCTAGCCCATTATACAGCTTCCGGCATTTCCTCAGTTCGCATCGGCTTTGAAGAGTGCAGGCGTGTTCCCGTCCACGAAGGTGCGTCGCCCGAGGTCCGGGGTAGTATGGGGTGAGGGGTGTGTGGGAGGCAGGGCGTGCAGTGGGTGGGTGCGGGTTGTGGTAGGGGGCCAGGAGACTACGTGGGATCGTTTTTCTTTACAGGTGTTCTTTTGTTTCCAATGACGATGCGGGGCGTTTGCCACACTGGAGTAGGCTCCAGCGTGCACAAGGACAGTTGGGGCATTCAGCCGATGGGATTGGGCACCCCATCGCTAAAGCATCGATTGCCACGCTGGGGGTGGGCTCCCAGCGTGGCACCCAGTACTCGGGGTTAGGACAGTGGAGCCGATGGGGGATTGGGCACCCCCAGTTATATCATGAGTTGCCACGCTGGGTGGGCACCCAGCATGGCATTTGGAAAACTTTGGGCGGGGAGTGCAGCACAGCGGCGGGGATTGGGCACCCCGTCGGCTATACAGTGTGTGCGTGCGTCAGGGCGCGCACGCCTGCGTGTGCGTATGAATGGGGGGAGCTGCGCGAGCAGCGTATATCTTATCGATGCTCACAGGCGTAGCTCCCCTTTAAACTGTATGCCATTGCATTTTGGAGCTTGTCACAGACAGCTCCACCATGCATTGGCTTACAGGGGCTGCGCCTGCCAACACACTGATTGAATTGGAAGAGTGGTGACACACTCCAATCTCGGATGATGGCACTATGTTTCTTGCACATGCGTGCAAGCAAACATAACAAACATAATAAATGTATCTTAATTTTTGAAGACCGTTTTTGTTTTTGTGCGTGCATATGTGACGTGATGAATGAGGATCCACTCACTGTAGATCAAGGAGGATGTGAAATGGTGCAGGCACATGGGGGTGAACAAAGTGGTAGACAGTAAGCCCTACCAGGCTTCAGGCTGATGTAGCACAGCGATACATGGGGGTGAACAAAGTGGTAGACAGTAAGCCCTACCAGAGCTTCAGGCTGATGTAGCACAGCTGGACTAAGGCAAGGGAGGATGTGAAATGGTACAGGTACATGGGGGGTGAACAAAGTGGTAGACAGTAAGCCCTATCTGAGCTTCAGGCTTATGTTGCACAGCTGGACTAAGGCACAAGCACCCACGGAATGTTCTTATAGTCCCCATTTATATGTCCATTTATGTTCTTACAGCGTTGATTGCCTAACTGAGCCAAGATGTAAAACAGATACTAAAATGTCAGGTTTATTTCAGGTGACCAGGATCGTAGTGGGGAGAGGGGGCAAGTGAAACAATGTCCTGAGAATGTGCTTAAACTTATTAACCATTGCTGTGCCACGGAGTGATACACCGGTCCAGAATCCCTATACGTTCAAATTATGTTTGCAGCCTAAAGGTGCTTAGGTGAATTGGCATTTACATTACTCAGCGGCAAATCTTTTTCATACTTTTTGTGATCATCGGTTAAGATATAACCACTAACTGATGAGACACTTGGGGGCATGAAACTGTGCTACCAGCAAAGTTGCATTTGCAAAGCCCTGAATATTTATCTGTTGATAATGAAATGAAAACTGTCAGCTGATAACATTCAGCCACTGTCCATTGCACAGAATAGACATCTCACTGATAGATCTGGAGCAAAGGGACATGCACTTGCCAATAACACCACTACAGCTCCAGACACTGAAGAAAGAAGTTCATGCATTTTCATGACTGTTAACTTTTTCAGCATTTTAAAACAGTTGCTTGGCATCTGCACTAAGATGTTACACGTCGCTGAACTGAATTGTGACACCAGAATCCCTGCGATCAACATTTGTCAGCAAAAGTGAATTGAAAAAATCAATAGATGTATAAAATGGTAAGTGACATGAGTCAATAACAACATATTTGCATGTACTACTTGGCTTAAAATTTGAGCACCACCATATTCCGCACCACAGCGTCAAACAGGGATGGCATTTATAATTCAGCTAATGTCAAGCAGTTTTCGAGCCATAAAAAGAATTACTGTATCGGTATGGTGGCAGAAATGGGATCAGGAAATTATGAAATAAAATGCAACAGCAGCCCCATCGGCCATATGTTGTGCAGGTGGAGGGAGTACATGAGCACCCAGGGGTGGGCTGTTAGGCGGCTTCAGATTCACCGGAGAAAAGGGTGGATTCGATTGTGAGCTACGGTTGAATTTGTGTTTTCTTTTTCTATACCTAGTTTTCGCTATTTTGTTAGGGCACATGTCCAACCCTAAGATGTTTAGGGTCATAAGGTGATGTGACTTCATTGAGCATCTGATTTGAGAAAGAGCTGTGTGATTCTATCTAAATGCCAGTTCACGGCAATTCAGAGAAAAAAAAATATTTTGAAGCTGCATTACCAGACTAAGTGTGCAGTTTAGTAGATACACACACAGGGGTGTGTATATGACAGCACTAAAGGCGCATCAAAGTGGCTTCAGTCATGAAAACTCCCCACTGGCTGCTGCTAAAATGCATAGCAGTATGTTCTCCCTTAGTGCATTCTTGGCTGTTCTTTGCTTCAGCTGCAGGTAGTACAGTACGCCAAGTTCGCTTGCATAGGTTTTAGCACCGGGAGTTCACATTGAGAGAGTCTAGTAAGAGAAAATGCTTGGAATTACACATACAACGAAGTCTGAGTTTTCCATCAAATGCTGAGGTATTTTTTTCTGGAGGATTAGAACCCATGGAGTCCATGAAGGTGTGCTTTGGAGAGCTGGCGGTGTAAGGACTGTTAGGCACCCACACATTTTGGTGGTCCTGCTTTGGCAGGAACAGTTTATTAAAGTAATGATGTGTGGCTTGTCTCTAAGCTAGACAAGACTACACCATCCTATCAGGCAACCAGCACAGTTGATCTGTGTGTGTGTGTGGGGGGGGGGGAGGAGGAGCTGCTCACTGAAGCGTAGCTCCCTCTTTCAACTGTATGCCACTGCATTTTCAACTGCTGTCATAGACAGCTTCAGCAGTGATTGGAGAACCGTGATCACGCCTGCAAACACACTGATTGAATTTGAAGATGCTGACACACCTCTGAAAAACTCAAATGATGGCACTATGTTTCTTGCACATGCGTGCAAGAAACATAAAAATTACTCACCTTAGTAATGTTGTTTTTTTCTAATGGAGTCTTGCTATATTATGACATATGCAGTGAGTCCCTGCATGAGAACTGCTCCGGAGGTGAAAGAGTTAACTTTCCATGCCAGGCATGGAACCTTGAGCGTGAGCTCGGTTGAAAACTCTGTCTGTTGTTAATCAAACTCAAACTGTCAGATCTTTACAAGCAAAAACTCATTAAGGTTCTGTGTGGAAGCCGTAAACCTACACTAGCCAACTGGCTACTAAATATAAGAACACATTTTTCTTGGACCCAAAACAAAGACTCAAGTCAGGGGATCCAAAAAATTAAAAACATAACACCCAAACACCCCAAAAAGGAGGGGTGAAAAAATAAGGTGGGCATCTACTAAGTGCCAACACTGCACTGCCCACCCACATCCCAAAAGTAGAGGTTCTGAGAGGGGCAGGCAGGGAGGTCATAATATAGCAAGACTCCATTAGAAGAAACAACATTACTAAGGTGAGTAATTTTTTCTTCAAACAACATGAAGTCTTGCTATATTATGACACATGCAGACTACACAGCAGTACCTCCATGGAGGAGGGACAGAACCTACTTATGAAATAGGCTCTGAAGCACAGCTGTGCCAAACCGAGCATCACTCCTAGCCTGGATGTCCAGGGAGTAATGCTTGGTAAAAGTGTGAACTGTTTTCCAGGTAGCTGCTTGACATATCTCTAGGATAGGGATGTCCCTGGCAGCAGCCAGAGACACAACTGTACCTCTGGTGAGTGAGCCCTCAGGCCTGAGGGAGGAACCTACCCAGTTTTTCATAGCAAAATTGGATACAAGAGACAATCCACCTGGCAATGGATCTTTAGTGGCAGGTTTCCCTTTACCAACCTCACCATAAGTGAGAAACAGTTGGAGGGAGTCAAACCTGTGATCCTTGGTACGTTCTATGTAGTAACTAAGGGCTCTTTTGACATCTAAACTGTGTAGTCTCCTCTCGCCAGAGGAGGAATGGTCAGTGTAGAACACAGGGAGAGACATAGATTGATTAAGGTGGAAGTCTGAAACCACCTTAGGCAAGAACTTTCTGTTAGTCCTGAGGACCACCTTATCTCTATGAAAGGAGATAAAATCAGGTTCCACTGACAATGCTTGTAACTACTTATGCACCTGGCAGTGATGGCTACCAAAACACAGTTTTCAAGTCAAGTACTTAAGCTCTGCTGAAGACAAGGGCTCAAGGGGTTGCATAAGCTGAGCAATGCAAATATTAAGATCCCAGGCAGGGGCAGGGTCCCTGAATGGAGGGTTGTGTGAAGCAATCCTTTGAAAAACTTGGAGAATACAGGATGAGCCGAAGAGAAGAGGGTTTACCTGCTGATAAGAAAGCGAACACGGCTGCCAGGTGCACTTTTAGGGTAGCTGGCCTCAGCTCAAAGTATTCAAATGCACCATATAATCCAGGACTGTGGGTAAGTCAGCAGATTCTGGGAAATATGCTTCAGAGCACCAAATGGAAAATCTCTTCCATTTGGAATTATAAAGTAGCCCTGGTGGATGGCTTCCTAGAAGCCTTCAATATATCCAATACACCTTGGGAAAGGTGTAGGTCTGCAAACTCTAACTCTTCAAGAACCAGGCCTTGAGATTGAGAGATTTGAAATTTGGGTACAAAACCCTCCCCTGAGCACAGGTTAACAGGTTGTGATTTTTGGGAAGACACAGGGGGTGGTGGACTGCTAAGGACATAAGGAGTGGATACCAGGGCTGTCTGGCCCAATCTGGTGCAATCAGGATCATCTTGCAAGATTGAGATCTGATTTTGACTAGCACCTTGAACAGAAGAGGGAAGGGGAAGGCATAGAGAAACTTCCTTCCCAACTGAGAAGGAAGGCATCCAGAGGGACTGAGCCCAACACTGGGGCCTGCAGCAAAAAAGGGAAGTTGGTGATTGTCTGGGGCTGCAAAAGATTCATTCATGGGTGCCCCATCTGGCAAATACTACCTCCAATACTAGGGGATCCAGTGACCATTCGTGATGGCCCTGGGAAATCCTGCTGAGAGCATCTGCCAGGACATTGTCCTTGCCTGGGAGGTGAACTGCCGTAAGGAAGGTGTTCAGGGAATACGCCAGAGACCACAACTTCATTGCTTCGGTGCACAAGGCCGTAGACCAGTGCCTCCTTGCTTGTTGATGTACCACATTGTAGTGGTGTTGTCTGTTCTGATCTGTACAACTTTGTTCTGAACAGAGGTGGAAAAAACTTGAAGTGCTAGAAAAACTGCTCTGAGTTCCAACAGATTGATGTGGAGCAGAGATTCCTGAGGGGACCACAATCCCTGGGTAGTGAGATCGCCCATGTGAGCTCCCCACCCCAAGAGGGATGCATCTGTAGTAAGGATTAAGGAGTGAGACTGAGGGATGAAGGGGACCCCTTGTCTCAGATTGCTCTGGTCCTGCCACCACTGAAGGGCTTGGATCAGGGTTCGAGTCACTGGATCAATTTGATCAGAGGCTCTCTCCTTTGAGACCAAAAGGCTCTCAAATGGAACTGGATGTCCCTCATCTGAAATCTTGCTCCTTGCACAACTGCTGTAGAAGCAGCCATGTGCCCCAGGAGCTGCAGAAAATGCCTTGCTGGTCGAGAGACCTGCAGGGTTAAAGAGGAGGCCAGAGAGACCAAGGTCCTTGCTCTTTCCAGAGGAAGGAAGGAAGGCTCTGGCCTCTTTTGTATTCAGTTCTGCACCTAAAGGTGAGGAAGCTGGACGAGCTCTAGAACTGACCCGGAAGATTAAGGAAACCTAGAGATGTGAGCAGTTGCTGAGTTACCTGAAGGTGTAGTCTGACTTGTTCTGGAGACTGGCCTACTATGAGCCAGTCATCCAGGTAAGGAAAAATGGCAATCTTTTGCCTTCTTAAGTGGGCAACTGCTACTGCCAGGCATTTTGTGAATACCCTCGGGGCAGAGGTGAGGCCGAAGGGCATTGCTCTGAACTGGCAATGGCCTGAGGGCAGTTCGAATCTGAGGTACTTTCGATGGGAGCTTCTGATAGGAACATGGAAGTAGGCATCCTTGAGGTCCAGGGATGCTAGCCAGTCCCCTGGCCTTAGAGAGTAAAATAACTCCCAGAGTCACCATTTTGAATTTTGGTTTAAAAGGTGCTTGTTTAGGTATCTGAGATCCAGGATGGGCCTCCATTCTCCTGTCTTTTTGGGTAGAGTACCTGGAGTACAACCCTTTGCCCTGGTGTAGGGGTGAAACCCTTTCCACAGCTCTGAGAGCCAGGAGGGTAGAAACTTCTGTTTCTAGGGCAAGTGCCTCTGATGGATTTGAGGTGGAAAGGACCTGGCTCTCATCTTCGGAAATTTTTTGAAGCTGAGAATCAGTCCCTGGCTTACTACTTCCAGGACCCACTTGTCTGATGTTCGAGACTTCCAGTCCTGGACAAAGTAAGCCAGCCTGCCCCCTACAGGTAGAGGGGAATCGGCCCTGGCTACCCCATCAGGGTGCCTGCTTGGCAGGGGCTTTGGGCTGAGGGGTGGAAGCAGGCTTGCTTGCACCCCGTCTGCCTCTCCCTCTAAAGAACCCCCTCTGGGTATAAGCAGAAGAGGAGGCCTGGACTTGGTAAAAAGGCCTATGAAAAGGCCTGCCCCTGCCCCTGGGATGCTGCCTTTGAGGAGTGGCCTGCCTTTCCTTGGCCTGTGCACTCCTATAGGTGGTCCTATATTCCTCCCCAAACAGAGAATTGCCCACAACAGGAAAATCCATGGCCTTAGACTGGGTATCCTGTGACAGGGTTGTACATCTGAGCCAAGCCATTCTGCGAAGTGCCACAGATGTAGCCATGACCCTTGATGACACATCATTAGAGTCTACTGCAGCATGAAATTGCACCTTAGATGCCTCAATACCATCCGCAGCCACCTGTTCCAGCTCCCTGGCAAGCTGGTCAGGGACCTGTTTTGCAGAGCCAGCACAGTATCCCATCTGGATTTCTGGTATCTAGCAGCATAAGCCATATAATTTGCCTGTCTGAGTCCCAAGGATGCTGCCATGTACTGTTTCTTTGCCATGGCATCGACCCTCCTGGAGTCCTTTTCAGGGGGGTGCGAAGCTATCGGAAGATTTGCCTTGTCACAGGCTGCAGCCTGCACTACCCCCACATGGCTGCATTGCTGTGTGAGGAACTCTGTATCAGAGCCTGATAATGTATACCTCTTGTCCATCCTTTTATCAACAGGAGGTATAGTGTGAGGAGTTTTTAGAATTTTTACTGTCTGTTTCCTAAAAGATTTATGCAGAGGCATAGAGTCTCCTAGACTCTGGAATATCCATCATTTCTACATAATCAGGCTCCTCTTGGTCATCAACAGCTTCCTCAACAGGGAGCTGGAGAGTTTCAGCAACTTTCTTATAAAACATAAAATGAGAAGGGACTCAGATAGCCTAGAGGAGAAACCCTGATGGTCTGTCTGGAGAGATGTCCGGTTCAATGGGCACATCCAGACTTTCAAACCCACATTCACTCTCCTCATACTCCTCTTCCCCTCCTCCGGTTCTAAAAATCCTCAAAATCATAATCTTGAACCGGTGGAACCGCCAAACCGAGCTCTTCCTAATGGTATCGGTTCGGTCGAACCGGGGAAAGTGACTGGACAATTTGAATTGCTTTAGCTATTTCCTCAGCGGTTGGAGAAAAAACTTTTGGCACACTAGCTGACTTTCTAGTTCTTTTAGTTGGAACCGGCTCCTCAGAGTCGGCTCTTCTTTTGCCCGAGGAAGTATCGCCCTGGTCAGAGGGCACTCCCTCCGGTTTGGTTGGAACCGAACCGGGCTGGCCATCCGGGTCAGCGGACTTTTTGGCCTCCCTTTCCCTGAGCCTACCAACTCTCTTCTCAATGGTGGCAGCAGGAAAATTACTACATATCTGGCAGTCTGCATTGAGGTGGTCAAACCCCAGACAATACACACAGGTGGTGTGTGGGTCAGCCTTAGCAAAGGCTTCCCCACAAACACCACAGTGCTGAAACCCAGTGGGCCCGGTTTTTCTTTTGGGTTTCTCAGACATAGTGCCAGCCTAACCAACTTGCCCGCTTATGGCAATCCGCCAAGCAAGACTACCTTATCGGTTCCCAACCGTGTCACGGGTCATGGAAAAAACCGTAATGAAATCCGTTTTTTTTAGAACCGATAAGAACCGGGAACCGCACTCTAAATAAGGACTAGTAAAGTTTTAGAACAACCTGATCAGTTCAAACCGAACCGAAAAACGTTTACAAGTTCCACACAGAATAAAATAAATGAAAGCCTATCTATTACTTACAATACCACAGACAGAGATTGAACCGACTGGTTGCGGTTTAATTTCGGTCAAAATAACGATAAAATAACACTTTAACCGACAAAATGAACCGAGCAGAAGGAGAAATCTCCGGAGCGACTGTTCAGTGAGGCGGAGTAAAGAATCTGACAGTTTGAGTTTGATTTAACAACAGACAGAGTTTTCAACTGAGCTCGCACTCAAGGTTCCATGCCTGGCATGGAAAGTTAACTCTTTCACCTCCGGAGCAGTTCGAAGGTTGGGACTCACTGCTTATGTCATAATATAGCAAGACTTCATGTTGTTTGAATGCCCTTTCTTGCCTTTTTACCACACTTAAACATCTGAGAGCAAATGAATAAACACTTCGTATACTGATGATATAGCTACCTAGTCATGTGGTAGCTGCCCTCTACTCAGCCAGACTGAAGAGCTCACATCAGGGGACTCCAGGATTCACAGAGGGGCTGCAAGAGGTAAAGCCTCTCTCTTTCTAACTGACTTTCTGAAGGGGTGTTATCCCATCAACGCTGCACGCCAACTGCCCCAGCCACCCTCCCACCCAAGCTTGGCTCTACATTTATTGTTGATTACTGGTCACGTACTTGACCATACCTTCTGCACTCTAAGTGTCCACTTTCCCATTTACAGCTTATATTTTCTGACCACTAGGAGTCGCTGCAGTGCCCTTCCTAGCCCCTGTTTTTGCCTTCCTCATACCACTCTGTTTACCCTCCTAATCTCCACTCCTCCTCAATTTCCTACTACTATACCCATACTGTAGCCCTTTTTTCCCCAATTTTGCTACTGTCCCCTTGTAGGTCTCGAACCCTAGACCCTTGGCACCAAAGTTGGCAACTCTACCACTAAAACCCTGGCACCAAAGTTGGCAGCTCTACCACTAAGCCGATGGGTCAGGCTAATTTCTTTCAGCTTTTTAACACTCTTAAACCCTTCGGCTCCCCCCCCCCAACTTCCTTGTGCACATTATGACCCTGCTCACTACTACCAGCTCTGCCATGTGGCTGGCGCTGCTAACACTAGCCCCCTCATTTTGCTAGGGATGCCCCACATGTCTCCCAACATGGTGTGCCAGAACCACCTCTTATCAGGCTTCTCACCTTAGCCCCCCACCTCTACCAGTGTGCCACCCCACTCACTCTACCAACGGACCATGCTCCCCCCACCCACATCTCCCCTATTGGTGCTGCCATGGTACGGCAGTGGACACTACTCTGCCTTGCCTCTCCCTCTCGACGGGACCTACCCATCCCCATCTCCATGCGCTGCTCTTCCCCCTCTCTACTGGTGCATAAGCTGGTGAAGAAGCGACTAACATTGGCATCCTTGCGCATCCTCCTGCTCCTCCTCTCGGGAGACGTCCACCCCAACCTGGGACCTGCTCAACCCCAGGTTACTGCTCCTAAGGATCTAATAGTTGCCTCCCTTAATATATGTAGACTCCTCAACAAATTTGACTCTTTTCAGGGCTGGGTTGCCCATAATCGCACTGATGTCATCTCGGTAGTTGAAACTTGGCTCAACGACTGCACCCTAGATACCGCAGTCTCACTCCCTGGTTTTACTCTATACTGTGCCGACAGAACCTCTAAAAAAGGGGGTGGATGTGCACTGTACGTCCAGGACTCATTACAGTGTCTCGTCCTCCCATCCCCAACCCTCGAACATGGGGCCCAGGCTCTCACTCTGAAAATCACTCTTGCACCTAACAGAACCCCCCATTCCTCTCCTCCATATACATTCCTCACTGAAATCAGAAGAATGCCTTCCACTCTGTCCTTGCCCACTTCCAGACACTCCCTGACAGGGCTGAAATCATTGCCCTTGGGGATTTTGATATAAATTGGCTAGCTGACGCATTGGTTCCCATTAGGGATGCTGCAGCCTCTCAAAACCTGCCCCGCTTGTAACCACTGCCACTAGAATCAATCAGAAGGCTGGCACTGCCACCCTCCTTTATCTTGTGCTCACCAATGCACCCCACAAAGCAACCCAAGTCAGGGTACTACCCAACGCCCTGAGTGACCACTCCCCAGTGCTCTGTCACTGGTCGTATATTGTTAGAAAGCCCCCCCAAAAAAACTATCCTCCAACGCCACCTCAAACCTGGCAAACTTCGGTCCCTTAGATAGTGTCTCTTAGCTAGTGACTGGCCCCCCATCAAAACCGCACTAAACATTGACTCTGCCCTCGACCACTTCATTGACTCCTTCAACTCTGCCTGCGACCAGTATGTACCCCTAAGCAAAAAGATAGTTAAAGGGGTTGACACACCTTGGATGTCACAAGTTCTGCTGGACCAGATGCGCGAACGTGACAAACTATGGCACCTTGCTCTGGATATGGGTAAATCCGCTGATAGGCAGCACTACCAAGAAGTGCATAATAAATCTACTTGGAATATTCGTAAGGCAAAATCTGAGTATTACCAAACCTCGCTCACTGCCACATGGGGCTCTGGGTGCAAGTTCTGGGACTCCCTCAAAGAGCTCAGTGGCAAAGCCTCCACTGCACCTCCCTCCCAACTCAGGACCAATGGGTCTATCACCACAGACCCTGCCCTGATTGCAAATACGTTTAATGCCTCCTTCTCCGACCTTAGTAGTGTTCTCCCCCCCAATCTCTTCTCCCCACCCCCAGCACCACCTTGCTCCTCTGCACTCCCCATTTTCTGCTTTAAAGCAATATCTCAGCACGAAGCTGCTCCCCTTCTATGCAAGGCCCTCAGTAAATTACATTTCAGCAGTGACACACTAGATCTTAAACTGCTTAGACTCACCTTTAATGAAGTTCTCCCCCCTCTCACCATACTTCTGAACTGCTCCCTATCGCTGGGCCAGTTTCCCTCTAAATGGAAATCTACCCTCATCACACTCATCCTTAAAAGCAGTGACCGCACTCTGCCTGGGAACTACTGCCCCATCTCAATCCTGCCTCCCCTCTCCAGAACCTTGGAGAAGATTGTGGGCACCCAGCTTATGAACTACCCCTCCAAATATAGCATCCTGTGTCCTGAGCAGCATGGCTTCTGCCATAACCACAGTATCACCACTGCCCTTTTTGAGTTTACAAATGCCCTCCACACATCTCTTGACACTGGCCACACTGCTGGTGCTGTTTTTATCAACTTTTCCAAGGCATTTGATATGGTGCACTACGCACTACCCTTGGATTCCCTCACACAAATAGACCTGTCTCCAGAGACCACCGGCTGGTTTGCCAGCTATCTGTCTGAGAGAACCCAGACAGTCAGGCTTACCCAAACCCTGTCCTCCCTCCTCCAAGTCAGGTTGGGGGTTCCTCAGGGCTCTATTCTCAGCCCCCTACTTTTCTCCCTGTTCCTGAACTCCCTGCCCAGGGATTGCTCTGGGAAACTACTCCTGTATGCGGATGATGCCATCTTCTACAGCTCCCACACCAATCCCACAGCCCTCTGCTCTGCACTCCAAAAATCTTTCACGGAAGCTGAATCCTGGTTCATTCGAAATAGGCTAGTCTTAAATTACCAAACAAAAAAAAATCCATGGTGTTTGCACACTCCCAAAACAAAAACATAGGATAACCCCTGCTCATATTGAACTCCTAAATGACCCCCTTGAGCAGGTTACCTCGTTCAAATACCTAGGTATCACCCTAGACTCTGGGCTCACCTACCATGACCACATCCGAAACCTGAGCTCCGCTGTCAATGTGTGTATTGGCCTACTTCACCGGTACAAGCACTGCCTCCCACCAGAAGCCCTCCACCTAGCTGTCTCAGCATCAATACTACCACTCATAGACTATGGAATCATCATCTATGGGGCAGCCGACAACACGCACCTAAACAAAATTAGGCCCGGCCCTTAATAAGGCCTGTAGACTAGCTACTGGCTGTGCCAGACTCACACATACCTGCACCCTTTATGCCTCAACCAACTGGATAAACTTTTATGGGAGGCTCAAATATCAGACCTGCCTCTTTGCTAAAAAAATAACAGCAGGGCTACTCCCACCTGCTCTCACCCCCTTACTCCAGGCACCATTGTCCACCCGCCTCACTCGGCAATCGGCAACAACCCACTTCAGGGTACCTCGCTGCAAGACCACTGTGGGTCAAAGAACTTTTAGGTACTGGCCCCCAGCTGGCTTAACTCACTCCCAAACTCCCTCCTCACAGAACCCAAATTTGGTCGGTTCAAGACCCAGCTAAGAGACCTAATCTGTCATGACTCAGCCTGTGACTGTCCTTGCTGTCTAGACATACCCACCCCCACTGACTATGGACTTAACTCTGGTCCAGCAGCCCCAGGGCATGCCTATATTTGACACTGGACACCTCAGTCCAGCCTAGGCCTGCAAATAACCACCAGGGCATGGCTGACACCACCGCCCTGCAGTGTATGCTTCTGTTACCTGCTACCGTCTGTACTATGTACCTATGCTTGGCAACACTCTGTATCTTTATATCACCAGCTGCTTTACTGTGTGATCTGTAACCATTTTGTAACCATTTCTGTAACTATTGTGTCCAATTGTTGCTCTTGTCCCTGATGTCTCTGTTCTCAGTGACATGGAACCTTTGTAAAGGAGTCTTTGACTCAAAGGTATGTTATCCAATATCTTCAATAAATAAAAATAAATAAAGAGTAAACTGATACTCAAGCATTAATTCTTCAGTTCTTTTCAGAATGGCACTGCAGAAGCACTATCATGTTGAGGGTGAGCTGGGGAATTTTGAGTTGGTACCATGAGGCCGACGCCATTATTAATCCTTGCACAGCATTAGAACCAGTAGTATTACAAAAAGTGGTTGCTGCAGTGACTGAAAAGTCACCATCTCCCACAGTGATGGAATGCCACTGACATCCCTGACCTTGCCATGTCCTGACAGCGACGGGGAACAGAGTGACACTGGTTGGGAAGCAATGCCCCCTCGTGCCCTCCCGCACCCCCCAGACTTAATGATTGTCAACACTAGGGGGGTACAGATCATGGGGGAAAGCGGCTTACAGTGGCATCGCTGTAATCATCCATCGCTGTAACAACCTTTTCTACACTTTGGATGTCGAACGGGTTGTTGTCGCTGTGATGGAGTAGCTGTGTGGAGGTCATTGCATGAATGGCATACCATACAGGAGTTCGGATACATTGCCTGCTTCTCAGTGCTGGTGTGCCTTGCTCAAGTCCTCAGCTACCTTTCGATGGAAAAAGGAAAAGCAGACCTTGGACCAGCTGTTCAGTCACTCAGAAGTGTCCAATCTGCTCCTAGGGGTTTTCTGTAATGCTGGTTTCCTTTCAGGATTCAGGGCATTCCCTTTGCTTGCTCATGTAAACCCAGATTCAGACTGGCCCACCAAGAATCTTGGAAATTTCCAGGTGGGTCCACTCCCTGTGTTGGGTACCTGGCCACCTTCCAAACTCTGAAAATCTTTGTATTTAGCATCTATTTTCTTATTAAATGGGTTATTCTGGTAAATGCAAGTACATGTAGCATGCAAACACAGAGCCAGTCTACCAAATTGTTTTTTTCCATAAAGATGCAGGTAGGCTTATCAGCCCTGTCCTTGCCCTCCCCATCCAGCTGCACCCCAGAATGCATATCCAAATTCGGGTCCGGTGCTTCCGGGTAGTGGAGCAGGTCAGGGTCATGTGTGCAGGGCTTAATGGCTTAATGAGCCGACACTTCTTTTCTGTTTTCTTGGTCCCGCCCACCCTTGCCATAGACTGGCGCTAATGCACACCATGTGGAGGCAAACACACTATGCCATACCAGCAGCCTCTCCCTTGTGTGCCACCCAGCCTGCACCACCACCACCAGAACTCTACCTGGTTCTAGTCAATGGCTGGACTGAAAAGTCCCCCCCCACACACACTGAGAGAGGAGAGCAGTCCATCGGACCCGCGATCCTGTCCCCCTGGCTCCCAGCAACCCGAGCCTGCTCCCAAACCTAGGTCACTGGTGTAGCGGGCAGTAGCACTACTGCGGCACCACTGGGCGGGCTGCCAGTGTACCAGATTTGTGGGAAATACCGATGTGAGTGTGTCACCATGGGCACTCCCCTATTGTTTGTTTTCAGGTGGGCACCTTATCAACTTTCCAGGTGGGCATCATGCACCTCTGTCTGACCTTGCATAAACCTCTCAGGAGTGGAGTCTCCACTGGCAAGAACTCCATTGGTTGCGGTGCCATGCCCTGTAGCCCCTTTGTGAGGGACATGTAGCGAGTGTTGTCTGCCACCCTTCTGAAATGCCGGTGTAGCCTTGAAATTCATCGGGGGGGGAACTGCACTGTGCCTGCCTACTCCATTCTTTAACATATGGATAAACACAGGTTTTTAGTTTCCAATGCTGTCAGTCTCTCACCCTCCCCCAACCAAAATTCATCACAGTGTTGGGAAGCCTACATACACCTGGCCCTCTAGAGAGGGCTTTGATTTCCAGTGCTGTCAATCCCTCACATTTACCAACTCTGAATCCATCACCATGATGGAAAGGATGTGCAGAATCCATGACCAGTTATGTAATACCTGACCTGTGGATTACCGGGGGTGGGGGGGGGGCCTCAGTCTTTAATCTAGTCATCCCTCACATTTTGCCGTCACTCAGTTCTTTAATGCAATATGGAACTCTGTTTGAGAAGAATGGGCAGCTGCTCCCTCTCTATCAGTGATGAGGAGCTGTTAAAAAGATGCCACTGGTTTGCATTTTTTCCCTGGTGACTTCAGGGGAATGCAGGGCTAAGTCAGGCATGCCATTAAGTTGATTTCCTCCCATTAAACAGACACAAATTCACTTGAACTGTCATTAACGCTTCATCCAGAGGTCCCCAACTCCCTCATTAAGGCAGCTAATGCACCAATATTAGTCTAGTTCTTCGGATTTAATTATACACATGAAAATTCAATTAGCAATGTTCTCCGACACAGGGCTTGAAGAGGACAAACAAGGACCCAGAAGGGAAATTAAGAAGCATGAGATGTGGGGGATGGGCAGCACTGTCCTTTTACCAAGACAGGGGCTCAGGTCCTGCAAAGGTCTAAAGTGAATTACCTCTTCACTCAAGACAAGTCTGTCACCTCTGAACCATTTCTGTATTAAAGCAGAATTGCTATCTTGATAAACAGAGTTCAATTCTCCAGTGCTGTGTGACAGTCCTTCTCCTTTCACCAGCACTAAATTCATCCCTGGCTTAGGAAGCCTGCACTATACCTCATTCTATGGCTAAGCAGAGGGTTTTACTCTCCAGTGCTGTCAGCCCCTCACCATTCACCAGCACTAAATGTATCAGTGTGAAGAAATCTGCACTGTACCGGACCTAAGGACAAGGGTGCCGGAAGATGGTAAAAGCTGAGGGGGCTGAGAATCAAAAGGGCACTTATGAAGGTACAAAGGGCACTTTTTCTGTACTAGTTTTTGCCATACAGAAATAACAAGCATTTGTCAATGCCGAATGTTTGCTTGCTGGCATTGACATTGGTAGTGTAGAAGTTACAGAGCTGCATAATAGGAATGGCAGCGAAGTATTGAACTGAAGCCAACCCCACCATCACCCTGCAGAGAGTGACAGGCATTGGGGTGTGCCTTTGGGTGCGTCAGGCATAACGACCATGCCATTTCACCACACCCACCCCTACAGACACTGACAAGTGTCACGGTGTGCTTGGGGTCTTTGGCTCTTATGCAATCTATTCCATCAGGAAATACGGTGAGATGGGTGGTATAGGAGAATGGGGTGAAGTTTGAGCCCAAGAGTCCGAGGCACACCTTGATGCCTCTCACTGGCTGCAGGGTGTGGGTGGGGTGGAATGGTATGAGCATGACAGGCAAGAATCCCAAGTCACACCCCTGATGCCTGTCATTCTCTACAGGGTGGGATGTTATGGTCGGAAACCCTAACACCTCAGGCATTCATTGGTATTTTCACTCCAAATTTTCAACATGTTTTTTTGTGACCCCCACCTCATGAACAGTGGCAATATTAGTTTGTTAGCCGAAAACTGCTTTTGCACAGCGACTATGGCATTTGGCACCACAGGTGCAAAAACACATTCAGAACAGGATGTGAAAAATGACAGCGGTTCTGTTCATGTGGAGGTGTAAAAAATGGCAATGTTGAAAATCTGCTGTGAAAATCTTAAAAAAACTGGTGAAGTCACGAGCGTGCGTAGAAACTGTGCAACGCACACCCGTAATGTAACTAGTTTGGGGATTTTTTTTACAGTAGATTGTTAGCACAGGCATTTTGGGACCTCCGATCATGAACAGTGTCAGTGTGATTTTCTTTATCTGTCCTGAACAATGATTTCCCACAGCGACCACGCATCTCTGCACTGAAAGTGTGAAAACACATTTCAGCCATGTTGTGGAAAATGACAGCTGTACTGTTCATAAGGAGGTGGGAAAATGCCACTGGTGAAAATCTGGACCGAAAATATTACAAATTCATGAACCTAAGAGGGTGCTTGGAAACTGCGATTGCTCACTGTAACAGAGTCATTTTTATGGAGTTTTGTCACCAAATTTTCAACATAGCCATTTTGAGACCTCTGCTCATGACCAGTGTCACTGTGATTTTCTTAATCTGTCCCAAACATTGTTTTCGCAAACCGACTGTACCATTGTGCGTTACATGTGCAGAAACACATTTTGGGCGAGATGTGAAAAATGGTAGCTGCACTGCTCATAAGGAAGTGCAGTAAAATGGCACTGTTGAAAATCTTGTGTGCAAATATTACAAATTCGCAAACTTGCCAGCGTGCATAGGAACTGCGCAACGTGCGCTCCTCAAACAGTCATTTTTGGGAATTTTTTCACCAAATTTTCAACATAGCCATTTTAACACCTCTGCTCATGACCAGTGTCACTGTGATTTTCTTAATGTGTCCCATACATTGATTTCTCAGACACCGATCTGCGCCATTGTGCACTACATGGGCAGAAACATGTTTTGGGTGAGATGTGAAAATGACAGCTGTACTGCTCATAAGGAGGTGTGGTAAATGGCAATGTTGAAAATCTGGAGTGAAAATATTGAAATTTCAAACTTCACGAGCGGCGAGGAACTGCGCAATGCACGCCAGAAACAGTCATTTTTGGAATTTTTTCACCAATGTTCAATATAGCCATTTTAAGACCTCTGCTCATGAACAGTGTCACTGTGATTTTCTTAATTTGTCCCATACATTGATTTCTCACACCGACTGCGCCATTGTGCGCCACATGGGTGGAAACACATTTTGGGTGAGATGTGAAAAATGACAGCTGTACTGCTCATAAGAAGGTGTGGTAAAATGGCAATGTTGAAAATCTGGAGTGAAAATATTGAAAATTCGCAAACTTACGGTAGCCATGAGAACTGGCAAAGAATGCACGCCAGAAACAAACAGTTTTAGATGCCTAACCAAATTTTCAAAACAGGGCTTTTGAGCTCCCTTATGAACACTGGCAGTGTCATTTCATTAATCATTCCAGAAAGGTGATTTCACACAGTGGCTGTGAAATCACCCTTCGGGCCCGAGTAACGCCATGACAGTGCAAGAATTCATGAGGAGGGGTCCCAAAAACCCCATGTTGAAAATTTGGTGCAAAAATTCCAAAAAATGCCTGAGATATGCAATAAAGTTGAAAAACCCTATCTATCCCATTATACAGCTTACCGGCATTTCCTCAGTTCGCGGTCGGCTTTGAAGAGTGCAGACGTGTTCCCGGTCCACCGAAGATCGCCACGCTGGACTCCGGAGGTAAGTATGGGGTGAGGGGGGGTGTGGGGGCAGTGGGCAGTGGGTGGGCGCGGGTGGGTGTACAGAAGGAGAAGAATCAGTGCTACAATGCAGGGACAGTCTTTAGAGGGGGTGGTATAACATCGGCAATTGCTAAAGGGGCAGCAAGATGGGGGCTCATAATGATTCATGTATATGGGAGGTTTTCCTAACTAAATGGAATATCCTGTCCAGGGACATGAAGTTTCATACTGCCAAGAGCCACTGCTTCAGAGATGGGATTTCATCTGTTCTCCAGTAATGAAGAATCAGCCTTTTGGCCTCACTCTACCCATAAGGAGCCAATGGAGAGGCAGTGGGGGTAGGGCAGGAGTAGTAGGGGTTCTAAGATGAGCAAAGAGGTGCGGTGTTAGAGGGACTTGACAACCAGGACACTTTAACCCTGGACCAAAAATGAAGCATCTTGGGGTAAGCCCACAAAATGTGTAGGAGATCTGCACCATGTGAGCGGCATCTCCAGCAAGTGTCATAGCCAAGAAGCTTGAGGGGTTTGAGTTTGCCCAGAATAAAGTACCAGAGATGCATCAACTTAAAAAGGCTCCTGGTTTCCGGACATGTCTTGCGTATTAGGACCCAGAGTTGGGACCGCTGATTAATAGGGATGTTCATCACCAGGGACTGAGCCCAGCTGGTCCATGTTTTGTCTGTGGAGTCAGGCACCTCCCACAGGATCGCCTTGTAAATGAGGCGAGCTGTGCCCCAAGGAGCGACCGGCCAAGATTGAAGGAGCTGGGGTGCCCAGATAGGGAACTTAGGGGAAAGCTTCTTCTGGTAATCAGAAAGCATGCTCCTAAGTTGGAGATACCTCCAAAAATCCTCCTGAGGGAGGTAAAATCAGTTGCACAATTTCTCAAAGGTGTCCAGGTAAGCTGACACAAGACAACCCCGGTTCAGGAGCAAACCAGGGCTTTCAGAGGGCCAGTTGGGGGGGGGAAAGCAGAGTATCAATTTAACTGCTTGCCTTCTCCATGGAGGGAGTGGATCTGGCACCCAGCTACACACCAACCCCTAGTGATGACTAGGAGTAGGTGAGCCAGGGACCAACAGTGAGGCAGAAATGGCAGAGGTGGCAGACATCTGCACATCCTGGGTGGGAGCACGCACATGGCCATGTCCTGAGGTCATTGCATATTCACCTCCACTGGGGGCAGCCACAAGGGAAACCACGCACAGGAAAAAACCCTTGGAAATGAGTAGCATAAAGTTTGGGATCCTTGCAGGGGACCCAGCAGACTGATGTAGAATATATTCCCGAGCCAGAGACAAGGAGAATAAACAGATACATGACAAAAAAAAGTGTCCAGGTGAGTATGCGCAGGTTGCCACAAGTCGGACATCATAGTGATGCCATGACTCTTCCATGAGGCCCAGGCAGCTTTGCACCTACCAATCCGAATGAGGTAATACCCAAAAAGAAGTATGTGAGCTTGAGAGAGGAGAAAAGTCAGAAGCCAGTGCTCCAGGGCCTTCTAGGAGTGAATGGAGGCAGCCATCATCAGTCCGGTTTTGCCGGTCACCCTGGGCTTGGAATATAGCCAAGTGAGTAGGCTTGAGCCAGGAGAAAGGTTGTATTCCAGTCAGACCCATAGAAGGAGGTCAGACTTGGAAGAGTGGAGGAACCACTGCAGTGTTTGTGAGCAGCAAAAATCAGCACAGTATGTGTAGAACCAGAGAAGGTTCCAGCCAACTCTGCGCCAGTGTGCCTGCAATTTGGCCCTACTGTAACATGGAGGTTTGCCATCCCACAAGAAGGCATCAATTTTGGCAAACCATTGTGCAGGTACCTCTATCGCCAAATGGGTGTGGTAATGAATCATTTTAGGGGCCAGGGTCATTTTGAGAGCTGCTGTTCCTGGTGAAGGAAATGTGGAGAGCCTTCCACTTACCACAGCCTTCTCTTTGTTTCTTAAGTGGGGACACAAGTTGTCCAACACTACTTTGCCAAGGTTCAGTCAGATGAGAAAACTCAAATACTTAATACCCCCTGGGGACCATTGTTAGCCAAAGTTATGCAACAAAGATTGGGTACAGGCTGGGGAGAGGGGAAGGATTTCCACCTTGGACAGGTTAGTTTTAAGGTAGTGTTCGAAGCTCTGATGTACGATCACGGACCCCTTGCAGTCTGTATGATGATGATGCAGGGCTTTTACTAGTGGCTCTATCCCTAGCACAAAAAGCGTAAGGGATAGGGGACATCCTTGATGAGTTCCATACCTGAGGGAAAGGGGACTGGAGAGGGTGGGGTTTGTCAATTCCCGCACCTCTGGGGATTCATACAGTGCCTTCCATGATCACCCCATGGTCCTTATTTTTAATAATAAAATCGCTAACTTGATTTTGGCCAGTTAGCATGCAGAGCCACTGTACCTCTTGTCTTGTATACAGTGTGCTCTTGTGTGGGAGCATTATAAGGGAGCGCTCCACTTCTGCGCCGGGCCGGGAGAAGTACAACATAATAAGATGAAAAATACTTTAATCTTATTATAAACCACTCAAGTTAAACTCGAGTGATTTATAATAAGTTAATTGGGACTCTGTTGGGTATTTTTTATGATATTAGTATGGGCAGCCAGAATAGCTTAGCTTTGCTTTGGACCCTCTCACCTAAACCTCACACTCGGAATCTCTTATTCCATACGAGACACTCCATGGAGGCCCTTATAAAATAAGCTGAACACCTGGCTTTTTAGGCAAGCTTTTGAGGGTTGTTACCTTGTACCATTGCCACGCCTATTGTGGCTGTATTTGAACATGGATGGCTGAGTCAGCGGGGAATTGCAAGGTGAAACTAGCCACTTGTAAAAGTTTTGTGTGAAGCCAGTTAGCTGAGCCGAGGTGCTTTTGATATGAATGACGGCTTATAAATGAATAATGCCGCTACACCTGCAAGGAAGTGAATGAATGTTAAACATTTTGGATCAGCCAGCCGATTGTCTGCAACTTTTATGGAGTGGTATGTCAATTAAATAAACTGCACTATTATTTAAGTTCTAAAGAAGTTGTGACTTGACTTATGACTGTTGCAGCAAAACATTCTATGGCGACTTGAAATTGGAAGTGCTGACCCAGCCTGTCAGTCTACGGACTGCCTTTGTTGTCTATTTAAGCAATAATACCCTCCAGGGTGGGTAGTATTGGGCAATACCACACTGCCCAGGGGTGTAATGAGGCCCGATGTCACAGGCAGAGGGTCTTATAGCCCCTGGAAGGTCCAGTATTTTTTTGTTTTGAACGTGTAATTTTATTGAGATATATCAAAGACAGGCATGATACCATTTCTGTTAGACATTCTGTATATTAATTGGACAGTATGATAAGCATATATAAATGACAGACTATTTATCATCAGTCCTAAAACCTGTTTGTTGTAGTCTTCCAGGAGTGTCTTGGACTGACAGTCTTCGAAGCAAATGAAGAGCTCCATAGAGAAGAGAGCAACGTTTCCTTCCCTCTATGGCACTATACAGCAGGATCTTTATACATACAGTTCTTTATCATCCATAGACGGGTTTATGCAAATGTCCAATAAAGATGAATTTTAGACAGGCCGGGTGGTGCTGAGGATTGAGGCACTAGATGCCACACCTTGCGTCTTGCCGGCAACCCAGAATTGGGTATGGACTCAGGTGGCTGGGGGTCAGCAGGGAGGGAGAGGATGGAACATCTGGAGGACAGCTCTCCTCTCCCTAGGGAGGGATCAAGGGGATGCTTGGTGTCCTTGGGGTCCCCAGTGGAGATCGGGGCCATCACAGGTACACCAAGCTAATATAAGAGGAGGAGTGCAGCAGACGGCAGCAAGACAGCCGTGCATGAGCATCACTGCATGTCGCACTCCTAGGGGTAACAAGAAGAAAAACCCTGCATGCCAGGTACGGCAATGACAACCTCCAAGGGCTGCAGCTCCACACGCCCAAGAACTGGCCACGAACCCGACTCTTCCCCCTGGGGATCCTCGGCCTTCTCTGTGGGCAGGGAGGAGGTGGGGATCCTGAACCCGATGTGACTGTCAGGGGAGTGGTTCAGGAGGGTGGTTAGGGGCTCCGGCCGAGTGAGTTATTTATTTATTGTTTTTATTTAGTTGTTTAACCAGGAGTAGCATACTAAGCTGAAAGCTTTTTTACAGGAGCAACCTGGGAGCACAGGGAAGTTAGGTGGCTTGCTCAGGGTCACACAGTATGCTAGTGGAAGCTGTGAGATTCAAACCCAGATCTGGTCTGCTGGATGTCACCAGATTTGCAGCTCAGAGCCTTAAACCACTGCACTATACTGCCTCCCCTAATCTTCAAGTTAGCTTGAGAGATGCCCTGGTATGGCAGGTAAGAAATAATCTCAAAAAAAAGATGAATTTTAACCACAAAGTGGCCTGTCATGTGTCTACATCCCTTGCATTTAAAATTGTACCAAACAATACAAGGTTTGGAAGATCCGGTATTGCCCAATACCATCCACCCTGGAGAGTATTATTGCGCTTAGAAAATGGGCTATATGTGAAGTTTTCTAGTGCAATTGACAAAAAAAAATGACTACAGATGACATGAAAGTGGATTTTGTTGGTAAAGTAGTCTCACACACTAGGGCTCAGCATCATTTACTTCTGTGTCAGGGGGGACCCAGTAGGACTAATAAGGACTGTTTTCTCTCTGTGTTTTTTCCTGCCTCTTCCTCTCTCTCTCTCTCTCTCTCTCTCTCTCTCTCACTCTCACTCTCTTTCGGGGTCTTCTGGATCTCTAACTTGCCATACTCCTCATCAGTTTTTAAATCACCCCAAACAGCAGAAGTGCATCACTGAGCATCACAGGTGAAGGACACGTTAGCAGCTCCCTAACCCAGAGTCACACATCACAGCCTCTAACCCCATTGGGCTGCCCGGGCTACTCCCATGCTGAGAGGTAGCAACAACCTGCACAATTCTTGTCATTCACTTTTAACTCAGCCTTCAAAGAAGCTTGTCCCATTTTTTTTTTTTTTAACACAAACAGAAGTCTTAACTCATTGCCTTCACAGGAGCTCTCTGAAGTTGCACCACTTGTCTCCTGTGTACTGTTAACAGTAAATCCTGGGCCTTTCTAAGCAAAATCAAGCTATAGTCAGCATGCCACAAACAAATCCTAATAGCTCAAGAACCATAAGTGCTAGACACAAAGTATGAGTGGCAAAGTTATTCAGCACAAAATTATCTTTCCAATGGTGGTATGCAAATAATAGTATGCAATTTTGTTTTTTATTTCTATGCTGGTTGAAACAGCAAAAAAAAAAAATATTTTTTTCATTAAAACAGGCAACATAAGCCATATACACCATCCTATAAACAAATGTGAATAACTCCTGAAGTATGCATGATATACACAAAATATCAGTGGCAAAGTTGTTCAGCATAAAATTACCTTTCCAACGGTGCTATGCAGTCAAATATATATTATATTGTGTTACACTATATATTAAAATATATAAGTGACTTCTCCAGACGTTGCACGGGCACACTGGGAGTCAGTAGCCAACTTCTGCATGCATCTTCAGGACATACCAGTGTATTTTACTGATGACTACAGGCGTCTGCTAGGAGACAATGAGTTAACGGAATCACTTGTTAGGCTCAGAGTGAGATGTGAGCTACAAGGGCATATCTTTTAACTTGGATCAGAAAATGAGCATTACAGGTCAGAGATGGAATGCCATCGGGTGACGGATCGTGCCTGACAGAGTTCCCTCTCAATTAGGTGAGGGATGTAAAATGTGGGTGGTTTCTCTGACAAAACGAGAGATTGAGGAAAAAAAAGAAAAGAAAGGAAGTGTTTCGATTGGGGCTGGAGGTAAGGTTGAACTGGGCTGTTTGGGAGTAGCCCTGAGCATGCGACGTGCTAGTGCTATTATGCTGAAGCCGCTGTCTTTCGTGTCTGTTGAAATGCTCACTATGGAGAATCACGGGTGGTGTGGGACTCTGTCCATTAATGAGGGGAACAAACGGCAGTCAGCTTAGTTTGAAATTCAAGGTGGACACAGGGATATCATAGAATCATAGAATTCTGGTGGCAGAAAAGGACCCAGTTGGCCTATCTGTCCGCCTCCCTCCCCTCCCTACTGTCCCCTTTGTCTGGAGACATCCCACTCCACCCCTGGCCAGTCCCTAATGTCTGTCTCATGCCCTCTTGAATCCCTCCACCATTTCAGCTCCCATCACCTCTTCCAGCAGTCTGCTCCAGGGCTCCACCACCCTCTCAGTGAAGTAACGCGCCCTCACATTGCCCTTGTACCTTCCTCCTACCAATCCTAGACTATGACCCCTAGTTTTAGCACCTACATTCCTTGTAAATAAGCTCCTCTCCTTCAAACTGTTTATCCCCTTCATGTACTTAAACATTTCTATCATGCCCCCCCCGCTCTCTTCTAGTCTTCAGTGGGCACAGATCCAATTCCCTCAGTCTCACCTCATAGGGTTTCCTATGCATACCACGCACCATCTTGGTTGCCCTCCTCTGAACCCTTTCAATTCCATCTATATCCTTGCGAGGGTGAGGTCTCCAGAACTGGACCCCGTACTCCAGATGAGGCCTCACCATGGTTTTATAAAGTGGCATCAGCACCTCACTCCTTCTGCTTGTTATACCCCTCCCTATGCATACTAGCATTCTATTTGCTTTGCCCACCACCCTACTGCTTTGTTTGCCCACTTTAAGGTTGTCTGAGATTATAATCCCCAGGTCCCTCTCCTGCTCAGTGGCCTTAATCTCCTCCCCTCCAGTGTATAAATGGCTTGTGGGTTATTATGCCTGATGTGCATTATTGTGCACTTTTTAGCATTGGATTTCAGCTGCCACTCTTCCAACCATCCGTCCAGGATCTTTAGGTCCGCCCTTATTGCCTGCACCCATTTGGGGTGTCCACTTTACTGCAGATCTTCGTATCATCTACAGATAGGCACAGCCTGCCCCTAGTCCCTCTGCAATATCGCTTATATAGATACTAAAAAGGATGGGTCCCAGTACCGACCCCTGGGGCACCCTACTTTGCACCCTTACCTTCCTGGAATGCACCCTATTTTCCACCACCCTCTGGCTTCTGTCCCTCAACTCCACCCACCTTGTTATTTTCAATCCCACCCCTAAACTTTCCAGCTTATTTACCAACCTTCTGTGAAGGACGGTATCAAAAGCCTTCCTGAAGTCCAGGTAGGCCATGTCCACCTCCCCTCCCTGATCGTCCACCCTTGTCACCAAATCGAAAAACTCGATTAGGTTCGTTTGACATGACCTCCCCTTTGTGAAGCCATGCTGTCTGTCATCCTGTAGTCTGCTGTCTGCAATATAACTGATCACCCTTTCATTTAATAGCACCTCCAGCACTTTACCCACTACCAAGGTGATGCTGACCAGATGATAATTTTCTGCCTCCTCCCTACTGCCACTCTTGTGAAATGGCACCACATCTGCCCTCTTCCAGTCTTTAGGCACCCACCTTGTATCCAGGGACAAGTTGAATAGCCTCACCAGAGGTGCAGCCAGCTCCTCCCTTAGTTCCCAGAGCACCCTAGGGTGTAGGATGTCCAGGCCCATTGCCTTATCCACCCTCAATCTTCCTAGTCCCTCTCTTACTCTGTCTCTCTTATATATTTTGTTACCAAGCGGGGCTGGGGGGAGGGGCAAGTCCCTTGCTTAACCAGTGAAAAAAAAATGGCAGCAGGTGAGTTTTGAAATTCAGGGTGGCCCAAGGATACCCTTAGTAATGGGGCAGCCTGAATTGGCACTTGTTATTTCCCGGACTCTATTAAAAAACAAGCATTTGTCAATGCCGAATGTTGCTTGCTTGTATGTGCTGTTTAGGTATTTGGAAGTGACAGTTTCATGCCTTCCTCCCAAGACATCCACTGTGTCTTTCCGTTCAGTATTCACAGAAGAGTGGGAGGGGCAAGGGCCACAGCAGTACAGCAGTTGCCAAGGGGGTGAAGAGGTGGACAAAAGAGTCCTGCAGGAGCTCACTAAATTGAACGTAGACAAAGCGATGGAACCAGATGGCATACGGCCAAGGATATTAACAGAACTGCAAAGGGAGATAGCAGTACCTCTGTCAGCCATGCTCACTGAGTCATTCAACATGAGTGAATTGGAGGAGGGCACATGTGGTCCCTCTACACAAGTCCGGCAGCAGGGAGGAGGCAGGGAACAATAGGCCATTCAGCCTCACCTCAGTAGTGGGGAAGATCATGGAGACATTGCTTAAAGAAAGGATAGTGGGGCATCTAGATGCCATCGGAACCCAGGACCATAGACAACATGGATTCACAGTGGGGACATCATGTCAGATAAATCTGGTTGATTTATTTGACTGGGTGACAAAGGAAGTGAATCAGGGTGGGGCAGCGGACAACGCTTACCTTGATTTCAGCAAAGCCTTTGACACCATCCCATATAGGAGGCTGATAAACTGGCTGGGTAGGCTGGACATGGGGGAAAGGGTGGTAAACTGGGTTAGAAACTGTCTAACAGACAGGAGGCAGAGAGTGGTGGTAAATGGTATGCAGTCTAGGGAGAGGGGGACCAGTGAGATGCTGGGGATCGGGTCCTGGGGCCAGTCCTGTTCAATGTCTCCATTAGTAATATTGCAGAACATCTGAAGGAATTTTTCACCAAATTTTCAACATAGCCATTTTAAGACCTCTGCTCATGAACAGTGTCACTGTGATTTTCTTAATTTGTCCCGTACATTGATTTCGCACACCGACTGCGCCATTGTGCGCTACATGGGCAGAAACATGTTTTGGATGAGATGTGAAAAATGACAGATGTACTACTCATAAGAAGGTGTGGTAAAATGGCAATATTGAAAATCTGGAGTGAAAATATTGAAAATTCGTGAACTTACAAGTGTGCGTAGGAACTGTACAACGTACGCTCGTAAAACAGTCATTTTTTGGAATTTTTTCACCAAATTTTCAACATAGTCATTTAGACCTTTGCTCATGAACAGTGTCACTGTGATTTTCTTAATTTATCCCAGACATTGATTTCGACACCGATCGCGCCTATTGTGCGCTACATGGTGAAACACATTTTGGGTGAGATGTGAAAATGACAGCTGTACTGTTTATAAGAAGGTGTTGTAAAATGGCAATGTTGGAAATTGGAGTGAAAATATTGAAAATTGCAAACTTACGAAAGTATAGAACTTGCATAACGACGCCAGAAACAGTCATTTTTGGAATTTTTTCACCAAATTTTCAACATAGCCATTTTAACACCTGCGTTCATGAACAGTGTCACTGTGATTTTCTTAATTTGTCCCGTACATTGATCTCGCACACCGACTGTGCCATTGTATGCTACATGGGCAGAAACACGTTTTGGGTGAGATGTGAAAATGGCAGCTGTACTACTCATAAGAAGGTATGATAAAATGGCAATGTTGGAAATCTGGAGGTGAAAATATTGAAAATCATGACCTTAACGAAGTGCAGTGGGAACTGCGCAACGCATCAGAAACAGTCATTTTTATTTACAAACAATTTTCAACATAGCCATTTTAAGACCTCTGCTCATGAACAATGTCACTGTGATTTTCTTAATTTGTCCCATACATTGATTTCAACACGACTCGCCATTCTACATGCATATGGGGAAACACATTTTGGGTGAGTGTGAAAAATGACAGCTGTACTGCTCATAAGAAGGTGTGTAAAATGGCAATGTTGAAAATTTGGAGTGAAAATATTGAAATTTTGCGAACTTACGAGCCTGCGTAGGAACTGCGCAACTCACGCTCGTAAAACAGTCATTTTTTGGAATTTTGGCACCAAATTTTCAACATGGGGTTTTTGGGACTCCTTCTCATGAATGATTTCACTGTCATGGTGGTATTCAGGCCCAAAGGGTGATTTCACAGTCACTGTGCAGTCACTGTGCTAAATCACCCTTCGGGCCCGAATAACACCATGACAGTGACATCATTCATGAGACCCATGTTGAAAATTTGGTGCAAAAATTCCCAAAAATGCCTGAGATATGCAACAAAGTTGAAACCCCCCTATCTAGCCCATTATACAGCTTACGGCATTTCCTCAGTTCGCGGTCGGCTTTGAAGAGTGCAGGCGTGTTCCCGGTCCACGAAGATCGTCGCGTCGGTCAGGAGGTAGTAAGTATGGGGTGAGGGGTGTGGGAAACTGAGGTGCACAGTGGGTGGAGTGCGGGTTGTGGGGGTTGGGAGGCGCGGGACCGTTTTCGTTTTACAGGTTTAAAAAAAATGACTATGTGGGACGTTGCCACGCTGGGGTGGGCTCCCAGCGTGGCAAAAGACTGTGGGGGCATTCAGCCGGCGAGAGATTGGGAACCCCAGTCAGCCATGGCATTGTTGCCACGCTGGGGTGGGCTCTAAGCGTGGCACAAAGGACGGGGCGTTCAGCCGGCGGGGATTGGGCACCCTGTTGGCAGGACCGCTTGCCATGCTGGGGTGGGCTCCCAGCGTGGCACCTACTATGGAGGAGGGGCGCAGCTCAGCCGACAGGGATTGGGCACCCGTCGGCTATATAGTGCGTCTTGAAGCGCGCTTGCGCCTGCATGTCTGTTGGGGAGCTGCATGTGAGCAGCCGATATCTTATCGGTGCTCACTAAAGCGTCAACTCCCCTTTCAACTGTTACTGCATTTTGGAGCGTGTCATGACAGCTCCAAAATGCATTAGCTTACAGGGCCACGCCTGCCAGCACACTGACTGAATTGGAGGAGAGGTGACACACCTCCGAAATCTCCGATGATGGCACTATGTTTCTTGCACATGCATGCAAGCAACATAATAAATGCATGCCTGACCATGACTTTCAGCCAGTGCTTTATTTTTCAAGCCCATTTTCTAATATTCAGTTTATCTGGTGACAAATGCAACAGAGCATAGTGTGAAACTGTCCCTCGGTTTAACCAAAGACCATGCCAGCAGCAGTTACTGCATCAGTCCATCTTGTCTGAGTCCCCTTTCCTATCTCTTTACATCCATTTGTTGCAATTACTGTGTTGGTGTGTTGCTGCTGTTGTTTTTTTGCTGTGATGCTAATCAGGCCTGTAAGTTAGCAGGGAGCTGTCTCATGGCGGGCTGAGCTCATTGTGAAACCTGGCCTGGGGCAATACATTTATCTATTAATTAGGCACTTTCAAGCAGCCATTGCAGAGCGCCCACCAGGGTCTCCCCCAAAGAGACCAAACATTCTTTGACAGCTCTGTGTACTATATGTATAATGGAGACACAGCACCATACCAATCAGCTGTGAGACATTACGAGGGATGTCCCTCATTTTGCCCTTCAGATTGTCCTGTCCCACATGAAGAGGGCACAGTCCATGTAAAGAAGTTATTTCTCACATTGCAAACTCAGACATAATGGCACCAAAACAAGCAATCAGAAAAATGTATTAATTGTTAAAAGTAGCCTGTTGCTGCTTTTTATTTCTGATTACATTTTTTTCCTTTTGCTCATCAGCAGAAGGTTTTCTATCTGATATTATTTAGTGTGATGTAAAGAACAGTCCCTTATGTGGATGCTGATGTAACATAGAAACACAGAAGCTGTCGGCAGAGAACGAGAGCCGAGCCCATCCAGTGCGCCCAATTTCCCTACCTGCAATGGCAGCCAGTGACAATAGCTGTTTCATCAGTTTAAGCTATTCCTTCTCGTCTCTATGGTTCCCTTATTCCTATCCCATGCATGTTTGAATCCTGCCACAGTGCTTGCTCCCACCACACCCTGAAGTAGGCCATTTCTTGCATCCAGCACTCTCTCAGTGAAGAAGAACTTTCTCACATTTCCCCTTATACACCCCCCGCCCCCAATCTCATGTCATGCCCTCTTATCTTAGAACTGTTTTTATACTGAAAGATGTTTTCCCCTTTCACATTGTTTAAGCCCTTAAGGTACTTGAACGTATGTAGTTCTAGTTCCTCTTCCCACCTCATCAGCATGGCGACTTCACTGACTGTAGCATCACAAGTGACCAATCTGGCAGCAGGTAATTGGTTCTTCTTGGTCAGTCACAGTCTGTGAGGTCATCATGCTGATGACATATACGGAAGAACAGTACTGTCAGCCTCCAGGTAGAGCACTGTTCCACACATCACACCTACTATAGTACTGTCAGTTATAAAATCTGTTAATTAGCAAAAAGGAAAAGAAAAAAAAAGTAATTCAGATATAAGAAGTAACAGTTAAATACGTTTAAAGAATTAATGTTAGTTTTAGGTAGTACACTGGCTCTTTAAAGCAGAAACTCCATAGTAATCAAGAAGCTAAATGACAATTAAACTTTGCACAAATATAAGAAAGCCACATTTCCTACATTTTGAGTGCAATGTTACACATTACAATAACAAAATGGTTAAGAGATATGAACAGTACGTATGTACTAACAAACTGTGGGTATTTGTATCCATGTGTTGTGCATGTGTGTCCGAGAGAGCACTTGTGAATGTGAGCAAGAACCACGTGCACGTGGAATCCTGATATGTACTGTAAGTAAGTGCATGAATCATGTGTGTGTACACTAGGGGTGATCGGATATCATAAAACTCGATACGGCTGGCCATTTTTGGACTTTTAGAGTATCCAAGTCTGAAATCTGGATTCTGATCCGAGTGCTTGAACTTTCAATTCCAACATCAAATTTTGGAGTTCAGAATCGGATTTTGGAATCTGAATCCGATCAGCTACTGATTGATTAGAATCTAGGATTTTGAGCAACTAATTCTGAAAATCCTATGTTTTGGATCGGATTCCACTGTATCCATGTCAGAAAACTGGATTCCAACCATCCCTAGTGTGTGAGTGTGTGTGTATTATTTTTGCAAAAAAAAGTGTTTTCAATGTTATGCCTTTAAGAGTTGGAAATTGCCCGTTATCTTTCCAGTCAGAGATTGTTGGGTCTTTCCTTGAGCAGCAGCTACTTCCCTGGCAGCTGTTTATTTGATGTGATCCCACTCCCACTGTATGTGTGCATAAGAAAAGTAAGTGAGACACCAAAAGGCTCAGAGAGAGAGAGAGAGAGAGAGAGAGAGCAAGCAGCAGGAGTGTAGCAATGAATTTAAATTTTGTACAGAACCTCCCCCTCCCTCTCCTGTGAGCCAGGTCACGTATCAGCTTGTACATTTACTTTTAACACATGCTGTGGGAATTCAGTGTACGATTAACAAACTGCTACAGAAAGATTATTTTTGCAATTCTGAATCGACAGCAAACCAAAAAAGCAATATCACATGTAATCTCAACAGGGCTGATATGCTGTACTTGTGCTCTGTATTTTAAACTCTAAAACATAATTTTAACCATAACTATCCTTCCCCATAGTCACATTCAAGTACAGCTGTGGCATAGTCTCTTCCGCCAGTGCAGTAATGACCATGTACTTCTACAGTTCATTTACCCAGAATAGCTCAACTGAGATGCGATGTCTCGTTATCAGCAGGGTCCTGCTTCTGTCCAATTTTTTCAGCTGGGAGGACTAAAGCAGAGGAAAGTCAAATGATTTGCTCAAGGTTACAGAATGAGCCAGTGGCTGTGGTGGGATCTGAACCTAGACTCTCCTGTCACAGGTCATGCTGTAGCCACCCAGGGCACACGGCCTACTTTTAGCAGAGCAAAAATGCAGTACAGTTTAGTTTTAGTTTACTTTTTATTTCACAAAGAATCATTTAGGCATGTGCCTATTTTCAAAGGGTTCACAGCCTTGTACAATATTGCTGCATACAGTCATTGTTTCACAGTACATTCATAAGTACATACATCTACTTTACCACTGTCTGCTTATCACTTTGTATTATTTTGTGTTTTGAATTTTTCCTCACAATTTGTGATGTGAATATTGTCTATGACCAAATGTATAATTTTTATACCTTACCTTGCTTCTCTACCTTGTGTACTATACAGTATTGCTGCTGTTAACAAACTGTATTACATTGTTTGTAACTTTTGTAACCTCCTAGGTTGTGTCTGAAACTAGTCACTATATGTATCTAGTACACACACACCCGGTAATCAAAAACTAAATAAATAAAATAAATTAACAAGACCAGGGCAGGCCTTAAGGATAGGCGAACAAGGTGGCCGCCTAGGGTGCCATTCAGTAGGGGGCGCTGTGAAACAGTTCATATTTTAAAAAAAAAAAAATTTCCCCGAGTGACCTCGACTGAAACATTAAGATGGCCAAATCTGATGTTTTTTTTGGGGCGAGGATCTACCAGATTCGTCTCTGAGTGCTCTGCCTGCCTGTCCCACCCATGTACAGCCATTGGATCTCTACTGTCCTTATAATTTTGAGTAGCCAATGAGTAACAGGCAGCAGCAGCATCATGTGTCAGTCCTCTGCTGTGCTCTCCCCCCCCCCTCACACTTAACCATTCTCCTTTTTGCACCAGAGAATATAGAAACATAGAAATTGCCAGCAGATAAGGATCGCTGGGCCCATCCAGTCTGCCCGTAGGACCTATACATTGTATGCGGCCACTAATCCTATGTGATCAATGGCTTTTCATCACTCCCTTCCATACTGCATGCACAGAGCAGTGGGGAGCAGTTGCAGTATCAGTTCTGGCTACAGTATTGAGCGGAGTGACTTCATTTTGCGAGCACGAGGCAAGCAGAGAAGACTGAGAGAGTCCAAGTCAGAAGATATCACTGAACTGCAGAGAGTTTAACTGGACTGGAGGGGAGGAGGTGAGGTCACTGTGCAGCAGCTAGTAGGGGCAGGAGGGCTGTTAAGGGTGCCAGAGCTGACAGGGGGACTTGGGAAGGACATCAAGGGAGCCAGAAAGCAGCAGCAGCCAAGCCAGGTGGCCCAGGAGAGTCTAGACTTGCCAAGAGGACCCTGGGGTAGAGGAGGAGGACAACTAGGCTCTACTGGGTGGTCAGAGTGGGAGTAGGTTTCTCATCATCATGGGTAACCTGTGGGGCCACACCACGCTTGCAGCACTGCAGTGAGAGGCCTCTTCAAGCCTGGGATTCTGGTCAGTGGAAAAAAAAGATGCAGTCAGAAAGGTCAGACCACCGATGACTGGAGAGAGGGATAAAAAAAAGAGTAAAAAAGTACACCCAGTAGCACCCAGGGCTTGGCAAGGCCCCCTAAATATCGGGCCTGTGGTGGGCCAGTGACTGCAGAGTAGTCTACAGAGGAGCCAGAGGAACTAGAGTGAGAAGCAGCCGGCCAGCATGCTAGGGAAGACAGAGGGAGGAAGCAGACGAAGTCAAGCAGAGCAGGCCCAGGCACTGCAGGCAGCAAGGACAGCCAGATAATGGCAAGGTGAGAGCAGATTTTTGTTCTGGTGGGCTTGGGCGAGAGAAGGCCAGAGAGGGAAAAAAAAGCAAGTGCCTGACTCAGTCTGTTGTCTGTCAGAGTTGGGGGGTAATCACGTGGCCTCCACTGAGTATAAACTTGAGGGCCTGGATTTGTACTGGTGTCAGTCTTCATTTCTCTGATCCTGAGGGGCAGCGAGACCAGCAGAGTGAGCAGCAGCAAGCTGGACTCAGGAGGAGGACCACCACCACCACGGACTTGTGCTAAGATGAGTGACTGTGTCTCAGTTAAAGGGAGTGAAGGATAAAATGATGAGCAGTTACAGACTTGATAGTTTAAACTGTTTAATTACAACATAAAAAGTAAACTTTTTAAGCTAAAAAGGCAATTGGTGTTGACAAGGAGAGGTAACCTGATTGCTAGCTTAAAGGAAGGAAGTAAGTAAGGGACCTTGTTAAACAGAACTTGCCACTGTTTCATGATGCTTGGGCCTTGTGGCTTCACCAACAAATGTTTTGTTAAATATGTACACATAAAATGCAAAGTTTGCCAGGTAAGATTTGAGTGTGAGCCCCCCACCACCCTTTGCAAAGTCTGTCATGAAAATATCACAAGATTCGTAAGAAGTGTGCAGTGGTCTTGTCTCTTTATCTGGCATTGCCAGAGGGGTTTTGTTTTGTGGTATGTGTAACTGTGACAGTTGGCTGATAAAAAATGACATGGCTGGTTTGGTTATTGCTAATCATGTGCTGCAATGTGACACCCTGTTCCACTCTTTTTGTCGCTTTAACCTCGACTGCCCACATACAACCCACCACTGCACATTATATAGCTCCCTAGCCCTGCCGTCCCTCCAAGACCGCAAAGTAACCCATAGAGCGAGGTTCGCTACAAAATTCTGGTCCCACTACCTACCTACCCCCCTCCCTGGCCTCCACCCTCTCCCAACAACCCCCCCCACTTCCTCTCTCAAACGCAGTGACCCCAGGCTCCTCCTCCTCATCCCCTTTATGCGCACGGCCAAAGGGCAGGCGCTTTCAAATACCAGATCCCACAGTTATGGAACACCCTGCCAGCTAACATAAGACACTCTCCCAACCCCAACCATCACAACCGCTTACTCAGCACCCACTTCTCCTCCAAATGCTCTTGCTATAGCTAAAGCCAAATTATAATTGAAATGTGCTCTGTGCAGATGTATGTATCTATCTATATTGTATCGTGTATTCAGTTTTTCCCACTGTCTGTATGTAACTGCCAATTATCTGTACAGCTGCTGGCCAACCCACAGCCTATACTAACTATGTAACTAGTGTTTGTTCTGTTGTCTTGGGTCTTGACCCCCAGGTTGCATCTGGAATCGAGCAACACTGCTCAGTATGCCTTCCTGGTTAAACTCGTAAATAAATAAATAAATACATTTATTAGTCAGTAGTAATGCATAACATCAGGGAACAATAATTAATTAAAGTATTTAGTGTATTTAACAAATATATGGTATGGATTTGTCCACGTTTTATCTTCAATGTAAGCCTTAAAATGTACCACAGAGCACCTAAAACCCCAGAGCTTCTGGGGGCCTAGCAGCCCTCGGACCCCGGACTCTTTACAAACATTTATTTGCACTATGCATGCAATATCCCTCTATCACTGACTAGGACAACCCCCCTCCACCCGTTAAATACAGGCAACAGGCATGCAAAGGGGGCACCATTTGCAAATTCACCTAGGGCGCCACATACCCTAAGGCAAGCCCTGAACAAGACAGTTCATATATTACATCACAAAGCAGGCTATTTACCAGGTCACAGTATACAGAAGATACTTTGTCAGTGTAAGTCCCCCCCCCCCCCGGGCTACAGCCCTGATGTGCCCAATTAGGATCTCGTTTCTGTCTCCAGTCCCCGAACTGTATAGAAGGACTGGAGAGCTTCTGTAGTCCCTGTGGCTGCAGCTACTGAAATTTCCTGTTCCTCATTCATACTGGAAGATGGGTGCAGCATTGCTCCTCTGGGCACTTTTGGGGCATTTACTCGGTCCAGGGGCAGCCTCAGGAATGGCCCGAGGAATGTAAACAATAATGGCCACCATGCTGCATTTGTGCATGCATGGCCCTAAGTCTTAAAAGAGCCACAGCTCCTTTAATATGTTTGGCCATGCGGCCGTGATTGAAACATATTCCCAGTTCCAGGGCAGGCAGCAGAGCTGGGGAACAATTGAAGGATGCCTCCGGGCACCGTATGGATGGTTCTTAGCCCCAGAATGGGCTCAACATAAGTGTTATGGCAGACAGCAAAACATAAACAGTAATGGCGGCTCCCAGGAGTTTCCCTGAAGCAGGGGCCACTGGGAAGGGATTAGAGGGTACTCAACAGAGCCCAGGAAGCCACTGGCCAATCAAATAGAGAGTTGTGGGCTGTTATAAAAGAAAGTGCAGAGCCTGCGAAAAGGGAGATCCCCAAGGAGATCTGAGAGGGGTAGACTGCAGAGAAGGGTTGCACCAGCCTAAGGGCAAGCCTGGCTGCGTAAAGGCCTTTCCAAGCCCCTAAACCATAGTGGGAGGTAGAGCGCCTACGAGATAATTTTGCCAGCAGGGAATAATTTGAACTGCTGTCTTGTTTCCCTGAGTGAGAACTGAACCTGCACCATGTTTTGTAATTTGCAGCCTGAAAATACAGAGACTGTGTGTACTGTGCTCCCAACAGAGGGACAAGTATTTGAGATTATTATGAACTGCTCTTAGCCTAAAGACAGGTTGTATGTGCTGGGCTCAAGACAGTCTAGGTGCCCAGCTGTGTTTTAGTGCCAGAGAAAGCTGTGTGTCTAGTGAATGTCCAGGGTGATTTCAAGCCTGCCTGTACACCCTGGACCAATGAAAGGCCAAAAAAGGCGAAGACAGTGAGAGGCCTGTCAGGCTAAGACCACAAAGGCTCCACGGGTGAAGCCGAGGAAATGCCTGACAGGTGAAGTCCAGCTCGCTGCATATCCATATCCAGCTGATGTGGTGCACCACAAGACTGTCTACTGATACCAGAATGGTACCGATAAACTGCGTCTCATTGCACACCCTGCAGCCCTCGGAACTGTAAGTACCTCTGGGCTGCAGTCTTGAGGAGTCTTGTTTGCAATCTAGTTAATTAGCTAGATAGGTAAAAAGGCAGTGAAGTCCTGGGCAGGACTGTGCAATCTTCAGGATGGGCTCAGGCAGAAAATTGGAAAGTAGTGCTGCTCAGATAGTATCCTAGAAATTAGGATACCAACAGATACCTCCCTTTTGGCCAGATAGCTGCTATGGTAGGATAGTAGTGCTATCTGACCATGGATTCTACCCTCTGAGAACCAGCTCAGATCCTAATTATCTGACCTAGGATCCCTGGATCTCACCTAGCATCCATCACTATCTGACCCTGGATCCTAACTATCTGACCTAGGATCCCTGGATCCTAACTAGGATCCATCACTATCTGACCCTGGATCCTAACTATCTGACCTAGGATCCCTGGATCCTAACTAGGATCCATCACTATCTGACCCTGGATCCTAACTATCTGACCTAGGACCCATCACTATCTGACCCTGGATCCTAACTATCTGACCTAGGATCCCTGGATCCTAACTAGGATCCATCACTATCTGACCCTGGATCCTAACTATCTGACCTAGGACCCATCACTATCTGACCCTGGATCCTAACTATCTGACCTAGGATCCCTGGATCCTAACTAGGATCCATCACTATCTGACCCTGGATCCTAACTATCTGACCTAGGATCCCTGGATCCTAACTAGGATCCATCACTATCTGACTCTGGATCCTACATCAGTCTTTGGTAGGATTTTTACTAGGATCCAAGGGTAATACCAGCACTAGAAACAGAAACATAGAATTTGACAGCAGATAAGGACCGCTTGACGCACCTAGTCTGCCCATTTCCCTACCTGATGGATAAGCTGCAGATTCTAGTTAATCAACAACTTACTTCCTCCTACCCCCCCCACTAGAATTGCCTTATGTCTGTCCCATGCATTCTTGAATTCTCCCACTGTTCCTGACTCAACAACCTCCTCAGGAAGGCTGTTCCATGCATCCACAACACTCTCTGTGAAAAAATACTTTCTAACATTACCTCTAAGCTGTCCCCCCGTCTATCTTCAAACTGTGCCTCCTTGTTCCTGCACATCTCTTCTTCTGAAAGATGCTACCCTCTTGTACCTTGTTAATTCCCTTGAGATACTTGAACATTTCTATCATGTCCACCCTCTCCCTCCTTTCCTCAAGGGTGTACATATTAAACTGCTTTAGTCTCTCCTCGTATGTCTTCTGGTGCAGACCCTGCACCATTTTGGTTGCCCTCCTCTGAACAGCCTCCACTCTGTCTATGTCTTTGCAGAGATGGGGTCTCCAGAATTGCATGCAGTACTCCAGACGGGGTCTCACCAACTGTCTGTAGACAGGGATGACAACTTCCTGTTTTCTACTGTTGATGCCTCTCCCTATGCATCCCAGTATCCCCCCAGCCCTCCTTACTGCCTTCTCACATTGCTTGCCCACCTTTAGGTCATCTGATATAATTACTCCTAGGTCTCTTTCAATTTTTGTTGTTGTTATTAACTCACCCTCCATTGTTTACTCGTCCCCTGGGTTTTTGTTTCCCAGATGCATTACCTTGCACTTCTTTGCACTGAATCTGAGCTGCCATATATTTGACCATTCCTCCAACCTTGCCAAGCCCCTTTTCATCCTTTCCACCCCACCTTGTGTATCAACCCTGTTGCAGATCTTTGTGTCATCTGCAAAGAGACATACTTTTCCTTCCAGGTGCTCTCCAATGTCACTTATAAAGACATTAAAGAGGACCGGTCCCAGTACCAAACCCTGCGGTACCCCGCTAGTTACCCTCCTTTCTTTACTGTTGACTCCATTTACTATTATCCTTTGCGTCCTGTTGTCCAGACAGTTTTTTATCCAGGCTACCACCTTGGGACCCACTCCAAGGCTGGCTAACTTGTATATTAATCTTTTGTGTGAGACTGTGTCAAATGCCTTGCTAAAATCTAGGTAGGCCATATCCACAGCCCTTCCCCTGGTCTATTACTTTGGTCACCCAGTCAAAGAAATCTATTAGGTTCATCTAACATGACCTTCCTGCTGTGAAACCATGCTGCCTTGGGTCCTGTGCCACTCTGGCCTCTAGGTACTCAACAATTCTTTCTTTCAGAAGTGATTCCATCATTTTCCCTACCACTGAGGTCAAACTAACTGGTTTGTAGTTTGCTGCCTCTGCTCTGCTCCCACTTTTGTGAAGTGGAATCATAATTTCCTTCCTCCAGTCCTCAGGTATCACCCCATCCTCCCATGATTTGTTAAAGAGAGTAGTCAGTGGCGTTACTAGTTCAACCCTTAGTTCTTTTAGAATTCTTGGGTGAATCCCATCAGGCCCCATTGCTTTGTCCACCCTCAGTTTCAAGAGTTCTTTCAAAACCCTTTCTTCTGTGAATGGACTGGTATCGACCCCCCTATTCAGAGTGTTTCTCTTGTTTGGTTTAGGTACCTCCCCCTCCTCTTCCATTGTGAATACTGAGCAGAAATATTCATTCGGTATCCCTGCTTTTTCACTGTCACCCTCTGCCCACATTCCCTCCCCTTTATTAAGTCTCTGTATCTCTCCCTTGGTCTTTCTTTGCTCCCTAATGTACTTATATCTGACACATAGTGGTAGGATCCACAAAAGCACTATCTGAGCAACACTATTGGAAAGTCTTGCTGTGTGTTTGACTCTTGTTGGGCCCTTTTGACGTTCACAGTTAAAGTTTCAGCTGTTGCACACTGTATCCCAAAGTCTTCAGTGCACCTACTCTACATCCACTGGTTGGCCACCAGCAACTCAGTGAGGTACCCACCATACAAGTTTGTGTTACACCATTACAGCCATTGGGGGGGAAGCACCCACAGTGGGGTACTGGGAGTGGGAGGGGATACATTTGTTGAACAAAAGTTATTACTGTTCTGCTGTTTTCTCCCCCTTTACCCCTCCTCTATAATAAATCTGAAGCTAGTTTATGTTACAATTTGGTATTCTTGGTCATTGTTTGGAGTGTATTACTGATGTGTGGGGAAGGGGCTGTGAGGCAGTTATTGTATTTTCCTGGGGGGTGGTAACCTTGTGTTTTACTCATCAGGTGCCACATATCACTACCCCAGGTGGAGGCAGCAGGCCATTCTACTCCAGTTTGGCATGTCAACCAAGGAACCCAGGCCAGCCCCCTCAGGAGGTGTGTCCAGGTGAGACCCGGAGGCCCAGGAACATCCAATTGGTAAGTCAGGAGGCAATTATAACTGAAGGCACCGCTCAGATAAACTGCCCCTTGTGGGTTCCCCACACTCTGATTTCTGCAGAGAATTTCAACCCCCCCCCCAAAAAAAAATTGTGAAAATCAGCAGGCCTTTACGAGAGTTAGAAGTAGGGTTGTCAGAACAGGTTCGGCAAAGATTCGAACCCTCCTCGAACCCTGGTGTTCGAGTTCTAACTAGAACTCGAACACTAAACGTTCGAAAGTTCAAATCATCACGAGAGCCGAGACTACTTGGGTTTGTGAGTAAGCAACGCGAGCAGCAGGATCTGTGGGGTATTTAAAGAGATGCGCCACGAGGAGGAGCGCCATTTGACTGAGGATCATCGCAGACAGAGGCAGCAGCAGCGCAGCACCAGCAAACTGTAGCAAAGCGGTTAAGCGGCGTCCGCTACTCTTGTCCAGTCGTGGCCACTTCTTCTCCTGTGAGACCGAGAACAAGAAAAAAGCTAAAAATCGGTGGGGGAGACTGGGAGTGGACTAAGGGCCGGTTCAGGACAGAAGGAGGAATCGAGGATTAATCAAGATTGGGGAAGGGACTGGGGAATAAGGAGGGATTGATGAGACCAATATCAGGAGGACTGGAGGAGGACTCGGAGAGAGACTAAAAAAAATAAGAAGACTGAAGATTATAAGAACCTTTGTGAATGTGAAATGTGATTATTTGAAACTGCAGCACACTGCACACCAGCAGCTGCCAGCAACAAGCATGCAAGGGGCAAAAAAGGCAAATAAATCTTTCTGAACCCTAGTGTGTGTGTCACAGAGAGAAGCCCAGTGTGTGCCCTTGACTGCACTGTACTGTACCCTACCCAGTGTGTGTTACAGAGAGAAGCCCAGTGGCCAGTTGTGTGGTGGCATTAACCTTACATGACAGAAATGTAGAAATATAATTCTCATTCCTGGTTTGCGTATGTGACCGTCTCCTGTGGTCAGCCCATCACCCTGCTGCTGTGTGCCCTTTGACTGCACTGTACCCTACCCAGTGTGTGTGTTACAGAGAGAAGCCCAGTGGCCAGTTGTGTGGTGGCATTAACCTTACATGACAGAAATGTAGAAATATAATTCTCATTCCCTGGTTTATGTGATGTGACTCGTCTCCTGTGGTCAGCCCATCACCCTGCTGCTGTGTGCCCTTGACTGCACTGTACCCTACCCAGTGTGTGTGTTTAGAGAGAGAAGCCCAGTGGCCAGTTGTGTGGTGGCATTAACCTTACATGACAGAAACGTAGAAATATAATTCTCATTCCCTGGTTTGCGTATGTGACTCCGTCTCCTGTGGTCAGCCCATCACCCTGCTGCTGTGTGCCCTTTGACTGCACTGTACCCTACCCAGTGTGTGTGTTACAGAGAGAAGCCCAGTGGCCAGTTGTGTGGTGGCATTAACCTTACATGACAGAAACGTAGAAATATAATTCTTATTCCCTGGTTTGCGTATGTGACTCCGTCTCCTGTGGTCAGCCCATCACCCTGCTGCTGTGTGCCCTTTGATTGCTATGTGTATGCCTATGCCCAGCAGCCCAATCATTCTGTAAGCCTTGAACCTGGGATCCTTTAGTTGCAAACTGTCATATTCTTCAATTACTTTCAGTCCACGTATCACAGTGTCACACAACCAAAATAAAATTTTGGAGTTGTAGCCAGCGATTACAGATCACATTGCTTTGTTACACAGGAATTGTTTGGGTGTTGGTGTGTTCACTGCAGTATACTGGACTGGTAGTACTGGTACTTACTGTCTGTTATGGCTGACGCCAACATAGATGAAGCATTTAGTGCTGGTGTTGGAGCAGGTGTTGGTGGTAGTGGTAATCCTGGTGCTAACAGAAATAACCAAAATGTTTCACGTGATAAAAATTCAACAAACAGCAAAAGAGCAACAGTGAAGTGTGGTAAAGGGGGACCTTTTAAGAAAACCTGTACAGCTGCTGGGGTCACACGGAGAGGCACCATAAGGTATGCCATTCATGCCGTTAAGATCCCTGTGACTAGCAGCAATAATGCAAGTGACAGTGAGTCCCTCTCTGACTCAGACAGTAGCTCTTTGTCTCAGTCCCACACTGATGTGTCTCGTGACAAATCATTACTTCCTCAACAAAGTGAAATGAGCAAGTCTGCTGACAATGAATCAGGTAGTGCACTTGCAAATACATCCAGCACTGTTGGCAATGAAAAGGACATATCCATTGAATCCACCACTTCTGTGTTGGCCAGCAATGAAAATCCATCAGAGTCTTCTGTCCACTCTTCTAGCACCAAGGAGCATGTCCCAGGTTCTGTTAGGACAGGTGAAAAGACACAAACAGTCTTTAGCTATCTTCCTAGCACTCTAACAAAATCTGTCACATCTGAGGTGTGGAATTATTTCTCAGTCAGTAAAACTGATCCATGCAGAGCAATTTGTTCCCTGTGTAAACAGAGTGTAAGCCGTGGTAAAGTTGTGTCATGCCTTGGCACTACAGCTCTTAAACGCCATCTGAAAAAGCATTCGGTTTTGCTTGATCATCCAAAACCAAAACCCATGTCCTCCATCTTCCAGACCGCACGTGAGAAGGGTCAGGATCAGGAATCTGAAATGGATACTGAATTGTCTGAACTTGATGCGGGCAGAACCACTGCCAGCCCTAGGATCACTGTTACCACCAATGCCAGCACCATTAGTACCAGTTGCACATCCAGTGATGGCACTGAATGTATAAGTCCTAGTCCACCATCTCTCGCCCATCTGCCCATCAAGCACGTGTATAATAAACCAGCAGGGACATGTTGCAAACAGCTAACACTGTCTCAGGCATTTGAAAGGAAGAATACCTTTACTAGAAATCATCCAAAGACCTTTCATCTTAATCACCGAATTGGTGAACTGTTAGCGGAGCCCTTCTCCCATAATCTTTGGTAGATCATGAGGATTTTAGGAGCTCATGACATTAGCAGAGCCTCGTACAATGTTCCTCATCAAGGTACTTTTCCTATGTTGAAATACCAAACATTATCAGACTTTAAAAGCGACAGTGATGCTTGCACTTAAAACTGCAGAGGGTGGGGTTATTCATGTCACAACAGATATGTGGACCAGCACTCAAAACATAGATTACATGTCCCTTACACTCATTGGGTCACGTTTCTTGTGCTCCTTCAAAACAAAGACACCCCAAAGATGGCGCTGCTGCATATAAAGAAGTTTGGGCAAAGTCATACTGCTGCAAACATCTTGCAGGAACTAAATGACCTCCTTGACGAATGGGTTTATTCTCACGGTCTAAAATGTGGCTTCATAGTAAGTGACAATGGAGCCAACATCTTAAAAGCAATACAGGATGGAGGATTTCTGCATGCTTCTTGCTTTGCACATTGCTTACACTTAATTGTCATGGGATTTCTCAGCAACGAAACACAAGTGGATGGTATGATTGCTGTTTGCAAAAAAATTGTGACTCACTTTTCACATTCAACCAAGGCTATACGGACATTGTCCGAACTGCAAAAAAAACACAAGCTGCCCCAGCAAAAGCTGATTCAAAATGTTTCCACTGTTGGAACTCAACGCTTTATATGCTGCAGCACCTCTTGGAGCAAAAGCAAGCTGTACATGAGTACTGCCCAGTTACATTATTGAGATGGCATTATGCTGTCTGTGCTGCAGTGGAAATTAATGGAGACAGTGTGCTGTATCCTAGCTCCTTTGAGACAGCTACAAGGACATGTCTTCTGAAGGTGCATCTGTGAGTCAGGTTATCCCACTCATAATGCTCATTTACATCATCTTAGTGTTCTAAATCTACAAATAGAAAAGACATCTGAAGCGCAGACAACATGTCACCTATATCATGGGAATCTCAGAAAGAGAATGAGCGAGCGCTCAAAACCAATGACAAATTAGTTGCAATGATGAAATCAAGACACTACATCCTTGCAACTCTCTTAGATCCCAGGGTCAAGGCTATACATCTTCCAAAAACAGATGATATAGAGCAGTACAAATGTATGTTGCTAGATGAGCTGCAGCACTCACAGGAGTCAAACACAGACACGCACAGTACCATCAGGTTGTCATCACCACAACATGCAGGTTCATCTTCACAAAGGGATACAGAACTGGAAAAGTCACCAAACATTAACAGTAGTTGTTCCACAACTGCCACTTCTTCAGCCCTTAGTAGCAAGCTAAATCTGGGGCAAAACCTTTCCCAAATTGCTGCCATACCAGCTGCTTCTGCTGATTCCTCTTCTGAGCGGTCTCTGTCCAGCATGGTAGACAGTTACCTGCAAGAACTGCCTATTCCTATTGATGCATGCCTTTTTGAATACTGGAGATCAAAAAAGTCAATTTGGACAGAGCTGTATGATGAAGCCTGTAAATATCTTGGTTGTCCTGCAACAAGTGTCTCTTCAGAACGCATGTTTAGTACAGCTGGCAATATTGTGACAGACACCAGAAATAGGTTGCTGCCAGAAATGTACACACGTTAACTTTATTAAAGTTAATAAGTCAAGATTTTCGTATCCCTACAAGAGTATACAAACTGATCCTGAAGTGATTGATGTTGTGGATGTTGATGGTGATGATGACAACTCAGATGGTGGTGGCTGGTAAAATACTGTGTGGGACTGAGTCTCTCTGCACCAAAAGGAAACTTTTACAGACTGTGATGACTTTGGTTGTCGTCTCTCTCCTTTCTCGATCTACTACCTTGACTATATAACCCCAAAACTTTCACCATTTCATGCAAACTGCTTTGTAGCTAGGGTCTAAACTAAAGTCAACAAGTTTTATATACAGGGCAATTTTAACATCAGTGGAACAGGCCCAAATTTGCATAAAGGGACACTGTCACGTCAATCCTTTCTGTATCATATTATTTATAGTTAAAGTGCAAACATATATTTTTGGATTTACCTTCTGTGACTTTGTGGTGCATCAGCATGGGCTGGGACAGGAGACGGTCTATTTTTCAATTTTAAAGAGGACAAAACAATGAGTTCTAATTGGTAGCTGTTTATTATTTTTTCAATTACAGAAATGTTAGCTATAAACGAAAAATGGATGCTAGTACATGGGTGAGGGTTGTGGGCTGGTTTTAACATGGGTGTAAGGGTGGCATGGGTGCTACTGCACAGATGAGGGTGGTGGAAGAAAAGTGGAATGGGTGATGGGGTGAAAGGTGGGTGTTGTTTTAGTTCTTTCATTTACAGATTCCTGATCAGCTGGGGATGGTGAGGAAAAAATGATGACAGACCAACCTACTGTACACATAATATATATTCTTATTAAATACATTGCAAACTGCTGCCACCTAGCACAATTGTCCTGTCCCCTTTAAAAAGAATAAAGGAATCAGAAATAAAAGAAAATCTGCATCAGCAGTTTTCACAGAATGGACGTATTATAGTGTTTTTGCTTTATAAGTAGTGATAATTTGATACATAATGGGGTTGACAGACGCTGTCCCTTAAACATCACATGCCAACTGCTGCAGCTACATAAATGTTCCTTAGTATGTGGTGAGGAAACCACTGTTTTATTTATGTGACTGAAATACAGATTTTATTGAAGTATCAGCTGCAAAATGCATCATCTTAGAATTTTTGTATGTATTACTTCAATTTGCCAACAAAATGTTGGTATATGTATGCATTACCTTAGAAATTGCATGCATTTTGCCAGCAACAATGACTGGCATATTTTTATTAAGAACAAAAGACACAGCACCAACACTTTCCAAAATATACTGTATTTGCGTTTAGACGATAGCATACAGTTAGAACGCTATGTAGGATAAAATAGTTTAAACAGACAAAAGGACCTTTGTCTGTTTAAACTGTTTTGTCCTGCATGGTGCTTCTGGACTGTGATGCTATCAGTTAAAATGCACAATACAGTATATTTTTGGAAGTGTTGGTGCTGTGTCTTTTGTTCTTGTGCTCAGCTTTCACACAGGCACAACTTAGGATTGGAGCAGCCTTCTTGTGGTTTCTGCAAATATTTTTTTATTCCAATGTCTTGACTGAATATGTTATGACATAATATGTTTTGTAACAGTTCCACATGTTGCTGCTGTAGTACTTGCTTGACTTTGTTATAAAAGCTTTCTTTTAAACATAGCAACTTTGATTCACTCATTTAAAACAGAAAGCAGCAAATAGCTGAAATTAGGTAATATCAGTTATTTTTCTCCTAATTCATGACGATGAGTATATATAGCTGAGTACATAAATGGCTAATGTGCCTCTTTTCTTCACTAAGGAACTATGATGCAGCTGCAGCAGGAAAACTTTTAACATATGGGTGGGTGGGTGGGCCTGTTACGTATTAAGTTGCTGACTTTAGCAAACAGAAGAAACTATAGATAAACCTAGTTGTATTCCTATCAATGTCACACAAGATAATTTCTCTCCCCCTTATTTTGAACAGTTTTTCCTTTACATGTATTTTATTACTATCTTTGTTACTGGCAGCACAATAAAAAAATAGGGTTCGAGTTCTAAAAAGTTCTAAAAAAGATTAGAACACTAGAACTTTTTCAAAAGTTCTAGACTAGAACTAGAACCCAGAACTTCAGAGGGTTCTGACAACCCTAGTTAGAAGACAGGTGCCAAGGGGAGTGCATGGACCTGAAAAAAGCAATTCTGGTCACAGGGATCCCTGAGGGTACTGAAAGGACTGACATTCTGGAGGCTCTAAATACTGTACAAGGTTTGGGAACATTGAAAATGCACGGTATGAGATATAATCGTGTCATTCAAAGCACCACTGCTTTAATGGAAAGTGATTTGGAGATAGATGGAAGCAAATTATCTGCCACCATCAAGCCCAAAGGGTCAGAAGGAGTATGGAACTTGTTTGGCAAGGGGAGCAGTCTGCAGTCAGACCCCCGCCACACCAGCACCCAAACCAGATTTGATGGAGAAAATCAAGTTGTTAATAGCAGCTGAAGGAAAGACTGGTAATGATGTGCAGGCCTTAATTAAAGAAGGAGATCCCGCTCAGATAGTGCTGCTCAGTGGACTGGCCCCTTACATGGTTGCACCCTAGGAGCAATACAAGAGGTTATACACCTTCTCAGGAGCCATTCCCATTCCTGCAGGAGAAGATGACTATGAGAATCGGATAAGCCAAGCTACACAGATGGTGCAATTGTGGAAGTGCTCTGATGATGAGAAATGTAAAAGAATTGTGGAAAGGCTGAGGGGCATGGCTTTGGGTGCTGTACACTATTAAGCATACAATATTTTGACCCGGTACCATGAGGGGCATAGCCATGAGAGAGGGATCAAGAGGTTGCAGCCCTTGAATGAAGATTAAAAAAGTATGACACGCTCATACATGGCATTTCTAGTTCATACAGTGAGCACTGGATTCAAAATGCCCCGTGTCTTTTTAAAAATATATATTTTACCGTTGTGCCTAACGCCACGGGTCTATTGTAGCGTAAGTTGGCATCTGCGCGGTGTCATTGTGAGGAACCAGAGTGTGGAGATAGCAGGTGTGATGAATACAATTCATAAGATAAAATTATCTTTTTTTCTATACACATTTTAATTTTTTCCCCCCTGAACCGGGACCCTGGCAGACACGCACATAAGCGTGGAGGCACACGCGCATGTTGGGCACTGGCTCAATCCCTTCTGCCCTACCCCTGGCATTACTGCCATCACTTCCCCCTGCCTACGCTTCCCACCAGACCTCCACCCAGTGGCAGCGGAACTGCGGGAGGAGTGGACAACCACCCCCGGGAGGGGAGAGCTGCCTACCACAGCTCAATCCCGCTCCGACCCTCCCCCCATACCAGCTCCCTGGTGACCCAAGGTCATTCCCAAACCCTGATCGCCAGCATTAACGTGAGGTAGGGTGTCTAGCGCCTCAGCCCTCACCGCCACTAGGCCAGCTATAAAATTGCTGCCTTATGAATCAGGTTCATCATAGGCTCTGATAGCTTTTTTTATCTTGGCAGTTTAACAGCTCGCTCATTGTATAAATCATGATCGATGTTATTCAGTGGCATTTTTCTCTATTCCTAGTGTATAGATTTTTTTCCTATAATATCTTGTGTGTGTGCACATGTGAAGGCAGTGCTGCTGCTCACCGAAGTCATGACTACTGAAGGCAGGCTAGTACCTCCAGAGGAGACAAGTTCTGGAATAGCATTGGGCAACCTCAATACAGGTGAGCCACACCTCTGAGGGTACACACGTAAGATGACATACCAGCAACAGGCCAAAGAGGAAAGTGTAATAAGCTGTTCCCCCTGGTAAAATGTCCCATGGTGGCAGCATAATGATTTTGTGCAGAAGACCTTAGAGTGAACATCACCATCACAGGGTGCATTGGTGCTGTAATCTAGATTGAGTTGGGATGCCACCTTGCCAATACCGCTCTTCAGTGCAGAAAGTAGGGGCTGTATCTATAAAAAAGTATGGGGCTTCAGGTTCGGGGCTTCCTATCAGTCCACCCCCCTTAGGGGATGGCAAGGAGCTCACCAATGTGTGACAGGAGAATGGAATAGAAGTACAGGAGCTGACACTGTAGTGGAGAGGGAGATTGTCTGCGCACGGCCAGAATCAGCAGTGTTACAGGGGTTTTCAGCTGAGAGTAGACACAGATCTTGGTGAGCAGTGGGAAACAATCAGTGTCCTGAGACGGTCCACTTTTGGCACACTGGCCTATCAGCCACCTCTTGTCACAGCCACTGTGGCCACAGTCACAATGTCTGCCTACAGGATGATCAGCCACCCAGCCGAAGATGCAGCTCCCACCTAGCCCATAAGCATGAAGGGCGTCCAACCAACCAACTAAGCCAGATCCAAGTGTAACCCCTGAATACCCCTGCAGATTCTTACAATTCACCAGAAGCTGCTTCTTTGCCTAAAGGCGTAATCCGTGGGTTCCCTCAGTGCATGTTCTGTAATATGGGCAATGTGTGTCAGGGGATACAGCCAGGCTGTTTCTGTGCAAAGAGCAGACTCGGCAGGAGTTAGCTGAGTACAATGAGTTTGTGCTTTAAGTAGTGTGGAGTTTGAATTCTCTCCACTGAGAGCTGCTAGATGCTTCCCAGCTAACATGGTGGAGGCCGTCTTTCCCTCTTTTTTTTTCCCCTCACCATGGGTAACAGTTTTCAATGAAGCCCGAGGTTCAGAGATGGACTTTAACAAGGTCCAGAGAATAAATGTTATAGGTCTACTCTCTTTGCAGAGGTGGTGCCAGTGTAAGAATCAACGGGATTCTGATTTGCAACAGAGCCCAGCGGTATTGTCCAAGTGACTTTGCTTGCCAGTGATGTTCACATTTGATTGTTCTAGAGCATAATTGTTCCCATGCACCCAGTTTTAGCTTTAGTGTCTATCTACTTAAAAGTCCCAGTGTTGTACTGTAGTGCCAATGTTGCGTAATTACTTAGTTGTTGCGCAGTGCAGCTACCTAACCATAATGGTATGTGCAGGTGGAAGAAGAAGAAGATGTGAATGAATTGCATCATCTGTATCTGTCCCTTCAGAGCTGGCTACCCTCACTGATGTAATCCCAGGAGGAGGAAGTCTGATGCCTGAATAAACCTGCCATGCTGCTTGACTCAGTTACTGTGTGGACATTCATGTTATTGAGCCAGCGTGCTTAAGTGTGCCCCTTCGGCCAGCCCGGTGGTGAAGAGGGCTTGTGCACTGTGCGTGCTTTTGTGCCTTTCCTTTTCCCATGCTAATGACCCGGCTTCAGGAATGGACTCAGGTCACTGGGGGTCAGCTGGGGCAAAACAGGATCGAGCATCCCAGGGACTGCTGTCCTCTCCCAGGGTGGGGAGGAACATCAGCCTGACATACAACTGCCACCAGGGGGAAGATTGGTGTCAGTGCAGCGTGGCCAGCAAGAACAGGAGGGTGCCGGAGCGTGAAGTCAGGCATGCGTGCTTCCACATACATGCACAATGCTCTTACAGCAAGGGGTGGCGACAAAAAAAACAGGAAAAATGGAAACTTGAGCTTAGTGAAGCCCTATCCATGTCCCGGAGGTTCACCCTGCTGCTCTGATCTGCGGCAATGCTGGATAGGCTTGTCAGGGGGGGAGGATGGCCCTACCCCTCTTGCCTCACCGCCAGGGAAAATCCATGGAGATACTCGCCGATGACCAGAGAGAGGTGAGTTATGACCATTAGGAATGGAGATAGGGCTGCTAAACTACCCAAGACATGCCAAGGAGGATAAAAAACTTTGTGGCAAAAAAGGGTGCCCTCAGACCTCACACCAATTGCCCCACTATTTTACCTACCTTAATGAACTCTGGCTGCCCCCCCCCCGATGGAGGGCCTGTTAATGCCTGACTGCTGTGGATCTATTACATGGGATTGTGGTCTCGAGGTAAAGTACTTTAAAATGCCCCCAATTAAACAACTAGTGAAGTCAAAACAGGAAGACAGGAAAATAATACAGATTTTAAAAAGCAGTCAGTTACAACTTTTTATTTCTGAAGCATTTTTCTTTTTCCTTTTGCTCATCAGAAAGTTTTCAATGTGTAATGCCCCCCCCCCCATCCCATTTGGGGGCTTACCTTTTGCCTGTTCACTTGTTGCTCCCGTTTGCCTTCTTGTGCCTGCCAGGTCCCCCATTTATTGTCCCCATTTCACCACCGCTGGCCTGAGTCCAGAATGTGCCCAGGTTTCCCCAAGCCACCCCAGTGTTTCACTTTAGCCCTTTTCAGGCTCAGAGGCTAAGTCGCGATCCGCCGCTGCTGCTGAAGCACTTAGGTGCTGAGCAGCGATTGCGCATGTGCAGAATGTGCTTTTATTTCCCGACCACCAACTCTGCAGTCTATGCAAGCAATGATACCCAGGAGGGTATTATTGCGCTTAGAAAATGGACACTGTAAAAAAAAAAAACAAAGTTTAGTAAAAGATTTTTAATAAACAATTTGTTTAAAATAAGTTTTATAATAAAATAGTTCCTCCACCTGTATTAGAATTATTTTTTTAAAGCTAGGAATTTAAGTTGTACTGTAGACGCTGTAGTACCTGTGTTCTTATTTACCACCTCCCTCTGAGTAGTAGCACCAGATAATGATGAAAATAAAGGAAATAAAAAAAGCAGAGCAGAAACAAAACTTATCTTTATTGTATTTCTCTTTATCTGGTTGTCTGGATGAGATTCACTTCAGTTTTACACAGTCGGCAAATGATCTGTTACGGAACGCGATCAGCACTGTACTTCACGAAAGTGATATTTATTTAAAAAAGAAACATTTTATAACTAGTTAAAGCTTTTTTCTTTTGTTTATGCCATTTTTTGACTCACTCAGTGCAATTGGCATTTGTGCTGGAAACCGCGAACTGACTTGAGGAACACAGAGTGACAGAGTGCTGTCTCTAGTAGCGCTACTAAGGGTGACAGGTAAGCATGTGCTGTGTGACGAGTACAAGAAGTAATGATGGCAAAACATTTTTTTTTTAAACCGTGGAGAGTGTAAAGTTATCTACACAGTTTCCAGACTTTGACTATGGCTTCATGCTCAGCCAATGTTTAAAGTTAGTCTGAAATGCTAGTGAGTTGTGCCTGAAGCTCGGTTCTAGAAAGTGTCTCAAGTGGTAAAATGCAAGATTCAAAGTGCATGGTGTTGTGCAAGGGAGGCATCCAAGCTCCTAGTGTCTGCAATGACCGCAAGCATTTGGGTCAGCCTAGCCTTAGGGGAACCCACCCACGCTGAAAAGAAACTGTATCCTGTGATCCACTTTGGGAGCCATTGCCGGGGCTCTTGTTGCACACCCCATGTAGGAGTGTGGGTGTTCATCTCTAAAATGCTTGGGCATGCACCATGGTTTTAAAATTCTAGCCAACCGGAAAAGAATCGGCCTCTGTCTGCCATGTGGGTCACATGAGAAAGGAACTGTGACTACTGATGCAGTTACTACAGGATGTAAGTGTGCTAAATCTAATAAACGTGCTGAATGCCACGCAACAATCAAATTGAGTTTTTGGACACAGCCTGGTAGTGTTCCACCCTGGCACTGCCATATGCATTTCCCCCGAGGGACATAGTCTGGACGTGGGGTTTGAGACGTGCCAGCCCAGGTCCCAACCTGGTCTATCCAGTAAATTGATTCCAGCTCAAAAAGGGGCACTGTTCAAAGAAATAAAGAGTGTTGTTCCCATCTGCAAATGCTGCACCATCTGGCAGTCGGTTCAGGGTATCCCGGCTGCAGGCCTTTGCCAACCTCCTTATCTCCCGAGTCAGAGTTCCGCCTGCGGTGATCATTTTAATTTTCTGCTTCAACTCAACTGTGACTAACTAAATGTGACTTTCGATCTGCAAGTATCCAGGGCCAATGCCCTGCCTTAAAGCGAAAGGGGATATACATAGTTAACGTGTTCTTGAATAGGCTGGGCTATCTGGCCATGGATACAGTTGCCATTAGTCAAGATAAGTGTGTTGCATATGTTTACTCTAATTGCTTTCTTCAAGGGCTCCAACTAGCCGACCAACGTACAGCTGCATCGAATAACAGGCCTGCACCTTTAAGAACTCTAATTACTGGGTACCCAGGTATTACATATGGGATTGCAGGGTTCTGTATGTGTCTGGGAACTGGTACCAGTGTGGGCAATTGTAAATATGTTTTGCAATAAAGGTAGCTAACTAGATAGCCAGGGCTCTGACTATCTGAGAAGGTTGGTGGGTGCCACTGTGATTTAAGGTGTAAATCCAAATGCAAAGTGATTATTGTGCTTGTTTTAAACTAAATCAGTCAAATCAATACTACTGCTTATCAATTGTACATAGCGTAACCTCTATTTCTGTTTACCCTGCTTAAACCTTCCTTATGTAAATAAACTTGTTTGTTTTTGCAGATACCTGTCTCATGAGCATATTAGTAGTAGTAAGTCAATAATAATAAAATGTCTTAAGTGTGGGGAAATGTTATTAGATAATGCTTTGGGTGGCATTATAGTGACGTGGGTGGGTACAGCATCCCAGAGGGTTGTACTAGGTTAAAGCTAGCCCACTAAAAGTATACTCTTTATTTTTTTTTATTTATTGGGAACTCGGAATTACAAACCTTTGAGCTAAGAGCTCATTTACAAAGGATCTTCGTCAACACTTAAGGAGATCCATTTTGTTGCAACAGCATAATTACAGCAGGCAAATTGACACTGGGTTTGTACTACTTACATAGAGTTTACATAGGAAGGGGTAGCAAATACATTTACAGTTTACACAAGTCAAAACATGATTGAAGCAGCTGGTAGCATTGCCAACTTCCCAGTGGAGGTACGCAATGTGCAGCCATCTGAGAGAAGTTAAGTGCAGAGAGACAAGCTGGTGGAGGCACTGCACAAGTTTATCTTGGGAAGAACCAGTTTAAAAGTTATTCTAGGAACCCAGGCCCCTCAACCTTGGTCTGGCCAGGCAAGGCAGGGGTAGTAGCCCTTGGTATAATGGCACCAGGGTTAAACACATAAGTAGTAATATTGTGCTGAGTGTGTGGAACAGCTCTTAGCCTGGCAGCTGACACATCTATCTCTATCACCCCCACTAAATCATCAGACTTGTGATCTCACTGACAGTAGCATCACAGGCAAATGACCTGGCAGTCATTGAACCGCTGTTCCTAAGCAGCAGTGATGTCACAGTCAGTGAGATCACAATGCTGATGATGTAGTGGGGAGCAACAGAGCAAGATATGTCAGCTGCCAGGCTAAGAGCTGTCCCACACATTCACCTACTAACATCAGGTACACAAACTTCTAATTAAACAAAGGGACATGAAAAAGTACCTCAGCTATAAAAGGCAATGGTTGGCTGCTTTTAAAATCTAATATTAGTTTTAGGCAGTATACTAGCTCTTTAAATCAACAGGATTCATCCTAGCAACTGATGAACTATGCAGGACCTGAGTGAAATATGCTGCAGATGTGCAAGGCCACTCACAAAATGTTTGCATCACGGACAGGATGCTGATGTTTGGGTTGTTGATCAGGCATTTGCCTTCCATCCCCCAGTCACAGCTTATTATAAAGAATGTACCTGAAAATGAATGGACATGCTAAACATGAAAAATATTTTCTATGGAAAGCCGCAATAGTGACCCCGGTTCATAAGAGTGGTGACCATGCTCAACACTCTAATTACCACCCCATCTTCATCCTCCCCCCTCTCTCAAAAGCACTGGAAAGGATAGTAGCTGACCAGCTAATGGAGTACCTGTCAAAGCACAATATTCAATGTCCTGAACAGCACGGGTTCTGAAAAAACTGTAGCACCACATCTGCTCTCCTTCTTTACTGGCTGAGGAGCTGGCAGGGCCACTGGCAGACCTATTTAATAGTTTGCTAGAGTCAGGCGTGGTACCACAGGACTGGAGAACAGCACATGCAGTGCCCCTTCCCAAAAGTGGTCCCAAGGATGACCCAAGGAATTACAGACCAGTCAGCCTGACTTCCATTGTGGGCAAGCTCATGGAGACCATACTAAAGGAAAGGCTGGTGGAATATCTAGAGGAGCATGGTCTCCAGAATGACAGGCAGCATGGGTTCATGGGGAAGAGATCATGTCAAACAAATCTGATTGACTTCTTTGACTGTATCACTAAGACAGTAGACAGGAGCCAAGTGGTAGACATCCTCTATCTGGATTTCAGCAAGGCCTTTGACTCTGTGCCCCACAAAAGGTTGATCAGGAAGTTAGTGGATCTCAGGGTTGGGGAAAAGATGGCCAGAAGGGTGGAAAACTGACCAAGGAACAGAACCCAGAGGGTGGTTGTGAGGGGATAGTTATCTGGCACCAGAGAGGTAACCAGTGGAGTCCCGCAGGGCTTAGTGCTGGGGCCGGTGTTGATCAATGTCTTCATCAATGACATTGGAGATGGCATTAAGGGCAAAATGTGCCTATTCGTGGGTGAAACTAAGCTCTGTGGATAAGTGGATACAGCTGAAGGGATACCAAACCTACAGGAAGATCTGGAAAAGCTAGGGAGGTGATCCAGGATCTGGCAGCTTGGCTTCAATGCCAAGAAATGCAAAGTTATGCATATTGGAGCCAGGAATTCCAGGACAGAGTACTACCTGGGTGGAGTCTGAGTATCTGCATCAGAGGAGGCGAAGGACCTGGGGGTGATGATCACTAGTGACCTGAAGCACTCCACACAATGCAAGAAAGCAACAGAAAAGGCAAACAAGATGCTGGGATGCATATCTAGGGGGATCAGTAGCAGGAGAGAGGAGGTCATGCTGCCCTTGTACAAACCACTGGTAATGCCGCATCTAGAGTATGGAGTTCAGTACTGGTACCCACACCTCAAAAAGGACATTAACCTGCTGGAAAAGATCCAGAGGAGGGCTACAAAGATGATAGCCGGTCAGCAGAGTAAGGCATATGAGGAGAGGCTGAGGACACTGAACGTAGACTCCCTGGGAGACAAGAGAGAGAGAGAGGGGACATGATTGGGATGTTCAAGTACTTGAAAGGAATAAATAAGGTTGATAAGAAGAGTCTCTTTAAACTCAGTGGCAACCATAACACGAGGGGGCACTGTCTTAAGCTGGAGGGTGAGAGGTTTAGGAGGGAGTTCAGGAAGCACTTCTTCATCGAAAGGGTGGAGGAAACTTGGAATGCACTTCCAGAAGGGTCCTCTTGTTAAAGACAGTGGGCATCTTTAAGATAGGATGGGATAGGCATGGGGGATGGTAAGGATCATGGGTAGTGAGGATGGGAGGAGTGGGGAGGGAGGGCAGGGACATTAGCTCAAGCTGTAGACCCTGCAATACTAGCAGACTTGATAGACCAAAGGGCCTTCTTCTGCTGGCTTCTTCGTATGTTCATTACACCTCCTTTAGTCACAATGCCCTTGATCAGAAGCATCTAGTGGGGCCAGTGTACAATGACCTCACTAAGGCTTTCGATACAGTAAACCTCCTCCTTCTACTTGACTTCCTTGTTACCAACGGTGCCTCTTCTGGGGCTGCAAGCTGGTTTAAAAGTTACCTTGAGGGTAGACCCCAGCAGGTAAAAATCTATGATAAATTGTCCTCCAGTAAACCAGTCCAGTCATGGGTCCCTCAAGGTTCTATCCTGGGCCCTTTATTGTTTAGCCTGTTCCTCAACTCTCTACCTCTTGCCTGTCCCGTGACCTTCTCCTATATGCAGATGACGCAGTGTTATTTGCCAGTCACTCAGACCCCTAGGCAGTAACTTATAGTCTCCAAGATAAATTCTTGGCAGTTGAAGACTGGTTCACGCGACACAAATAGGTCATGAGCCATAAAAAGACGAAGACCATGCTCTTCGCAGATCCTCATAACAGACTTAAATCAGCTACCCTCAATATTAGGAACAGTCTCCACACCCCTCTTGAGCAAGTTCAGACTTTTAAGTACCTTGGTATCACCCTCGACAGTGCTCTGTCATTTTAGAACACATCAATATGGACTCCAAAGCAGTCAACAGTAAGCTGGGTGTTCTTTATAGGCATAAACACTGTGTGCCACAAGAGGCCCTCAAAATGGCAGTCACATGCTCCGTTCTCTCAATAGTGGGTTACAGTCTAATCATATATGGCACTGCCAATGACATGGCGCACACAGCAGGACGCATACATGTGACCTATACTCCATGACAAACTGGCTCAACCTTAGTGACAGGACTAAGTACCACACCTGCTTATACAGGAAGAAAATTAGCTTAGGCCTTATCCCCCAAACTCCCAGCTCTTGCTAACCTGTGTTTCTAGCCCTGGTACCACCAGGAATGTATCAAATCATGCCTACCAAGTCCCTTTTTGTTGAACAAATCAGGCCCAACGGTCTTTTAGCTATAGGACTCCTAGTTGGCTAAATGAGCTTCCAGCCAGTACCACTGACACATCCACGGTGGCCCCCCTTCAAGCACCTCCTGAGATCACACCTTATTGCGCTCAGCCACCATGACTGCCCTCCCTAGCCCCCATATATCCTCCCACTCTCCTTCCCTCCTCACCATTGCTACCTCTCACCCCCACACCCCCTTGTGGACGAAGTCTGCCTTAGGCTGACTATTACCCTTACCGACAATGTCATTTCTGGCTGCCTCCTCTTGCCAGTAGTCCCTGTTGTGGCTCAAATAGTTTCGTCTATTTGATATATGTTCTGCTTATTTGTTAACTTTTCACCTGTATGATTATATTCCATTTAACAGCTTGTTGAAACGTTTATGTATCCTTGTGTTTACAGTTTTTTGTATACTTAAGGTGTTCATATTGTGTCTTTTTGGTTGAATGACATGGAACCTGTGTAAAAGAGTCTTTAGACTCATAGGTACTTGTAATCTGAGACTTTAAATAAATATAGAGAATAATGTATAGGGAACCATACACAACAAGGCTGTGTTTCCATCTAGGGGTTAAGATGACAGCATATGAACCTCGAGAGCGAAGCTCGAGAGGTCCATGCTATCATCTCAGTCCCTCTATGGAAACACATGCCAAGTTGTGTGTGGTTGACCATATTTTATTTTTTACAGTGTATGTTTTTTCACACTAGAGTGACAGACCCCCACAGAAGTGAAAACAAAAAATCTGGCAATTTTTTGTTCTACTCACATATCAAAATCAAATTTCCAGACTTTTGAAAGGTAAAAGGTATGACTTTGGGCACTGGGTGGTTAGTAAGTAGCTAGGTGTAGAATAAATGAGAAATTTAAAATTGTGTGACCTTTGAACTGTGCATAACAACTGTTCGGAATGCGCATAACAACATTTTAGAATGCGCATAACAGTTTAGAATGTGCTTAACAAGGATTTTGAGCAGGCTGATTTTTATACATAACAAAGGGTAACCATATACTATAAATAAAATAAATATAGACAATCTGATATTTAGGACTACACCCACAGAGAGCTGTTGGGTGAATTCTACACTGGTCCTCATTTAGACACTGTTGTAACCATTTTCCATAAAAGATCTGAAACTCTCCTGAGACTGGTGTGTGCCTCACTGTGTTATCTGTACCATCTCAATTTGCAACAGTTGCCTGAGTGTACTATGCTGCTAGAAAAGTGCTGACACTACACTTGTTTTTTCATCAGAGGGCATCGCTCTTTGCTTTCTTCTGCAAGGGTCTGGCACCCTGCTGTCCAGGTGAGAAATGCTCGGTCACTGTGAAGCTGTATAACATGAAAGATTATGTACCACACAAGGTCCCTGGTCCTTACACACAAAGTTGCCACCCTTCAACGTAACCCCAAAGGGACCCCTTTGTATAACTGAACACTTAGGCTCCAGACTACCCTCATCTGACTGACAGAAAACTAGGTTACAGAGCTAATTGCTTTCCTTGCCAGAGTGGCACTGTGCACCCCCACCCCCACACACACTGACTGCCTCTACTGCTGTGCATGCCCAAGAAAGAAGATGAGGCAGGCAATAACCAGGGGTGGACTCCCCTGTCCAAGGCTATTCTGATGGGACTTCTCACCAGAAGCAACACCCTTTAGGATTTCTGGTCTGGCTTCTTCACACCCTGGTAGGTGAGACCATTAGGGTGCTGTCTATAAAAGTCTCTGCTCTATCCCAGTGGAGCTTCTCCAGCCATACTGCACTGTGCTCCTCATGGTAAGACCACCCACTGCCTTCTTCTTTTACTTGGTTTCTGCCCCCTTAGCCTTGAACAGTGCCGATGGAGACACAACAACCCCCATCGCACCTCTGGAGGTGGGCATCCGGTCATGGTTTCTTCTTTTTGCCCTTGACTCTGCGGATAAATGGAACCATCCTTAGTCAAAAGATAGATTTTATGTCTCACTACACTATATACAAATCCCCCCAAGGCACTACAGGATGGAAATCATTAATTTTACTTTAGGCCAGAACTTCATCATCAGGTGTGCTTTAAACAGTTTAATTCCATTTCCTTTTCAGTAATGCACAGGATATAGGGCAAGATATGTAAGAATAACTTGCTTGCAGAACACCAAACATTTATTTACTGAGGCATGGTGCACATACCAGTAGGAGACGAGGGGTTACGCAGCCAGATCCCTCACCAAAATCCTGCCAAGAGCCCAGTCAATATCAGTAGTTTGAGCATATATACTGATCCTGAGATAGCCAACCACAGGTACAAATTTACCAGCATTTTAATACATATTTACAGTTCAAAGACTGATCCCCTTGGAGCCACGAATGGACCAGGCTATATGATGTACTTGTGCCCTCAAAGGCATTGCATTTTATTCAGCAGCCTCGGTGGAGGTAGGAATGGAGGAGTATGCCCTCTTAAATGGGTCACTGTGCCCAACTAAGGACACTTAAGAACTGATATAGAAACACTGGCAGCTGCACCCCACCCTTTTCCCTGGGCTCAATGGCACAGTGCCATGTGGTCACAGTTATATGGCTCACCCAGCTCACTGTACCTTCTCCCTTGCTCTCAGGTTCAGATGTCATCGTGGAACCACCTGCACTGGTCTTTTGCAGACTTCAGGTTCTGACTGGTGGGACTTGGTTCATCTGCTAGGAATAGTTACTCCTCTTCTTGCTAGAGCTGGACACAGGACAGTAGTGTGGACACTATTAGGTTGCCCTCCTTGAGGTGAGCCACCAGCAGGTCCACGTTGTTCCCAGTCCTGGACCCCAGAAGGGAGGAGAGGAAAGGGAACATTGTTTAACCAGGAAAGGCACACAAAGCCAAAGCTTGTTTCCAGGTGCGATCTGGGAGCACAAGGAAATTAAGTGACTTGCTCAGGGTCACACAGTATGCAAGTGGGGGCTGTGGATTCAAACCCTGGTCTCCAGGTTTGCAGCTCAGAGCCCTAAACCTTTGCGCTATACTGCCTCCTTGGGATCTGAGCATCCAGAGACCAGCACCAGGGGGAGTCAGTGCCACCCAGACCCAGGACCCTGCCACCATCCCTGGCCAGGCCACAGCCGGAAAAGTGCACCCGTAGGCACCTGAGCTCCATGGGCTTCAATACTGGAAACACGAGTGAACCTTCACAAGCACTCCTTAATAGGATTGCTCAAAATGTGCAGAACAGAATAGGATCTGTCAGATGCTGATCCGATGTTCAGATTTGGGATTTTTGGATTTGAAATCCGAAAATCCGAAATTTCAAAGCGGGCTCATAACTTCATTGTTTTTTAATATTTTTTATATCAGATTTTCAACATACAGTAGCCTTCTTATGACCCTTCATCATGAACAATGATGGAGAACATTTTCAACTCCTGCCTGAAAGGTGATTTTGCGCAGTGACCGTGAAATCACCTTTCGGGACAGATTTACCTAACATCACTTGCATTGTTCATGAGGTGAGGTCCCAAAAAAGGTATGTTGAAAATTTGGGGCAAAAATGTTAAAAAAATGGCCAAGTTATGCCACTAAGTTGAAAACCCCATTGAAATATATTGAAGAGCTTGCCTCAGTTTACGGTTGGGCTTTGAAGAGTGAAGACATGTCTGCAGACCAAGGAAGCTTATGGTGATGGACCTCCGGTGGGTAAGTAAGGGGGTTCTGAGTGGGAAGGTCAGGTGGGGGTGGGTAGCAGTGCAGCAGACAACGACCGAGGGTTTTCTTTTTTTCAGGTAAAAAAGAAACAACAAGGGACAGTCTTCTTTATTTCAGGGACAGGACACTTGGGGATTGGGCACCCCCAGTGTTACAGACTTATGTTTGTGGGGGGGGTGCAACAGATGTCAATGGACGGTTTTCTTCTATTCAGGAGAAAAAATAATGACGGACAGTTTTAGACACTGGGAGAGTGAGCACCCCAGTGTCACTACTGTATGTGTGGGGGGGGAGGGGTGCTGAAAGGAAGGGTCAGATTGGGGGACAATTAGGGCCACCAGCAATAGACATCGATGGACGATTTTCTTTGCTGCAGGCACACATTCCAGGTTGACCCTAACAGATCAGTCTGGCTTGCTGGGTAGCGTGGATCAAAGGGACGGCAACTTCTTCTGAAATTGGTGCCATCCCCGCCCAGCAAGCCAGAAACTCTGTCATTGTCAGACCAGATGCTGATTGGTGTGCCACTGCCCTGCCCCTGCAACACTGCTCTGCATCAGGCAGATAGTGTCACACCCCTCAAAGGGTACTCTCATACAAACATGCTTGTTTGCGCACACAGCAAACACAAAAAGCAGGTCCGTGACCCAGTCCAGGACCAATAAAGCAGATCAGCAACCCAGTCCAGGACAAAAAAAAAAAGCAGGGTGTCAGACCAGCACAAGGTAAAGCAAAAACAAGCCGGTCCTGACCGTCCAGGACTCAAAAAAAAAAAAAATGACCACAACATTGTCCAGGACAATAACGTAGATATCCTATCCAGTCCAGGACAAAAAAGCAAGTCCTCAACCCTGTTCAGGACAAAAATGCAGTTCCCTTACCCAGTACAACATAAAGAAAGTAGGTCCTAGACCATGGACCAGTGGAAATTTACAGCCAGGGTAGCAGTTTGCAATTCATGGTTAGAGAAATAGTGAATTAAAAAAAAAAAAAAAAACATTTTTAAATTGGCAGTAATAGATATGATAGTGCAGAGAGTGAGGCAGGTGACTTACCTTTTCACAATCAGCTTTGTTTCTGCTGCGAAGATACCCATAGTGATACAGTATAAAGCAGTGCAAATGCACAGCATTTCAATCTTTTTCATGCTTACCTGACCATCATTGTTTTTTTTCTGTTTTTATTTTTTCTGCAAAGCATACCTGCAATATAGGGGGTGATGCAGGAGGCAAAGTTTACGGAGAGAGCTATATCTTAACTTTTCACACTCATTTTTCCCCTTCAGTCACTCAACTTTGGAAAAAGTTCAACAAATTGTTAAAAGTGCCCCAAAATGACCTTTTTTGGACTTGGTCAGCTCATTTTGCTTTTTGTTTTCCAGTTTGAAATTTGGGACTCGGAACTATTTTACTTCAAGCAAACTACAGTGCTGACTGACATTTCTTTCAAATGATGACCAAAAGAATGGTTGTCCTTTGTTTAGCCCTTCTCCGGCGCCGTCTGAGAGAGGGCCACTACCCCTGCCTGCTGTCTAGAATACAGGACACAGGGCCTGTGTTCCCAAAGCTGACCTACAGGGTCCTTTCCTAAAAGTTAAAATAAAATGGCGGTGCCTCCACCCAGGGTACAGTACATTTAAGTGGGTCTGATTATCTGTAGTACAACCCCCTGGGATGTCGTACCAACCCACCTCCCCAACAGTTACCCCAGACATGGAATTACCAGGATTCGAACCTCCCCACATTCAGTTATAACATTTACCTTTTCATTTCATCCAATACACAGACTCACTAAAATCAGGCTCTGGAATAATTTTCTGCTGCAAAACAATAACTCTGTGATTTATTTGCAGGGGGAGGGTTTATGATGAGGGTAAGAGGAATAGAGTTCAAGCATTTGCATTTTGCGGGAGCACGTCAATTTGCTCCCGCATGTTCGCTCCCCGAAAACCCGCTCCCGACAATTCACTCCCGACTAATTAGCTCCCATCCCTCTTCACTCCACGTTATTTCACTCCCACAGTAAATAGCTGGTGGAAACATCTGAAACAATGCGATTCACTCCCAGTAAACAGTAAATAGCAAAGGCTGTTGGAAACATCTGAAACAATGCGAGAACTAGTGGTACCAATAATAATTGCTGTAAAACCTTTGTTAAACCTCAGTTAACACTTCTATTATCTATTATTAATATTTTTAAAGTAAAGTAACTTCATACCTTAAGTTGTAGTACTCCCCCTTTGTCATGTGACATATCATATCATTAGTCATGTGATGCAGTGACGTTAGCGTCAATGTAGTGTCAGTGTTAGTGCAGAAGTTCAAATATCCAGCTTAAAATCACATCTTTATTTAAGGTAAATTAGTAAAATCATAATGTTTTTCTTTGTTTTTAAAAATGAATACTCGAAACAGTGAGCCACTCCTCTTAAAAATTCCTCTGTTGTGCGTTCGGAGGACTTGTCAATAATGTGTTCGATCCTTGATGTGTTGTCCTTGTACACCCATTTGGAACAATTGGGTGCATTGACAGCTATTATTTGTTCAACGTCTGCCTCCCGTTTTCATTGTATACCCTTCATGCCTTCAATAAATTTCCACAAGGTTGGGTGAGACATACAGAGGACTGATTGCATGCCTCTATGAAATGCTTCTACAGTGTTATTAGTTTTAGCACGCTTTTCTGTAACAGTATCAAAGTGGTTCCAGAGTGTGACTGGGAACTGTGGTTGTCTGCGCCCATTGCCTCTTCTATTCCTCCTGCCAATCCAGGTGTCTTCGAAATAGTCTATAATTGGCTCCATCTCAGAAGGGAAAATTTTAAGTGTTTTGTCTGTAATTTCCTCGAACCGAGCCACAACCTGATTGGGAGGGTAGAAGGCAAGGGCTGGCAGATAACGACACTTTATGTTGAACTCGCTGTCAATTGCATACCTTTGCCCTAGCCCTTCAGCCTGAATCTTTCTGTAGATGCATTGGGCAAAATGGAAAAAACATCCGGCTTGTCCTGCATTTGGGAAAACCGATTTAAATACCTGCAATGTAGCTTTTTCAAAGTCTGTCATAATCACAGAGGGGTCCAAGCGTGGGTTTAAATCTTTTAGACAGGACAGCAGTCTTTCATAAATTTCTTTTCTTTTACCAGGTAGTAGTGTGTAAATTGCAAGCTGCATACACCAAAGTCGTTCCCCAATAATTACATACATTTGAGTGAATAATGGTGGTGCCACACTAAATGTACCATCGCCGTACCAATGCTTACACTGTTCAAGGAAAGGAAAGTTGCTTTCTGTGCCGAACACAAGAATCCGGTCACTGTCAGAACCACTGTCATATAATAAAAAATTTACCTCATTGCCAGAAGTACCTCTCATTGTGCGATAATAGTCAGGGATTATGATATCTGACAGCCCTCTGGGATTTGGTGGGGCTCCGTGTACACGGACTCGCTGTATAGTGCACTTTACATTTCGGTCTACCATTGTTCCCTGAGCAGCTAAAGACATGTTGTCCTTACAATGCAGCAGAACCTGAGCTGTGGTATCTTGACTACTTTCTGCTTGGTTTTTAGCTCTACTGATGGCTTCACATCTCTCAACAGCAGTCGAGTCTGGAGCGTGTGAGTGCTCACTAAATGTAGCGACTATAGTTGGGTCCTCGTAACTGGCAGTGTGAACCCTGGCATTGCATGTTTTGTATTTTCTAACAGCTCTCTCGCACTGCCAAATAGACTTTCCATTATACCCCCATTTGTGGTGAGTATATATGAAGTTGTTATGGTCCACTAGTTTTTTTTTTTTTTCGGACAGGGTAAACTTTGCTTCCATTCTGCAGATTGTGAGCAAGCACTGTAGTAACAATCAAGTTCCACAGTGCAGCTTTATAACTTTCCATAGCAACAGGTTGAGAACAGTAATTTAATTAATTGAATTATTGAATTATTGATTGACAGTAACAGTAAATAGCAAAAACTGGTGGAGGATACTAAGGAGTGAATTCTGTTGGAACGGGAGTGAGTTGACAAGGAGTGAGTTGTTTGACAGCAACAGTAATTAGCAAAAACTGGTGGAGGATACAAAGGAGTGAATTCTGTGGGAACAGGAGCGAATTGACATGGAGTGAGTTGTGCAGGAGCCAATTGACAAGGGAGCCAGTCGTTGGGAGCGAGTTGACCGGGCGCGAAATCGCGGGAGCGAATTGACGTAGACCCGCATTTTGCAATTACCAAAATCACATTTCCCCTTCTGATTCATTCCCTTTATGCAATCAGTGCAGACACCAGGGCTATCTAACTAGCTAACTGCTGCGGACATGCCTAAACCCAGACCTGCAGATCCCAGTCCATTAAGACCCCACAGTCCTATCACTGGGTACCCAGGTTTTAGATGCAGGCCTGAGGTGCAGCTGGTAGCCAGCATTGGTGCACTTACTTGGATTTCAGCTTTAACTTTTTACATTTTCCCTTGGCTTTCCCTCTAGCCCTAAAGGGCACTCCTATTTGTACAGTCCCCAAGTACAGGGCAATTCCTGCTGTTTACTCATGATTCTGCAGAATCAGTCCTTGTATGGTACAGTTCCTTGAAGTCCTGGGGATGGTGGCACAGGCAGAACCGAGCACAGTGCTTGAACAGGGGGCACAGAGGCTGCAGCTTGCTCTCTCTCTCTCGCTTGCACATCTTGCAGCTTGTCCCCTTTGGCCCGTTACTGGCCCCATTGCACAGCATGTGTGCAGGGCCTGCCAACTACAGGGGACCCAGACCAGAGAGTAGCCCCACGGCCCAGCTCCCTCAGATCAGAGCATCCTAGCACTCGGGTGCAAGACCCATGAACCCCTGCAGTGGCAGATCCCACTTGATGGGGGTTAGCAAGTTTTCCACCTGGCCCTGGGTGTCAGTAGAAACACATTCAGCACATTCTCTGCTTCTTCTCTTTCTTTTCCTGCCACTGTGTGTAGCCACAGCAATCTGTTTCTCTGTTTGCTGTATCTCAGGGGCAGACAACAGGTACTCGGACCAGAAAGAACCTGTCCATCCTTCTGCTTTCACAGTCTCTCAACTTTAACACAGCCACCTTTTCGCTCTGGCTCACACAGATATCACCTGCACACTCGCAGTCCAGTTTTATTGTGCAGGTACATAGCATTTCTCTGGTTCGAAGCGGCTTCCTCTTCCTTTTCTCTTTCTCAGCACATTTCTATTCACTTGCTCATCATTCTCTGAATTCCCATCATTTCCCAGGCTTAGATGCAGCCTTCATTCTTTTTCCAGGCTCAGAACGCAACCTTGGTCTTTTTCCAGGCTTATATCCAACCTTTGTCCTTTTATTCAGGCTCAGGACTCAACCTTTCCTCTCTGCTTCTTTGCCTCACCACGATGGTGCAACTTCAGAACAATGCAGACAATTCAGCAACCTGTAGCTTTCCCTTTCCTCTTCCAAGCTGCTTCTTTTTTTTCCCCGATGGGGCAAGCCCTCCCTGCCTTGGGGGACAAATTGCTGGCAGCCCCCAAGCAGGCCCATCTCACAGCCCCAATCTCTCCAGGGGCAGGAGCCCCCCCTCCTCCCTCAGGAGGAGCTCCGACCGAACTGACTCAAAGTCTAACTGTTCTCTCCTTTTGGGAGCCCTTTCCTCACTCCCCATTGGCTGGAGCCACTGTCCTTTTGGAAAATTAATATGTATGAGGCTCCCTCGATGCCTCATTGGCTGTACAAATAGGTGTCTAGATTTTCCCCGGTATTTTCCCCCAAGAGTTTGTTCACAAGCCACAGAATCCTCTTATCTAGTCCTGGCTTGGTGGTTGGCTGGCTGGTGTCACATGGCTGCAAACATGGTGGCTGAATGAAAACAGTGTCCACACATTTATCAGTGTCCCAAGTTTCAAGTGTCCCTGCAGCCAAACAGTAATCTTTTATTTAATCATTTCCCCACCATTGGTAACCACCCCTGTGCCCTGTTATCCGACTGCACACTTTAACCTGTTGCTTCAGTTCTCTCGCAGTTGCTGCTGCTGTTTCCTATTGCCCATAGGTAGCACACACACACACAGCCCCACTTCACTCCCTGGCTGCAGTCTGCGAACACATTTTACACATTGCTGGCAGCCCCTAGCCTGAGATACCGCCTTACTAAGCTCACTAACATTTCATTTCTCCACCGTCTCCAACTCTCTAACTCAAACCACCTATACCCCGGCTAAGACTTGGTATAAAAATCAAAAGTTACACTACATTATCATCTCCCTACTTCTCCTCTTCACAGGGGACATAAACCCTAACCCTGGCCCTGCTTCTGTCCTCACCCAAGTACTTATCCCCCAAGTTGCTGACACACCTACCCAAAACAAGTCAGATCTCCCAAATAATCTCAAGCTAATGCTCCTCAACATACCCCAAACTACAGTTGCTCTAACCACTCGTCCAAACCCTTGCCCCGACCTCCTTATTCTATCTGAAACATGGCTAAATAACAAAATCCATGATAATTCTATTACTATCCCTGGCTACAATATTACTAGACAAGATCAAAATGGAAGAGCTGGAGGCATAACAATCTACACTTCTACCTCCATACAATCTACCTAAGTCTGTCTAAGTCCAAGTCTGACTGGTCCCCTATCCAATCTGCTCACTCAATCATCGAGGCCTTGGATTACTTCCAGAGGCTCTTCATTGACATTTGGAACAAACATGCTCCCTTTAGACGTACCAGAGTTAGAGAAATCACCTCCCCTGGATCACACCTGAACTAATGGCCTTTATGCATGCCCAGGACTGAGCATGGAAGGCCCACAAGGCCTCTAAGTCCCAAGCTGACCAAGACGCTTATCATGCTCTCCAAAACTCCTGCTCCAAAGCCACTCACCTAGCCAAATCCAAATAGTTCTGCTCCACCTTTGAAACCAACATAAACACACCATCTAAGTTTTGGAAGGTTGTACACTCCCTCTTCTCACCGCCATCAAAACCACAAACCCCCCCTTCTTAATATAAACGATGTCCTAATTACTGACCATCTTGCTGTAGCGACAGAATTTAATGATTACTTTACCTCGTGCACCTCGGCCCTCCTTGCCTCACTCCCATCCAACACCTCATGCCTGACGGACCCAAGCAGACCCCCTATAGACTCCAGTGGCTGACACCTCTTCTCATGTGCTCCGGTCACACAAATGGACACACTACAGGCACTACTTGCTCTCAATCCATCTAAGGGATCCTCACCTGACAGGCTCGACCCTAAACTTTTATTCCTCTCCACCCATGCTATCTGCTCTCCTCTATCGTTTTTTTTTTTCCAATTGTTTAACCAGGTGAGACACACTAAGCTGGAAGCTTGTTTACAGGTGCAACCTGGGAGCACAGGGAAGTTAAGTGACTTGCTCAGGGTCACACAGTATGCAAGTGGGGACTGTGGGATTGAAACCCAGGTCTCCAGATTTGCAGCTCAGAGCCTTAAACCACTGCGCTATACTGCCTCCCTGGAGGCTCTACTCAACCTCTCTTTTTTTACCTCTACTGTCCCCTGCTCCTGGAAGCATGCCATTGTTCTCCTATTACCTAAAGGAGGTGACCCCCGCCCTCCGGGAAACTATAGGGCCCATATCGCTCCTACCTATACTTGCCAAATTGCAGGAACATCTAGTTCTCACTTAGCTTTCTTCCTTTTTCTCTGATTCTGACTTCTTCACCCCCTACCAATCTGGTTTTAGGATGGACCACTCCACCACCACTTCCTAACTAGGCTCACTGACTCCATTCACACCGCAATGGATAATCGCCTAATAACATCAACCATTTTTGTTGACCTTGCAAAAGCATTCAACACAGTCTCCCACCCTCTCCTTTTAGACAACCTACACATGGCTGGCTTATCTGACTCAGCCACTAGTTGGTTCAGCTCCTATCTAACAGGCAGGACGCAGTCAATCAAAATTGCTGACTCCACATCTCCCCATCTTCCTATTACCACCAGTGTGCCTCAAGGCTCAGTACTTGGCCTCGTGCTCTTCTCCGTTTTCCTGAATGATCTCCCATCAGTGTGCACCATCACATCAATCCATATGTATGCTGATGATACAGTCCTATTCTATTCTGGCTCCTCCCCTGCTGATGTCGCTTCCAATCTCCAGCGTGACTTTGAGAAAGTCCAGCTCTGGTTAAGCTCCCATCAGCTCTTCCTCAATGCCAAGAAAACAGCACCCATGATCTTTGGCACTAGGCAGAGACTCTCTCAGCTACCCAAATTGTCCTCCTTCCACACCCTTGACAGCACAATTCTCGAGGACACTTCCTCATTTAGGTATCTTGGGGTCTGGTTAGACCAGCATCTCAACTTGTCTGGGCATATAGACCCCATCCTGAAAAAGCTGCGACCCAAACTAGGTGCACTATACAGGTACAAAAGTTACCTACCATTACCAGCTAGGTGGGAGCTCATTTAGAAAATGATCCTACCTATCTTAGACTACTGCGGCATAGTCTATAGTGCCGTACCAACCTCCTCCTTAACCAGATTGGATACCCTCCATGCCTTCTGTCATTTCACCCTAGACTCTCCTCCTCTTACCCACCATTGTTCTCTCTATCAATCTCTTGCTCTACCCTCGCTGGAAAACAGATGCCTATTACACTGTATGAAGTTCATCTCCAAATTCTGGTTTGGTTCCCTTTCCCCCTTATCTATCGGCTTCCCTGGCCTCTCGCCCTCCATCCAAACTCACTCAGATCAAACGATTCTCGCACCATGGTCATTCCTAGATGCTCCACTGCAGTAGGCCAAACTGCCTTCTCACACAGGCTCCCAAAGCTATGGAATGCCCTGCCAAGCCAAATCAGACACTCCTCCTCCTCCCCTGGTCCATCTCAGTCTCCCTTCTTAACTTCCTCTCTCCTACCTGCAATTGCTCCTAACAACCTTCCTCCACCCTTCCTATTGCAGTCTTGTTCTGTTTAGGTTATTCTCTAATGTCGTACTGCACATATGCACTTAGTAAACCAAGTTTTGTACAACAACTTTTTGTATGTTATTGTAATCCATGTATTTTACCCCTGTGCTGGATAAATTGACTGTATGCACTTATTCCTGTATTTTTGTATTTGATCTTGCTTAGTTTTAGTTTTATATCTTTGTCTGTCCCCTGAATATCTGTGCTGTGTAGGTGTTTGATTCATGTCCTGCCTGTTAAAAAAAAAAAACTACAAATGTATGTTGTTGGATTCGTACTCCTCTGTATCCCCTTCCCTCAGTATGTTCCGTGAGATAAGCAATTGTAATTGTTCAGTGGTCCTTTCCTGGTGAAACTTTTTAATAAATAAATAAACACATTAATTTCCCCCTACAGACTGGCAGCCTCTCTATTTCCCTGTGCACACATATGCTTTATTTAAACGTTTATTTATTTCCCCTGTCCCAGCGCTATTCTGTCTTCCCCAGCACTAGACAGGACTTCTCTCTCTTCAAACGGATGCTGACTCATTAATATTCATGAGATGGCTCCTGATTCCTGCTGCACAACTGGCACATTTAAAAACTTAATCTTCAGAGCTGGCCCGGTGGTGCAGAGGGTTGAGGCGCTGGGCACCTTACTTTGTGCTATGTCAGCGACCCGGGTTCGGGAGTGACCTCGGGTTGTCGGGTGCCAGCATGGGGGAGAGGGTGGAGCAGGACTGAGCATGTCAGCAGGCAGCTCTCCTCTCCTGAGGGTGGTGATGGTGGGTTACCCCCCCTGTAGTTCCGATCCCACAGGGTGGAGGTCCAGTGGGTAGCATAGGTGGAGAGGGGATGGCAAACTATCAGGAGGTGGAAAGGTCTGAGCTGGTGCCATGTGGTTTGAAGCATGCCTCCACACACTCGCATGGCTATGTGCTGGGGGCTCAAGGGAGAAAAATCTGTGTGAACTATAGAAAAAAAAAATGTTCTTTCTCCCGGTTGCCTCTCTCTTTCCACTAAGGTTCTCAGTCCCCCTTTTATCTTGCCCTGGGACCGGGACCACCAGAGAGGCAACCCAACAAGCCGCTGAAATGGCCAATTGAAAAATGCACTTGTGCACATGCCCAGAGCTCGTCCCACCACCCGGAGGTGCAAAACAGACCAGCAGCTCCACACTACAGCTCCTCCAGCCCCGTTCTCTTGGAAAAACAATGGGGGGAGGCAGCAAGACAGACCCAGAAAACACAGGGCAACCCAGGAAAACCAGGACCTGGGCAGAAAAAGATGGGGGGTGGAACAAAACCCCCAGGGAAACTAGCCTTTTTCAGGGGCTGACAGGTAAGCACTCGACAGGAGGGTTACATTTGAAATAAACAAAATACCTATCCGAACTTCTGGAGCTGGATTTTCAGCCCTTCACAGACTAAGTCCCACTCCACAGCCGGCCAACGCAGATCAAATTCTCCGTACCTGTGAACATTGGTATTTTCAGCTGGGGCAGCTGCCGGAGATGTTACACCTGGTCCCACCAGGTGTAACATTTCGTCGCAGTTGTGCCCAAAAAATGTCAGCAAGCTGCTGTAAATCGGGGAGCTGGTCATAAACTGGCTCCCACTTTGAAAATAGGGTGTGTGCAGGTAAAACTGTGGCTGTGGAAGTGAAACCCCACTTGCAGCAGTTTTTCTCCACACCTGTGCTGATTTTGGGGATCTAAAAATCCAGCCGTTGGTCCACACCACTAGATATTTACAAATTGTGGTACAGGACTGAGCATAAGTCTTGTAGCAACATAGTACTGGGGTGACAACAGGGACTTAGGGTCCATCTTGTCCAGCCCTCCTGCAATACGGCAGTGGTAATAGTTTTACTATAAACACACATTCAAGCTTCTTGGACAGAATTTTAACCCCCTCTTATTCTGTGTAACCCTCACTGACATTCTGCTGTAGGAATCCATCTAGTCCTGCAATGAGAGTGTGCACAGTGGTGCTAGCTTCTACTGCTTTACTGGGTAGGCTGTTAATGACATGTTAACCATCCTCTGCGTGAGATAATTTTTTCTTAGGTTCCTCCTAGTAGAAAAGGCAAAGCATCCCCTTATGTTACCAGAATAACAGAGACAGTCTCTGTATGGAATGACTTCACACCTATCAGTGTAGCTGTTAGTCCCACTGGGCTATTAATGCCATACCTGTAAAATGTCCCTGATTTTTTTTTTTATAATTATTTATTTATAAATCTATACACCAGAGTAGCATCATGTACAGTTGCTGTATCACGTATTCTGCAAGATGGTGCTGGGGAACATACAGTCACAGAGTTGGTTACATTCTTTTTCTTTTAACTCTGTTTATTCTCTTTTCTCAGTGGCAGGGATGTACCCCGTATCTGCCTATTTCACAGCCCAGCCAGCCCCCCACACTTGAACTGACTCTCCCCCAGGCCTACCCACATGGGTAATTAGCCAGTGACTTATCCCCCACAGCAGGGCTCCCCCAGGGGTTAGGGAGGAGCGTGAGCTCTCATTGTCTCAGCTGGTCATTCTGGGAGCTTCTGGTGGTTGAAGAAGGGACACCAGCTTCATTCTGCATGGCTTGATGACATTTTTCTTTCATAAGGTTTCCCCTGGAATAGTGGATGTGCAATGACATCAGCAAGCCGCCATGCACACTTCTGCGCATAGTGCATACATGTTTGCCCCTCCCCCACTCTGCATCATGCGATTCCAGGCTCCCCCATCTCCAGCCACCACTAGAGGTCAGGCAATCACCTGACATTGCAGCCCTCCTTCCTCAGAAGAAGAGAGCAGTTCATGAGACACTTGATTTTCCTCCCCCGGCCATCCCACTGATGCCTCGGGCTTGTTCAGGAACACGGTTCACCAGGAAATGGTAGCACTACCACTGCAGCTGCATGCTATGAGTCGGTTATGTCTTAATGGAACTGTTGCAGTTGAAGAGATTATTAACTAAAAGAAGTGTTCACAACTATTTGCACATGTATTTTCAGAATCTCCCTGATTAGCCTCAAATGTTCCTTTGCTCCTTTTATATTACTATTTCTGTCACTGAAATGTGTGATTTTTTTAATTTTTTGTAATGTTTATTTATGCACTCTACCTTCAGGGCATCTATCAGGGTCTCTTTACCAGCCGCCGGACACAACCACCCACCTGAACCGACTACTCTGGGCTACATCAGGTATGCGGGGACTGGGCATCCTCCACCCCTTAGGAGCGGCCCCAGACCCCAAGTAGAACCGGAGAGACATCCAGTATTGGGTATGAGGTCGGTCAGACTGCCTCAGATTGCCATTGCCTCACCCAAAGGAACGGGGTATTTCTGTAGTTTATCTCCCCTGAAGCATGGATGTGCAATGACGTCCCACCCAGTGTGCGCATGCTCCCGCACACACCTGGAAGATGTCCCTGCCATGCTCCAATCCCCAAGCATCTGCTACCATGCTCTGCAGTGCCCCCAACCTCTGCCAGGGGATGCCAGCGCAACGGGAAATCCTCAAACCCTCCCCAGGACTAGGAGACCTGTCCTCAGACATTCAATCCCAGTCCTCCTCTGCTGACCCCTGGCTCCCCAAGCTAGTTCCTGAACTCGGGTCGCCAGCATAGCGCAAGGTGTAGCGTCCAGTGCCTCAACCCTCTTCACCACCGGGCCGGCCTGAAATGTGTGATTTGAAGCAGAAAATAAAGTCAGGCAGTAATGTTACAGTCTAGTTCTCCTTCAGAAATGCATTTTCACCAAGTCTCTTATTCTAACAGCTTCCTGAGTTATTCCTGCTTTTAAAACAGCATATCTGATTTTGGTGTTTTAGCCTCAATTTATTATCCTTGTCCCTAATTTGTGAGGTGAGGGGTCAAGAGGTATCCATGCATATTAAAATTATAATCTATTAGGAATTTTAAGGGAGGCAGTATTGTGCAGTGGTTTAAGGCTCTGAACTGCAAATCTGGAGACCTGGGTTTGAATCCCACAGCCCCCACTTGCATGCTGTGTGACCCTGAACAAGTCACTTAACTTCCCTGTGCTCCCAGGTTGCCCCTGTAAACAAGCTTTCAGCTAAGTGTGCTATTCCTGGTTAAACAATTGCAAAAAGTCGCATGCAGGAAGAGCAAGAATGAAAATGTGTGAACCTTTAACTACCTGTTAATTGGTGTACCATCATATGGTAGATGTTTGGATCAGATTACAGATGTTCTGGAATCTGGTTCCAGATGTTATAGTCTGCAAACTAGGAAAATATTTCGTAAAACTGTAAAAAATCAACACTGTGAAGTGAAAGGCATAACAGTATGGAGAGAGGTGAGACTTACTTTTTACGGCCAGCTTGGTTCCTGTCCTGATGAACCATATTTCATCGTTTCAGTGACTCAGCAGGTTGCACACATGCCTCTGAAGCTGGAAGATCAGAAGGTTGTGTGTTCCACCCCCACAGCAGGTACCTGGGGGATACATCCCAAATACTGGCAATAATGTAGTGCAACATGAAGAATATGCTTTCTCTCTGCAATATGAGTGCCAGCAGCAAGATGACTAAAATGCTGTGTCACATTAAAAAAAACCAACAGTATCTAACCTTTTAAAATTTGTATCTTGTTTTTTTCCAAGGGAGGAAGCAGGAAGCCAGGGTCAGAGCTGTTTGCAGAGAAAGATGGGACTAGCAAGGGGAAGTACAAATTGGGGCAAACCAGGAAGCCCAGACAAGGAGGATAAAAGGAACTGCTCCTAACATGTCACAATCATGTTCATGTCCCAGAGCAGGAGTGGAATAGTTGAAGTAGGCACACATGGAACTCTGCCCATCCAGTATGGTAAGGTACAGTACCTGTTTGCTTGCTGCTACCTGTGTCAAATGTACTGGGGGAGGGTAACAGGATAATGGCAGGGAGGTAACAGTCCTTACGAACAGTAAGAACCTACTGTGTGAGAAAAGAGAAAACACCCTACAGTGTCTAGGGGAGAAGTATGCAAGAGGTTAATGACTGGCACAAAGGGAAAGGCTAAGCAATAGGCAGCAGAGAGGTATAAGGGGGTGGGATACAGTATTAAGGTTACACAGGGGTAAAGTAAAGCAAAAAGGGTAAAACTAGGAACAACCTATCCAGGGTAAGGATACAAGTAAAGTGCAGTGAAAAGTAGACAGTGAAGCAATTGGAATTTTGGGAGTGGTGGAGTGTAGTGGTTGTGGAGATGCAGTTTTCAGAAAGACCTTCTGGAGGCTGCGGTGAAACTCCATCTGCATATACCTCTCTGGGCTGAGGGAGGAGGTCACTGGACTTCAAGCTGATCTGGGTAGGGCCTCTTCCCCCACCCAGGGGCCACCAAGTCTACCACCATTGTCCTGAGGGTGCCTAGAAGAAGGAGGAGGGCTGGCTGGACTGTGGTAGGCTCAGGGATGGTGGGGTGCCAGGTCAGGGGCACAATCCACAGCCTGTGCCACTACGAAATTAATTCAGCACTCTGGTAGGACAGGACTGCTGGGAGGAGGCACCTGTGGTAGTGGCAAGAGAGGATGCAGGGGCCCTCCATAGAGGAGACCTCTAGGTGGGAGGCAGAGGACCCCCACAGAAGATGAAGCAACTTCTGTTTGGGGACTTGATTGTTAGGGGGGTAGACTTGGGAATAGAAGGGAGGGAGCGAAAGAGGGAGGTAAGGTACCATGGCTCAGAGGGAAGGACAGTGGATCCTAAGGATTGTTAGGGTGGAATAGCAGGAGGGTGAGCTGGATGTCATTGTCCACCTGGGGACTAATGACCTGGCTAGGGATGGGGCAGAGTTTGTGTAGGGAGATTTCATGGAACTGGCTAGGGGTCTTGGCAGGTGGCATGCACAGTGGCTTTTGCTGAGGTGCTACCTGTCTACATTGGGGAAGGGAGGTAGGGTTCTCCACACCAGTAGCTTCAACTCATGGTTGAAGGAATGGTGTCAAGAAGAGGGGTTCAGCTACATTGGGGACTGGGGACTAACCTAGAGGGATAAAAGCCTATACAGGGGTGATGGCCTGAATCCATCTAGGAAAGGAACTGCAGTCCTCAGTGGTCGGTTTAAATGCTACTTTGATGAACATTTAGACTAGCTGGGTGGCAGGTGTAAGCAAAATGAGAAGCTTAAACTGCCCCTTCCCACAGACTAAAACTGATAGAAGGGAGGACCCAAAAGGAAGAGAATCCCGCAGGAAGCAGGACAAAAAAAACAACAATACAGCAGTAGTAAACAAGGGGATGGAAACAAAAGTCACAGAAGAAGAGAGGAAAAGGAGGCAGTGCTAAAGGGAAAGGAGGACTGTGGGCAAAATGAGAAAAAGATGTGGAAGGCCACATGTGCAAACACAAGGAGTCGGAAATAAAATTTCCTGACCTACAGGCTATCGTGGCAGAGGCTGACCTGGATATTGTGGCCAGGACTGAGTCATGGTGCACAGATAGCCACGATTGGGACAGGGGCATACCAGCCTACACTTAGTTCAGGATCAATAGGGTGGGGAGGAAGGGAGGATGGATGGTGGTGTATGTATGTAAGGAAGGGAGGATGGGTGGTGGCATATGTAAGGAAGGAAGGATGGGTGGTGGTGTTTGTAAGGAAGGGAGGATGGATGGTGGTGTATGTAAGGAAGGGAAGATGAATGGTGGTGTATGTAAGGAAGGGAGGATGGATGATGGTGTATGTAAGAAAGGGAGGATGGGTGGTGGCGTATGTAAAGGAGGGTATCAAAGCAAAGGAAACGCAGGGCTACTGGATGAGAAGGAGGAGTTGGGGGTATGGTGGGTCACCATGGAGACAGGAACTGGAGCCACTATTCCAGCTGGAGTGATCTACAGACCTCCAACACAGGGGAAGAACTGGATTGGGCACTGGGAGAAGCCATCAGCACAGTGGCAGAAAAACAGGAAGTGCTGCTGGTGGGGAATTTCAATTTGCCTACCGCAGCCCCAACTAGAAGCAGGGAAATCCTAAACTCCCTGCAGGGGGTGTTTCTCAAGTAACTGAACTCAGGCAATCTGGAATCAAACCTCAACCATTGCCTGAGGCATCATTTGAGTTCTCCCTTCTGTCATTGTCCAAATCAAGGTCCCAACATCACGATCTGTCTGCTTCAAATATTGGACTTAAACCCCAACCATTGCCTGTGACATCTGTCGTGTTCTCCCTTCGAACAGTCCTTCCTCCCTAGGCCATTATGTCCAGCCCTCTCCTATCTCATCTGACCTTCCCTCCCCACTCCCTGTATCCCCCTTCCCTTCCCACCCCACTTGCCAGGCCATGCCTACAGTACTTATCAAAGGATTCTTACATCTCAATCTTCTCACTTTGACGCTAGAGGAACTGCCACCCTGCTCACTATGACTCCTCCAATGATGTTTACTGTATAAACTTTAGCTCATTACCTTACGTCCGTATATCTGTATCCATGCAATTGTATTTAAATGGCACTACCTCCTGTTGAACCAATTGCTATGTTCTGGTGCAAGTATCCTGTCACATGTGATAGTTATATGTTATTATGTTGTTATTATTACTATGTAATTGTTATGTATGTTCACTCAGCCTGTTATGTCTTAACCCTGCCCCAGGTCCATCTTGTAAATGAGCTTGTCTCAGTGATGTTCCACCTGGCAAAATAAAGATTTTGATTGATTGATTGATTGATTTGAACTGATCAAGCAGCCCACTCATGATGGGGCAGTACTGGACCTGGTGCTCACTCACAGGGACAGTGTTGCAGACGTCAAGGTGGGAGACCACCTGGGGACCAGTGATCCCCATACACTGCGGTTCAGCATAAGGACAGTAGTGGAAGCAAACCACACAAGGACAAAGGTCCTGGATTTCAGGAGGGCAGATTAAAAAAAAAAACATTTGGTGAATGCCTCAAAGATGACCTAGCATGAAGAAATAGCTAGGGTGAGGTGGAGGAACAGTGGGCCAAATTAAGGGATAGTATGCTGAAGGTGACAAACCTTTGCGTAAACAAAGTGAGCAAAAACAAAAGCTTACAGAGATTTCTACAGTTCTGAATAATAACATTCCTTAATGCCCTTATGCTTTCTCTTATTATGGACCCCTAACTTCCCATGGCAACAGCCATAGGACACCCCACATCTGATCAGGGATCTGACCACCCGATAACATACCTAATGTGCAGACCCAGCATCATTTACAAGCAGACACGATAGACCAGGTGGTCTTCTTCTGCTGGCTCCTTTTGTATGTTCATATGTTTGTATGCATTTTGGGTCACCAGCTGAATGATCACCAGCCTCTCCCTACAAAACAGGGTACTAAATGAGAAAAAGACCGAGGTAGAAAGGTCAGTGGAGGATGCTGCAACAGAAGGTAAAGCCATCAAGAAATGGAGAGCAATGAGTACCAATGCCCGTAGTCTAAGTAACAAGCTTCCTGAATTTGTGGCCTTGATGAAGGAGGAACATCTGGATATCATGGCAGTCACAGAAACATGGTACACACTAAACCATGACTGGGACGTAAACATACCAGGATACACTATCTACAGGAGGGGCAGGGAGGGTAAAAGAGGAGGAGGAATAGCTCTTTACATAAGGGAAGGAATCAAAGCAACAGAACAAAAGGGAAAACAGGGAGGAGGAGAAGAAGCACTGTGGGTAAATTTGGAGACCAGCAATGGCACCACAATCCGCACAAGGGTTGTATACAGATCCCTTTCTCAAGGGGAGGAAATGGACAAGGAAATGATAGAAAGTATACTTAGAATGGCAGAAAAAGGGGAGATATTGCTGATGGGTGATCTGAATATGCCAGATGTTAACTGGAGTGCAGTTGCAGCAGCCACTTCAAGAGTGGGGTTATTCTAGATGCCCTACAGGGGCATGCCTTAGACAACTAGTATTGGAGCCCACCCAAGAGGAGCAATCTAGACCTGGTTCTCTCAAATGGAGATGAAGAGAGGATCACAGATGTAGAAGTGGGTAGCCATCTGGGAACTAGCGACCATCGAACAGTATGGTTCACAATAAACACAGCAATAGAGTCAAGTCATACAAAGGCAAAAGTACTGAACTTTAGGAAGGCTGACTTTGCCAAAATGGGTGAGTGCCTAAGGAATGCACTAGCAAATGGGCAGGAAGGAGGGGTTGAAGAACAATGGGGAATAATAAAAACTGCCATCACAGAGGTAACAAGCCTTTGTGTGAAGCAAATAAACAAAACTGAACGATGTAAGAAACCACTATGGTTCTCAAAGGAAGTGGCAGTGAAGGTTCAAGAGAAAAAGAAAGCATTCAGGAAGTACAAGGAATCACAGAAGGAGCAGGACAGAGAACTGTATCAGTTAAAGCAAAAGGAAGCTGGGAAGGCAGTCAGAACGGCAAAGGCCCAAACCGAGGAAAAGATAGCCAACTCAGTTAAGAAGGGGGATAAAACCTTTTACAGGTACTGTACATCAGGGAGCGAAGGAAGATCAAGGGAGGGATAGTGAGGCTTAATAAAGGGGAGGGAAGGTGGGCAGAGGGTGACTGTGAAAAGGCAGAGATACTAAACAAATATTTTTGCTCAGTATTTACAAAGGAAGAGGGGGAGGTACCTAAAACAAACAGTAGAAACACTCTGGATACAGAAGTTGATACCAGCCTGTTTACAGAAGAAAGGGTTCTGAAAGAACTCTTAAAACTAAAGGTGGACAAAGCAATGGGACCTGATGGGATTCATCCCAGAATTCTAAAGAACTAAGGGTAGAACTAGTGACACCACTGACTACCCTCTTTAACAAATAATGGGAGGATGGGGTGGTACCGAGGACTGGAGGAGGGCAGATGTGATTCCCCTCACAAAAGTGGGAGCAAGGCAGAAGCAGGAACCACAGACCTTTAGTTTAACCTCAGTGGTAGGGAAATGATGGAATCACTTCTGAAGGAAAGAATTGTCTAGTATCTAGAGGCTAGAGGGGCACAGACCCAAGGCAACATGGATTCACAGCGGAACGTTATGCCAGACAAATCTGATAGATTTCTTTGACTGGGCAACCAAAGCAGTAGATCAGGGAGGGCTGTGGACATGGCCTACCTAGACTTTAGCAAGGCATTTGACACAGTCCCACACAAAGATTAATATACAAGCTAGCCAGCCTGGGAGTGGGTCCCAAGATGACAGCCTGGTAAAGAATTGGCTGGAGAATAGGACACAGAGAGTAATAGTAAATGGAGTCCACTCTGAAGAAAGGGGGGTTACTAGTGGGGTACCGCAAGATTCAGTATTAGGACCGGTCCTCTTCAATGTCTTTATAAGTGACATTGCAGAGGGACTGGAAGGAAAAGTATGTCTCTTTGCACATGACACAAAGATCTGCAACAGAGTTGATGCACAAGGTGGGGTGGAAAGGATGAGAAGGGACTTGGCAGGTTAGAGGAATGGTCAAATGTATGGCAGCTTAGATTCAATGCTAAGAAGTGCAAAGTAATGCACCTGGGAAACAAAAACCCAGGGGAAGAGTACACAGTGGGGTGAGATACTAACAACAACAAAAATGGAAAGGGACCTGGGGTAGTCATATCAGATGACCTAAAGTGGGCAAGCAATGTGAGAGGGCAGCAAGGAGGGCTGGAGGGATACTGGGATGCATAGGGAGAGGCATCACCAGTAGAAAACAGGAAGTTATTATTCCTCTGTACAGACAGCTGGTCAGACCCTATCTGGAATACTGCGTGCAGTTCTGGAGACCCAATCTCCGCAAAGATATAGACAGGATGGAGGCTGTCCAGAGGAGGGCAACTAAAATGGTGCAGGGTCTGCACCGGAAGACATATGAAAAGAGACTTAAGGAGCTTAATATGTATAGCCTCAAGGAAAGGAGGGAGAGGGGAATGATAGAAACTTTCAAGTACCTCAAGGAATCAACAAAGTCCAAGAGGGTAGCATCTTTCAAAAAACGAGTGTGCAAGAACAAGAGGCACAATTTGAAGATAGAGGGGGTGGCTCAGAGGTAATTTAAGGAAGTATTTTTTCACAGAGAGGGTTGTGGATGCATGGAACGGCCTTCCGGAGGAGGTTGTGGAGTCAAAAACAGTGGTGGAATTCAAGCATGCATGGGACAGTCATAAGGCAATTCTAGGGGGTGGGGGTAGGAAGAAGTAGGCTGCTGGTTAACTAGGATCTGCAGTTTATCCATTAGGTAGGGAAATGAGCAGACTGGGTGGGCCAAGTGGTCCTTATGTGCCATCAAATTCTATGTGTCTTTGTTTCTATAGAACTTGGAGTGGCAGAAAAGTATACACTCAGGACAGAGTTATACAGATGCCTCCTATTCTATGTTGAGATCGTATTGTTTGAAATCCTCCACTGTCTAATCTTCTGTCTTGAATAAGAAACATAATGAGGAACCTGGGAGAGATATATCGGCCATCTAAATTTTCCCAGTTCCCATTTCGTAAAGAAAGGTTCAAACCAAATCTTAAATCAGGGGCCCCAAGCAGCACTTTTACCATGAAAAAAAATTATCCGAATTATATAAGAAAATACTATAGAAGAAAACTGTTAGATTCAGCATCCCAAAACTACCCTTCTAGATGGGCAAATATAAAATGTAGTGGTATTCGGATAATACTTTTGTGGATCTGACTACCCTCCGTTGGATAGTACTGGTATCTGACGTAGGATCTGACCAAAGTCAGATTCCGGATCCATAGTCAGATAGTTGGATCCAGTGGTTGGATACCTGGATCTGGTGGTCAAATCTAAGTCAGATCCATGGATAACTCGGATACTTACTGTGGATCCTAGGAGGTCAAATGTCTGTGCTATCTGATGTTATCTGACATCTGGCCAAAATGATGGTATCTAATGGTATCTGCCTTGTAGGATACTATCCCAGCAACACTAATAACATGTTTAATAGGACTATGCCTGATGCCCCATATCATAGAAAAAAAAGATTATTTATACTGGTTTCCAAACCCACAGGGGGAGGGTAGATATAACTAAGATATAAGAAAATCAGAATGATAAAGGATTTAACCGTATATAACTGCTTCCTTCTGGACAGTTGCCAGGATGTCCAAGCCTCCAATTTTCCCAGATCAGTTTTATTTTCCCAGTTCAACTTCCTTTCATTTTTCACTGCCAAAATGTGCACCCAAGATTTTAATAGGGTCTGACAATACTTGTACCTTTTCAACCATCATAGGTTCTGAACCAATACTTACACCCAAATTATGACCCACACGCTTGTGTATATTAATACTGGATCCTGATGCCCTGACAAATGCATCTGTAACCCCTAGGTGGCGCTATCCCAAGGGCTACTACCCCTGCCTGCTTGGCTAGTAGCAGGTTAAGGGGCCTGAGTTCTGAAATGGGTGCCTCCACCCGGAGGTCAGGGTTGGTAGTAATAATAATAATAATAATAATAATAAATTTTATTTGATTAGGCGCCTTTCAAAATTTTCAAAGCACTGCACATCAAGAAAAACAAAAACATATTCAATGCATACAATAAAACAACTATAAACAGATATTACAATACTGCAATATAAAATTTAAGTGGTCAAGCTAACCTGGGCACAGCCCTCCGGGACACTGTAACCCCCTTCTTTCCCCTCTAGTGGCCTGAACACTGTACAATAATCACTTTCACAAAACCCCTGGTACACCACACAAGTACCCACACTGTTTGCACTTACCACCAGGGCTGGTTCCTCTGGCTTGACCCTGGAGACCCCCCTGTAAAACAAGGTTATGCACAGCAAATAGCAATTGTACAGTACTTTGAGCGCAAACTGGAACCACAGTCAGATTACATGCAGAAAAAGTTAGATATGATTTATTCAGAGGACTTGAACAAGGGAGGGGCAAAATCAGGTTAATTAGCTTAAAGGTTATATCAATATAGCAGTTATGCATGTGCTTTGAGTCCTCCCACACTGTCACACCTCTGGGTACCCAGGTGGAGAAGAGGTGGGCTAGCCAGGACTGTTGCCCGAGGTTGGCCGGCATTGCAGCTGGTTGGGGTTCTGTGATGGAAAACACAACATGCACGGTACACAATATTTGTAATCCGGAGCCAGAGGGCTCAGTTCGAAAAGGAAATGAAACAACAAGACAATCGGATGACAAACTCAGATTAAGCTGTTGTTGAAGGAGCTACCTGTATTTATCCATATACCTGTGGGTGGCCACCCGAGTCTTGCCACCTCCGTGGTGGCTACCCCATGCCAATTGTGGGCATCAGTACAACAAGACTAATTCAAAATCCCTGGTGGTCCAGTGGACCGCTGCTCGCCTGATTTCAGGATAAGAAAATATCAGATGAATCCCATATCCCTGGTGGTCCAGTGGACCTGTCCGCCCAATCACAGGCTGAATGAACTAAAAAATAACACTATTATCCTCGGTGGTCCAGTGGACCTGTCCGCCCGATCGCGGGCTGAAAGAACTAAAAAATAACACTATTCTCCCTGGTGGTCCAGTGGACCTGCCCGCCCGATCGCGGGCTGAATGAAATATAAAATAACACTATGGACCAATGGGCGTACAGCCCTACTGACGGTGTCAGTCGGCGGGCGGCGGGGCGGCAGGCGGGTGGGGTGCTGCCACCCGCCGCTGACCGGGGGAGAGTGGGGCGGTGGGGACCAGTGGGCAGGTGGGGAGGGGGGGTCCACTGGACCACCAAATACAGTAGTGTTCTTTTATATTTCATTCAGCCCGCAATCGGGCAGGCAGGTCCACTGGACCACCAGGGAGAATAGTGTTCTTTTTTAGTTCTTTCAGCCCACAATCGGGCGGGCAGGTCCACTGGACCACCAGGGAGACTAGTGTTCTTTTTTAGTTCTTCCAGACCACAATCGGGCGGGCAGGTCTACTGGACCACCAGGGATATGGTATTCATCTGATTGTTTACTTAGCCCGCGATCGGGAGGGCAGCAGTCCACTGGACCACCAGGGATTTAGGATTATTTTCTATTTTTTACTGCAGCCCACAATCGGGCTGTGGGGCACATTGCCGCGCTGCAGGGGGCGACGGTCCCCGACGGCTGCTGCCTGGCAGGGTGCCAGGTGCAAGTCATCGGGGATCGGGCGCACCTGTGGCGCAATAAGTTGAGATGACATGCAAATGGCCCCATGCACCTTTGCATATTATGGGCTCCATTTGCATGTCAACTTTTGAATATCACGGTTGCTGCGCCTTGTGCAATGGAACTTACGCTAGCACATCCCCATGCTCCACTCTGGCCACTGGTGTTGGCGCAGTGCCACTGTGCCATGCACACTGCAGGTGGCCAGGGTGAGATATTCAACGCTGCTCAGCCATGGCGCAGCTCCATTGAATATCGCCCAGTCCACGCCCCTGCGCAGGCAAATTGAGCTGCGCCTGGGCTTGCACCACAGCCTGGCGCAGTTTGAATATCTGGGCCTCGGTCTTCTTCAGGTTGAGCCTGGCCCACTTCAGTAGCTTACTTTAGTCACACAAACTTGGATTTAGTCCAAAATAATTCTCTTCTCTCCCTCTCAGGAGCAGCGGGCAGACATGCAAGCCAAAAACTCCGCCTTTTCACAGTTCTCCCATGTGAATCCACTCAGGATTGCTGCCCAAAATACACTTGAGCTCTTCTCATTTCACTTCCCAGCTCAGAACTGCCCTAAACAGCAGGTAGCTTGGGGGATTCCCTCAGATCCAAAAGGTTTGATTGGCTGATTTGGCTGTCAGTCAAAGCAAGTGCCCCCCCTTCAGTTGCAAAAAAGTCACCAAGAAAAAATTACTCACCTTAGTAATTATGTTTCTTCTAGTGGAGTATTGCTGGTATTCTGACTATTGCAGTTAGGTCCTGCCTTTCAACTGCCCCGGAGAACAAAGGGTTAACTTTTCTATGCCTTACATAGAACGTTCATCACGAGCTTGGTTGAAGCCCCTGTCTGTTGTTGTTCAAACTGCAACCGTTAGATCTTTACGAGCAAAACTCACTAGGTGTTCTGTGTGGAAACTGTAAAATTTTTACTAGCCAACTGGCAAATATATAATGTTTTTGGTTTCAAAGGAAGACTCAAGTCAGGAAACCCAAAACAAAAACACATCCAAAACACAACGCTCCACCCAAACAAAAAGAGGGTAAAAAGGACACCCTAGGGTGCCAACATGCTCCTGCCCACCCACATCCCAAAACTAGGTTCTGAGAGGGAGGGGAGGTCAGAATACAGCAAGACTCACTAGAAGAAACATAATTACTAAGGTGAGTATTTTTTCTTCAAACAACATGAATTCTTGCTGTATTCTGACTATTGTAGACTACTGCCAGTACCTCCATGGAGGAGGGACAGAACCTACTTTGGGAATAGGCCCTGAAGTACTGTTGTGTTAAACCGGCATCACTCCTAGCCTGGATATCCAGAGAGTAATGCTTGGTGAAAGTATGGACTGTTTTCCAGGTGGCTGCTTGACAGATTTCTAACAGAGGAATATCCCTGGCAGCAGCCAGGGAAGCAGCTGTACCTCTTGTGGAATGAGCCCTCATGCCTGAGGGTGGAGTTCTACCCAGATTTTCATAGCAGAATTGTATACAAGAAACACTCCACCTGGCAATAGATCTCTTAGTGGCAGGTTTGCCTTTACCAACTTCCCCATAAGTGAGGAACAACTGGAGGGATTCAAACCTGTGACCCTTGGTACGCTCTATGTAGTAGCTAAGGGCTCTTTTAACACCCAAACTGTGCAGCCTCCTCTCCCCCTAGGAGGAATGGTCAGTGAAGAAAACAGGGAGAGATATAGACTGGTTGAGGTGGAAATCTGAAACCACTTTAGGTAAGAACTTTCTGTTAGTTCTAAGGACCACTTTATCTATGTGAAAAGCGATGAAATCAGATTCCACTGACAGGGCTTGCAATTCACTGATACGTCTGGCAGAGGTAATGGCTACCAAAAACACAGTTTTCCAAGTCAAGTACTTAAGCTCTGCTGAGGACAGAGGCTCAAAGGGAGGTTGCATAAGCTGAGCAATGCAAACATTAAGGTCCCAAGCAGGAGCAGGATCCCTAAAGGTCCCTAATTGGTGTGAAGCAATCCCTTGAAAAACTTACAAAATACATGATGGGATGACAGAGAGGAAGACTTGCTTACCAACAGGAAAGCAGAAACAGCTGCCAAGTGTACCTTGAGGGTAGCTGGTCTGAGGCCTAGGCCATTAAGATGGGCCATATAATCCAGAACCGTAGGTAATTCAGCAGAGTCTGGAGAAATATTCTTCTTAGAACACCAAATTGCTGAATCTTTTCCTTTGGGAGTTGTAAGTCTTTCTGATGGAAGGCTTTCGAGAAGCCTTAAGGATATCCAGAACCCCTTGGGAAAGATGCAGATCTGCAAACTCTAACTCTTCAAGAGCCAAGCCTTGAGACTGAGAGACTGAAGATTCGGGTACCAAATCCTCCCCTGAGAGGATGTTAAGAGGTTGTAATTCCTGAGAAGAGATAGGGGAAGGTGGACGGCTAAGGACAGCAACAAGGGGTACCATGGCTGTCTGGCCCAGTCTGGAGCAATCAGAATCACTTTGCATGGTTGTGACCTTATCTTGACTAACACCCTGAACAGGAGAGGGAAGGGGGGAAAAGCATACAGAAATTTCCCTTCCCAGTTCAGAGTCAGAGCATCCAGGGGGACTGAGCCCAAAACTGGGGGTCTGCAACAAAAGAGAGGAAGTTGGTGATTGTCTGGGGCTGCAAAAAGATTTATCTCTGGAGTGCCCCATCTCGAGAAAATCACTTTCAAAACCAGAGGATCCAGGGTCCATTCGTGATGGCCCTGGGATATTCTGCTCAGTGATCTGCTAGGACATTGTCCTTCCCTGGGAGGTGAACTGCTATCAGAGAGGTTTGCAGGGAGTAGGCCAAGGACCACAACTTCATTGCTTCTGTGCACAAGGCCATAGACCGAGTGCCTCCTTGCTTGTTGATGTACCACTTGGTGGTAGTGTTGTCTGTTCTGATCTGAACCACCTTGTTCTGTACAGATTTGGAAAAAGCTTGCAGTGCCAGAAACACTGCTCTGAGTTCCAAGACATTGATGTGAAGCAGAGATTCCTGAGGTGATCACAGTCCCTGGGTGGTAAGATCCCCCAAATGGGCTCCCCAGCCCAGCAGGGAAGCATCTGTGGTGAGTATCACTGAATGAGACTGAGTGACAAATGGAACCCTTTGTCTCAAATTGTCTTGATCCTGCCACCATTGCAAGGCTTGGATCAGGGTTCGAGTGACTGGGATTAGTTTGGTAAGGGAGTCCTTTCTTTGGAACCAAAAGGCTCTTAAGTGGAACTGAATGTCCCTCATTTGGAATCTTGCTCCCTGGACCATTGCTGTGGAGGCTGCCATGTGACCCAGTAGCTGAAGGAAATGCCTTGCTGGACGAGACACCTGAAGGGTGAATGAAGAGGCCAGTTCCATAAGGGTCCTTGCCCTTTCCAGGGGAAGGAAGGCTCTTGCCTTTACCGTATCCAGTTCTGCACCTGTGAAGGTGAGGAGCTGCACTGGTTCGAGAATTGACTTTGGTAGGTTGAGAAGGAATCCTAAAGAAGTGAGCACTTGCTGGGTCACTTGCAGTTGTGACTTGACTTGGTCTGGAGACTGACCTACTATGAGCCAGTCGTCCAAGTATGGGAAAATGGAAATCTTTTGTCTTCTTAGGAAGGCAACAACTACTGCCAGGCACTTTGTGAAGACCCTTGGGGCTGATGTTAGGCCAAAGGGCATTGCTCTGAATTGATAGTGGCCTGAGGGCAACTCAAACCTGAGGTACTTTCTGTGGGAGCACCTGATGGGAATGTGAAAGTAGGCATCTTTGAGGTCCAGGGAGGCTAGCCAGTCCCCTGGCCTTAGAGAAGGAAGGATAATTCCCAGAGTTACCATTTTGAATTTTGGCTTTAACAGATGTTTGTTCAGATATCTTAGGTCCAGGATGGGTCACCACTCTCCTGTCTTCTTGGGGGTTAGGAAGTACCTGGAGTACAATCCTTTGCCCCTGTAGGGTGGGAACTCTCTCTATAGCTCTGAGAGCTAGGAGAGAAGAAACCTCTGCCTCTAGGGCAAGGGTCTCTGAGAGATTTGCAGGTGGAAAAGATCTGGCTCTCATCTTGGGAATTTTTTTGAAGCTGAGAACCAGTCCCTGGCTTACTACTTCCAGGACTCACCTGTCTGATGTAAGAGACATCCAGTCCTGGACAAAGTAAGCCAGCCTGCCCCCTACTGGTATTGGAGAATCGACCCGTGCAGACCCATCAGGGTGTCTTCTTGGCAGGGGCTTTAGGCTGAGGAGTGGATGCAGGCCTGCTCATCCCCTTCTCCTCTCCCTAAAGAACCCTCTGCAAAAAGAAGAAGAGGAGGCCTGAGCTTGGTAAAAGGCCTTTGGGAAGGCCTGCCCTGCCCCTGGACTGCTGCCTTTGAGGAGTTGCTTGCCTTTCGGCTCCTGAGCACTCCTGTAAGTGGTCCGTATTCGTTCATTTTTTTCATGTAACCTTCGTCTGCCCCCAAACAGAGAATTACCAACTACAGGAAAATCCATGGCCTTAGTCTGGGTATCCTGGAGAGGCTAGTACATCTGAGCCAAGCCATTCTCCGAAGAGCCACAGATGTAGCCATGACTCTTGATGATACATCATTGGAGTCTACAGCAGCATGAAATTATACTTTCGATGCCTCGATCCCATCTGCAGCCACCTGCTCCAGCTCCTTGGCAAGCTGGGGAGGAGCCTGTTTAGCCAGTGCCAGTACAGTGTCCCATCTGGACTTCTGGAACCTGGCTGCATAGGCCATATAATTAGCCTGCCTGAGTCCCAAAGATGATGCCATGTACTGCTTTTTTGCCATGGCATCAATCTTCCTGGAGTCCTTGTCTGGGGTGTGATGCCAAGGAATGTTTGCCTTATCACAGGCAGCAGCCTGCACAACCCCAACATGGCTGCATTGTTGAAAAGGAACTCCGTGTCTGAGCCTGAGAGAAAAATCTTGTCCATTCGCCTGTCCACAGGAGGTATAGAATTTGGAGACTTAAGAATTTTTGTGTCTGTTTCCCAAAAGATTTGTGGAGGGGAATAGACTGTCTCCTGGACTCTGGGATGTCCATCATCTCAACAAAATCAGGCTCTTCCTGATCCTCAACTACTTCCTCCACAGGAAGCTGGAGGGTATCAGCCACCTTTCTGTAGAACATGTAGGGTGAAGGGGACTCAGAAAGCCTAGGAGGAGAGACACCTGAAGGTCTTTCACCATCACCATAGTCATCCTCATACTCTCCCTCCTCCTCAAACTCCGGTTCATAAAATTCTTCCAAAGTATAATCCGGAACCGGGGAACTGACTGAACCGAGCTCCTGCCAGATGGTACCGGATCGGTCGGAACCGAGGTAAGCGATTGCACAATCCTAATCACCTTGGCTATCTCATCTGCGGTCGGAGTATGAGACTCTGGGTCCGAACCGGTCGATTTGTCTTTTCTTTTTCCTTTTATTGGAACCGACTCCTCGGAATCGGCTCTCCTTTTGCCCAAGAAGTATCGCCTGGTCAGAGGGTATTCCTTCTGGTTCGTTGGAACCGAACCGGGCTGGCCATCCGGGTCAGCGGACTTCTCGGCCTCCCTTTCCCTCAGTCTACCTAATCTCTTTTCCAGGGTAGATTTGGGAAAATTCTTGCAAATTTGGCAGTCTGAATTGTGGTGGTCAAACCCCAGACAATCAACACAGGTGGTGTGGGGATCAGCCTTAGCAAAGACCTCCCCACACACACTGCAGTGTTGAAACCCAGTGGGCCCGGCTTTTGGGTTTCTCAGACATGGCCAACCTAACCAAAAACTTACCCTTTTTTTGGCAATCCACCAGGCAAGACTCCCCTATCAGTTCCTGACCATGTCACGGGTCTTGGGAAAAAAACGTAACTAAAATCCGTTTTTTTTAGAACTGATACGGACCAGTAACCACACTCTAAAGTAAAGCACAAGTTTTTACTTCAAATTAATCGGTTCAGCTGAACTGATCCACAGTTTACAAGTTCCACACAGAAACAGAACAAAAACCTATCTAGTACTCACAATACCACAGACAGAGACTTGAACCGACTATGCGGAAACAACAATTCGGTAGAAACTGACCGAAAACCGACACTTCAACCGACATTTGAACCGAGCAGCAGGAGAAATCTCCGGAGCAACTGTTCAGTGAGGCAGAGTAAAGAATCTGATGGTTGCAGTTTGAACAACAACAGACAGGGGCTTCAACCAAGCTCGTGATGAACGTTCTATGCAAGGCATAGAAACGTTAACCCTTTGTTCTCCGGGGCAGTTGAAAGGCAGGACCTAACTGCAATAGTCAGAATACAGCAAGACTTCATGTTGTTTGAAAAGCCCCAAACTACAGTTCCTACAGATTTTGACTCCAGACAGCTCCTGTAGTCTGGCTACATTTTAGGTCCCACCAGAACTGATTGGTCCAATTTGCAGTCCAGGACCAAGATAGTGGAGACAAACAGAACAGTCCTTGCTACAAAGAAAGCAGGTTAGACAAACTATATTATCATTATCACTCTAAATGATTTTCAGCAGATAGTTATATCTTTCAACAGAGCTCCCTCTGAGATTACTTATGCTGCAATCAGGCAGCTCTTAAAGTGACAGTACACAGAGGCTATACAGGCTCTGGTAATCACATTTAAACTGCTAAAACGCAGGACACCAGCCTGGCAGTGAGCGTTTAGGCAAGCTCAAGAAAGACTTTTTGGGAACCCCCATTTGTAGGGGGTTACACATCAATGTCTGATAAAGCCTTACAGATGTCTCCCCTATCATTTACTAACAGACAAAGGTCATCTGCATATGCCAGGACCTTTGGCACCTCTAGTCCCTCCAACAATCAGTACCGCCAATGTCCTGGTTCTGAGTCAGTTTCTGTATTAAGGGATCCATACCTAGGATATACAAAAAGGGGCAGAGGGGGCACCCTTTTCTCATCCCCCACAATATAGGAGCATAGTCTCTCAACAACCCATTTATATTGGGAGACACCCGAGCCCACTCACAACAAAGTTTTATCCACTGTATAAATTTATTCGGGAATCCATACTTCTCTGGCAGAAAAAAGAGATACTTATGCAACAATCTGGCATAAACTTATTCCTTGGAATCACCCCAGTTCCTTTTCAAAGCCAATAGATCATATTTATTCGACTGTCTTACGGGGTCTCTCTTGCAGTTTTGACTTCAGCTGCTGGCTCCTGGTCCTATGTCTTCTTTGGACAGTTACTATGCATTCAACAGGCTGCAGGGGAGGGAGTGAGCATATCTGTAAGAGCTGAGGTGGATGGCTGCCCGTCATCCTCCACATGGATCACCTCCACGTCAGGGTAATACTCCAAACCATCTTCCCGGTCTGTGGGTGGCTGTAGCTCAGGTGGGGATGTTGTCAAAGGTGATACAGCACCTTCCTGAGTTGTACTAGACTCTGTGATCAAAGAAGTTATAATACTTTGGCTCCCCACTGCAGCTGCTTGTTGGGAAGTACTAGGCGTCCTATCTTCTGGTGGCAATTAGTCCCTGTAGCAGAGGGCTCAGAGGCTCCACATTTCTGAGCTTCTTTTAGGCTACTGTCATGGTCCACTTGATTCCTACCATTATGGGCAGCACAGGGGACAGGAACAGTAGGTGTGGCCACTTTTATTACATAAGTTGCAGCGCAAGATGTTATTGCATAGCATAACATGACACGACTGAAAACAGAACACAAACCACATCTCAACTGGTCACATACCTTGTTCAAGTGTGAAGGGGAACCACACTTACAGCTGGCCTTGGGCTGGTGTGCATAAAAGATTGTGCCCCAGTCTCGACCAATTTATAAAAAATTGTTTTGAAGATGTGAAATACCTGTATCAGTCTGGTGAGGTTGAATTTTGAAACACCATCCCCCTGTCCATATATGTTTAAAAATGAGCTTGTGTGTGCTCTGTACTTCACACCTTTGCTGTAGCCAGTATAGGATATCTGAAACACTGACTCCTTTGTTTTTGAAAAGTATAGTTATGTTCTTAAAGGTGGTCTTTGTCAAATGGATCACAGTAAATGAATACCAAAGAGGAGAGTTTTTAACCACTGAATACTTTCTTCACAGCCTGTCCAGAAGCATGGGTGTCTTAAAACTGACCGTTGAACACTGGCTCATCTGAAATGTGAATAAAGTGTAGATTTCCAATGCAATGAATTTCAGGGAGTCCTTCAACACGTTCCTGGCCACGTGCACGTGATCCGGTGTATCAGGGCTACCACCATATCACAGGCACTCAGCATTACTCCTCCTGGCAAGCTCTGAGTGATTTTTTAAAAAATCTGCTATTGTAAACCTGGGCCTTTGTTGCTCAGGCTCTTACTGACCATCGTGTCCCAAGTTCTCAGTCTGTGGTCTTTTCCATCCTGATGGCCTCCTTCCATATCTACAGGTGGTATGTCTCAGGTCCCAATGTCAGTTTGCCCCTCCCTCCACCTATAGTTTCAATTGGGCCAGACTTTCCTGAGGCACACCTTCTGTAGTAATTATACCCCCCCCATCACCAAATATTACCTCAGTTTGTACTGTACCCACAGGTGCCACCTTAGAAGCACCTGGGGCATTTTGCTCAGAGGGTCCCCCCTCCAGCAAATTTAGATTCATTCTGTATGATCTGTGTGTAAGTGGAAGACTCTGGATTTTAAATAGGAAACTGTGTATTTGATCCCAGCTGGCTGCATACGCTGTCCTGACTTCTTCCTTATCTCTCTGCTGAAGTGACTGTTACTAGTGCAAGGGCTACAGAATTTTTACTCACAGTTCATGGGGCAAGCTGAGTGAACAGTCCAGAAACATGCAGATTGGCACTCTCTCCCCCGCCTGTAGACGCTGACATGATGGGAGACCCCAATGATGCAGTACCCATATTGGGCTCCAAGTTGGTTGTGGCAGTGTGAGTACTGACAGCTGGTTTAATGCTCATGCACAGAACAGAATCCAAAACACTTGCTGTAGAACTTATTGGGTGCTGTCGCGGTTTCCTCTGAACCAGAGCTATAATGTTCTGTGCACTCAGAGTGTGGTCATCATCCCAGCCAGATCCATTGGGCAAATGTTGCCATCCAGCCACAAGAAGAGCCTTCTCTGGAGACCATCTTCCTCTGCCTGGTATCGGTGGCATCGGGGCGAATCACCCTCTCCCTAGGTGGTGTTCTGTTCCTGCCGTAGGGTTGTTCAGTTCCTGGGATTGCTCCAATACTGATACTGTCATCATAGGATTTAACAGCACTTCTGTCCCAGCTGAGCCACTCTCCAGCTGTCTCTCAAAAGCCTTTGGTCTTTCCACAGCTGCCAGCAAGGTGCCATCATCATCTGCGAATAGTTGTAGGAGCAGATCTCTTCTCTCCTGGATACCGACCAGCAAGACATTCTCTGCCAGTTTGTTGGCTCCCATCTGCTGGACTGGGCCACCAGAAATAGGTACAGACATGTTACATATTTCCTTCTATAGAGTCCATAGCAGGCAAACTAGTATATATTTGCTCAATTGAACCACTGTTCGAATCCTTCCACATCGACCTCCATACTGACTGGAAATTCCCTTTGACTGTCAGGGATGTCCATAGAACTAGAAGAATTAATAGAAAAGGAAGAATCCACAGCAGCAGCATGTCCTCTTCTACCACCTCCTCCTCCTCCAGAGTCCATCATTTTGCCAGACAGCAAGACGGACAAAGGTTCCCCCTACTGATAACAGTAGGGGAATTTCCTCTGTGTCCTGGCCAAATGTTCCCCATTCATTAAAATTATACCACCAACAGCTTAACCTGATTCAATATGTCAGTTTGCATCTGTATCCCTCATCCCCTGGCCATGACAAGGCTGTTAATAGGCAGAATTGCCTAGTCCTCTTTACTCAGTCAACGAAAACTAAACAAAGAAAGACACTGTGATACAGAGCAGAAGAAAAACCCTGCAGTTCTTCATTTCACTAACTACTTTGACTGAGCTTAGGAGCTTTTTTTAGGCTTTGCTGTAGAAAAGGTTAATTTGTTTAAATCATGACTCATAGGTGCGAACCCTAAGGGTGCATAAGCATCATAAAATGTGTCTTGTATGCCATTGATTTTGTCAGTAGGCTGCAAAAAGACTTATTACCCCAGACTGGGATAACCTAATATCTCCTGCCTACAGTGAGCACCCAGGAGTGCAGCTAGAGAAATAAAATTTAGATGGAAGGAAAAATGAAATAGCCTGATAGCTGATTCCTGTATGCGGAGTGCGTGGCCTTGGCTAGCTGGAATGTAGTCAAGGTGAATGTTAGACTTTGAAAGAACTGTTAATCAGGATAGTATTATTTAAAGTCAAAGTGCAGACTCTGCCTAAGTTTTATAATATTGAACACATGTAGCATATCAGGAGCTCTCACCTTGAGATGCGGTGAAGTAGCAATATTCTAAAATACAGGCGCTCAGTGACCGCATTTGCAACCTGTTCAGATGCACGTAAAGCTCTGATGGATGGGCTTAGGAGCTATAGGGGCTCAGGGAGACAACTTGAAATTTAATCCAACGTCACATATGCATCTTGCAGCCTATCAGGTGAACATAACCCTGTTATGTAAGGATTTGAAGTGCCATGGATACAGTATATACACACTACACAATGAAATGTGTGTGTTAAGTTATATACGATCTCGCTTGTTGTCCCAACTTCATAGATGTCCTTTTCTATTGCTCTCACAATTGCATACCCCAGTGCAGTAAGTAAGGGTTGAAAATTATTGCCTCACACTATGAACTTGCCCATTGTTTAGCTCAAGTAGAACTCACAAAACCCCACTGCAATGTCTGAAGGCAGAGAAAAATAGTGCTCCCCTCAAGAATAGACTTGTATGTCACAGAGTACATGGTGCGTGTGTTACTACAGCCATGTGAGCACCCACAAAGGATCTGAACAGCAGTTGTCCCCGTCCTGAGTTTAATATCACTGCTAGTACCATTCTTCCAGAACTAGGATACATTAACATAAAAACATAGAATGTGACGGCAGAAGGGGATCTCGATGCCCATCTAGTCTCCCCATGGTGTTTGTTTACTTACTACTCCTATCCCTGCTACCCTGCGTTCGGAAATTAAGGCCAGTACCCTTTGTTTAAAGTTGGCGCCTTTCTTTCAAGCATCCTATTGGCTTAACAGATTGCCCACATCACCTGAGTGAGCATCCCTCCATGACTGTTGTGGCGTTCAGCCCTTCCAGATGTCTCCCTGCAGTAAAAGAAAGAAATAATTCTATAGTGAGGAGAAACAACACAAAAGGAAAAACTATCAGCTGCAGTACATAAAAGTATATGCCTCCCAGGGTTGCCCTTTGTGTCTGAGCTGTTGTTTCTGGCTGAGAGCTTTCTATTAGCTGACCACTATTTCAGTAGTGGGTACAGCAGACAGTAAGGATAGAGGCTGGACTGCATTTGGCGTAATGCCTCCTAGGGATGCCCTTTGTGTCTGAGCTGTTGCTCCCAGCTGAGAGCTTTCTTTCAGTCAACCACTATTTCTGTGTTGGTACAGCAGTACAAATACTGATTTACATACAGCAGCCAGGAATTCTGGGTAAGTGTTCCAACTGCCCCTTATGCTGCAGAGAGCAGTCACTGGCTGGGTCTGAGCAGAGCGATCAAGGAGAGAAGTCACCTCAGCAGAGACAGGAGCCCAGACTGTGCACTCCAGGGGGAATTCACCCAGGTAGAAATGCTATCAAGGAATCCCTGCTTCTGTACCTGTTGGAGTCTGCCTTCCCTCTGTGATTGGTCACTCTCCCAGTCAGTGAAGCTCAGCAGACAGTGAGGCTAGGGGCTGGACCACACTTGGCATATGCCTCCTAGTGTTACCCTTTGTGTCTGAGCTGTTGTTTCTGGCTGAGAGCTTTCTATTAGCTAACTACTATTTCAGTAGTGGGTACAACAGACAGTAATGGTAGGGGCTGGACTGCTCTTGGTGTATGCCTCCTAGGGGTGCCCTTTGTGTCTGAGATGTTGCTTCCAGCTGAGAGCTTTCTATTAGTTGACTACTAGTTCAGAAGTGGTACAGCAGTACAAATGCTGATTTACATACAGCAGCCAGGAATTCTGGGTAAGTGTTCCAACTGCTCCTTATGCTGAAAAAGCAGCCGCTGGCTGGGTCTGAGCAGAGCAATCGAAGAGAGAACTCACCTCAGCAGAGATAGGAGCCCGGACTGTGCACTCCAGTGAGGATTCACCCAGGCAGAACTGCTGTCAAGGAATCCCTGCCTTTGCACCTGTCAAGAGTCTGCACTCCTTCCGTGATTGGTCTCTCTCCCAGTCGGTGAAGATCAATGAAGCTCAGCAGAGTGAGGCTAGGGGCTGGACTGCACTTGGCGTATGCCTCCTAGGGTTGCCCTTTGTGTCTGAGTTGAGTCAATATTACACACAGCTAACCACCAGGGTGGTGCACAATATTAGAGTGACTTGATACTTTCAGTATGTGGTCTGGCATTGCTCAGTGCTGATTTTGTCATAACTTATGTGTCACAAAATGCAACATTATTAACCATCCTGGTGAGCAGAATGGTATTTTAATTAAAAATGAAACATTAGCTGGACCAGTGGCCTGGGGAGATGAGGCGCTGAGCACCTCACTTCCTGTCATGCTGATGACCTAGGTTCAGGAATGGATGCGGGTCTCGGGGATGGCCGGGGGAGGGAGGATTGAGCATCCCTAGGACAGCTTTTCTACCTACAGTAGCTAGTCAGGGATCTTGCCAGAGGGGATAACATACTTGACATGGTCTTCACCAATGGAGATAGTGTGGAGGGAGTGGGAGTGGGGGTCAACCTAGGGGCAAGTGACCATAACACAGTGGGCTTCAGGGTTAGAGTGGAGGATGAAGTGAGTTGAACCATCATGGAGGTCCTGGACTTCAGGGGGGCAAATTTTCCCAGAATGAGGGACATATTCCAGAATGAAATGACGGGGTGTGAGAAAACAGTGGGGGATGAGGAACTATGGAACAAGATTAAGGGAGGGGGGATACTCAAAGCCACAGAGAGCTGCATAAGGAAGGTTAGGAAGAGCAGAAGAACAAGGAGACCACTTTGGTTCAACAGGGAAGTGAGGAAGGCAATAGGGGAGAAACAAAGGGAGTTCAGAGAATACAAGAGGACACAGGGAAAGGAGGACAGGGATACTTACAGGGAGAAGCTGAGGGTGGTGGGAAAGTTGGTTAGAAGGGCAAAAAGAGAAACAGAAGAGAAAATTGCTCAGCAGGCCCAAAGAGGGGATAAAACGTTTTTCGGTATATAGGGGAGAAAAGGAAGGCAAAGCAGGGGATAGTAAGGGTAAAAGGAGAGGGAGGAGTAACAGTGGAGGGGGACTTCAAAAAGGCAGAGGTGCTAAATAAGTACTTCGGCTCGGTCTTCATGATAGAGGGAGAAGGAAGAGAACCAGTGTTAAAGGAAAAGGGAAGGGTAGATGGGGGGTGGATCCTTGCCCAATCAGTGAGGACAGGGTAAGGGAGGAATTAGGTAAGCTGAGGGTAGACAAGGCTATGGGTCCATACACTTTACATCCTGGGGTGCTCTGGGAGCTAAGGGAGGAGCTGTCGGCACCAGTAGCAAGGTTGTTTAATTTGTCCTAGATACAGGGTGGGTGCCAGAGGACTGGAAGAGGGTAGACGTGCTGGCACTTCACAAAAGTGGAGGCAGGGAGGAGGCGGGCAATTATCGCCCAGTCAACCTCACATCGGTGTGGGTAAAGTGATGGAGGTGATATTGAAAGAAAGGATAGTGGGCTGCAGGACATTCAACAGCATGGCTTCACATGGGGGAGGTTCTGCCAGATGAACCTGATCAATTTCTTCAATTGGGTGATAAGGGTGGTTGATTGTGGGGGGCAGTGGACATGGACTATCTGAACTTCAGAGAGGCCTTCAACACTGTGCCCCACAAAAGGTCGGTTAATAAACTGGAGAGTTTAGGGGTTGGATAGAAAATAACAAGGTGGGTGGAAAACTGGCTGAAGATAGAATCCAGAGGGTGGTGGTAAATGGAGTGTATTCCTGGGAGGTAGGGGTGAAGAGCGGGGTATCTCAGGGAGTGGTGCTGGGGCCCATCCTGTTCAACATCAACATCAGTGGCATAGCGATGAGGCTGCAGGGGAAGGTCTACCTGATTGCAGACAATACGAAGATCTGGAATAGGGTAGACACCCCAGAGGGAGTGGAGGCTATATGGGAGGATCTAAGGTTCCTTGAGGGGTGGTCAGAAACACAGCAACTAAAATTCAACACTAAAAAATGCACAGTGATGCACATAGGGCCGAATAACCCACACACAAATTACACACTGGAGTGGGAGGAAATGAAGGCAATTAAGCAGGAAAAGGATCTGGGAATCATAATCACAGACAACCTTGAAGTAGGGATGCAATGCACCAAAATGGTGGACAAAGTGAATAGGACACTGGCATGCAAAGGGAGAAGGATGACTAGCAGGAGGCGGGAGGTGCTGATACCACTCTGTAAGTCCATGGTGAGGTCCCACCTGGAGTTCGGGGTTCAGTTCTGGATGCCTCACCTACGCAAAGACATAGATGGCTTGGAGAGGGTGCAGACAAGGGCAACTGAGATGGTGTATGGGCTAAGTGGGAAGCCATACAATGAGAGGATGAGGGTGTTGTACTTGTACCTGCTGGAGACCAGAAGGGAGAGGGGGACATGACAGAAACATTCAAGTATGTGAAGGGGATTAATAAAATCGGGGGGGAGCTTATTCACAGGGAAGGTGAGCACTAGAACTAGAGGTCATGGGCTGAGGTTGGAGGGAGAAAGGTTTAAGGGTAATGCGAGGGGACATTACTTCATAGAGAGGGTGTTGGAGCCCTGGAATAGCTTGCCAGGGGAGGTGGTGGGTGCCACAAAAGTGGAAGGATTCAAAAGGACATGGGACAAGCACAAGGGGTTATTTAGAGGGTGAAGGGGGGGATCTCTGTTTGGGGGGACCAATAAGAGTGGGGGAACGGGCAGACTAGGTGGCCAAGATGGTCCTTTTCTGCCAACAAATATCTATGAATCTACTTGGAGGAAGGTGGTGTCAGTGTCCTGCTGCTCGTCTGCTGCCCGAAGAAATCTGGACAGCAGCACAATGGGACTACACAGGGAGTGGGACCCCATACGCAGGATGCACAGGGTGTCTCCAAGGAGGCGGAGTACATATATCGGGTCCTTTGCCAGCCTGGTGGGTCCTCCGGCAGAAAATGGTGGAAAACCCCAGACTGCAGGATGAAGCTCCAATCCTCCCACAGGTCGTGCACTGGTGATGAGGCACTTCCAAAAGGAAGGCCATCTGGCAGTGGACAAATGGAGTGAGGTAAGCCCCAGAGAAGCTAGATGATGGGGCTGAGAGGATTGATCAGAGTAGGCACAACTGGTGACAAAAACTATAAATGAATTAAAAACATTAATAAACTAAAAGCAAACTAATGCTATACAAAAGTAAAATTTCACCTGCAGAATTACGGCAAAAGTTGGAATGGCATTTCCGTGAAATTTATTTCTGACCTAGAACACAGGAATGAATGTATCAATTGCAAATTCATGTACTGAATGGCGGAACAGGATTAGAAGAACTGATCACTCTGAACTACAGAATGAGAGCACGTAATGCGGATTGATATATTAACTTGCAGAATGGAATTCTGCAGAACTGTCATTCCACAGTTCAGGTGCATAATTCTGCAATTCAGACAGAAAATTTGGTGACATGGATGGAAAATTTGTGAAACACATTTGGAGGATTCGTATTTCACCAAAGTCAGAATTATGGAAACATTTTGTAGCATTTTCGCAAATTCAGCATTCGCAGTATCTACCTGGCACTAGCAAAAAGTGACTGATGAACTTTAAACTTTACAAACATTCCTTAGGCATGTTTAAATAGATAACATTATTGAATTCAACTGTTGGCTACAATCTGAATTTTATGATTAGACAAACAGAGCTAACCAAAAAAATATTTTAAAAAATCAAAGATTTGCAATGGATATGACAGTACAGAAAGAATTGACTTAATTTTTTATGGCTTGCTTGATTACTACCCTGAAGATATGCCCAGAATGATACAACACAGAGCCAATATACTACGACTCTATCTTTTTCAGGTGATATGGACTATGTTGGTGTTGTTTTACTGTTGTGAACATTCTGGTTACTATAACAAATCCTTCATAAGTAAACCTGTCAGTATATCCACAAAAAAAAAAAAAAACTATTTTCATTTTAAGATTTCAACAGAGGAGCCACCCACAGGTGGCCCTTGAAATAACCTGCTGGGCGGGCCATCAGAGGAGCAGTGGTGTGGTAACCGCGAGAGTGGTAAATCACATAGAGGGTAGGAGTGGGAAATGTAATGCCTACAGACAGTATACCAGAAAGGCTGATTGGTGGATGTTTGTGAAGCTCCCTGGCCAGCTGGTTTCCTTGAAACACAGCAGGTAGCACTCCAAGGAACAAGGGAAGGAAAGCAGTATGGTAGTGGGAGAGAGTCAGACAGGGAAACTGGGTTTCACGTCGTAATGGCGACCACCGAAAGGCAATCACCGTTATGGTGAAGTCAGACCACCGAAAATCAATTTTGTCGCTCCGACTCCCTGGCGCACAGCAAAATGGCACTGGGGACTTGTATTTTTCACATTTATATGGTGGTTACACTTCTCACACTTCCATGGCTTTTGCCCCTACACATCCCCCTATTTAAGGATTCTCAACTTCAAGGGGTGCATGTCGGGGTAAATGTAAAAATAATTGGGGCCAGGCGCAACAAAAATGTACCTGCACCTGGACCCAAACCCAGCACCGTACCCACCAAAGCTGTGACTCACCCACCATGCCATGGGGCCAGCTCGGCAGCCTACTGCAATACCACCCCTCAAAACCTCTCCCACCCCTCACTAAGCGTGCTCGCTCCCACCACTCCCGCACGTATGTGTAGTGACATCCTGTCCCTACAGTCACCAACCCACCCCATCCAGTCACTGTACCTCCTCAGTAACCCCCATGACATGCGCCGCAGTTGAGTCGCCGTTATGCAGTTCGCTCAGTCGTGGTCGCAATTGTCACAGACTACCAGAAAACTGACACACATCATCATCCAAATGGCAAAACTCATTAGGAACAGGACAGAGTGGGAGGAATTCCTCTATTGGACAGCCATACTTGGAGAACGAGGCAGATACGTATCTAGGGCATATAAACTTTTGATGGTGACCAGGGGGACATACCTCCATAAACTGAAGGAAAAATAGGAAGAAGAAGGAGGAATACCTATTACAGAGGAGGAATGGAGGGAGAGCATAGAGGGATGGTGAGTATTACCATCACAGAATTGGCGCAAACTTAGATGGAAAATTATACACAGATATTTTTGTGTTCCAGTGGTTACAAAGCATTTTGGAACCACAAACACAGATCAGTGCTGGAGGGAGTGTGGAAAAATTGGAACCCCCTGGCCCATACTATGGGTCTTCCCTAAAATAAAGCAATACTGGGATCAGGTGAGGGAAGAGCTGACAATAATATAGGGAATTAACATGCCAGATATGGGGAGTCATTACATTCTAGGCAGAACTATCCCCGGAATTAAAAGCCGGAAACAAAAAAGAGGTGTTCCAGTGTATGACATTGGCAACCATTAAACTACTAATGGCACACTGGTTGGAAACTACTGCACCAGGGTAGCAGAGTAGAAAAGAAGAGTTTCCCAAATTCATGATATGGAACACATAACGACCCAGCTCAGGTTAACAGTAGAGAAATTTACAGAAAATTGGAGGAGGTGGGTGTTATACACTCAAACTGAAACTGGGGAAGATGCCCAAGATGGGGTGAGAAACACAAATTATACGATAGCAAGAACATTTCCTGGTCGCTGATTGGTCAGTCTGGGACTGGACCCGTGATGTTATCCCAGCACAGCATCACGGGTCTAGTCTCAGCACTGTGAACCAATGCAGATGAGCTCTTTTTGCTAGATGACCTCTTGTTTTGCTTCTCCTCTTAAGAAACAAAAATATTTTTCCACACTAATAAAAACATTCTTTAAAATTATTTTTTTTATTTTATATATAACAACAAGCCATTGTACTATATAATAGTAGTAGTGCCCTTCAGGGTGTGTGTTGTTTGAGATAACGTCACGCCTCAGATATTGGACGCACTCAGCCTATGGCCTCGTGCCCAACCACCTGAAGCGTGACGTTATACCAGCATGACACACACCCTGTTGGGCATTATTGCTTAATTAACATATACCAAGGGAAAAAACTAAAAAAGTAATTGCCCAAAGAAAAATCTGGACGAATAAGACAAGCACACGGTTGTTTAATCATTGAAAAATGTATTGTTATAACTGTTTAGAGCTATAGTTGAATAGAACAATACAATGCTTTCAATATTTCCCAGACAAACAGGAATGGTTTCTGCTTGTCTTCGCTTTTCTTTCGTTTAAAGACAGAAGTGGAACAGGCCCACTTGAATAACAAAGCACCAAAGGTAGTTACGAGTTTTGTGACCTGGATACAAATATGTGTACTGTACCACTGAATGCACCTGCTTTTCTGGGATAGAAGACCCATTTGAGCCTTGAACAATGGAGACCTGAGAGAAGAGAAGATGTGTCACACACTGTGGATAAACCATTCAGAGTGCGAGGAGATAGACGCATGCAGGTAGGATCTTATCCTTCATTTCAACCCCAGAGGTGCCCAGGTAGGGATGACAGAGGGAAGAAACCAGGTAGCAAACAGGTAAGAGATATGCTAATAAGAATAAAGAGAGATGAAGTAGCTTGACAGAGATTTAGAGAGCATGCATAATTTAAGGTAAGGCCACTGCTGTAAAATGTAGGAAAAGCTGATTTATGAAATTAGCATGACTTACCCAGCACACTATCACCCTTCAAAATGATAAGTAACTGCGAAATTAATGATTACTGTAAACTTGAACTGTCTGGACATTTAATAAACTGAGTTTAAAACAAGCATTTGTCAATGCCGAACGTTCACTTGCAGGTATTTGCAGTGGTGTTTGGCACGTGTGGTGCTTTACCCTAATGCCCTGTGCGATTGCTGGTATTTGCACAATAAATTTTCAGCATGACCTTTTTGTTACCCCCATTGTGCGCTACATAGGCGGAAACACGTTTTTGGCAAGATGTGAAAAATGACAGCTGTACTGCTCATAAGGAAGTGTGGTAAAATGGCAATGTTGAAAATCCGGCGGAAATATTGAAAATTCGCAAACCTACGAAAGGCATGGAACTGTGCAATGCACACTCAAAACAGTCATTGTTAGAATTTTTTCACCAAATTGTCAACATTGGCATTTAAAACCTCTGCTAATGAACAGTGTCACTGTGATTTTCTTAATGTGTCCCATATATTGATTTCGCACACCAACTGCGCCATTGTGCGCTACATGGGCGGAAACACATTTTGGGTGAGATGTGAAAAATGACAGCTGTACTACTCATAAGAAGGTGTGGTAAAATGGCAATGTTGAAAATCGGGAGTGCAAATATTGAAAATTCACAAACCTACGAGCGTGCATAGGAACTGCACAACGCACGCTCGTAAAACAGTCATTTTTTGGAATTTTTGCACCAAATTTCCAACATGGGGTTTTTGGAACCCCTTCTCCTGAATGATTTCACTGTCATGGCACTATTCAGGCCCGAAGGGTGATTTTGCGCAGTGACTGCGCAGTGACTGCGAAATCACCCTTCGGGCCTGAATAACACCATGACAGTGACATCATTCATGAGAAGAGGTCCCAAAAACCCCATGCAGAAAATTTGGTGCAAAAATTCCAAAAAATGCCTGAGATATGTAATAAAGTTGAAAACCCTATCTAGTCCATTATACAGCTTACTGGCATTTCCTCAGTTCGCAGTCGGCTTTGAAGAGTGCAGACGTGTTCCCGGTCCACCGAAGATCGTCGCACCAAACTCTGGAGGTAAGTATGGGGTGAGGGGTGGGGTGTGGGGAGGCTGGGTGCGCAGTGGGTGAGTGGGGGTTGTGGGAGGGACTGGGAGATCGCCGTGGGACCGTTTTGATTTACAGGAAAAAAAAAAAACAGATGGCGTGGGATGTTTGCCACGCTGGGGTGGCTCCAGCGTGGCAGAAGATGGCTGGGGGCCGAGGAGCCGACAGGGATTGGGCACCCCTGTCGGGCAAACTCACGCTGGGAGTCGAGGAACCGACGGGGTTGGCACCCGGCCGGCAAACCACGCTGACGTTTGCCACACCGGGGTGGGCCCCAGCATGGCAGAAGGATGACTTGGGGCCGTGGAGCTGATGGGGATTGGGCACCCCCATCAGCAAACAACATTTGCCACGCTGGGGTGGGCTCCCAGCATAGCACCAAAGCTTTGGGGGCAGCATTGACGGGGAGCGCGTGATGAAGGTGGGAGTGGCGTGACACGGTGCTCAGTCTGACAGAGGTGGTTTTGAAGCTTAAGACAACCGCTGTCACACACACAGCTCCTGCACTCCATTGGTGCCAGGACTGCCACGCCTGCTCAATGGAGCACTGGATTGCAAGGGAAAGGCACACCTCCAAAGTGTGCTACTCTCCCAAAATGTTCCTTGCGCATGTGTGCAAGCGAACATAACAAGCATTTGTCAATGCCGAATGTTTGCTTGCTGGCATTGGCAGTGCTAGTGTAGAAGTTACAGAGCTGCGTAATAGGAATGGCAGTGAAGTATTGAACTGAAGCTAACCCCACCACCACCCTGCAGAGAGTGACAGGCAGTGGGTGTGCGTTTAGTCGTCAGGATAACGCCATGCCATTTCACCACACCCCACCTGCAGAGACTGGCTGTGTCACGTGTTCCTTGGGGTCTTTTGCCTCTTATGCGCACCGCATTTCATTAGGAAATATGGTGAGATGGGTGCTATATAGGAGAATGGGTGAAGTTTGGGGCCGAAGAGTCCAAGGCATACCTTGATGCCTCTCAGTGACTGCAGGGTGTGGAATGGTATGAGCATCACAGGCAAGAATCCCAAGTCACACCCCTGATTCCTGTCATTCTCTATAGGGTTGGGCAATTTAGTTGAAAAGCCTAATACCTCAGGCATTCGTTGGTATTTTAACTCCAAATTTTCAACATGTTTGTTTTGTGACCCCACCTCATGAACAAGGGGAATATCAGTTTGGTAGCCGAAAGCTGCTTATGCACAGTGACTATGGGATTTAGCACCACAGGTGCAAAAATATTCCGAACAGGATGTAAAAAATGACAGCTGTACTCTTTCATGGGGAGGTGTAAAAATGGCTATGTTGGAAATGTGTACTGAAAATATTAAAAAAAATGGTGAAGTCACGAGCGTACATAGAAACTGTGCAACGCACACCCGTTATATAATTAGGTTGGGGATATTTTATAGCAGATTGTCAACTCAGGCATTTTGTGCCTCCGATCATGAACAGTGTCACTGTGATTTTCTTTATCTGTGCCGAACAATGATTTCCACAGCGACCACGATCTCTGCACTGAAAGTGTGAAAACACACTGCCATGTTGTGAAAATGGCAGCTGTACTGTTCATAAGGAAGTGTTGAAAATGCCACTAGTGAAAATCTGGACTGAAAATATTACAAAGTCATGAACTAACGAGGATGCGGAAACTGCACAATGCTCACTGTAATATAGTCATTTTATGGACTTTTGTCACTAAATTTTCAACATAGCCATTTTAAGACCAGCTCATGAACAGCGTAACTGTGATTTTCTTAATTTGTCCCAAACATTGCTTTCACACACCAACAGCACCATTGTGTGCTATGTATGATAACACATTTTGGGTGACATATGAAAAATTGCAGCTGTACTGTTCATAAGGAAGTTTAATAAAATGGACATGTTGACAATCTGGAGTGAAAATATTAAATTTGCAAACTTACAAGCATGCATAGGAACTGTGCAACGACCAGAAAAGTCATTTTAGGCATTTTTTCACCAAATTTTCAACATAGCCATTTTAAGACCTCTGCTCATGAACAGTGTCACTGTGGTTTTGTTAATGTGTCCCATACATTGAGTTTGCACACCGACTGCGCCATTGTGCGCTACATGGGCGGAAACACGTTTTGGGCAGGATGTGAAAATGACAGCTGTACTGCTCATAAGGAGGTGTGGAAAATGGCAATGTTGGAAATCTGGAGTGGAAATATTGAAAATTGCAAACCCACGAGCGTAGCGTGGAACTGTGCAACGACACCTGTGAAACAGTAATTTTAGGGATTTTGTCATTAAATTTTCAACATTGCCATTTTAAGATCTCTGCTCATGAACAGTGACACTGTGATTTTCTTAATGTGTCCCATACACTGAGTTTGCACAACGACTGCGCCATTGTGCGCTACATGGGCGGAAACACATTTTGGGTGAGATGTGAAAAATGACAGCTGTACTACTCACAAGAAGGTGTAGAAAATGGCAATGTTGAAAATCTGGAGTGAAATATTGAAAATTAGCAACCTATGAGCGCTATGAACTGCACAACGCGACGTCAGAAACAGTCATTTTTTAGAATTTTTCACCACTTTTCAAATTAGCCATTTCAAGACCTCTGCTCACGAACAGTGTCACTGTGATTTTCTTAATTTGTCCCGTACATTGATTTCGCACACCGACTGCGCCATTCTGCGCTACAAGGGTGGAAACACATTTTGGGTGGGATGTGAAAAATGACAGCTGTACTACTCATAAGAGGGTGTGGTGAAATGGCAATGTTGAAAATCTGGAGTGAAAATATTGAAATTTGAGCGAACTTACGAGCCTGCGTTGAACTGCACAACGCACGCTCGTTAAACAGTCATTTATGGATTGTTAGCACCACCTTTGTCAACAGTTTAGCCCCTTCTCATGATTGATGTCACTGTCATGGTGGTATTCAGTCCTGAAGGGTGATTTGCAGTCACCGCGCAGTCACCGCGCCGAAATCACCTTCGAGCCCGAATAACGCCATATCAGTGACATCATTCATGAGTGAAGGGTCCCAAAACCCCATGTTGAAAATTTGTGCAAAATTCCCAAAACGCCTGAGATATGCACAAAGTTGAACCCTCCTATCTAGCCCATTATACAGCTTACCGGGCATTTCTCAGTTCGCAGGTCGGCTTTGAAGAGTGCAGACGTGTTCCCCGGTCCACCAAGATCGCCGCTACCGGAGTCCGGAGGTAAGTATGGGGTGAGGGGGTGTGGGAGGCTGGGTGCGAGTGGGTGGGTGGTTCGGGAGACGCGTCAGGACCGCTTTTGTTTTACAGGTTACAAAAAAAAAGACTTTGTGGATTGCTTGCCATGCTGGGTGGGCTCCAGCATGGCACAAGGGCTTTGGGTGGTGTTTCAGCCGACAGGGGATTGGGCACCCTCGGCAACAAAATAAAACAAAACTGGAGATTTGCCACGCTGGGGTGGGCTCCCAGCTGGCACAAGGACTTTGAGGGGGGCGACAGCCGACGGGGATTGGGCCCCTGTCAGCAAAATGACTGCCATGTTGGGGTGGGCTCCCAGCGTGGCACCAACTACTGGGGAGGGGTGGGAGGAGACGATGCAGCTCAGCCGGCGAGGATTGGGCACCCGTCGGCTCTCGTGCGCGAGGGGCTCGCTCGCCTGCAGCTGTGGGGAGGGAGCTGCGCGTGAGCAGCTTCTTATTGCTGCTCACCTGTGCAGTCGCTTTCAACTCGGGAGTGCTACTGCATTTTGGAGCGTGTCATAGACAGCTCCAAAATGCATTGGCTTACAGGGGCCCCGCCTGCCAGCACACTGCCTGAATTGGAGGAGGAGGTGACACACCTCCAAAATCTCCGATGATGGCACTATATTTCTTGCACATGTGTGCAAGCAAACATAAAAATGGCAAAACTCAGCATTTTCACTGGAGTGGCAACACTTCTTTGGAATGCATGCTTTCTAGTGGAAATTGCATTGTCACTCAGATCAACCACCATTAGCTGCAGTCTGATTTCCAGGTACCTCATTGGTTCAGCTTGACACACCTCCAGAACCAGTGTATCTCCACAGACCATACCAATATGCTTGATTTGGATTCTGCAGTCAGACATAAAAGTGGACTTCACCAAAGCCTAGGATGTCTCTGCATGCCATCATGGTTCCTTTATCCTCAGTCAAAAAGAAACACTTACATGACATACATGATGCTACCCTCAACCTCACAGTTCAACTAAAAGACTCCACAGTTTGCGTTTATATTCTAAGCTACAACTACTATGATTGTTTAGTGTTCATAGATCCAACCAAAACAGCTTGGCAGAGGCTATTAATTACATGATCACAGCTGATACTGTTGTGCTTCAGCACCCAATGTAATTCATCATTTATCACTACCTTCATCAAATTTATCTCAGTTTAACATTATAACATGTCTCCATATTGTTCAATTACTACCTTGGAGTGTCAAGGTTCATAGACTCCATTCATTCATTCATTCATTCAAGGCTACGCCCTCTACAGCATACTTACTTAACACTCTTGTAACCCACCCACCCCCACTACTTTGCACAGCAAGCTACCTCTTAGTACCCTCAACTGGACACCCAAACTACTTCGGGCACTTTTTGGTACCATCCCTAGCTTTTGGAATCTATATTAGTCTTGTTACTTCTTGAGGTCAGATAGGGGTTGGGGTGTACAAACGTAAATTCACACACAAATGACCAAAATACCCAGGTCCTGAGGAGAGAACTTTTCTTTGTTAGGTCTGTATTTCTGGAGGGGCACTCAGTAATTCCACACAGGAAGCAGTAACATGAATGTCCAAACCAGGTTGGGGTTCCAGAGTGCGACTTTATTCCAAAGTTGGTACACTAAAGCAAAGGTGGACCCCCAAGGTTTACACCTCATAGCACAAGGCAATGGAAGAACAACAGAAATCTGTATAAGACAGAAATTCTACATATCCATATTGCATAGGACCTCGAATTCTCTTCAGTGGCAATGACCTCAGCTGAACACACATTTTCTTCTAGTGGCACTGGCCACAACTGGGCACATTTCCCATATGGCTTAGGACTTTACATTACAGCAATGTGGCAACTGGCCACGATGGAGCACACTGGTGCTCAAAAATAGCACAACCCACACCAGGGGGTAAACTTTTTCTTTAGGCACTGGCTACCATGTGCTGAATAAGCAGGTGCCCTTACGGAACCTGTAGTGCTGAACTGGTCACTCTAGATGGGGGGCTGCCCAACTTTTGCTTCCACGTCCAAACCCAGGTATTCTTTCAGAGTTACGCCTCAAAATGTCTAGTAAAACAGTTAGAAATATACATTCTGGAATGACTTTCACATCCTGCATAAGAAAAACACTACTTCTGAGTGTAGAACTAAAGTCCTGAACAATGTGCCAAGTCTCTCTGGGGACCCCATGATTGTCAGCCAACTTTAAAAACATAAGAGTAGTCTCAACTTAGCACAGAACTGGTGTATATTTTCCTTTATCAGAGTACACCCTCCAAAAAGCAGGTACTTTCCTCTGGGAAGCACAAAGTCAGATTACTCATGGTTGGAAAACAAAACAGGCAGCTTCAAAGTCCTGGATCAAAGTCAGGGGATTGCCCCGTGGATCCATTCTGGTAGTCCTTTTCCATCTCTTCTGGGATGAAAAATCAGGAACTCCTGCTCTAGACAACGGTTTCCACCACTTCTCTTGGCAGGCAGATGTTTCTCAGCACTAGGGTGAGAAAAGAGGCTCTCTTCACAGAGCCCACACTGCAGCTCCTGACTCCTCCAACTGCTCACTACAGACTCTCCACTTAAACTGAACTCAAGATTCTAAAACTCCCCACTCATAGTCAGCTGCCAAGCTTATGTTGCTGCGAGAGTTCTAAGTGACATCACCTCTCTTATCTCAGCTGAGACCAAGTAAACAGAGAGGGAGCAGTTGAAAACCCATTTAACTAGTTATTCACCAACTACCTTCTCTACCTTTATTTATTTATTTATTGAGATCTTGGATTAACACCTTTGAGCAGAAAGCTCTTTTATAGGTTCCACGTCAACTATGACACTAACAAGAATACAGATATGTTCCACAGATACAGATACAGCAAGAAACAATTGAAAACTGTCTATAGGCATAAATTCTAATAATAGTTACACAATCTAAGCATGTTCAGGGTGCAGAGTCAAAACAAAGTCTAACGTTTCACTAAGTAAAGGTAACATAACATGAGGATGCTTGTTTAAAAGGAGAATTGTACAACTAACAACATAGGCAGATAACTGGATTGTGTCTGAGTCAAAGAAAGAAGGAATATCTCGTACCAGTAGAGAGGGACGGGAAGGGAGGAGGAACGTGTAGGGAGGGAGAAGGGAAGCAGAGGTGGGGGGGTAGAAAGGAGATAGAGAGGAGGGAAGGGGAAGAATAGATATGTAGTCAAAGTGGAATAAAGGGGGAGGAGGGGGAGGGAAGGAGAGGTGGAGGAGAGTAGGGAGGACGAGGTGGTGTGGGTAGTGGGGTGATGATGAAGATGTATTAAGGTGATAGAGAGGAAAGAGGTATGGAATGATGGAGGGTCAAAAAGGGAAGAGGAGGTGGAGGGGAGGGAGGTAGGAGGAAAAATAAATAATTTAGGCAGGGGTAGAAAGCCTATGAAAGTGTTAACTTGACTGGGGTCCCAGGAAATGGACAGGAAGTGTAACATTTCACTAATCATAAAGATTGCAGAGATTGCAAATGGTAGGAGCAAGGTAAAGGCAAATTAGCAGTAACACTGACACCAATGGGATTCTAGTAACCCCAGGGGACTGGGTGGTTACACTCATCCCTAGCCAGGTAAATGACTGTCTGCAGTCATTTCTCTACCTGGCACGAAGTCATCCTACCCTCTGTGTTATCTATGGGGAGGGGTGATCAGGCCCTCCCCTACCATATGCCAGGCATAGGCAGGTGACAGTAAAGGCACAGAGGCTGGCTGATAAGATTTCAGCCCCATCCTACGCTCTATCTATGGATATTCAATGGCACCAAAGAGACTGCTTGAAGCATGCCCTAACAGATCAGAACTGAGGTCCCTACTGCAGCCTGTCTATCCCCCAGCCCTCTAGGAAAAATCTATCTGACCAGGCTGCCCACCAGGGAACCTCCCTCCAAGCTCCCAGGGTACCTGAGAACAAAAACAACGAGAAAAACACACATGGCAATGCATTACATTTCCCAAACATTCCCCACAATCTCACACCTGTGAAGGAAAAGCATGTTAATATCCTGTTAACCACAAACAATTCTAAAACTCTAAGAAAAGGGGAACGCGGCTGAGCTCCAGCATCCTCTTCTTTTCTTCTTCAAGAACACCTGCAAGAGAAGAAAACACAAAAAACACATTCTGCATACCACACAGTGCCTAAACCTCCACCTGAACACAAGAGAACCCTCAAAAATATTTTTCTATAAAAGCACAAAAGTGAAAAACAGAAAGCAGACATTTATACAACTCATTTGGGAGCGGCAGTGGGAAGACCGTAAGGGTCCAAACTAGTGACAGAATGCTGTTGCCCATAGGCAGGATCCATTAAGGAGTCTCTCCTGGGCTGGAGTCCGCTGAAGAACAGTCCTGGAACAGGACAGGACCTGTATAGCACTGCAGTCCATGGGGAGAGTCTTTGAGGACAGTCAAACAGTTCTGGGGCAGTCTTCAAGTATAGGGTGTGTTGTGCAAAGTCAGTTAGGTAACAAACATTTGGTCTTATCAGTTCCTGGAAGACTGAAAACAAAGGATCACCTTACTTCTCCAAGCTGAGGACCCTCTCCCTTCAGACCAAGTGGCATCTTAAGATAGAGCTGGTATGATGTCCTCTGGAAAACCAGGCAATAAAACAGGAAAACATCTGGGTTGTTGTCATCCGGAAGGCCAGGTGATGGAAATAGGAAAACACTGCTATGCTAACAAATCTGGATGCAACTGAAGAATCCTGGAATACCAGTAGAGCTGCATCTTCCTCCTCCTTGGATACTGCTGCTGCTGGATGACAGACTCCGGCTGCCACTGCTCACTTCCCTCTAAGCATGCTGTGCATATTCACAGGGAGTGGCACCATTAAGGGTAGCACCACTCAGGGTGAGGTGTGAGAACTATGACACTATCTGGGTGTTCAAAGTTGATGTTGTGGAATGTCTCATTTCCTGCCTTGTCCACAATTTGTGCAGTGTCCATAAACAGAGTTCTGCCCAATTTCCAAAATTTAAGTCGACCATTTATGACTCTGTCCCTTACACATTCTGCTGCACCAAAGTATAAATTCTTGCTTGCCTCTTCCAAAAACCAGGATTTCCTGTTCTGTTCAATTTTCTCCAAGACTCTGCTAGGAAAGGTAGGAAACGACTGTCCATAGTTGGTGTCAGCTCTTCTACATATCAGTCTCTCCTCCTCACTGCTCTTCACAAGTTTGTGGCCCATAGCCCAGCTTGAGGGTATCCAGTCCTGGTTGAGCCAGTGCCACATACTTAAAGAACAAAATAACTTGTCCTCGACCATCTCTGTGGGCAAGTTACTGGAGCCTTCTCCTTCTCTCTCTCTCTGGCTCCTCTGAGGCAAGAGATTGAGGTGACTCATGGGGACCCTTAACATGAAGATACATATCTTCATCCTCCTCCTCCTCTTCTTCCTCACTCAAAATCTGAGCCCAGGAGTGAGCAGATGTCCTCATTCCTGAGACAGTCCACTTCTCACTGGGTGCGGAGGTAGACCCCTCCCAGTTCAGTGTCTCTTGCAGTTCATCCTCCCCTACTAGGCTAGGACTTAGACCATCTTTCCACAGGTCCAAAGATCCTTCCATTGCACTGTTCATCTGGGACACAGGCGTGGAAACCTTTCTCTGTTCCTGCCCTTGCAGTAGATCAACATTGCTCTCTCCTTCTGTGCCACACTCTATGGGGCTTCCCCCAACAGGTTCAACCTGGTGCTGCCTGCTGCTACTTGAATAGTTTCCTACTCTGGTCCATGTGGGAGCCAAACAAAATCGTGATGCCCTCTCTGGCACTGCACCCTTGCTCATACTATGCTTCACAAGGCAATCCGAACAGTGGGGTATCATAAACACATCCCTTCCAGCCTTGAGGTACATAATGCATAATGCATAGTCTCACTGGATAGCTAGGGATTGCTACATCTGGAGGCAACTCTTCACCATAGAAAGTTCTCTCTATTTCTCTTAGTGCTGCCTCCTCCTTGGCGATCATAGCTCAAGCATGATCCAGGTAGTGGAGAGTTCCCGAAGCCATGTCTGAAAGCAAACACATACAAAAGTTTGTTGTTACTGAAAGCTCACTAGTCTCTTTGCTGTCTCACAAAATGGCTCCCTGATGCTTGTGTTTACATTACTGACCCTGCTCTGTAATGGCGGCAGTAGCTCTCACGTACCAAATTTGTTCACTGACTCAAAAGCTGTGTTCCCAGCCCTTATACAGGTTCAGGGCTTGTGGGAGGAGAGGGAGAGATCCAGTGAGTATTGGAGAGGGCAAGTGTGGCCAGGGCCTAACCCCCCAGCCTGGTAGATGCTGGTCTGGGCAGTGTTGGGACTTTGTGTGGACAATCCCATGGGGAGGGTGGCAACCATTTGGAGGTCAGGTTAGGTTATAAGGACTGAAAGGAGAGCAGGAGGTGGAGACAAGAGCAGTGCAACATCTGGAGGCTTAGGGAGTTCCTGGCACCCAAAAGTCCAGATGGAGAAATGGCAGTGGGGCTGTCGCAGTTGTGACAGAGACATAACGGGACCCCTCGGAGGTGGCAGCTCAGAGGAGGTCAGTACTCAGGTGGCATACTGCTGGAGGCAAAGTTTGGAGGAGCTGCACTCTGGGATTTGTTTTTATCGGGCCGGCTGTGCCAGTGTCTGGGGCAGGACCCATGTCAGAGTCATTAAGGAGTGCAGTAAGAAAGTTGTAACTGTAAGGAAGAAGCTGGTTTGCTAATTCTTGGGTTTAAGCCAAGCCACTGCTCAGCCCAGGATGGAGGAGGGACACAGCTTTTGGTCTAGGAATCAAAGCGGTGGCAATGAGGTATTTAGGCTGCAGGTTTACCCGGTGACTGGGTTTGGCTCCAGGATTTTGAGTAAGTAAGGCACTCCCTCGGCATGGTGGGTTGATAGCACTAGCAGGTACTGAGCAGGCAGTGAGCTTTGTTCCGGCTCATTAATCCATGCATGGAGCTAATTTTGGCCAACCCTTTTTGCAGGCCTGGAGGTGATCGAGCTGCCTGGAACTTGGAGCCCTATGTGCCCTCCATTCTTGCATCTCTCAGCCCCACGGAGCTGTTCCATTATTTATTTTTTATGAAATTGTAAATATTTTCTGAGAATTAAAAGTTCTTATATTTGCTCTTACACTGCGTGTGCTGGTTTAGTAACTTAACTACCCAGATTGTTCCCACTAGAAGAAGGATTTCCACCTCTCCTCTCCTCTCCCCTCTTGAGCCTGAACCAATGGTGCAGTGGCATTCTGGATGGCATTATTCTCCCCGATAAGAGAAGGCTGGCTTCCGCTTGAAAGAAAGAAGACTGCTCTGCCAGGTAAAGTCTTTCATCTTGTATGAATGTTGGCGTATTTTTGGGGGAAGCACTTTGGTGCTGTGTCCCCCCCCCCCACACCCCAATTGCTATTACCTTTATGACCCCTAGACAGAAAAGAGGGAGGCGGGGGTTACACACAGTCTCTCAAGCTTGCAGCACTTGAAAGTCTCAAGATCTTACCCCACCAAGGGGGACACCACAGGCTAGCACTATACTGTGTCACCACTGCAAAACTCACTTGAAGGCTGCAAACCATTTCTCTCTGCAGCAAATCTCTCTCTCCTTCCCTCTCTTCTGTCAGGCTGGAGACTCCACAATTCTCCCGCAGCAGCAAAATACCAATCTCTCCCTTGCTCTTCACTATGCGGGCTTTCCGGGCTCTTTCTCTGCTTGTAACAGGCTGTGCCCAAAGTGGCCGTGAAGTCCTGAGTGCAGGCTGTGGGCTGGATAGCCCCTTCACAGTCTCTCCTACACTGCTACCTCTCAGCAGTTCCAAACCAAATCCTGTTTTGGTGGGCAAAACAGCAGTATTTAGAGTTTTGAAACAGTCCCTCTCTGATTGGCCACTGCTTGCCTGTTTTTTTCAGTCACCTCTCACCTTTCACCCAGCAGCCCCATTTCCTTCTTAAGTCCTTGAGGCTGCCATGTTTATTTACTTTTCCATTTCGCACAGTTCTTCCCCCATATTTTAGTATAAAGTCCTTAGAGCTGGAACCCTCATGATCATTCCCCGGGGGCATTCTGCTCTCAATTCCCCCAATCCCAGGCTCCGCTGCCTGCCCTGGAGCAGGGGATGTATAGTAGTTAATACCGGCTGTGGCCATACCCACACCAGCTGAGTCATGACTCCATTAAATTTCGACCCCCAGCAGCCGAGCATGAGCAGTAAGAGGCAGGCCGCCATCTTGATTGTGCACTTTTGGTCCATTGCATTCTGCAGCTCCCAGAACTGTTTTTCTGCCCCGTTCTCCCCCAAGAGGCACTTAACATTTGGCACTCAGCCCCCAGCTGTACATGGGGCCATTACACAAGGAACTTCAGCAGCCACAGCCTTCCAAAGCCTTCCTGGAGCCACTAGAGGATGCTTGCGGAAGAGCAGGGCTGTAGCCAGCTCAAGGTAAGCCCAATTGGAGAGCTTACACATAGATTCAGAGACACTTGCAGCAGAACAAGGCCTATTTGACCATCCATTCTGCCCACCTTACCTAACTTCTCTGTGCTGGCCCTAGTTACCATCCCACACCTTAATTTCTAACCCCCTTCTGACTAAGCTCATGTGCCTGCTCCATCCCTAGCTTAAAACTGCTTACCAATTTGGCCTTTAACACTTGTTGGGACAGTTCGTTCAACTTGTCCACCACTCTTTCTGTGAAAATGTGCTTGCAGGCATCTTCCTTGAATGCAGATGTCTTTCTTGAATCTCCCTCCTGCTAGATGAAGTGAGTTACCCCTTAGGTGTCTACCCTGTTCATCCCATGCAGGTACCTGTACATTTCTATCATGTCACCTGTTTTGCATCTCTTCTCAAGAGTGTACTTGTCCAAGTCCTGCAGCCTCTCTTCAGATGACTTGCCCCCTAGTCCCCGGAGCATCTTGCTTTCCCTGCACTGTAGTGCTTCCACTTTGTTGCATTATTTCCTAAGGTGTGAGCTCCAGTACCTCGCACAGTACCCGAGATGTGGTCTCCCAATTACCTGTATTGTGGGAGGATCACCCCCCGACATCTGCTGCTTATCCTCCTCGTTACACATCGCAATATCCTGTTTGCCTTCCCCACAGCTCCAGTGTGTTGTGACTTTTCAGACTGTCGGATATCATGACTCTAGGTCCTTTTTCTCCATGATTCTTTCCAGCACCAGCACCACCCCATTTCATACTGCACTCGTGTTCCTCTTCCCAGTGCGCATCATCTTACATTTCTTTGCATCAAAACACAACTGCCAGATCTTTGACCAGTTCTCTAACTTGCACAGATCCTCCCTGAGTGAGTACCCTGATTCATTCCCCTTTATCAACCCTTGCACTGATCTTTGTTTCATCTGCGAAGAGGCAGACCTTGCCCTTAATGGCTTTCATTATGTCACAAATCAACACACTGAAAAGGACAGGGTTCAGCACCGACCCCTGAGGTACTCCACTTGCAACCTCTTTCTAAGAACTCCCCATTTACTATGACCCTTTGCGTCCTTCCCCTCAGCCAGCTTTCCACCCAAGCCAACAATTTTTCCTCTACCCCTAAGTCCCTTAGCTTCTTGATCATGCTCCTGTGGGGGATTGAATCAGAGGCCTTGCTGAAATCTAAGTACACTTTATTGACTGCCTGTCCTGTATCAGCCGCTTTTGCAACCCAGTCAAAAAAATTAATTACCTTCATCTGGCAAGACCTCTCTTTCATAAATCCATGCTGCCTGGGGTCTTGTAACCCATTTCCCTCCAGGATGTCCATCAGTTCCTTCCTCAGTATGTACTCCATTACCTTTCTCACTGTAGACGATAGACTGACTGATTTATAGTTCCCTGACTCAGCTTTCCTTCCGCCATTGCGCAGCACTGTTCCATGTCTGCTGTCCTCCAGTCCCAAGGGACCACCCCTGTAGCCTGCAAGCAACTGAATATGTCTGCAAGTGGCACTGCTATCACTTGCACAGCCTTCTTGAGCATCCTAGGGTACAAGCCATCAGGTTCCATGGATTTATTTACTTTCAACTCTTTTCGTTTTTCCAACACCTTTTCCTCCATTATTTTGCCCATGCTGCTTGTGCACCCCCCTTCCCTCTTTACTCCACATTCCAGCAGTGGACCTTCCTTCTCCCTTGGAAATACTGAACAAAACTATTTGTTAAACATCTCTACTTTTCCTTAGCCCTCAACCCCCAAGATTTACTTTCTCTTAAGCCTCACTAGTTTCCCTTTAACCTTTCACCTCTCCCAGATGAATCTAAAGAAGGCCTTTTTTCACTTACTTCACCCCCACTGCTAGCCTGAGTTCTTTCTCTGCCTTGGTCTCCCTAACTATCTTAAGCTACCATCGCTGCCTCAAGACACTCTGCTATCCTCCATCTTTGACTTCCTGTGCACCAAAGTGGAAGTGGGAGCAGTTAGGAAGGAATAAACATAGGGATTTTGGTGGGAGTGCCTTGTTCTGGGATTTGTTTGTATTTGGTGTTAGAGGTCATGACATGATGCCCAGGCTGGGAGTAAGGTACTGCCTAGAAACCTTGTCTGACAGCAAGAAGCCAGTGCCACACCTCTCTTAGAGAGATGAGGACTGGAGGGAGGCTCAGTGGTATCCACATTAGCAGATAGGGTATATGGGTGTAAGCCCCCTCTCGCTGATGGGGGCTTATGAGTAAGTAGGGACCCCCACCTTTGGTGTTTCTCCCCCCGGTGAAGGTTTAGTAGGTAGTTGCGGGGGGGGACATAATTCTGGGCTATACTTCAAATTGCCACTAGAGGCAAGTTTGGAACCCATAATAGCAGGGGGCGTGGGAAAAGGAGGAGAGGCTGGCTTGGAGATGGCAGGACATCTCTGCTCATGGCACCCTGTACAGACTAACAGGCATCAGAGGTGTAACTTTGGCTCGCCAGCAGTAATGCTCATGCCATCCCCCCCACCCTGAAGCCAGTGACAGGCATTGAGGTGTGCCTTGCACTCTTCAGCCCCAGACTTCACCCCATTCTCCTGTACTGCACCCTTTTTAGCGTATGTCCTTATGAAATGGGGTGACTGTGAAGCTGAACATACCAAGGCACACCTCAACACTTGTCAGTGTCTACAGGATAGGGTGAGGTGAAATGCCATGAGCATTATGGGCAATGACCCACGGGCACACCCTAGTGCCTGTCCATCTCTGCAGGGTGGAGGTGGGGTTGGTGTGAGTTCAGTACTTCACTGCCATTCCTATTCTGCATCTGTCTAACTCCTGCACATCCAATGCTAATATCAGCAAGCAAACATTCAGCATTGACAAATGCTTGTATTTATTAGGCACCCTTCCCCAAAGGCTCTGTACCCTGTAAAAGGATGACAACAGACAGTATTAGTAGCGTTATTTATAAAGGGACCTTCCCCAAAGGTTTTGGGCCCTGTACTGAGATAGCAGGAGTCAGTAATAGTAGCTTAATTCATAAGGTGTCATTCACCAAAGGCTCAGGGCACTGTACAGGGATGACAAGGGAGCTTTATTAAAAAGGTGCCATCCCTGAAGGCTCAGAGTTCCATACAGAGATGGCAAGTGACAACAGTGGTAACTTTATTTATAAGATGCCCTTGGGCAAAAGCTCAGGGCACAGTACAGAGAGGACAAGGTACAGTAGTAGTAGTAGTTTACTTTATCAGGCATCCATCCCCAAAGTTTCAGGGAACTGTACTGAGATGACAAGGAACAGTAGTAGTAGTAGCGTTAGATATATGGACCCCTTCCTCAATGGCTCAGGACACAGTACAGTTGAAAAGGGACAGCAGTGGTAGCTTAATTTATAACTCCCCCTTTCCCAAAGGATGAGGACACGGTACAGAGATGACTAGGGAGAGTAGGATTAGCTTTATGTAGAAGGTGCCGTCCCACGAAGACTAAGGACACAGTACAGACATGACACTGGTTAGCAGTCGTAGCTTTATTTTATTTATTTATTTATTTATTTAAGAGTTTAACCAGGCAGGCATACTGAGAGGAGAACCACTCATTTCCAAATGTGACCTGGAGGAAGTAGGGTTCAGGGTACAATGATTACATATGGTGCAGTATATACATTATAGAGAGCAGTCATCTATGGCAAAAATGACCCTAATCGTGCAGCAGTAGATTATAGCCTTGGTTAGCGGGTGTAAGGTAGCACAGGATGACAAATTACATGCGGTACAGGATATACAGTTTTTTGACTGCTAGCAGATTTGTAGTGAGGGCCAGGGGGATCAACAGCAGCAAAGAGACAGGAGTAGCAAGATAGATCAGAAATGGCAGAGAAGATGGGCAGTTGGCACCCAGCATAGCCAGTATAATCGTGACAAGAGGGCTTTGGGCTACTGGTAGCTAGGAGCAGGTGCATGTGGAGGCGAAATGTGTGCGGAGGAGTGGGTTGAGGTGCCTGGGGGTTGTGGAGCACCTGATGTCTGCAGGTAAGTCCTTCCATAATTTAGGCATGCGATATTTGAAAGGAGATTGGTCTTTGGATGTGCACATGTATGGGACTTGGAGAAGCCTGGAGTCAGTGCTTCTGAGGGAGTAGGCCAGGGAAGGCAGAGCCGATATGTAGGAACCAAGATAAGGGGGGGGGGGGGACTGGGACCAGAATTTGGCAATGACTCTGGAGCAGTGGATCTGTCTGTGGTCCAGGAGTGAGGGCAGGGCTAGGGAGCTTTATAGGTCACAGTGGAGGGTCAATGGTGGGAAATCCAGGATGAAGCGACAGAAAAAGTGGAAAAGTGTGTCCAGGCTTGCCAGGGTGGATGGGGGTGCAGTGCCATAGACAACGTCGTCATAGTCCAGTAACGAGAGAATCATCTTTTGTACAATTTCCTTGTGGACCGGAGTGGGCAAGCATCCCTTGTTGCGAAAAAGAGCTCTGAGTTTGGGGTGGAGCATCTTGTGTAAAGATTCGATGTGTGTTGGGAAGTCTAGGTATTGGTCAAGCCAAACCCCAGGTATCTGAATGAGGTGCGGACTCAAGGGGGGACCCGTTTAGGGTAAGGAATGAGGGGCGGGTGGCTTGGCGGGAAAGGCGTGACTGTGAGCCAAAAGTTAGAGACACTTTTTTTGCATTTAGGATTAGTTGGTTGGACTGGAACCAGTGCTGTACCATGTTGAAGTCCTGCTGTAGCACATTGGGCACTATTCCGATGGATGGGCCTGAGGCGTACAGTACAGTGTCATCCACGTACATATGGATAGATGAATGTGTGCAGGCCGATGGGAGATCATTCAGGAATACTGAGAAAAGTAACAGGCCCAGGACTGAGCCTTGGGGGAACCCCATAGCGACTGGGAGGGAGGGAGGTAGAGATGTGGGGGCCGATTTTCACCGATTGGAGTCTGCCTACCAGATAAGCATGAAACCAACTTCTGGCATGGCTAGAGAGGCTGGCATCATTTAAGAAACATAGAATTTGACGGCAGATAAGGACCGCTTGGCCCACCTAGTCTGCCCATTTTCCTATCTAACAGATAAGCTGCAGATCCTAGTTAACCAACAGCTTACGTCTTAGCTTAGTTTGGCTAGTAGCATAGGGTGGGAGACAGCATCAAATGTCTTGGCCAGGTCTATGAAAATGGCCGAGGTGATATGGCCTTTGTCCATTCCTGTGAGGATGTCAGTCAGTGAGCCTTAATAGGGAGGTGATAGTAGAGTGTGATTTCCAGAAACCAGACTTATAGGGGGAGAAGAAGGAGGCTGTGTCTAGCTATTGGGAGAGTTGGGCAAGAGCAAGGTGTTCCTGAATTTTGGCCAGAATTGAGAGTCAGGTTTATGGTAACAGGTTGCTTTTGGCTTCAAAGAAGAGGCTAGAAGGGGAAGGAATCAGATTCATTTCAGTGCAGTAGCTGCTCCTTCCTGCTTTTAAATTGCTTCTTGTGGATTTCACTTGGTAACGGGTGAATTTTTCTTACTACTTCTAAGGAGCTAACGGGAAATTGTTTTGGGCCTGTTGAAATTTTGAAACCTATTTTGGTGTGTTTTTAAAGAGCTGCTGACACTGCAAAACAAAACTTTGAAAAACATGATATTGAGGTATAATTCAGTTTGCATTCCATATATATTCTATAGATTTTTCCTGCACATTACTTATTACTGAGGAAATCTGCATGAATACTGGGGGAGGGATATTCAGACTGTGCCAGGCTGTGGCGCAAGCTTGAGCATAGCGCAACTGGGATGCACCAGGGCAGTGACAGGGTGATATTCAATGGTGCTGCGCCATGGCTCAGCACCGTTGAATATGGTGGGATGTGCCAGCGCAAGTGCCATTGCGCTAGGTGCAGCAACTGCAATATTTTCAGCGGTGGTTATGCAAATGGAGCCATAATGCATGCAAGCTGCAAATGGGGCCATTTGCATGCCATTATGGCCCCATTTACATGCAGGTGCACCGATCCCCAGCAACTTGCACCTGGCGCCCCGCCAGGCTGCAGCCGTCGGGGACCGACGCCCCCTGCCCCTTGGCGGTCAACGCGCCCCAACGCCTGATAGTGGGCATTCAATTAATTAAACTCCCTGGTAGTCCAGTGGACCCGAGCCCACAGCCTGATCATGAGCTTTCAGTAAATTGAATAACCCTGGTGGTCCAGTGGACTCGATCCAGCAGCCGGATTGTGGGCTTTCAGTACAATGAATAACCATGGTGGTCCAGCGGTACCCACCTCCCAACCCACCCACTCAGCCCCGCCACCCCACTCCCCCCAGTCAGCAGCGGGTGGCAGCACCCCACCGCAAGCTGCCCGCCCGCCTGGCTGACTGACAGTGTGAGCCAATGGGTGTGCAGACTGTACTATACTACACAGTCAAAAATGTGAATGAATGATTCATTCACATTTTGGGACTAATGATACAACTCGATCTGCATGCCCGATATTGCCATGCTGTGGACCAATGGGCATACGCCATACCGTACGCTGTCAATCGCAGGGGCCAGGCGGCTTGCGGGTGGGGTGCGTGCTGCCCGCCGCTGACTGGGGGGGGTGGCCGGACTGAGTGGGTGGGTTGGGAGGGGTACCACCGCCACCATGGTTATTCAATTTACTGAAAGCCTGCAATTGGGCTGTAGGATCCGGTCCACTTACCATCAGGGATATCAACATAATGAAAGTCTGCATATGGGCATAGGGGGGTGACCGCTATGGACAGTGCTGCCGCAGCTCTGGTAGCCACCCACAGCTGGTGGCTGCTGTGTTGCACCCTGCATTATGGCAGCTCACCCGTGGGTGGCCTTCTGCTGCTCCATTTATTTCTGGCTTAACTGTATGCAGCACATGTAGGGGTTGCGCCTGCATATTTTCAGCACATCCTGAGCTGAATATCGGGATGTTCAAGATATGCATGGGCACGCCCCCCCCCCCCACTTGTACAGCATACATTACTGATGCGCCCCGGCCACATCGAGATTTATGCCTGGCACTGTCCCCATTTGAATATCGCACCAGGGTGCATCAGTGGGTTGCGCATGGCGCACCCCAGTTGCGCCATGCGCAACCCTTTTGAATATACCACCCATGATCTTTATACCTTAGATCTCAACTCCTCTTTAGCTTACTGCCTACTTCAAGTCATAATCCTGTGTTGTGACATTGCAGTCTGTTGCCATGGGAGTAACTGTGATGTCTCAGGCAGTACATGATGGTCTCAGGTAGAGAGAAAGCAACAGGAATAGATTAACGCTTCAGGGGCAAATGTCCTGTTTTCATGCAAATTACATCAGTAATAAATAATGGGGAGGAGAAATACAGAACTAATGTGAAATACAAGATAAACTGTGTCTAAATATTATGCTATGTTAAAGTTCTCCTGAAGGCGTCAGCGGCTCTTTAAGTGGGGCTGTTATTTCTTGTTGTTTCACTTGGTAGCAGGCTGAGTTTTTCTTACTTCTTAAAAGGGGCTAGCAGGGAACTGTTCTGGAGCTGTTGAAACTTTTAAACCTATTTTGGTGTGCTTTAAGTGGGGCTGTTATTTCTTTAAATTTGAGGACCGTTTCTTCTGATTTCAAACCTATTTTGGTGTGCTTTTGGTGGGGCTGTTTCTTTGGATTGGAAACCTATGTCTTCAAATTTCAAGCCTATTTTGGGCTGTTGTTGGTGAGGCTGTTGTTTCTTTGAATTGGAGACCTGTTTCTTCTGGTATCAAACCTATTTGTTTTGTGCTTTTAGTGAGGTTGTGATTTTGCTGTCCTCACTTGCTGCAAAGTTTAGGGCACAGTGGGGGAGGGGTGCTAATTGTATGGCATGGGGCCTTAGCTACCTGATTGTTTCTGGAGGGCACGATCTTGGTCCTACCCACCATGCCCCTCACCCACCTGCCCCAGGCACATCATTTCCTTTATATCAGGGGTTCTAACATCACTTCCCCAAAAGGGCAAAGGACATGCACCTGTCATAGCAGAAACAGACATCCAGAGAAGAAACAGCAGCAAGTGAAGAGGTGACTGCTATCTTCAGGGAAGGGAAGTAACTGCAACACAAAGTGCTTTCATTTCTAACTGTTTGCATTGATGATTGCATTGTGAAAAGGAGAGATAGGAGATAAAAGGAGGCTGTGCAATAGTTGATTACAGTTTCTTTTTGGGTGTGGACAGGAGGGATAGAAACGTAAAAGGTAGCTGCTCAGTCTATCTAAAGTGTATGACAAAGGGGTAAAGAAAACTTAGAAAAGGAGAAGAATGTTTTGCAATGATAGGGGGAGAGGGAAGACTTGGGGGATCATTAGGTATCCTTCATCTGGAAGGGTGGGGGGGTTGCTGGTGGGCGACGAGAGCAATGGGTAGGGTGGGAGGCTGCAACAACTGTGGTGCACCAATCTTTCTAAATATTGTGTGGAGGGTGGGGGGATATTTAGTGTGCAACCAAATAGGAAAACTTAAAAAGGAGATCAAGGGTCTGCAGGAGGAGCTAAGACAGGCAAGGCAGACCACAGGAGGTTATAGCCCAACACTGGAAGAAGGGGGGAGGTCAGTTTGGGCCAACAGGGGGAGGAGAGGGTCAGAAGAAGGGAAGCAGAGACAGAGGGACCCAGGCCAAGGGGAATGGTGTCAGGGAACCCAGGTCAAGGAAAAAAGACAACAGGAAGGAGGAGAAAGAGACTGATGGGGGAGGAGGAGAAGTGGCAACAGTAATGGAGTCAAAAGGAAGAAACAGGCTAGTATGAGGAGGGAGGAAGCAGTCATAGGAGAAGAGTCTTCAGAAAATCATTTTGTAGTGCTGGAGGGAAAGGAGGAAGAGGGAAGTGATGAAATTGGAGGAGTAATTGATAGAAGTCTGGATGAAACTGGAGAGGGGGAAGTTCTGCTGGGGAAATCACAACAGGAGCAGGAGGGGGGACTACTGTTCAGGAGGAAGAGGAGGAGGAGGAGCTGGGAGTGAGAGGTGGGGAGGAAGGTAAGCAAGCAGGTGGTAAGAGGGGTGAAATCTTAGTGCTGGGGAACTGAATACTAAGAGGAGACAGGTGGGGTAGCAAAGGGGAGAGGCATAGTCGCATTTGGGTGGAGGCCATGCTGGGAATGACAGCGGAAAGGGTGGGACAATCTGTTCTAAAATATGCTACAAGGGATAGGGAGAAGCCTCATTTAATTATAGATCTGGGGACAAACGACCTGGCTGACAGGATGGTAGATATAGTCCAGAGGAGGTTTGAGGAACTCGGACAATTATGTGAGGGGGCAGGAAGATCAGTAACTTTCTCAGAGATACTTCCAGTGCCCAGGGCAAGCACAGTGGGAAAGCTGAGAATAGAGGAATTTAATGGATGGCTAAGAACCTGGTGTCATTCTGAAGGATATGGGCTGTTGGGGTAGGGGAGGGAACTTGGAGGACAGTAGTCTCTATGTCAAGGACAGACTACACTTGAGTGAGGAGGGAAAGAAAGTGTTGAAACAGAGGATGGAGCAGTACATAGAGGTAGTTGGGAATTTAAACTAGGAGTATGGGGTGGCAAGTGGGCAAGAGACATGCAGAGACCACAGGTTGGGAAGCCATATGAGCTTACCCCCATAACAGTGACAAAGGACAAAGGGCAAGTACTATTGGAGATGCTAGTAAAGGAGGGCAGGAGGGGATAGGGGGAAGGGGGGAAGGGGTAGAAGGTGGTCACCCTGAATGCTAGGAGTCTTGGAAAGAAAACTGTAGAGCTGCAGACTCTCATGGCAGAGGGGGAGGTGGACATGGTGGCCATCACCGAAACATGGGCCACCCAATACAATGACTGGGATCTGCTGATACCAGGATACAGGATATTTTGTAGGGATAGAGTGAATGGGAAAGGAGGGGGTGGCACTATATGTGAGGGAAGGATTGAAGTGTGTATGAGAGAAAGGGAAGGAGGATAGTACCAAGTCACTATGGATGCAAATCCAGGATTCCAAGAACAGGACTCTCAGGATGGGAGTGGTGTACAGGCTGCACTCTCAGACAGAGGAGTTAGACAGGGAACTAGCAGGACAGATCAGGAGGACCTGCGAGAAGGGTAGTGTGGTAATCATGGGGGACTTCAAGATGCCAGGAGTGGATTGGAGTGCCCCAACAACCAGGAATAGAAGGAATCAGGTACTGCTGGATACCTTCCAGGACAGCTTCCTGATGCAAATGTCAGCGAACCAACCAGGTTAGGGAATACCCTTGACCTAGTGCTAACAAATGGTGAGTTTGTGAGGGAACTGAGGGAGGAAGAACCACTGGTGGGGTGTGACCACCACTCAGTATGGTTCACTTTGGATATGGGTAAGGAAGGAGCGGAATCTGGCAAAAGGGTGCTGGACTTCAGAAGGGCTGACTTCGGGAGGATGGGGGAAGTGGTAAAAGGGTATCGGCCAGAATTCAGCCTAGTATAGGCACTAACCAGAAGTGGGAGCTCATAAAACTCGGGATAGTGCAGGCAAACAGAACCTGCCGCAAGGGCCAGAGCAAGAAGGCTAAGGTAAAGAAACTTAGCTGTGTGAGCAAGGAGGTCATGGAAAAGGGAAGGAGCAAAAGATCTGCATTTAGGAGGTACAAAAAAACAGGTAGGGCGGGAGGACAGGGAGGAGTACCTGAAGGAATTGAAGGAGCTGGCAAGGGCAGTAAGGGCAGCCAAGGTGTCTAAGGAGCTCAGGCAGGTGCAAGGTATTAAGAAGGGGGAGAAGGACTTCTTCAGGTACATCAGGGTGAAAAGGAGCTGTAAGGACTAAATAGTAAGGATTAGAAAGGAGGGTGGGTGGGTGGGTGGAAGCAGGGAGTGATAAGGCAGACGCTAGTAAATGATTACTTCTGCTTGGTATTTACTAAGGAGAAGGGGAGAGGATATCCAAGGAGGGAGGGAGGGATGGCAGAAACAGAGGGGGAGGGGTGATAGGCGGGGAACTCGGGGAGGGCAGGGTTCTGGAGGGTTTGAGGGCACTGAGGGTGGACAAGGCGCCAGGCCCAGATGGCATCCACCCCAGGGTACTGAAGGAGCTGGCAGAGGTCCTTGCAGGACCTTTGGCAGACCTATTTAATGCCTCACTACATTCGGGGTGTGTACCTCAGGATTGGAGGATGGCTCATGTGGTGCCGCTCCACAAGAGAGGCCCCAAAGATGAACCGGGAAACTATTGACTGGTGAGCCTCACATCCATCGTGGGTAAGCCGATGGAAACTGTCCTGAAGGAAAGGCTGGTGGCCCTCCCAAAGGCTAAAGGACTATAGGACAGTAGACAGCATGGCTTCATAAGTGGCAGATCCTGCCAAACCAACCTGGTGGAGTTCTATGACTGGGTGACTAGGCAATTGGATGGGGGCCATGCAGTAGATGTCCTGTACCTGGGCTTCAGTAAGGCATTCGACTCGGTGCCGCATGGGAGGCTGGGAAGTAAGTTAGAAGGCACAGGGGCAGGTGCAAAGCTGGTGAGATGAGTAGGGAACTGGCTTCAGTGAAGGCAACAGAGGGTGCTGGTGGGTGGGGAGTTCTCATCCCCAAGAGTAGTGACGAGCGGTGTTCCACAGGGCTCAGTGTTGGGACCAGTGTTTGTTTAGGATATTCATTGCAGACATATCATGGAACATCAAGAGCAAGATCAGTCTGTTTGCTGATGACACCAAGATGGGAGCAGTGGTGGATGACCTGGGGGATGGCGGGGGTTGCTGGATGATCTGGAAAAGCTGGAAACCTGGTCAGACACCTGGCAACTGGGGTTCAATGACAAAAAATGCAAGATGCTGCATTTTGGGGTGAAAAACCCAAGGAGGAGTTACCAGCTGGGGGGGAATGCAGCTAGCTGAGACAGAGGAGGATAAGGATCTGGGAGTGCTCATTGCGGGGTCAGTGAACAACTCAGTACAATGTAGGAAGGCAGCTGCAGAGGCCAACAAAATGCTGGGTTGCATTGCAAGGGGTATATCCTTGAGGAGGGGAAAGGTGATTCTGCCACTGTATAGATGTAACCCCCCCACCAATTTGGGGTTTACCTTAATGTCTTCCTGGGCTCCTTCCATGCCCACTGCCAGGCTGACGTCCTGTAGAGGTAGTAGATCTAGGGGTATCTGTTTGCTTCTGTTCCTTTATATGAGAGTGCCATGCTGAGCCTCCACACCTGTCCATTTAAGAGTCTAGCTAACATGTGTATAGTGAATGGTCTGGGCTGGGTCAGAGTGATTTAAGGCTTGCGACCGGCCAGGGGCCGCTCTAATTTGCTCCACTGTACAGTCGATAATGGTGAAGAGGAAGCCTGAATGGAAACTGTACTTGTTTACTTCTAACATACTGTTATATTTGAATTAGAGAAGTTTATTTAACCTGCTTTCCTTGCAGTTGCCTTTCTGAATGGGAGCCACCGTGTTAGGTCTGGGACTTCCAGTAAATGGACCAATAGGACTCAGGGGACCTCAAAGGATCCTTAGCACAAGTGTCTCATGGGAAGGAAAAACTGCAGTTTTTAGGTTGGTGCCTAAACTGAATTGAAGGGGGAGTCCAACTTGTGACTGACAGCTTCCCCAGACAACCTGAACTCTGGATTCCAAGGGAAATCCCCAGAACTGTAAGAGACAGCGGGCCAGTTAGAGCTCGAACTTGAGGAGTGACCAGCTCGAGTTTTCGAGCAGCGGCTCCCTGAACGGAGCAGAGGAAAATCGGTGGGAAGAAACCTAACCTGCCTCCCTGCCACTATTTCTCCTGCATTGGACTGCCTGATTGCAGAAGTCGGAACCATCCGATCTATGGCAGAAAGTATCAGAGAGTTTAAAAGCACTGCATGTGAGTTTGAACCGAAGACTGGCTCCTGTAATGCGTTTGGCCCAGCCAGTGTGAGAGACTGAAATTGGATAGAGAGATTTGCTCAGTAAACAACAGTCGATCTGTGAAAAGTTAATGCTGTTTGATTAAAATGTGCTGAATGTTCCCTGTGGGTCGAAACCTGCCTGTTCACAACCCATTTGCTATGCCAGCTGGAGGCTTCAACAGCAAACCAAAATGAACATAGCCTACATGCTCATTGCGCCTGGGTCTTTGCCAATCTGTCCCAGACCAACTGCCTTGCACCAGAGACTGTCTTCGGTGAGAGACCGGCTTTGGAGATCCAGCCCCTATGCAGAAACAACTCGGAAGTTGTGGCCACCTGGAGGGAAAGGCCATGAAGAAGGAGGTGTGTCGTCATGGCACTGCTTCCCCATGCTCATCTGTGTACAACACGAGGTCTCCATATCACCTGCATCATCACAGCCAACTTGTAGCTTGAGTACAAGCAGGGTAGCTCCCTGCAACAAGTCACTTACTATGATACCATCTGATTTCTTTTTTAAATTTCTGAGTTTCAAGAGATTGGACCAACTGGCCAGGATTACAAATAATCATCTTGTTGTTGTGCAGGCTAACTACCTTTTCTTCCCATAAGGCCCCCAACATCAGCTACAATGCCGGCTACCCCCGGGCAACGCCTCTGACTAAGCAGCTTTCCATCCTGGGTACGCAGTGTTGTAGAACTCTATTTGGGACATAAAAGTGCATACCAAGGACCTGAATCAAATCAGAGTACTAGTCATTTAACTAAATTCACACCCCCTTCCTTGTTCAAGACCCCTAAATAAATCTGATTGTTATTTCATGTTTAACCTGTCTTCTGTGCATATCTTTGGTGGGTCACAGTACCAAAGGTGAGTATTTGATTGCTAACTTTGTTTTTTCAGGGGTGTCCAGGGCATTTACTAATGGCCAGATCCTGGTGATAAGCGTGAAGGGTGTGTGCATGTTATTCATGCAAATTGCTGACTGTGTGTTAACTGTTGTTAAAGATACAAAGCCACTAAGAGGGTTGGAGGGTGGTTATAGCTTCCCAGAAGGCTGTAACAGGTTAAACAGACACCCCCATTACTGTTACTCTGTGTGAAGGCATCTAAATACAGAATCCAGGCCCCTCAACCTGTGGTCAGAAATACAGGCACGGGTAGTAACCTTAGGGATAGTGCCAATTAGGGGTTATATCTTGGAGGCACCGCTAGGATTAGCACCCCCTAGTGGATGAAACCCTCATTGCAGTCAATTATAGAATTGGCGGAAAAACAAGCCACCCATTTTGTTTCCGGCACTCTCAAGGGGCGTGCCTAAGTTATGAATGGCATCTTTTCTGGAATTACCCCTACCCCCAGCAGGGAGGAGGATGATTGGGAGACCTGGAAAGAACAGGGCGACAAAGATGATCCAGGGGCTGGGGGACTCACCATATGAGAGGAGGCTGCGGGAACTGAACATGTACTCGCTAGAGGGGAGGAGAGGAGGGACAGGGGTGATATGATTGAAACCTTCAAGTACATGAAAGGAATAAACAAGACAGGTATGGAGGGGCTGTTCAAAGTAATGGAGGGGAGGGAAGGTTCAGGAGGGAGAGTCCAGAGGGAGTATTGCTAAGATCAAAGGGGATAAGGGGGCGTGTGAGGAGGAGGAGGACCATGTTAAAGCATCTATCCTAAATAGATACTTCCGCTCAGTATTTACTGAAGAGAAGGTAGGACAGGGCCCACAGTTCAGCACCATGGACACAGGGGGGAAGGAGGTGTGCACTAGTCCCTTCACAAAAGAAAGGGTCCTACTAGAGCTCGATAAGCTCAGGGAGGACAAGACAATGGGACCTGATGGCATACATCCCAGGGTACTAAAGGAGCTAAGGGTGGAACTAGCAGAGCCATTATAAGAGCTGTTTAATAAGTCTCTGAGCACAGGAGAGGTCCCAGAAGAATGGAGAAGGGCTCATGTGATCCCGCTCCACAAGAGTGGTAGCAGGGAGGAGGCAGGGAAATACAGACCAGTCAGTCTTACCTTAGTAGTGGGCAAGATTATGGAGATACTTCTTAAGAAAAGGATAGTGCAACACCTGGAATCCATAGGAGTACAAGATCCAAGACAGCATGGGTTTACAAAAGGAAGGTCCTGTCAGACTAATCTCATAGATTTCTTTGACTGGGTAACCAGAGTGGTGGACCAAGGGGGAGCAATTGATGTCTCTTACCTTGACGTCGGCAAAGCTTTCGATACTGTTCCAAATAGAAGATTGATTAATAAGCTGGGTAGGCTAGGGGTGGGTCAGACATTGGTCAACTGGGTGGCAAACTGGTTGACGGGCAGAAAACAGAGAGTGGTGGTAAATGGTATACAGTCAGAAGAGATGCAAGTCATAAGTGGGCTACCTCAGGGCTCAGTCCTGGGGCCAGTCCTCTTCAATATCTTCATCAGTGACATTGTAGATGGACTGAAGGGTAAGGTTTGTCTGTTTGGAGATGACACCAAGATCTGCAACACAGTAGATGATCCAGATGGGGTGGGCAGAATGAAAAGAGATCTGGATAAACTAGCAAAATGGTCAGAAGAGTGGCAACTAGGGTTTAACGCAAAGAAGTGCAAGATCATGCACATAGGGAAGAGAAACCCTGAAGCCACCTATACGCTGGGTGGGGAGTTGCTGTCAGTCACAAGGGAAGAAAGAGACTTGAGCGTCATCATCACCAATGACCTGAAATCATCCAAGCAGACCTCTAAAGCAGTAGGTAAGGCTAAGGGGATGTTAGGGTGTATTCGTAGGGGTATCACAAGTCATAAGAGGAAGGTAATAATCCCTCTTTACAAGACACTGGTTAGGCCCCATCTGTAGTACTGCATGCAGTACTGGAGGCCACACCTTCACAAGGACATTAACCAAACTGAGGCAGTCCAGAGAATGGCAACCAAAATGGTGCAGGGACTGCATCAGTAAACATATGAGGACAGATTAACTGAGCTCAATAAGTATACCCTATAGCAAAGAAGGGAGACAGGTGATATGATTGAAACATTCAAACACCTTAAGGGCATTAACAAGGTGAAAGAGTCTAACATGTTGCAGTATAAGAAAAATAGCAGGACAAGAGGACAGCCTGTGATTAGAGGGAGGCCGATTAAGGGGTAATGTGAGGAAGTTCTTTTTCACAGAAAGGGTGGTGGATGCATGGAATGGCCTACCTCAGGAAGTGGTGGATATGAATACAGTGCAGGGCTTTAAACAGGCATGGGACAGGCATAAGGGAGCAATACAGATGTGTATGAATAGATAGGCCATTGACAGAGCAAAAGCTGATGGCACATTCATAAGGTAAAAAAAGAAATGGGCAGACTGGATGGGCCTTGTGGTCCTTATCTGCTGTCAGCTTCTATGTTTCTATGTTTCTATGAGATGAGAAGACACTTTTTAACAGAGTGGGTGGTAGCTGGGTGGAATTTATTACCTGTGGAAGTGGTATCCAGTAGAACAGAGGGCTGCTTCAAAAGGGGCTGGGACAGGGCAAAGGGGAAGGTCAGAGGAGGGTGGAAGGGAAGGGCAGCTACAGAATAAGGGATGCTAGCTGCATGTTCAAGCAGATTTGATAGACCTCTAGCCCTTTATCTGCTGGCAAATTTTTTATGTTTGTCGATACCGTGGGGTGCGGGGGCAGGAGGCAAAGCCCCCCAACATACACTCACGGACACAGGAGCTGCTTCTGCTCCTGCAGTTCTTGCAGTCATGTCTGAGGGTGACGCAACTTTCAGTCACTCTCATTCCTTCCGACGTTGTTCATCCACTCTGATTTACTGCACCCTGGAAAATCCACCCTAATATGGGTGACCCATTCCAGAGAGAGGCCATGAATACTGGGTGCCCCCCCCCAGGTGTGTGGCCTGATGGCTCTCAGGGGCCTGAGTGGGATGTCTAAGAAGAATGGTAGAAGAGACATTCTGGCTGAGCGATAGGACACAGAGGGTGATGGGGAATGGAGTTCAGTCAGAAGAGAGGGTGGTGACCAACTGGGTCCCGCAGGGATCAGTGCTTGGACCAGTCCTCTTTAATGTCTTTATAAGTAACATTGTAGAGGGACTGGAAGGGAAGGTGTGTTTCTTTGCAAACATGTTTAGTTTAAGTTTATTCGTTCGACAATCAAGTCATTACGAGGACAAACATACATATAAAAATAATAAAATAAGCAGTGTATATACAGACTTTCACAGTTATACAAACTATGTACCAATGAATTAATTACCATCATAAGCAATTATATATATTCATAAAACTATACATATTCAGTACTGGCTAGTAAACGTTTTTGCATTTGAGTCTGAAGGGTCTCTATGTCCTAAAGGTACAGGAGACCAAAACAGCTTAATTAAATTATAAAACAGAAACAGAAAACTATAGATATAAAAGTCTAATTAGAAGGCTATAAACAAGGCTGTGATCTCAAAATCTTGCCACCCTTACAAGTATCATTCTATGGGTCACTATGTAACCTCTCGAGTTTTACAGAAAAGACCAAACCTGTAACAGCCAGGACAGTTCCAGTCTATACCCTTCGATCTATTGGTCAGAACCACAAAGGCTGCTTCCTATCTTTTATGAATTTTCACTGGTCCACTAATATAGCCCATTTGAAAGCTTGCCTATTAATGGCTATTTGGCTTCACTCAAGGGCATTCATCTGTCCTCCAGTAAAAACATTTCATAGGTGCATAAATTATGGTTCTTTAATCAGACCTATTTGGATTTTCACTTAGGACTGCCCCAGCATAAACAGGAGTCATATTTCCCTTCTAACTAACCCAAGAATTATACTCTTAAGTCACTAAATAATTTGCTCGAAGGGTACTGTAGTATTCAACCTTTTCAAACCAATTTTTAACTCCCACTTTTGTTCAAATTATTTTCAGCTAAGTTCTTTCGTTTAATTCACTCAGACAGCCTCTATTTGAAGTATCCTCTGACCCAAACAAATGTTTGCTGTTAAGTGCTTAGAGATCAAAGGGCGCTTCAATCAAATTAATTAACTTAGAACAATCTGCGCAGGTTAAGAAGTCATACACCATAAGCTGACAGTTTTCCTATTCGAACTGTGCTTAAAATAAACATACAATTTAACATAAGAATATAATACAACTTAAAAAGATAAAAAGAAAAAAAACTGAATCCAAAGCTCCATGACTTTGAGCAGTCCAGGCAAGCTGCAGACTTAAAATAAAAGAATACGTAACTCCTATGCACAGAGTCCATACATTTGAGAATTCCTTAACACGGAATAAAATATATAACTCCTTTATTCTGGATAGTCCATACGTCATCTGACTGCAATCTTAGCTCAGTTTTACATTGACCTTCAAAAATGTTTAACTCCGTAACTAGGAGTCTAATTTCAATATGCAGTTACCAGAGTGAGCTCAATCAGAAATATAATTGTTAATTTCATGAATATGAAGGCATGGAGCAGTATACTATTCATTCCATTTACTCCTTGGTCATCTAAAATAGATAAATATACTAAACATATCAACTCCTCAAACTGAAGTCCCATTCCTTTCATACATTTTAATAATGACCTGCTCTGTAAGTTCAAAAGAGAGTAAGGATATCAAAATGGGCAGTCATATCTCACAAAAGGGAGTTCATTTACTCTGTGGAAATCAGCCATTTCAATGTAGGAAGAGAAAAGGTGCAAAAATGGAAGCAGTGCCTCTTAGGGGTTTTACCCCCCTCTGCCGATGTCCACCTGCCACCACCGTCAGTGTCTTACCATCAATGTAAAGGTTACTTTCAGGTAGCACAGGGTATCCTGAGCAGATTATGACAATAGTCCCTTCAATAACAACATAACTTCATTTAACCTCGAGGAGTAATTTGGCTCCCTTCTCCAGGTGTCCATAAAATATTTCTTTTCGCTTTCCTTAATTGCTTTCTTTTTTTTTTAAACTTTCAATCTTTATTTTTATAATAAGGAACATATTCTTAAAAAAGATCAATAAAAGGGTTTCTGAACAATTATCATAAAAAAGCTAAAAAAACTAGAACATAAATATATTAAATAAGGATAAACATATTGGGCGGATATTCAAGCTGCGCTATTTTGTGGCGCAAGCCCTGCGCTACACAAAATAGTTGCGCAAGAGGGTGGCCGGAGCGATATTCAAAGGAGTCAGTTTATTGAGCAACCCTTTGAATATCACCCCCCGCCACAGCCACCGTGCATGGCATATGGGAACTTGCGCCACCGCAAGTGGTCAGAGTGGAGCATTCAACTTGCGGTGACGCAAGTACCATTGCGCCATGCGCAAATTTCCGATATTCAAAAGGTGACATCCAAATGGGGCCATAATTCATGCAAGGTGCAGGGGGGCCATTTGGATCTGTTTATGGCCCCATTTGCATGCCATTAGCATGCAGGTACACCGATCACCGAGGACTTGCACCTGGCGCCCTGCCAGGCAGCAGCCGTCGGGGACCGACGCTCCCTGCAGCACGATCGCAGGCAAAAGAGTAAAAAATCCCCCACTGGGTCTGATCGTAAGGCAAAAGCATTAAACTCCTCCCCGACTGGCTCAATCTTTGGGCAAAACTGAATAACCCCCCACCAGCCTGATCGTGGCCAGCAATGTCCCCCTGAATGTATCCCTGGTGGTCAGTGGACGCTAAGCCTGATCGCGGGCTGAAATGTTTAAACAACCCCGAACATATCCCTGGTAGTCCAGTGGACGATCGAAAGCCCGATCGCGGGCTGCATTATTTCACGACACCTCCCCAAGACCATATCCCTTGTCTCTGGTGTCCCTCCACCACTTACCCAGCCCCACCACCCGCTCCCCCACTGCAGCGGCGGCGGCAGCATCCCTCCGCCTGCTGCCCCTTGCCGCCCGCCGACTGGCTGCCTGGTAGGGCTGCATGTCCATTAGTGCAGAACAACAGAGCCAGTAGGCGTGCAGCCCATACCATCCTGAACGCAGTCCAGATATGAATGAATGAATGAATTCATTCACAAATCTGGACTGCCTTGTACGGTATGGGCTGGACGCCCATTGGCTCTTGCTCTGCACTAATGGACATGCAGCCCTACCAGGCAGCCAGTCGAGGGCGGGAGGGCAGCAGGCGGGTGGGATGCTGCCGCCCGCCGGCCGCGGTGGGGAGTGGGGTGGTGGGGCCGTGGTGGGTGGGGGTGGGGATACTAGATCACCAGGGATATGGTCTTGGGGTGGAGGTGTAAATAATGCAGCCACGATCGGGCTTATCGGTCCACTAGACCACCAGGGATATGTTCTGGGACACTTTGCTGCCCGCTATTGGGCTGGTGGGGGATTAGCTTATGCCAGCAATTGGGCCAGTCAGGAGGGGACTTTTCTGCTGTTGCCCTCGATCTGGCCAGTCGGGGAGTGGGGGATGTTTTACACTTTTGCTCACGATCGGGCTGCAGGGGGGCACAGGGAGTAGGTTGAGGGCCAGCCACAGGTGGCAGCTGCTGTTGTGCCCTGCAATGCGGCAGCTCACCTGTGGGTGGCCCTCGACTTGATCCTTTATTTTTTGGCTCAAAGTTGTACAGGCGCAGGTTGAGGGTTGCGCCTGCACAACTCTGCACAGCCCGGCTGAATATCGGGCTGTGCAGTTTATGCATGGTTCCTCCCCCTCCAGTTCAGCATGCATTCATTTGCATTGCACTGTTGCTCAGCATGTTTTCAGTGGCGCAACTGCCTACTGCTGAATATCGTAGAATGGCGCAATTTCGGACTTGTGCAGGCGCAACCCTATTGTGCATGGCGCAACCCTTTTGAATATCTGGGCCATAGCGCACATGTAGATTGTATTTCATCTTTCACAATTTGTTGTCATAAGAATTACTTAAAGGGAACACAAAGTAAATCAGTTGATTATGGGTTCGAGGGCTCAGATTAGGGTACGAACTCTGGCCTAATACGTATAATATATATTATTCACCTTCTCCGCATCTTTCCAAAGCTAGTCTGAGACTTATTTAATGTGGCTGTAATGTTTTCCATCCTGTACATATCTATCATTAATTGGTGCCATTGATCCAGATCAGGAGGTGTGGGGGACAGCCACTTCTTAGTAATAGCATTTTTAGCAGCAAGGGACGCCAGGTTGATAAAGTTCTTTGTTGGATTATCTATGTAGCCCAGAGGGAACTCTCCAAAAAGAAAAAAACAGGGGGTCTAGAGTTATGTCAGAGGCTATTATTTTCTGTATAGCCTCATAGTGCTACACAAGTTTACACAAGGAGGCGTGGAAAGGATGAAAAGGGACTTGGCAAGGTTGGAGGAATGGTCAGACGTATGGCAGCTAGGATTCAATGCAAAAAAGTGCAAAATAATGCACCTGGGAAACAAGAACCCAGGGAAGAATACACAATGGGTGGGGAGGTAGTAACAACAACAAAACAAGAAAGAGACCTGGGGTAATCATATCAGATGACCTTAAGGTTAGCAAGCAATGTGAGAAGGCAGTAGGAGGGCCGGGGTATACTGGGATGTATAGGAGAGGCATCAGCAGAAAAACAGGAAGTTGTTATCCCTCTGTACAGACAGTTGGTGAGACCCCATCTGGAATACTGTGTCCAGTTCTGGAGACCCCATCTCCGCAAGGACATAGACAGGATAGAGGCAGTACAGAGGAGGGCAACTAAAATGGTGCAGGGTCTGCAAGAGAAGCCGTATGAGGAGAGACTAAAGGAGCTTAATATGTATACCCTTGAGGAAAGAAGGGAGAGGGGGGACATGATAGAAACTTTCAAGTACCTCAAGGAATCAACAAAGTCCAAGAGGGTAGCATCTTTCAGAAAAGAGACTTGCAAGAACAAGGGGACACAATTTAAAGATAGAAGGAGGGCAGTTCAGGGGCAATGAGGAAGTATTATTTCACAGAGAGGGTAGTGGATGCATGGAACAGCCTTCCTGAGGAAGTTGAGGGGTCTAAAACTGTGGGAGAATTCAAGAATGCTTGGGACAGACATAAGGCAATTCTTGTGGGGGGCAGGAAGATATAGGCTGTTGGTTAACTAGGATCTGCGGCCTATCCTGTAGGTATGGAAATGGGCAGACTAGATGGGCCTAGCGGTCCTTATCTGCCGACAAAGTCTATGTTTCTATGTTTCTATAGAAACTTATAAGAAAAGGTTGTATAACCTGGCAAGACCAAAAAATGTGGCCTAAGTTGGCTTGGGTGCATCCACATCGCCTCCAACAATCTGCACTCAAGTGAGCACTGTCCTTCTGAACCACCACTGGAGCTCTAAAGTACCTTACCATTAGTTTCCAGGCAAACTCCTTCCATCTTCTAGAACCAGTGCCCCTCTGCATTGTCCTTAAGTGCCTCTCCCAAAGGGAAACGGGTACATCATTCCCAAGGTCCTTTTCCCATGCTAGTCTGTTCTTATTTAAGGGGTTTTCTCCTAAGGAGAGTAAACCTTTGTACAAGGTTGAGATTATATGAGGAGGAACCGGTCTCCCATCTATCACTCTCAGAAGGGTCTCCAGGAGATCAGGGAGAGGGCTATCTTTCCACAGGATCTCCTTTAATGAACTAAGGTAATTCCTGGTTTGGAAGTATCTGAACCTGTCCGAATAAGGAATAGAGTATTTTTGGACTAAGTCTGTAAATGCTAGGATTATTCCCTGAGGCATAAAGTGGTATACCAGATGCAGACCCATTTTCTGCCATTTAATGTATCCCTTGTCCAACTTAGCTGGAGTAAAAGCACCTGTGTAGGGTAAGGAGAACATAGCAGGTCTCCATTTTATAAATTTCTGAGAGGATAGCACCCTGTTCCAGTACCTTAATGTGGATCGGGTAAATGGGTTTTTTATATATTCCACTTGTAGGATGAGGGGAAGGAGAGGAGAGTACGAGAAACATCTCAGAGCTCCCCCTCCTGAGTCTCCACAGATTTCCACCTAGTTATATACTTTGTGTCTAGCCAGTATAGTGGTAATCCAATTTGGGAGGCTAGCTGGTATAGTCTAAAATTAGGTAAGGACATGCCCCCTTGTTGTTTGGGTAGCTGTAGAACTGAAAGGCTAACCCTTGGTTTCTGTTTCCCCCAAATCAAAGCAGATACCTTCTTCTGTAATGTCCTGAAGAAAGCATCGGATAACTGGATTGGGAGGGTTTGGGCTAAATAGAGAAAGCGGGGGGGCCACCATCCTAATGGATTCTATTTTCTGATAGAGAGACAGAGGGAGAGCTCTCCACCTCTCCAATTCTGTACCTGTCTTGAGCAGAAAGGGGGTGTAATTCAAGGCGAAGAGATCATCAGGCAAGCCTATCCAGACCCCCAGATACTTGATACTCTTCAAATCCCACCTAAAGCAGTACCTGCTTCTAAGCTCTGCAGAAGGGGTAAAGTTCATGGCCATTACTTCAGTCTTAGCCTGATTAATTTTGTATCCAGACATTCCTCAAAATTTGTTAAGTATATTCCTGGGGGCCTCAGGGTCATATAGATCAGGAGGTCGTCCGCATAAAGGGCTAACTTATGGGTTTTAGGAGCCAGCTCTGTTCCGGACAGACCCGCTTCCTGTCTCAAAATCTGAGCCAGTGGCTCCAGATATATTGCAAACAATAAGGGAGATAAGGGACAACCCTGCCTGGTGTCACAAGATAAAGGGATAGGGCTAGAAAACGAGCCATTTATCCAAATATATGCTTGGGATCTGTGTATATTAATTTTATAAAATTGATAACCGATTGAGGGATTCCAATCCTCTCCAGTACTGCTCACAGGAAAGGCCATTTGACACAATCTAACGCCTTCTCTGCGTCCAGAGAAGGCAGAAGGAACAGTGAGCCCATATTCCCCACCTGATGTAATAAATGTAATGTTCTTTTTATGTTGTCTTGCATTTGACATCCTGGCACAAACCCAGTTTGGTCCAAGTCTATTACCTCAGGCAAGAAAGTTTCAAACCTTTTAGATATTATAGATGCGAAAATTTTGTAATCTATATTAAGGACAGAGATGGGTCTGTACGAGGAGCAGGATGTGACATCCCTGTCAGGTTTCGGGATGCTGGATATATAAGCATACCGCTAGGAGTCCGGATGGGCTCACCCAATTGAATACTCCTACAGGCAGCTAACAAGGTAGGGGAAAGGTCCTCCCTGAAAGCCTTATAAAATTCACCAGTATAACCATCTGGGCCAGGGCTTTTACATGTCTTTAAGGCAGAGACAGCCTGAGCCAACTCGAGGGGGGAGATCGGCCTCTCCAGAAAAAGTTTCTGTTCCTCCGAAATCCCCGGAAGTTCAAGACCCCTCAAAAAAATCTTCATTTCCTGACCATCCCCTCCACCCCCCCCCCCCGTCTGGTATAGGGTACTGTAATAAGTCTGAAAAGCCCGTTCTCTCTCCTTGGGGAGTGTGACTATCCTCTTGGAAGTTGGATCTCTGATCTGAGTAATGTTAGAACGGGTCTTATGTTGTCTGAGTCTGTGAGCTAGTAGCCGGGTAGCTCTAGGGCCCCCTTCATAGTACTTTTGTTTGATAAATTGTAAGGCCTGTTCAGTACGAATATCAAGGAGCCCCTGAATTTGGTCCTTAGTGGCCTGCAAGAGGGGAACAAAACCTTCATCCCCTGCAGCATGCTGGGCCCGCAGATCCTGGAGTTGTTTATGAAGTTTGTCAAGGTGTGTCTGTTGTCTTTTTTTGAACTGGGCTGCGTACTTTATTATCTCACCCCTAAGGACAGCCTTAAGGGTGTCCCAGAGAGTACTATCTCCTGTCCTCTGTTGTCTATTATCAATTAAGATGTGCTTAATTCTGTACTTAATCATTTCTTTAAAGTCCTTTAAGTTTAATAGGTAATTGTTGAATTTCCACAGGGTATTCATTTTTTCTCTTTCCCAGGTCATGTTAAGTGTTAAGATAGAGTGATCTGATAAGACCGTGGGAGTTTGTAGGCAGTTTTGAATTTTAAATAGGTGTTAGAGACGTGAATGTAGTCTATCCATGTGTATACTTTATGAGGGGCTGAAAAATGCTGATACTCTCTCTTGTTGGGATGAAGGTATCTCCAGGTGTCTACCCATTGGGCTCCTGAGAGATAGGACTGCATTACCCGCTGTGCAGGGGATTTTTTTAAGGGGATTTGTTCTAGAGGTATCTAGTTGCGAAAAGGTTAAGTTGTGGTCACCTCCTGTTATTACTACTCCCTTGTGTCTCTCCATTATACTCTGGAGTAACTTTTTCCTCATTTCTGGCCCCTCTCCCAGGGGAACATAGATTTAAACCAGAGTGATATCTTGCCCTTCCATCTGGCCGACTGCCAAGGCAAGCCTTCCCTCTGGGTCTGCATAAGAATCTGTTAGACGAAAAGGAACATTTTTGGGAACCAGAACCACCACCCCCCCTCCTCTTCCCTCCCCTATAGACTGAGGCCAACACAGGTTTTAGGTAGAAAACCTAAACTTAGAGAGCTTTTGGTGCTCCTGGTTGTTTAAATGTGTCTCTTGTAATAGAAGGAATGTTGGTTTCAGCTTTTTAAGGGAGGCTACCACCCTGTACCTTTTTATAGGGTTATTTAATCCATTAACATTGTGAGAGCAAACCCTAATTGTAGCTGAAGTCGCCATCAGGTTTGCAATTGGTGTTCTGAGCTGACCCACTTAGTAAAGGTGAGGTTTCCACAGAAGTGGCCCAACCTAAGTCCCTAAGTAGGGTGGCATAGAGAAAACTTTCTTTCTTTGACCCTGCATCATTTGACCATTGCTTACAATCTGAGCCTGTCCCACACAACATATCTGACTTGGAGTGACAATCTTTAAAAAAAAATGTGCACATTTACAAAATTAACAAAATACTTAAGCGAAATAAGTTCCAATATTTCAAACCTATTTACAGTTGTACTTCCAAAGAAAGAGGGTATAAACTTTACCCCTCTAAGTAAGGGAACCACAGGCCTATAACGGGACAGAGACCCTAAGAGAGGAAGTGTTACCCAGCATCTGGTCAGGACTCCCCGACCTCTTAAACCATCGAGGTCGATAGATGGTGACATCAACCCCAAAAGGGGGGCAGACATGCATATAAACATGACTGCCATCCCCATAAGTCACCCCAAGGGGGCAAGAACTGAAAAGGCCACTGGGGGATACAGTTGGAGAAACAGTAACCTTTCCCCAGCACAGCCCACTTCAGCTTTTTAATTTGTTTGCACCTAAAGAGACAGAATTCTATCATTACTCTGACATTTCACTTAAATTAAGTCACTTATGTAATTTTAGTCCTCAATGTAGACTAGAGCGGAGCAAAGTAGGAGTGAAAAGCTCCACACTGGTAACCTGAGAAAGAATGCACTGTCTCAGAATCTCGAAGTCTCCACCCCGAACCCCACAGCTTAGGGGCTGGAAGAACTAACAATCACCTGCATTTGTTCCATGTTTGAGACTGTTCAAGTTTTCAGGCTCTGTTCTTCAGGGACTGCTTCATTGTAACATTTTGTCTCGAAAATTCTTTGATTTCTGTACTGAGCGGAATTCTCATGTTACCTGAGCCTGCTCGCTTATTCGGAAGATTCTGCCATTATGAAACAGGGGAGGGGATGCTTTTCTTGTGGCGCAGGACCAGATGGCTGAAAACTCCATCCTCTTCTTCAGTTCCGGGGTGATTTCTTCAGGGCTTGAATATAATCTGGTACCAGAGACCCGTAACTTAGCGGGATACGGTGTTTGAAAACGGATTCCTTTCTCCTTCAGGGTTTTCAAAATTGGAGCGTAAGCTAACCTTTTCTTCATAATTTCTGTCGGATAGTTGTTATCAAACAGCAATCTAGAAGAGTTATATGTGATATTTTTCTTGGCCCACGCAGTTTTCAGAATCAATTCTTTGTCTCTGAAGCTGAAAAATTTTAGCACAATCGAGTGTGGCCTAGCTGTTTGCTCTGTGGGTTTACAAACCAGGGCCCTGTGCACTCTTTCAATTCTGAATTGAAATGTTATGGGGTGGGCTAACACATCTTTAAGGAGATCAGTCAGAAAATCCTCCATCCTTCCAGTTTCCGACTCCTCAGGGAGGCCATGTATGCGGAGATTATCCCTCCTAGAACGTGCTTCTAAATCTGTTAACTTGTCATGAAACACTTCATGTTGATCCACTCAAAAGTCAACAGCTTGATGTAGGCACAACGTCCCTTCAGCAATTTCCCCTGCTGCATCCTCAGAACGCTCTAGCCTTTCCTCCACCTCTGTTAGTCTGCTTTGTAGGACTGAAAACTCTTTTTTGTTCTCTGCTCGAAACGCTCGAATCTCAGATAACGGTGTCTCATATCAGGTCCTAGAAAGCCTTTCAGACTCTCTTTCTGTGTCAAAGTCTTGCTCACAGGCCGCACTACTTGCCAGAGAGACGCTACAGCTTGAGGTAGGCCGTCTGTTAGATCCACAAGCATCAGCCTTATCTTTGTTTCTCCCAGGGTGCAACTTTGCTTTATCTTTACTCCCAGACATTATCGCTAGGTTTTTCTTTTATTTTAAAGTCCGTTAAGTTGGGTTAGGGAGTTTTATCGAGTGGAATGTGCTGGAGCTCCTCTCTTCGGCGGCCTTTCAGGATGGTGATGTCACCAGAAGTTCCTTAATTGCTTTCTTGTTCCCATTCCTCCTGGGCAACTTCCCAAAAGTGGGAACACCTGTCAAGTGACGAAAGCACTCCACTAAGCGCAGTAAGTTCAAATACTCAGCTAGAATAAAGTTAATATCCCCCTGCCCCTTGACAATGCTGGCTTACCTTTTGCAAGGCCAAAAAAAGCTTCTCGGCACAAAACTGCCACTACATTTCAGGATATCCAGAAGATCCAGCCTTCAGGTCATGAGCGTTTCATAGGTCGACTTCCCACAAGAGGTTCTTCTTTTGGCTCTGCTTCATATTATTACCCACTGCAGTGGTGTGACTCAAACCATAATTATTCATATATGTGTTTTTAAATTATGAAACGTTCCAAGCCAACGATAGCTCCATAACAGCATATCGACTCTTTCAGCTTCCTCTCCTGGAGCCACAATACAAGTGGCCTCCAAAATTTCAGGATTTCAAAAATGCTCAACACACCAAAGTGGAAGCTCAGAGGCTCAGAATGTATGTTTCAGTCCTTAATTTGATAACATATCAGTATACATACATTTCTTTTACCACTGTTGCTGCCATTTAGCAGGATGCCGAAAAACCAGCGGATGAACTGGCAGCTAAAAATGCTTATTTGGCTTATCTGCACCAGAATTTACTTATTTTTTAAAAACCTTGCAAAAATAACCGAGGTCTCATTCATAAAATCCTTAACCAAGAAATCCTCTGTCCAGCAACCAGGGAGCTACGGAGCAGGATGCAGGGAGCAGTACTGCATTACGGCCATCTTGCTGCCCCGCCCCTCTCGATCCACTACTGAACTTTGGACAAGGCTTCACTCATCGAGACCAGAAGACAAAGGAGTGGTAGAACCTGGCTGAGTCCCTGTACAAGAGACCAAGGCTAAACAATAACTCAGCCCACAGTTCTGCTGATATTGAACCTTCAGCCAGCTTCTGCAGACAACATGAAGATCTGCAACAGGGTTGACACTACAGGAAGGGTAAAGAAAATGAGGAGGGACCTAAGCAAGCTCAAGGCATGTGGCATGGTCAAGGGTGTGGCAGCTAAGATTCAATGCAAAGAAGTGCAAGATCATGCACTTGGAGCACAGAAATGCGAGGTAGGAGTACATGCTGGGAAGAGAGGTACTGATGACCACCAAGCAGGAAAGGGACATGGGAGTAATCATATCTGATGATCTAAAGGTTGTCAAACAATGTGAGATGGCTGTAAAGAGAGCCAGTGGAATGCTGGGGTCAAAGGGAGAGGTATCTCCAGCAGAAGGAAGGAGGTGGTGATGCCACTGCATAGAACACTGGTGAGATCTCACCTAGAGTACTGTGTCCAGTTCTGGAGGCTGCAGCTCCAGAAGGCCATGGACAGAGTAGAAGCAGTTCAGAGAAGGGTAACAAAAATGGTGTAGGGGCTGCACCAAGAATGAGGGGAGAGTGGAGGATCTTAATATGTGTTCCCAGGAGGGGAGAGAGAGAGGGGATATGATAGAGATTTTCAAACACCTCAAGGGTGTAAAAAAGGTACAAGAAGGTAGCATCTTTCAAAAAAAGAAGATGTTCACGAACAAGGGGCCATGATATGAAAATGGATGGGGGGGTAGACTTAGGGTAGCATGAGAAAGTATTTTTTCATGGAAAGGGTAATGGATCTATGGAACGGTGTCCTGGCGGAGGTTATAGGAGCAAAAATGGCAGGGGAATTCAAAAACGCATGGGACAGACATAAAGGAACTCTAGCAGTAGGAAAGAGAGGGTAAGTCACAGATCATTTATGAGCTGCCATATATGAAACAGGTCGGGAAATGGGCAGGCTAGGTGGGCCATGCGGTCCTTATCTGCCGTCAAAGTCTATGTTTCTATGTTACATGGAGCTGAGACAAGTGCAAGGCCTGAATAGGCATGACAGTTCATGATGTTGGTAAAAGGATGTCCAGAAGACCCAGGGAATGGAATGATCAAGGAGGTCGGGTAAGGTAAAGCATGTCAAGAATTATATAGGAAAGTTTTCCTCTCTCGTAAATAAAGAGGGTTACCGTAAGACTTAATCACTAGGTGATGAAGACCCCTGAAGAGGGCAACTCCTGTTATGTTGGTCTTGCAGGAGGCCACAGTCTGGGAACCAAGCTTTGGCTAGTGTTGCAGATACCTGTGGAGTGGTAGAGACATGGGAAGCTGATGCATGTCCCGTTAAGGGCAAGTCCCTCAAGCAGGCCTCACTACCACTGGCTTTCTTTTTTATGCTAGCTTGCACGCATGCACAAGCAACTTCTTGTGGTAGTAGTATATTTCAGAGGTGTGTCAGTGTTATGGCCAATGCAGGGGACGCTTTAGCGGGTGCATCCCTCAGCTTCCAATCAGTGATCATGCTGGCGATGACAGAAAACTACAAAGAGAGCCAACACTTTGAAAGAAATGTGCCGCAGCAATCACAAACAGTTGCGTTATTGCTGTGGCACCTCCCCCCCTTGCAACCTTGTCAACTCCTGCAACTCTGTCCCTAGGCCTTGGTCATGGAGAAAGCAGTCGGTTCCTGCCGCCGAGCACTCGATACCGAGCTTTGCTTCAGGAGTAAGGCGTTTGTTTAGTGTGCCTTTCCTGGTGAAACATTTCAATAAATATGGTGGCTCCTGCCGCCCGCCACACACTCCCCAGAAAGCCGACATCGGGGTGCCCAATTCCCGTGTTGGCATGTATCCCCCTTCCCCATTAATGTGGCACACTGGGAGCCCACCCCTGTGTGCCAATGTCATGGTTTAATGTTTCTGACATCAGGATGCCCACTCCTGGTGTCAGATGTGCCCCCCCAGCCCAAACCCATCTGTATTATTTGCCAACATCGGGGTGCCTAGTCCCCATGTCAGCATGCACCCCATCCACAATGTTATGGCACACTAGGAGCCCACCCCAGAGTGCCTAAATGTTGCACCCTCCCAGCCCAAACCCATCTGTGTTGTTTGCAACATCGAAGTGCCCAGTCCCCGTGTCAGCATGAACCCCCCCACACACTGTTGTGGCACACTAGGAGCCCACCCCGGTGTGCCTAAATGCCTTTAATTTTTTCCCTGTAAAATAAAGAAAATGGTCCCCCAAGGCTTTTGAATTTTTTTGACCTGTCAACAGAAAATGTTCCATCGTTGTGTCCTCCCGGCCCCCTCCCCATCCTCTCTCTCCTTCTGAGCACCCACCTCCTCGCACCCCCCGCACCCCATACTTACCTCTGGATGTTGGAAGCAGCGATATTCCCTGGATCTGATGTGTCTGCACTCTTCAAACCCAAACTGCGAAGTGAGGAATCCAGTAAGTGCTGTGTAATGGGAATCAGCGGGGGGGGGGGAGTCGACTTAGGTTGATATCTCAGTTATTTTTAGAAATTTTGGCCCCAAATTTTCAATATGGAGTTCTTAGGACCCCACCTCATGAACATGTCACTGTCATTTCATTTCTCAGTCCCAAAAGGTCATTTCTCTGTCACTGTGCGGAATGAACTTTATGGACTGATTAACAAAACAACAGTGCCACTGTTCATGAGGTGGGGTCCCAAAAAGCCCTTGCTGAAAATTTGTTGAAAAAAATTCCAAAAAATGACCATGTCATGGGTGTGCATTGAGCATTATGTATGCACACTCATAACTTCGACAATTTTTAACATTTTCGCTCCAGATTTTCAACATTGCCATTTTTTCATGACTCTTTATGAACAGCACAGCTGTCATTTTCACATCCTGCCCAAAAAGTGTTTTCGTACCTGTGGCACAGAATGGTGTGGTCACTGTGGGAAACCAACTTTTGGGACAGATTAACACAATCACAGTGTCACTGTTCATGAGGGGAGGTCCCTGAATGCCCATGTTGAAAATCTGGTGGAAAAATTCCAAAAAATGACTGCGTTACGGCCATTCGTTGCACAGTTACTATGCACATTCTTAACTTCACAAATTTGCTATATTTTCACTTCAAATTTTCAACATTGCCATTTTTTCACACCTTCTCATGAACAGTACAGCTGTCATTTTTCACATCCTGCCAGAAATGTGTTTCCACACCTGTGGTGCCGAATGACACAGTCACTGTGCAAAATCAATTTTCAGGATTGAATAACGAACTGATAGTGCCACTGTTCATGAGGTGAGGCCACAAAAAGCCCATGTTGAAAATATGGAGTGAAAATACCAACAAACACCCAGGGCATTAGGATTTCCAACCATAACGCCCCACCCTGTAAAGACTGACAGGTGTCAGGGGTGTGACTTGAGTTATTCGGCCATAATGCTTATGGCATTCCAACCCCACCCTGCAGCCATTGACAGGCATCGAGGTATGCCTTAGGATCTTTGGCCTTAATGTTCACCCCTTTCTCCTATACTGCACCCATCTCAGCTTATTTCCTTATGGAATGGGGTTAGCGTAAGGGCCAAAGACTCCAAATCACACCACAACACATGTCAATGTCTGCAGGGTGGGGTGAGGTGGAATGGCATAAGCGTTGTGACCGATGGCCCAAAGGCACACCCCCAACGCCTTTCAGTCTCTGCAAGGTGGTGATGGGTTTGGTGTTACTTCAACAATTCACTGCCATTCCTATTATGCATCTCTCAGACTCCTGCACTACCAATGCCATTGCCAGCAAGCCAACGGTTGGCATTGACAAATGCTTGTTCTACTACAGTGCACATGGGAAAACCTCTGATATTCTCCTAGCCTGCCTCAAGCAGTAAAGTAGTGCATACTCACTCCATTCAACAGCAGTACTTACTGTACATTCTCAGTTACCAGGATAAAAGTCAATTTGGTAGAAACACCACTACACCTGAGTACAAGACCCTGAAGCAAACTCCCTCTCCAGCTGAGGAATGCTTCTAGCTTGCAAGTTTTATTCATATAAACATATGAAGAAGCCAGCAGAAGAAGGCCATTTGGTCTATCAAGTCTGCTCATGTTGCAGTGTTTCGAGTACAGTCTTTCTAGCCACCTTAGAGCCTCTTGTTATGTTTGCTTGCATGCATGTGCAATAAACATAGTGCCATCATCGGAGATTTTGGAGGTGTGTCGCCTCCTCCTCCTCCAATTCAGTCAGTGTGTTGGCAGGCGCAGCCCCTGTAAGCCAATGCATTCTGGAGCTGTCTATGACAAACTCCAAAATGCAGTGGCATACAGTTGAAAGGGGGAGCTACGCTTGAGTGAGCAGCGATAAGATATCAGCTGCTCATGCGCAGCTCCCCCCCCACACACACAGACACCCATGCAGGCGAAGCTACCGCATGCATGCAACGCGACTGTATAGCCGACGGGTGCCCAATCCCCATCGGCTATGTTGTGTTCCCCCACCTCCCCCACAAAGCTTTCGCGAAATGCCACACTGGGTGCCCACCCCAGCATGGCAAGTAATGATATAGCCGACAGGGTGCCCAATCCTCGTCGGCGCCACTGTCCTACCCCCAGTAGTAAGTGCCACGCTAGGAGCCCACCCCAGCGGGCAAGCAATCCTTAGGCGATGGGGTGCCCAGTCCTCCGTCAGCTGAATGCACCCCCCAACCGTTCTTGTACCATGCTGGGAGCCCACCCCAGCGTGGCAAACGTCCCACGCCGTCCGCTTTTTACCTGTAAAGAAAAACAGTCCCACGTAGTCTCCCCGCCTCTCCCACAACCCGCACCCACCTGCTGCGCACCCAGCCTCCCACATACCCCACCCCATACTTACTCCTCGAGCTCGGGCGCGATGATTTTCGTGACCGGAACACGCCTGTACTCTTCAAAGCCGACCGCGAACTCAGGAAATGCCGGTAAAACGAGCAGTCACTGCGCGAAATCACCCTTCAGGCCTGAATAATGCCATGACAGTGACATCATTCATGAGAAGGGGGTCCCAAAAACCCCATGTTGAAAATTTGGTGCCAAAATTCCTAAAGATGACTGTTTTACGAGCATGCGTTTTGCAGTTCCTACGCAGGCTCGTAAGTTCGTGAATTTTCAATATTTTCACACCAGATTTTCAACATTGCCATTTTGCCACACCTTCTTATGAGTAGTACAGTTGTCATTTTTCACATCTCACCCAAAATGTGTTTCCGCCCATGTAGCGCACAATGGCGCAGTCGGTGCGCGAATTCAATGTACGGGACAAATTAAGAAAATCACAGTGAAACCGTTCATGAGCAGAGGTCTTAAAATGGCTATGTTGAAAATTTGGTGAAAAAATTCCTCAAAATGACTGTTTTACGAGCGTGCTTCGCTCTCGGGGTTTATCTAGCATCTAACCCCTCGGGTGTGTGTAAACTTCTTGTTACACACCCCGACCCATACTTTATTCTATATGTACCTTACATGCTCTGTAATGTACTCTATATCCTATTCAACATATGCTCTAGCTAATGTATATAATCATTGTCTGTAACTAATCTGGGTCGCTCCTGAAAAAGGGACCTCTGGTCTCAGTGAGCTTACCCGGTTATCAAAATCTAAATAAATAATTGTAATCTGATTTGTTTTAGCAACACTGTTGATGTAAGCTGAAAAATGAATTCCATTTCAGATTCAGACTTGAAGCAGCATTACAAGAAGTTCCTAGACCTCCTGCTAGTTTCTTTACCTCCGCCTCCAGGACATGCAAAGGAATGTTATCCTTCACTTTCTGAGGGCATTTGACTTTACCAAAGGTTCTCTGCTCCCTTCAAAACCATGTCTCCCATCAGGCTGACCTTTCTGAATTAGTTACAGTTCCTGAGCAATTAGTGTGTAATTTGATTGCAAGGAGTAATTCCCTCTAACTTACAACACCACAGGAAACCGTCGCGCTCATTGACTTTGACTGCTTTACTTCATAAAGCCGTTTGATAATTTAATAACGTCGGGGTGGCTGGCCACCGAGAGTGAAGCAGTGGTGCTGTCATCCAGCGCTGCAGACTGAAATTAACTCTGCAAAGCCTTGCAGATCATAAGGATACCAGCATCAGCCCTAAAGCAAATAAATAATGGATGACCGTAAAAAAAAAAGTGTTTTTTTGTTGTTTTTTTTAATCCTGCTAAACACTGCAGATTTAAATAGTAAGGCCTCTCTTTCACTGGGATTGAAATGTTTTAGATAGAAAGGCCTCTTCTTCACACAGGGAACCTGAGTTGAAAGATTCACCATCCTATTCTAAAAGAAGATGAGAAGGGGGAACTACTGGGCTGATGGAGAGGAGCAGGGTAATAGAAGAGAATGAGCAGAAGTCAGTTGTTCTTAGTGACTCCTTTTGCTGAGTGTTTACAGCGGAGGATAGTGGTCCCGTGCTTAAAAGTGGAACAAAGATTGCTGCAAGAGGGATCACGGAAATGGGACAGGTGGTATTTATGGGAGAAAGGGTCAGAAAAGGTCTTGTGGCTCTAAAAATAAATGTCTCCAAGGCCAAATGGGATGTACAAGAGGGTGTTCAGGGAACTGGCATCGGAGCTAGATGAACCTGTGGCTCATCATTCAATAGCTCGCTAAAGTCAGTAGTGGTTCCAAAAGATTGGCGGGCACTGGAAATAGTTCCGCTCCACATGGAGTAACAAGCATAAGAGCTTCAAAATGACAATCCTGAATAGCCTGTGGCCCCCATTGAGCAAGTGCGAACCTTCAGATATCTAGGCATCCCTCTGAACAACGCTCTAGCCTTTGTTCAGCACACAGATCAAATTGTTAAAGTTGTCAATCCTAGAACTGATCCACTATACAGGCATCATCATTGCCTGACCCAAGAAGCATTGTCACTCACCATAAAATGCTCCATTCTGTGCATCATTGACTATGGATTAGTAGTCTATGGGACAGCCCCTGACACCACCTTCGAAAGGATTAGTACTGCCACCAATAAATCCTGCAGTCTTCTTCTTGGTTCCAATAGACTAACCCATACATGTGCCCTTTATGCACAGTCCAATTGGCTTAATCTACATGGTAGAATACGATATCAAGTGTGTCTTCTAGGGAAAAAACACTTTGGCCTTACTCCATCTGCAACCCAGAACCTCCTCTCCACCACCCCCACCTGCCCACCAGACAATCTCTCCATGTCCCATTTTCTCCATACCTGCAGGCGCAGATATTTTGCTTATCGGGCCCTCTTATGGCTTAACAAACCTCCCTAATACAACCAATGAACCCAAGCTTGGCCCATTTAAGAGACAACTCCACCAGTACCTCACCTGTCTTAGCATTTGTGATTGCTAGCCTTTGATTCTTATCCTTGACCCCCGCCCATTATGCCCTCTGCACTTATCCCCCCACCCTTTCCCCAGCCCCTCTCATAGAACCCGACAATCAAGTACTTACCCTGCTTAACTTTTGAGCTCGACAAAGAAACACTTATTATGAACATACACATGTGCCAGCAGAAACAGACCACCCAGTCTATCTAAGTCTGCTCGAGTGTGCAGCTAGCACCCCTAGTTTGCAGCTGTCTGGCCCCATCCCCTCTGTCATCCCACTGCCACCCCACCCTCACTCTCCCCTGTTCCCTGTCCCATGCCCTTTTAAAGATATTCACAGATTTACATGATACTACCCATTCTGGTAGTGCATTCCATTTTGCCACCACCCTTTCTGTGAAATAGTGTCTCCTCAATTCCCACCTAAATCTTCCCCCCTCTATTCTTAGACCGTGCCCCCTGGTGTCCCTCCCCCTTCTTAGCTTAAAGACCCCATCTGCCCCATCCTTATTAATCCCCCTCAGATACTTGAATGTCTCTATCATGTCCCCCCTGTCCCCGCTATCCTCCAGGGTGTATATATTCAGGTCACCCAGCCTGCTGTCATCGTCTCTCCCCTCCATTCCACATATCATCTTCGTTGCCTTCCTTTTCACCCCCTCCAGCAGCCTGATATCACGCTTTAGGTATGGCCTCCAAAACTGCACACAATACTTTAAATGCAACCTTACCCGTGACCTGTAGAGGGGCAAGATCACCTCTCTTTGCCAGGATGAACATCCCCTCGCTATGCACCCCAGCATTTTGTTTGCTTTTGCAGCTGGTCTCCTACACTGGGCAGTGTTGTTCATGGTCCCTGTTATAATTACCCCTAGGTCCTTCTCCTTCTCAGTGATCCCCAGCTTAACCCCCCCCCCCCAGCCAGTATTCTCTCCTTGGGTTCTTCTCACAAAGTGGATAACCTTACACTTCTTTGCATTGAACCCCAGCTGCCACCTCTCTGACCACTCCTCTAGCTTGTTAGGTCCCTCTGCAGCTGCTTCCATCCCTCCCCTCCATCCACCACTGCTCCCATTTTGGTGTTGTCAGCGAACAGACTTACCTTGCTCACCACCCTGTGTGCAATGTCTGATATGAAGAGCCCAAATAATACTGGCCCCAGCACAGAGCCCTGTGGCACCTCATTCATTACTGGCCTTGGAGTTGAGAGCTCCCCTCTCACCACCACCCATTGCAGCCTCCCACTCAGCCAGCTTGTAATCCAGTTAATCATTTTTGCCCTTACCCCTACACCAGTTAGGTTCCCCCAAAGCCACCCATGAGGCACTGAATCGAAGGCCTTGTTGAAGTCCAAGTAAAGAACATCCACCGCATGACCTTCATCCAGCTCACCTGTCACCCAGTCATAATATTGTATCAGGCTGGTTTGACAAGATTTCCCTGAAATGAACCCATGCTGCCTCACATCCTGGAGGCCATTGTCCTCCAGGTACGACACCAGTCTTTCCTTTAGTATCATTTCCATGAGTTTGCACACTATGGAGGTGAGACTTACCAGACGATAATTATCCAGTTCATCCCTTGGTCCACTCTTGTGTAATGGCACTACATGTGCCATCCTTCAATCCAGTGGCACACATCCCAACTCCAGTGAGGTGCTGTACAGATCCGCCAACGGCTCCGCCAACACCTCCACCATCTCCCTCAACACCCTGGGGTGGATATTATCTAGCCCTGGTGCCTTTTCTGCCTTCAGTGCCCTCAGTCCCTCTAGGACTCTACCTGCCTCAGTTCTTCCATCTGTCACCTACTCTCCCCCCATCCCCACCTCCCAGCCCACAGTGGTAGTGGTCCCCCCTTTTCTTCAATTAACACTAAGCAAAAGTATTCAATCAGTGCTTCCACCTGCTCCTCCCTCTTTTCTGCCCACTCCCCACCCCTTTTTCTGCTTAAATACATCATTAGTTGTTACATTGTAATCTAATTGTATGTTATCCTTGTATTCTCTGTTTCTGACACTGGTACTGTGTAACACTGCACTTTTACTGTTCCCAGTGTTCCAGTCTTGAATTGTACTGTATATTCTGTGTCTTTTGTGCATTTGACGTGGAACCTTTGCAAATGAGCTTCCAGCTAAAAGGTGTATTTCCAAGATCTCAATACATACATACATACATACATACATAAATAAATAAATAAATAAGGGAAGAGACAAGGAGCAACCAGAAAGCTACAGATCCATTAGTCTTACCTCCATAGCAGCTAAACTAACGGAGACACTAGTCAAAGAGGACCTCATGGACTACCTGGAGAAAAATGGACCACTGGATCGTGCGCAGCATGGGTCTGTGGCAGGGAGGTCTTGTCAAAGCAAGCTGATAGTGTTCTTTGACTGGGTAACCAGAGCAGTGGATAAGGGACAAGCAGTGGATTTACTCTATTCCACTTCAGCAGGGCATTTGACTCTGTGCCACGCAAAAAGTTGCTGAAGAAGTTAGAGGATCTAGGTACAGTGATGGATCTAGTTATATAAGTGAAAAACTTGCTGGGGGGAGACATCAGAGGGTGGTGGCAAATGGAGGGGGAGGTCACAAATGGCATGCCACAGGGTACAGTCCTGGGGCCGGTCTTTTCCATATGTTCATCAGTGGTATAGGAGAACGAATCTACAGCATGATGTGTCTCTTCACGAATGCCACTAAGCTCTGTGGTGGGGTGGAGAGCAAGGAAGATGTTAAGGAGTTGCAGTGGGCGCAACAAAGATTACAGAGGTGATCCACAGTCTGGCAGTTGAAATTCAACTCAAAGAAAAACCCAGGCAACTCAAAAGGGGCTATGGAGCACATTGACGAAAACAAAATTCATGTAAGATAAAAAGCCCTAACTCACAAAACCCACAAGTGAAACCCTCTTAGAGGTGATAGGAAGATGCGAAAACATTTACTAGTCAGTTTGACAAAGCAGCAGCAACGGCATATATGACTCAATGTTTTGCACAGACACATGCTTTTCCAACAGTAATGGACAAAACAACATTTATGTTTAAATACACCACATAATTAGCAAAAACATCTAAAATCTTGTGCATATTAGTGCCACCATTAAAAAGCCGATAAATGTAATTCTCGTGAGATTGTGAACCTAATTGCACTTAGGTCCATCACCATCCCTTAATATAGTGATGAAATTGAACCTGTCAATTTATATATTCAACATGAATGCTTTAAAGATTGTGATAAGCCTGACATATTAAATGTGCCCCCCCCCGTATAATTAAATAACCTAACATCTTAATTTCATATAGGTCCCAGTATCAATACTAGGCATTCATAACTTATTGAAAGCCCCATAAAAGATTCTGGACATCAGATAGTTGAATTATTGAAACACAGCATTTAAAGAGCCAATGATGCATTGAGAAAAACTTGGAAAAACAATATTTAGACCCAAATCAGCTTATATTTCTCTTTAGCTCTGTATTTCTTATACCCATTACTACGGAGTTCATATGTATGAAAATAGGAGAGTTGCCCTCTGAGAGTTCATCAGCTTCTAGTGCTGCTTCCCTACTTGATGTCATAATACTCTGCTTGTGACATCACAGTTATCCCCTAGCAAAAGACTGTGATGTCACAATCATGCATTATGATGTCAAGCAGGGAGTAAGCCATAGAGGCAGATGAACCCAAAGGGATAAAGATCTTCTTTTTGTGGGAATTTCTTCAGTAAGAAGTAAGAGAGATGAGAAAGCTATGGAAGATATATGCTCCACAAGCTGAATCATGTCCGACTATTATGTTTTTCATAGTTTTCCCGAAGGCGTCAGCTGCTCTTTAACAACTGAAGAGCCCCAATACCATCATTAGAACACTTCAGCTAGATTATTCAATTAATCACCAAAGCAACATCTGTCAGTATTGCACAGCCTAAGGGAAAAGACAGTTAAACATATATAGAATAGTGGCTGGGTGAACATCCACAACAAGTCTGTGTTTCCATCGAGGGAGTTGATGACATCACAGAGACCTCGAGAGCGAAGCTCGAGAGGTCTCGTTGATGTCATCAACTGCCCGAGATGGGGACGCAGACTTAGTTGTGGATGTTCACCCATCCACTGTTTTATAGTATATGGTTTTATTTGTTTGTTTTACATTTTTTTCGTTACTTGCCGTGAGGCTGCTCCCGTTCCCCTCTGGTGCTTCTGCTTGTGCCCGTTCCGGCTTATGCTCCGTCCTGCTCCTCAGCACATCATTTTTTTTAATCGTTGAGGAAAATAAAAGTGGTTTTCGAAAGGGAGCCATGTATGGCTCTCCGTGTCCCGATTCCCTAACTTTCTTAGTCGGTGGTCTCGCTATTGCCGGGCACTGCTAAATTGCGCCACCATGTTTTTTAGTTGTTTTTTTTTTTTATATAGAGCATCGCCTGAGCTAATCAGGCAGCAGGTCAGTAGGAAGTTGTTGTACTATCGATGGATGTCAGAGCGATAGTACAACAACTTTTTTGACCTTTGAACTGTACTACAACAAAATTTCAGCAGTTGCTGAAATCCATTGACAATAGGCAGCACCCATATACTACAATAATAAATAACATGCATAAAAGTATTATTAAATAACCCCAACATAAGGACATAAATATGCATGTAAAACGTCAAGGCAATGTATAAAAAAACATTATTATAACACACTTTATAAACAAATTGTGGGGAGCAAGCCAATTTATAAAACTATGTTGTTATAGCAACACGTCATTTTTAAAATGGACATAAATCAAATCTATCATTTAAACCCAAACCATTCTTAACATCTAACTTGTATATCCAGAAACATTCTCTCTGTAGGAGGTTATTGTCATGCTGATGTCCCCTTGCATCAATATGTGATTTCTCCAGCCCCATAAATTTAAATGTATGGTTAGTGTCATTTTCCATAATATGACTCACCAATGTATTGTCTTTATCTTCACAATCTATGGCACTAAAATATTCTCCAGTACGAGTGTTAAAATAATTCAATTGGTTTATTGTATAACCTAGTTGTAGTGTTCTAATGATGGTATTGGGGTTCTTCAGTTGTTAAATGCTGTGTTTCAATGATTCAGCTGCTTGATGTCCAGAATCTTTTATAGGGCTTTTAATAAGTTATGAATGCCTAGCACTGGTGCCGGGACCTATATGCAATTAAGATATTTGGTTGTTCAATTATATGGGATTGTATTTAATATGCCAAGCTCATCACATCTTTAAAGCATTCATGTTAAATATATAAACTGACAGGTTCAATTATATCACTATATTAGGTGATGGAGATGGACCTACGTGCAACTAAGTTCATAGTCTCATGAGGATTAAGCTTATTGGCTTTTTAATGGTGGAATTAATGTGCAAGATATTGTAGATCAGTGATGCACAACTTTTTTTTGTTGACAGCCAGACTGAAAACTTGAGTCAAGGCCGAGGGCCACTGTAAAATGGCACATGGCGACAAATGTCCAGTAAGACATTATTAAATGTACACACAGGCTCCGATATTCAGAACTGTGCACAGCAATGACGCATGTGATTGTGCAGTACAACTGAGTTGTGCTGAAGCAACAAAGGGATCCATTCAAAAGAGATGTGCCATGGTGCATCTCTTCTGAATAGATCAACGAATGTGTGCGGTGCAAATACAATGCGCTGGCGCATCCCTCAAACAGGCCTGCATACCTGGACTGGGAATGGCAAAAGCAACTGGAGCTGCACTGGATGCAATTCCCAGATATTTAGACCTGGATATGCAAATGGAGCCATCATGCATGCAAGGCACAAATGAGGCCATTTTCATGTCATTATGGCTCTATTTCATATGTTGTGCAGGGCTGGCCAGCGAAATGCATCTAGTTCCCTGCACCAGGGACCGCAGTAGTAATCTCTCCCCATCCTGTATCACCGTTCACTTAAATATAAGTCCTCAATATCCCTTGTGATCTAGTGGTGTCCCCCACCCCAACCCATACCTCTGATCACCGTAGAAAAGGTACTTTATGATCCCTGGTGGTCCAGCAGTCCCCCCCTCCCCTCCCATACCTCCAGTCACCGTAATATATTTGTCAAGATCCTTGGTAATCTAGTGGTACCCCCCCATCCCGCACCACCAATTAATGAACACACATTTAGTTACAATCCTTAATAGTCTAGTGGTACCCCGCCCATAACCCTGATCACAGGAACATGACCAAAACTGGTCCCTGGTAGTCTAGTGAGTCCCTCCACCCTCCACCCACACGAACCCCCAGCCCACCCGCCTCCAGGGTCAATGGCTGGCAGCATACCCTCCTGCGTATCTCTCAGCTGCCCACCGATTTACAAATATATTATGGTGATCAGAGGTACAGGAGGAAGAGGAACCACTGGACCACCAGGAGTATTCTGGGTGCTTGTGTATGGTGTTCTGGGGGGATACCACCCAGGGCTGGCGGCTGCTGTGATGCGCCTTGCATTACGGCAGCTCACCTGTAGGTGGCTACCAGCTGAGCCATTATTTTCGGGCTCAGTTTTTGCCGAGGTACATGGCTCATCTCTGAAATGTGCCTGCAGATGCGCCGCACATCCCAGGCTGAATTTCTGGATGTGCCGCATATGCATGGGCACGCCCCCAGAGGTGGTGCTGTATACATTATCTTTGTACCCAAGTGCATCAGGAATAGCACTGTGCAATTCCTCCTTTTGACTATTGTCCCAGGGTGAATTTTTGTGGTTGCACTGGTGCAACTCAGTTGTGCCAGGTGCAACCCCTTTGAATATCTCGGCATAAAATAAACTAAAACATACCTTTATCTATCTGTCTTATCAATCTGTCTGTCTGTCCATCTATCCACATGTTACTAAAACTAGAAACAAAGTAAAATAAACGAAGGCTGCAAGGGGAAGCTGCTAGGTCCTTGGGGGCCACAGACAGCTGCTGTGTGGGCTGTTTGTGGGCCCCCCCCCGGGTCATATGTCATGCATCACTGTTTTAGATGTTTTTACTAGTTATGTGGTGTATTTAAACATAAGTGTTGTTTTGTCCGTTACTCTTGAAAAAGCACATGTCTGTGTGAAACATTGTCATGATTCCATTGCTGCTGTTATGTGAAATTCACCAATAAAAGTTTTAGTATCTTACTATCATCTCTAAGGATTGAAATTCAATACCGAGCAGTTCAAAGTTATGCACATGGAGAATAAGAACCTCAGGATGGAATATTGGATGGGAGGGGTTAAGCTGAACACTACTACTGATCAGCAACTCCCTAAAACAGTCTAGGCAATGTACCAAGGCCTACAGCAAGGCAACCCAAAATGCTGAGATGTATTGGAAGGGGGTTCGACAGCAGGGGGAAGAGGTGATATTGCTTCTCTATAGGTAACTGGTGAGGCTACATCTGGAATACTCTGCCCAGTTCTGTGGTCCCAGCCTAAGAAAAGCTAAAGACAGGCTAGAGATGATGCAGCATCCGGTAACTAAAATGATTCAGGGCCAGCACGAGAGATCCTAGGAGGATCGGCTTAAGGCTTGGAACATATACTCGTTAGAGACCAGAAGACAGAGAGGTGATATGAGAGAGGGGTGATATGATAGAGTCCTTCAAGTTCCTGAAAGGAATGAATAAGGGAGATTGTAAGGAAATATTCAGCAAGAATAGTGACTCATGAACACAGAGACGTGCATGGAAGCTGGTGGGGGGCAGGGGAGATGCAGGATGGATTTGAGAAAAGCTTTATTTCACTGAGAGAGTGGCTGAGCCATGGAACAGCATACCAGCACAGGTGGTAGGTGCAAGAACTATTAATGGATTCAGACACAGCAGGAACTAAGTAAAAGGCTTAATAGTTACACAAGCGGAAACAGTAGGGAAAGGGGGAGAAAGGGGGAAATAACCCTAGAGGTGGTGCTGGTGGGGGAGTTCAACCTGCCAGATGTAGGTTGGAGCCTCCCAGCAGTGGCTTCAGTTAGAAGCAGGGACATTCTGGACTCCCTGCAGGGGGCATTCCTCAGCCAACTAGTCAGTGAGCCCACTCGTGATGGGTCACTACTGGACATGGTACTCACTAACAGGAATAGTGTTGCAGACGTCAAGGTGGGAGACCACTTTAGGACCAGTGATCACTGTACAGTGTGGTTCAATATAAGGACACCTGCAGAATCGAACAGCACAAGTGCAAGGGTCCTGGATTTCAGTAGTGCAGATTTTATAAAGATGGGTGAATGCCTCAGGGATGACCTGGTGGGTGGGGTTGGCCTTGGTGGGGTGGAGGAACAGTGGGCAAAGATAAAAGGAAGCATAGTAAAGGCAACAAACCTCTGTGTCAAACAAGGGAGCAAAAGGAAGAGGAAAAAGAGATCGCAATGGTTCTTGAAAGAGATGGCTGAAAAGGTAAAGGCTATAAGGGTAGCATTCTGAAGATATAAGGAGGCACAGAGGGAGGGAGGGAGGATGATAGAGAGGTGTATCAGGAGAAACAGACTGAAGCAGTAAGAAAAGCAAAGGTATAAACTGAAGAGATAATAGCCCAGAAGGTAACAGTAGGGGACAAGACATTTTTAGGTATGTAAGTGAAAAGAGGAAGACCAGGGGTGGGATTGTAAGTGTAACAGCCCCACTTGTCTCACTCACCTGGGCTGCCCCGGAGCCCTCAGGGTCTTCAACATACTTTCCCAAGGGGGCTGGGCCTGAGTCCTGGCCGGATCACCAGTGGTGACTTGGTGCCTCCACCTGGGGCAATGGTACGGCCTCCTGTGGGCAAGACAGGCTACCACCCCCCAAGAACAATGATATATCCCCTTAGTGATTGACCCTTCTGGCACAGTTAGACCAACACTCCCACCACACAACAACGATAACAAAGCACAAAGCACAAACACTTATGTATGATGGCAAACAATAATCCCTCTTTATTTAAAATTATCTGAGGCAGAAGAGGTGAGGGCTACTCCGTCGAGCCTCCACATAATCAGGCACACAACCCACTATGAGCTCCCCCCCTTCCCTGGATACACCCAGAACAATCCCAGATGGTGGGTACCTCACCGTTCTCAGTTGCAGGCCTGCAGCCTCTCGTTGGGACCCATGCAGAGAAACACAGGTTCAAGAAAAATCAGTCTGTCATTGGGGGTTGGGCTCTTCCCCAGCCCTCCTAGCTGATGCAAACAAAGAATCCCCAGAGCTGCAGCTCGGGGTACTCACAGCTTCCCCAGGAGGATTATGATCTCCCTGATTTAAGGATATGCTCGGAGGGTGGAGGAGGCACTGTTCTTCACCAGCCTGGCCTTTCCAGCTTCGCCCGCGGGTCTTTGTATACAGTATTCACCAGGTAGGCCTGTTCATCCTTCTACCTCTCTGGTCTGTACTGCAGCAGCGGATTCACACTGAAAACACAGGGCTGATCAGCTTCCCCTCAGCCAGACCTGGGCTAGTGGCCACTCAGCTTTCAGGGCTCTCCCCTGGCTGGAATTCGAGGGCCCCTGCGTGGAGCAGTCCCCAAAGCCAGAGGCTCACTTTAATTGTCCCTTCCAGTCTGGTCCCTTAGCTAAAGCTACCAACAGTCCCTATTTTCCCAGGACAGTCCCTATTTTAGGCAGCATGTCCCAGTGTCCCCATAAGTTTTGCAAAATATCACTTTTGTCCCTTTTTTTGCTTACTTGTCCCAGTTTTGTCCCTTTTTTTTTTTGCTGACTGCTAATCCATGAGTGATCGTCATTTCAGCACCACTGTGGCACTACTCAGGCTGGATAGCAGTTTGCAACTTTAACCCCTGCGCCTGTGCTGCACTGCAAGCATGTCAGTGGGAGCACAGTAAAGCATGTTCCATTCTGTTAGATTAGACTGGGTAGTAGTGCAGACAGGCGCATGTGGACATCTGCCTGCCAGCAGCTGAGAGGGACTCCAGACAGAGAACAGACTGGCAGCAGGGAACTAAGGTACCCGAACCTGATCAGCTGTAGGGAGGTATGTGAAAACAATCTGGTGAGGTGGAGGGAGTCACTGAAGTGGAGTTTGCTCAGTGAATAAGGTGAATGTGAGCGGGTTGGATGGGGCTGTCAGGAGGAGCAATACATGCGGCTCGAATGTCTGATCACAATTTAACGCAGGGGTTTGCTTCTAATGAACTTTCTGTACGTCATGATTTGGAACTTGCTGCAGCAGAATGATGTATTGTTCTAATCTGAATGTTCGCTACTGGTATTACTGTGGGGCGGCATGGCCAGAGCAAGCAGCAAAAAGGCAATTGATTGTCGCATGGCGTTGTCTGCGGTGGTGCCCGTGGGAGTGGCGCGGTGGGGGGTCATGAGGTCAGAATGGGCCATCAGGTTTGGAAGCTCAGAAAGTTGGTAGCTTTACCCTTAGTTCCAGTCCCCTCTAGGAAAACCTCTTGCTGTCCCTCTCCTACCAGCTCTGCCTCTCTTCTCTCCTCTTTCTTCCTGCTGCGAGGAAGGGTAGCCAGTGAGCCTCCCTCCCTCCCAGCAAGGCAGTCTTCCTCCTCTCTTGCTTTTTGGAGGGGGGAAGGGTAGAGCTGCCTTTTCTCTTTGTCCCAGCAGGTAAGCCCATTTGGGGGGGGGCTTACATAAGGTTAAAAACGGAAGGGAGGAACTGTGCAGTGAGGGAACGGGAAAAGGCATACATCCTGAACAAATACTTTTGTTCAGTATTCACAGAGGAAGGTGAAGGGGAAGGGCCACAAAAAAGTAACAGAAGCTTCTTAGGAAGGGGGTGGACATAGTCCTTTTTTAAGGTGAGAATCCTGAAGGAACTCGCTAGTCAGAAGGTGGGCAAAGCAATAGGGCCAGATTGGGAGCATTCAAGGCTATTGAGGGAGCTCAGGGAAATAGATGACTGCACAGTCCTATTTAACAGCTCGCAGGAGGGGTTCCAGAGGACTGGATGTAGTCTCACTACACAAAAGCAGTAGCAGGGAGGAGGCTGGCAGTTAAAGGCCAGTCAGCCTGACATCGGTGGTGGGAAAGTTAGTGGAATCATTGCTGAAGGAAAGGACTGTGGAATATTTTGAATCAAGTGGGTTACAAGATCCGAGGCAGCATGTTTTCATGGGGGGGGGGGAGGTCATGTCAAATGAATCTGATAGATTTCTTTGACTGGGTGACAAAGGATTTAGCTCAGGGTGGAGCAGTAGATGTGGCCTACCTAGATTTCAGTAAGGCTTTAAATACCATTCCACATAGGAGACTAGTAAGTAACTGGGTAGCTTAAGAGTGGGGTCCAAAGGTGGTAAACGGGATAGGAAATTGGTTAGAGGACAGGTGACAGAGGGTGGTGGTAAATGGAGTTCATTCCCAGGATGGGAGGGTGACCAGCGAGGTGCCTCAGGGATCAGTACTGGGACTGGTCCTCTTTAATGTCTTTATAAGCGACATTGCAGAGTAGCTGGGAGGGAAGGTGTGCATCTTTGTGGATGACTCCAAAATCTCTAATAGGGTGGACACTCCGGGGGTGGTGGAAAGGATGAGCAGAGATCTAAGAAAACTAGAGGAGTGGTCAGGAGTAAGACAGCTGGGTTTCAATGCCAAAAAGTGCAAAATAATACACTTAGGGCACAGAAATCCAGGGGTTGAGTACAAAATGGGTGGAGTGTTACTGATGACCACCAAGCAGGGAAGAGACCTGTGGGCAATCATATCGGATGACCTAAAGGTGGTCAGGCAATGCAGCAAAGCAGTAGGGAGAGTTAGTGGAATGCTGGAGTGCATTGAAAGGGGCATTGTCACAGTAGGAGGGAGGTGGTGTTGCCTCTGTATAGATTGCTGGTAAGGTAGGCAAAATTTTATTTTTATACATTTAATACATGTAATTTGGGCAAAAAGTCCAGTTTACAAGACAGACCCCACCTACCGTACTGTGTCCAGTTCTGGAGACCATATCACCAAAAGGGCATAGACAGAATGGAGGCAGTCCACAGGGGGGGGCAACTAAAATGGTGAAGGGTCTGCATCAAAAGCCCTGTAAGGGGAGACTAAAGGACCTCAGTATGGATACCCTGGAATGGCACTGGGTCAGAAGACTGCCAACAATAACAGTGTGGACAGGAACCCTGCATTTTTTGTCGGGGGCTCCTCCCCTTGCACCCCCCCCAATATGGAGGGCTCTACCCCCCGCACCCCCCCTGGACTGAAGGATTCTCACTCTGGGGAGAGTGGATTATGGGGAAAGTTAACATTTGTGGGGCTGTGGAATACTGTTTCCAAAGGCCCCATGTAAAAAATATTAAGTCCCAAGTGCACAAAAAGGTTAGAGACCAGGATTAGAACCCTGGTCTTCAATGCCGCTGGCTGAACTGCTTGATGCCCCAGCCCTCCACACCATGGGTGCAGCTCAACCAGCCTCCTGGATCCTGGTGCCCTTGTGTCCCATAAGTGCCATGGACAGCAACCAGGGGAGCGCTTACTGAAAGCACTGTAAATCCCCTCTCGCTGTCCATGTTAGTGCTACAGGGACTCTCTTGATTGGTGCTGTTCCTGTAGCACTATTCTAATCGGGCACCCTCTGGAACAGAGGAGGAAGGGGGGATATGACAGAGACCATTATCTCACTGAGGTAAATAAGGTGCAGGAGGGAAGTACTTTTCAGAAGACAAGGTTCTCAAGAACAAGGGGACCTGCTATGAAGCTGGAGGGTGTAGATTCAGGAGAGATGTGGGGAAGCACTTCCTCACAGAAAGAGTGGTAGATTCCTGGAATAGCCTTCCAGTGGAGGTGGTGGGGGCAAGACAGTGGTGGGGTTCAGGAACGCATGCAATAAGCACAAGGGAATCATAGTGGAAAGTAAAGAGGGGCAGAAAGAGCTGTAGATCAGGCATGGTACTGCAGGTAGGGAGAAATGGGCTGACCGGATGGTAGGCATCCTTATCTGCCATCACATTCTCTGTTTCATGTTTCTGTGTAGACAATTGGTCCTACCTGTGTAGACTGTATGGACCAATGATCTTTTTCGGCCAACATTTTTTATGTTTTTTTGTAAGAGATCATCCATTTTTACGTTCGCTTGTGCGCATGCGCAAGGAACATTTTGGGAGAGTAGCACACTTTGGAGGTGTGCCTCTCCTGTTCAATCCACTGCTCCGTTGAGCAGGCGTGGCGGTCCTGCACCAATGGGTGCTGGAGCTGTGTATGACAGCAGTGATCTTCACTTCAAAGAAAAACACCGCTGTCATACACAGCGCTGGTAGGCCTCACGCCCCCCCCAAAGCTTTGGTGCCACGCTGGGAGCCCACCCCAGCATGGCAAACGTCCTACGTCCTCTGCCAATGGGGGTGCCCAATCCCCCAGTGGCTCCACATCCCCCCAAAGGCCTCCCCAAAGCTTTGGTGCCACGCTGGGAGCCCACCTCAGTGTGGCAAACGTCCCAGCGTTGTCTGCCGGCCAGGGGTGCCCAAACTTGATGGCTCCATGTCCCGCAAACACCCCCAAAGCTTTGGTGCCATGCGGGAGCCCTCTCCAGCGTGGCAAACGCCCCGTCGCCTTTTTTTTTTTAACCTGAAAAATAAAAGCTGTCCTGACGCTTCTCCCAGCCCCCCACAACCCGCCCCCCACCCACTGTGCACCCTGCCTCCCCTCCCCTCACCCCATACTTAACTCCAGGCTCGGCGTGACGATCTTCAGTGGACCGGGAACACGTCTGCACTGTTCAAAGCTGTCCGCGAACTGAGGAAATGCCGGTAAGCTGTATAATGGGCTAGATGGTTGGTTTTCAACTTTATTGCATATCTCAGGCATTTTTTGGAATTTTTGCACCAAATTTTCAACATGGGGTTTTTGGGACCCCTTCTTATGAATGATGTCACTGTCATGGCGTTATTCAGGCCCAAAGGATGATTTCGTAGTCACTGCGTGAAATCACCCTTCAGGCCCAAATAATGCCATGACATTGACATCATTCATGAAAGGGCTAAACTCCGTGTTGAAAATTTGTGCAAAAATCTTAAAATGACTGTTTTATTAGTGTGATATGCAGTTCCTCACGCAGGCTCGTAAGTTCGCAAATTTTCAATATTTTCACTCCAGATTTTCAACATTGCCATTTTACCACACCTCCTTATGAGCAGTACAGCTGTCATTTTTCACATCCTGCCCAAAATGTGTTTTCGCCCATATAGTGCACAATGGCGCAGTTGGTGTCGAAATCAATGTATGGGACACATTAAGAAAATCACACTGACACTGATCATGAGCAGAGGTCTTAAAATGGCTATGTTGAAAATTTGTGAAAAATTCTAAAAGTGACTGTTTACTGACGTGCGTTGCTGCACAGTTCCCACGCACACGTGAGGTTTTGCGAATTTTCAATATTTCCACTCCAGATTTTCAGCATTGCCATTTTCCCACACCTCCTTATGAGCAGTACAGCCGTCATTTTCATATCTTGCCCAAAACGTGTTTCTGCCTATGAAGCGCAAATGGCGCAGTCGGTGTGCAAACTCAATGTATGGGACACATTAACAAAATCACAGTGACACTGTTCATGAGCAGAGGTCTTAAAATGACTATGTTGAAAATTTGGTGAAAAAATTCCTAAAAATTACTATTTTACAAGCATGCATTGCGCAGTTCCTATGCATGCTCTTAAGTTCGTGAATTTTCAATATTTGCACTCCAATGACTTCCAAATACCTAAACAGTGCATAGAAGAAAGCAACATTCAGCATTGACAAATGCTTGTTTATTTCTGCATTCGCTTGCATGCATGCGCAAGGAACGTTTTGGGACAGTACGACTTTTTGAAGGTGTGTGACCCTCCTCTCCAATGCAGTGCTCAGTGTAATGTATGTAACCTTACTGCACCAATGGATGCATGAGCTGTCTATGACAGCAGTTTGGCTGCAGTGGTCTTCAGTTAAAAGAAAAGCACCACTGCAATTAAGCGGTGTTAGCGTGTGTATTTAGCATATTGACATCACCCTTTCCCTCTGGCTGCTAATAAAATCCTCCCACTTCCTCCCTTCTGCTGCCGCTTCACCCTTGCTCCTTGTTATTGCCTCCCCCACTCAAACACATTGTATGTGCAGACGGAGTGCACAGTCCTATTGTCTCCAGGCCCCCCAACAACACTCCAGGTGACATGCTGGGAGCCCACCCCAGCATGCCCATTGTCCCTCTAAATGGGAAAACTGTCCCCAACATCTTTGTTTTTTAAAACCTGAAAACAGAAAACCGTCCCTCGCTGTCTTGTGCCCCTCACGAACCCACCCACCTCTATGCCCACCTCCCCATGCCTCAGAGCCTGGTGCAATGATCTTCAGTGGGTGGGAACATGTCTGCACTCTTGAAGCAGAATGCAAACTGAAGAAATGACGGTAAGCTGTATAATGGTATAAATGTTTTTTTTTTTTCCAACTTAGGTGGCTATCTCGGGCATTTTTGCAAATTTTGGCACCACATTTTCAACAGGAGGTTCTTGGGACACCACCTCATGAATTCAGTTACTGTCATGTGAGTTATTCGGTCCCCAAAGGTGATTTCATGGTCACTGCACAAGATCACCTTTTGGGATTGATTAACTAAACAACAGTGTCACTGTTAATGAGGTGGGCTTCCAAAATCCTATATTGCAAATTTGGTGAAAAAATGTCAAAAAATGACTGTGTTACGAGCGTGCATTGCGCAGTTTCCACACACACTCATAACTTCCAGAATTTGAAATATTTTCACTCCAGATTTTCAACACTGGCATTTTTTCACACCTGCTTATGAACAGTACAGCTGACATTTTTCACATCCTGGCTGAAATGTGTTTTTGCACATCCAGCGCACAATGGTGTGGTCACAGTGAGAAATCAATGCTCAGGACAGATTATGAAAATCACAGTGACACTGTTCATGAGCAGAGGTCCCACAATGCCTATGTTGAAAATTTGGTGACAAAAGTCCACAAAATGACTGTGTCATGAGCGTTAGTAGCCGTCTCCATGACGCTTTGTAAGTTTGAGAAATTGTCGGCTTTTACCCAGATGTTCAACATTGCCATCCCTTCACACCTCCTTCATGAATGCTACAGCTGTCATTTTTCACATCCTGCCCAAACTGTGTTTTTGCACATGTGAGCACAACGGTGTGGTCGCTGTGAAATCAACGCTCAGAACAGATTAACAAAATAACAGTGGGACTGTTCATCAGCAGAGGTCTCAAATGCTTTTATGAGGTGGGGGTAACAAAAAGGTCATGCTGAAAATTTATTGTGCAAATACCAGCAATCGCACAGGGCATTAGAGTAAAGCACCATACGTGCCAAACACCACTGCAAATACCTGCAAGCGAACGTTCGGCATTGACAAATGCTTGTTTATAATATAGCGTTTATTAAAGATATTTCCGAGAGTTTTACAGCAGTATGGGGAAGCAGAAAACAGTATTTACAGTAGTGGAAACAGCATGGGGACACAGTGATTAAAAACAATACAATACAATATCTTAAATGTGGAGGCATCTTAATAACAGTGTCCATATATGGATGTCCATACAGAATCAGGGCACACAAAATGTTTTAGTTCTGGGGTCAAATGTCAAATCAGAGCCCAGTTTGTGCCTTGTCCAGTTACCCCATGTTTCTTCAAAGACATGGAGTTCGTCCATCATTTGCTAAGTCATTCTCTCCACTTTATAAATATCAGTTATAACATACCGCTGCTGGAGAGTTGGATATTTGTCAACCACTGTTTTGTGAGCATTTTCTTTGCGCAAGTAAGAAGAATTAGTAAAATTTAAAAATTTGACCTCTATGCCTACAGTCAGGCAGAGGGATGCACAATAGAACCAGAGATGATGTAGGAATGTTTGGATAATCAAATAGTTCCCCTGTTACTTCTCTTACACCCCTCCAATAGTCCAGTATAAGTGGGCAGGCCCAGAAGATGTGACCATGGTCTACCTTAACAACCCCACAATGTCTAAATAGTATGAGTGAACTGCAGCGGTCCTGAAGAATCACACATGACCCTTACAAGAAAATTCCCTAAGGTAAGGAGCCATTGTGACCTTGTAAGCTGGTAGTGCATAGTTAAACCAAATTGCCTCAGAATGGGAAGTTTTCAATTCTTCATTCCATTTTATTTAAAATCAGGTTAGCCCTATGTTCTGCAAGACCCATAAGTCCTCACCAGAGTGTACCTATCAGGTAGTGGTGTAACTCTCCTCATTGGTGTCCCATTATGAGTGTTTGCAGCTCATCTAGGGATTTATACTGAGGGATTTATTGTTCCTATATAAACAAACTAACCTTTGTGTATCTATAAGGGCCCATCTGGGGTAACTGGTACTGTTGCTGTAGGTCAGAAAATACACAGACTCTGGTACTGTATAGGAAGTGATGTAAATAATATAGCCCTAACTGTCTTTGTGCTTTTAAGAAGGGGCCAATTCTGTTTAAGGGACAGTTGACATTATTAGAGGGGGCTTTAGCTGTAAGAGGCCATCATGAGAAAAAAATTTTCTCCAAACTGGACTAGAAAAAGTCTCTTTCTGCCATATAGAAATTTTGAAATTGTAATTATTTGATTTCTATAGGAAAGGCTACCTGAGAAAAAATTTCCCCAAAGAAGATTAGGAAAGGCCTCTCTGTCGGAGAGATTGGAGATCACACTGGGGAAGGGTCAGGTCCAAATGGTGGACTTGTGGTCAATTTGGCTGACTTTGTAAAGACTGGATGTCTCTACTAAACACTGAAGCCCCACACTGTGTGTACAGCGCTGAGATCCTCTAATGATTTGGAACTGATAACAGAGTAGGTCAAACTTAAACCAAGTCTGAATCAAACCAGATCTGGTAAATTGTAACTAATGACTGGCAATGATATTTTTCATTTGTGGGACATGGATGTCTCTCAAAGTGTGATTCACTGGCCCAAAGTTCATTTCTGTTCAAAAACACAAAATCTTACAGAATTCATGAGGTTTGATTTGCAATTGGATCCCTGGACACAGGGTAGTATAGAGCCCTCCACACTGAAAAGGTCATGACCATGGTTCGAGTCTGGTCTAGAGTAAGTGGGTCACAAGTGCTAGGTCTGAGGGACAGCAATAAGAACAAGCTTTAGTCAAAGCTGATAGGGCTGTGAAGAGCTAGCAAGTGACAAAAGTTACACATGTGCATAGAAATTATTCAATGCCCAGGTGTAATTTGGCTATATTTTGGAGGTGTTGCACCAAATTTTCAACATGGCCTTTTTTGGACCCCTTCTTATTAACAGTGCCAGTGTCATTTTGTTCAAGTGTCCCAAAAGGTGATTGCACAGACCAAGCATGCTATTCTGTGTCATAGGTGTGAAAACACGTTTTGGGCGGGTTGTGGAAAATGACAGCTCTACTGTTTTGAAGGAGGTGTGCAGAAATGGCAATGTTAACAAGCATTTGTCAATGCCGAATGTTGTCGCGCTGGCATTGGCTTTGGTAGTGCAGTGCAGGAAAACATTTAGGGCAGGATGTGAAAAATGACAGCTGTACTGTTCATAAGGAGGTGTAAAAAAATGGCAGTGTTGAAAATGTGGCATGGAAATATAGCAAATTTGCGAAGTTACAAGGGTGCTTGGGAAATGTGCAATGCATGCTTGGAACACAGTCATTTTATGGGCGTTCGGCACCAAATTTTCAACATAGGCATTTTAGCACTTCTGCTCATGTACAGTGTCACTGTTATTTCTTCAGATTGTCCCAAAAAGTGATTTCGCACAGCGACCACGCTATTCTGCGCCGGAAGTGCGAAAACACATTGATAACACAGCGAAAACGGTGAACCAGCGCATTGGTATCCTGTTCCAAAACCATCAATTCCTTACCCAAGCTGCACTGAGGATTGCTATCTAAAGCTCTGTCATCTCAATCATAGACTATGGCTTAATTATATATGGCTCTGCCACTACCACCGCACTAAGGTGCATCACAACCACCCTAAACAAGTCCTGTCAGCTGCTCACTGGAGTGCAAAGATGTACTCATACATGTGAGCTCTACACTGAAACAGGATGGTTGCAACTCTCAAATCATATAAGGTACCTCACATGCTTGATGGCAAAAAAAATCCATCTTGGGCCGCACTCCGCCGTGTATCCCAGACCTACTTTGCTCAAATACCAGCATCCGCCCCACCAGAAGATCGGAACACCAGCCTCTCCAAGTCCCCAGATGCCGGACCACACAGGGCCAAAGATCTTTTGCCTATGGTGCCCCCAGCTGGTACAATGCCCTGAGCTCACTCATTACATCCTTCATGTCACTAGGAGCTTTCAAATCTATGCTTTACTCTCACCTCTCAGCCTCTAGCTCCTGTGACTGCCTTGACTAATGATTCTTCCCTCATGGCTGTTTTTACTGTTTGTTATCCTCCTCCTCTGCTCCTTTCTTGACAATGGCATCTGAGTACCTCTAACTACTCTAAGTCTGCTCCCCTTCCCATATCTCCTCCTACCCTTCTCACCTTGACCATTCCTCCAATGTTTTGTTTTTCTCCTGTGATGTACTGTATTATACTGGCTTATTGAAACCTTAATAATTTGTTGACCATTCTATGTAACATTGGCTGAAAGGTAATAATTCCTAGAACAATAAACTAAACACATTTTGGGCAGGATATGTGAAATGACAGCTGTACTGTTCATCAAGAGGTGTGGAAAACTGCCAACGGTGAAAATCCAGGGGGGAAAATATTACAAATGCACGACGTTATGAGCATGCGTGCAGTCTGCCAACGCATGCTTGCAACACAGTCATTTTATGGAGTATCATTACCAAATGTTCAACATAGACATTTTAGGATCTCTGCTCATGAACAGTGTCACTGTTATTTTCATAATCCGGCCAGAACACTGATTTCCCACAGCGATTGCGCTATTGTACGTCGGAAGTGCGGAAACACATTTTGGGCAGGATGTGGAAAATGACAGCTGTACTGTTCACAAGGAGGTGTACAAAAATGACAATGTTGAAAATCTGGCTTGAAAAATTGCAAATTCGCGAAGTCATTTTTTGGATTTTTCCACCAAATTTGCAACATAGGCTTTTTAAGAGGCCACCTCATGAGAACTGGCACTGTTGTTTCGTTAATCGGTCCCGAAGGGTGATTCTGTGCAGTAACTGTGAAATCACCTTTTGAGGCCGAATAACACCATGACAGTGCAAGAATTCATGAGGAGGGGTCCCAAAAACACCATGTTGAAAATTTGGTGACAAAATTCCAACAATTGACCAAGATATGCAGCAAAGTTGAAAAAATCCTATTCATTCCATTATGCAACTTACCGGCATTTCCTCAGTTCGTGGTCGACTTTGAAGAGTGCAGATGTGTTCTCAGTCCACCAAAGATCATTGCGCTATGCTCCGGAGGTAAGTATGGGGTGTGGGGGGAGGCAGGGTGCGCAGTGGATGGGTGCGGGTTGTGGGAGGGGGCCAGGAACCGTTTCCTTCTTACAGGGAAAAAATAAATAGAAGACATCGGGGGACCGTTTTCATTTTTAATAAGTGCTTTGGCATGCTAGAGTGGGCTCCCAGCATGCCACGTGTGTGTGTGTGTGTGTGTGTGTGTGTGTGTGTGTGTGTGTGTGTGTGTGCTTTAGCCGACAGGGGATTGGCCACCCCATTGGCAAACAAGGAAAGGGTGGGGAGCCGCTGGAGCCAAGAGGAATTGGGCACCCCCTTGGCAATCAAAAAAAGGAAGGGGGACCACATTATGCTGACGGGGAGCCGGCTCCCCCATCAGCAAAATTCAGGGGGAGGGAGGGAGTGATACATGCTGATGAGGATTGGGCACCCCCGTCGGCAAAGAGAAACTTTTGGGGGGGCGCATGATGCCGAGGGGGATTGGGCACCCCCTCAGCAATCAAAAAGGGGGGGTTACATGAGGTCGATGGGTTTTGGGCACCCCCATTGGCACACAATAAGGGAAGGTGGGTTGACAGGCAACAGCGGCAATCACTGCTGCCATGTTGCCTGCACATAGGGAGAGGCATGCTGTGGTCATGCTGCATGAGAGCTTCGCGCTCATTGCAGCGGACCTTTTCTCAGAAGTTGTCACCTCATCAACCAGGCAGGGTGTTGGCCCCTGCTGCTGGCTGATTGGGGAATGTGTGACGTACCTACTGGTGCATGCCCTGCATTCGCCCCAACAGCGACTGCACCTCCAAATCTCCACTGCCGCAAGATGTTGGCTGCACAAGCAGCCAACATAAAAATGTGAAGTGAAAGTAGGAAAAATTGGCAATGTTAGAAGCGTGCTTAGAAACTGCACAACAAACACTCATAATGCAGTCATTTTTTGCAATTTTTTCACCAAATTTGCAACATGAGCTTTTTGAGACCACACCTCATGAACAGTGGTACTGTCATTTTGTGAATCGGTCCCGAAAGGTGATTTTTGTGCAGCAACCACAAAATCACCTTTCAGGCCGAGTAACAAAATGACAGTGACAGTTTTCATGAGGTGGCATCCCTAGAACCCCATGTTGAAAATTTGGGGCAAAAATTCCAAAAATGGCTGAGTTATCAGCATAAATTGAAAACCCCATTGAATGGCTGTATAGCACACTTACTTTTAATTCTTCAGTTCGCGGTTGAGCTTTGAAGAGTGCAGACGTGTCCTGGTCCAGAGAAGATGACAATGCCAACCTCTGGAGGTAAGTATGGGGTAAGGGGGTGTGTGTGAAGGTGGATGCGCAGTGAGAGAGTGGGGGGGGACCGCAGCGACCAGGAGGGACCATTTTCAGTTTCACAAGGAAAAGAAAATGACGAGGGACAGATTTTTAATTTACAGCAAAGTCACAACAAATAAACATTTTGGCACACTGGGGTGGGCTCTCAGTGTGCCCCATGAATGCCGACATGGGGATTGGGCACCCCGATGTCGGGCATGATGTGGGCAGGAGGCACCAGGAAAAAAGAAATGCGACGAGGGACCATTTTCTAATTTACAGAAAAACAAATTCTGCACACTGAGGTGGGCTCCCAGTGTGCGACATGCAATGGGCATGACTTGGGGAGGGGGCACAAAATAGTGAATGGCATTTTGCCATACATTTTTCCATATGAACATGGCGACACCGCAGAACTGAGCATGCACACGACTCTGTGCATGCGCACAAGTCATGCGCATGCGCAGTTCACGCATTGGAATGCAGAAGTAACAGCCTGAATAGTGTGGCTGTTATTCTGTAGGCCGATCATGGTGGAGTGGTTTAAGCTCAGTTGGACTTTTGGAAGGATACTTCCAAAAGTGCCACGGAAGGGGTTCTGCGATCAGCCATTTTCAGAGCTACAGAGCTCTCGGAAAATGGCTGTAGGCTCCATCTACAGCCCTATAAACACATGTCGTTAAATGTCCATATAGGGGAAGGTACCTGTTTCCTTGGGCAACATCATTACATCTTACTGGAGTACCAGGGGAAATACCAGTTTCCTTAGGAAGCAGCATTACATTTTATGCTAGTACCAGAGGAATATACGTGTTTCCTTAAAGAGTAGCATTACATGTTACTCTAGTACCAGAGGAAACCACATGTCTACTTAGGGAGCACTACATGTTGCTCTAGAACCAGGTGAAGATACCCATTTCCTTAGGGAGCAGCATTACATGTTACTCTAGTACCAGGAGAAGATATCTGTTTCCTTAGGGAGCAGCATTTCCTGTTACTCTAGTGCCAGGGGAAATACCAGTTTCCTTAGAAAGCAACATTACATTTTATGCTAGTACCGGAGGAAGATACCTGTTTCCTTAAGGAGTAGCATTACATGTTACTCTAGCACCAGAGGAAACTACATGGTCTACTTAGGGAGCATTACATGTTGCTCTAGCACCAGGTGAAGATACCTGTTTCCTTAGGGAGCAGCATTATATGTTACTCTAGTACCAGGAGAAGCTACCTGTTTCCTTAGGGAGCAGAATTAGGGAGCAGCATTTCCTGTTACTCTAGTACCAGGGGAAGATACCTGTTTCCTTAGGGAGCAGCAGTACATGTTACTCTAGTACCAGGAGAAAATACCTGTTGCCTTAGGGAGCAGCATTTCCTGTTACTCTAGCAGCAGGGGAAGATACCTGTTTCCTTAGGGAGCAGCAGTACATGTTGCTCTAAACATAGAAACATAGAATTTGTTGGCAAAAGGGACTGGTTGGCCCATCCATTCTGCCCTATTTTCCCTGCCTATTCCAAGTCATCGGACTCTATTTTGTCATTGGCATCCCTTCCACCTCCCTTTCCTCTACTTATTATACCCGTGTGCCTACATCTCACATGCTTGAAGCTCCCCATTGTTCTCGCCTCCCCCACCTCTTCTGGCAAGCTGTTCCAGGTGTGCACTACCCTTTCTGTGAAGAAGTATTTCCTCACAGCCCTCTTAAGCTCCTCCCCAACTTCATTTTATGCCTCTGTGTACTGGTGCATTTCTTCCTCTGAAAGAGACTCTCCACCTGTACCTTGTTCACCCCTGTGAGGTACTTACAGTTCCTAATCATGTCCCCTGTTACACTCCTCTCCTCCAAGGAGTACATGTTGAGATCCCACATCCTCTCCTCATATGGCTTCTCGTGCAACCCCCACACGATTCATCGCATCCACCCTGTCATTGTCCTCGTGGAGCTGCAGCCCCCAGAACTAGACACAGTACTCTAGGTGGGTTCTCACTAGTAAGCAGTACAGTGGCAACACCACCTCCCTTCTCCTACAGGACCCACTTTTGGGCCTCATCTCTAAGTCACTCCCTACCAGTACTTTGGAATACCCTTCAGCAATCCTTAAAGCTAACATGCCTCATAAAGTTGCCGACCTTCAAATCGCTATTAAATCAACACACCAACGACTCCTGTAATTGCTTTCCTTGACTATTTTCTCCACATTGACCCCAAAGGCCAACATGTCAGGCTTCCAAGCTAAGCACTGCTCTCTTATATAGCCTTCTCCCCCCCCCCATTCAACAATCATTCCTCAATTATAAAAATGCTCCCATTCACATCCTCCTTCCCTTTCCGTCAGGGTCCCAGGCTCCCTAACTGCTGTCTCTATCGCTCTCCCCCTGGTACTTCCAGGAGCAGCATTGTGTCATTGCTAGGTGCAGTACTCCTGTATTGTGTATTCTCTCCAAGAACTCTGTGTCTTGGGCTCATGTATATATTGTATGTATATCCTACTTGTCTAAATCTTGCATTGTAGGCGTAGAATGTTACATTGTTATTTTATGCTTGTTTGTTTATCTCTGTGTAATGTGATTGTATTGTCCAGCGTTGTGTCACTGCCAGGTCCATTTTGTAAATGAGTTCTCTTTCTGGTGCTCCACCTGGTTAAATAAAAATGATTGACTGATTAACATAAAAACATTTCTAACAGAGAAGGTCTACATTACACAACAAAAGCAGCCATAAACTAAGCTATATACAACGAACATACAGTATGTAAGACGTAATTGTTAGGTAAAGGGAAAAGAGAAGGAAAAAAATACATAACACACTACAACAAAAGTGGATACAGATCATCAAGTGCTATGTGAGCAATGCAACACAGAGCAGGCCCCAGACACTGTCTCTAAGCTGACTCATACTATCGCCAGCCCTTCCTTATTCCCCCAGTGTCCCTGTATCTCTGTGGCCTTTATACCTTCCCTCGCATCCCCATCCTGTCCTTCAGAAATCATATGCTGACTGTACGGTGAAACCTGCACAGGTCACCCCCGCTCCAAATCAACTCCGACTCAGAGTTGATCATCTTTAGTGGGGGGGGGGGGCACAGCCCTCCGATAGAAGCACACCAATATCTTACAGGCAAAAATTCACCTGTCGACATTGGGGATCTCGCTATGCCGAACTTCGACAACAGTGTTATTGATTCGGCATAGGTAAACCTTCTGAAACATGGAGTAGCCTGGTATGGCCACTCCCCAGCTGAGATTGCCGATGCACCCTGACTTTGTTATGGCTACCAAATCCAGGTCTGCCTATACAATGATTGCCTCAAGGTCAGGAATTTAATTCCTAGGCTCCTTGTGTTGGCACAGATGCCTATCTGCTTCTTTTATCCCCCTCTCCCCATTCACTCTTCCCTTCCTGTTTCCATTCTTTGCGCCTCCTTTTCCCCCAGTCCTCTCCACCCCTTTTCACTGTCCTTCTGCCTACCCTCCTTAATCACTCTCTCAACTTCTTTAATTCTTCTTCTGGATCCACCTGTGCTGCCCTCCTCCTTGTCCTTATGCTCCTCTACACCTGGTGAATTCATTTCCTCTATGCATCTCCTCTATGCTGCTCCATTCTCTTGGGGGGGGCAAGCTCTGCCTCCCTCAGTTTTTCTGCTTCCCCTTTGACTAGTTTAAATGCCCATCAAAGTAGCATCTGTGCCATCCACCCAAGACTGCCATCCCCCTCCTGGATGGATGGAGGCCATCTCCTCTGTAGAGGCCACCATCCCCCCCATGTAGGACCCCACTGCCTGATGTAGCCAAAACACTCCTCCCTGCACCATGCCTTTAACCACTCATTGAAAGCCCTGGTGCAGTATTCCCTAGCCTTCTCCTGGCTGTATACAGGTAGCACCTCAGTGAAGGCCACTGTGTGAGCTACCTGCTTTGCTCCAGCCCTGGCCACGTCATTACTCCCCAGATGGACAATGACATACAGCTCCTTCCCTACCGCCTCTTCTCTGGTGATCGTTATGATCTCCCCTCCAGTCCTCCCAACAAAGTTTGCTACTCTGTCTCTTCCCTCCCCTGCTCCTAACTGTATCCCTCTCACTATGGAGTCCCCCCCCTAGCATCTGCTACCTCCTTGGCTGCGGAACTCTCCCTCCCCACTTGGTGCCTCTTCCCTTGAGGAACCCTGACTCCTCCCTTTCCACTGCCCTGAGTCCCTCTTCCTGACTTCTGGATTCTACCAGAATGGAGAAGGAATTATGCAGCAGTAAAGTCTGAGGGGTGCTCTCTTTCCTCTCCCCCCACCCCTCCGGAGCCAACCAAGGTCCATACGCTCTGCCTCTTTTCTGGCTTCCTTTAAGGGAGGGTGATAATCTTCGTGGCCCCTGGATGAGGCAGACAGTACCTGTACTCTTGCCTGTTTGGCCCTGAGTCCAGAAAACTCGGTCTCTGCCCAGCTAGGTGCCTGCATAGCACGTCAGTCTCCAGACCATGTCTCTGAAGATAGCATTCTCCTGCCTATGCATTCTAGCATCCAATTAGCCTTTCCCACTGACTTGTCACACTGTTCAGCTACCTACAGGTCATCAAAAATGATTATCCCCAGGTTCCTTTCCTGTTTTGTGACTGCTAATACCTGTACCTCTCCTCCCAGCTGGCACTTTGCCCCTGGGTTTTTGTGCCCCAAGTGCATTATTTTGCACTTTTTGCATTGAAACCCAGTTGCCAAACCCATGACCATTCTAGCTTTTTTAAAATTTTTCCTCATGCTTTCCACTCCGCCTGGTGTGTCTACTCTGTTGCAGATTTTTGTGTCATCTGTGAACAGGCATACTTTCCCTTCCAGCCCTTCTGCAATGTCACTAATAAAGACATTGAAGAGGATCAGACCTAGTACAGACCCTTGTGGCACCCCACTGGTCACTTTGCCTTCACTAGAAACATAGACATAGACTTTGACGGCAGATAAGTACCGCTAGGCCCATCTAGTCTGCCCATTAAATACTAGAGTGGACAACATTAACCACCACCCTCTGACTCCTATTGCCTGACCAACTCTCTACCCATTTTACTACCTTAGGACCTATTCCCAGGCTAGCAAGCTTGCTCACCAGTCTTCTATGCAGAACATTGTCAAAGGCCTAACTGAAATCCAGGTAGGCCACATCTACAGCTCCTCCCTGATCCACTTCCTTGGTCACCCAGTCAAAGAATTCGATCAAGTTTGTCTGGCAAGACCTCCCCCGTGAAACCATGTTGCCTTAGATCCTGTAGACCACTGTTAACCAGGTATTCCACAATCCTTTTCTTTAGCGGTGATTCCATTACTTTGCTCACTACCGAAGTCAGGCTGAAAGGCTGTTTCTCAAGTATCAGGGGAGATACCTGTTTCCTTAGTGAGCAGCATTACATGTTACCAGGGGTACCAGAGAGATATCTGTTTCCTTAGGCAGCAGTATTACATGTTACTGAGGAACTAGGGAAATACTGGTTTCCTTAGGGAGCAGCATTACATGTTACCAGGGGTACCAGAGAAATATCTGTTTCCTTAGGGAGCAGTATTACATGTTACTGAGGTACCAGGGAAATACTGGTTTCCTTAAGGAGCAGCATTACATGTTACCAGGGGTACCAGAGAAATATATTTTTCCTTAGGGAGCAGTATTACATGTTACTGAGGTACCAGGGAAATACTGGTTTCCTTAGGGAGCAGCATTACATTACTGAGCCGAGATATCCATTTCCTTAGGCAGCATCATTATGTTAATGGGTACCAGGACAGATACCTGTTTCCGTAGGCAGCAGAATTACATATGACTGGGTTACCAGAGGAAATACCAGTTTCCTTAGGGAGTGGCATTACATGTTCCTGGGATAACAGGGGATATATCTGTTTCCTTAGGGAGCTGAATTACTTGTTACTGAGGTAAGAGGGGAGCTATGTTACTTTAGGGAGCAGCATTACATGTTACTGGGGTACCTGGAAAAATATTGGTTTCTTTAGAGAGCAGTGTTACATGTTCTTGGTATACCAAGGGAGACACCTGTTTCCTTAGGAAGCAGCATTACATGTTACTGGGATACCAGGAGAGATACCTGTTTCCATAGGGAGCAACATTGCATGTTACTAGGGTACCTGGGTAGATACCTACAGTATTTCCTTAGGGACCACCATTGTACGTTACAAGGAAAGATATCTGTTTCCTTAAGGAGCAGCATAACATGTTACTAAGGTACCAGAGGAGATACATGTTTCCTTAAGGATTACCATTACATGTTACTGAGGTACCAGAGGAGATATATATTTCCTTAGCAGCAATACAAGTTACTGGGGTACAAGGTGAAAAATCTGTTTCCTTAGGGATCATCATTACATGTTACTAAGGTACCAGAGGAGATATGTGTTTCCTTAGGGAGCAGCATTACATGATACTGGGGTACCTTGGGGATATCTGTTTCCTTAGGGAGCTGCAATGTGTGTTAATACTGCCCCTGAGACCACTCTTAGTATTGTAAGAGTTGTTTCAGACACATTCTTAGAGTACGAGAACCGTGAAACGAAAGTGAGTGGTTCTGATAGCCCAAGAATACACATGAGACCACTCTTACAACCGTAAGAGTGGTTTCAGTAGGGTACGGCCCTGTAGCATAGAGGGTTGAGGTGCTGGACACCACATCTTCACCCACACTGGTGGCCTGGGTTCAGAAGCAGGCTCAGGGTGTAGGAGGTCAGCCAGGGGGAGAGGATTGAGTGCCCAATGGCTGTTCTCCTCTCCTGGGAAGGGAAGGGGAATATACCACACTGCTGCAATGCTGTCACCACATGGAGATGTGGTGGCAGGGCAACTGTCGGCAACATCACTATGAGGCAGCGGGCAGCTTGGCGCATGGTGGGTGCATGCCTCCACACTCATGCGCACTTGCGCCATTGCATGCTGCCAATCGTGGGAAGAAAAGTGGAAAATAGCCAGTGGATGATGCCCAGTTCGTCCCTGGCCTGTGCCACCACCTGCCCAACCAGATTGTGCTCCGGGAAGGGAAGATGGATCACCTCTCCTGGCCCACCATGGAGGGACAACTTGTGGAGGAACATTGCAGGTACATGCCAGGGAGGCTGGCAGTTGATTGGTGGCAGTCTAGGGCTGAACAGGGCAGAATAGCTGGGGAGAAAAACCTTGACAGAAAAAAGAGTGGTCTCGATGGCAGTGTTAATATAATACCGATTGATCTTGAGCAATAATATATTTATTTTTTTAAAACCTCACTTAAACATGCCAGTTTCTAAGGCAGCTTCATAGAAACATAGAATTTGATGACAGATAAGGACTGCTTGCCCCACCTATTCTGCCCATTTTCCCTGCCTGTTTTATATACCGCAGATCATAAGTTATCTGCAGCTTACACCCTCTTTCCTATCGCTAGAGTTCCTTTATGCTAGTCCTATGCATTTTTGAATTCTCCTACCATTTTTAGGTACCCAGTTACATTAGCACTACAGGATTGGTGCCAGTCATGATAGCACTTGTCCCTGTTGTGCTATCACTGACATCGAGCAGGGATTTACAGCGCTAGCTATATGCGCTCCCCTTGTCACTGTCTGTGGTGCTGCTACAAGACAAGGGCAGCAGAATACCAGGGGCTAGCCAAGCTGCTCCTGTGGCATAGAGTGCTGCAGCATGGAGCAGCTCTGCTGGGAGACAGTAGAGATCAGGGTTCTAATCCCGGTCTCCAAACATTTTGGCAGAATCGGGACTTGTGTTTTGTTACAAGGGGCCATGGAAACAGTGTTCCATGGCCCAGCAAATTTTAATTTGCCCCATGATCTGCCCCCCCAGGAATAAGAATCTTTAAGTTCAGGGGGAAGAACTTCCCTGCATGGGGGGGCAGAGCCCCCCCCCACAAAAATAAAAAGGACTGCATTTTTGCCACACTGTTAATGCCAAAGGCACTGTGGTCAGCTATGTTCTGACCCAGTGCCTCATTTTTGCCCCTACAACCTGTGCCGGGAGGCTGTTCCATGGATCCACCACCCTTTCTGTGAAAATACTTTGTCACATTACTCCTAAGTCTACCACCCTCTCTATTTTCATATCCTGGCCCCTTGTTCTTGAACATCTTTTTTTTTTGGAAAGATGCTACCCTCTTGTACATTATCTATACCCTTGAGGTATTTTAAAATGCTCTATCATATCTCCTGTTTCTCCTCTCCTACAGGGAATACATATTGAGATCCTCCAGTCTCCCCTCATATGTCTCTTGGTGCAGCCTCTGCACCATTTTTGTTGCCCTTCTCTGAACCGCTTCTAATCTGTCCATGTCCTTCTGGAGATGTGGCCTCCAAAGCTCACACTGATTGGTCAGGAGCCCTCCCTCAATCTATAATACATGTTACTGAGGTACCAGGGGAAATACCTGTTCCAATAGGAAGCAGCATAACATGTTACTGGGGAACCAGGGGAAATAACTGTCTCCTTATGGAGCAGCATTACATGTTACTGGGGTACCAAGGAAATACCTGTCTCCATAGAGAGCAGCATTACATGTTACCAGGGTACCGGGGAAATACCTGTCTCCTTAGGGAGCAGCATTACATGTTACTGGGTTACCAGGGAAAATACCTGTCTCCTTAGGGAGCAACATTACATGTTACTGTGGAACCAGGGGAAACACCTGTCTCTGTAGGGAGCAGCATTACATGTTACCAGAGTACCAGGGAAATACCTGTCTCCGTAGGGAGCAGCATTACATGTTACTGGGGTTCCAAGGAAATACCTGTCTCCATAGAGAGCAGCATTACATGTTACCAGGGTACCAGGGAAATACCTGTCTCCTTAGGGAGCAACATTACATGTTACTGTGGAACCAGGGGAAACACCTGTCTCTGTAGTGAGCAGCATTACATGTTACCAAGGTACCAGGGAAAATATCTGTCTCCTTAGGGAGCAGCATTACATGTACAAGGGGAAATACCTGTCTCCTTAAGGAGCAGCATTACATGTTACTGGGGTACCAGGGAAAATACCTGTCTCCTTAGGGAGCAACATTACATGTTACTGTGGAACCAAGGGAAACACCTGTCTTAGTAGGGAGCAGCATTACATGTTACCAGAGTACCAGGGAAATACCTGTCTTCGTAGGGAGCAGCATTACATGTTACTGGGGTACCAGGGAAAATTTATGTATCCTTAGGGAGCAGCATTACATGTTACTGGAGTACCAGGGAAAATACCAGTCTCCTTACAGAGCAGCATCTCATGTTACTGGGATGCCAGGGAGAATACATGTCTCCTTAGGGAGCAACATTGCATGTTACTGTGGAACCAGGGGAAATACCTGTCTCCATAGGGAGCAGCATTACATGTTACCAAGGTACCAGAGAAATACCTGTCTCCGTAGGGAGTAGCATTACATGTTACTGGGTACCAGGGAAATACATGTCTCCATAGGGAGCAGCATAACTTGTTACAGGGGTACCAGGGAAAATACCTGTCTCCTTAGGGAGCAGCATTGCATGTTACTGGGGTACCGGGGAACTAGCTGTCTCCTTAGGGAGCAGCATCACATGTTACTCAGGTACCAGAGGAAATACTTGTTTCCTTAGGAAGCAGCATTCCATGTTACTGGGGTAAAAGGGGAGGTATCTGTTGCCTTAGGGAGCAGCACTACTTGTTACTGGGGTACCTGGGGAAGATATGTGTTTCCTTAGGGAGTTGCATTACATGTTACTGGAGTAAGAGGTAAGATAGCTATTTCTTTAGGGGGCTGTGTTACATGTTATTGGAGTATAATGGAAGACATCTGTTTCCTTAGGGAGCAGCATTACATGTTACTGGGGTACCTGAGGAAATATCGGTTCCTTTAGGGAGCAGCATTACATGTTAATTTGTCATCATGGGAAGATATATGTTTCCTTTGGAAGCAGTATTACATGTTGCAGGGATACGAGGGGAAGGTGCCTGTTTCCTTAGAGAGCAGCATTATGTGACACTGGGGTAGCTGGGGAGATAGCTTTTTCCTTAGGGAGCTGCATTACTGTTACTGGGCTATTTGAGGAAACATCTGGTTCCTTAGGGATCAGTATAACTTATTACTGGGGTACAAGGGGGAGATACAGTTTTCCTTACAGAGTAGCATTACTTGTTATTGCAGTTCCCGTGGAAGATACCTGGTTGTCCGAGGAGCAGCAAAACTTTGCTAGGGTACCAGGGGGATACCTGTTTCCCTAAGAAGTGGCATAACATTACTGGGGTACCAGGGATATACCTAATTCCATAAGCAGCAGCATAGCATGGTACTAGAATATCAGGGAGATAACCACTTCCATAGGGAGCAGCATTACATGTTACTACGGTATCAAGGAGATACCTGTTTCCTTAGGGAGCAGCATTATCTGCTACTGGGGTACCAGGGAGATACTGTTTTCATTAGGGAGCTGCATTACATTACTGGGGTACCAGGGAGATGCCTGTTTCCTTTGGTAGCAACCTTACTTGTTACTGGGTAACAGGGGAGATACCTGTTTTTTAAGGAGCAGCAGTACATGTTCATGGGGTAACAGGGTTGATACTTGTTTCCTCAGGGAGCAGCACTACATGTTACTGGGGTAACAGTATTTGATACTAGTTTCCTTAGGGAGCAAAATTACATGTTACTGAGATAACAGGGGTGATACTAATTTTCTTACAGAGCAGCACTACATGTTACTGAGGTAACAGGGGTGATACTGATTTCCTTAAGGAGCAGTACTACATGTCACTGGGGTACCAGGGTGCTACTAGTTTCCTTAGGGAGCAGCATTACGTTACTGGGGCTTCATGGGTGATACTGGTTTCCTTAGGGAGCAGCATTACATGTTACTGGGGTACCAGGAGTAATACTGGTTTCCATAGGGAGCAGCATTACATGTTACTGTGGTAACAGGGGTGATACTGTTTTCAATAGGGAGCAGCATTACATGTTATTGTGGTACCAGCAGTCATACTGGTTTCCACAGGGAGCAGCATTACATGTTACTGGGGTACCAGGGGTGATACTGGTTTCCTTAGGAAGCAGCATTACATGTTACTGGGGTAACAGGGGTGATACTGGTTTCCTTAGGGAGCTGAACTATGTGTTACTGGGGCAATGGGTGATACTGGTTTTCTTAAGGAGCAGCATTACATGTTACTGGGCTACCAGGGGTTATACTAGTTTCCTTAGGGAGCAGCATTACATGTTACTGGGCTACTAGGGGTTATACTGGTTTTCTTAGGGAGTGACATTACATGTTACTGGGGTACCAGGGAAAATACCTGTCTCCTTAGGGAGCAACATTACATGTTATTGTGGTACAAGGAAATACCTGTCTCCTTAGGGAGCAACATTACATGTTACTGGGGTACCAAGGAAATACCTGTCTCCATAGGGAGCAGCATTACATGTTACTGGGGTACCGGGGAAATACCTGTCTCCATAGGGAGTGGCATTACATGTTACTGGGGTGCAAGGGGAAATACCTGTCTCCGTTGGGAGCAGCATTACATGTTACTCTGGTACCAGGGAAATACCTGTCTCCTTAGGGAGCAGCATTACATGTTATTGGGGTACAAGCGAAATATCTGTCTCCTTAGGGAGCAACATTACATGTTACTGTGGAACCAGGTGAAATACCTGTCTCCATTTGGAGCAGCATTACATGTTACTCTGGTACCAGGGAAATACCTGTCTCCTTAGGGAGCAGCATTACATGTTACTGGGGTACTGGGGAAATAGCTGTCTCCTTAGGGAGCAGCATCACATGTTACTCAAGTACCAGGGGAAATACTTGTTTCCTTAGAAGGCAGCGTTCCTTGTTACTGGGGTGAAAGGGGAGGTATCTATTGCCTTAGGGAGCAGCAGTACATGTTACTGGGGTACCAGGGGTGATACTGTTTTCCTTCAGAAGCAGCATTACATGTCAGTGGGGTAACAGGGGTGATACTGGTTTCCTTAGGGATTTCCTTAGGAAGCAGCATTACATGTTACTGGGGTAACAGGGGTGATACCAGTTTCTTAGAGCTGAACTATGTGTTACTGGGGCAACGGGTGATACTGGTTTTCTTAAGGAGCAGCATTACATGTTAGTGGGCTACCAGGGGTTATACTGGTTTCCTTAGGGAGCAGCATTACATGTTACTGGGCTACCAGGGGTTATACTGGTTTTCTTAGGGAGTGACATTACATGTTACTGGGTTACCAGGGAAAATACCTGTCTCCTTAGGGAGCAACATTACATGTTATTGTGGTACAAGGGGAAATACCTGTCTCCTTAGGGAGCAACATTACATGTTACTGGGGTACCAAGGAAATACCTGTCTCCATAGGGAGCAGCATTGCATGTTACTGGGGTACCGGGGAAATACCTGTCTCCGTAGGGAGCAACATTACATGTTATTGGAGTACAAGCGGAATATCTGTCTCCTTAGAGAGCAACATTACATGTTACTGTGGAACCAGGGGAAATACCTGTCTCCTTGGGGAGCAGCATTACATGTTACTGGGGTAAGGGGAAATACCTGTCTCCTTAGGGAGCAGCATTACATGTTACTGGGGTACTGGGAAATAGCTGTCTCCTTAGGGAGTAGCATCACATGTTACTGGGCTACTAGGGGTTATACTGGTTTTCTTAGGAAGAGACATTACATGTTACTGGGGTACCAGGGAAAATACCTGTCTCCTTAGGGAGCAACATTACATGTTATTGTGGCACAAGGGGAAATACCTGTCTCCTTAGGGGAGCAACATTACATGTTACTGGGGTACTAAGGAAATACCTGTCTCCGTAGAGGGAGCAGCATTACATGTTACTGGGGTACCAGGGAAATACCTGTCTCCATAGGGAGTGGCATTACATGTTACTGGGGTGCAAGGGAAATACCTGTCTCCTTAGGGAGCAACATTACATGTTATTGGAGTACAAGCAGATATCTGTCTCCTTAGGAGCAACATTAAATGTTACTGTGGAACCAGGGAAATACCTGTCTCCGTTGGGAGCAGTATTACATGTTACTCGGTACCAGGGAAATACCTGTCTCCTTAGGAGCAACATTACATGTTATTGGGGTACAAGCGAAATATCTGTCTCCTTAGGGAGCAACATTACATGTTACTGTGGAACCAGGTGAAATACCTGTCTCCATTTGGAGCAGCATTACATGTTACTCTGGTACCAGGGAAATACCTGTCTCCTTAGGGAGCAGCATTACATGTTACTGGGGTACTGGGGAAATAGCTGTCTCCTTAGGGAGCAGCATCACATGTTACTCAAGTACCAGGGGAAATACTTGTTTCCTTAGAATGCAGCGTTCCTCGTTACTGGGGTGAAAGGGGAGGTATCCATTGCCTTAGGGAGCAGCAGTACATGTTACTGGGGTACCAGGGTGATACTGTTTTCCTTCGGAAGCAGCATTACATGTCAGTGGGGTAACAGGGGTGATACTGGTTTCTTAGGGATTTCCTTAGAAGCAGCATTACATGTTACTAAAATAGGGTGATACCAGTTTCTTTAGGGAGCTGAACTATGTGTTACTGGGGCAACGGGTGATACTGGTTTTCTTAAGGAGCAGCATTACATGTTAGTGGGCTACCAGGGGTTATACTGGTTTCCTTAGGGAGCAGCATTACATGTTACTGGCACAGGGTTATACTGGTTTTCTTAGGGAGGACATTACATGTTACTGGGGTACCAGGGAAAATATCTGTCTCCTTAGGGAGCAACATTACATGTTATTGTGGTACAAGGGAAATACCTGTCTCCTTAGGGAGCAACATTACATGTTACTGGGGTACCAAGGAAATACCTGTCTCCGTGAGGGAGCAGCATTACATGTTACTGGGGTACTAGGGAAATACCTGTTCCATAGGGAGTGGCATTACATGTTACTGGGGTGCAAGGGAAATACCTGTCTCCTTAGGGAGCAACATTACATGTTATTGGAGTACAAGCAGATATCTGTCTCCTTAGGAGCAACATTAAATGTTACTGTGGAACCAGGGAAATACCTGTCTCTGTTGGGAGCAGTATTACATGTTACTCGGGTACCAGGGAAATACCTGTCTCCTTAGGGAGCAACATTACATGTTACTGGGGTACAAGCGAAATATCTGTCTCCTTAGGGAGCAACATTACATGTTACTGTGGAACCAGGTGAAATACCTGTCTCCATTTGGAGCAGCATTATATGTTACTCTGGTACCAGGGAAATACCTGTCTCCGTAGGGAGTGACATTACATGTTACTGGGGTGCAAGGGGAAATACCTGTCTCCTTAGGGAGCAACATTACATGTTATTGGGGTACAAGCGAAATATCTGTCTCCTTAGGGAGCAACATTACATGTTACTGTGGAACCAGGTGAAATACCTGTCTCCATTTGGAGCAGCATTACATGTTACTCTGGTACCAGGGAAATACCTGTCTCCTTAGGGAGCAGCATTACATGTTACTGGGGTACTGGGGAAATAGCTGTCTCCTTAGGGAGCAGCATCACATGTTACTCAAGTACCAGGGGAAATACTTGTTTCCTTAGAAGGCAGCGTCCCTTGTTACTGGGGTGACAGGGGAGGTATCTATTGCCTTAGGGAGCAGCAGTACATGTTACTGGGGTACCAGGGGTGATACTGTTTTCCTTCGGAAGCAGCATTACATGTCAGTGGGGTAACAGGGGTGATACTGGTTTCCTTAGGGATTTCCTTAGGAAGCAGCATTACATGTTACTGGGGTAACAGGGGTGATACCAGTTTCCTTAGGGAGCTGAACTATGTGTTACTGGGGCAACGGGTGATACTGGTTTTCTTAAGGAGCAGCATTACATGTTAGTGGGCTACCAGGGGTTATACTGGTTTCCTTAGGGAGCAGCATTACATGTTACTGGGCTACCAGGGGTTATACTGGTTTTCTTAGGGAGTGACATTACATGTTACTGGGTTACCAGGGAAAATACCTGTCTCCTTAGGGAGCAACATTACATGTTATTGTGGTACAAGGGGAAATACCTGTCTCCATAGGGAGCAGCATTGCATGTTACTGGGGTACCGGGGAAATACCTGTCTCCGTAGGGAGCAACATTACATGTTATTGGAGTACAAGCGGAATATCTGTCTCCTTAGAGAGCAACATTACATGTTACTGTGGAACCAGGGGAAATACCTGTCTCCGTTGGGAGCAGCATTACATGTTACTGGGGTACAAGGGGAAATACCTGTCTCCCTAGGGAGCAGCATTACATGTTACTGGGGTACTGGGGAAATAGCTGTCTCCTTAGGGAGTAGCATCACATGTTACTGGGCTACTAGGGGTTATACTGGTTTTCTTAGGAAGAGACATTACATGTTACTGGGGTACCAGGGAAAATACCTGTCTCCTTAGGGAGCAACATTACATGTTATTGTGGCACAAGGGGAAATACCTGTCTCCTTAGGGAGCAACATTACATGTTACTGGCGTACCAAGGAAATACCTGTCTCCGTAGGGAGCAGCATTACATGTTACTGGGGTACCAGGGAAATACCTGTCTCCATAGGGAGTGGCATTACATGTTACTGGGGTGCAAGGGGAAATACCTGTCTCCTTAGGGAGCAACATTACATGTTATTGGAGTACAAGCAGATATCTGTCTCCTTAGGGAGCAACATTAAATGTTACTGTGGAACCAGGGGAAATACCTGTCTCCGTTGGGAGCAGTATTACATGTTACTCGGGTACCAGGGAAATACCTGTCTCCTTAGGGAGCAACATTACATGTTATTGGGGTACAAGCGAAATATCTGTCTCCTTAGGGAGCAACATTACATGTTACTGTGGAACCAGGTGAAATACCTGTCTCCATTTGGAGCAGCATTACATGTTACTCAGGTACCAGGGAAATACCTGTCTCCTTAGGGAGCAGCATTACATGTTACTGGGGTACTGGGGAAATAGCTGTCTCCTTAGGGAGCAGCATCACATGTTACTCAAGTACCAGGGGAAATACTTGTTTCCTTAGAATGCAGCGTTCCTCGTTACTGGGGTGAAAGGGGAGGTATCCATTGCCTTAGGGAGCAGCAGTACATGTTACTGGGGTACCAGGGGTGATACTGTTTTCCTTCGGAAGCAGCATTACATGTCAGTGGGGTAACAGGGGTGATACTGGTTTCCTTAGGGATTTCCTTAGGAAGCAGCATTACATGTTACTGGGGTAACAGGGGTGATACCAGTTTCTTTAGGGAGCTGAACTATGTGTTACTGGGGCAACGGGTGATACTGGTTTTCTTAAGGAGCAGCATTACATGTTAGTGGGCTACCAGGGGTTATACTGGTTTCCTTAGGGAGCAGCATTACATGTTACTGGGCTACCAGGGGTTATACTGGTTTTCTTAGGGAGTGACATTACATGTTACTGGGGTACCAGGGAAAATATCTGTCTCCTTAGGGAGCAACATTACATGTTATTGTGGTACAAGGGGAAATACCTGTCTCCTTAGGGAGCAACATTACATGTTACTGGGGTACCAAGGAAATACCTGTCTCCGTAGGGAGCAGCATTACATGTTACTGGGGTACCAGGGAAATACCTGTCTCCATAGGGAGTGGCATTACATGTTACTGGGGTGCAAGGGGAAATACCTGTCTCCTTAGGGAGCAACATTACATGTTATTGGAGTACAAGCAGATATCTGTCTCCTTAGGGAGCAACATTAAATGTTACTGTGGAACCAGGGGAAATACCTGTCTCTGTTGGGAGCAATATTACATGTTACTCGGGTACCAGGGAAATACCTGTCTCCTTAGGGAGCAACATTACATGTTACTGGGGTACAAGCGAAATATCTGTCTCCTTAGGGAGCAACATTACATGTTACTGTGGAACCAGGTGAAATACCTGTCTCCATTTGGAGCAGCATTATATGTTACTCTGGTACCAGGGAAATACCTGTCTCCTTAGGGAGCAGCATTACATGTTACTGGGGTACTGGGGAAATAGTTGTCTCCTTACGGAGCAGCATCACATGTTACTCAAGTACCAGGGGAAATACGTGTTTCCTTAGAAGGCAGCGTTCCTTGTTACTGGGGTGAAAGGGGAGGTATCTATTGCCTTAGGGAGCAGCAGTACATGTTACTGGGGTACCAGGGGTGATACTGTTTTCCTTCGGAAGCAGCATTACATGTCAGTGGGGTAACAGGGTGATACTGGTTTCTTAGGGATTTCCTTAGGAAGCAGCATTACATGTTACTGGGGTAACAGGGTGATACCAGTTTCCTTAGAGCTGAACTATGTGTTACTGGGGCAACGGGTGATACTGGTTTTCTTAGGAGCAGCATTACATGTTAGTGGGCTACCAGGGTTATACTGGTTTCTTAGGGAGCAGCATTACATGTTACTGGGCTACCAGGGGTTATACTGGTTTTCTTAGGGAGTGACATTACATGTTACTGGGTTACCAGGAAAATACCTGTCTCCTTAGGGAGCAACATTACATGTTATTGTGGTACAAGGGGAAATACCTGTCTCCTTAGGGAGCAACATTACATGTTACTGGGGTACCAAGGAAATACCTGTCTCCATAGGGAGCAGCATTGCATGTTACTGGGGTACCGGGGAAATACCTGTCTCCGTAGGGAGCAACATTACATGTTATTGGAGTACAAGCGGAATATCTGTCTCCTTAGAGAGCAACATTACATGTTACTGTGGAACCAGGGGAAATACCTGTCTCCGTTGGGAGCAGCATTACATGTTACTGGGGTACAAGGGGAAATACCTGTCTCCTTAGGGAGCAGCATTACATGTTACTGGGGTACTGGGGAAATAGCTGTCTCCTTAGGGAGTAGCATCACATGTTACTGGGCTACTAGGGGTTATACTGGTTTTCTTAGGAAGAGACATTACATGTTACTGGGGTACCAGGGAAAATACCTGTCTCCTTAGGGAGCAACATTACATGTTATTGTGGCACAAGGGGAAATACCTGTCTCCTTAGGGAGCAACATTACATGTTACTGGGGTACTAAGGAAATACCTGTCTCGTAGAGGGAGCAGCATTACATGTTACTGGGGCACCAGGGAAATACCTGTCTCCATAGGGAGTGGCATTACATGTTACTGGGGTGCAAGGGAAATACCTGTCTCCTTAGGGAGCAACATTACATGTTATTGGAGTACAAGCAGATATCTGTCTCCTTAAGGAGCAACATTAAATGTTACTGTGGAACCAGGGAAATACCTGTCTCCGTTGGGAGCAGTATTACATGTTACTCGGTACCAGGGAAATACCTGTCTCCTTAGGAGCAACATTACATGTTATTGGGGACAAGCGAAATATCTGTCTCCTTAGGGAGCAACATTACATGTTACTGTGGAACCAGGTGAAATACCTGTCTCCATTTGGAGCAGCATTATATGTTACTCTGGTACCAGGGAAATACCTGTCTCTTAGGAGCAGCATTACATGTTACTGGGGTACTGGGGAAATAGCTGTCTCCTTAGGGAGCAGCATCTGGAGTAATACTTGTTTCCTTAGAAGGCAGCTGCCTCGTTACTGGGGTGAAAGGGAGGTATCCATTGCCTTAGGAGCAGCAGTACATGTTACTGGGGTACCAGGGTGATACTGTTTTCCTTCGAAGCAGCATTACATGTCAGTGGGGTAACAGGGGTGATACTGGTTTCCTTAGGGATTTCCTTAGGAAGCAGCATTACATGTTACTGGGGTAACAGGGGTGATACCAGTTTCTTTAGGGAGCTGAACTATGTGTTACTGGGGCAACGGGTGATATTGGTTTTCTTAAGGAGCAGCATTACATGTTACTGGGCTACCAGGGGTTATACTGGTTTCCTTAGGGAGCAGCATTACATGTTACTGGGCTACCAGGGGTTATACTAGTTTTCTTAGGGAGTGACATTACATGTTACTGGGGTACTAGGAAAATATCTGTCTCCTTAGGGAGCAACATTACATGTTATTGTGGTACAAGGGGAAATACCTGTCTCCTTAGGGAGCAACATTACATGTTACTGGGGTACCAAGGAAATACCTGTTCCGAGAGGGAGCAGCATTGCATGTTACTGGGGTACTGGGAAATACCTGTCTCCGTAGGGAGCAGCATTACATGTTACTGGGGTACAAGGGGAAATACCTGTCTCCTTAGGGAGCAACATTACATGTTATTGGAGTACAAGCGGAATATCTGTCTCCTTAGAGAGCAACATTACATGTTACTGTGGAACCAGGGGAAATACCTGTCTCCGTTGGGAGCAGCATTACATGTTACTGGGGTACAAGGGGAAATACCTGTCTCCTTAGGGAGCAGCATTACATGTTACTGGGGTACTGGGGAAATAGCTGTCTCCTTAGGGAGCAGCATCACATGTTACTGGGCTACTAGGGGTTATACTGGTTTTCTTAGGGAGTGACATTACATGTTACTGGGGTACCAGTGAAAATACCTGTCTCCTTAGGGAGCAACATTACATGTTATTGTGGTACAAGGGGAAATACCTGTCTCCTTAGGGAGCAACATTACATGTTACTGGGGTACCAAGGAAATACCTGTCTCCATAGGGAGCAGCATTACATGTTACTGGGGTACCGGGAAATACCTGTCTCCATAGGGAGTGGCATTACATGTTACTGCGGTGCAAGGGGAAATACCTGTCTCCTTAGGGAGCAACATTACATGTTATTGGGGTACAAGCGAAATATCTGTCTCCTTAGGGAGCAACATTACATGTTACTGTGGAACCAGGTGAAATACCTATCTCCATTTGGAGCAGCATTACATGTTACTCTGGTACCAGGGAAATACCTGTCTCCTTAGGGAGCAGCATTACATGTTACTGGGGTACTGGGGAAATAGCTGTCTCCTTAGGGAGCAGCATCACATGTTACTCAAGTACCAGGGGAAATACTTGTTTCCTTAGAAGGCAGCGTTCCTCGTTACTGGGGTGAAAGGGGAGGTATCTATTGCCTTAGGGAGCAGTAGTACATGTTACTGGGGTACCAGGGGTGATACTGTTTTCCTTCGGAAGCAGCATTACATGTCAGTGGGGTAACAGGGGTGATACTGGTTTCTTAGGATTTCCTTAGAAGCAGCATTACATATTACTGGGGTAACAGGGTGATACCAGTTTCTTTAGGAGCTGAACTATGTGTTACTGGGGCAACGGGTGATACTGGTTTTTCTTAAGAGCAGCATTACATGTTAGTGGGCTACCAGGGGTTATACTGGTTTCTTAGGAGCAGCACTACATGTTACTGGGCTACCAGGGGTTATACTGGTTTTCTTAGAGAGTGACATTACATGTTACTGGGGTACCAGGGAAAATATCTGTCTCCTTAGGGAGCAATATTACATGTTATTGTGGTACAAGGGGAAATACCTGTCTCCTTAGGGAGCAACATTACATGTTACTGGGGTACCAAGGAAATACCTGTCTCCGTAGGGATCAGCATTGCATGTTACTGGGGTACCGGGGAAATACCTGTCTCCGTAGGGAGCAGCATTACATGTTACTGGGGTACAAGGGGAAATACCTGTCTCCTTAGGGAGCAACATTACATGTTATTGGAGTACAAGCGGAATATCTGTCTCCTTAGAGAGCAACATTACATGTTACTGTGGAACCAGGGGAAATACCTGTCTCCGTTGGGAGCAGCATTACATGTTACTGGGGTACAAGGGGAAATACCTGTCTCCTTAGGGAGCAGCATTACATGTTACTGGGGTACTGGGGAAATAGCTGTCTCCTTAGGGAGCAGCATCACATGTTACTGGGCTACTAGGGGTTATACTGGTTTTCTTAGGGAGTGACATTACATGTTACTGGGGTACCAGTGAAAATACCTGTCTCTTTAGGGAGCAACATTACATGTTATTGTGGTACAAGGGGAAATACCTGTCTCCTTAGGGAGCAACATTACATGTTACTGGGGTACCAAGGAAATACCTGTCTCCATAGGGAGCAGCATTACATGTTACTGGGGTACCTGGGAAATACCTGTCTCCGTAGGGAGTGACATTACATGTTACTGGGGTACCTGGGAAATACCTGTCTCCGTAAGGAGTGACATTACATGTTACTGGGGTGCAAGGGGAAATACCTGTCTCCTTAGGGAGCAACATTACATGTTATTGGGGTACAAGCAAAATATCTGTCTCCTTAGGGAGCAACATTACATGTTACTGTGGAACCAGGTGAAATACCTGTCTCCATTTGGAGCAGCATTACATGTTACTCTGGTACCAGGGAAATACCTGTCTCCTTAGGGAGCAGCATTACATGTTACTGGGGTACTGGGGAAATAGCTGTCTCCTTAGGGAGCAGCATCACATGTTACTCAAGTACCAGGGAAATACTTGTTTCCTTAGAAGGCAGCGTTCCTTGTTACTGGGGTGAAAGGGGAGGTATCTATTGCCTTAGGGAGCAGCAGTACATGTTACTGGGGTACCAGGGGTGATACTGTTTTCCTTCGGAAGCAGCATTACATGTCAGTGGGGTAACAGGGGTGATACTGGTTTCCTTAGGGATTTCCTTAGGAAGCAGCATTACATGTTACTGGGCTACCAGGGGTTATACTGGTTTTCTTAGGGAGTGACATTACATGTTATTGGGGTACCAGGGAAAATACCTGTCTCCTTAGGGAGCAACATTACATGTTATTGTGGTACAAGGGGAAATACCTGTCTCCTTAGGGAGCAACATTACATGTTACTGAGGTACCAAGGAAAAATATGTCTCCATAGGGAGCAGCATTGCATGTTACTGGGGTACCGTGGAAATACCTGTCTCCATAGGGAGCGACATTACATGTTACTGGGGTACAAGGGGAAATACCTGTCTCCTTAGGGAGCAACATTACATGTTATTGGAGTACAAGCGGAATATCTGTCTCCTTAGAGAGCAACATTACATGTTACTATGGAACCAGGGGAAATACCTGTCTCCATTGGGAGCAGCATTACATGTTACTGGGGTACAAGGGGAAATACCTATCTCCTTAGGGAGCAACATTACATGTTATTGGAGGTCAAGCGGAATATCTGTCTCCTTAGGGAGCAACATTACATGTTACTCTGGTACCTGGGAAATACCTGTCTCCTTAGGGAGCAGCATTACATGTTACTGGGGTACTGGGGAAATAGCTGTCTCCTTAGGGAGCAGCATCACATGTTACTCAAGTACCAGGGGAAATACTTATTTCCTTAGGAGACAGCGTTCCTTGTTACTGGGGTGAAAGGGGAGGTATCTATCGCCTTAGGGAGCAGCAGTACATGTTACTGGGGTACCGGGGTGATGCTGTTTTTGTTAGAAAGCAGCATTACATGTCAGTGGGGTAACAGGGGTGATACTGGTTTCCTTAGGGAGCAGTATTACATGTTACTGAGGTATCCGGGGTGATACTAATTTCCTTAGGAAGCAGCATTGCATGTTGCTGTGGTACCAGGGGTGATACTGGTTTCCTTAGAAAGCAGCATTACATGCCAGAGGAGTAACAGAGGTGATACTAGTTTCCTTTGGAAGCAGCATTATATGTTACTGGGGTACCGGGGGTGATACTGGTTTCCTTAGGAAGTAGCATTACATGTCAGTGGGGTAATGGGGTGATACTGGTTTCCTTTAGGAGCAGCATTATATGTTACTGGGGTACCCGTGGTGATGTTCATTTCCTTAGAGAGCAGTATTACATGTTACTGGTGTATCCGGGGTGATACTCATTTCCTTAGGGAGCAGCATTACATGTTGCTGTGGTACCAGGGGTGATACTGGTTTCCTTAGAAAGCAGCATTACATGCCAGAGGGGTTAAAGGGGTGATACCGGCTTCCTTTGGAGCTGCATTATATGTTACTGGGGTACCAGGAGTGATACTGGTTTCTACAGGGAGCAGCATTACACGTTACTAGGGTACTAGGGAGATACATTTTAGGTTCAGAATTTTTAGTTTGTCATCCCTGAATCTCCATCTATTTTCAATGGAAAGCAGTGGAACTCCAAGGGCAAGCATCTACAGTGGTAGGTATTCATGGTCTGGACCCCAGCTGTATCAGGACCCACCTCCCACGTCATCGGCCTCCACAAGACAAATGCCCATTCAGGCTGAATTTGCCAGACCATTCTCTTAATTAATTCTTTCTCTGTTATCTTGTCACTTTCCTTCAATTATGTTTCCCTTTTGCACGCAGAGCCCCATTGTATACGTTATTTAGTTAGTTATTTGTTTATTTTATTTTTGTTTACCAGGTAGGGTACACTAGGCAGGTAACTGCCTATGTTCAGGTATGACCCAGGAGGAAACAACAGTGTGAACAATAAATACAAGATGATTCACAATACAGAAAAATAGCCTGGGGTCAGGCAAAGAACATACAGCAGGAGTTGTGACTCTTTCTCCTTCTTTTCTAGCAGGGGAACCTTTCTTGGTACAGCTTCTGCCACGTTAGCTGCAAGCAGGGGTCAGCTCTACTAACTATAAGTCATTGGCCACTCTGGACTCCAAGAGACTGAAACACTCTCCACAAGAATTCTGGTCATGGCTCATCCCTTTTCAATGGAGCTTTGTCAGACTTAACTTCCATTCTCCAGTCTTCCTCAGGAGACAGCTAGCCTTGTCCCACCCCTGACATCTGTGCCCACATCACATGACAGAGGTGCAGGGAGGAGTACATAATTCATTTATTCACACATGTTTCACAGAACTGTTTCTTGATGTAGCCCACCACAGTTTGTGGCATCACCTGAATGCCATGTTTCTAGCCAAGCCACCTTTTTGGGCACAGAACGTTGTGGCAGGAAGCAATGACAGTGGGTAAAGGGGAGTAGTGAGGGAATTTCATAGTAATGTGATGGCAGAAAAGGACCATCCTGGTCCATCCAGTCTGACCATTTCCTCCCTCTTCCCTGTTTCCCTTTATCGGAGATTATTTTTGCTTGTGTATATAAAAGGTCTAGGGCCCATACCTCGCTGTTCCTGTCTCTCCAACCCCTCACTGCTGCTGAAGGAAGACCAATTACTGCCACTGAAGCATGCAGGGATTGGACTTGAACAGTTCCCTTGGGCAGTGGACACCCACAAAACGATCAATACAAAAGTTCCCAACAGGCAGGCTAGCCAAAACGGGTTCATCACATGCTTGGGGTCTGTGAGGGATCGTTTGCACCATGACATAGGATAACAGTCTCCAAAAAGTTTGTTAAAAATTCCCTTTTGAAATTTATTTGGATGTCACAGTTCATACATAGCTGGTGATACATATGCAGTTAGAATACAAATTTCAATTGATAGTTCAAATGACTGTGAACTCTACAGCACTACCATTTGAGACCTCATAGAGATTTGAACTATGACTTGAAATTTGCATTCTAACTGTGTAAGTACCACTATACTTTGACATAATGAAATTCACATTGTAACTGTGTGTCACTATGCACTGACATTGTATTAAAAGTGTTTTAGTTGCTTTTAGCTAGTGGCCGCTTAAAAATGAAATCACTAAATCTTGTTTATAATTGTTATATGCAGGACCATTCTCCTTGATAAAGCCCTACAGCACGAGGCCAAAACGTTAACATATTTGACGGGCAGCGACGAACTATGATCTCTGAATATATTTCAACAAGGACTTTTTGAAAAGCTTGTTGGAACCTGTTATACCATGCCTTTTGACACCCGCAAAAGGAGCCAGAATTGGCAGGTCAGGGAAGCAAAAAATTTAAACAAACATGGTGGCACCCATTTTGTTCAATCCTGATCCCTCAGGGGTTTCTAGGAAAAGTGATCAGGAGTCAAGCCACAACCAATAAGGAGCTCGGGAGCTCGAGCAGCAAGGACTGCATTCCTTATTCACCTTGCGAGGATGTTTTGGCCCTGAAACTCCAGTCAACCAATGTTCAAAAGCATTCAGAAGCTGTTTTTCTGGGCTATTCCTGCACTAGAAAATACAAATGTTCCTAGGAAGACTCAAGTTCTGCAGAAAAAGAAAAAATTGTCTGAGCCAAACTGTCATTTAATAAGGGAGGTGCAGCTATGACTGAACCATCAATAGTCAAATTCTTATTTTTTATGTTAATTACACGCATGCGCAAGAAATATATTGCGGCAGCTTTCTCCAGAAGCAGGTTGTGGAGGCGTGGCACTGTTGTGGCCAATGCCCCCACAGCCTTTAAGGGCTTGGCCCACTTCTCCCAATGCCGTGGCATGTTGCTGCTGACACTAGTTCAACCAGTGTGCCACAACCTTGTAAAGTTTTAGCCGCTGCAATCAGGGGCCGCCTCGTCATTGCAGCGTCAACCATTCACTGCAATGAATGAGTTTCCCATCATTGCAGGGCGGAACCTTGAAACACTGATATTGTTTGTGAACATGGCGGCGGCTTGCTGCCATGTTCACAAACAATATTAACCCCCCCTGCCAAGGGGGTGCCCAATACCCCTCGGCAGCATGTGCCCTCCCCACCATTTTTGTTTGCCGATGGGGGCCCCAATCCCTATCGGCTTCAGTGCCCCAAGGTTTATGTTGCAGACAGGGGAACCCACTCCCCATTGGCATTATGTAACCCCCTGCTTTTGTTGTCTGTCAACAGGGTGTCCAATCCCTGTTGGCATAATGTCACCCTTTTGTTGTGTGCAGCAGGAATGCCCAATCCCCATCGGCTACAGCTGCCCTCCCAAAAAGACTCCGTTGGCACACTGGGAGCCCACCCCAGTGTGCCACATGCCCGTAAATCAAAACAGTCCCGCAATGTTTTTTTACCTGTAAAAAGGAACGGGTCCCTCGGCGGTCTCCCTGCTCCTCCACAACCCACGCCCACCCACTGTGCACCCTGCCTCCCCACACCTCCTCACCCCATACTATCTCCAGAGTCCAGACAATGATCTTCGTGCACCGGGAACATGTCTGCACTCTTCAAAACCAACTGCGAACTGAGGAAATGCCAGTAAGCTGTATAATGGAATAAATAGGGTTTTTCAACGTTGATGCATATCTCAGGCATTTATTGGAATTTTGGCACCAAATTTTCAACATGGGGTTTTTAGGACCCCTCCTCATGAATTCTGGCACTGTCATGGCATTATTCAGCCCCAAAAGGTGATTTCACCGTCACTGTGCAGAATCCCCTTTTGGGACCAATTAGTGAAACGACAGTGCCGGTGTTCATGAAGTGGTCTCATAAAAAGTCTATACTGCAAATTTGGTGGGAAAAATAAAAAAAACTTGACTGTTTTATGAGCATGTGTTGTGCAGTTGCTACGCACACTCGTAACTTTGCAAATTTGCAATATTTTCATGCCAGATTTTCAACACTGGCATTTTTTCAGACCTCCTTGTGAACAGTACAGCTGTCATTTTCCACATCCTAGCCGAAATGTGTTTTCGCAGTTCCAAGGTAGAATAGCACAGTCGCTGTGGGAAATCAGTGTTCAGGACAGATTAAGAAAATGACAGTGGCACTGTTCAAGAGCAGAGGTCCTAAAATGCTTATGTTGAAAATTTGGTGGCAATACTCCATAAAATGACTGTTACCAGCGTGCATTGCGCAGTTTGCACGCACACTCGTAACTTCACAAATTAACAATATTTCACTCCAGATTTTCAACATTGTCATTCTTCTGCACCTCCTTATGAACAGTACAGCTGTCATTTTTCACATCCCAGCCAAAGTATGTTTTCGCAGTTCCAGTGCAGAATAGCGTGGTCGCTGTGGGAAATCCATGTTCAGGACACATTATGAAAATGATCATGACACTGTTCATTAGAAGAGTTCCTAAAATGCCTATGTTGAAAATTTGGTGACGAAAGTCCATAAAATGAGTGTGTTACGAATGTGCATTGTGCAGTTTCTATGCACGCTCGTACCTTCGCAACTTTGCAATATTTTCACTCCAGATTTTCAGCATTGCCATTCTGCCACATCTCTTTATGAACAGTGCAGCTGCCCTTTGGTAGAGTTTGCATTGTGGGGCCTGTGACAGCACCCATCATTTAAAGAGTACAAGGAATCCAGCAAAAGAAGAAGTGATAACTGCCAAACAAGCTTCAAGTACATTAGTGAGAAGAGGAAAACAAGGGGAAGGATAATAAGGATTAGAGGGGCGGAAGGGGGAGACTGTACCAAAAGCTGACATTTTAAACAGGTACTTCAGCTCAATATTCACAGTGAAGGGAGGAAGGGAGGCATCACCAGGGAGAAGAAGGAAGGGAGGAGGTGGTCACAAGTCCATTTTCAGAAGAAAGAGTCCTGAAATGACTTGCTGCCTGAAGGTGGACAAAGCTATGCGACTGGATGGGATACACCCAAGGTCCTGGGTGCTAGCTGCCTCTCTGATGACCATGTTCAACAGCTCTCTGGCAACAGGTGTGGATCAAGAGGACTGAATGGCTGATGTGGTCCCACTACAGAACAGCGGCAGCAGGAAGGAAGCTAGTAACTAAAGGCCTGTCAGTTTTACTTCAGTGGTGGAGAAAGTCATGGAAACCCTACTGAAAGACAGGCTGGTGAAGCATGCAGTGTGCTGCAAGACCACAGGCAGCATGGATTCATGGGGGGTCATATCAAATGAATCCGATAGATTTCTTTGATTGGGTGACCAGGGAAATAGATCAGAGGAGGACAGTAGACATGGCCTTTCTGGACTTAAGCAAAGCATTTGACACTGTGCTGCACAGGAGGCTGATAAAGACATTGACCAGCCTAGCAGTAGGATCCAAAGTGGTGAATTGGGTTAGGAACTGGTTAATGAATAGTAGGTAGGGGAGGTAATTTTTATTTATTTTTAATTTAGTCTTTGGTAACCGGGTAAGACCCACTAGGCATAAGTGCCTGTTTTCAGGGGTGACCTGGGAGCACTGGGCAGTTAAGTGACTTGCTCAGAGTCACACAGTTTGCAAGTGGAGGTTGTGAGAATCAAACCAAGGTCTGGTCTGCTGAATATACCGAGCTTGTTACTCTAACCTCTAGGCTATACTGCTAGCATGTTAACAGCTGCCAGTTAACAGCATGCACTCTAAGGTTGGGAGAGTAACCAGCAGAGTATCACAGGGCTCAGTGATGGGACCAGTCCTCTTCAATGTCTTCATAGGGGACATTGCAGAAGAACTGGAAGAGAAGGTATGTCTTTTTGCAGATGACACCAAAATCTGCAATAGGATGGACACTCAGAAGGGGAGTAGAAAATGCACAGGGATCTTGTGAAGGTAGAGGACGGGTCAAAAACAAAAAATGCAAAATCCTGCACCTAGGGTCTGAGAACCCCGGTGCTGAATAGGATGGAGGGAGGTATTGATAGTAACCAGACAGGAAAGGGACCTTGTGGTAATCATATCTGAGGATCTCAAGATGATAGGGCAGTATGACAAGGAAGTTAGTAACGTTAGTGGGATGCTGGGGTGCACAGAAAGGGTAGCTCCAGCAGGAGGCTGGAGATAGTGTTGCCACTATATCACTTGCTGGTGCACCTCCTGGAGCACTGTGCCAAGTTTTGGAGTCCGCACCTCAGAAAGAACATAGACAGGGTGGAGCTGGTCCAAAGAAGGGCAGCTAAAATAGTATTGGGTTTGCACAAGAAGCCCTATGAGGGAAACAATGAGGGATCTTAACACGTACACCCCGGAAGAGAGGGGAGAGAGAGGTAACATGATCGAAACCTACAAGTGCCTAATAGGGGTGAAAAGGGTGAAGGCAGGGAGTCTCTTTCAAATAAGAATGAGCACCAGGACCAAGGGTAGATGAAGCTGGAGGGGGAGCATGACCTCTGTAGGAAAAGGAACGGCAATAAAACATGCAGACATGGAGATCCACAGGACCCATAAAACAAGTAGTAAAATTCAGAAAAAAAACTTCTAATAGCAAACAAAGGTAAGATCTGACTGAGACTACACATACAAATCAAAATACTCTACAACATTTTTTTGTCAATTTTGACTGTAGTTCTCCTTTAAAAGCAAAATTAAGTTAATAATATGGTGCTCCAGCTGGACCCAGGTTCGGGAACGGACTCAGATCACTCAGTGGCCGGCATGGAGGTAAGGATTGAGTGTTACAGCTCTCCTTCCTCAGGGTGGGGGGGGGTCTGTGCTGTGAATGGCACAGCTAGGGGACTGGCCTGCGCCCAGGGTGCTTGGCTGCCTCCGTGGAGGTGGAGACAGCTGCTGCACCCATTGCATGATGTGCGGACGCAAAAAGGGGGTGAAAAAAGGAGGAAAAATCCCTGGAGGTAGGATGATGCCAGACTCCCCGCAGGCATGCTCCCAGGCTGGGCACAAAGTAAGCCCCGGTAATTCCAGGGGACAGAGCTGGGGGAGTTGGGCAGAAGGGGCTGTCGAGGGGAGGGCATAGAAATAACAGCTATGATAAAATAATATGGTACTCCTGCAGCTCACATGTAGAGAGCTACATAGTTTCTCCAGCTGGGGTGGGTGAGTGCCATCTGACATACCTACAGTATATGCCTATCTCTTAACACTTTTTACATGGCTCCTTATTTGTCAGGAGAGTTATGTGTCTCTTACTTTGCCAGCTAGCTTTAACTTCATTCACTGCTGACTTGAAAATGCAAACATTTGATTTCTTGGTAACTGCATTTTTACACATATTGTGACCAGATTAATGAGAATCAAAAAACATTATACTGGAGTCTGTTTGGTAGCTTATAAAAGGAAGCTCACTAGCAGTACAGACTCTAAAGCATTATATGTGATGCATTAAAAGATAGAAGCAATGCCTCTTTTTCTGATTAAGGCTGAACAACTTCACATGCGGAATGGGGTCAAAAACACAATTTGTCTTCAGTTTGATGAGATTTGGTCTCTGCTGTCTATTTTTAGTCACTTTACAATAGCGATTACTTTATATAATGGCTAGATTTATATAGGACAGAATTTGACTAGTCGTGAAAAAATGTATGTTATGGTGTTTAGAAAATTACTTAAACACTGTAAGTAATGCGATTTACACATTTATTGTGCTGATTAGGTTCTGTTGGTGATAGAAAGTATATTTTGAAGGGTAGCAGAAGGCCTTTTCATATTAAACCTCTTACTTTTAGGGTCATATGCAGTGTGTGTGTGTGTGTGTGTGTGTGTGTGTGTGTGCGTGTGTGTGTGTGTGCTTGTGTGTATATACAGTATATCATTGCAAAAAAACTCAGTTAATGCATTAGTTAGGGTTGATAGTACAACAACAAAAGCCTGGAAATATGATGTTGGGATTTTGTCACTGTACTATCAACCCTAACTGATGCATTAACAGAGTTTGCACTGAATTATTTCCCTTCTTTTTGAGAAAGTGTAATGTAACTGGTAACTGCAGTGGTTGTGGGTGTGCAGGGCCCTCCAGGCCCCATGCTCCCTTTGTGCTGCCAATTTTTGCATAATGGTATACATATGTGGGAGGGCCTGCGCTCCCACTTACACATAAATACAGAGACATAGCGCAGCACTAGAGTCATGAAATGGAACCCTTATAACACTAATTTGGCAATATCTCAGTAACCATAGCAACTATGAAAAAAATTCCACTGCAGTTGTAATCATGACTTGGAAACCTCCATGCATGCTTTGTCCACCTAAAGGTGAACTAAGCTGCCCAGAGCACAAAATTCATATTTTGAATCGTTTTCGAGATATGGGCCTCGAATGGCGCTGTGGGCAGCACAATGTTATCCTATGGGAAATTTCTCAAATTCAGAAGGCAGTAACTATGGAACCACTATAAATTGTTTCACTAAACCAGCAAAAGGCATATCTGTGGGGCAAGGGCTTGCCACCCTGAAAATGTCAGCCCAAAAGCCCCAACCATTTATTTGCAGTGAGGCGACAAAGAAATTGTGTTTTTTTGGTGCAGTACTGTCACAAATTGTGACACTGTCACAAAATTTGCGAAAGAGTGGGTGGGAAAGTGTCGCAAATTGCAAAAGTGTTGCATCCGTTCTTTCGCAATTTGTGACAGTACCGGGGTTCCGATGTTTAAAAACATATTTCTGGGGGGGAATTTAAAATTCCAATGCCAGCATTGTGTTCCCCATGCTCCAATTAGGTAAACACAACTGTCAGTGTTTACCTAGGGGCAGTAACTTTTGAATTCTGGCCATTTGTTTCCACCACTAACTGAAAACAAGATGGCTGTGGCATGGCCCTACTGAGGGAATTTGAGAGAGTAAAATGTACTGGAGGCAGCTTTCGTGAGGCACATGTATTTTTTTCCCATTGACTATGATGAGAAACTTTAAATTTGAATAATTTTTAAACGGAGTATTATTTTTTCACCAAATCTTTAAAAAGCACATCAGTGACACAGACTGCATATTCCCTGTAAATTTCAGATGAGACAGACAAACATTTGGGTTCCAGTCCCGAGCAAAGAAATAGCCCAAAAAGTGGTTTTCTAAATGCTTTTTGGCATTCCGCAGCTCCACAATTGCACATCCGACCGGAACGAAACTTGCCATATCCAGATATCTATGGTACCTGACCGCACGTGCACAATTTCAGGTAAATCCGATATACAGTTGCAAAGTTATTAACATGCAAAATTTATGGTTTAACATAGAAGTGGCCAGGTAACCCACTACAGTAGTAGTATTATATATATATATATATATATATATATATATATATATATATATGTGTGTGTGTGTGTATATAGATATAGATATATATATGTAATAGATAACACACTCTTAGGTGTGATTGCGCTCTGATATCGTGACGCTGGTGTGCATTGTACACAGAAGGCCGCAGGGCCGAAAAGGCCAACCACCCAAGGCATGCGTATATCAGAGCACAACCACACATCATAGAGTGGGTTATCTATCTTATAAAATGGTAAAATTGTTTTTTGGGGGGGTAAAAGTGCAGGAGTGCGGTCGCGCTCTGATATACGCACGGTCATGTGATGTGTTTTATACAATCAGAACGGTGGATTTAAATATGGATGCCATTTCCATTTTATAAATATATATATAGATAGATAGATAGATATATATATATAGATATAGATATAGATATATATACATATATAAATATTCATGGCAAAATAAACTTTGTTAATTCATCAGTTAAGGTTGATAGTGCAGTGACAAAAGTATGGTAATGTGATGTTAGGGTTACCCCCCACTCCCCACACGTCCACCCTCCACACACCAACAGATGTCAGGGTGTGCCACCAACTCTCACTCCATTCCATGTGTAAGCAAGCTGACCTGCTACAGTATAGGAGAATGGGGTGAAAGTTAGACATGATGACCCCATGGCACACCCGACGTCTGTTGGTGTGGACGGTGTGGGGGTGGTAGGGCGTAACCCTAACATCACATTTCCATACTTTTGTTGCTGTGCTATCAACCCTAACTGATGCATTAACAAAGTTTATTGCAATGAATTTCCCTTCTTTTTGAGAAAGTGTAATGTAACTGGTAACTGGTATGTGTTTGTGGGAGCACGGGCACTCCAGGCCCTGCACTCCCTTTACACTGGCCATTTTTGCATATTGGTATGCATATGTAGGAGCAGGGGCCCTCTGGGCCCTGTGCTCCCACTTACATATAAGTACGGAGTCATACAGCAGCCCCATAGTACTGAAATAGAACCCTTGTAATACTCATTTGGCAATATATCAGTAACCATAGCAACTATGAAAAGAAATCCAGTGTACTTGTAATCATGACTTCAAAATCTCCACGTGGGTTTAGTCCACCTAAGCAGCGGGTAGTGAAAAATCTGTACCTTGAATCGTTTCTGAGATACAGGTGTCGAAAGTTGTCATGGGCGCAGCAATGTTAGCCTATGGGAAATTTCTGAACTTCAGAGCACTGTAACTATAGGCCTGTTGAATGCTTTGGGACCAAACCACCAAAAGGCCAAGAACCAGGGCTCGCCACCCTGCAAATTTCAACCCAAAAGTCCTAACTGTTTACTTTCAGTGAGCTGACAAACAACTAATGGAACAATGTTTACAACGATTGTTTTCGCGAAAACATTTTTGTTTTTGCAGCACTCCTATTTATTATATTAGAATGTTGTCGTGCAAAGAAAAATGTTGCCTTGCAAAAACATATGTTGTCGCGCAACTATTTTTATAGCCATGCACAAAAATATTCTTTGCGTGAAAACAAAATGGCAAAATGGTGGAAAACATTTTAAAAACATATTTCCAGGCTACCTGCACAAAGCCTGATGCCAGAGGTACAGTAAGTTCCTCAAGGCCCAATTAGGTAAACACAAGTGCTGGTGTTTACCAAGGGCCAGTATTTTTCGATTTACAATGTTTTTTGTCTCTCGCTAACTGAAAACAAGATGGCTACAGCACGAAAACAAATATCCGGAGCACGAAAAATGAAAAGAAAAATGTTTTCATGAAAATGTTCATGTCGCCCATATACATTTTTCCATAGGCTAAAATGGGACATGAAAAGCGTCCATAACTTTTGAACGGATTAATATATTTTTTTACCAAATCTTCAAAAGGCACCACCATGACCCAGACCACATATACAAATGCACGTTTGAAGCCAGATATAAGCACCGGTCGCTCTCTGGAGCCTGACAAAGTGCACAAAAGTTGAGAATTTGTCACATATTTGACACTCTGCAGCTCTGCAATTGTATATCCAACCGGAACAAAACATTTCAGATCCAGAGATCTATGGTTGGACACCGAGCATGCAAAATTTCAGGCAAATCGAACAAACAGTTGCAACATTATTAAAGTACAAACTTTGGGATTTAACATAGAAGTGACCTGCAAACCCTAACTATAGCTGCACTACCATGCAGCTATAATATATATATATATATGTGTGTATATGTATATGTGTATATGTATATATATATATATATATATATATATATATATATATATGTATGTTACATGCGGTAGTGCCTGTATATTAGGGTTGAGTAACCACTTGCATGCTAAACTCCAGTTTTAGCACCTCAATAACTTATTTTACTTTTCATTTGCTAATTTATTTTAAATTCTGAATGTTCGGAGATGTACCAGAATCTCTGGAGCCTGCAGATTTTGTGTCAATCAGTTCACTGGGGAGGCCCCAAAAAAAAATTGCATCAATTAAGACTTTTTTTGCTCAACTATAACTAAAAAAAATATGAGGATTTTAAACCTGAAACTTGCAGGTTTTATATAGTTTGGCCCAAGGTGTGTGCCTTTGTTGTTTTCATCTCCCAAACTTAAGTACTTTTTCAAACATTTAAGAAAAACTGCTCCATTTGTGAGCATGCGCAGTTTAAAGAGTCAGCAATGTAAAGATAGTTGCATTTTTTTGTGAAAACTTCTTTTACTTTTTTCATATCAGGAAAGATGTTTATACCAGTTAATGTGTGAGTTCTATGAGTTAGTAATGCAGACAGAGAAATGGCAAATATATGTTCCTTGAGAAAAAACAAAAATAATAGAAACTGTGCTTTACCGTGGTGTGTTTTATTTTTTTTCATTTGAAAATTACAATGACTGCAGTATTGTGCTTTTCAGCTGTAATTGTAAATTTTTTTGGTTTTGTTGAATATAGCGTGATGCAAACACATAACCGTTATCGTCATGTGTTCGTATCTAGAAAAAGTGTTGTCGTACTAGCAATGCAAACACATGAAGCCATTAAATGTTCATTCTTTTCTAAAAAAAAATAGTGAAATCCGTGCTCATTTGTAGTGTGCATTTCTGTTGCAAACTACACATGACCCTTTCCTTATTTATTTTCCTTTTTGTGTTATCCTTATCAACTATTATACAATGGCAAGAAAGAATGTTGCTCTCTGATTGGTCAATCCACCACCACAGGAGGGATGTTATCCTGGCGTAACATCTCATCTGTAGTGAGCTGGATTTTCAAAGGTGTCTGCATCAAAGTATGCTGCTTTCTGATTGGTCAATTCACCACCACAGCAGTGATTATGCTGGTATAACATCCCAGCTGTAGTGATCAGGTTTTTTAAAGGTGTCTGCATCTGCTGCTACAGTATTTTCAAAGCAGAAATGCATCTAATCCTGTTAGATTATTTATTCATTAAAAACAGCTTAAAACAAGAAAATTTGGTCTGTTTCCTCATTTAACAGTTATGAGCCATTGTATAATGGGAATAATGCACTCCAGGGTGGGTGTTATACTGGTACAACATCCCATCTCAGGTGTTGTATACCCTCGGCCTGCGGCCCCCGGCCCAGCCACCCAGGATAGGATGAAATCCCAGCATAACACCCACCCTGTCATGCATTATTCCTTTATTAATCATATTTTGTGGTTGAATGTAGCAAAATACTGTACAAATGCACAACAGTCATCGTTATGTATCATCCATGTTGTCGCATGTTTGCCAATGTTTTTCGATGGTTTCGGTGATGTGAAGGCATGCAACTGTCAGATTACTGAATCACTGATTTTAAAATAAATATTTGTTCTGTCATTTCAAATTGTATTGTGTGTTGAAGTACCAAGTAGTGTGTTTTTGGTTTTGCCACCTTCCTGCGGCTTCCCATGGCCCCACTCCTTCAGGCTCTCATGCTGGTCTTCCATCTGTCACCCAAGCAGCATCAGCTCTGTCACTGCATATCACCCATCAGCCCCTGCTCAGGTCTGACCCATCAGGCATGCCAATAGATCCGACTAGTCCCCAGCCAGAGGCTAATCCAAGGATATCAGTCAGAGGGGCAGGAACAGATTGGGGGCTGCACAATCTGGGGTGGCAGAAGAAGCCAACCTGAGGCCATCATCCAGGGCTGTGGCCAGCCATTTTCCTGTTTTCTGGGACCCCATCCACCACCCTGCAGCATCCTGAGGTGAGGGTTCTCAGCATGTGATCACCCACGCCAAGAACATCTCCGCATTGCCACCAGCAGGAGCTGCCACTGGAGCAGCGCATAGCAACCCACCCACCCAAAGAAGGAAGCATCCAATGGATGGTCAGAACTCCTAGATAGATAGATAGATAAATAGATAGATAGATAGACAGACAGACAGACAGACAGATAGACAGATAGAGAGATAGATAGATGCTGTCTGTAGATAGATAGATAGATAGACAGACAGACAGACAGACAGACAGATAGACAGATAGATAGATAGATACTACCTGTAGATATATAGATAGATACTGTCTGTAGATAGATAGATAGATAGATAGATAGATAGATGATAGACAGACAGACAGACAGATACTGTCTGTAGATAGATAGATAGATAGATATATAGATAGATACTGTCTGTAGATAGATAGATAGAAAGATAGATACTGTGTGTAGACAGAGAGATAGATAGACAGTCAGATAGATAAATAGATAGACTAATAGACAGAGAGAGAGAGAGAGAGAGAGAGACAGACACACAGACAGATAGATAGATGGATAGATGATTAGATAGATATATAGATAGATAGAGAGAGAGAGAAATAGATACTGTAGATAGATAGCTAGACAGACAGAGACAGATAGAGAGACAGACAGACAGACAGATGGATAGATAGAGAGATAGATAGATAGACAGGTAGACAGATATAGAGAGAGAGATAGACAGACAGACAGATAGAGAGAGAGAGAGAGAGAGAGAGAGAGAGAGAGATAGATAGATAGATAGATAGATAACGAGATACATAGTGATATATGTATATATATATAGGATAGTGCATGGGGAACGGTTGACCACAGGGCTATTCTTTCATCGAGTTGGCACTATGACAACGGATTGATTACCTCGAGAGCGCAGCTCGAGAGGTAATCTGTCATCATAGTGCCAACGAGGTGAAAGATGCCCTGTTGTCAACTGTTCCCCATGCACTTTTCTTTATAGTGTATGGTGGAACGTCGTTTTGGGAGAAAAAATCAATTACGGGAAGGAAAAAAGAACTTTACATTTTGAACGTTTTCACGCTTGACATTTTAACTGCTTAAGAACTTTACATTGTGAATGTTTTAACGCTAAACATTAGTACTGCCGCCAACATTGCTGCTTTCGCCACGTGTCCTGTCTATGGAGTGAGCCCTAACTGTCAAATGCTGCTCGAGGACACAGTGTGACATTCGCAGTGCAGTAGAAAACATTATTCTGTTGCACTGCGAACGTCACTAGTGTGTGACTACAAGGTTTCGAAAACGATGGATTTCGGTGGAGAATGACGTTCCACCATACACTATATATATATATATATATATATATATATATATATATATATATATATATATGCAATAGCGTGGACATAAATCCTATGTGATAAATCTGAGCTACTATGAGATGAATTCAAAATTTTACATTTATACACATAATAGACGCATCATCACAGATTTGTATACATAGTAGATATGTCACAATTACTTCCGAACTCATTTACAATGTTCAGCCTCAATACCAGTACTAACTATATTCAAATGCAAATAACTTTAAAACAAAAAATATAGCATAGCGCTGTGAACATGAAAGTTGTGCAGCACACAATTATCTACAAAATGAGTGGTATTTCATTTATAGACGCCTTATAGATTTTTTTATAATTAGCAAAGAAGAGCAGAAAATGCCATTTTTTGTTCACTTTTTTGACAAACATATGCAAAAAAAGATAAACAATCTAAAGCAAATGTCCCTGCACTGACAGAAAGCATCCCTATTGCCTAAATGAAATATACAATGGTGAGCTGTCAGATAAATGATGTATCTACAGTCATGGTGTTTGACCTCGGACATCTCACTCGTGGCTTACGCCACTCATGAGGTTACCCGAGGTCAAACAGCACTTGTGTAGATAAATCATTCACCTGACAGCTCAACGTTGTATATCCCATATATATATATATATATATAGAGAGAGAGAGAGAGAGAGAGAGAGGGAGGAAGATGGATAGAGAGATATATATAGAGATAGACAGATAGACAGACAAACAGATAGATAGAGAGAGAGTGAGAGAGAGTGAGAGAGATAGACAGAGATAGAGAGAGAGAGATAGACAGAGAGATCGATATAGAGATAGATAGATAGATATATAGATATATATATAGTTAGAGAGAGATATAGAGAGAGAGATATAGAGCGTGACAGAGAGATACTGTCTGTAGATAGATAGATAGATAGATAGATAGATAGACAGACAGACAGACAGATAGATAAATAGAGATTGACAGATGGAGAGATAGATAGAGATAGAGAGAGTGAGAGAGATAGAGAGATAGAGAGATAGACAGATAGATAGAGATAGATGGATAGAAGATATATATATATAGAGAGAGAGAGAGATAGAGAGATACTGTCTGTAGATAGAGAACGAGATAGAGAGATATATAGATAGATACTGTCTGTAGATAGATAGATAGATAGATATTGTCTGTAGATAGAGAGATAGACAGACAGATGGATAGATGAATAGACAGAAAGAGAGATAGAGATAGACAGACAGACAAACAGACAGATAGATAGATGGATAGATGGACTGATGAATAGATAGATGGATAGATGAATAGATATATATATAGAGATAGAGAGATAGAGAGACAGAGATAGAGTGAGAGATTGATACTGTAGATAGATACATAGACAGAAAGACAGATAGACAGATAGATAGATAGATAGATAGATAGATAGATAGATAGATAGATAGACAGACAGACAGATAGACAGGTAGCCAGATAGATAGAGAGATAGAGAGAGAGAGAGAGAGATTGATACTGTAGATAGAAGATAGATAGATAGATACACATACAGACAGATAGATAGATAGAGAGGTAGACAGATAGATGGACAGACAGATAGACAGGTAGCCAGATAGAGAGAGAGAGAGAGAGAGAGAGAGAGAGAGAGAGATTGATACTGTAGATAGAAGATAGATAGATAGATACACATACAGACAGATAGATAGATAGATAGAGAGATAGACAGATAGATGGACAGACAGACAGGTAGCCAGATAGAGAGATAGAGAGAGAAAGAGAGAGAGAGAGAGATTGATACTGTAGATACAAGATGGATAGATAGATAGAAAGATACACATATAGACAGATAGATAGATAGATAGATAGATAGATAGATAGATAGATAGATAGATAGATAGAGAGATAGACAGAGAGATTGATAGAGAGATAGATAGATAGACATACATATAGACAGGTAGACAGATAAATAGAGCGATAGATAGATAGACAGAGAAATAGAGAGACCGATAGACAGATAGATAGAGAGATAGTGAGATGGATAGTAAGATAGACATAGATATATATAGATAGATATATAGAGGGATTGATAGAGAGATAGATAGAGAGAGAGATAGACAGAGAGACAGACAGATAGATGCAGACAGACAGCTAGATCGATAGATATATAGATAGATAGCGATAGAGAGAGAGAGATTAATAGAGATAGATAGAGATAGATAGAGATATATAGAGATAGAAAGATAGAAAGATAGAAAGATAGAGAGATAGATAAAGAGATAGAGAGAGAGAGATAGATACTGTCTGCAGATAGATAGAGAGATAGACAGGCAGACAGAGAGTTAGACAGACAGACAGAGATAGAGGGATAGAAAGAGTGACAGAGATAGATAGATAGATAGATAGATAGAGAGACAGATAGACAGAGAGATAGATAGATTGAGAGATAGAAAGATAGTGAGATAGACAGATAGATAGAAAGATAGACAGACAGGGAGATAAACAGATAGATGCAGACAGATAGAGACAGTGAGATAGAGAGAGAGAGAGATAGATAGATAGACAGACAGAGAGATTCAGAGAGAGATAGAGACAGATAGAGAGATAGACAGAGACAGATAGATAGATAGATAGATAGATAGATAGATAGATAGATAGATAGATAGAGAGAGAGAGATAGATACAATAGATAGAGAAATAGAAAGATAGAGATAGAGAGAAAGATAGACAGACAGACAGCTAGATAGATAGATAGATAGATAGATAGATAGATAGATAGATAGATAGATAGATAGATAGATAGATGGAAACTTTATTTATATAGCGCCCCTCCCCAGAAGCTCAGAGTGCTGTACACAAAACAAACCTTCAATAAATTAAAACAAATTCTGCAGCAAACTTTACAGCAACACAGTAACATCCTACAGAGTGATTAATGATTTAGTTAAAAAAACTATCTATCTATAACATTTAATTTTATAGCATGACAGTCAATGTTCTAAGTCATACGCAAGTTTGAGAAAATAAGAATTTGATAAGAGTTTGATAAAAATAAGAACGATCTAAACCCAGACTGGAGATGCTCAAAAGTGGCAGAGGATGTAAGACAAGTCTCAAGCTGGATGGCCACCACTTTTTCTAAAACCTTCCCCAACAAGCATTTGTCAATGCCGAATGTTTGCTTGCTGGCATTGGCAGTGGTAGTGTAGAAGTTACAGAGCTGCGTAATAGGAATGGCAGTGAAGTATTGAACTGAAGCCAACCCCACCACCACCCTGCAGAGAGTGACAGGCATTGGGGTGTGCCTTTGGGTCGTCTGGCATAACGGCCACGCCATTTCACCACGCCCCACCCTGCAGACACTGACAAGTGTCAAGGTGTGCCAGGGTCTTTGGCCCTTATCGCACCCATTCCATCAGGAAGTACAGTGAGATGGGTGCGGTATGAGGAGAATGGGGTGAACTTTGGGGCCAAAGAGTCCAAGGCACACCTCGATGCCTCTCAGTGGCTGCAGGGTGGGGGTGGAATGGTATGAGCATTGCAGGCGACAATCCCAAGTCACAGCCCTGATGCCTGTCATTCTCTACCAGGTTGGGCATTATGGTCGGAAACCCTAACACCTCAGGCATTCGTTGGTATTTTCACTCCAAATTTTCAACATGTTTTTTTTTGTGACCCCCACCTCATGAACAGTGGCAATATCAGTTTGTTAGCTGAAAGCTGCTTTTGCACAGCGACTACGACATTTGTCACCACAGGTGCAAAAACACATTCTGAACAGGATGTGAAAAATGACAGCTGTACTGTTCATGGGGAGGTGTAAAAAATGGCAATGTTGAAAATCTGCAGTGACTATATTAAAAAACCTGGTGAAGTCACGAGCATGCGTAGAAACTGTGCAACGCACACTGGTAATGTAATTACTGTAGTTGTGGATTTTTTACAGCAGATTGTCAACATAGGCATTTTGGAACCTCCGATCATGAACAGTGCCACTGTGATTTTCTTAATCTGTCCCAAACATTGATTGCGCACGCCGACTGCGCCATTGTGCGCAACATGCGCGGAAACACATTTTCTGCGAGATCTGAAAAATGACAGCTGTATTGCTCATAAGGAGGTGTGGTAAAATGGCAAAGTTGAAAATCCAGAGGGCAAATATTAAAAATTTGCGAACTTACGAGTGTGCGTAGGAATTGTGCAACACACGTGCGTGAAACAGTCATTTTTAGGAATTGTTTTACCAAATTTTCAATATAGCCAGTTTAAGACCTCTGCTCATGAACAGTGTCACTGTGATTTTCTTAATGTGTCCCATACATTGATTTCGCACACCGACTGCGCCATTGTGCGCTACATGCACGGAACCACATTTTCGTCGAGATGTGAAAAATGACAGCTGTACTGCTCATAAGAAGGTGTGGTAAAATGGCAATGTTGAAAATACAGAGTGCAAATATTAAAAATTTGCGAACTTGCAAGCATGCGTAGGAATTGTGCAATGCACGCTCATAAAACAGTCATTTTTTAGGAATTTTTTCACCAAATTTGCAACATAGGCTTCTTGAGAGCCCACCTTATGAACAGTGGCACTGTCATTTCATTAATCAGTCCCGAAAGGTGATTTCATGCAGTGACCATGAAATCACTCTTCAGGCCCGATTAACGCCATGACAGTGACAGAATTCATGAGGAGGGGTCCCAAAAACCCATGTTGAAAATTTGGTGCCAAAATTCAAAATGACTGAGATATGCAGCAAAGTTGAAAAAACCTATTTATTACATTATACAGCTTACGGAATTTCCTCAGTTTGCGGTTGGCTTTGAAGAGTGCAGAGGTGTTCCCAGTCCACGAAGATCATCATCGGACTCTGCAGGTAAGTATGGATAAGGGGTGTGGGAGGCAGGGTGCACAGCGGGTGGGTGCGGTGGGGCAGGGAGAATACGAGGGACCATTTTTTTGTTTACAGGGTTTTTTTTTATTATTAATACAACGCTGGATGTTTGCCACGCTGGGGTGGGCTCCCAGCATGGCAGCTGGAAAGACTGTTTGGGGGGCTGGAGCCGACGGTAGATTGGGCACCCCATCGGGCACAACAAGCTTGCCATGCTGGGGTGGGCTCCCAGTGTAGCACTGTGAAAGTTTTGGGAGGCGTGGAGCCATGGGCCATGCACCGGACGAGTTAGGCACCCAATCGGCTATAACAGTTTGTCCACTCTGGGGTGGGCTCCCAGTGTAGCACCTGCACAGCTTTTGGTGGGGGGCATGAGTCGATGGGGGATTGGGCACCCCGTCAGCTATACAGTGTGTGCGTGGGGGGGGAGCGCATGAGCACACAATATGCATGCATGCACACGCGCGTCTGTGTGGGGAGGGGGACGCTGCTCACTCAAGCAGTGCTCTCTCTTTCAACTGTACAGCACTGCATTTTGGATCATCGCACTATGTTTCTTGCACATGCATGCAAGCAAACTTAAAAATGGGAGGTTTGAGACTGGCCTGTAGTTGCTGAAACACTCCAGGTCCATTAAGGGTTTTTCAAAAGGGGTTTGACCAAGGCCTCTTTTAAGGCATTGTTATTATTTGTGAATATCATGCACGTATTTGAGGGAAAGGGGGGTTAGTTGGTAGATCACATTATGATATACATAATTGTTAACAGTGAATCCTGTGTGTGGAGGGGGAGGTGAGATATCCTGATGGTTTCTTGCTGCGTACTCTAAGCCAGTGGTAGAAAGGCAGTTTGAGACAATAGAGTGTATATTACAAATGTTGATGTAGTTGTCTAGGACTCTGTTGCGAGTGTCATTATGTCATTTTTGCTACGGCTCACAGGTGTCAGTAATGGGAGAAAAAGCCAATGGATGATGATCGAGAGGGTTCCTTGGGATAATGGCAATCGCGGAAAGGTGATCGCCGTTAGGGCAAGTATACATCGCCTAAAATCAATTTTGACAATGTACACACCCGGCACACAGCAAAAGGGCACTGGGGACTTGCGCCCCCCGCATCCCCTACTAAAGGATTCTCAACTCCGGGGGGGGGATGCATGTTGGGGGGTGCAAAACAGGATTAAAAAAAATTAACGGCCGGGGGTAGCCAAATGAATGCACGCCTGGACCTGAACCCGGCATTCTCGCAACCGTAGCCTGCCACCCATCCACCACAGGACCAGCTTGGCAGCCCACCACCGCACAATGCCTCACAAACTCTCCCTCTTGTCGCTCGGTGTGCTCGCTCCCCCCCCGCGTACGTGTACATATAGCAACATCCTGTGGCTATATTCATGCACCCCCTCATCTGGTTGCCCTCCCTGCCCGGTAGCCCTGTGGACAGGCACCGCAATTGAGTTGCCCTTTTTGAAAGCACTCAATCGCAGTCACCATTGTCATGGGCTACCATCAAGAGCATGTGTAGATTCTGTACCAACAAGCTGTGCACTTCAGATGTTATTGGATATGGTACAAGGATGTGGGGGGAAGGGTTGGAGAACCCTGTTAACATTTGCAGGATTGTGTGCTGACCTAAACTGTGACTGAATACGGTCAGTGGTAAGATCTGTAGTATGTCAGGGGTTACGTGCATTGTGAATGAATGCATGTTGTAGGAGATGTAATGTGTTCGAGGTAGACTGGGTACAGATAATTTTGCATGGGGTAGCAGGCTACAGCTTGTGCTGCTCAGAAACAAGCTTCAGCTTAGTGTGCTTTTCCTGGTTAAACATACCAGCTCCCCGATCGGAGGACAGCCATGTTGCCGGGGTGAGCACGGCATGTAGCCGGTATTCATCCTGCCTTGTTAGGGTTTTCCATTTTTCTGGTTCTGCCTCTTGGGACAAAGGTGTTATTGGTGTGCCTCCATGTGCATGTGACCAAGGTTACCATGGCACCAGTCTTTGTTTCCCCTCCCCTATCCAGCTGTGAGCGCACTGCCACCTATGGTGACCCAGGTGCCAGTACAGCAGCAGAGTTGACAACCATACCTCCTTACAGAAGGACAGTGTCCTTTGGGGAAGTTTGGTCATCCTGCCCAACAGCCAGGCCTCGACCACCCACAGTTCACAAAAATGGGTCACAGGCCTCTTATGTGATGAATTATAGTGCGGACTATGTGTGTAGGTGTGCATGTAATTGTATGTTGTTGTTTTTTTTTCTGTTTTTCTGACAGACATAGGTGGCTCTAAAATGAGCCTTTTTATGTTGGCTCACGCTTGCATGCCAGCCAACATCTTGCGGTAGTAGCAGATTTGGAGGCGCAGTCACTGTTGGGCGAATGCAGGGCATGCAGCAGTAGGTGCGTCCCTCATTCCCCAATGAGGCAGCTGCAGGTACTGACACCAGGAATATGTCAAGCGGCCACCAGATCTAACAAAAGGTCCACTGCAATCATGCAGCGGCACAATAACACACCCTCCTGATGTGCCTCTTCTGGTGACAGCACCTCCAGAGTGCCCCGACTCACTCCTTTTGCCGATGGGGAGCCCACTTCCCATTAGCATAATGATCCCCCTTCCTTAAAACATATGCCGAGGGGGTTCCCAATCTCCCTCGGTGTCATGCGCCCCCCACCAGTCTTTCTTTGCTGATGGGGGGCCTAATCCCCATTGGCTTTAATCCCCTTTCCCCATTTCTTTTTCTGATAGGGGAACCCACTCCCCATTGGCATAATGTGTCCCCCGGCCCAGCTTTTATTATGTGCCGAGAGGGGTGCCTAAAACACCCTCGGCTCTGGTCCCCTCTCTTCGGTATGTGCCGACAGGGGTGCCCAATCCCCTGTCGGATACAGCATCCCCCCAAAAAACACTTAGGTGGCATGCTTGGAGCCCACCCCAGCATGCCAAATCCCCTGAAAAACAAAAACCGTCCCGCAATGTTCTCTTTTTTTTTACCCTGCAAAAAAGAAAACGGTCCCTCGCAGTCTCCCTGCCCCCTCCCACAACCCGTGCCCACCCATTACACACCCTGCCTCCCCACACACACCCTCACCCCGTACTTACCTCTGGAGTCTGGCACAATGATCTTCGGTCGACCGGGAACATGTCTGCACTTTTCAAAGCCGACCGCGAACTGAAGAAATACCGGTAAGCTGTATAATGGCATAAGTAGGGTTTTTTCAACTTTGGTGTATATCTTGGACAATTTGGGGAATTTTGACACCACATTTTCAACATGGGGTTATTGGCACCCCTCCTCATGAATTCAATCACTGTCATGGCATTATTTGGTCCTGAAAGGTGATTTCGCGGTCATTGTGCGGAATCACCTTTCAGGACTGATTAACAAAATGACAGTGCCACTGTTTATGAGGGGGGCTCTCAAAAAGCCTATGTTGAAAATTTGGTGGAAAAAATCAACAAAATGGCTGTTTTACGAGCGTGCGTTGAGCAGTTTCCATGTACACTCGTAACTTCTTGAATTTGTAATATTTTCACTCCAGATTTTCAAAATTGGCATTTTTCCACACATCCTCATGAACAGTACAGCTGTCATTTTACATATCCTGGCTGAAATTTGTTTTCGTACGTCCGGCGCGGAATAGCGCAGTCGCTGTGCAAAATCAGTTTTCAGGACAGTTTGAGGAAATGACAGTGACACTGTTCATGAGCAGTGGTCTTAAAATGCCTATGTTGAAAATCTGGTGATGAAAGTCCATAAAATTACTGTTACAAGCGTGGGTTGTGCATTTCCACGCACCCTTGTAACTTCGCAAATTTGCAATATTTTCATGACAGATTTTCAACACTGGCATTTTTTTACACCTCCTTATGAACAGTACAGCTGTCATTTTTCACATCCTGCCCAAAATGTGTTTTCGCACCTGTGGAGCACAATGGCATGGTTGCTGTGGGAAATCAACTTTTGGGACAAATTAACAAAATTACAATGCCACTGTTCATGGCGGGAGGTCCCAAAATGCCCATTTTGAAAATGTGATTAAAAAAATTCAAAAAATAATTGGGTTACGGACGTGTGTTGCACAGTTTCTATGCATGCTCATGACTTCACCAATTTTTAATATTTTCACTCCAGATTTTCAACGTTGCAGTTCTTTTTACACCTCCTTATGAACAATACAGGTGTCATTTTTCACATACTGCCCAAAATGTGTTTTCGTTTCTGTGTCGCCAAATGGCATAGCTGCTGTGCAAAACTACCTTTCAGCTAACAAACTGATAGTGCCGCTCTTCATGAGGTTGGGTCACAAAAAGTCTATGTCGAAAATTTGGAATGAAAATACCAACACACGCCTACGGCGTTAGGGTTTACAACTGTAACTTCCCACCCTGTAGAGACTGACAGGCATCAGGGGTATGACTTGGGATCATTGGCTGTAATGCTCACACCATTCTACCCCCCACCCCCACTCTGCAGCCACTGACAAGCATCGAGGTCTGCCTTGGAGTGTTCGGCCCTAACGTTTACCCCCATTCTCCTACACTGCACCCACCTCAGTGTATTTCCTTATGGAATGGTGTAAGTATAAGGCCCAATGACCCCAAAGCACACCACGACACTTGTCAGTGTCTGCAGGGTAGAGTGAGGTAGAATGGCATAAGCATTATAGCTGACGACCCAAAGGCACAACCCAACGCCTGTCAGTCTCTGCAGGGTGAGGGTGACATTGGCTTCAGTTCAATACTTCACTGCCATTCCTATTATGCATCTCTAACTCCGGCACTGCCAATGCCAATGCCAGAGAGACAACATTCGGCATTGACAAATGCTTGTTTTATCTATTTCAGTAAGGCAGTATGTCTGGGTGGTCCATGTGGTTTTCTTGTGAGAATTATAAGTGTTGTAATGCATGTTGGACATCAGAAAAAAATATTTCATTGCCTTTGTCAGACATGTGAACCCCATCTTTTAGGAATAGCCAATTATGGGTATGTCTAATTGAAGGGTGCTACTGTATTTTTGCTTTATTTACAAATAACCCTTATGAGATTATTGGATTTCCTCTATCCAATGTTTTAGAGAAATACCCCCTGCCTCATTTTACTTCTCAAGTCTTCTTTGAGATTCTGGAATTCTCTCATCTCCTGTCCCATTCTCATGGACAACTCCATCTCTGAAGGCCTCTGTGCCTTTTCATGCCCTGGCCACGCACTAACGTCTCGATGAGCTACACCTGTAAGTTGTCCAATTAACATCTCCACCTGCTGTCACTCAGGAATTTCGTACAACCAGAACATGGACATCATCTTACTCCGGAACTCTCCTAAGTTTGTGGTAGACGAATCTGTAGGATCCCCCGAGAACTGTGGCAACCAGAGTGCACCAAAATAATAGGGCATCGTGATCAGGTTCAACCGTCTCACTTCTCCAGCTCCACAAGAGGTTTCTGGCCTTTTAGATTCCATTGTCAGTCACCGTGTCCTGCTTTGTACTCCAACAAAAATATCCTGTCCATGACGCCAAGTTAATAAATTAGTAGCATAGGAGAAAGAAGAGGTGGGAATATTTGAAATGAATGAGAATCACGTAACTCTGTGAAGCCAAGTGAAGTGAGCCTAAAGCTATGACTATCAGGCTGTTCCCATACACCCACCCAGATGGTAAGGCAGTTCTTTTCCTATTTGGCTACATGATGTAATTCTTCACCAAAATGGAGAGGCAGGAGGCACGAGTGGAGAAAAGGAACTAGTTTATTGGCAACTGATAATTGGGTGGAATTACAAGACAGGGACAATCATATATATATATATATATATATATATGTATATACATATATATATATATATATATATATATATATATATATATATATATATATATATATACACACATATATATATATATATATATATATATATATATATATATATATATAGCTACTACTTTACCATAGGCAAGAGGAATAATCAGCTGTAACAGCTATGCTGTAAGAGCGTCTTATTTCTATTTTTCTACCTCCCTATAAGAGGGAAAACTCTACAGCATAGAATACCAGAATAGATCAATCGACTGTAACAGCTACGCTGTAGGAGCATCTTACTTATCTTCAGATATCTACTTCTAACCCCAAGGTGCACCCCTCCCTAAACCTTAGGTTTTTAGAATTACAGTCATTCCAATACTACAAGAAGAGTCTATGCAATAGATGATCATCAGTTGGTGCATGTAACTTTCTCTGTCGACAAAAGAAATGTGGAAACACTCCACTGGTTTCCCAATGAAACACAGAACCTTGGTGGGAAAACTAAGGATGCATGGAGGATTTAACAGACCATGGGTCCTCGGCTCCACCCCACCTCTCTAGGGTTGCTGGAAAGGAATACAAGATCCGGCTGCAGTCTGCTTCTAGACTGCCCGGAAAGAATAGGCGATGCAAGCCACTTGGCCACAATCCACTTCTGGATTGCCAAGTGAAAGGATCAAGAAGAAGAAGAACCAACCAACAGTCCGTTTCTGGACTGAAGATATACTCTAAGCTGATGAACACACTGGATCTGGAGAATCGGAACCTCTGGACCACTTTTGGACTCCAGGCAAGCACTCCCTCTGGACTGAAGACACACACTGCCTGACGCTCCCACTGGATCAGGACCTCTGGACCACTCTTGGACTCCAGGCAACCACACTTTCTCTGGGCATCGAAGTACGTTGGTCTTCTGAGTGCCAAGGCCGGACGAGCCAAGGCACTTGCCAAAACAATAAAATGTACATTGAACTGTGACCAACTTGGAGTCCACAGCTGGATGAGCCAGGACACACTAAAACAATAAACCGAACGTCACTCAGAGAACTGACACTGACGGGATGACTGGTACTCCGCTGCAGACATGAAAACAAGAAAACAGATGGCAGACTTCTGCACTGGGTCAAGTTGTACTGGGGAAATTGTGAGAGGAAAATAACAAACAGGACGATGCAACTGTGAGGCGACTACGGTATGGCTCTTCTCGGATTGGCTGTTGTCTGCTTCAGGATGCACTGTCGGATGATCCTTGAATGATAGATGAAGACTGGCGTGGTTGCACAGGGGTGAAGTGTCTCCGAAGACAGTTGAAGACTGATTCAGATGATTATCCAGCACCAGGATGCTGCCACACAGCAATGCAAGACAGTTCTAACATTCAATAATGTTCGTGAAAGACTAATAACAACAAAATGCAAACAGAGTCTCAATTCCTGCTGTAGTGGTCAACAACTATATAGTCTCAGTGTCCAGACCACAGTAAATATACAGGCAATTTATCATACAGATTTAACCCTAGCTCTGGTGGACCTAATCCTAATGGGGTCCCTTCTAGCTAAACCGGGTTCTCCTGTTACTGTGGAAACACTACAGTGAGAAATAGGCTCTCGGGAAAGCTATACAAAAGACGGGTGACCGGGCCCCCTTTAACACTGGAGGGCTTACGTGGCTAGCTAGGCTCCTATTAAATCTGGGGTCACTCCCATCACTGGGCCCCTAACACAGCTGTAAGCCTAAATAGCTAGCTATGGGTCCTGGGCCTTGTGATACCCCTACTTGATTACTATTGGACCTGGTGCCTTCACTTGGCTGGGCCTCGTGCCCTAGTACTACTGGACTGGCTTGCCCTAACTCGCTAGGCCGGGGCTGCCTTTACTACTACTGGGCTGGCTTGCCCTAACTCACTAGGCTGGGGTAGCCCTTTACTACCACTGGGCTGGCTTCCCCTAACTCACTAGGCCTGAGTAGCTCTTTACTACTACTGGGCTGGCTTGCCCTAACTTGCTAGGCCTGGCACCTACTTACTGTTAGGGCCTGGTTTGCCCTACCTCACTAGGCTGGGGTAGCCCTTTACTACTGCTAAGGCCTGATGCCCTCAGTACCACTGGGCCTGGTGCCCTTCTTAAACTGGGCCTGGTGCCCTTTCCGAAATGGGCCTGGTGCCCTTCTTAAACTGGACCTGGTGCCCTCTCTGAACTGGGCCTGGTGCCCTTCTTAAACTGGACCTGGCACCCTCTCTGAACTGGGTCTGGTGCCCTTCTTATACTGGGCCTGAGAGTTGCCCCTTTAAGTACAGGAGGCAGAACCCGTTAATTCTTTAGCTCTCTGAGAGCTGCTGTCACTCGTGTGGCATGTCGCCTCCCCTAATCCCGCCCCTCATACATATTTAGCAGCCTTTTCCTTGGCCAAGTCTGCCAACTCCTCCCCGTGGGCATCGCTGCACCTCGCTCCCTCTTGCTTAATTAATTCAAGGGTCCTTCTGACCCAATCCTCCCAGCGGCGCTCAGCGACTCCTCTTCTTCGCCTAGTGCAACTTTTAAAATAAATGCACAGTCTTTCTAGTTGGGCAGTCAGCACAAAGCGAGTGCTGCCGACGACTCGCCACTCCTCGGGAACACCGGAAGGCCATATCGGGAGGTGGGAGGTGTTTTCTGCAGAGGGAGGACTTCTGGCGCTATTGGGACAGCTCAGGGGCCTTGCTGGGACTTCGCAACAACTGGCTCTGTTGCAGACTGCGGCTCTGGCAACGCCGCCAACGTGGGACTGGGAAACTTTAATTAAATTAATAAAATAAGAAACAGACAGGGCTCTTAACCCAATAGCCACACCGGCCGCCTTCTTTCTTCTTGTGGTGCCCCAATGGCACCACTGACCGCGCCGTCCACTTCTGGCAATCTTCAGCAGCTGGAGAAGGAGCAGGCATGCAAGCAAGCCTGGAGGGACGGCTTCAGCACCAGGTAAGCCTTTTTCTGGTCCCCCCAGACCTGCTGCATCCTCTCCCCTCCACAGCTACCAGGATCTCCCTCTAACTGAACTTTTCTTTCAAAACTAAACCTACTGATTCTAGAATGGCTGGAGTGGAATGATGTGCATGAGCAGCTCAGCACAACATTCCATCCAGGCCATTGTTGCTTATGCTGAATATAAAATCTATTATGTCACATGCTTTTAGTGCACTGGGCACTTTACAGTGTTTACTGGGAGAAACTTGGGACTACTGGGACACTGTAGGGGTGCCTCTAACTTTGGCATAGTACAGATAGTAGGGTACATTATCTCACTGTGTATGATGTCATACTCGCTACCATAGTCTATGATTGGATAGTATCTTGTATGACAACAGCAGACTGATGATGTCATAAGATATTTCAGCCCAGTTCTCCTATAACTTTTTTTGACTGACTTCAGTGTCTCACTGGCATCTTAGGAGGTAATTCTGCCTTGTGTGTTGCAGTTTTGTGATGCGGTGCCTTCTGTGGGATTTTTGGGGACCCACTATTTCTTCTTTTTCCCTGGCATATGGATCGTGAGTGAGGATTCCTGCTTAAAGATCTTCTGCCTGCACCTGGTCAGACTTTTTATTCTTCATTATTTACTGTTAATATTTAGGCAGTGAGAGTGCCTATGCTTTACTGTCACTCCCCCAGGAAGTGAGAGGTCTGGGGACTGAAATTACTTATAATTTTTCTCCAGTTTTAGTTGACAGACAGTGGGAGTGTCTGTGCCTTTTCTTAAGTCTCCCTAGGCTGTGAGAGGGCTCTGAGGAGCTGAAGATATCTGTCATATATGTTTGACTTTCTTTGAAGTATAAAGCATGGTACTTTATAACTGAGCTGCATAATTGAGTGACGCCCTGTAGTGTTCAGGCGTGAACCCCTGGACATATTTATTTATTTTATAGGACAATAGTTTTTAAGTAGCCTGTAACTAGGAAGTGCTGGACTATTGGGACTTATAAATGAATTAATTCTCTATTTAATTTTTGTATAAGCGTTAATTTAAGTGTTTGATTATATATATTTTGTTTTTTTCTTTTTCTTTATTGTGTAATAGTGTTTGGGTTTTTTGATCCCCCCTCTGTGAGAGAGAGTGGAGGAGGGAATTATTATTTTCTGGTTATCTGAGATTGATAGGTTTGTTTTGTTTATTATTCTTGTTTTATTTTATTTTTTATTCCTCTCCAGTTTATTTTGTTTATTTGTAATGTGATGGGGAAGTTCAGTGACGGCTGGGCATTATTCCCCCACCAGACTCAGGGAATTATGTCCCTTTGAATGTCCCTCATTGCTATCTGACACCTATTTTAGGTGTCGTGCTTTGGGCATTCTTAGGAAGCGTAAAAGAAGGTGGAGAGCTGGGCCTGCTGAGGGACAGGAAAGGGGAGGGCAGATTGGGGTTGTGGGGTCCAGGAGACACCCTGGGGCAAAATGGGGTCAGGATAGAGGTTATTCTTGTCTTGTCTTGTCCCCATATCCAAGGGCTCCGATTTTAGTGGGCAGGTGCCAAGGTCTTCCCCGACAGCTCATCCCACCTTGGCGGTGTTATGCAATGCCAGATCTATTAAAAACAAGACAGCTATTATAGTTGATCTTGTTGGATCAACTGATCTGGCTTGCATCACCGAGACCTGGCTGGATGAAAATCCAGGTCCTATATTGGCCTCGGCAACTCCAGCTGGGTTCTCGGTGATACACCATCCAAGGTTGGATCGTAGGGGCGGGGGTGTGGTCATTATGTTTAAGACTGAGCTGGGCCTTGTGGATGTGCCATTGGGAAGTACCAGATCCTTTGAATACATCCTGGGAGAGAGTGTGTGTGGGCTGTGGGATTCTCCTCGTCTACCGTCCACCAGGAGACGGTGGAGAATTCCTGCAGGAGATAACAGACTTCATCGTCGACGTGGTGTTGAGGTCCCCCAGATTGATAGTTCTGGGGGACTTCAACGCCTGGGCCAACGATGAACTCTCGCACTTTGGTCAAAATCTCCTCCAGCTGATGATGACGCTGGGCCTAACACAGGTGGTTACCTCCTCGATTCATGTAGGGGGTCATTCACTGGACCTGATCTTTCTTTTGGATATGGAGATTGCTGATTTGGGGGTGGAACCAGTCAGCTGGTCTGACCATCACACCATAAGGTTCAGTTTCAGGTCTCCCCCTAATAGGTCTGCCCCTATGGAGATGGTTCAGTACCGCCCTTTAAGGGGCATTAACCCCAGTGACCTAATGGCGGTACTGGATCTATCGGGCTTGTCGGGTGAATGCACGAGTCCAGACGATCTCGTACTAATAATAATAATAATAATGACATTTATTTAGTTGAGCGCCATTCAAAGTCTCAAGGCACTGCACAACAAATACAAACATAAAAACATATTCAAATACATTCAATATAAAATCAAATACAAACATATATTCAGATGCAACAATATAAAATCAGAATAAAGTAGGAAATGCCTTTTCCCATAAGAAGGTCTTTAGTGCCTGCTTAAAACTCCCCACCGTCCTGCACTCCCAGAGCTGATGGGGCAGAGAATTCCAGAGGGTAGGTGCAGCAAATCCAAACGCACGGGCACCAGATGACTTCAGATTTGCCCTCGGAATCTCCAGCAACCCCTCATCAGCCGAGCAGAGCTGTCGCAGAGGAGTGTAAGGCACCAGGAGCTCTTTCAAGTAATTGGGACCCAGACCGTAAAGGGCTTTGTAGGTCAAAAGACCCACTTTAAAGGTGATCCGCCACTGTATTGGCAGCCAGTGCTAACAAGGCTGTGAGAGATGCTCTGGACAAGATTGCTTCTGTGCGTGTTTGGCCTCTCACCATCCATCCAAGGAGCCCATGGTTCGATGGCTCCTTGAAGGAATTAAGGCGAGTAGGCCGAAGGCTGGAGAGAGCCTGGCGGAAGTCCGGCCATGATGCTGACAGGTTTAGGTTGATGGCACATTATGGTGTTTATCAATCAGAAATCACCCGTAAGAAGGCAGAATTCCTGTCCAGGGAGATTTCTGCTGCACAGAATCGACCAGCTCAGCTTTTCCGGACTGTTGACAGATTGTGCAATCCAATCTATCTCCAGCCCAGAGAAGCTTTTTCTCAGCTGAGATGCGAGGAGTTCGCTCAGTTTTTTTCAGATAATGTTGCCAGCATCAGGTCTGGCATCGGTCCGACCTCCCCTATGAGGGATTGCAGTGGTCGACAGGAAGTGGTATGCACTCGGTCTGTCTGGTCAGATTTTCACTGGCTGGAGTTCACTGACATTGTGAAGATCATCCAAATATTGAGACCAACCAGTTGTAGTTTGGATCTGAGTCCTACAACCCTCTTAGTAGGATGTTTAGAGGTTATCTGCCCAATCCTTGCTGACATTGTCTGGAAGTCTTTGGAGAGGGGGTCTTTCCTGACCCCCTCAAGGAGGCGGTCATTTGACCACTCCTTAAAAAACCCTCCTTGGATCCAGATTGTCTAGCTAACTACTGGCCTATCTCTAACCTGCCATTTGTTGGTAAGGTTATTGAAAAGGCAGTTGCGTTGCAATTGGATGATCATCTTACAACTCACAATGTCTATGATACTCTCCAGTCTGGTTTTAGGAAGAAGCATATGCAAACTGCCTTGTCTGGGTATTGAATGACCTCCTAATGGCTAGAGATCGAAAGGCATGTACCATTCTGGTCCTTCTCGATCTCTCTGCTGCATTTGACACTGTAGACCATGGTGTGCTGTTGGAGCGCCTGCGGTTCTTTTGTGGACTGTCTGGTACAGTCCTTAAATGGTTCCATTCTTACCTCATGGACAGGTCTCAGAGAGTTGCCACTAGAATTTATTCCTCTGGCACTCACTCTCTGCCTTGCAGGGTACTGCAGGGTTCCATTCTTGCTCCCATGTTGTTTGCAGTGTATATGCTGCCATTGGGAGATATCATCAGGTGATACAGTCTGAGTTTTCACTGCTATGCAGATGATACTCAGCTGTATTTGTCCTTTCTGCCCAGACAAGATGAGGCACTCTCCATGCTAAATAACTGCCTTGCTGAGATCAGGCTTTGGATGAGTTCCAGCTGGCTGAGACTGAATCCGGATAAGACTGAGGTGCTGGTAGCGGATTCAGGTCATCCGGGGGCGGGTTTGGGAGCTGGACAACCATTAGGCTTATTACTTGGTGGTATGTCGCTCTCTACCTCTGATCAGGTGCATAACCTGGGCATTATTTTTGATGATGGTTTGACCCTAAAATCTCAGGTGTCAGCTGTCGTCAAATCCTCTTTTTACCATCTAAGGAATATCACCCGGGTGAAACGCCTGGTTCCTCCAGGTGATCTCCCAACATTGGTCCATGCCTTTGTCACTACCCGTCTTGATTACTGCAATTCCTTCTACCTAGGGCTACCTGGGGTTGATATCTGCCACCTGCAGCTGGTGCTGAATGCGGCAGCCAGGCTATTGACTGGGACTTTTAGAACCAGTCATATTACACCTGTGCTCCACGAACTGCACTGGCTGCCTGTTTGGTGGCGGATAACCTCTAAGGATAATCTAAACCTTGACTCTCTCCTGGCAGACCTGAGATGTGCAAACTGGTCTGGCATCACCGAGACTTCCTCCATTGACAATGCGTATGACGCATTCCAAACCAGATTCTTAGAAGTATGGGACAAGCATGCACCTCTGCGTACAAAAAGGGTAAGAGGGGCTCATCTCCCATGGATCACAGCTGATATAATTAGAAAATGCCACTCCAGAGACCATGCATGGAAAGCTCATAAGAAATTGGGCACCCAGGCCTCCCTTGTCACCTACAGATCCCTGCGAAATGCTTGCACAATCATCATCCGCCAAGCCAAAAAAAGCTATTTCCTAACAGTCTTTAGCAAAAACCTTAACCAACCGACCGATTTCTGGAAATCTCTCAAATCCTCTCTCCCCCCCAACCCAACCCCACCCCCAACCCTATCTAATCAGGGCACCCTCATCTCCGACCCCATCAAGCGTAGCCAATGTTTTTAACTCCCATTTCGTCAGCTGTGCAGACAAACTTCTATCCTCCAAGCACTCCCCAGTTACCCTCCACCGTCCACAAGCCTTTCACATCCCCCAGTCCAGCCATTCTCATTTCAACCAGTTTCCCAATTGGAAGTCCTCCATCATCACGGGCACTGAACCCCAATAAAGGCAAATGCCAGCGTCCTGAGCGCCAAGATGCTGCTTCCTGTAGGCCCCTGCCATAGCCGCCCCGTAGCTGCCCTTCTAAACCTCTCTTTCTCACTGGGCAAGTTACCAATGGCATGGAAACTGGCCACTGTTATTCCTCTCCCAAAAGGCGGTGACCCCTCCTCCCCAGGAAACTATCAACCAATTTCCCTACTCCCTATTCTAGCCAAACTCCAGGAGCGAATTGTACTGTCCCAACTGACTCCTTACTTAGACGCCGCCTCCTTTTTTACGCCTTTCCAATCCGGCTTCCGCAAAACCCACTCTACTATTACCTCCCTACTACGAGTCTCTAGGGACATTCTCACCGGTATCGATAAAGGTCATGTCACCTCGGCTATTTTATTGACCTAGCAAGGCCTTCGATACCGTCTCTCACCTCCTGCTCCTCTCAAGCTTACTGTTGGGCCAGCTCCCCTGCAATCGAATGGTTCAAGACTACCTCGGGCAGGAAGCAAGCTGTCAAAATTGCATCTCACACCTCAAACCCCCTTCCAGTCACATCGGGCGTCCCCCAAGGATCGGTCCTAGGACCATTACTTTTCTCTATTTTTCTAAATGACCTCCCCTCTGCATGCTCCCATTCTTCCATCCAAATGTATGCAGATGATACCGTCCTGTATGCTTCCGGCCCCTCAACTAGCAGTGTGGCATCTCTCCTCCAGGAGGATTTCTCTGCCATCCAGCACTGGTTTAGGTCGAACCAGTTATTTCTAAACCCGGAAAAAACAGTGTCGGTCACGTTTGGCTCCCAACAATGACTCTCCCACCAATCCCCCTGCCCTCCGTTCGCAACCCTGGACGGGACTACACTGGAGCAATGCACTAGTTACAGATATCTAGGCATCTGGCTTGACCAGCACCTTGATTTTGCCTCTCACATTGACTCCCTACACAAGAGGCTGCTCCCTAAACTGGGCGCATTATATCGTAACAAAAACTGCCTCCCCATACAAGCGAGGCACGCTATAGTCCAAAAAATGATACTTCCCGTATTGGATTATGGTGATATTGTATACACTATCACTCCTGCATCTGCCCTGGCAAGCCTAGACACCCTTTTCCACTCCTTCTGTCGTTTCATCCTTGACTGCCCGCAATCCACCCACCACTGCACTCTATACAGCTCCCTAAACCTGCCTTCCCTTCATGATCGGTGCTTAATTAACTGTGCCAGGTTCGCTGCCAAATACTGGTCTCTCTCCCTCCCTCCCTACCTGGCGTCTACCATCTCCCAACAACCTCCACCTGCATACTCCCTAAGAGGCACGGACCCAAGACTACTCCACATCCCATATATGTGCACTACCAAGGGGCAGGCAGCTTTTAGCTACAGAATACCACAGATCTGGAACGCCCTACCTATCCCCATAAGACACGCACAAAATCCCTATCAGTGATCCCGACTACTCAAGGCACATTTCTCCTCCAGCTGCTCCTGTCTAAGCTAATGTAATCAATCTCTCATTCTGAATTGTAGTTATAAGTTTCATTCGTGATTTTGTATTGTACCACACAGCTATCTCCTGTATGTAAACTCCCGGACCTAAGGCTCCAGGCGTACACTTTTACTGTATCATAATTGCTATTGTAATGCACTATTTTCAATGTAATGCACCGGGCCTCGGCCCCCAGGTCGCAACTGGAATCGAGCATGTTGCTCAGTATGCCTTCCTGGTAAATCTCGTAAATAAATAAATAAATAAATAAATAGATAAGGTTGGTTTACTAACCTTTAAAGCCCTACATGATCAGGGACCCGGTTACCTGAAAGATCTCCTGATACCCTACTACCCCCTCCGGCCTCTCCCTTCCGCCAACGAGGGATTGTTGGAGATTCCCAGGGTTCAATTAAAGACATCAGGATCTCGTGCTTTCGCTTTTTCAGTGCCAACCCTGTGGAATTCTCTACCTCGTTGGTTGAGAGAATGCCCAACTGTCGATAGATTTAAAATGGAGTTAAAGACATATTTATTTAGTTTAGCTTTTCCTAGCAAAGGATGATTTGTTTTAATGCTTGTTTTAAAATGTTATCTTTATGTATATGGTTTTTATGTACAGCGCCTTGGTTTTGAAAGGTGCTATAAAAGTAAAGATGATTTGATTTGATTTGAATGGTGATTAATATTGTGTGACAACATGATGATTAATTTTAAGTGATTGAATTGTATTGTCAATGGACACTCATGTTCTGCTTTTATAGGAAATAGAATGACTAATTCTTTCTTGATATTATGCTTTGGAAAGTGTGCTTGAGTAATAGCAATCTGTAAAAATAGAATTAAACATCATTATTAATTGACTGTGCCACTTTTCTTATGGTGACATTTTTAGATCTAATATTATGATTGGTTTACATTGTTTTCACCTGAAGTCTAGTACAGTAGAAATAGAAATGTATTTTGCATTCATTACATGTGTATTTCTCATAAATTAGTAATTGTGTGAGGAATATAATTATTATAGTGCTGTGCTAATAAGGAATGATATATAGGTACAGTAGTATTTAAGTAACAAAAACACATTCCGTTACAATACGTTGTGAAATTAAATTAATATTCTGTCCTGAATTTTCTTGATATTGCCACTGTGTGTGTTGTATTGTTGTTGTATTTTTTAATAGGTCTTAACCTTTGGAGCTAGGGATTCTGTGGCTCAATATTTCCTGTACGTTAGGAGGGAAAAATGTCATACAAACACAGTATGTCTTTGTATACATACTTCTGGTGCTGTTTGGAATACATATTCACAGTCTTAGGACTACATTCTGTAAAACAAATAGTGACTCAATGAAACAATGAGCTCATTTACATGTGAATACGTATTCCATACAGAAACATTAGTATGTACATGAATACTTATGCACTATACTGATTCAATGGTATGTAAACGCTGTGGGCAAGAATGATGTAGCCATACTTGTCTGGACATATGTTCGTATGCATACCCATATATACAATAAACGATATAGTGTTCACATACTATTATATCAGCAAAGTCCTTACATATTCATATCCATAACAATGTCACCACTTACAATGTGTATTCATGGTTAAAAAAGACATTTGTTTCCAATGGTGACATTACTAGGTATAGTAATACATAAGTACTATGCTTAGTGAATACTATGGTCTAAAATGATGGCATTTTTATGTTGCTTGCACGCACGTGCAAGAAACATAGTGCCTTCATCGGAGATTTCGTAGGTGTGTCACCTCCTCCTCCAATTCAGTCAGTGAGCTATGACACGCTCCAAAATGCAGTGGCATACAGTTGAAAGGGGGAGCTATGCTTCAGTGAGCACCGATAAGCGTAGCTCCCCCCCCACACGCAGGCGTGTGCGCCCCCACACGTCCTGTGTAGCTGACGGGGTGCCCAATCCCGCCGGCTGAGCTGCTGTTGTCCCCGGGAAGAAAGGTGCCACGCTGGAGCCCACCCCAGCGTGGCAATCAGTCCTTGGCCGATGGGGTGCCCAATCCCTGTTGGCTGAACGTCCCCGTCCTTGTGCCATGCTGGAGCCCACGCAGCATGGCAAACAATCCACAACGTCTTTTTTGTTTTAAACCTGTAAAACAAAAACGTTCCAAGGCGCTGGCCTCTCCACCCCTCCTACAACCCGCACCCACCCACTGCGCACCCAGCCTCCCCACACCCCTCACCCCATACTTACCTCCGGACTCCGGCGCAACGATCTTCGGTGGACCGGGAACACGTCTGCACTCTTCAAAGCCGACCGCGAACTGAGGAAATGCCGGTAAGCTGTATAATGGGCTAGATAGGAGGTTCAACTTTATTGCATATCTCAGGCATTTTTGGGAATTTTTGCACCAAATTTTCAACATGGGGTTTTTAGGACCCCTTCTCATGAATGATGTCACTGTCATGGCATTATTCAGGCCCAAAGGGTGATTTCGCGCAGTGACTGCGCAGTGACTGTGAAATCACCCTTTGGGCCTGAATACTGCCATAACAGTGACATCATTCATGAGAAGGGGTCTCAAAAACCCCATGTTGAAAATTTGGTGCCAAAATTGCAAAAAATGACTGTTTTACGAGCGTGTGTTGCACAGTTCCTACGCAGGCTCATAAGTTCGTGAAATTTCAATATTTTCACTCCAGATTTTCAACATTGCCATTTTACCACACCTTCTTATGAGTAGTACAGCTGTCATTTTTCACATCTCACCCAAAATGTGTTTCCGACCATGTAGCGCAGAATGGCGAGTCGATGGGCGAAAATCAATGTATGGGACAAATTAAGAAAATCACAGTGACACTGTTCATGAGCAGAGGTCTTAAAATGGCTATGTTGAAAATTTGATGAAAAAATTCCTTAAAATGACTGTTTTACGAGCGTGCATTGAGCAGTTCCTACGCAGGCTCGTAAGTTCACAAATTTTCAATATTTTCACTCCAGATTTTCAACATTGCCATTTTACAACACCTCCTCATGAGCAGTATAGCTGTCATTTTTCACATCCTGCTCACAACATGTTTTCACCCATGTAGCGCACAATGGCGCAGTCGGTGTGCGAACTCAGTGTATGGGACACATTAAGAAAATCACAGTGTCACTGTTCATGAGCAGAGATCTTAAAATGGCAATGTTGAAAATTTGGTGAAAGAATTCCTAAAAATGACTGTTACAATTTTCATTGCACAGTTCCCACCTGCGCGCTCGTGGGTTTACGAATTTTCAATATTTCACTCCAGATTTTCAACATTGTCATTTTACCACACCTCCTTATGAGCAGTACAGCTGTCATTTTCACATCCTGCCCAAAACGAGCTTCCGCCTATGTAGCGACAATGGCGCAGTCGGTGCAAACTCAATATATGGGACACATTAACAAAAATCACACTGACACTGTTCATGACCAGAGGTCTTAAAATGGCTATGTTGAACATTTCGTGAAAAATTTCCTAACAATGACTGTTTTACGAGTGTGCGTTGCGCAGTTCCTACGCACGCTCGTAAGTTCGCAAATTTTCAATATTTGCACTCCAATGACTTCCAAATACCTAAACAGCACATAGAAGCAAGCAACATTCGGCATTGACAAATGCTTGTTCTTCTCTGTACATGTAGTTTTATGCATAAGCATATATAATTAACTGATTAACTTAATAGGGATCACAGTGCATTAACTTGGTATATGTCTTATGCATACATATGTATAATAATATCACCATATGTAATATGTATTTGAAAATACACTCAAACATTGTTTTTCACAGTTTTTATTGTGTTCAGAGGACCTCTGAGTTCAAGAGCATTCATTGTTACCTGTTACAGTGATCAAAGTGCCTATCCCTTGAAAATATGGCTAGATTAAGATTGGGGATCCTTCTGTTCAAGGGTATTATAGGTCTCCTCCCCTCTTCTGTTAATGTTTTGTTTTCTAGACTTACCAATCAATGTGGAACTAGATCCCAAGATAGATGTGTATTCAAATGACCTTTTTTTAAAAAAAAAGGCTTTAGGACAAAGATCCCAATTATACAGAGCCCCCCTATTTTTTAATTCCCTTCCTATGGAAATGTCTAATTGTTTGACAGTACACATTTTTAAAACTGGACTTAGAAAACGGTTCGACGTTCAGAATGAGTGCACCTGTTTCAAAATGTAATACCTGCCTATAACTGGTATTGTTTTTGAAAATGTCTGTCTTATAAATTGTTATATGTCTGTAATTATATTTGATGCTATATGTGAGACTTGTCACGTGAAGACAGGCAGTATTACTCATCATACCTACGAGTATAACAAATAAAAAATAAAATGAAAAAATGAAATGAAAGAGCCCCATTTCAAATTTTTTATGGTGTCACAATTATACAATGCTTGCTTTGTTTCAGTAAGAATACTATTCCATATTTGTGAATATGTAAGAACAAAAGTGAGTGAAAAATATGCAATCTTCACAGTCAAAAAGTATGTAATCATAATTCTAGGATGTGTTCATATGCATACTATATATTGTAAATGGTACTGGATTCACATAGGATTCCATCACCGTAGTACTCACATATTCATATACATATGAACAACACTGCTTGAAAATGTATAGTCAAGTAAACAAAATAATTTCTTTCCAAACAGTGATGGATTATGGTGACAGAATACTACGTGTGTCTTATTATACAAAAAGACGTAATGGTATTTCTCTAGGAATATGTTCCTATGCATATGCATATATAATAAATGAAATATTGCCTTCATAGACTAATTACTCTGGGTCATTCTTATGCGTTTGCGTGCATAACAGCATAGCCGTATGAATATGTATTCACAATGAAGTGAAAACATTGATATATGTATATAATGACTTAGAAAATAATGTTTTTGTTTCAAACAGAATACACATTCCATATGGTACCATCATAATGTATACGAATACAGTATGTAATAATGATACTGAGTTAGTAGCATATGAACCCCATAGTCAGAAATAATGTGATCATACCAGTCACCAGTGGTATACTTTGCAATGAACACATGTGCACAAATGTTTTGTATCTGTATTGAATGACTTGTTAAATTAATGTTTATTTTCTTTTTGAACCCTGTACCTTATCCTCCCCTTATATCCTCCCTACCAACTTTCCCTTGTGGAACCATGCTTTTCACAGATACCTTGGTAGCTGACACTAGAGCTCGATCAAAAGCATGCCTATCTGAGCACAGAAAGCAAGAGAGTAGCGACAGCAGTTTTACACAGAGTCTACAACTTCAAAACAGAAGTTTACAGGGTCACATGGAAAATTAACAGCTACAGCAAAGAAAAATTATACTTACTACTTAAAAACAAGCATTTGTCATGCCGAATGTTTGTTTGCTGGTATTAGCACTGGAAATGCAGGAGTTACACAGATGCAGAGAAGGAATGGCTATGAAGTAGTGAACTTCACTCCAACCCCACCTCCACCCTGCAGAGATGGACAGGCATTGGGGTATGCGTTTGGGTTGTCACCCATAACGTTCATGCCATTTCACCTCACCCTGTCCTGCAGACACTGACAAGTGTTGAGGTGTGCCTTGGGGTGTTCAGCCTTACAGTCATCTCATTCCATAAGGACATACGCTGAAATGGGTGCAATATAGGAGAATGGGGTGAACTCTGGGGCTGAAGAGTCCAAGGCACACCTCGATGCCTGTCACTGGCTGCAGGGTGGGGGTGGGGTGGAATGGCATGAGCATTACAGTCAGTAATCCAAAGGCACACCCCTGATGCCTGTCAGTCTGTACAGGGTGGGACGTTATGGTTAGAAACCCTGACACCCCAGGTGTTTGCTGATATTTGCACTACAAATTTTCAACATGGCCTTTTTGTAACCCTCACCTCATGAAAGCATTTGGGACCTCTTCTCATGAACAGTGGCACTGTGATTTTGTGAATGTGTCCCGAACTTTGAGTTTCCACAGTGACTGTGCCATTGTGTGCCAGATGTACGAAAACACAGATGGGGCAGAATCTGTCCTCTTCATCCACCACTGCCCCCAATTTGGTATTATCTGTGAACAGACTAACCCTGCTCCCCACTCCATGTGCTATATCAGAGATAAAGAGCCCAAATAGCACCGGGCCCAGCACTGACCCTTGCGGCACCCCGCTTGTCACTGCTCTGGAGGCCAAGAGCTCCCCACCACCACCACCCTTTGTACCCTCCCCTGTAACCAGTTCTCTATTCATTTAGTCAGGTTTTTTCCCACCCCCACTGCTGTCAGCTTCCCCCCAGTCTCCTGTGAGACACTGTATCAAAGGTCTTACTGAAGTCCAAATACAGGACATGTACCGCATGGCCCCTGTCCAACTCCCTTGTCACCCAGTCATAATACTCTATTAGGCTGGTTTGACAAAACCTCTCTGAGATGAACCCGTGTTGCCGCCCATCTTGCAGGCCATTACTCTCTAGGAATGTCACCAGCCTCTCCTTCAGTATCGCCTCCATAAGCTTACCCACTATGGATGTGAGACTGATCGGACGATAATTTCCTGGCTCCTCCCTAGGCCCACTCATGTGTATGGGCACCACACGGGCCACCCTCCAGTCCTGGGGCACACACACCCTGTTTCCATGGAGGTGTTGAACAGATCTGCCGGTGGATCAGCCAACAGCTCCATCATCTCCCTCAGCACCTTGGGGTGGATGCCAGCAGGACCTGGTGCCTTATCTACCCTTACTGCACTCAGCCCCTCTAGCACCCTACTCCCTGTGATCACTTTGTCCGTCACCTCCTCCCTTCCCCCTCCTGCCCATGCTGGTAGTGGACCATCCCGCTCCTTAGTGAAAACTGAGCAGAAGTACTCATTTAGAATTTCCACTTACTCCTTCCCTTCTCCACCCAGTCCCCTTCCTGCTTTATCCTCACAATATGTTCCTTGCATTTCCTCTTTTCCCAGACATTCCTAAAAAAGTCCTTTTCCCCTCCCTTTATGCCCTGTGCTAACCTTAATTCCCTGGAGGCCTTAGCTTTTTTCACCCTCCTGGCCACCTCCCTTGACCAACTCCCATAAGCCTCCTTATCCTCTCCCTTCCCTGTTCTCCTGTACTTCCAGTATGCAGCCCTCTATGCCCTCACCCCTTGCAGCACTTCCTTGTTTAGCCAGCATGGTTTCTTGGCTGTGCTCTTCTTACTCCTGGCCCTGGTGCAGGCTACTGTGGCCTCTGTTAGCCCAGTCTTTATGACTCCCCACTTTTGTTCTGCATCCATCCCCGGCCTTATATCCTGGAGTCTCCCTCACAGTATTGCTCCCATCCCCCCAAAGTCCACCCTAATAAAGTCCACCACCTTAGTGCCCATGCCTCCTGTCTCCCTGCCCAGCACGACAACGAGCCACACTGTTTGGTGGTCACTACCCGCTAATGGGTCCTCCACCCTTACGTCCCTCACCGCCTCCCCATTTGCCAGTACTAGGTCCAAAAGGCTACCAAGCCTTGTAGGCCCACTTACCAATTGCGTCAGAAGGCCGTCCTGGAATGCATCAAGGAGCACCTGTTCCCTGGTACTGCTAGTGGCTGGAGTGCTCCAGTCAACCCCTGGTAGGTTAAAATCCCCCACTATCACCACACTCCCTCTTCTACAGACCCTCCTTATCTGCTCTGCCAACTCCCCATCCAGTTCCCCGGATTGGGCTGGTGGTCTGCACACCACTCCCAGCCTCAATTTTCTGCCCTTGGAGTCCAGGAGCTGCACCCAAACCACCTCTGTCCTCTCCTCTTCTCCCTTGTCCCTTATGCATTTAATCCCTTCCCTCACATAGAGTGCAACCCCCCCCTTCCAACCCCCCAGTCCCTCCTGTTTATCCTGTATCCCGGGATTGCCAAGTCACAATCATGGTACTCTGTGGCCCAAGTCTCTGTCACTGCAGCAGTGTTCACCTTCCCCTCTGAAAGGTGCCCCTGAAGCTCTGCAATTTTGTTCCCCAGGCTTCTTACATTGAGAGAGACCACCTTCCACCCGTACCCCTCTTTCTCCTCACTCTTCTCCTTGGCCTGTGTCCCTCCTCCAGGTAGTCCGCACCCTTTGTCCTGCTTATTCTTACCAGGTGGTGGTGCCTTCTGTATTAAACTCAGACCACTCTGCCTGCCCCCTTCCAGGGTTACTATGCCTCTGCCTTTACCTATATCTAGGGGGGTGAGCTCATTAGGCTCCCCTGTCTGGACCTTTCTACCAACCTCAGTCTTTTGGCCACCCCCAACTAGTTTAAATCCACCTTAGTAGAGATATGCCCTCTAATCCCACCTTTCATACTCCCCTCCCCTCCCTGCTCAAGTGTAGCCAGTCCCCCGCGTACAAGTCACTATTGCCCCAGGCCTTACCCCTGTTAGTCACTAACCCATAATTTTTGGTGTGGCACCAATCCCTCAGGCACTCGTTGAACTCCTCAATCCTACCCTTCCTCCCTGTGCTTGCACATGGTACTAGAAGTACCTCCGAGAATGCCACCGACTCCCACCCCCTCACACTGCTTGCCCAACTCCTCAAAACTCCCTCTCACTACTTCCACAGTCTCCCCCACCAAGTCATTTGTACCCACATGCAACACTAAATTAGGTTTCTTCCCCCCCTTCGCTGCACACTTGAGCAGTGCCTGCCCTGCCCCATCTTCAGTCAACCCGGGGATAGCTTCAACCCAAATACTGCTGTGCTTTCCCCCCGACACCCCATCTCACCCCTTTCAGTATAGAATCCCCTGGGATGAGTACCCCCATTGTCCCTTACCCCCTTTCCCTTCTAATGCCCCTTCCACCACCCCAGTATTCATTCTTCACTGCCCCTTACCTCCGCCAGCTGCACCCTCTGTGACTTCTGTATCTACACCCCCTACTTCCGCCTCACCCCTTTTCTCTGCCTTATTCCTCATATCCCCCTTGAACCCCTTCCCAGTCTACTTCCTACTGGGCTTCACATGTCGACCTCCCCTCCTCCCCTGCTGATTTCCAACCCCTCTCCTATCCCCGCTGTTGTTGATTTAGGGCCCCCATTCCCTTCAACCCCGATAGTGATGCCCCTCCAATCCTTCCCCCTTCCCATAGCCTTCTCTTCTCCAGTCACCCCCGTCCTTCCTTCCTTACTAGACCTTCTACCCTTTTGTCCTCGCTATCTCTTCCCCTACCTATTGCCATGCCTCTCATGCCCTGCTTGTCCTCCCCCTCAGTATGTTCCTGCTCCCCCCTCTCTCTGTCTCTCTCCCATAGCAGAGGCTCAAATCGATTCCTAGTTGGTACTCCTTCTACATCTCTTCCTCCTATCGGTTCCCCCTTCCTACTTGTTCCCCTCCATGCCCCCCTGGTCCCTCCCTACCTGCAGCCATCTGCTCTCTCCCATGGTACTCCTCGTGGTCTCTTCCTCCCCATCAGGAGGCTACCCCCTCACCTCGGGCACCCCCTCCCTTCTCCTCTCTTTTCTGCTACTGCCTCTGATACTGGGGTCAGTTTCAGTCCCTAGTTGTTCTTCCCCATCCCCCTTCCCATCCCTATTCCCCCCAGCCAGGATGCCTACCATACTCATCTGCCCTGCCACTTCGACTCCTCCCTAATCTCCACAGTTCCTCCCTCAAACTAGCCAGTCATCTACAGACCATACTCCCCCCCCCATCCTCCAAGCCCAGTCCAGGATCATGGTGGACCCACACCCTGTACACCCCACCACCCTTCCAAAGATGTCCGCCCTATTGGCATGCGGCACCTGCCCAAATTTGGCCCCATCTTATGTTACAGGCTCTCACTCCCGGTTTCTGTACCCTACTACAACTGTTAGGCCCCTATTTACTCAAATTCCTGTTCCCCCCACACTAGTCCCCCTACTGCCCCCTTGCCGACCGGGTTAATTCAGTCTCAGATCTCATCCATTAGATACTGTATTACTGTAGCAATCCTACAGCCTTCTTGTCTGTTTTTCACCCCTCAGCTACCATGCTTTTTGTTCTCAGCCCTCATAGTTTCACTTAGCCCAGTCAGAAATCGTATTGCACTCCAAGTATTACTCAGCTCAATTAGAGAAATAAACAGAACAAATAAATATGTATTATTACAGCAATCCTAACAGTATAGCTCAGTACTTAGCTCAGTTAGAGAAATAAACAGAACAATTAAATTTGTATTATTATAGTAATCCTAAAAGTATCCAGTCATTGCTTTGTCTCCACCTCAGAGACCCTGCTGTAATATAGGACCACACAGAACCCTGGGTGGGAGGGTGGGCAACTCTAAAGTCCTGACAGAGCTCCGTTGAGCTTGCTCGCTCCCCCCACTCTCACTTGCTCATTCTATTTCTCCTGGTGCTGCAGCTGCCCTTTGGTGCTGGGCTCCTGCCTGCATTGGCACCTTTTTCTGCCCAAAAAGAAATCCGCAGCAGTCCCGACAGAGCTCCGTTGAGTTCGCTCACTCCCCCTCTCCCGCTCGCTCATTCTGTTTCTCCCAGTGCTGTAGGCTGCCCTTTTATACTGGGCTTCTGCCTGCATTGGTGCCTTCTTCTGCCCACAAAGAAATCCACAGCAGTCCTGACAGAGCTCCGTTGAGCTTGCTCACTCTCCCCCAACTCGCTCTTTCTTAATCTGTCCCAAACACTGATTTCCCACAGCGACCGTGCTATTCTGCACTGGAAGTGCGAAAACACATTTTGGCGAGGATGTGTAAAATGACAGCTGTACTGTTCATAAGGAGGTGTGGAAAAATACCAATGTTGAAAATCTGGAGTGAAAATATTACAAATTCGTGAAGTTACAAGCGTGCATGGAAACTGCGCAATGCACGCTTGTAAAACAGTCATTTTTTGAATTTTCTTTCACCAAATTTGCAGCAAAGGCTTTTTGAGAGTGCAACTCATGAACAGTGGCACTGTCCTTTTGTTTATCGGCCCCAAAAGGTGATTCCACGCAGTGACTTTGAAATCACTTTTTGGGACTGAATAATGCCATGATAGTGCCTGAATTCATGAGGAGGGGTGCCAATAACCCCATGTTGAAAATTTGGTGCCAAAATTCCCCAAAATGCCCGAGATATGCACCAAAGTTGAAAACCCCCTATTTATGCTACTGTACAGCTTACCAGAATTTCTTCAGTTCGCGGTTGGCTTTGAACAGTGCAGATGTGTTCCCGGTCCACCGAAGATCATTGCGCCAGGCTCCAGAGGTGAGTATGAGGGTGGGCGTGGGTTGCGGGGGAGGGGCATCAGAAGACTTCGAGGGACATTTTTCTAATTTTTCAGGTTAAAAAAAGCAGACAACATTTGGCAGTTTTCTTTTATCACAGGTGTGTTTGGTACACTGGGGTGGGCTCCCTGTGTACTACCTGGATTTGTGGGGAGGGGGACTGAAGACGACGGGGATTGAGCACCCTGTCAGCACAGAAACAGGTGGGGGGTGCATGATGCCGAGGGGGATTGTACACCCCCTCAGCATATAGCAGAAATCAGGGGGGTGAGGACATTATGCTGATGGGGAGTAGGCCCCCCATCGACAAAGAAAGACTGTTGGTGGGATGCATGATGCTGAGGGAGATTGGGCAACCACTTGGCACAGAACGGAAATTCAGGGGTGGGGACAATATGCCGACAGGGAGTGGGCTCCTCATCAGCAAATGAAGTGGGTCTGGGGCATGCTGACAGGGGGATTGGGCACCCCCATCGGCTCTGAGGTGGCCGCATAGAGCTGCCATATTCCTGGTACTTACACCAGGCAAGGTACTGCCCTGCAATGACCGGTCACTCCCTCATTGCAGTGGAACTGCTGATGCTGCAATGATGAGGTGGCCCCTCATTGCAGCGGCCAAATTGTTTCAAGTTGGTGGCACTTCTGCAGAACCAGTGACATCAGGACACTGGGCCTGCATTGGGTGCACACCACCAAGCCCACAAATGCAGTGCTGGCATTGACCGCCACACTGCCGCATCACCACAACTCGCTTCTCTCCTAAGCTGCCACATAATGTTTCTTGCTCATGTGCACAAGCAAAACATAAAAATAGGCACAGTTAAAAGCAAGCGACAAAATACGACAGGTGATATTCATAGTAAACACATACAATGTAAATGTTCAGCAAATGCTGAACAGTACAACTGTCCTACTGTTAAGAAGATAACAAGCACTCACAGTAACATAGGTGCAAACACAGAGAATGTCCCCGCAAACAAACAAAGGGTAATTTTGGAGAACAGCATAGTTGTAGAACATGCGCGTGACAGAAGGAAACTGTATTTTAGAAATGTGGCTGTGAAAGCAAGAATCAATAAATGTATCTCAGTAATAATGAGGAAGAAAGCTAAATAGATAAAAAAATAAAGCTACATGAAGAAAATTAGAGTACAGGTATGAAGATTTGTGCATATAATCTTCATTGTTCATAAATGTTTACAAAAAAACTATGGAGAAAAAATGCATTCATTGAGAGATTGGATTAAAGGATTAAAAACTGAGATGGAAAAACATGTAATGTTAGATAGAGGTAACCTCAGTGCTGTCTTTGGTGGCAAGTGGTTACGCTGAGGCATTCTTCCAGGAAAATACTTAAACCGCACAAGCTTGAAAACAGTAATTGACAAAAAATGGAATTCAGTGGTTTGTTATAAGAATCTTTCCACCTCCTGATAATTGTGATGTTTCACAGCATGATGACAACAGTATTGATCCACGTAATTCATCATCCCAAAATAATGGGGTTGTGCCAGTACCTGTAATTTAAGAACTTTGTCATTTGATTGCGTTCAGGAATTTATAAATACTTATTCACCAAAAAACATGAAAAATAGGTTATCACTATTGAAAAACATTGATAACTGTCGTGTCAGGTCTTTCACAACATTTATGGATCATTGACTGGCATGTCTACATACAGGGACATGTGAACGTTTCTTCCATCACATGCGGCTGATTACAATGCATCACAGTGGAATGTGCTGGTTTGTCAGAACTATTTATGGCACTATGGCATTTCAAAATAGTTTGGCAAAACTAAATGCTATTCTTGAAGATGGAGACATGCATGCTACCTACTTGTTGGCAAAGCAACTCACATGAAAATATGATGCTGATAATGTCTTGGAAAATACAAACACTGAAATAGATTTCTGGACATCTGCAAATGTACACAAAGTTGAGATACTAAGTCTCTATGGTCGTGCTATTGCTCAATTTAAAATGAAACGTGAAATGTGACATGACTTGTATTTCATGTGAACTTTTGTTTGGTAAGTCAAAAACTGCACACATTGATATTTCAAATTCAATCACATGGAATGACGTGTGGGCATGATAGATTGCATACCACCTGAGTAGGCATGATGCGGACATGGTAGGACTTGTTCATTTTTGCAGGTACTGCTTTACTAAAAAAAAAATAGTATGCCAGCACGATCAGCTGTCAATAATTATGTATGCAGTTCCTACGCCATCCATACTTAAAGATTTAAATATGTTTGAGAAAATATTAACTCCGATAACTTGGCCATTTCAGACAGTAGTATATCGAAATACAACAAGCATTTGTCAATGTCGAATGTTGTCGCACTGGCATTGGCTTTGGTAGTGCAGTGCGGAAAAACATTTTGAACAGGATGTGAAAAATGACAGCTGTACAGTTCATAAGTAGGTGTAAAAAAATGCCAGTGTTGAAAATGTGGCATGTAAATATTGCAAATTTGAGAAGTTACAAGGGTGCGTGGGAAATGCGCAACACACTCTTATATCACAGTCATTTTATGAAAGTTCGCCACCAAATTTTCAACATAGGCATTTTAGCAGCTCTGCTCATGTACAGTGTCACTGTTATTTCCTCAAACTGTCCCAAAAAGTGATTTCGCACAGCGACCGCGCTATTCTGCGCCGGACGTGCAAAAACACATTTTGGGCAGAATATGTGAAATGACAGCTGTACTGTTCATCAAGAGGTGTGGAAAAATGCCAATGGTGAAAATCCAGAGTGAAAATATTACAAATGCATGACATTACGAGCGTGCGTGCAATCTGCCAACGCACGCTCGTAACACAATCATTTTATGGAGTATCATCACCAAATTTTCAACATAGGCATTTTATGACCTCTGCTCATGAACAGTGTCACTGTTATTTTCATAATCTAGCCCAAACACTGATTTCCCACAGCAACCGTGCTATTGTGTGCCGGAGGTGCGGAAACACATTTTGGCCAGGATGTGAAAAATGACAGCTGTACCGTTCATAAGCAGGTGTACAAAAATGACAATGTTGAAAATCTGGTGTGAAAATATTGTGAATTCGCAAAGTTATGAGCCTGTGTAGCAGCTGCTCAACATACGCTCATAAAACAGCCATGTTTGGGATTTTCCTGGAATTTACAACTAGGCATTTTGAGAGCCACCTCATGAACAGTGGCACTGTCATCTTGTTAATCAGTCCCAAAAGGTGATTCCATGCAGTGACTGTGAAATCACCTTCGGGACCAATGATGATGTCACAGTGCCAGAATTCATGAGGAGGGGTCCCAAAACCCCATGTTGAAAATTTGGTGTAAAAATTCCCACAAATGCCCGAGAAATGCATTAAAGTTGAAAACCCCCTATTTATTCCATTATACAGCTTACCAGCATTTCCACAGTTCGCGGTCGGCTTTGAAGTGTGCAAACGTGTTCCCGGTCCACCAAAGATCATCACGCCGGACTCCAGAGGTAAGTATGGGGTGGTGGTGTGTGGGGAGGCAGGGTGCGCAGTGGGTGGGTGCAGGTTGTGGTAGGGGGTTGCAAGAGTACGAGGACAGTTTTGCTTTACAGGTTAAAAAAAAAAAAGACATCGGGGGACCGTTTCATTTAATAGGTGCTTTGGCATGCTGGGGTGGGCTCCCAGCGTGCCACCTAATGATGTGTGTGTGTGTGTGTGTGGGTGGGTGCTTTAGCCAGCGAAGTTAGGCACCCCGTCGGCAAACAAGGAAAGGGGGCCACAGGAGCTGAGGAGGTTGGGCACCTCGGCAAGCAAAAAACAGGGGAGACACATTATGCCAGCAGGGGTGGGCTCCTTCATCGGCAAAATTCAAGGGAGGGGAGGAGGGATACATGCCGAGGGGATTGGGCCCCGCCGAAAAGAAAACTGTTGGAGGCGACGATGCCGAGGGGATTAGGCACCCTCGGCAATCAAAAAAGGGGGGAGTTACATGATGCCGATGGGGATTGGGTACCCCCATTGGTACACAACAAACAGGGGTGTTGACAGGCAACAGTGGCAGTCACTGCTGCCATGTTGCCTGCACGTAGGGGGAGGCATGTTGTGGTCATGCTGCATAAAGAGCTTCGCTCTCATTGCAGCAGACCTTTCTCTCATGTCTTTACCTCATTAGCTAGGCAGGGTGTTGGCCCCTGCTGCTGACTGATTGGGGAATGCGGGATGCACCTACTGGTGCATGCCCTGCATTCGCCCAACAGTTACCGCGCCTCCAAATCTGCACTACCGCAAGATGTTGGCTGCACGGGCATGCCAACATAAAAATGAAACATCTGCTCAAGACAGAGCTGATCAAATCTCTGAAAGGATGCAGTATGTGTTTTCCATTACCAATACAAGAAAATATGGACACATGAAAACAGGATAATAGCATTGTTATACTTGTCCATGGTGTGCCAGCTAAAAACAGAAGTGTTTGGCAAGACGTTTTGTAATACAGAAAATGTGAAAAATGCAATGACATTTCTGAAAGAAAACTACACATTGTATGCTAATATTGACATTTATAGCATGTCAAACTTTCAGCAGTTGGCAAATGTTGACAGTAGTTAGAAAGCTATGACTAAAAGACTGAAAATATTGCACAAACAAATGCGTATGAGCAATACACCAGACACCCACGACATGGTCAGAATCCAGTTGCTAACAATCTAAAACTGTACCAAATGAGACAGACCGAGGACTCTTTTGTGGGCATATGGGATGCAACTTTAGAGGCACAGTGTGTTCCTGATTTGTACCCATTAGGCACAGGAGGTCACCTTGGCAGTCATGATGTACGTGTTCCTGGGATAGAATATAGTCTCTAGGTTGTGTAAGTTACAACAGAGCCTTTAGACATAGTATTCAATATTTGTTCCACTTATTGTAAGAAAGCAAGCTGAGTATACTTTCAGCTAACATATCACACACTTTGTATATGACAGGCAACCTTCATGGAATGACAGCAGTTGGGCTCTTAGAGAAACTTACAAAGATCAAGAAGTGCAGGTGAATCTTGGTTCCATATTAGCTCACATGTATGGTACCAAAGAGTACTAGTTACGTAGACACTCTGAAGTTACGTGTATGCTGAGATGTATGGATCACCTATGTGGTTTCTGACTCTGAGTTGTGCCTAACACAGTTGGGGCGAATTAACTGATGTACTGAAATGGGCAAACTCAGATGTCTCTGATATTTAATTCAGTGATACTTGGAGAGATGTGTTCTATTGATCTAGTGTCACAACATTTTCATCATCGGTTCCATATACAGTACTTTTGAGATTTATCCTTTTGAAGGACAATCCTTCTTTAGGATACGTAGACCAACATTTCTGGAGAGTGGAGTGCCAGTCTAGAGAAACACCCTATGTGCATATGTTACTGTGAGTGAAGGATGCTCCAAGGATTGGTGAAGCTGATAATATCAATATTCCAAAATGTATCCAAAAGTATGTTACATGTCAACTGCCTGATGAGTTTGACAGATTCAGGAAAGATGTGAGGAAGTACTTCTTCAGAGAAAGAGTGGTGGATTCCTGGAACAGCTTCCCCCAAAAGTGGCGGAAGTGAAGACAATTAATTGTGGGGTTCAAGAATGCATGGGATAAGCCGGCGAGTGGTGCACAGGGCTGAGGCACCCTGAGCCTTACCTCTCCCTGCCAGCGACCTGTGTTTGAGAATGAGCTTGGGCCACTGGGGGGTTGGCCAGGTCAGGGAGTGCTGGGAGTAGGATCAAGTGGCCATCAGGCAGCTCTCCTCTCCTCGACTGGGGAGGTTGGTCTTTCCTGCACTTGGCTGCCGAGTGGGGGCTCGGTGGTAATGTCACACAAATAGGGGACCAGGCATTAGGCTGGGTGGGTGGAGCAAGGTCAGCAGTTCGGGCATGCATGCATGCCTCCACTCACAGATGCAGCTGTGTCGCTGAGGTCCTGGGGAGTAAGGGGAGAAAGAGAGGGAAATCCATGTCACCCCATCACTATTTATGACAGTCCTTGGGGATCCTCAGGTCCTTCACTGTGTGGATCCTTCCACTTTGCACTACAGCATGGGATTCAATATTTGCAGGGCAATTGTTCGTTGCAGGGGCAATGTGCCTGGAACAGGGGCAATTTGCTGAAATCTTGGGCAATTGTTCGTTGCAGGGGCGAATAATCAAAGTCCAGGGCAACTGTTCACAGCAGGGGCAAATAACCACCATCCCAGTATAATACAGTCTTGGGGCTTTTGCAATCAACACATTTCCTATGTTTGAATAATATACAGTTCATATACACAGTTCATCAGCTGACAGTCATTCAATAGCAGTTGTGTGCTAAGCACCTATTGGTTGGACCTGTCACACTTCTAGGTCCTCCTTCACTAGGATCTGGCTACCCCTGGCAGCCCTCAGGTCAACTGCCCTCTTTTCACTGGGATTACCTTGCCCTTTACACTGGGCCTAACGTTGCCCCTTTAATGGTAGCCCTTCTCTTCTGGGCCCCTTTTATACCAGGGCCTCTGGAGTCACTTAGGTCTATGCTGCCCCTTTAAACCTTGGGGCCTGTTTTGCTCCCTCAAACCTGGGACCTGAATTATCCCCTTAAGCCTGCTGTGGTGGACCTACTTGCTGGGCCCTTTTCAAATAGCTTGGGCCTAACATGCCCCTTTAATTCTTTAGGCCTAATCAGGGCCCTGTTGCTCCGGGTTTCAGCCCCACCCTATTCCGCCCACTCCTAAAATATTTAAATCAGTTCCCCTCAGGGCCTCTGTGGCTGGCCCCTTCCTGTGGGTGTTGCTGCCCAGAGCATCCAAATTTTACAGGCTGATTCCCCTGTTGGGTGTCTCTGGCCCCACAATATGGAATCTCTAGCAGGTCCTCCCTCCCGGTTCCCCGATGGCACCTCAGCGCTCCAACAAATAAAACATGTTTCCTCTGTTTAAAAGTTCAGATGGCTAACACTCTTCAATGTGCTGCCACTGACTCACCAACCCTGGCCTGGGTGAAGCAGCTGCAAGGAGGAAAGAGGTTCTCGCCAGCAGAGGGAGGGATCGCAACAGGCAGTGCAGCGGGCAACAAAGGGCCTCGGGAGGGCCAAAAGCTTCTCTCGGTGATGTGATGCGGCTCTGGCAATCCAGCCTATGAGGGACCAGATCACTTATTTTACTTTTAAAAAACCCAAAGGGCTAACAGAGCCCACACCGCCGCAAAGAACTGGCTCTTTCTTTCTTTCTTCTCTTGACCCCTGGACTCGCCCACGGAACAGCAGTGCTGGAGTCTTCACTGGCTGGAGGAGGGAGAAAACCACAGAGTCAACAGGACCAGCTCTACAGCACCAAGGTAAGCCACTGTCTCTGCTGCACTCTTGGGACCCTCTCCACTCCACAGCACAGCCCAAGCTGCCTGAAAAAATGGCAGTTTCCAATTGAAAAGCGCTCGGGGTTCTGATTCTGGAACCCCAAGCTCGTGCCCATTCCAATGGCCAGGATTTTGAACTAGGCATCATGCGTCGGTTAGGGACAGTGGTCCCAGCACATGGGTGGCCACTCTCATGCCTCCTGCTCTGGGGGGGGTGAAATGGAGCAAGCAGGCAGCAGAGAGCCCAGGGACAAAGTATTTCTTTCTGCAGCATATTTTCTTTTTCTTTTTTTTTTAGTGCCCAGCCTGACGATTCTCTGGGGCAAAAACACTTACAGAAGCCCCTTTTACTGCCCCCTGCTAGCCCACACAGACAACGGAGCACCCTGGGCACACTACCCCACTTCAAGCTCCCCATTCTGTAGTGCCCCATACTCTGGGGCATTACATCTGGCTTTCTCTGAAAACTCCAAAGAAGAAAGAGCAGTACTGCCTTGTGATATTATTTCTTGTGAAGTCATGGAGAAATGAGCCAGAATGTTAGGGTGGTCATAAAACATACGAAGTTGCTTTTAAAGCTAATTTTTAATTTTTCTTATTTATTTATTTATAGTTCCTCCACGGCTGGGGGGGGGGTGTTACCTATGGTTCCCCCCCAGTCCAACCAGACCTTTCTTAGCCCTTACTCTTCCCCACACCCCAAGCTCTTACCCCTTCCTCGGTCCTACATAGCGATCCACCGTGGTGGGTACGCAACCACCACCGTGGGATCCGAGGGTCTCGATCAGGGAGCATCCAAGGCTGAAGCAGGCAACAGCATAAGGCCGGCCATAAAGCAGCGAGGAATTTTCCCCTTCTTTCCTTGCCCCTCGCGCGCCATGCAATGGCGTCAACATGGAGCTACCACAGGCGTCAGCTGCATCGTCCCCTGCTGTGCTCCCGCAGCAGCAATGCCTCCAGCTTCCACCAGAGGTCATCGCTGCGCCGGGATGTCCCTGGATCCCACCCCAGGGAGAGAAGAGCTCTCCTCCGGACACTCGATCCTACTCCCTTCCTGCCGACCCCCAGCTCCCGGGCTTGTTCCTGAACCCGGGTTGCTGGCGTGACGCGAGGTGTGGCGTCCATCGGCTCAACCCTCAGCACTACTGGGCCGGCTCTTTGAAGCTAATTTTGAAAGCTTTAGGTCCCAAAAATGTAAGAAATACATAACACAATGACAAGCAGAAAAGGAATTAGAGGGAAAAAATAGAGCACAAATTGATGAGGATACACCCACAACCTCACAAGAACTGCATGATGAGGAATCCCATGTAGTTCTCGGCGATCCAATTCCAGTGAATAATACCACAGTTGCCCTGGCAGAAATTGAGGCTACTATGGAACTAAGTAATGATTCTGAAATTAACATTGCAGAGTTGGAAAAACAATTAAATGATGATCAGAAAAGGGTTTATGACAGTGTCACTCATCAAGTCTCACACAGTGTTAGCCACGGTGCACATGAATGCAACTGTACAGATTATGAACCACTGTGTCTACATGTAAGTGGTGCAGCTAGTACTAAGAAAAGCTTGTCACAAACCCACTCAGCAGGTCAGGCCCTCTGCTCCCACAGTGCCAACCTCCGAGCGCAGTCTTGTGAACAGTTAACAGAACAGGGTAACCCTCCTGTCTGTTTTGTGGGTTCGAATCAAACTTTGGTCTCAAGTTCTGGAGGGATTCAAACTGTGAATCTCTTGCTAGTGTATCCAATGTACAGACTCAGATAATTCTGCTCTTTGGGGGGAGCCCGACATCTTTTGCCTACGGGCACCTAACCAGGTGTACAAAATGAACCCTTAAAACTCTATTAAAGACCTCAAAATAAACTCTTACCTTTTCCCAGTTTGGTAAAACCAGTAAGCTTTGTACAGTGTCAACTTTACCCATGTATGCTTCACTTGTCAAGAAAAAGAATTTCAAAGGCACACCAAGTAGTCTCTAAAGTAGAGGTTTACTTAAAATAGATAAAAAAATGTAAACTGTAAATACAGAACCATACATCACAAAAACATACAATCATTTTAAAGAACAAGGGTTAAAAAAGTGCAAAATTCCTACCACCGGACAATTAGACTTATATATCCAATGTATCTCTTCTAATAGTGCTGATAGACAGATGTTGTTGTCAAGAGAGTCCAAACTTGTATGTCTTTACAGGTCACTCATAGCATAATTAAAACACTGTCTTGAGCCTGCCTTCTCCATAATGTCACCCAGCTCCTCCTCTGTTTATTAAAAATTACACAATCAGGATGTCATCACTCAGAAAGTAAATTATATAAGGTTAATTTCTAAGTCCTTCTTTCATCCATGAGCAACATCCTGCTTTTACAGATATCAGAGGAACATTTATGATTTCTCACCAGTGTGACATAACCTGGTTTTCCTCCTCTAAACATCATAAAATGGATATTTTCTATCCTGTCAGCTGGCAAGCTACAATTAAGCTAGAGAAACAGGAGATACTTAATTCAGGCCTCTTCTAGCCTGTAATTATCTCCTGGCCTTCCAGGTAATACCTTGTAGCTTAAACCTGGGGGGGGGGTGTCATTCCTCAGGCTGTTTCAGCATGTCTCATGAGAGATACTCAATAACACATTTTTATATTACAAAAAATCATAGATTAATCAGAACCAGCTGTACAAGCGTCACAAAGCTTTTTGATTCATTCTATTTGTGCAAATATCAGAAAACAGACCGGGACTGCAATGTCCTGTGCTGTTATGTCACCAACTGGTCTGGCTGTGTATAGCATTGCTGGAGTCACACTGTGCAGACTGTTCATGCTACCCATTGAACACAGCAAATCTGGTGAATACCAGAAATTGCATGGGAAGTAGCAACAGAACTTAGAGAAACTTTCAGAAGAATGCAAGTGCTCATAGCGGATGAAGTTAGCATGGTATCTAATCTAATGCTGGCATTCCTCTATTTATGCCTACAGGAGATAATCGGTACACATGATGATAGCCCTTTTGCTGGTATGCACGTGGTTGTCTTTGAAGATCTCTTGCAGCTTACTCATGTTAATGGAAGTCCAATATTCCAGAAACTTACTGTTGCTGAAGCTAAGAAAAGCATAGGCTACATAGGTGGAATTAATTTGTGATTTTTTTTTCAGATATGAAGAACTCACACAAAATATGCACCAGAGTGCAGATGATATGTACCATAACATTTTAAATCATGGGTATCATAGATAATGTACAAGCTAATTGAGCCAACGGCCCATAAGAAACTAACCCCTACACAAAATGGTACCCCCTGATTCCTACTTCCTTACAGTGAATGTCTAATCTGCTTTTAAATATAGACATAGAACTGTTGCCAATAACTTCGGATAGTAACTCATTCCATAAACGGACAGGCCTCTGACTATACCATCCAACTCTTAACATACTATTTTCCAGCAGATTAGGCCTTACGGTCTATCAAGTCTGCTTGAACCTCAGATCCCTAGTTGGGTGCCAAGGTCCTCCCCTCCCTTGTGTTCCAGAAACCCCTATCATCCATCCCCACCCCCCTGGGACAGGACATCATCTGATACAGTACATCCACTTTCTGTGTTTGTCCCACCCTCTCTTGAAGCCCTCCACTGTGGATCTCAGAACCAGCTCACCAGACAGTGCATTAAAAGGGTCCACCACCCTCTCAGTGAAAAACCTCTTCCTCTTCCCCCCTCACCCTTCCACCTTCCAACTTCAAACCATGCCCTCTGGTGATACCTCCCTGCTGTAGCCTAAAGATCCCCTGCATGTTTACCCTATTTATTGCCTTGAGGTACTTGAAGATCTCAATCATGTCCCCCCTGTCTCTCCTCTCCTCCAATGAAAACAGGCAGAGCTCCTCAAGTCTGTCCTCATTCGTCAAATCCCCTAGCCCTCAAATCATCTTAGTTGCCCTCCTCTGTACCCTCTCCAGGAGCTGTATGTCCCTCTTCAAGTGTGGTCTCCAGTACTGTACACAGTACTCAAGGTGTGGTCTAACCAGTCCATTGTACAGCAGCAGAATCACTTCCTTGCTCCTAGAGGTGATCCCCTCTTCTTTTAGTTACATTAACTTCTCCCGTAAGCTGTAAGATATGGGTTCTAGTGCTATACGCCTGTTCACAAAGTTCCAATCCACAGCACTCCCATAGATCATTATTGGATAATGCTTTAAAGAGTCCGCACATGTCCCCTCTTAATCTCCTGCACTCAAGTGAGTACAGATCCAGTTCAGATAACCTATCCTCATAGTACAGGTTTTCAATGCCAGAGATTGTCTTTGTCACACTTTTCTGAACCCTCTCCAGAGCCTCAATTTCAGATGTTGTAATAGAAGACCAAAACTGGGAGCAATATTTAAGGTGTGGCCCCACCAGGGAACAGAAAAGGGGCAACATAACTTCTCTCCGTCTGCTGTTAATATGTCTGCGTATGCAGTGGAGGATGGCATTTGCTTTTTTTTTTTTGCGTTCTGTCTACAATGCTGTTTAACTTTAAAATCATTTGTTATAATAATACCAAGGTCCTTTTCCTCAGTAGTTTCTTTCAGTTGCCTATCGTTGAGTACATAATTAGCCCCTTGATTGGATCTCCCAAGAGGCATGACTGTGCATTTTTCTATGTTAAATATGATTTTATGCATATCAGCCCACTCCTGAAGTTTAAGTAGTTGATTTTGTAGCCTACATTTACATTTTCAGGATTATTAACAATGGAACTAACAAAGTTAGAATTGGCAAGGTATCACAATGCACACTGATAATCTTAAATAGCAGATTGATAAAAACTGAAGATTGCAATCTGCAGGCAAGCATCACAGCTTTTCACAGAACTTACTGCTAAATGTGCTAACATTGTTTGCCTCTTGGGAAAATTGGCAGATTGTGATAAATTCAGTCAAATTATGCTAAAAAGAGAGGCTCACAGTTTGGTCGAGTTACCTTCAAGTGATTTAATTGATGGAGTATGTACTGGCAGGAAGTTCATGGAAAAAATACACAGAAACTGTGAGAGATGAATATAGATGTTGCAATGATAGCTGGACTTGAAAGCATACTACAGGTCTATAAAATATGCACGTCATACTTAGAAGGAATCTGTCTATTCAACTCAGACTGGTGAATGGAGCAAAGGGACATATTGTTGATTTAAAATTTGACCAAACAACACGTCTATTGAATTCATTGCTATCAAATTTCATAATATTGATTCTGTTCAGTTAATTGACAGAGTTTCTGTTAAGTTACAACTGATAATCGATATATATGTCATGTGCTAACAGCTTCTAGTTTGTGTTGCAAATGCTGGTTCCTTAAGGACTAACTTTGAATGCTGCCATGTTAGACATAGGAAGTTACATCTTCAAAGATGGGATGACAGATGTAACATTATCAAACATTAGAAGTCTCCATGGATTACACATAATACAGTCAGACTACAAAAAATCCTAGCTGAGAAAAAATGCGTACCTGAATATAACAGGCTGCACAGCACTTTTCAACCTCATCTTCAACTGCTGCCTGTGTATGCAGTGTTAGATGTCAATGTTATATCCAATCAAAACTCACAAACAGCAGCAGAAAGGTACCTCATTAGTTGAAACTAGCACTAATGACCCAAATAGCAAACTACAACTACGTGCAAAATACTGCCCAACAAAAAGACAGTAGGCTAGAGTACTCCATTGATGTTCCTGATTTTGACAACAGTAGAGGCATCAACTGTTAAGCAAATGCATCTGTGCAGGTCCTGTTGCATCTGACTGCATTTGTATCTCAAATAAGAAATGCGACACATAACACCTTCATCAGTGCAGTAAAGTACTTGGAAGATGAAGTTGATAGAAATAAAGATAAGGTGCAAAACTGTACCCCTATTTGGATTGCACTTCTGTTTTACCCATAAAACAGCAGGTTTTTTTTGTTTGTTTTTTTGGTACTTTTTTCTCCCCATGCTCAGCACACATCCAGCCGCTGTCCTAGTACACCCTGGCTCCTATTGAGGCACTCACCCCCAGTCATACCCCCATGGCTTTCTCTGTGTGAGGGAGCAGACATATCTGTCACCTTCTTGGAGGTACTCCCCATTCCCAGGGCAAATATGGCAAGAAAAGGGAGAATTCAAGAGTTTAATGAATGGCTGGGGGCCTGTGTTGGGAAAAGGAGTATGGGCTGGTGGGGGGGGGAGGCCTGGGAGAACAACAGTCTGTATGCAAAAGATAGACTGCACCTAAATGAGGAAGGAAAAAAAATGTGCTGAAGGTAAGGATAGGGAAGCAAACTGAGGAGCATTTAAACTAGGAGAGGGGGTTAGCAGGATGATTAGAGGTGTTCAAAGGCCTAGTGATGTGAAACCAAATGGGCTTACCCCCCCCCCCCCGTGATGGCACGGTAAGGAGGAAGGCAACTACTAAGGGAGAATACATAAAGGGAGAGAGGCGGGGGGGTAGAGACAAGGGTTGGAGAGTGATAACACTAAATGCTAGGAGTCTGGGGAATAAGGGGGCAGAACTGCAGACTCTCCAGGAGGAGGAGGGTGTGGACTTGGCAGCTATAACCGAGACATGGGCCACCCAAACCCAGGACTGGGACATGACGGTTCCAGGGTACAGATTATACCTGAAGGATAGGGAAAAGGGGAAGGAGGGAGAGGGTGGCGCTGTATGTAAAGGAGGGATTAAAATGCGTAAGGGAGGAGGGAGATGAGAGAGATACAGAAGCACTGTGGAGGCAACTACAGGATCCCAAAAATAGATTACTAAGACTGGGGGTGGTATACAGGCCACCCTCTCAATCTGAAGGGATAGACAGGGTACTGGCAGATAAGATTAGGTGCAACTGCGGGAAAGAGGGGGTGCTGATAGTAGGGGACTTCAACCTGCCAGGGGCGGAGTGGGACACACCTACCACAAAGAGCAGAAGGGAGCAGGTAATGCGGGACGGCTTCCAGGAAAGCTTTCTAGTACAGTTTGTCAAGGAACCAACTAGGGAAAGGAACACCCATGACCTCGTACTGATGAACGGGGAGTGGGTGAGGGATGTGAGGGTGGAGGAACCACTGGGGGGGAGTGCCCACCAGACAGTATGGTTCCAGTTACAGATGACTAAAGAGAGGGGGCATCTGGCATAAGGGTGCTGGATTTCAGGAATGGCAACTTTAAGATGATGAGGGAAGTGGTACAGGGTTTCCTGTGCAAATTTCAACTGGGTATGGACACGTAACAAAAGTGGGAACTGATAAGACAGGGGATAGTGGAGGCAACAGAAACTTGTTGTAGGGCCCAGACTAAGAAGGCTAGGGGAAAGAAACCCAGCTGGATAAGTAAAGGGGTGCTAGACAGGGTGAGGAAGAAAAGGGCAGCTTACAGGGGATACAGAAAATCAGGGAGGGAGGAGGATAGGGAGGAATATCTGAAAGAAGAAAAGGAAGTGACCAGGGGGGTAAGGGCAGCCAAGGCAACAAGGGAACTCAGGCTGGTGCAGGGCATAGCAAAAGGGGAGAAAGACTTCTTTAGGTACATTAGGGAGAAAAGAAGCTGTAAGGACCAAATTGTAGGAATTAAAAAGGAGGGGGGGATGGGTGGCAGAGGGGGGTGAAAAGGCAGAAGTGCTCAACAACTACTTCTGTTCAGTCTTTATGAAAGAAAAGGAGGGGGTGCTACCCATAGTAGGAGTGAGGATAGAAACAGATAGGGGAGAGGTGACGCACAGAGAAATCAGAGTGGGGAAGGTGCTGGAGGGGTTAAGGGCACTGAGGGTAGACAAGGCTCCAGCACCGGATGGAGTACATCCAAGAGTGCTTAAGGAGCTGGCAGAGGTCCTGGCAGGACCCTTGGCAGACTTACTTAATTCATCTCGAGACACAGGATGCATACTGCAGGACTGGAGACTGGCTCACGTGGTTCCCCTCCACAAGGGTGGACCCAAGGACAAACCGGGGAACTATAGGCCAGTAAGTCTAACGTCTATAGTGGGGATGCTAATGGAGACCATCCTAAAGGAGAGGCTAGTGGCACTACTGGAGGTAAAGGGGGTGCAGAACGGGAGGCAGCATGGCTTCATCAAGGGCAGGTCATGCCAGACCAACCTGGTGGAATACTATGACTGGATGACTAAGCAAAATGACAGGGGCTATGCGGTGGATGTCCTGTACCTAGACTTCAGTAAGGCCTTTGATTCAGTACCGCATGGGCGACTTAGAAGCAAGCTACAGGGTACAGAGGCAGAAGCAAAACTGGTGGAGTGGGTGGGTAACTGGCTAAAAGATAGGCAGCAGAGGGTGGTGGTAGGTGGGAAATACTCAGCCCCTAAGCCTGTGACAAGTGGTGTTCCACAGGGGCAGTGTTGGGCCCAGTGCTGTTTGGCATATTTATTGCAGACATCTCAGATGGCATCATCAGCAAAATCAGCCTCTTTGTGGATGACACCAAGATGGAAGTAGTGGTGGTGGATGACCGGAGCGGGTGGCAGGGGCTACAGGAGGATCTGGCAAGGCTGGAGGCATGGTCTGACAGATGGCAGCTGGGGTTCAACGCAAAAAAAATGCAAGGTGCTGCACTTTGGAACAAAAAATCTGATGAGAAGCTACCATCTGGGGGGTTGCAGCTGGAGGTAACAGAAGAGGAGCAGGATCTGGGGGTGCTCATCATGGGAGCAATGAACACTTCCGCACAATGCAGAAAGGCAGCAGCAATGGCTAACAAAATGCTGGGGTGCATTGCAAGGGGCATTACCTCGAGAAGAAGGGAGGTTATTCTACTGTCATACAGATTGTTGGTTAGACCCCACCTGGAATACTGCTGTAACCCCTCACCCCTGCCTTTTTAGCAGAATGACAGGTGGCATGCTGTTGAAGCTGACAGCAGTACCTGCTGGGGACTGGGTTCGGGGAGGACTGGGTTACTAGGCACAAGGGCTTAGGTTTGGCTACTCTGCACAGGGACACCCAAGTAAATCCGAACACAGGAAGCAATAACTGTAATGTCCAATACCAGAAATGGGATTCTTCAGTGTGGCTTTTATTCACGTCCAAGCTGAACAAACAAAGCATAGATGGACCCCCATGGGGCTACATTCCTGGTAATGCAGATTAGAGACAACAGAACACTTTATCACTGTTTCCAGCCCTCAGGCTCTAAACCCTGCAGGCACACAGCCCGGACTTGCAGCTTTGGGTACACAGCCTGACTTGTACACACTTGGTTTTCCCCACGGGCCCGCCCCCGCTTGGCCACTTGATCCAGAGTCCATTTGAGGAATGAACCAATTATCCTGTTGTGGCTCCCAAACCACACTAGAGTCTGCGACTCTAGAGAGAAATTTTCCTTACAATCCCACATCTGGGTACTTCCCCCATCACTGGCCAAGTGCCTGAGGCAAAGTAGAAATCCACAGAAGAAATCTGTAGAGGTGGACCTGGTCACTAAAGAAGGGGGACCACCCACCTCCAGCTCCCACAGCCCATACCCGGCCATTTCTCTGGAAACTGAACAATTCCTGTATTGAACTTTTAAGTGTAGATTAAGGGTAGACGTCTGTCACATCACCTCTACATATTATTTGCATCCCAACAAACTCTGGAACTTGAAACTACTTTTACTTTGCTTAGTCCATTTCTCTAGGCTTCCCAATATTTAGTAGTTCAATCCCCACATTGTCACACAAGTCCCAGGGTGAAACATAGGCCCTTTTAAACCAGAGCAGACACTCACCCTCACGTTGCAGGTGCCCCACAGGCGACTCACAAATCTTCTTTTCTCCCAAATAAATACTGGAACGAAAGGGTCAGCTTTTCCTCCACAAGCAGAGCTGGGGGGGGGGGTTTGCTCCAGGAATCTGCAGAGAATCCTTCTCATCCCCCCCCCCAGAGGGAGGGGGCACTGAGACCCAAAATCAGCGGTCTCCACCACTTCAGTACTCTTCTGTGTCTCTCTTTAAGGTGGAGACACACACCCTATCACTTAAAAGTAGCCCTCTGACAGGGCTGAGGCTCCTAGAGCCTTTACTGAGCTGCTTTACCAGCAAGCGCCCTACTTCACACTCACCCGCTGAAGACCAGCTGAAGACACTGACTTCAAAACTCCCAGTGTTCTATCTAACTCCCTTTGCTGCAGATTCCAATGTGGCTCATGCAGCTGCGAAAGTTCTATTGGTGATGTCATCCCTCAGTCTCAGCTGAGACTGAGAACAGAGTGAGACAGTGTGAAACCCATTTAACTGGAGTTTCACAAGCTGCCTTCCCTGCCTACCACTAGGTCTTACTGGGATTCTAGTAACCCCGGGTAACAAGGGGGTTACACTGCCTACAGTACTGGCACCCGTACCTACAAAAGGACATTAGGCTGCTGGAGGGGGTGCAGCGTAGAGCAACGAAAATGATTCAGGGCCTGGGGGGAATTGCCATATGAGGTCAGACTAACAGAGTTAAACATGTACACACTGGAGGAGAGGAGGGACGGGGGGACACGATTGAGACCTTCAGATACATGAAAGGGATAATCAAAACAGAGACAGAGGGTCTATTCAGGAGGAGGGTGGGGAGAGACACTAGGGACCATGACATGAGATTGGAGTGGGGGTAGATTCTGGAGGGAAGTGAGGAGGCATTTCTTTACAGAGAGGGTGGTGGCAAAGTGGAACACACTACCAGCTGAAGTGGTGGCATGTACCACAGTGGAATGCTTCAACAAGGGGTGGGACAGGGCAAAGGGGAGGGTAAAGGGAGGTAAGGGGAGGGGGTGGGGCAGCTGCTGAATAGGGAGCTCGCTGCAATCACGAGCAGCCTAGACAGACCATGATGGCCTTTTGCTGCTGGTAGTTTTCGCATGTTTGTATTAAATGGCAGATGAGCAGACTTTGAAATTTATCTCGGACTTATGGACCCGCCGATATTGCAGTTTAATTTCGGGACTTATAAATTGGCTTATAATATATACAGTGGCGTGAAAAAGTATTTGCCCCCTTCCTGATTTTCTCTATTATTGCATATTTGTCACACTGGATGTTTTCAGGTCTTTAGAGAAAATGTAATATTAGATAAAGGGAACCTGAGTGAACAAATAACACTTGTTTTTTTTTTAATTTCACTTATTTAATGAAAAAAAGTTAACCAACACCAACTGGCACTGTGTGAAAAAGTAATTGCCCCCTTACATAATAACTGGTTACGCCACATTTAGCTGCAATGACTGCAACCAAACACTTCCTATAATTCAATATCAGTCTTTCACATCGCTGTGGAGGAATTTTAACCCTCTTCCTCATAGAACCGCTTTAATTCAGTAACATTTGGTAGGTTTTCGAGCATGAACTGCTCGTTTCAGGTCCTGCCACAGCATCTCTATTGGGTTTAAGTCTGGACTTTGACTAGGCCACTCCAAAACTTTAATTTTACTTCTTTTTAGCCATTCTGATGTGGACTTGCTTTTGTGTTTTGAATCATTGTCTTGCTGCATGACCCAACTACGCTTCAGCTTCAGCTGATGGAAGGATGACCAGACATTCTCCTTAAGAATTTTCTGGTACAGAGCAGAATTCATGGTTCCTTTAATTATGGCAAGTCATCCAGGTCCTTATGCAGCAAAGCATCCCCACATCATCACACTACCACCACCATGTTTGACTGTTGGTATGGTGTTCTTACTGTGGAATGCTGTGTTTGCTTTACGCGAGACATTATGGGATCCATGTCATCCAAAAAGTTCCACTTTGGACTCATCTGTCCATAGAGCATTTTCCCAAAAGGCTTGTGGATCATCCAGGTGCTTCTTGGCAAATGAGAAGCAGCGTTTATGTTCTTCTTGGTTAGCAGTGGTTTCCGCCTTGCTACTCTCACATGAAGCCCATTTTTGCCCAGTCTCTTTCTGATTGTGGAGTCATGAACACTGACCTTAGCTGAGGCAAGAGAAGCCTGCAGTTCTTTAGATGTTGTTTTAGGATCCTTTGAGACTTCCTGGATGATTTTACGCTGCACCCTTGGAGTAATTTTGGCAGGCCGCCAACTCCTGGGAAGATTCACTACAGTTCCAAGTGTTCTCCATTTGGAGACTATGGCTCTCACTGTGGTTCGATGGAGTCCCAGAGCCTTAGAAATAGCTTTGTAACCCTTTCCAGACTGATAGAGGGCAACACATTTTTTTCTGATCTTTTCAGGAACTTCCTTTGATCATGGCATAATGTGCTTGTTGAATCTTTGTGCTGGCAACGTGACTCTGATGGTAAGGGTCAAAATAAGTGAGGTTTATATTGAGCAGGGCTGGCTGTAATCAAGCCTGGCTGTGTTCAATCAGCTGACTCTAATTATCCCTTTAATTGGGTTGATTTAACTAGGGGCAATTACTTTTCACACAGTGCCAGTTGGTGTTGGTTAACTTTTTTCGTTAAATAAATGAAATAAGTAAAAAAAAAAAAGTGTTATTTGTTCACTCAGGTTCCCTTTATCTAATATTATATTTTGTCTAAAGACCTGAAAACATCCAGTGTGACAAATATGCAATAATAGAGAAAATCAGGAAGGGGGCAAATACTTTTTCACGCCACTGTACATTAAGGATCTTGTAAGAACAATGAATATAGTTGATAGAAATTCAGTTTGTTCCTTTGGTTCGTCGAACACCTCGCCAAGGCCGTGGACTATATTTTAGTATCAGAACAATATTTTTATATTGATTACCACATGTTGCTTATTAGTACAAGGGTACATTTCAGAAGAGATCTGACTTTAATATTAATGTTTTTAACTGTCCTATGCATTTAACAGGATGTGGGCAAGGGATGCTGAAGAATTGAGGTGGTCTGATGCATTTTTGAATGCCAATGGGGGCAGGGGGGAGATTTCAAAGTGGTTGTCTTTCCTTTTAGCAGGGAAGTGGGTCAGCCCTATTTGTGGAAGCAATGGTGGGGATTAATCACACAGCCGGAGTAACTTTTATCCAGCTCAAGAGGGAGGTCCTTCATTGAGGGAAGTACTACCCTTCTTCTTGCCCCCTCTCCGATCCCCTTAGCAAGGGATACAGAGACGATAATAGAAATCTGTTTTATTCGGGTTTCCTACCTTGGAAGTGAAAATGTGTTTTGGTTTCCTCCACTACAGCCATGTTGGCTTATTTGTTGTTCTGGTTCTGGGCTCTGATTTTGTCTCGGGGTAGAGACACTGCACAGCTATGGGGCATGTCTAGACAGATTTTTAATCTCAATATTTGGAATGATTTACTTTTAGTTCTACAACCTAGGTCTGTTAGAGCAGATTTTGGATAAAAAACAAACAACAACATGCTCATACAATGTCCATGGTCTAACCAATCCAATTAAACGTACTAAAAGTCTGACTTATCTTAAATAAACTAAGGCAGATGTTTGCCTCTTACAGGAAATGCATCTTTCAAGTAAAGAACACGAGAAGCTCAGTAAAATGGACTTCTCTTGCTCAGCCACTTCCTCTTACAAAAAAGGTAAACGGCGAAGAGTGGCAATTCTAGTGCCAAATAAAACCATTTTCTGACGGATGATATATTAGTGGATAGGGAAGGGAGAATATGCTTTAATCAGGGCCCCTGGTGTTCTGTGGCAGAATTTTCTGATTTCTGCGGCAGCATTTTCTGATTTCTGCGGCATGATGTTTTCATTTCTCTGGCAGAATGCAGTCCAGTCATTGGCTAAATACGATGTGATGTCATCGATGGCATCATATGCTGAGCATAGAGGAGGGGCTTCAGGATAAATGAGGTGGGAAAGAAAGCCTGACACTATGGAAAAACAGTATATTTATATGAAAATTCACCAAAAACAATGAATTCTGCAGCACTATATATATTCTGCGGCATGATGCAAATTCTATGGCAAATTCCGCAACCGCAGAACTGCAGAATTCCAGGGGCCTTGGCTTTAATGAAGGGAAGTTATAAGGGTTTGAAAATTATGCTGGCCTCGGTGTATTTCCCACAGGGATTGACATATCAGGATTATAGATCTTTTTTTTAATGGTTTTACAGGAATGGAGGGAAGGGATTCTATTATGTGGATGTGACTTTAATTTGATTTTGAACCCACGTTTAGACTCCGCTTCAGTCATACTGAGGGTCATGCATAAAGTAGCTAGAGAAGTACAGAAATTGTTAGGAGAACTGGGGACGTGGATGTGTGGCGGCACCTGCATGGGAGAGCGGAGGGACTATATTTATTACTCTTCCCCCCCATCGGGTATACTCATGCCTGGACTACTTCTTTATTCCTAAAGAAGAGATTTGCAGAGTGGGAGATGCGTGGATGGGAGATATGGTACTCTCCGACCATTCACCTATTTTTATAGGCTTGGACTTAGGAGAGGTCTGCAAAAATATTCCTTGGTGCCTCAATGTATCCCTATTACAGGATAAGGAAATCAGGGAGGCTATTAAACATATCTATAAATTGTTTCTTGAGGAGAAAATGATACTTCTAATATATCATCGGGAATACTATGGGATACAGCAAAGGCTGTGATTCGAGGGTAATTTACTGAGTTTTCTAGTAGGTGGAAAAAAGAGAGGGAGGCTCAGAGGACCAAATTACAAGAACAAATTAAGCTTTTAGAGGCACAGCAAATGAAGAAATATGATACAGCTAGGGCCAGGGATCTTAAAGAGTTTAAAAGCAACTTGGTGACCTATTAGATTACTTTGTTGAACAAAAATTACTTTTTTTGCGACAAAATTATTATGAGGAGGGTTCCCGCTCTTTGAAGTTATTAGCTAGCAGGCTCCAAATCCAGACAGCAAGGGCAATTATTCCTTCCTTGCATCACCCATAAACTAATGAAGCTGTTTATCAGGCCCTGGATATTGCTGATGCCTTTTGCACTTACTATGAGAGCTTATATGCGCCAGAAACCTCCCCCCCAGATAGTCAGAAGGTTAAAAACTACTTGCAAAACTTAACTTTACCGGAGCTGCGCAGTGAACAGGCTGAACAAATGTTACTTTCCATTTCCATACAGGAGCTGAAAAGTGAGGTTGCCAGACTAAAAACTAGTACGTGTCCAGGAAATGATGGACTGGCTGCTGAATTTTATAGTTTTCTTTGACATGTTGTCTCCACTTATGCTAAAAGTGTATCAGGATGTGTATTTAGGCAAAGGGAAGTTGCCTCCCTCATGGGTGCAAGCTGTTATTTCGGTTATATCCAAGCCCAGAAAGGCCCCCTCACAGTCCGTTCTTATCGCCCTATTTCTTTATTAAATAATGACTATAAATTATTGGCCTCTATTCTAACCTGCTGTCTTCAAATGGTGCTTACTGGCCTGATTTCCCCCTGGATCAAACAGGTTTTATCCCGAGTAGACAGGCCCAAGATAATTTAAGACAAACAACGCATATTATAGACCATATTAGTATCACACAAACCCTGTCCTTTTGGATGAGTTTAGTGTCATGGCCCTTTTTTTGCAACAGGTCCTTTCCAGGTTTGGATTTCCAGACGTATTTATTAAGAATCTTTTTAAGCTCTCTGATAGACCTGTGGGTTACGTACAGGCTAATGGTCTTGTATCCAGGAGTTTTAGCTTGGGGAGGGCAATGAGACAGGGGTGCCCCCTCTCTCTCCATTGCTATTCATCTTATATATAGAGCCCCTGGCCGAAAGCATTCGACAGAACCCTCTTATAAAGGGAATACAGCTGGGGGGCATGGAACATAAACTGGCTCTCTACGTCAATGATGTCTTATTATTTCTAATGGCCCCAGATGTATCCCTACCAGCACTATTTGAGCAGATAGAAATATATACGGCCCTTTCGGGATACACTTTAAATACAGCCAAACCAGAAGTACTTAATTTCTTTTACTTCCGTTCTACAGATATTAAAAGGAGATTCCCAAAGAAATGGGTGTTATCAAAAATGAGATATTTAGGCATCCATATCGATACTACGACTGCCCAGATATATGACTTAAACTATCCTCCCCTTGTTGCCCAACCTAAGACAGACCTTAAACAGCGGTCATTACTCCCAGTCTCTCTATTGGCCAGAATGCAAGCATTGAAAATGAATACCTGGCTACATTTATTGTATTGTTTTCAATGTGTGCCTTGCAAAGTACCGCAAGGGACACTGGACAGTTGGCAGCATTTATTTTTCTCCTTTGCTTGGGGCTCTTCACACCACAGAGTGAGGTGGACTTTATTGTTTCCTCCTAAGTCGCAGGGTGGCCTAGCCTTCCCAGACTTAACTGGTTACTGGGTCAGACTCACAGCCCAAATGAGAGTAGCACTGCTTTGGGGCAATCATAATTATGATGCCATCTGGAGAAGGATTGACATAGCCTCTAAAATAGACCCCCCCTTTACCGGCACTCATTTTTCAAAATCAAGTTAAGCCCCAGTGTATTTCCATTTATTCAGGGCTGAAGACAATATTAGATGGCTGGAGAAAAGGGACTGCGAAAGGTCACACTAGAACTTGCTTATGGCAATATAAATGGTGGCGTTATGAGCCAACGAGGCAGGATGGGTGGTTTCTCTGCCAAGTTAGAAGAGGGGTTACCGCACCATTCTAGTTGATTAGTAATAGGTCAGTAGTAACATTTGAAACTGCCCAAAGAAAATTTGGATGGGGTAAAGCAGATAGACTTCGGTTCTATCAGTTACGGGATTATACACAAAAGCAGATTACATCTGATATGCGGGCTAGGGGAGGGGACAGAGATCAGGTACCCTTTATGAAAATCTGGTCCTCATCCCATGGAGAGAATGCAATCTCCTTATTGTATTCTAGTTATATAATGGACAGAGCCATTTCCTCTGTTTATATAAAAAATAACTGGGAGACAGATCTTGGAATAACTCTTTCAGAGGTACAGTGGTCCAAGATTTGGAGGAATACCTGGTGCACTTCCTCCTTTTTCTGTCTGGCGAGAGTACTGTTGGAAGTTGAGGGTTTGCTATTTTTTGGTACCAGTGCAGATAGCTCATCACCAGCCTGGGAGTTCCCCATTTTGCTGGCGTGAATGTGGATCATCACGAGCAACCCAAGCTCATATTTTTGGGCAGTGTTCCAAGCTAGTCAAGTTCTGGAACCAGATCATAGTCAGATTACAATTAATTTTCATTACACAGATACGGACAGGCCCCAAACATGTATAAATGGGACTTATCCCTGAGAATATACAAGGGAAGGAAGAAAAATATATATATTTTTTTTACTTTCTGTTTTTCCTCCTTCTTCTCTCTGGAGCCTACTCCTTCCATCCTACTCCTTCCCACCTCACTCCACCTCCCTTGGATCTGCCCCTAGAGTGCCTCCTTCCCTTTTTACCTCCTGCACAGTGGGGTCTGTCCTTTTCTTGGTGGTCTTATTATTATTATTTGGTTTTTGTTTACCGGGTAAGTACACTAGACAACAATGTTGCCTATATTCAGGCACGACCTGGGAGAGTACAGACAGGGGAGACCAGAGTCAACATTAAAGAGTATTTCATGATGCAGCATGAGGTGAGAACAAACATTTGAACAGTATACAGCCAGGTACAGTCATTATCAGTAGCGACAAAGAGAAACAGATAACATTACATTAATTATTTTCATCTGATGATACATCAATGACTAAAGTGAAACGACAAACAGCAAACAAAACTTAAATGAAGTAGCATTATAACAATAGGATTTCTGCTGGATGTGGGAAATTTTCAGATTTTGGAGACCAGTAGGAAATCAGTAAGTGCCATAGGAGGAGAAAATGCTGGAGAGAAGCTCAAGTTACAGCACAAGAGCAGCAGTCAGATTCTAATAGGTGTGCCCGAAGACTCAGTTTAAAGGCTTTGTGGGATTTGGAGAGTTTGATGTGGGAGGGAATGGAGTTCCAGAAGCGTGGGGCAGCTATGGCAAAGGATCGTTCTCCTTTTTGTGTGAGATATCTGGGAATTTCAAGTTGGGTTTGAGCAGATGCCCTGAGGAGGTATGCTTGGGAGGGCTGAGTTAATAGTTTGGCAAGATATTTAGGGGATCCCGTTCTGATCATATTATCAATTGTACAGCCTGCAGAATAGTGTCTGAGCGAGTCTGGGGAGAGCCAATTTAGTTTTGAATAGAGCAAGCAATGATGGGTAAGTCTGTGAGCGGAAAGAGCAAATCTGCATATACTATTATAGCAGGTGCTCCATTTCTGGAGTGCTCCTTTGCTAGCTTTAAGGTAAACCTGAGAGCAATATGTTAGAGCAGGGAGGAGAAATCCTTGTGCAATAGCAAACCAGGCAGCATCATTGAGGGAGGATCTAATTTTAAAGGCAAGACCAAGTTTTAAGTAAACTGTCTTACATGTAGCCACAATGTGGAGGTTAAAGTCAAGAGATGGGTCGAGAGTGACTCCTAGATACCTGAAGGAGGTAACGAATTCAAGAGGGGAGTCATCTAGAGAATGTATCAATAAGTCTGGAGTAAGAGATCTGATTCTTGACAGGGGGCCAAAAAGCATAGTTACAGTTTTCTTAGCATTCATTAGGAGCCTGTTCTGTAGTAACCACTCCTGCAAGCAGTTGAAGTCTGCTTGAAGATGTGCTCTTACTGATAAGGGATCTTTACCACTGGAGAGAAGCACCATGTCATCGGCATAAAGGATTAACGAGGAGGAGCAGGGAAGGGAGGGCAAGTTGTTAATGAAAAGGGAGAAAAGTAGTGGGCCAAGAATAGATCCTTGGGGGACTCCAACAGAGGTAGGGGAAAGATTTGAGATGGCGGATTCAATTTGGACAAATTGCAACCTCCCTGAGAGGTAGCTATCAAACCAGGAGATGGACGACAGGTCAAAGCCAAGGCAGGACAGTTTGGAAAGTAGCAGAGAGTGATTCACAAGGTCAAATGCCTTTGTGAGATCGATAAATATAGCGCCAGTGAGCAGGCTCTTATCCATCGCTGTAAGGACTGCATTTGTCAGCTGAAGTAGAGCAGTTGTGGTGCTGTGTCCTGTTCGGAATCCGTGCTGGGTAGGGGATATAAGGTTGTTAAGGTGCAGGTAATTTGTGACCAGTAGCGATGGCCTTCTCAAGAAGTTTATTTAGGGTAGAGAGATGGCAATTGGTCTATAGTTTGACATATTTTTGGTATCCCTTTTTTGTGAACAGGGACAAGCGAGCAGTTTTCCACAATGTTGGTACCGTTTGGGTTATTATGGAAGATTAAAGATTCTTGCAATAGGAACAGCAGGGCAGGGGCTGCCTGCTTCAAGAAGCAGCAGTAGCCCATCGGACCAGCAGATAAATAGGTGGATACTGATTTGAGGAGATGCAGCACTTGGTGGAGGAGACTAATGTGAGACGAAAGGGGTTTCATATGAAAGTTGCACCTCAGGAGGAGGTGAAAGAGGTTGGTTGAATTTCTCAGTGTATTCGGAGAGATCCGAGAATTGTGCATTAAGAGCATTAGCAATAGTAGGTAACTTGTTACAGTTGCGTCATTCAGTGTCATGTCGGTAATGGCCGTCTTGGGCCTTTGCCCAATGAAATTTTTGATGTGGTTCCAAAAACCCCTGGTATCACCCGCTGAAGATTGGAGAAGCTTAAAGCAGGAGCTCCTTTTAGCCTTCCAAATATCTTTTTTGCAGGCATTTCTCAGTTGTTTATAGTTAACCCAGTCTTCTGATTGGATGGATCCGGAGCGGATTTCATCTAGGGCTGCCAAAGAGGTGTCATTTTCCAATTTTCTCCCCCTTAATCCCTTACCCCTGGGATGTCCAGCGCTAGGACGTACATCCCGAGAGAAGGCGTGCTGACGCATGCCAGACCTCTTGTGGCCCGTCGACGCCCCCCTTCCCGACTCCAACAAGCGGAGCCGCCTCCGTTTCTTTCAGTTGTCGGTGCTCCCACCAGCTGCGAAGGGGGATGTAGAACGCAGATACGTTCTTGGTTCCCACCCCTGAGAGAGGAGAGCATCCATTGGGACGCTCGATCCTCTCTCCCCCTGCCGACCCCCGGCCACCCGAGTTCGTTCCTGAACCCGGGTTGCCAGCGTGGCGCGAGGTGTGGCGTCAGGAAGAAAAATATTTATGGTCCATTTTAATAGCTACAGCCCTCAAATCAATAACCAGGAAGTAGTTTTTTCTGAAAGATTCTGCGGAAGTCTCAGATTGGTTGGGTATTGTAAAAACATTCAAAGAATGGAAAGACTGACATACAGTTTAAATCAAAAGTTAGACAAATATTCAAATAGACGGACAAGGTGGGATCTGGGAAGCTTTGAGGATGACCGAAATAATTTTTCCTCCTAAGGATTTCTGTAGATGCACTATCTTTTGTGTTTTATTGTTTTCTCAAACGAGTACAGAATGTCCCCAGTATTAGTTTATGTGTAGTCAGGTTTAAATGTTTTGAGAGCCTTATGTTATGTTTTGTCATGTTAAGTACTACCTCTAAAAAAATGTTCTATACTTTTTCCTTGTTTGTACCTAATTTATCAAGTAACGAAAAGTTTGGTGCAATATACCTGTTTACAGTTGAAACTGTCTGGGAAACCAGAGTCTACTGTACTGTTATTTTCAGAATAAAAAGAAGTATAAAACAAGCATTTGTCAATGCCGAATGTTGATTGCGTTGGTCTGTTGAGCTTGCTCAGTGCCCCTCTGTCACTCGCTCAGTCTATTTCTCCCAGTGCTGCAGGCTGCTGTTTTGTACTGGGCTCCTGCCTGCATTTGCAGCTTTTTCTGCCCACTAAGAAATCTGCAACAGTAACGATAGAGCTCCGTTGAGCTCGCTCACTCCCCCTGTCTCACTCGCTCATTGTGTTTCTACCGGCACTGCAGGCTGTCCTTTTGTACTGGGCTCCTGCCTGCATTGGCACCTTTTTCTGCCCACAAAGAAATCCGCAGATGTCCCAACAGAGCTCCATTGAGGTCGCTCACTCCCCCGTCTCAGTCACTTATTCTGTTTCCTCAGGCACTGCAGGCTGCCCTTTTGTGCTGGGCTCCTGCCTCTGTTGGCACCTTTTTTCTGCTCACAAAGAAATCTGCAGCAGTCCCAACAAAGTTCCATTGAGCTCGCTCACTCCCCTTCTCTCACTGGCTTATTCCGTTTCTGCCAGCGCTGCAGGCTGCCCTTTTCTACTGGGCTTCTGCCTGCATTGCCACATTCTTCTGCCCACAGAGAAATCTGCAGCAGTTACAATAGAGCTCCATTGAGCTCACTCACTTCCCCCCATCTCACTCATTCAGTTTCTGCCAGCTCTGCAAGCTGGCCTTTTGTACTGGGCTCCTGCCTGCATTGCCGCCTTTTTCTGCCCACAAAGAAATCTGCAGCAGTCACAATGGAGCTCCGTTGAGGTCGCTCACTACCACTCTCTCACTCGCTCGTTCTGTTTCTCTTGGCGCTGCGGGCTGCGCTTTTGTACAGGGCTCCTGGCTGCATTGGCACCTTTGTTTGTCTACAAAGAAATCTGCAGCTGTCCCGACAGAGCTCCATTGAGGTCGCTCAGTCTCTCTCTCTCTCTCTGTCTCTCTCTCTCTCTCATGCGCTCATTCTGTTTATCCTGGCACTGCAAGCTGCCCTTTTGTACGGGACTCCTGCCTTCATTGGCGCCTTTTTCTGCCCGCAAAGACATCCACAGTGGTCCTGATAGAGCTACATTGAGCTCACTCAGTCCCCCTGTCTCACTCACTCATACTGTTTCTCCCACAGCTGCAGGATGTCCTTTTGTACGGGGCTCCTGCCTGCATTGACACCTTTTTCTGACCACAAAGAAATCCGCAGCAGTCCTGACAGCACTCTGGTGAGTTCACTCACTCCCCCTCCCTCACTCGCTGTTTCATTCTGTTTCTCCTAGTGCTGCAGGCTGCCCTTTTGCACTGGCCTCTTGCATTGGGGCCTTTTTCTGCCCACAAACAAATCCGCAGCAGTCCCGACAGAGCTCAGTTGAGCTTGGTCACTCCCCCCTCTCACTCACTCGATCTTAATCTGTCCCAAACACTGATTTCCTACAGCGACCATGCAATTCTCCCGGAAGGAGTGTAAAAACATATTTTAGCCAGGTTGTGGAAAATGACAGCTGTACTGTTCATAAGTAGGTGTGAAAAAATGCCACTGTTGAAAATGTGGCGTGACAATAATACAAATTTGAGAAAGTTACAAGGGTGCGTGGAAACAGTTGAATGCACACTTGTAACACAGTCATGTTATGGAGTTTTATCACCAAATTTTCAACAGCTCATGAACACTGCCACTGTCATTGTCTTAATGTGTCCCGAACACTGATTTCTCACAGCAACTGCGTTATTCTGCGCCCAGAACTGTGAAAACACATTTCAGTCAGGATGTGAAAAATGACAGCTGTACTGCTCATAAGGAGGTGTGAAAAAATGCCACTGCTGAAAATCTCTCATGACAATATTACAAATCTGCGAAGTTACAAGGGTGCATGGAAAGTGTGCAATGCACACTTGTAACACAGTCATTTGATGGGCTATCATCACCAAATTTTCAACATAGGCATTTTAGGACCTCTGCACATTAACGGTTTCACTGTCATTTTCTTAATCTGTCCCAAACATGGATTTCCCACAGCGACTGTGCTATTCTGTGCCATAAGTGTGAAAACACATTTCCACCAGGATGTGAACAATAACAACTGTACTGTTCACAAAAGAGGTGTGAAAAAATGTCAATGCTGAAAATCTGGCATGAAAATATTGCAAATTCATGTATTTACGAGCGTGCGTAGCAACTGCGCAATGCACGCTCATAAAACAGTCATTTTAGGGATTTTTCCTCCAAATTTGCAACATAGGCTTTTTTGAGAGCCCACCTCATGAACACTACCACTGTCGTTTCGTTAATCAGCACTGAAAGGTGATTCCGTGCAGTGACCACAAAATCACCTTTCGAGGCTGATTAACACCATGACAGTTCAAGAATTCATGAGGAGGGGTCCCAAAAACCCCATGTTAAAAATTTGGTGCCAAAATTCCAAAAAATGACTGAGATATGCATTAAAGTTGAAAAAACCCTTTTTCTACCATTATACAGCTTACCGGCATTTCCTCAGTTTGCAGTCAGCTTTGAAGAGTGCAGATGTGTTCCCAGTCCACCGAAGATCATCGTGCTGGATTCTGGAGGTAAGCATGGGGTGAGGGGGTGTGTGGGGAGGCAGGGTACGCAGTGGGTGGGTGCAGGTTGCGGGTGGTGGGGCAGGGAGGTGCCAAGGGACAGTTTCCTTTTTTTGCAGGGGAAAAAAAAACAAATGACATTACAGGACCATTTTTTACTTTACAGAGGCATGTGGCACACTGGGGTGGACTCCCAGCGTGTCACCAGAGGCTTTCTTTTTGGGGGGGCAGCAATAGCCGACAGGGGATTGGGCACCCTCATTGGCACACTACAAAAGGCGGGTTATCATTAAGCCGACAGGGACTGGGCACCCCATCGGCAGACAATAAAAGTGGGGAGGAGGGTTTACCTAATGCCAACGGGGAGTGGGCTCCTCCATCGGCAACAGAAACATGGGGCACTGAAGCCGGCGAAGTTGGGAGCCCTGTTGGCAAGTAAACACGGTGAGGGGTTGTTTTAAACATGGCAGCAACCGCCGCCATGTTCACAAACAATATCAGTATGTGAAGATCCCGCCCTGCAATGACGGGTCGCTCCCTCATTGCAGCAAATGGCTTATGCTGCAGTGATGAGGCGGCCCCTGATTGCAGCGGCTAAATTGTCACAAGTTGGTGGCAAGGTTCCAAACTAGTGTCAGCAGCAGCGTGCGACAGCATTGGGGGAAGCAGGACAAGCCTTTGCAGGCTGTGGGGGCATTGGCCACAACAGTGCCACGCCTCCAAACCTGCTTGTGGAGAAAGCTGACGCAATATGTTTCTTGCACATGCGCGCAATCAACATAAAAAAATACTGAATACCACAGGCTAAATATTAATTGATATGATGTTTGTGTCACTACAATATGAGTTATTTGGCATATCTATCAACAAGTACTTCTATAACTTGGAAATGTCATTAATAACTCACACGGGGTAGGGGTAGATTTGTTAAACAATATGTTGAATTGTAGAATGTTTTGAATAATTTGTCTAGCAATAAGTAATGTCATGTGTTAGCACACAATACAACTGTTGTTCTTAACAATTATGTACAATCACACAAAATAATGTGACTCTGAGTAATGTGGATGCTTGCAATACTTGTATCTGTATATCTGTAAAAAGTGTGTTATATAGTTTTTAAATGAAGAGTAATAAAGCTTACTGTCAACTATATGACATGTATATGGAGATATTTAAAACATGTGTGCATTACATATAGATATGTAAGTATTACTTTCACAAATGTACCTTAAAGTAAAAATTATTTTTCTACTAATATGTCAGTACAGGCAGGACCGTATTATTTTGAAGTATCACCAACTTCTGGGGTCGAGAAGGAATTTTCCAAAGTTACAGTAATTTTACTTAGATACATTTAGTTGTACATATAGTTAAGAGAGTTTGTTTTTTCCCCCTTCTCCAGGGTCGTATTTTATTTTGGAAATGCAGTTAAACTGAATTGCTTTACACAATATAAAATTATATTTTCAGTTAAATTGTTTTTTTAAATAAAACAGTTGGAACAAATGTACAGCTGTGTATGTGTCTATTGCACATATTTCTATGTGTACTTTACAACAGGTATTCATAACAACTGCATGTTGACAGTTATGTCTAGTCACATATTGCATACAGCTATAATAAACACTGTTCTATACATAACTGCATCTTACAACTAAATGTGACATGAGCATATCTGGTATCTATAAATGAATGCAATTTCATAACACACAGAAGCAGCTGCCATGTTACCATATGACAGTAATACAGTGAGAATACATTTTTATTCGACAGCAGCTTCTAAATTATGATTACATATTATTGTTGGATGGATACAGGAATATTTTTACCAACAGTATCCAACAGAATAATTGGTTTACTAAGCTCGCATTTCAAAGTATGAATAATACATGCCAAGAAACATATTTTTATTGGCTGATATTATTTGATTAGTATGACGCGTGACATTTCCTACCCAAGATGCATGCGTCTGAAAAACTCAAGTTTTGAATTCTTACCAAATATACAAACACTACATACTCCTGTAAATGTATCACAACAGTATCGTTTACAATTGATATCATTCGCAAAATTTAATTCAATAACAGCGTCATGCGCATGAGGAGGGATGCCACTGTTATCCTAAAACTTAGTCATGTGAATTATTCAATTGTCACCCTATACGTTCATTTGAATAGTACTTTAAAGTGATTTTCTCAGGTTTGCCATAGCAAATGGGAGCAGCAGCCTGTAGGAGTTGTGAATCAAACTCCTGCCATTTAAACTGCCAGAAAGTTCTGTTTTCCGTGAATAAAATGCTTTTATTTCTGTGCTCAGGTTCATATGCATAACCCTGCCCATTTTATTCTCAGTGCTGCAACCCTCAACCATGACATTATGCAAGGGAAACAACATTTTTAAGCACTGTGTTGAAACAGAGACCTCTGTTGGTCAGTCTTGCTATTGCAGACATCCTTTTCTTTCACAGTTTTGGACTCGTAGCAGAAGCTGGACACCAAAGAAAAAGAAAAGTAGTCTGACCCATAATTCCACCCCTGAACTACTTATAGTCATTCAGGACCTATAACATCAATCAATCAATCTTTATTTTGCCAGGCAAAACACCATGGAGTGAACTCACTCTTAAGGTGGACCTGGACGTAGTACATAAGAACAGTATAACCATATAATAAGGTATATAACTGAGGGAATATACGATTAATTGATAAGAATACAATGAAGTAGGAGTCAACAACTGGTAAAAGATAAACACAGCAGTATATACAATAAATACATACATAATAAGTATGTCAAATGTGTACAATATACAGTGTTGAGTAGTAACTAGTTATTTGTGACCAGTTACTGTAATCTGATTACTTTTCTAGGTAACTAGTAATAGTAATTGATTACTTTTAAAATAAAGTAATAAGTAACCGTAATGACATTGCTTTTCCCTAAAAGTAACTAGTTACTGTAATATAAGTAGTAATATAAACAAGCATTTGTCAATGCCGAATGTTGATTGCTTTGGTCCGTTGAGCTCGCTCACTGGACTTCTGTCAGTCGCTCGTTCTGTTTGTCCCAGTGCTGCAGGCTGCCCTCTTGTACTGGGCTCCTGCCTGCATTGGCACCTTTTTTCTGCCTACAAAGAAATCTGCAGCTGTCCCGACAGAGCTCTGTTAAGGTGGCTCACTCCCCCTCTCTGACTCACTCATTCTGTTTCTCCTGGCACTGCAGGCTGCCCTTTGGTACTGGGCTCCTGCCTCTGTTGGGGGCTATTGCTACCCACAAAGAAATCTGCAGCAGTCCCAACACAGCTCCATTGAGCTTGCTCACTCCCCCTCTCTCACTTGATTGTTCCGTTTCTGCGGCGCTGCAGGCTGGCCTTTTGTACTGGGCTGTTGTCTGCGTTGCTGCCTTTTTCTGCCCACAAAGAAATCTGCAGCAGTCACAATAGAGCTCTGCTGAGCTCACTCACTCCCGCTCTGTCACTCGCTCGTTCTGCTTCTCCCACCACTGCAGGCTGCCCATTTGTACTGGGCCTCTGTGTGCATCGCTGCCTTTTTCTGCCCACAAAGAAATCTGCAGCAGTGCCAACAGAGCTCCATTGAGCTCATTCACTCCCTCCCCCTCCCTCACTCGCTCGTTCTGCGTCTCCTGGTGCTGCAGGCTGGCTTTTTTGTATGGGGCTCCTGCCTGCATTGCTGCCATTTTCTGTCCACAAAGAAATCCACAGGAGTCACGATAGAGCTCCGTTGATCTCGCTCACTCCCCCTCCCTCACTTGCTCATTGTGTTTCTCCCGGTGCTGCAGGCTGCCCTTTTGTACTGGACTGCTGCCTGTATTGGCACCTTTTTCTGCACACAAAGAAATCCGCAGGTGTCCTGACAGAGCTCCGTGGAGGTCACTCACTCCCCCATCTCACTCGCTCATTCTGTTTCTCCTGGCGCTGCAGGCTGCCCTTTTGTACTGGGCTCCTGCCTCTGTTGGCACCTTTTTCTGGCCATAAAGAAATCTGCAGCAGTCCCGACACAGCTCCGTTGAGCTCGCTCACTCCCTCCCTCTCTCTCACTCACTCATTCTGTCTCTGCCGGCGCTGCAGGATGCCCTTTTGTACTGGGTTCCTGCCTGTGTTGCCGCCTTTTTCTGACCACAAAGAAATCTGCAGCAGTCCTGACAGAGCTCTGTTGAGCTCGCTCACCCCCCCCCCCACTCACTTGTTCTGTTTCTCCCACCGCTGCAGGCTGGCTTTTTGTACTGAGCTCCTGCATGCATTGCTGACTTTTTCTGCCCACAAAGAAATCCGCAACAGTCCCAGCAGAGCTCCGTTGAGCTCACTCACTCCCCCTCCCTCACTCGCTCGTTCTGTGTCTCCCCGCACTACAGGCTGCCCTTTTGTACTGGGCTCCTGCCTGCATTGGCACCTTTTCCTGCCCACAAAGAAATCTGCAGCAGTCCCAACAGAGCTCAGTTGAGCTTGGTCACTCCCTCTCTCTCACTCGCTCGATCCTAATCTGTCCCAAACACTGATTTCCAACAATGACTGCGTTATTCTGCGCCGGAAGCGTGAAAACACAGTTCAGGCAGGATGTGAAAAATGACAGCTGTACTGTTCATTAGGAAGTGTGAAAAAATGCCAGTGTTGAAAATCTGGCATGAAAATATTACTAATTTGCGAAGTTACAGGGGTGTATGGAAACTGCAAGACACACATTCGTAACACAGTCATTTTATGGAGTTTCATCACAAAATTTTCAACATCGGCATTTTAGGACCTCTGCTCATAAACAGTGTCACTGTGATTTTCTTAATGTGTCCCGAACACTGATTTCCCACTGACCTGCGCTATTCTGTGCGAAGGCGCGAAAACACATTTTGGCCATGATGTGAAAAATGACAGCTGCACTATTCATAAGGAGGTGTGGAAAAATAGCAATGTTGAAAATCCGGAGTGAAAATATTGCAAAGTTGCGAAGTTACGAGTGTGCATGGAACCTGTGCAATGCACGGTCGTAACACACTCATTTTATGATCTTTCATCAAAAAATTTTCAACATAGGCATTTTAGGACCTTTGCTCATGAACAGTGTCACTGTGTTTTTCTTAATGTGTCCTGAACACTGATTTCCCAGCGACCATGATATTCTGCGCCAGAACTGCGAAAACACATTTCGGTCAGGATGTGAAAAATGACAGCTGTACTCTTCATAAAGAGGTGTGTAAAAATGGCAATGTTGAAAATCTGGAGTAAAAATATTGCAAATTGGCGAAGTTATGAGCTTGCGTAGCAACAGCGCAACGCATGCTCATAAAACAGTCATTTTTAGATTTTTCCCACCAAATTTGCAACATACACTTTTTGAGACCCCACCTCATGAACACTGGCACTGTCGTTTCATTAATCAGTCCCGAAAGATGATTCTGTGCAGTGACTGCAAAATCACCTTTCGGGGCTAAATAATGCCATGACAGTGGCAGAATTCATGAAGAGGGGTCCCAAAAACCCCATGTTGAAAATTTGGTGCCAAAATTCCAAAAAATGACTGAGATATGCATAAAAGTTGAAAAAACCCTATTTATTCCATTATACAGCTTACCAGCATTTCCTCAGTTCGCGGTCGGCTTTGAAGAGTGCAGATGAGTTCAGTCCACCAAAGATTGTTGTGCCGGACTCCGGAGGTAAGCATGGGGTGAAGGGTGTGGGGAGTCAGGGTGCACAGTGGGTGGGCGCGGGTTGTGGGAGGGAGCAGGGAGACCGTGAGGGACCATTTTCTTTTTTCACAGGTAAAAAAAAACAAAAAAAAGAAACATTGTGGGACTTTTTTTTTACAGGGGCATGTGGCATGCTGGGTGGGCTCCCAGCGTGCCAACAGAGTGTTTCTTGGGGGGGTCAGCTGTACCCGATGGGGGATTGGGCATCCCCTTGGCACTAATGTACTGGGTGTTTGTAGGGGGGCATTTTGCTGACGGGGAGTGGGTTCCCCCATCGACAAATCAAAGTAGGAGGGGCAACATAATGCCGATGGGGAGTGGGCTCCCCCGTCGGTAACTGTAACTAAGAGGAGGACAAAAACACTGTTGTTGGGGGGGGGCACATGCTGCTGAGGGGGACTGGGCACCCCCTTGGCACTTGGGGATAATTAATATTGTTTGTGAACAGGCGGCAGGTCACCCGCCATGTTCACAAACAATACTACGGTCAACAAGTTCCGCCCAGCAATGACGGGTCGCTCCCTCATTGCAGCTGTTCTGCTGATGCTGCAATGACAAGGCGGCCCCTGATTGCTGCGGCTGAAACATTTCAAGGTGGTGGCACGCTGGCTGAACTAGTGTCAGCAGCAGCATGCCACAGCATTAGGGAAAGCGGGCCAAGCCTTTATAGGCTGTGGGGGCATTGGCCACAGCTGTGCCGTGCCTCCACAACCTGCTTCTGGAAAGCTGCCGCAATACATTTCTTGCACATGCGTGCAATCAACATAATAAAAAAAACAGATAGGCATCCATCTGTTATGGTTGCGGTAATCCATCAAGGGGTTCTTATGACTTCATAAACCTCAAGAGAGAAGCTCAAGAGGTTTATGACATCACAGAAATCCAGAGACTGTGCAGGTGTTTTTTGATATTCGGATTTTAGCGTAAACAAAGGTTGCTCAACTGACTACGTACTAGACTTATTACAACATCAGGCTGAAAAAAAACTGCTTTCTGACAAGCACCGTGTGAGCACCCAGCATCTTCACCTTGCACATTGAATGCAAGCTGCCTACCATTTTTTGCCTTTTTTCACAATAAAGTTTAGACAACATTTCATGGCTGTGAGGTAGCATGTTTTATAGCCTTGCTCATATTCAGGTTTGAGTAGTGACAGTGTCTAGGTATTATGAGCTGCCAGAGGTAAGGGGTGGCGTAAACCTGTGGCACAGCAACTGGAGCAAAGACATGCAGCCTTGTAACATTACGACTAGGAATTCTGACCTAATACTGGTTTGCTCTACGAGATCTTTGCTCTAACATGGTGGCTACAACTACAAGGTAGCCTCATTTATTGCACCACTGCTTTCTACATGGTGATAGTCTCACTGTTGGTGGGTGTCAGGTTGTTTTTGCCAGTTGTCTCATTACAGAAAATATTGTTATGCTGAATGGCTCTGGTGAGGTGTCATTGCGTTGGGTGTCCTTGAACCAATTGTCTCATATCTGGTGTAAATCACTGGCCCCTCCAATTTGAGTATTTCTTTCATCTGTAGAAAATGAAAATGAGTGTGCACATGTAGCTTTCACCTTTCAGCCTTTTTACAAGGTCCTGTTAATTAGTCCCCACTTAAGGACTCCTAAGCCCATTCACTTCTACTCTGTCTTTTCATACCCATCATCACCTTTCAATTTTCCAGATTCTATTCTTACCTTACCTATTATCACTTTATAGTAACTGGCTAGCGTTTTTTCCCTAAGGGAAACTGGGTTAAAATTTCCCATTATAACCCATGGGTTATAACGGTGAACACACACTGACTTTTTCTTAGTCAACACATGCACCAGCCACGTCTCTTCTCTCCCTCTCGGTCTTTCTGTAGCACTGCACGCCTGCACAATTCACTGTGACTGGCACTCGGCAGTAAGTTAACTGAAAAAAAAGGAAATAACTGGCCTACGTCTACTATTATCTTTAAGCTGTAAAAAAACAATGAAAATAGGGGGAAAGAAGATGTTTCAGCAACAAAACTCAGATAGCGGACCACGCTGAAACCCTGGGATAGTGGCTGCATGGGAATGTGCCTTTATTTTATATAATTGCTGTGGCAAAAAAATACTCCCCAGCAATTATATAAAATAAAACACAGGGTGGTGTGTTTAACTCGAGATTTTACACATCACCCTCAATGATGGATGCTTAAATAAACCCCTCATGCTTTGCTTTTGGGATTTATGTGGTATCCAACACCTTGAGTGTGTGTAAAATCTTATTAAACACACCACCCAATTATTATTCTATATTTCTCCTACAGCCTCCCCCTATTTTCTTTCCTCACAAATATGTCTCGTATTTTCCTTACTGTTTTTTTCTCTTTTAGATAATTCTGGAAGAATACCTATGGTTGAAACACAGATTCTAACTCTATTTTCTATTTTCAGCATTCATTTAATACTACCATTTTGTTCTATATCTGTAACATGGGCTGTAGAAATACAAGTCAGAAAACTTCATTTTGTTTGTCAGTTTATTATTAAAATATATCATTTTGCAACATTTGATAGACAAATTATACTACTTGTGCTCCGCTACATGGTATAGCTAAGGATCGTTATAGGAACTGTTGACATTTGTTTGACTGGGCAACAGATTGGCCAGTTGCTGTGCAATTTATAGATAGCTTGCTACACCCCTACAATGTTGTCAGTCATGGCCTTCTATGGTTGCCATTGCAAACCTTGAGGGAATCAGGGCCAGCATAACTGTTGTAGGAGAAAAATGCAAGTAGTACATCTGCAGACAGAGGCCAGGGCCCATTCCATCAACACCACATGTGCCACACTGCCACAGCAGGTTGCTTGATTGTCCATCCACCCACCTGCAAGGTCTGTCACTATCACCAGTCACATCTCAAAGAAAATCCTCATCAAAAGGGTAGGTACTGGAGTGCAACAAGTGTTTTGTGTTGTGTGATAATCTGATTGTTGTAAGTGACACTGTGACTTCAGTTGTGGCATACTGGCAGTGGCATAATAGTCAAGGTAGACTTAGTTATAATTATAACTGTATCTCAGTGGCAGTGGCAAGTCAAGGTTCAGCTGTTGGAATGAGTTTAAATTTTGTTGGGGTAAGCAGGTGTGTGCTGGTGGAATTTATTGTATGTGATGTGGGGCAGATCTGTGGCTAAAAGTTAGGATTCTAGCTGCTGTGGGGAAATGGGAAGAGATCACCAAGGCAAGGATGGGCAGTAGATCTGCAGAGTGTATGCGTGTGAGTGTAGGGGGAGCTATGTGAGGGTGGGATTTTATTATAGAAATGTAAAGCGGTAGTTGTGGCTCTTGTAGAGTCAGGAGGAGAATACAGGCTAGATGTGAGAAAGATTGCCAAGTGCAGAAGATGTAGTAGGGTGTGTGTGGCAGTGGGGTAAGGGTGGGATGTAAAGGGGTAGTTGTGGCCAGCATTGTCAGAATATACAGCTGTATGGGAAAGATCACCAAGGACACTGGCATTAGATGCAGGGAGTGGAGGGTGAGTGTGGGTGTTACGGAAATGAAAAAGGTCAGGGACAGCAGTGGCTGGCAAAGCCAGGATTCATCTGTGGGGGGAAAACATTGCAGAGGGCAGCAGTTGATGCCGGGTGTGTGTTTGAGTGTGTTTTTTAATGGAGCTCTTGTTAATGGAACTGTAAAGGGATTGTTGTGGCTGGCAATGTCAGATAGACATTGTATTATAAATTAACATATTCATTGTCTTTAGAATCTGCTTTATTTCTTTTATACACATCTTGGGGTTTCATGAGCACATAGTTATGTTCAATGAGTAAATACAACCAGGTTAACAAAAGTAATATAAAGTAATATGAAAAGTAATATGCATTACAGTTATAGTTACTAATTACTTTTTATATAAAAGTAATAAGAAACTGTAACTGATTACATTCATTTGAAAGTAACTAGTAATGGTAACTGATTACACAGAAACATAGAAACATAGAAGTTGACGGCAGATAAGGACCACAAGGCCCATCCAGTCTGCCCATTTCTTTTTCTACCTTATGAATGTGCCATAGGCCTTTGCTCTGTCAATGGCCTATCTATTCATACTCATCTGTATTGCTCCCTTATGCCTATCCCATTCCTGTTTGAAGCCCTGCACTGTATTCATATCCACCACTTCCTGAGGTAGGCCGTTCCATGCATCCACCACCCTTTCTGTGAAAATAACTTCTCATTACCCCTTAATCGGTCTCCTCTAATCTCATGCTGTGTCCTCTTGTCCTGCTATTTTCGTATATTATTTTTATTTTTATTTTATTTATTTAGTTGTTTAACCAGGAGTAGCACACTAAACTGAAAGCTTTTTTACAGGAGCGACCTGGGAGCACAGGGAAGTTAAGTGACTTACTCAGGGTCACACAGTATGCAAGTGGAAGCTGTGGGATTCAAACCCAGGTCTGGTCTGCTGGACGTCACCAGATTTGCAGCTCAAAGCCTTAAACCACTGTGCTATACTGCCTCTATATTGAAACATGTTAGACTCTTTCACCTTGTTAATGCCCTTAAGGTGTTTGAATGTTTCAATCATATCACATCTCTCCCTCCTTTGCTCTAGGATATACATATTGAGTTCAGTCAATCTGTCCTCATATGTTTTCAGATGCAGTCCCTGCACCATTTTGGTTGCCCTCCTCTGGACTGCCTCAATTTGGTTAATGTCCTTGTGAAGGTGTGGCCTGCAGTACTGCACACAGTACTCTAGATGAGGCCTAACCAGTGTCTTGTAAAAAGGGATTATTACCTCCCTCTTCCGACTTGTGATACCCCTATTAATACACCCCAACATCCCTCTAGCCTTACCTACTGCTTTAGAGGTCTGCTTGGATGATTTCAAGTCATCTGTGATGATGACGCCCAAGTCTCTTTCTTCCCTTGTGACTGCCAGCAAGTCCTCTCCCAGCCTATAGGTGACTGCAGGGTTTCTCTTCCCTATGTGCATGATCTTGCACTTCTTTGCGTTAAACCCCAGTTGCCACTCTTCCGACCATTTTGCTAGTTTATCCAGATCTCTTCTCATTCTGCCCACCCCATCTGGATCATCTACTCTGTTGCAGATCTTGGTGTCGTCAGCAAGCAGACAAACCTTACCCTCCAGTCCATCTGCAATGTCACTGATGATGATATTGAAGATGACTGGCCCCAGGACTGATCCCTGAGGTACCCCACTTGTGACTTGCATCTCTTCTGACTGTATACCATTTACCACCACTCTCTGTTTTCTGCCCATCAGCCAGTTTGCCACCCAGTTGACCAACATCTGACCCACCCCAAGTTACTTTTTAAAAGTAACTTACCCAGCACTGACAATATATACACAAGAAATCTCAAGTAGAGGTGTAAGAAGGGGTTAGGAAGCTAACATATACATGGAGTAGAATTAGAGAGGGACAGCCAGAGGATCATGCTAGGTAAGTAATCCACACCCTGGGTTATCGGCTATCATGGAAACAATTGCAGGACTCCTTGAAGGAACGTACGAATAACGTTTTGAAAGTGGACAGTTTTATGGGAATTGCTAACTTCAAGTTTTTTTGAAGTTTATTCCACAGTACTGTGAGTGCATGGCTTATAGCTGATTGACCAAAATGTGAATTAACTTTAGGGATAATAAGAGAGGTATATGTCAGGCTTCTCAAGGAGTACCTATCTGCAGCACAGACAGGGAGACACTCTGTCATATACTGTGGAAGTTTCTTAGTAATTGCTCTAAAAGTCCAAAAGGTCACGTTTTCTTGCCTTTTAAATTTGAGAGACAGCCAGCCTACCAAAGATTAGAGGGAGCAATGACGGGTGGAGTATGACGCTCCAGTGATAAATCTTATTGCCCAGTGATAAAGGGTAACAAGTTTGGATAATGCAGAGCTAGGACCTTGACCATAGAGGAAATCAGCATAATCCAACAGTGGGATAAAGGTGGTTTGGACTAACCTGGTTTTTGCATCCTGAGTGAGTAGGTGCTTAATTCGGTAAAAAAAAACAGGGGCCCAATTCCAAGACCAGTTACGCCAGTGTAAGCCAAGATATGCCAAACCCCTTGGTGTTTCTTGCGACTTACGCCAAGCGGTGTGCCAGCCAGATTCCAAGAGGCGTCGTGCACCATGTCGGCTGCAGGCTATGACAACTGTGGGATGCGCCACCCATTATGTTGCAGCCCACAGTGACATGGTGCAAGGGCGGCTTACGGTAGCAACTGCACCCTATTCTAAGAGGGCTGCTGCTGTAACCCACTAGCACAATTCTAGGAGCTGCACTATCGCAGCTAATTTAGAGCAGCCCAGAGCTGCTCTAAGGGACATCTGAAGGTGCCATCCTTCAGATGCCCGCTCCACAGTACCGCAGCGATGGTGCAGATGTGCCCCCGCAAGCATACCCTGCCCCACCCCGAATGTCAGGGACCCCCAGGGGTTCATTCTCCAGTGCGCCCCCCAGACTCCTGTGCCACCTGTCCTGCCCCCCATGCCCCCTGGTATTTGCAGTGGTGTTCCAGGGTGGGGGGCTGCCGGTACCGGGCTGCAACTTGCAACGTGCAGGGCTTCCACCCCATGCCCATGGTGGGAGCCTCTGTATGGTGTAGCCCGCATGTTGCAAGTGCCGGGACTCTGCCACTCTTGGAATATGGCACAGGGTTCCTGGCATAGCGGCGAATGTCGCAACTCGCATACGCTAGTGAGTTGTGACATTCGACTTGGAATCAGCCCCCAAGTCTCTGTTTAAGTTTTTTTGAAAGTTTCTCTATGTGGTCAGCGAAGGATAGTTTTTGGTCAATCCAGAACCCCAGGTATTGAAATTTAGCCATAAAGTCTAAGGATTTTCCTAGAAGCATAGTCATTTGAGGAACTAGTCCTAGGGTACAGGGATTGGGTGCGTTAAATACTGGTGAAAAAAACATAGCCTTAGTTTTTATGGCATTTAATAAAAGTTTTAGGTTCAGGAGGTTTAGCTGCAAATGACTGAAGTCTAGTTGGGGATCCTTACTGGCCAGTTCTGGGGTAGGCCTATCAATATAGAGAACCGTATCATCTGCAAATAGATTGATGTTAGTTGATTTGATACCTGAGTCGATGTTATTGATGTAAAGTGCGAAAAGTATAGACCCCAGGATGGAACCCTGCGGCATGCCTGTCTGAAGAAGTTTCAAGGGAGGAAGGTCCCTGTCAGCCTTAACCTGCTGGTATCTACCAGTAAGATAACTGGTGAACCATTTTAATGCCATGGAGTCCACACCAAAGTTTCTACAAGTGACCAGGAGCTGGTCATGATCCACCATATCAAATGCCTTACTCAGATCTAGAAATAAGGCACACACCTACTTTTTGGCATCTAAGGCATTCTGCCAGTCATTAGTTACCTTTGCAAGAGTGGATATTGTACTATGACATGGTCTGAATCCTGACTGTATGGGATTTAGTAGGTTGAAGGACTCCAGGTGTTTTCTAAGTTGAATGTTAACTAGTTTCTCGAGCAATTTAGAGAGGATCGGAAGCAGGGATATCAGTCTATAATTATTTAGGTCACTGGGGTTGCCCAACTTGAACAGCGGAATGACATGAGCAGTTTTCCAAATTGATGGAAGGACACCCTGTGCCAGAGACAAATTGAAAAGGTGGGTGATAGGGGCCACTAGAACAAGGTAGCTGAGTTTTAAGAAGAATGGATCAATCAGATCAGCACCCGTGCTCTTTCTAATGTCCAGTTCTAATAATAAGTCGCCCACTTGTTTCAGTGAGACAGGACAGAAGGTGAAGACTGCATTATGAACAGGGGCATCAGTAGCTGGACATGCTGTGTCCTGGGCACAAAGCTGAGTATGAAGGTTATTAGCAAGAGAGGAGTCAAACGCTAGCCCAGTGGTAGCAAAGTGGTTATTGGGAAGGTCAAGAATCGTCTATTTATTGGTTGTGGAGGAACAACCAGAAGAAATTTTAGCAGGGAGAGAGTTCGCAGAGGTGTGTCCCTCAATGTCCCTTAAGGTCTTCCAAAATTTAGCCTAACACTTGGTAGAGGAATCCAATTCAGTATGAAAGAATCTGGCTTTTTCTGCTCTGATAAGTTTCATTCAATGGTTGCTAGCTATCCTAAATGCTGCCCAAAAAGAGGGATGTTTGGTTTTCTGAGCTTAGCCGTGAACCAGGGGCTAATTTTTTTCTTTGAGTGAACTTTCACTAAGGGTGCATGCCCATTTATGATACCAAGGACAATGTTCTGGAAAGCCTCATAAGCCTCGTTCACAGTGAGGGCCAGGTGGAAATCTTGCCAGTGTGAATACTGAAAATCAGAGAGGAAAGCATGAGGGTCAAAGTTGCATCAACTTCTTTTAATGCTATATCTACAGGAGGAACTTGATTTGGGTATAGACCTGATGCAAGCTACAGAGCAGTGGTCACTGAGGTCATTAAAGAAGATGCCTGAGTGAGTAAAGAGGTACAATTTATTTATGCAAACCAAAAACTGGAGCACTCTCACCCATCTTCAAATACCACCAGGGTGCTTCAAGTAAATAATAGACTTTTATTAAGTAAAAAAATGACACATATCGCCTGATGCATTTCGGATAGAATATCCTTTCTCCTATCCTATCCTATTCATCCTATCCGAAATGCGTCAGGTAATATGTGTCATTTTTTTTACTTAATAAAAGTTTATTATTTACTTGAAGCACCCTGGTGTTATTTGAAGATGGGTAAGAGTGCTCCAGTTTTTGGTTTGCATCTGTGATTTGTTTTAACTGTACAGCATGATGTTTCCTTGTGCACACTTTTTGAGAAGAAAAGGTGCAGTTTACTCACTAGTATACGATCCATCAAACTACTGTTGGCTGGATTGTTCTTATTGGGATAGGTGGCTTCCATAATAAGCTGTGTAAGCCTGAAGGTGTTGTAGATATCTTTTACGTAGAAACATAGAATTTGATGGCAGATAAGGACCACTTGGCCCAACCAGTCTGCCCATTTCCCTACCTGATGGATAAGCTGCAGATTCTAGTTAATCAACAGCTGACTTCCTCCTACCCCCCCACTAGAATTGTCTTATGCCTGTCCCATGCATTCTTGAATTCTCCCACTGTTCCTGACTCCACAACCTCCTCAGGAAAGCTGTTCCATGCATCCACAACTCCTTCTGTGAAAAAATACTTTCTAACATTACCTCTGAGCCGTCCCCCCCCATCTTCAAATTGTAGCCACTTGTTCTTGCACATCTCTTCTTCTGAAAGATACTACCCTCTTGTACCTTGTTAATTCCCTTGAGATACTTGAAAGTTTCTATCATGTCCCCTCTCTCCCTCTTTTCCTCAAGGGTATACACATTAAGCTGCTTTAGTCTCTTTTTCTATGGCTTCTGGTGCAGACCCTTCACCCTTTTAGTTGCCCTCCTCTGGACTGCCTCAATCCTGTCTATGTCCTTGAGAGATGGGGTCTCCTGAACTGCATGCAGTACTCCAGGTGGGGTCTCACCAACTGTCTGTACAGAGGGATAACAACCTGTTGTTTTCTACTAGTGATGCCTCTCCCTATGCATCCCAGTATCCTTCCAGCCCTCCTTACTGCCTTCTCACATTGCTTGCCTATCTATGATCATTGGATATGACCACCTCCAGGTCCCTTTCCATTTTTGTTGTTGTTAGTCCCCCCCCCCCCATTGTGTACTCTTCTCCTGGTTTTTGTTTCCCAGGTGCATTACTTTGCACTTCTTTGCATTGAATCTAAGCTGCCATACATTTGACCATTTCTCCAACCTTGCCAAGTCCCTTCTCATCCTTTCCACCCCTCTTGTGTATCAGCCTGTTGCAGATCTTAGTATCATCTGCAAAGAGGCATACTTTTCCTTCCAGTCCCTCTGCAATGCCACTTAAAAAGACATTAAAGAGGACCTGTCCCAGTATTGAACCCTGCGGTACCCCACTAGTAACCCCCCTTTCTTCGGAGTGGAGTTTCTTTACTATTACCCTCTGTGTCCTGTTGTCCAGCCAATTTTTTACCCAGGCTACCACCATGGGACCCACTACCAGGCTACCTAACTTGTTCATTAATCTTTTGTGTGGGACTGTGTCAAATGCCTTGCTAAAGTCTAGGTAGACCATGTCCATAGCCCCTCCCTGGTCTACTACATTGGTCACCCAGTCAAAGAAATCTATGAGATTCATCGGACATGACCTTCCAGCTGTAAATCCATGCTGCCTTGGGTCCTGTGGCCCACTGGCTTCTAGGTACTCAAAAAGTTTTTCTTTCAGAAGTGATTCCATCATTTTCCCTACAACTGAAGTTAAACTAACAGGTCTGTAGTATCCTGCCTCTGCCCTGCTCCCACTTTTGTTAAGTGGAATCACATTTACCCTTCTCCAGTCCTCAGGTACCACTCCATCCTCCCATGATTTGTTAAAGAGAGTAGTCAGTGGTATTACAAGTTCTACCCTTAGTTCTTTTAGTATTCTTGGGTGAATCCCATCAGGCCCCATTGCTTTGTCCACCCTCAGTTTCAAGAGTTCTTTCAAAACCCTTTCTTCTGTGAATGGACTGGTATCGACCCCCCTATTTAGAGTTTCTCCCTTGTTTGGTTTAGGCACCTCCCCCTCCTCATCTGTTGTGAATACTGAACAGAAATATTCATTCAGTATCCCTGCTTTTTCACTGTCACCCTCTGCCCACATTCCCTCCCCTTTATTAAGTCTCTGTATCCCTCCCTTGGTCTTTCTTCGCTCCTAATTTACCTATAAAGGTTTTACCCCTTCTTAACAGAGTTGGCTATCTTTTCCTCAGTTTGTGCCTTTGCTATTCTGACTGCCTTCCTGACTCCTTCTGCTTTAACTGATAAAGTTCTCTGTCCTGCTCCTTCTGTGTTTCCTTATATTTCCTGAATGCTATCCTTTTCTCCTTAACCGTCCCTGCCACCTCTTTTGAGAACTATAGTGTTTTTTTCCTTCGTTTGTTTTATTGATTTGCTTCACACAAAGGCTTGTTGCCTCTGCGATGGCTGTTTTGATTATTCCCCATTGTTCCTCCACCCCTCCTTCTTGCCCATTTGCTAGTGCTTTTCTGAGGCATTCTCTCATTTTCCCAAAATCAGCCTTCTTAAAGTCCAATACTCTTGTTTTTGTATGGCTTGACTCTATGGCTGTGTTTATTGTGAACCACACTGTTTGGTGGTCACTTGTTCCCAGATGGCTACCCACTTCTAAATCTGAGATCCTTTCTCCTTTCCTATTTGAGAGTACCAGGTCTAAGATTGCTCCCTCCCGAGTAGGTTCCAATACTAGCTGTCTGAGGCATGCCCCCTGTAGGGCATCAAGAATGACCCTATTCTTGGATGTGCCTGCAGCAAAGGTACTCCAGTTAACATCTGGCATATTCAGGTCCCCAATCAACAATAGCTCTCCTTTTTCTGCCATTTTAAGGATGCCTTCTATCATTTTCTTGTCCATTTCCTCCCACTGAGATGGGGGTCTGTACACCACCCCCATGCAGATTGTGGTGCCATTTCCTGTCTCCATGGTGACCCCATAGTGACTCTTCAACTTCCTGTTTACTCTTTAGTTCTGTTGCTTTAATCCCTTCCCTTATATAGAGAGCTACTCCTCCTCCTCTTTTACCCACCCTGCCCCTCCTGTAGACTGTGTATCCTAGTATGTTGACATGCCAGTCATGGTTCTCTGTGTACCATGTTTCAGAGACTGCCACAATATCCAGGCATCCCTCTTCCATCAAGGGTACTAGTTCAGGGAGCTTATTGCACAGACTGCAGGCATTGGTACTCATCACCTTCCATTTATTTTTTATGGCCTTACCCCTTTTAGCCCCATCCCTGTCCTTACTGCCTTTTTTTGCATTTATCCCTGTCCTGCTCCCTACTGACTTCTCTACCTTGGTGTTTACCTCTCTAACTACTGTGTTTTGTGGGGGGAGGCTGGGATTTCCCTGCTCCTTTTCAGTGCCTTCCCCCTTAGCTAGTTTAAATTTTTGCCAATGAAGTATTTAAACCTGTCACCTAGTATCCTGGTTCCCCCCCCGGATGGATACAGACTATTGTACCAGTATAAGTCTGCATCCCTCCAGGTGGCTCTCCAGTCCCCAGTGAAGCCAAAACCCTGAGCTCCACACCAGTTTTGCAACCATTCATTGAATCCCATGGTGTGGAATACCCTAGCATCATCCTTGCCATAGATGGGCAGTACCTCCGAGAAGGTTACCGTACATGCTACTTGTCTAAGGCCCCTCCCCAACTCCACAAACTCCTTTTGCACTGCTCTGATCCCATTCACAGCCAGGTCATTTGTCCCTAGGTAGACAATGACATCCAGCTCCCTCCCTTGTGCAGCTGCTCTTGCGATCGTGAGGATTCGCTTCATGTCCCTCCGAGCCATGGCAGCAGACAGGCACCTTACCTCCCTATTCCCTTCCTCCCTTACTTCTACCCCTCTAATGACTGAGTCCTCCACCAGGAGTTGTTTCCTTCCCCTGTGGGGTCTCGTGCCACCCTCCTGTGGGTCTCCTTGTGGAGGTTCCCAGCATCCTTCTTGGTCTCCACTGCTGGTGCCTCCATAGAGGAACCAGTCTTTGCCAGAACAGTATATGAACTGTGGAGAGGTACAACTGGAGGGATGCACCTCTGTTCCACCACCCTCTCCCTCCCTGAGCTCACCTTGGTCCAACCATTCCTCTTTCTTGGCAACCTCTGAGGTAACGGTGGTGGCCCTGGTGGTCCCTGGGTAGGGGAAGAGGTTTCATAAATCCTAGCCAGGTCAGCTGGGAGATGGGCAACTTCCTCCCTCAGACCAGAGAGGTGCCTGAAAACAGGGCAGCATCGCAGCCTCCAGAATGTCTCCTGGAACACTGCTGCCCCACAGCCATTGCACTGCACCACTCTCATCTTGACTTATTTTGTGTCCCCTCTCCTGTTGCTTTGTATGCTTACTGTCTCCTCCCTCTAAGTAATTTTACACTTACTTTCCTACTGCCTATGTGCCCTTACAACTCTCGCCCTTCCTGTTCTGGGACAGCAACTTCCTGTAGTCTTCAGTAGTCTTCTTCTTCCGTGCTTGGATTCAGACCTCCAGCAGCCAGGGGGGAGAAAGAGTTATTTTTTAGGTTCCTTCAAGGTTGATGAAATGAATGTGTCTCAGTGATCTTTCCCTTCCTACTCCCAAGCAGGAAGTTCCTGTTGTCAGTCAAATCTAGTGGCTATAAAACTAGAACTGGCTTTGGGTGGGAGGGTGGAGGGATGGGAAGGTGGGCAAGTAGAAAAGAATCTGTAGTTCTAGACTGCTGTTTCTTGCTCTGAAAGAACTGGAAGGGGACAGGATCAGTTGTGTTCCAGGACAGTAGCTGCTGCTGTTGTTTTCACAGGGTTCTTGTGGATTTTACTTGGTAGGTTAGTTCTTTTCTTTCTTACTTCTAAGGGCCTAGCAGGGTATTGTTTTGGGGGATGCTGGATGTTTGTAAACTGATTTGGTGGCTGTAAGTGGGGCTCTTTTTGTGGATGTTTCACTGTGTAACAGGCTGCGCTGGTAGAGGCCTATTTCTTCTGATTTAAAACCTATTTAGTGGGATTTGCTTGGAGATGGTTATTTGAATTGGAGACCTATATCTGTTAATTTCAAGCCTATTTTGATGTGGTGTTAGTGAAGCTGATTAAATTGGAGACCTGTTTCCTTTGGCAGCAAACATATTTTGGGGGCTTTGACTTGAATTTTGATTCTTGTGCTGACTCCATTAGCTGTAAAGGTTAGTTCATAGTGGGGGGTGTTAATGGTCTGGCCAGGTCTCACTCAGCCAATTGACTGAGGCAGGGCTGAATCAGGTTGAGGTGCTTGCTGCTTTGTCTTCTCAGAAAGAACTGGAGGGACAGGATCAGTTGTGTTCCAGGACAGTAGCTGCTGCTGTTGTTTTCTACAGGGTTCTTGTGGATTTTACTTGGTAGGTTAGTTCTTTTCTTTTCTTACTTCTAAGGGGCTAGCAGGGTATTGTTTTGGGGATGCTGGATGTTTGTAAACTGATTTGGTGGCTGTAAGTGGGGTTCTTTTGTGGATGTTTCACTGTGTAACAGGCTGCGCTGGTAGAGGCCTATTTCTTCTGATTTAAAACCTATTTGGTGGGATTTGCTTGGGCCTGGTTCTTTGCTGCAGGGCTTGGAAGGGAGACACAGGGCTGATACACTCTCTTGTTAGGTGTCTGCCCAAGACCCGCCCTCCCCACCCTCCCTCCCAGAAGTCTGCAAATTTATAGGGGAACACCTGCCCTGCAATTGGAGGAAAAGGCTGCTGGTGCAGCTTATGTAGTTCTAGCCACTGGAGGTTGGATTTAAAGGCTGGGAGAGAGGAGCTTAGGGAGTTGTTCATTTCCCTTATAAGTTTAATGTGTTGTACTGCACCTAGTAACAGAGTTACTGGTGTACAGTGGAACTGTCTCTAAGATTAGTGGGTGACCTGATTAGGCAGTAGGGGTATCTTGGACTAGGGGGAATCTGGTGGCTCACCCAAGGAAACCTATTTGGAAGGGGATGGAACCACGCATCATTAGGCCCGGCATCTTTGGGAGGGTGGTGGGGTGCACAGGGTGTGGAGCAGCCATGATACTGGACTGGGCTTGGAAGTTTGGTGGTTGCCCAGTGTGCTACCAGCTAGCACAGCTTAGGGAGGAGGTTGCGGGGATGAGGAGAAAGCTGGGGGAAGGGGGGTGGTATGGTTGGGAAGGGGCTGGAAATCTCCCACAGGGTTGCACCAAGCACTGGGGGTGGGGGTATAGGGAAAGGAGTGCAGGAGAATACTCAGGGGTCACATAGGGACCCTGGCAGAGGGGGTCCATGGTATGGTTGGGAAGGGGCTGGAATCTCCCACAGGGTTGCACCAAGCACTGGGGGTGGGAGTATAGGAAAGGAGTGCAGGAGAATACTCAGGGTCACATAGGGACCCTGGCAGAGGGTCCAAGAGACACTACCAAGAAGCAGGCAGGTAACTGGGGACCCTCACAAAGGGGCGGAGGGACAACATTCTCAGGGAAGTAGGCAGATGGCCAGTGCTGGACAGAAGGAAGCAAGGCGGGAGGTGGATCAGACCTTATACTCAGTAACCGCTTCAATTCTCTTCTCTGCTCTGGATGAGGAGGTGATGTAGCCACGACAGAGGTGGTTAGAGACAGAAAGGGTGTGGGAGTGGGAGGCAGGAGGCAGGGGCCAGATAGCAGGAAGAACAGGGGGGGACCTGGAATGCAGGAGAATGGGAGGAGCAGTGAATCAGAGCAGGAGGGACAGGGGAAGAGGGGGAAAGCGCAAGGAGAAGGACCAGTTGGGAGGAAAGGTAAGAGGAGAAGGACCAGAAGCAAGTGAGAATTCAGTGAAGGGAGCTGAGGGTTTAGGCCAGGGAGCACGCATGCGAGCAAGGAGGAACTAAATGGAGACAGGAAGGAAGGGAGGATGAGCCAGGCTAGTTTAGCAGATGGGAGAAGGACCAGTTGCAGAGCAGTGAGGGAATTAGCAAGGTACAGAAGGATACTCAGGAGGAGGAGAGGCATAGGATTGGAGGAGGGAGTGGCCATGGTAAATAAGGAGGGTGGCATGTGGCACCCAGATGAGGGAGGAACAAGGAGCCAGCTGGGTGGAGGGCCAGTAGAAAGGATGAGGGACATGAAGGCGGGGATGGAGGAAAAGGAGGGTCAGAGTGCTCCTGCTGGGGATTCTATGATCAGGGGTATTAAATGGGATAGGGAGGGAGAAGCCTGGCCAGTTAGAACAAGATGCTTCCCTGGACTAACGGTGCACAGGGCTAAGCCGAGGTATATCAGCTGGCAAGGACTGAAGGTTCTCCAGACATACTGGTCCACCTGGGTACAAATGACATTGAGGGAAATAGCGAGCTAGAGATACAGGCAAGATTCAGGAGCTCACCAGGGTCTGTCATGACATAGGATGCACAGTTTCCTTCTCAGAAATCTGCAGTGCCAGGGATGAGTGGGGAACACAAAAGGAAAATTAAGGAGATAAACCAGTGGCTCAGGGAGTGGTGTGAGGCCAGAGGGTATGGGTTGATGGGGGATTGGGGGAGACCTGGGAGGATAGGGAGCTGTATGCTAGAGATGAGACTACATCTCAATTTGGAGGAGGGAATCCTTAAGTTGAAATAGAGGTTCATTGGTGAAAAGTGGGGTTTAAACTTGTGAAGGGGGTGGGATGGGAGAAAAGGCTGTCAAGGGGTGCCGATAAAGGAGGGACTCTGTCTCCACCCCTGGGGACCAGGAGGATTGCAGGAAAAGGCCAACTGGCAAAAGTGCAGACCAGGAGAAAACAGAATCCCCATGGGAAACGAGCAGGGAAATGGAACTATAGAAAGGTGGAAGAGTAGTCCTGCTAAATGCCAGGAGCTTGGCAATAAATGCCTGAGCTCCAGGCGATGTTAACTGAGGGAGCAGTGGATGTGGCAGCAGTCACTGAGACTTGGAGCCACTGCAAGACATGACTGGGACCTGAACCTGGAGGGTTACACTATGTTCAGGAAGGACAGGGGAGGAAGGGGAGGAGGGTAGCAATGATAGTCAAAACTGCATTGGCATAGGGGAGTAGAGGAGGCGGAGGGAACCGTGGAGGCGATTTGGGTCACCTTGATAACAAAGGGGCAAGAGGTAAAAATAGGGTGGTGTATAGACCCCTGCCCTAGCGGAGGCTGGAGGACAGTCTGGGGGCAGATGTTAGGAGACACTGCAGACTGGGCAGAGGAAAGGTGGTGGTGTTAGGGACTTAAACATGCCAGGAACAGACTGGGAGACTATGACATCCTCTGTGACCAGGAACAGAGGTTGTTGGATGTCTTTCAAGCGCATTCCTAACTCAGCAGGTGAGGAACCGACCAGGAGGCACAGGTACTGGATGTGGTCCTGGCAGACAGTGACCAGATTGGGGGCCTGGAGGTAAGGGACCCATTGGCGGGGAGTGACCATGCCACGGTCTGGTTCTGCCTGGACCTAGGAGGGAGAAGGCTGCACAAAGATGGAAGTAACCGACCTGGGGCGGATTTTAAGGAAATGGGAAGGATCCTTAAGGAGCATTTGGATGGGATTGGGTCAGACATGGACGCTGATAGTAGGTGGAAATCATCAGGAGAGGGGTGCAGGATGCTACCAGCACCTGTGCAAGAGTAAGACGAAAATGCGGTAGGGCCCAAAAACCCTGTTGGTGGACCAGGAAGGTCCGGGAGGTGGTGCGGGGAAAGAAAGCAGCCTATAAGAAATGCAAGTGCTCAGAGTGAAAGGAATCGAGGGAGACAAGCTGATGGTCAGAAGGGCCACTAGAGTGGTGAGGGCGGCTAAGGCAAGGAAGGAGCAGAACCTGGCCAGGAAATTAGGAGAGGAAAAAGGGTTCTTTAGATACATTGGGGAAAGACGAAGGGTGAAGGGCAGATTAGCAGGATTAAATCAGGAGAGATGGGCACAAGACCCGGGAGCAGGCTGAGGTACTAAATGAGTACTTCACTCTCAGTTTCACTAGGAAAATGGGGATGCTGCATCATACATGGGAGGAGACAGAGATAATGAGGAGGGGGACCCACCGTCGGCAGGTCTGGGGAGAGGGGGGGCATCACTGGCAGGTGGGGGGAGGGCTAAGCAGGGAGAAGAGGTACCAGAAGTGGAAATCACAGCAGAGAGAGAGTGAGGGAAGCCCTCAGCTCCCTTAAGGTGGAGAAAGCACCGGGGCTGGATAAATTACATCCTAGAGTGCTGAAGGAACTTGCAGATGTCCTGGTGAAACCCCTGGCAGAGCTTTTCACCATCTCTCTGAGGACAGGGTGGGTGCCCCAAGACTGGAAGGTGGTGCATGTAGTGCCTATCCACAAGGGGGGATCAAGGGAGCTGGCAGGGAACTACAGGCCTGTCAGCCTGACATCGGTGGTGGGCAAGGTGATGGAGGGCATTGTCAAGGAGAGGCTAGGGGGACCTGGATAAGTCAGGGTGCCTGGACGATAGACAGCATGGATTCATCCCGGGGAAATCGTGGTCAGACAAACCTGGTGGAGTTCTATGACTGGGTGACAAGTGCCTTGGACCTAGGTAGACCAGTGGATGTCCTCTTTCTAGACTTCAGCAAGGTATTTGACTCTGTTCTCACGTGGGCCTGTTGTATAAGCTAGGAGAAATGGGGTGGGAACCAGATGATCAGATGGATAGGCAATTGGCTCCAGGACCGGACCCAGAGGGTCGTAGTTGGTGGGATAGTCTCATCCCCAAGGAGGGTCATTAGTGGGGTCCACAGGGATCAGTCCTTGGGCCCCTTCTGTTCAACGCCTCACGTATCTGACATAAGGACAGGAATCAGGAGTGAGATGAGTCTCTTTGCAGATGACTCGAAACTGGGGCGGTGGTGGATGGGGAGGAGGGAGGGTGGCCTGCAGGGGACCTGAGGCTCTGGAAAGATGGTCTAGAAAGTGGAAGCTTAGGTTCAATGCAGGAAATGCAGAAGTACTCCACCTGGGGCCAGAAACCCAGGCCAAGTGTACACCCGGGGAAATACCACAAGTCTCAATGGCTGAGAGGGACCTGGGGTGGTGGTGGATGTCAAGATGAACAACTCTGAGACTTGGGAGGGCAGCAGCCAAGGCCAACAGGATGCTGGGATGCATCGCTGGGGATCACCTCCAGAAGGAGAGTGATACTCCCTCTGTATAACTGCTTGGGAGGCCACACCTGAGTATTGCATGCAGTTTTGGAGGCCACACTTAAAGAGGGACATTAACCTCCTGGAGAGGATCCAGAGGAGGGCAACCAAAATGATTTGGGGCTTGGGGGACAGGACCTATGAGGAGAGGCTTGAAGAGCTAAATATGTACACATTGGAAGAGAGAAGGGACCGGGGGATGATGAGGTCTTCAGGTACATGAAGAGGTAAATAGGGAGGAACAGTCAGGGTGCTTGAAGGAAGGAGGAAGGGCCACTAGAGGGCATGGGTGGAAGCTGGAGGGGAAGATTCAGGGAGAAGGAGGAGGTGCTACTTCACTGAGAGGGTGGTGGAGCCATGGAATGCACTACCTAGGGGCTGGTGGAGGCAGAGACAGTGGAGGGGTTCAAGAGGGGTGGGACAGGTACAGGAGAGGGTTCAGGAAGCAAAATCCAATGCAGCAAGAATATCCGGAACTGGGAAGGGAGAAGCCAGAGAAGGCGAGGGGGACAGCAAGGTCAGCACCCAGTGTGGGGGCTGACCAAACGAGCAGACACGAAAGACCGTTAGGCCTATTCTGCTGGCATTTTAGTATGTTAGTATGAAGCCAAAGTTCTCCTCTGTCAAAAACAGCAGGAAGCTGTAATTGGAACACCTGCTTTTGTACTCCTAAGCTGCTAAGCCACACCCCCAATTAGATTCACCCTCTGCTCTAACTCAGTAAATTAAGCTGATACAGCCCCCTTCCTCAGAGAAACACACAGTGACTTTCTTCTTTTTTTTTACTTAAATGAGACCCCTTTCTTCTAATAAAGTATCTGTTTGCTTAATCCAAACAGGTACTGACTCCTCCTGAGGTACAGTAGCAGTCACAGACACTGCCAGCTATTTCCCGAAATTACTGTGATATCTCCAAAAATATCTCATGCTTTCTCCATTTCCACAGTAGGGGCAGCAGAGAGAAACTCTTTAGAAATTTTGCGAAATATCTGGAAATAGCTGGCAATGCCTGTGGCTACTACTGTAGAAGTGATTTTATCAGTAAAAAACCTGTAGTTCTAGACTGCTGTTTCTTGCTCTGAACCAACATTCTCCTCTGTCAAAAACAGCAAGAAGCTGTAATTGGCGACACCTGCTTTTGTACTCCTAAACTGCTAAGCCACACCCCCGATTAGATTCACCCTCTGCTCTGACTCAGTAAATTAAGCTGATACAGCCCCTTCCTCAGAGAAACACACAGTGACTTTCTTCTTTTTTTTCACTTAAATGAGACCCCATTCTTCTAATAAAGTATATGTTTGCTTAATCCAACCAGGTACTGACTCCTGCTGAGGTAGAAGTGATTTATCAGTAAATAATCTGTAGTTCTAGACTGCTGTTTCTTGCTCTGAAACCAAAGTTCTTCTCTGTCAAAAACAGCAGCCTCTGGCATACTGGGAAGTTGAAGCATTTAAACCTATCACCTAGGATCCTGGTTCCCCACCCAGACAGATGCAGACCATTGCACCAGTATAGGCCTGCATCCATCCAGGTGGACCCCCAGTCTCCAGTGAAACCAAAACCCTGAGCTCCACACCAGTTTTTCAACCATTCATTGAATCCCATGGAGTGGAGTACCCTAGCCTCACCTATACCACAGACAGGCAGCATCTCCGAAAAAGTTACCTTGCATGCTACTTGTCTAAGGACCCTCCACAAACCTCTCCAGCACTGCTCTGATCCCATTCCCAGCTAGTCATTTGTCCCAAGGTGGACAATGGTGTCCAGCACCCTCCCCTATACAGCTGCTCCCACAATCCTGTGGATTTGCTTCTTGTCCCTCTCAGCCATGGCACTGGGCAGGCATCTTACCTCCCTCTCCCCTTCCTCCCCCAGTTCTACCCTACTAATGACTGAGTCTTCCACCAGGAATTGTTTCCTTCCCCTGTGGGGTCTAATGCTACCCTTCCCTGGGTCTCCTTTGTGGAGGTTCCCAGCATCCTCCTTGTTCTCCACTGCAGGTGTCTCCAGAGAAACTGAGCTCTGCCAGAACGGCATATGAATTATGGAGAGGTACAACTAGAGGGATGCACCTGTGATCCACCACCCTCACCCTCCCTGAGCCCACCGTGGTCCAGCTTCTCCTCTTTCTTGGCAACCTCTGAGGCAGCAGCAGGGCTCTGGTGGTCCCTGGCTGTGGGATGAAGTTTCCTGAATCCTCGCTAGGTCGGCCTGAAGATGTGCAAGCTCCTCCCTCAGACCAGAGAGGTGCCTGCAAATAGGGTAGCATTGCAGCCTCCAGAACATCTCCCATAAGACTGCCATCCACAGCCAGTGCATTGTACCACTTCCCACATGTATCTCCCCCTTCCTTTTTATTTTTGTTAGTGTGTGAGAGTGTGTGCATGTGTTTACCCCCCACGCAGTGTGCTGGGCTATTAAGGTTATGACAGGTGTATGTCATTTGCCCTTATTGGGGAAGTGATGTCAGTACCCCTGGTATAAAGGAAAAGATGCACTTGGGGCAGGCAGGGTGAGGGGCAGGGTGGGTGAGAAAAAGCACATGCCCTCCAGAAACAATCAGCTACAGCTCTGACGGACCACCTTAGTGAGTGTTTTCCTTCCTTTCAGCAAGACAACCTGCACAACAATTTAACAGAAAATATACCTTGCAAAAACCACTTTGAATCAGAGAAAAATATAGTAGTAATCTGTAAGAACAAAACAGTACCAACCTATAAGCACGCCCTGTAACAATTTAGGAGAAAATATACCCTGCAAAAAACAATTTCAATCAGAGAAGAAGCAGTAAACTGTAAAGCCTGTAAGCACAACACAGTAACAAAAACCTGTAGGCACAACCTGTAACAATTTAACAAAAAATATACCCTGCAAAGAAACAATTTGAATCAGAGAAAATAAAGCAGTAATCTATAAGCACAATATAGTAACAAACCTGTAGGCACACCCTGTAACAATTTAGCAGAAAATATACCCTGCAAAAAATTATTTGAATCAGAAAACAATAATGCAGTAATCTGTAAGCAAAAATCAGTAACAAAACCTGTAAGCACAAAGCAAAATAGTAACACAACATTAAATCTGCTTAGCCAAAAGAAGCCTTAAAGGAAAAATGCACCCTCATATCTTCTAAATTTTGTTTCCATGTCAACAGACTCTTTTCATGTAGCTGTTAAAGATGTATGCAACTGCTTCTGTCAGTTTTCACACTTCATAGTAGGCCCTGTTACTGTCCTGGGAGAGTCCATTTCATGATTGTTAAAATATCATTGTCCCTGAGAACTGCATTAGTATATGAGAACATGATGTCAGAGCAACCATTTATATCATGTAACTGTGTGTTGAAATAACAAATACCCTGCAAAAACTCTCTGGAAACTCATAAACCGAATAAAGTTTAAAGGGAATAAACCTGCATTATAACTCAGATTACTTGTAAAACTCATTGAAGGTAAATGTAGTATTTCACACCTTCTTGCAGCTTGCTTCTTTTAAGACAAATTACGCAGATAGGCATACTGGAAAGTTTAAAGGTTGATTACACATCATGTTCTCATATGCTAATGCAGCTCTCAGGGACAATGAGATTTCAACAGTCATGAAATGGACCCTCCTAGGACAGTAACGGGGCCTAGTATGAAGTGTGAAAACTGACAGAAGCAGTTGCATACATCTTTAACAGCTACATGAAAAGAGTGATCTGTTGACATGGAAACAAATAACATTTAGAAGAATTAAGGGTGTAGTTTTCCTTTGATATTTCTCCTTGCTCTGATAATGCTGCTCCTTGCTCTGTCCTTTCAAGCAAACCTAGAAGAAAAGAGCTCAGATGCAGCTAGGTGCTTTTTGTATTAAATTAAGGGCAGTTGTTTTTTTTGGAGGGGGGGTTAAGGACGCAGTTCCCAGTTGGTGACAGGGTGACATTACTTATCATATGTGTGGATACATACTTCATCAGTATGTGTATGTTCAAATAGACAACAAAAAAAGTATTTCATGTTAAATGACTACATGAAAGGATATGTGCAGTGTGATTACAAGATATTGTGCTTCACTTTGAAATCAATACTGTTACAAAGCAACATCAGATAACTATTTATCTCACACCAAATAAAAAACTGCTACCATTCCCCACACACACACACGCACAATCCATACCTGCTGGAAGGGGAGACACTATGGCAATGTGACAACCACTTGCATAACTGGAACAGGCTGTCTATATCTGTTCTGCAGTCTTGTTAATGTACCAGTAAGGAGTACTGTGCCTTTAAAATGCAATATGTACAGTAGGAAATTGTACTTTATAACCAGTGCCGTTGTTGCTTACATGGTGTTACTAGTATTTTAACAAGTGAATGCCTGAGCATTGTTGATGGGGGGGTGCAGGGTATATCGCCTGGTATGTGAAGGGGCACTGCTGAAACTGAAAACTACTGAACATACCTTCAGATGGGTATTAAAAGAACTACGAACTATAACGTGCTTTTAATCTGTGTTTGTTTTAGGGGGAAGTTACTATCCTTCAACATAATGGTTAAGTACACCCCTTTTCAATACCTATTTCTGGCGCTGAAGTGGAATCTTGCTCATGGTTTGTGTAGTTGTTACATTCCTTACTGTGATATGAATATTATATATTAAATAGCACTGTATGAATTGTTATGCAATTCTTTTGTTGTTGCAGTATTTTAGAGTACTTAAACAACAAGGTATGCTCACTGCTCACGATGATGTTCTGTTAATCACTCTAACAGTTTCCAACGGTAACAATATCATAAAGTTGTATTCTTAATCCATAGGTTGCCAGATGCATGAGCTGCCTGGGTTTCACATTCCAGTGCCACCAAGAACATGACCAGAGGATCGCAAACAACACAGCAATCTATATATTATTGTATTACTCTTGTACATGAACAAATGTAACTGTGACAGGGTAAACACCACACCGGGGAACAAGGGGTTAACCCCTAGGATGAAACTGAGGAAGTGTAGAGACTGCAACAGGCAAAGTGGGGGATGCCTCCACAGGTGTGGCCAATTAAAGAGAGACTTAAAAAAAGGCAGGGGAATTCAGCAAAAGAGAGAGAGAGAGAGAGAAAGAAAGAAAGAAAGAAAGAAAGAAAGAAAGAAGCTAAGAAGCTGCTGTCCTGTGAGAGAGGCACCAGAGCTGAAACCGAAGATAAAGTTTTAAGTTATGCAGAGAGCTGAAATCTGCTTCTGAGAACCAAAGCATATTTGGAGCACAGGATTCTGAAGTCAAGGACTGGTTTAGCCAGTTGAGCCAATACCAGTGAGTAGAATCTACTGCTGAGAACTGCCTGAAGACGAGGCTAAAAGGGGAAACTGTTTGTGCCTCATTTAAGACTGTATTTTGAACAAACTGCTGGCCCACATAAGTGGTGCAAAGATTCCTTTGTCAAGTCAGACTGAAAGAACTGTTTTATGTTAATTTTTATGTTACCAGACCAGGCTGGGGAAGTTGAACTGACTGATTATGATTTTCTAGAGTAACACTTCACATTTGAAGCAATAAAAGTACATTTTGTTCTGTGAATCTGAAACACAGTGTGTTGCCTTTCCATATACCATAGGCCAGCTTGTCACATTAACATTCTTCACAAATAGCTGTATTTCACTAAATAACTGTAAGTACTGTCATTAACCAGTAAGGCATGACCAGGGGTTAATGACCTGTTACATACCTTGTAGGAGTGCAGTCTTGCAGGACGTATAGCGGAGTGCCACATGTCCCAAGGGGGTGATTAACTGACCATTAACATAACCCCTGTGAGTGCTTTATTAATATTATAATAATAGTTTTTAAACAGTGTATAAGCAGCAGTACTAGATAAGCAGAAAGTGACTGTCATAATCTTTTTTTTTTTTTTTTTTCCTTATTGTGCAGGTAGTCCTCCGATTTTCAGATCAGTATTGTTTTGTAGTTCCACTACCTAGCTTTTTTTATATTTCTTGAAAATTCTGTCTATGCTTTAAATTCACAGAAAATATGCCCTCCTACAGTATGTGTTTACTGCTCCCAGCACGTCTCTTCACATCGACTGTACACTTCCGTTTAAGGCCCTGTCCACACTACCCCTCTGTAACATTACAGAGTGCCCAAACCATTACCGAAATGGTTTGCGTTTACACCTGTAACGTTACAGAAGGCGTTTTCGTAGCCATTGTTGAAACAACACATGAGGCGGTTTCAACAACGGTTTTGAAACCGGTTACACCTCGGTAACGTTACTGGGCGTAGTGTGGACGCGTGGCACCAGTCCTCTAGTGCAGCACGAGCTGCATTGTGGGATCGGGTGCCATGGTAACTGTTGCCCGGCTCCTGAAGTGTGGACTGGCGGTGCCGGTCCTGTAACGGACGCCACGGCAGTGTGGACACACTGCACCGCTCCCCGGTTGTAACAGTTTCTATCTGTTACGGGGTCTGAGTGGTGCAGTGTGGATGGGGCCTTAGAGTGGTGGATGCGTGTTCATGAGAGCAGTGAGTCGGGATTAGCACAGCATCTCATTCACATGCTGAGTCAAATGGTTATTTGTTTTACTTTTCCTGCAGTCATAATCTGAGGAATTGCACCGTATTTACCTGCTGCAGTGATCATTAGAGCTGCAGTACTAGATGAAGGGGGGAATCAGATCTGCTGCAACATTTTGTTCCCTATGCTCCATTGAGCATTTACCTTTCTTGTTTTCACTGTACTATCACCCCATAATGTGCTCCATTTTTCTTTGTTTTTGTTTACATTTCTCCCACCTGTCATGTGGAATTGGAACCCTCTGCTGTTGACCACACATGCGCATGACACATCAGTGTCTTGTGAATGCACACAACTCGCAGGAAGCTGAAGGACTGGAACATAAAACTGCGAATCATTCGCATGCGTGGTCAGCAGAAGAGGGCTCCAATTCAATATGGCGGGTGGGAGATATGTCAACAAACACACAGCAAAACAGAACAAATTACAGAGCGATAGTACAGCAAAAACAAGAAAGAGTATCAAGTAAGTGCTCAACGGAGCACAAGGAACAAAATGTTGCAAACAATTTGTTTTTTTTTTCTAGTACTGCTGCTTTAAACCTTGTTCAGCATATGATCATGCACTACATGTATATTACTAAAATATATCACTGACACAATGTTTACAGCCAATCAGAAAGCTGTATTTCTGAGCCCTTTTTACAAATATGAGTATTTGCTGATGTGTTTACCATCATGGCTACATTACTATGTTTGACAATTCCATGCCATTGTGTTGTCATGTTAACATACATGTGTTAAACTACTCCTGGCAGTACTATATCTGCTATTTATAACTTAACTTTAAATATATTTCATGAGGACTGAATTATAATATTGCTGTTATGCACAGCAGTACATCTGTTAAGTTGCCCACTCTTTAAAAAAAAAAAAAAAAAAAAAAAAAAGCCAAGGAACCATCCCAATTCATCCATGCACTTATAATATTACTATGTGTATGTTCTCATTCATTGACTCTAGCTTGCTAGTCTGTGCGAGTCGGCCTGGGTATCCTTCCTATCGATTTGCATGTCATATCTGACATGACTGAGGAGTTAGGAGGATGCCCTTACCTCCCTGAGCATGTCTTATGGGCAGACTGGATGGGCCTAGCGGTCCTTATCTGCTGACAATTTCTAGGTTTCTATGTTTTTTATAGTCGCGTAATTCAAATTCATAATACTGTTAGATTTCCCATAATATCTTTTTCATTTTATTCTTAGTGTTTGACAATCCATTGTTTATGAACATATTCATAAACAATATCCACCGTGAATATATTTACTGATACTAGTTCTATTAATACAGTGTCTGTATTCAACAGTTGTATACAAAAATAATCACTGTACTTAAAGAGACACTGTCAACCCCCTTAGGCTTCAAAGTCTCATTAGGTTAAAAAACATATTTTATGATTGTTCACATTCTATGGAGATTGTTAATCCAGCTGGTAGTTTGATTCGGATCCTGTTTTTCTTTTAAAAAGTGAAAAACTGAGTGCCCGCCTTGCTGGTGTTACCACACCAAAATATGTATTTACATTTTGTGACAGACTCCCATTGCATCTTTACTGGACTCAGGAACACCCCCAACACAATCTAGCCGTGGGAATAGAGGAGACTATGATATCATGAGTGGCTGCACTGTTTGAGGGTATTTCTGATGTTCAGAAAGTATGCAATAAGAATAATTTAATGATTTGAAGCAAACAAGGCTGGGTATAGTTATTCATTACCATGCATTTTAGTTCTAATAAGCAAAGAGGCAGATAAAACAAGCATTTGTCCATGCCGAATGTTTGCTTGCTGGTATTAGCATTGCAAATGCAGGAGTTGGACAGATGCAGAGTAGGAATGGCGGTGAAGTATTGAACTTCACGCCAACCCCACCTCCACGCTGCAGAGATGGACAGGCATTGGGTTATGTGTTTGGGTTGTCGTCCATAACGTTCATACCATTTCACCTCACCCTATCCTGCAGACACTGACAAGTGTTGAGATGTGCCTTGGGGTGTTCGGCTTTGCAGTCACCTCATTCCATAAGGACATATGCTGAAATGGGTGCAGTACAGGAGAATGGGGTGAACTCTGGGGCTGAAGAGTCCAAGGCACACCTTGATGCCTGTCACTGGCTGCATGGTGGGGGGGGGTGGAATGGCATGAGCATTACAGTCAGCAATCCAAAGGCACACCCCTGATGCCTGTCAGTCTGCACAGGGTAGGCCGTTATGGTTAGAAACCCTAACACCCCGGGCATTTGTTGGTATTTGCACTACAAATTTTCAACATGGCCTTTTTGTGACCCCCACCTCATGAAAGCATTTGGGATCTCTTCTCATGAACAGTGGCACTGTGATTTTTGCCAATGTGTCCCGAACTTTGAGTTTCCACAGTGACCTTGCCATTGTGCACCAGATGTACGAAAACACAGATCAGGCCAGATGTAAAGAATGACAGCTGTAGCATTCATAGGGAGGTGTGTAGAGATGGCAATGTTAAATATTAAAATACTCCAAACCTCAAGCGTGCGTGGAAACTATAGCGTACCGCGCACAGTCATTTATGAGAATTATTTCACCAAATTTTCAACATAGGCATTTTGTGACCTCTGCTCATGAACACTGTCACTATGATTTTCTTAATCTGTCCTGAACATTGATTTCCCACAGCGACTGTGCTATTCTGAGCCAGATGAGTAAACACATATTTTGGGCAGGATGTGAAAAATGACAGCTGTGCTGTTTTATAAGGAGGTCTGAAAAAATGCCAATGTTGAAAATCTGGAGTGAAAATACTACAAATTTGCGAAGTTATGAGGGTGCGTGGAAACTGCACAACGCACGCTTGTAACATAGTCGTTTTATGGACTTCCGTCACCAAATTTTCAACATAGGCATTTTAGGACCTCTGCTCATGAACACTGTCACTGTGATTTTCTTAATGTGACCGCGCTATTCTATTCAACAAAAACTAACTAAATAAATTCTGCGCCGGAAGTGCAAAAACACATTTCTGCCAGGATGTGTAAAATGACTGCTGTACTGTTCATAAGTTGGTGTGGAAAAATGCCACTGTTGAAAATCTGGAGTGTAAATATTGCAAATTCGCAAAGTTAAGAGCGTGCATGGCAACTGTGCAATGCACGCTCATAAAACAGTCATTTGTTTGGATTTTCTTCACCAAATTTGTAACATAGGCTTTTTGAGAGACTACCTCATGAGCAGTGGCACTGTCATTTTGTTAATCGGTCCCGAAAGGTGATACCACGCAGCGACCGAATGACGCCATGACAGTGACTGAATTCATGATGAGGGGTCCCAATAACCCCATGTTCAAAATTTGGTGCCAAAATTTCCAAAAATGCCTGAGATATGCACCAAAGTTGAGAAAACCCTATTTATGCCATTATACAGCTTACTGGCATTTCTTCAGTTCGCGGTCAGCTTTGAAGAGTGAAGACGTGTTCCCGGTCCACCGCAGATTATTGCGCCAGGCTCCAGAGGTAAGTATGGGGTGAGGGGAGGTGTGGGTAGGTAGAGTACACAGAGGATGGGCACGGGTTGGGGGAGGGGCTCCGGAGACTTCACGGGACCGTTTTCTTGTTTACAGGTTAAAAAAAGGACAATGCGAATTGATTTTTCTTTTACAGGTGTGTTGGCACACTGGGTAGGCTCCCAGTGTGCCACCGGTATTTGTGAGGGGACCACATGATGGATTGGGGCCCCCACTGGCACAGAACGATGGGCGCAGGATGCTGAGGGGATTGGACACCCCTCGCATAGTAAAAGATGACTGTGGGGCCATCATGCTGACAGGGATTGGGCTCCCCGCGAAAGAAAGACTGTTTTGGATGGGGCGCATGATGCCGAGGGGGATTGGGCACCCCCTCAGCACACAACAAATGGGGGGGGACTTTATGCCAGCGGGGAGCGGACTCCCCTGTCGGCAAATGAACTGGGTCGGAGGCATGCCGATAGGGGGATTAGCCACCCCCATCGGCTTTCATGGGGCTGTGAATTGGCGGCAAGCGCATGTTTACAAAAAAATGTTACACTAGGCAAGGTACCGCCCTGCAATGACAGGTCGCTCCCTCATTGCAGCGGAATGGCTGATGCTGCAATGATGAGGCGGCCCCTCATTGCAGCAGCAAAATCGTTTTAACTTGGTGGCACTTTTGGAAACCAAAGTGATCAGCACAGTGTGCCTGCATTGGTCCACCAGTGCCAAACCCCCAAATGCAGTGCTGCTGTTGGCTGCCACAGTACCGCACCTCCACAACCCTCTTCTCTCCTAAGCTGACGCGTAATGTTTCTTGCGCATGCACAAGCAAACATAAAAAACAGCAATATCAATTAATTTTAGAGAAAGCAAGCAATCATAAAGTGCAGTGGTTTACCTAAAACTAATATTTTTTTTTAACTTATTTTTCTTTATATTCCTTCCCTAAGCGGCACGGATCCCCGCAATCTCCGGCCGCCGGCACCCGCACCCCCGGGCCCGGTCTGGCAGCCCCATGGAGCCGGCCATTATCGCTCATGCACTCTATGGCAGGATCCTCTCGGGAGCTGGGGGGCCCCGGTGTGGCCATCAGCCGCCGAGATCGGTGCTCCACCATGTTTTTCTTTTTTTTTAAACTTTCTTTATTTGTTATTTTTTCAATTCTTTTAGAATCACATAAAATAGACAATAGACAAACATTACATTACACAGAGCTAATGTCTCAACATTCATTTCAAAGGCATTTCATTATTTATGCTTTCTATTTTTGAATTGATGTGATTTAGATTTTAGGGTAGACAGATCAAGAAGCTCACCTTAGTTCTTACCAAAATGTAACCCCCAAGACACCTCCCAGTTATAGGTTATCTTAAATCCGGGATCTGCTCTATATCCTTTTGCTTTTCATTTATCAGTTGAGGAGTAGCATCAGTTTATTAATTATTCCCTATAATTTTCTAGGGAACCAGGTAAGTTCTTGTTCTGTAAACTCTCAGTTTTGCATTTAACTTGAATTTAATTAGGGAATAAAGTCGGGTCTGGTTCCTTCCATAATAAAACCCACCGTCTCCACAGAATCTCGAAGCCAGGTACATTTTTGTTTGCCGAAGCCGTTAGTGCTTCCATTCTGTAAATATTTATCATGCACTCCTGCCACATTGTGAGGGTAATTGCTTTTTGGGATAACCAATTACTTGTTATTACTTTTTGGGCGGCTAGGAAGGAGATCTTCAGGAACCTTATTGTCTGGGTATCCCTGAGTTCTTCAGGGAGTTCCAGGAAGAAAAAACAGAGAGGGGAAATTCTCAGGTTAGGGTCCACTATGTTTTGCATGGCCTCTTGCAGGTTTCGGAAAAGGGGCAAGAACTGGGCAACTCCACATTATATGCACCAATGTTGCTGGTTTGTGGCCACATTTCCTCCAACACTCTGACACATTAGGGTGCTTATATTTCATTTGGATTATTGGAGTACGGAAGTATCTGACAAATACCTTCCATGAAAATTCCCTCCAGCTTCCTGCCGAGAGGCCCCAATGGACTCTGGACTGTGACCAAGCCCAAAATTCCTCCAGAGATCTGTGTTCCCAGATCTCATTCCCATGCCTTCCTTACAGTAGTGGTAGTATCCCCTTTCCAGGCAAGTAGCGCTTGATATATTTTGGAAATTATATGAGAACTCACTGGTCTGCCCTCTATTGCTTTCCTAAATACCTCTGCTATTTGTGGAATATGTGGCCCCCCTACAATGGAATGCGTCTGCAGATCACTGATATAATTCCTAATTTGAAAGTATCTAAACCTGTCTTTCCAGGGTATCCCATATCTATTAACTAAAGTGTAACCCCCCTGCAAATGGGGGTTCCCAAAAAACTTCCAGGAACTTGCTTGAATGCTCCAAGCCTGAATGGTGTTTGGCGTTTAAGCCATTTATCAGTGAGTGTTTTTAGAGCCTCTGGTACTGTCTCTTTAAGAGCTGTCTTCTTGCAGACATAATTAGTTTATATGGGGGGACTGTGTGTTTCTCTGTTTGAGTACCACTCGAACTGCTGCCAATTCACTCCATTTTTGCAGTCACTAGGAGTACAAAGGGAACCTATCTGAAAGATGTAACTGTTTGCCAGAAATCATTTAGAGTAATAATGAAATTACAGTTTGTCTAACCTGCTTTCTTTGCAGTCAGCACTGTGTCTGCCTAGTTCCCCATTCTGGTTTTGAACTGCTGAACTGGACCAATCAGTGTGGGGTAAGCTAGCTCTAAAATGGTGCCTTGGACGAATCAGAACTTGGACTCATAATCTGAGCCAGCCACAAGAGGATTGTAGGGGCAGTGACTCTGGGAGATGTAGTTTAGACTTGGCCTTTTTGGACCAACAGCAGCAGTCTATTGTGAGTGACAGCCAATCCAGTCAAGAACTGGGAGGAACTCAAAGGAAGTGCCCGGTTTTGTCTGTTGGAGTTTCAGTTAAGCTCTGGCAGTGAAGGGGAAAGGAACCCTGTGCTCCTTCAGTGCACAGTTTTAGTCAAAAAACATGTGTAAGGTCCAGAGTTCCGGTCTACAGCTTGTGTAACTGCTTGTTAGGACTGAATCCATCCTGTGAAGAGAATCAAAGGATATCTGAAGAGTAGAAACCAGGCTCACCCTGTAGAAGACTGGAGGAATTGCGGAATTGCACTCGGTCTGTCAGGAACTGAATTTGCTGTGTTGTTCTCCGGGTATTGTGCAGTAATTGCGATTGGGATACAGATGCAGCCTGCCTGGTATAGTGCTTTCTTTTGCCATATAAATGTGTGAAGAGGTTTGTGTACCTCAAGTGAATCCTGCTGCCATTACGTGACTTTTGCCTGTGACTGTTTACCATATAAATGTGGAGGAGTCTCTTGGAGCTCAAGAGTAGCCCTGCTGACATTGAAGGACCCTATCTTGTTTGGAGGTCGTGAGTACTAATTCAGGGTCGCTCCCTGTTGAATTGCTACATTAAATCCAAATGGAATTACTGTACTGCTGACTGTTTAATTTTCCTTTTCTCTGTGTGAAAGGGCCCCTACCAGCTGCCACGGTTTGGACTAGCCACTAGGGCTTGGGTACCCAGGGACAGTAACTGATAGGGATAGGCCTGTGCACAGAGCCATAGGTAGATGAGTAGAGTGATAAGCTAATTAACCTGATTTCCCCCTGTCCTTGTTATATCCCCCTAAATAAATCAGAGCTGCTTGTTTCAGCAAAGTTATACTGCCTGAGGTATTTGTCTATGTTAAAGTACTGTACTGTGATTGTTGCACTGTATCTTATTTCACAGGAGGTCCCAGTGCGGGAACCAGTCCTGGGGTAAGTGTATACTGTGAAGGTAATTCTGATATATTGTGTGGGCCACTAGTGGGAAGAAAGGGGGTTGCAGTGTCCCAGAGGGCTGTGACCAAGTAAGTTTAACTATTGCAAACCCTGACCTCTGGGTGGAGGCACCCGCCATTGGATCCAGGCCCCTCAACCTGTTAGTGGCAAATCAGGCAGGGGTAGTAGCCCCTGTGATAGCGCCATCTAGGGGTTACAAAAGTTTCAAAAGATACAATCCTCTCTCCCTCTAAAAATTGCCACACCAGGTGTAAGCCCCTTTCCTCCCATCTTCTGAATCCCGCATCCCATTTAGAGGGTAAAAAGGAGTCTAAATATGGTACCGAAGACAAAAGTTCCCTCCATCTTCTCGCCCCCTTATCTCTCAGGATTCCGTGCCAGATATTCAGTGTGAGAGCTGTATAGGGATTACCCTTTATCCTGATTTTGGATTTTTCCCTCTGTCCTAACAGTGCTTCTTTTAAGTTTTTATAAGGAACCCCGTCCTTTAATTCCAAAGTTTTCCACTTGACTGAGTAGGCCTGATCCAGCCAGTACATAACGGTTCTCAACTGTGCAGCTTGATAGTATATTTTGAAATTTGGTAGTGAAAGGCCCCCTTCTTTCTTAGGAATTTGAAGTGCCGCTAGACGAACCCTAGGTTTTTGGGACCCCCAAATAAATCGTGAGATTCCTCTGTTAAGTGCTCCAAAATACGTATTTGGGATATGAGTAGGAATTGACTGCATCAAGTATAGGAGCCTTGGGAGAACTACCATCTTAATTGCCTCCACACTCTGAATCAGGAGGATGAGAATGGGGGCCCACCGCTCCAGCTCTAATTTAATACTATTTAGAATTGGCATGAAATTAAGTGCGAATAACTGATCCTCCTGAAGGCTCAGCTGAACCCCCAGATATTTTATATGTGTTAAATCCCACTTAAATGGGAACCCTCCGAAGGCACATAATGGGAGCATAAAACCTCTGTTTTAGACTTGCTTATTTTATATCCGGCTAAGTTGCTGAATTCCGTCAGCTGTGCCCACAAATGCTCTAGTGATTGCTCTGGGTCTTTAAGATATACTAGCAGGTCATCCGCATATAGAGCCAACTTATGCGTCTCTCCTCCCAGATCCCATCCCTGAATTTGCTCCTCTTGTCTTAACGCTTGTGCCAGAGGCTCAAGATAAAGGGCAAAGAGGAGAGGGGAGAGTGGGCACCCCTGCCTGGTGCCTCGGAACAAGGTTATCGGAGTAGAAATTCCGCCATTTATCTTTATCTTTATATAAGCCTTGAGGCATGTGTATATGTTATTTATAATTTTAATAAAAGCTTCCAAGAATCCTAGCACTTTCAGGGAGAGGGTCAGAAATTTCCATGCCACCCGGTCGGACGCCTTCTCAGCATCCAAGCTTAGTATCATACTGGGCGTCCCGACCGGGTGGCATGATGTATTATAAGCACCGATCTTTTAATGTTATCCTGTGTCTGCCTGCCTAGGACAAACCCTGTTTGATCATAATTTATGAGTTTAGGTAATACTACCTCTAGGCGTTTTGCCAGGATAGATGCATATAATTTATAGTCAATGTTCAATACCGAAATTGGCCGGAAGGAACTGCATTGCGTGATATCTTTCCCCAGTTTGGGGACACTCAAAATAATTGCATAATTCCAAGAAACCGGAAGCCTCTCCCCCAACTGCACCTCCCTGCATGTTTCCAAGAGCGGGCCCTCAATCTCTTTTACAAAGAATTTAAAAAATTCAGGAGTATATCCGTCAGGGCCAGGCGAGTTTTTTGGTTTTAATTTCTTGATCGCAGCTGCCAATTCTCGGGGTGTTATGTGTGCGTCAAGGGAGTCTTTGACTTCCTGAGATAATTTTGGTAATTTTAACTTGGCTAAGTAGGATTCTATTTGTGCACTATCTGGTGAGTGATCTGATGCATATAAATTCGCGTAGAAATCCTTAAAGCCCGCCAGAATTTTTTCCAGAGTTTTTATTAGGCATCCGGTCTTTGGATCTCGAATCTGCGTAATCGTAGACTGAGCAGTTTGCCGTCTCAGGCGGTGAGCCAAGAGGCGGGAAGCCCTAGGTCCCAAGTCATAGTACCGCTGGAGCAAACATTGTAGAGCCTGCTCTGTCTTTACATCTATCAATTTTTGGATCTGTTGCTTAAGGGTTCGAATATCCGGTATCGCAGAGCAATCTCCCCTAGCCTGTCGATCCTGCAGATCTTGCAATTGTTTTTGGAGTGTGTTCATCTGTTTGTTTTGCTGTCGCTTTAAATGGGCTGCATACTTAATGCAGTCCCCTCTGAACACTCTTTTCACCGTATCCCATAACAAAGTGCCAGAAACCTCCGGGATATATTTTCTCGCTGGATTTGCGCTATCCTGACTTTAGCCATTTCTGTGAATTCCTTTAAATTCAGCAGATAGTTATTAAACCTCCATAAGGATTGCCCCTTTTTTTTTACTCTCCCATCTAGTTTTAACATCAGTTGCGCATGATCAGAGAGTACTGATGGTATATGTTTACATTCTATGATCTGGTTTTGATGTTCTCCTGATATCAGCATATAGTCGATCCGGGCAAAAGAGCCATGAGGAAATGAGTAATGTGTATATTCTTGTTTATGTTTGTTTTGTCTCCTCCAGGCATCAACCCAGAAAGCCCCCTTTAAGTATTTCTTAACAAATTTGCTGGATGAGTTTAGTCGAAATGTTTTGGATTTAGAGGTGTCCCTTTGCTCCCATATCTGGTTCAGATCCCCACCCACTATCAGGATCCCTCTCTGCAGCTCGGAGATTTTTGCAGTAGGAATTAAAGATCTCCTCCATTAGAACCGAGGCGGGGCATACAGGAAACCAGTGTAATGGGTGTGCCCTCCAGCTCTCCTGAAAGCACCGCCAAACGGCCCTCAGGATCTATGTAACTGGCTGTTTTCTGGAATTGAGTTCCCCTGGAAACCAAAATTGCAGAGCCTCTCCTCTTTCCCCCCTTAAAGGAGGCAGCAACCACCCCGTCGTAACCAAACTTCCCCAGCTTCTGATGCTCAGATTTACTTAAATGTGTCTCCTGAAGCAGAACAAATGTGGGGCTCTGTTTTTTAATAGTGATCATTACCTTCTATCTTTTTATTGGGTTGTTCAGTCCGTTTAACATTATGAGAAATGATTTTAATTGCTGTACTATCCGCCATTTTGAGATTAAGTATCTTGCTTCCTTATGCATGTCTCCTCCAGCTGTTCTCCTACTTATTTTCCTTCTTCTACCCCCTCTCTCCCCCGGTATCCCCCCCCCCCCGCATCCTCCTCAAGTAAAATTAGTTTGAACTTTCCCTTTTGTCTCCTTAGTAAGTTTTGCCAATGAAGGTATTTAATTAGTAGACTAACTTTTAGCTCCTCAACCACACACAAAACACATAAAGTTACCCAACTCAACCAACCAAGAGAACTATTTACAGAATGACTTCCAAGGCAGGGGAACAACAGGTATTGTTCCCTGTGTGTTCGAGCAAACCTTACTCGAACTGGAGGAGAAGGAACCTCCATTGGGGCTCATTCCTCCTGGACCTCAGAGCAAACAGGTCCTTGCCAGATGTTGTGGCTCATCGTCTCCTTTAGTAACTGTGGCAATAACCAGAATATATATAATACAAGAAACCCCAGAGTAGCCACTCCAGTGCCCAGCATAAGCACTTCGAGGCTGAGTCCCCCCGTCGCTTCTGTCTGTGCTCCTTTCTGTGACCCTGTCTTCCCAACACCCTCGGGATCTCAATTACAAAATTATATTGTTTTGAAGCCCTACGTGACATACCATAACATCACTTTTCCGTAACATCATTAATTTCTCCTAGCTTCTAGTGTGCATAGTACAGCCCAGATTTTTATTGATTCCGGGTTACTACCGAGCCCCGCCCCCCCCAGACGCATCCTCACCTGCATTAGAATTTGCAGCAATTCCCAGGGTTCCTTTATTTTTTATTTTTTTTTTTTTTTTTTTAAGCACTTATCCATGGCCCGATTGCTGTTGCAATGCTTGGTTTTGTAAGCACCATCCCTCAGATATTCAGCTCCCCCCCCATTTCCCATGGCAACCCCTGGGATAGAGAGAGATTCCTCTGCGACTCCTTCTCTGTTTAGTCTCAATGCTTATATAAATATGTCAGGGGGGCCCTTTTCCCCAGAGGGATCTCCTGCATCTCCAATGCAGGCAGGACCAGTTTGAGGCTACACGAGCCCAGGTTCCCCCTCGCGATCCGTCTGAGAACTCTGGACCCCCCTGATACCAGGTTATGTACAGGGCAATACTACTGCATATAACCATCTCTAAGCGACGCTGTCCCACTGTAAATATATCTCTGACCTTTTATTTTATTAGGTCCCCCTTCCCCCGACCCTTACCGTTAACGTCCCTTCACACTATTCACAGTCCCGGGTGATGGTAATTTTGGGGATAAAGTCCAGCGCCTCCAGGCACAAGCAGGAGAAATGACAGAAACTGTAGGGGGGATAAAATCCTCCCAATACCCTCTTAGGTCTCGTTCATTTAAGTTTAGCTTTCATGTGTCTTCATTCGCAGTTCTTTCCGCTTGTGATTCCTCTGATGCTGAAGGATGTGTAAGTTTGTGTAACATAGACTTAATGTCCTGGAGAGTGTTGACTGCTGCATTTTTTCCCTGCTTGATTGGGGTTCCGGTGTCGAGTCGAGCGCCAGGAATTTTGTACTGTGCCTGGTTGTTCCCTGCGACGCATGGCCTCCACAACCTCATGCCCCTTAATTTTCAATGCTTGGATTGCTTCATCTGCCGAGTGATAGGTCTCCGTTCCTGTTTCCCAGAAGACTTTCAGGCGAGAAAGGTAGGGTGTCTGGAACCTAATTTTTAAAGATTTTAGCTTCTGAAGTATAGGAATATAGGCCAGGCGTTGTTGCTGGATCACCGGAGGGTAATCCTGGTCGAAGATCAGTCGGGCCCCATTGTACTCCACACGCCCCTGCTTCCACGCTGCTCGTAGGACCTGCTCTTTCTCCCGCTAGCTTGAGAATTTGGCCACTATTGATCTGGGCCTGGCGGTCGCAGAGGTGGGCCTAGGCATTAATGCTCGGGTGTGCCCTTTCGATCCTGAATTGAAAGGCTTGTGGCAAGTCAAGCACATGACGTAGCATGTCTTCCAGAAATACATTCATATCTCCCGTCTCCGTTAGCTCAGGTAAGCCATATATTCTTAAATTATCTCGGCATGAACGCGCCTCCAGGTCCAGACATTTGTTAGCCGTGAGTTCTTGTTGTTGAACCAGGTACTCTATCGCTCTTGAGATTTGTAGTATATCCTCTTCCGCCGTCGAAATGCGGTCTTCTGCACCTGACATTCTGGTTTCAAGACCCTTTAGATCCGCATGCAATTTGTTAAATTCTTGTTTCGTTTCCGTTCTGAATTGCTTTATTTCGGAAAGCAAGGTTTCAAATCTAGACCTTGATAAGGTATCTAGCTCTGTCTCTGTGTCTCCCCCTGCCATGCTCGATGGAGATTCCCTCCCGCTAGTAGCTGAGCTTGCTGGGCTTAATCCGTTCCGATCCCTCTTTCCCTTCCGGTTTTTTGGGCGGGGTCTATTCTCAGGTGTGTTCCCACTTTGCAATCTGTGCATCTTCCTTAAAATTTGACCTGGCTGTGCTGTGTGGGATCAATTTTAGTAGCGACTGAGTGGGGAGCCTCTCGATTAGGCAGCCATACTCTTGGTGACGTCACCGGAAGTCCTCCACCATGTTTTTGTGCCGATTTTCTTGCCCCTTGCAGAGTGGACATGCCTTGATGTCTGAGGAACAACGTGTCGACGTCTGCCCACTCTGCCCCCCTTGATGCCATCGCTCTGATAGTGCCCCTCGGTTGTCGCCAGGGGCCGCTACAAAGCAGTGGTTCCCTGGATCCCTTCCCAGGATAGGAGAGCAGTCCGCCAGATGCTCCATCCTATCCCTCCCCTGCCAACCCCTGGTGACCTGGGCTCGTGTCCGAACCTAGGTCGCCAGCATGACGTGAGGTGTGGCGTCCAGCGCCTCAACCCTCAGTGCCACCAGGCTGGCACACCTAAAAGTAATATGATGCAAAAAAGGTTGATAGTGTCCCTTTAAACATGAAATCATGACACACAGTGTTACTGATAAGTAAATAATAGCACATATTCGGATATTGATGTCATACTTTATATTACTCCCTTATTATTTAAAAAAAAAAAAAAGTGTCTAAAATAACCTTGTTGCCCTGCACTACTTACATAGAATAATATATGGAGTGGTATGTGTAACAAGAATTTTACCCACACCTGAGGTGTTGGATGATACATAAACCCTGAGAGCAAAGCTCGAGGGGTTTATCTAGGCATCCAATACAGAGGGTGTATGTAAAATTTGAGTTTCACACCCCACCCCATATTTTAGTTTATATAATTGCTGGGTTTCACTTTTTTGCTACAGCAATTCTATAAAATAAGAGGTGTTCCAGTGCGGCCATGGTCTGGTTGGCTTTCAGCGTGATCGCCTGCCGACAGTTACCGGTTTTTTTTTTTTTTTTTTTTTTTTTATTTTTTCCAGGTACTTGGTTTCTGAGCAGTGATTTAAAAAAAAAAAAAAAGTTACCACTGAATCAGAGTGGCAGTGTTTTGGTCAGGAAGGCAGAGTGGTGGATGTTGAAGAGCATGGAAAAACTGTGGGTAGTACGTGCGAAGAGCGAGGGGAAACCCAGCGCATGTTTGCCATTATAAACACTCCTTTATAACAGCAAATTACGGAACAGGTTTCCCTACGGCAAAAAAACAAAACCAGTTATTATAGTAATGTTATGAACTACATTCATGAATAGTAAAATAGAACAACATGAAAAGTATTGTGATGCCTACAATGATCCAGATGTACATGAAATCGCTGCTGTTCAGTGACCGAAACTCGCAGGTTCAAAGCTGAGTCACTGGCATCACATTTCAGATTGACAGTTGTGCTGTTCTCAAAACAACTGAGTAATGGCAACAATTTCTAGAACAGCAAAACAAGTGTTTTGCTCAGAGTGACTTTCCAACATTATACACACTATGGTGAGAGAGGGAGAGACTGCTCTGTTGTGTAATTATGTTAATGATGTGTAACATTACACAAAGTGTCATAGGTCATTAGGGTTCAGATATCGCAATACTATTAGCTAGTATGACTTTTTATTTTTTGTCAACTTTCTTTCTCGTTTGCGCACCCGGGAACTCTCTTGGGCTAATCCCACTCGTCACCGCTGCTCCACTACCCACCTGAAGCACGTCCCATCGGGAAATCGGGGACAGGCACCCCCACCTACCACAGACCAATGGACTCCCTGGCTCTGAGCCCCCCAAGGTGGGACTGCCTTCCACTCTCTGCATTCCATCTAGAATAAAGTGCGTCAGCCACAAGGTGAGGCGGAGGGTTGGTAGAACTGGCCAGACAAGCCCGGTATTGGGTGTGTGGCAGCAAGGCACTGGAGGCAGCCATCTCCTATCCCAAGGGCCAGGGCTTTTCATGCATATGTTTCCCCCCTGGAGCACAGACGTGCAATGCCGTCTGTGCAGGCACACTGCTAACACCCGCCGCTGCTCCACCCCTTGTACAGCATCAGCACCTGTAGTGACCACAATCTCCATCGGAGGTCACTAAGGTGCCGAGCAAACCCCGGAGACCTCCCTTGGAGAGGAGAGCAGTCCTACAGATGCTCAATCCTCTCCATCCCCTACCAACCTCTGGTGACCCGAGTCCATTCCTGAACCCGGATCACTAGCGTGGCGCGAGGTATGACGTCCAGCACCTCAACCCTCGCAGCCACCGGGCCAGCTAGTATGACATTTTAAATTGCTTCTATGTTTGTAACGCTGATAAAAAGAGGAAACAAATTAAGAAAATTTAAATTCTGTATTGTAACTGTGTTTCTTTTCTGTATTCCCACAGGCCTCGGCTCCACTCAAGAACCACCCAGGGATGATCAAGAGAGAAGTGGCCGGGAGATGCTCGGAAAGGTAAGGACATCCTCTTAACTCCTCTGTCATGTTAGATGTGACATGCAAACCAACAGGAAGGATACCCAAGCTGACTTGGGCAATCTAGCAAGCAAGCTAGAGTCCATGAATTAGAACATCATTCAGCTGGGACAAAAAATTGATTCCATGAATCAAAATGTTACATCCCGACTAGAACTACTGAACCCGAATCTACCTTGTTTGCTAGATGTCTTGCAGCCTACTTCATCTGGGGTTCTGAGGGACAGCAGGATGTAACGGCACTGGATGTTCCACAGCCAGGCAGTGGAAGCCAGTATGCTATGCCTCAAACAACCTCTTCACCTCCTAGTACAGCTCAATCTGCTCAAACCCCTACAGCTCCCAGTACACCTCAGCCTCCCCAAACTCCCTCACCTCACGGTACACCTCAGCCTCCCCCCTCTGCCCAGATTTCCTCCTCTTCCTCTGCCACCTTTCTCCTTGTTCTCCTCCTTATACACCTAGACCTCCTCTTCCTCCTCCTCCTCCACCGGAACCACAGTACTGTAGATGTGCGGTACATCTCTGCAGGACTACTCTGTTCAGATTAGCTTCCATGAAGCTGGTCTGGACAATCCCATAGTATCTGCTCACTACCTTATCCTAGCATTGTTCCCTGTTCTATAACACAGGCTCCCTTTGTCTTCCTTTTAATTTACTATTTTTCTATTGTTTTCTTTCCTTTGTTGTTGAAGCAAACCTGCTAAATTGTATTTTAATTTAAATTTATTTTTGTGTTTTAAAATGCATATAATATACAGAGGGTGGGATATTCAGACTGCATGAGAAAGATGCGCAACAGAGGGAGCAGGCGCATGTCCAGTGCGCCATTGTGCAACGGGCGCGATATTCAAACCATGCGCAGGACAAGGTGTGCCTGAGCAACATGGCTGAATGTTGCACCAGATGCGCCGTGGCGCAATGAGGGATGCGCCATGGAGCAGGGACGATGCGCAATGGCACCTTTAGGGATGCGCATGGACAAAGAGAGGAGGCAGCTGAGCAGCAGCCATGGATGTGCCATGTGGTGAGGAGCATGCATCAGGACAGTCAGACCATCCCCCCCAACCTGGGCAATGCCCCCGTGAGCAGCACAATCAGATGGGTGCAGGAAGGACCACTGACCCTCGAACCCCAGTGCTGAACCACCAGCAGATGTGACCCAGTAGTCCTCACCTGCTGGGCATGGCGCCCCTGCACCGTACACTAGCCAACAGGGACCAGGAGCCAATGATGGCCAAGCCCCACCCATGCCACGGCAGCACATCATTGCTGCCCCACCCCAGTACAGAGTGCCCGGGACACCTAGCACAGAAGCAGAACCAAACAGCGCATGGCACTAAAGGCAGTCCGGCACCAATGTGCCAAGGCATCCTGTCACCCCGGAGCACAGTGCACAAGTACCACAACCCCACCGTGTCCACCCAACGCAGGCAGTGACACCATCCACCAATGCCACCACAAGGCCCACCAGCATGGCCCACACGGAGGCACAGCAAGGTGGGTGACCTGGCACCTGTACCCGAGGGAACCCACACAGGACAAGGGCCACCCTGGATGCCAGCACAAGCATGAAGGCACCGCGAACACAGGACCAGAGCAAGGTCCTCCACCCATGCACCCACCCCGCCACAGCACCAGCCCCACCAGGCAACACAGCACCCCCTCCGTGGTTCATGGAGGCCTGCGCCACACAGGCAACACAGGGCACACACAATGCCCCCCGTCACATGGGCGCACCTGCAAACAGCCACACAAAGCAGTGTGACAGGCCTTGCTGTTGCGAGGCCCATGGAGCCATGTAACCTGCAGCCAGCCCACCCCGAGGGTGCTGGTGATACTGAAATGTGGTGGTCGCCCCATGATCCTGGCCACCCCGATGTCAGGCACAGGGGTCTGTGACCAGGCCACCACCCGTATGTAGCAGGACCCCATGTGACAGCCACCAGACCACAGGCACTGCCCCAGTCACCATGGATTGCATGGAGGGAGCAACCAATAGCACCGCCCACAGTGGCAACAGGAACAGACTTGCCATAGTCCAGGGGCCGAATACTAGCAGCAAGGGTGCCGTGCCTGCAAGGTGACAGGTATGTGCTGCCCCTGAAGGCACGCTGTCATCCGAGCATGCGGTGCTGGGGGCCACATGACCATGTGTACCACAACCGCACATGGTGGCAGTGTAGCAGCAATGGCCACAGCCTCACAGGCAAAGCGCACACAGGGGCGGATGGGATACAGCACATGCACCCCAGCCCGCTGCACACAGGTTAACAGTGCACAGGGCACACCACACAAGCCCCAGACAGAGCCCATGGCCCCCACCCACACCAGTGGAGGAGCCCCACCAGGCACACCCATGCCCAAGTCAGCCCCACCCCACAGTAGCCATGCACATCACTGCAGCAAGGCACCATGTGCCCACTGCAAATCAGAGACTGACACTGACGTAGATATAAACAAATGTATTAAAACAGAACAACAGCAACAACAGAATCACAACCTATATACAGATATGTACAACAAAGGGGGGATGGGTGGGGACGCTACAAGGGGTGAGGGGAAAGGGCAGGGGACAAGGGTAAGGCAAAGGTGGGGGACATGGGGGGTGGGGTACAGTCCAGGGAGGGATTGAGTGCCTCCACATGCGTCAGGCGCTACTGGCAGCCCCGGTCCTCCCCTGATGCCCTGTGGTGCCGCCACTTGTCCCCCCTGTCCATCTTCTCCAGCAGCTCCAGTGTCGCCCGGGAAATCTGCAGGATCTCCTGGAGGGTATGCTCCATGGCCTCCCAATGACGGCCACCTAGGAAAAGGGAGCAGAAACAGTATGAGTGACTGCCCTGACCAGTGCAGCCCACCCAGCGTGCATAGCGTGCATCAGTGACCGGCTTCCCTGGGATGTCATGCGATCACCCACAGTGAGTGCACCCACATGAGCCGCCCACCTGGACAACTGTAGCCATGTAAACCGCTGCACACCTCGCCAGCCCATGCACCACACAGCACCATCCTGGCCGTCTGGCGTCATGGTAATGCAGTGGGACGGCAGTGCACAGCCAGGCACTGAGTGCACACACAGCCCACCTGCAACACCCACCCACATGTGTAGGCCCACAGGATGGTGTAGAGGGCACCGCGGGAAGTGCACAGCTGGAAGGGCCATGCCACACCACCACCCCCGCAACCCACCCTGCCCTGGTGTATAAGGAAACACACTACTCACCTGTGTCCTGGTCTGCAGGGTGCTGCCAACCTGCAGCACTACCACTGTGGCCTGCCCGCATGGCTACTCCCCTGGCATGGTCCTGGTCCTGCTGCTCCCTGGCCAACCATGCCCTACGGCATTCCTCCAGTCCTAGGGGGGCAAACATGGAGAGTCACATCAGTACATGTCTGACCCAAGGTTACCCCAGGCGTCAGCCACACAGCCTGTCTGTGATGCAGTGGCATAGAGTGGACATGATGCTCCCCCTCACCCGACAACACAAGTGCTGGCCCCCCCCCGGCGGACTGGCCTGCTGACCCCTGTGCCCTGAGGACAGTTGGAGATGGCTAGTGATAGTCATGGAGTACCTACCTGGCCGTGGCACTGCTCCCTGCTGGGCACGTGCCTGCAGGTGCTTCAGACGGTCAGGGCCACGCCGCTGGAGGTCACCATAGCGGTGGCGACATTGCTCCCCGGCACGCAGGCTCCCTGTGGCCTCCTCAAGCCCATCAGCCACCTCCTGCCACACCATGGTGCGGGGTCTCTGGAGGGGCACCTGCCCAAACAGGGCACCAGCATGTGGCTCTACAAGGGCCACCAGGTTGGCCAACTCAGTGGCACTCCACACAGTGGCTCTGGTGCATGGCATGATCCAGGCTGTCCACTGTGCACAATGGCACCAGGTAGTACACGTGTCCCAAGTGCTGTGGCAGCGCGGTGCTGTGTTGCCAGTCGCAATCGCGCTGGCACCGTACTGCTCAATATGGGGCAGCCATGTGGCCACATGGTGCCTAGAGGGCAAAGGGCAGCTGCAGGGTCATGGGTTGGGCAGCGCGGGCGCTCGCTGTAGGGAGGCCCCTGTATGGTGCGTGTAGGGTGCATGTGTGTGACGCCATGCAGTGGCCTACCGCACTGGGCCATGGCACCCACAGTGCAATGGCACAGTATGGGGCATAGTGGCACTGCGCCATCTGAACCATGTCACATATGCCCCGTGGGATGTGCCTGTGGTGCTCGTGCACCGTACAGTTGTGGCTGTGCGCTGTACTGCCTCCCGCGCTATGAGTGTATGCTGCGCCACTCGCGTACATGTCAGCACCACATGCTTGCGTGGTGTGGGTCTGATTGCGCATGTCACAGTGGTGCGCCATGAGCTGAGCATGCACAACACCATTGCGCAAGGTGCATCCGTGCGATATTCAGCCAGGGTCTGCAAATCAGCTCATGATCCATTCCGCAGCTCATCCACTGCATTTGCATCACATTACAGTTGTGCATTCCCTCATTTGCATGTGATGCGCTATAAAGGCACCATGGAAATGCACAGGCCATGGATCGGGATTGCAGCCTTTGCAGGTAGGTGCCATGCTGTGGAGACGTGGGGACAGTGGTCTGGGAGGGCTGTATGGGACTGAACAGTCCATGGTAACACCTGTCCATCTCCCCAGGTACAAGCATGACCGAACATGAGGAGGATGAGGAGCAGGGCAGGGTGCGGAAGTGGAGGCCCAACTTCACCAGGGCCGGATCGGATGCACTGTTCGAGGCCTACCTCAACAGGGAGCCACTCCTCAGTGGCCAGAGAGGCACACCACAGGCCCATGCGGTGCTTGGGGCAAGGTGACACGTGCGGTCAACCAGCAAGGCAGCCACCAGCATTCCGTGCAGGGGTGCAAAAAGATCGGCACGGACAGGAGGAGGAGGATTAAGGACAAGGTGGCTGCCATCAGGGCAGCGCATGCAGCCACTGGTGGGGGCCAGCAGGACGTGCCCTGCCTAATGCCACTGGAGGAGCAGGTGGCCAGCAGCATGCGGCGTAGTGCAATTGAGGGTGTGCCCGGCGGAGGCTTCCAGATGGGCGACAGCCCATCACTACATGGTAGGACCGGTACTGGCAGTGTGTGGGTGGCGGGGTGGTGGGGTCCAAGGCTCGGGGCAGCACCACTAACGTTACTGTGTTCCTTTACAGCTCCTGAGCATTTGCATGGGGCAGCGGTGGTGGGTGTGTCCACCAAGAGGGCGGCCCTGGAACCGGTGGCGTGCCCATCCACCTCCACTGGTGTCCGAGGGACCAACCACCTGCACCCCTGCACAGCTGACTGGACTGACGCCTGTGGTGCGAATGAGGCCCTGGCTGTGTTCCAGCAGGATGCCAGGCACGGTGTCCTGTGTGTTGACATAAATCGGGGCCAGCTCCAGTACAGATGATGACGTGACACATGCCCCAGACAATGATGTTGGTGGGTCACAGGGGGATCCCATGACTGGCATCCGCCCAGGCAGCAGTGCGGGCAGCGCTGGCATGGTTGCCAACAGCCCTTGTCCCTGTCATGTCTGCGGCATCCAGTGGGGCAGCACTGGTGTGCGAGGCACCGATGCAGCCACGCTGGTGGTGCCCGGGGCTCAGCAGCCGGGGGGGCGGCGGCTGGACAGTGATGATGGGGGGGATGGGGCAGGGGGCAGCAACAGTGCACCACGTGATGGTGTACCCCCAGAAGACAATGCTGTGTGGTGTCCACCATCACAGGGTGCTGTGCCGCAGGGCCAGGAACAACACAGGGGTCAGCAAGTTGGCCATGCAGATAACCCCTTGGACACCCACAGCTGTCTTCTCCAAGCCTCTATGGATCAGCAGGTATGGCTCGTAGTAGCGGTGGATGCACTCCGTGTGGAGCTGCGCCAGGCAGAAGAGCGGCGCAGCAGGGACCATGCCCCGCTCCTGACGGAGTTAGCTCAACAGCGAGCGGATGTGACCGCAGCCATCAATGGGCACACCACTGCGATGGCGACTGTCATGGCTACACTGGCTGACCGACTGTATGCCTGTATGCCACACACCCCACAGAGTGCATTGTCCACCCTTTGTTCTCGGCGTCGGGCGACCCCTGCCATGTTGATGCCAGGATCGGCTGTGGGCATACTAAGCACGCCTGGTGCGGGCATGTTTGGTGGTCTGCAGACACCCGCATGGACACGGTCACGTTCACGCAGCATCACCCCTTGGGGACCATTGGTGCCACCCCATGAGGCCACTGATCAGCCTGATACAGCTGGCAGGTCTCAGCGGGGCCGCCTACGCATCCGTGGTGGCTGTGCAACTGTGCAGCGTGACTGACCCCACCCCCTCCATGGCCACTGTCTGCCGCTGCCCAGTGTGCACTGTGGGGTTCCGTGTGCATTGCATGGGTGTGATGCCCTGTCCTGCACTCACACAGTCCCTGTGCACACCCTCCTGGATGCTGGCCACTGTGGCGTGTGCATGATGATGCCAGCATAGCGCTGTTCATCACTGTGCAACGGTGCTTGGCGTCTGAGACGCGCACAGTGCCTGCCACTGGGTGTGGTTATGGTGGGTCATGTGTGGGGGGGGTGTATGGGGGTGGGTGTGCGTGTGGCCCTGTGGGCATGGGATGTGGGTGTGTGTGTGTGTGTGTGTGTGTGTGTGGCGCTGTGTGCAGCCCTGCTGTTCTCTGCCTTTGTGTGCATGCCCCCACCCAGTCCCGCACCCCTGCCACCAGACCTGCCCTGGTGTCCGCACCTACCCATCTGTCAGCTGTGCTGTCGACCCTGATGCTTGCTCGTGGCCCTTTTCACCTACCTGTGTGTTCCATAGTGCTCCTCTGCAATGGTGTCCTGGTGTTGCTGGGCCATCCGGGGATCCCGTCTCTCAGGGGGTGGCTGCCCAACACCAGCTGGCCTGGCATCCTCATCGTCCCCACCGCTGTCCCCCTCCTTGACCTCAACAGCTATCCCACAGTTGGTGGCCATGTTGTGGAGGATACAGCAGGCCAGGAATAGCCCGCAGGCCTTTGCGGGGCTGTACTGTAGGCACTGCCAGAGGTGTGCAGGCAATGGAACCGTGCCTTCAGCAGCCCGAACACCCACTCGATGATATTCCGTGTGGTGGTATGTGCCTCATTGTACTGTTGCTGCGCTGGGGTCGAGGGGCGCCAGTATGGTGTGAGCAGCCAGGGCCACAGTGGGTACCCACTGTCACCTGTGTAGAGAAGTATCATTAGCATGGTGGTCTGTGGCACTGTGCTCCTGGCCTTCCAAGCTGCTCCCCATGGCACCCCACCTCCCCCCCACACACACACACACACACACACACACACACACACACCCCACCCCCACCCCAGCTGCACCCAGCATCTGGCGTGCACTGCATACTCACCACCAGATGGTCAGTGGGGATGTCCCACTCTCGAACCTATGGCACAGTGCAGACTGGTGCCAGATGAAGGCATTGTATGCTCCCCCAGGGTGCATGGCACAGGCATTGATTATGCGCCCCTGGTGTCGCACACCGCCTGGCAGTTGACACTCTGGTATCCCTTGCGGTTTATGTATGCTGTCCCCTCCGGGCCAGATGGCATGCAGATGCCAACATGGGTGCAGTCGATGGCCCCGAGCACGCCAGGCAACCGTGCTACCCTGTGGAACTCCTGCATGTTTGCTGTGCACTCCGCCTGTGTGCTGGGGAAACGGATGTACTCCGCAGCATGTGGCAGCAGTACGCTGAGGAATTCTGTGAGTAGGCGTGACACAGCTGACTGGGTTATGCCTGTTGTGTCCCCTGTTGGTCTCTGGAAGGTGCCCGTGGTGAGCAGGCACATGACAGCTGTGATCTTTGTCTCCACGGACAGAGCATGGCTCCATCTTGTGGATGCCTGCATCTCCTCACTGCACAGCTCACAGAGCCGCCTCAGAATGGCCCGGTTCAGACAGTACCGGCCCACAATCTCTGTCACTGTACAACTCGAAGTTGGCATGGGCACGGTACAGCCTGTTCTGGTCATACTGCCGACTGGCCCTTCCACGGCTGTGCCTCCCTGCTGCCTGCTTCCTCACACCCCTCATTACCACCTCCATCTGAAAGGTGGCACTGGCCATGTCCCTGGTTGGTATTTCTCCACCCCCCCCCGGGCGGCTGACTACCTGGTCCCCCCGGCTGTGTGCTGCTGGTACTGCCCCTGCACCGGGTGCACCCCTGGCACCTCACCACTGCAAGCCCTGCCTCTGCCCCACTGCTCTCCTTCCTCTGTAGCATGCACAGACCCCCGTGCGTGCACGCGTATACCACACACACACACACACACACACACACACACACACACACACGTGCGCTTCCAGTGGCCCCCTGTCCACCTGTTTCTTTCCCTGGCTCCCTGCCGCTCTCTCTCCACACTCCCCCCGCTATGGCTCCTCTCTAGTGCAGTCATCCTCCCCTCATTTGCTCCCTTTTATTTTCACTCATTTCTGCTGCCGTACAACTTCCGTTTGCTCCACTAATGTGCATGTCACCTGCTGTTGAATATTGCACTGTGCACATTATTCCTGGTTACGCCCCCTGCACTTGTGCATGCATTCATTACCGTTGCGCTATGGTGCACTAGGTTTTGTACTGGGCATCTGATGCCACTGAATATCGCTTTTTGGCACATCTCTGCTTTTGCACAGGAGCATCCATGTTGCGCATGGCGCAACTGCTCTGAATATCCCAACCATGGGCCCAGATATTCAACAGGTTTGCGCCATGCGCAACGAGGTTACGTGCGGCGCAACTCAAAAATCGCATTCTGCGATATTCAGAAGGGCCAGTTGCGCCACCGAAAACATGCTGAGCAACAGCGCAATGAAATGAAGGCATGCGCAACCGAAGGGGCGGGTCCATGCATAAAGTCGCCAATGCGCAAAGTAGCTCAGCGGAAGTTGCAGCATCCGGTTGAGCCAAAATAAAAAGCTCAAGGAAGCGGCGCAAGAACCTAGCCGGCCGCAAACTGGGGAGAGAGGAGGAGAGAGAGAGAGAGAGAGACAGGAGCTGGAAGGGCAGAGAGGGACAGTGGGTCCAGGAGGACAGAGAGGCCAGTGGGGGATTGCCGGTGCAGTGGAAGCAGCAGTGGGGGCAGCGGGGGTAACACAGGAACAGCAGCCGGGGGGGCAGAAGCCAGGGAGATGGACAGTGTCAGCTTCCACATGGAAGCTGTAATGAGGGGGTGAGACACCATGCTGCAGGGGGACATGGCCACGGAGGGGCCCGTCGTGAGTATGCCCCGGAAGGCGTGATGTCGTGCCGCATCAGCTTGAGCTGTACACAGGCGTCGAGATTGTGGCCGGTGCCGCCTGAACAGGACAATACTGAGGCGGCTCTGCGAGCTGTGCATTGATGTGATGCAGGCACCCTCACGGCAGTCATGCTCTGTCCGTGGAGACCAAGGTGACAGCCTGCTGTGCCTGCTGCCACAGGCACCTTCCAGAGGCCGACAGGGGACACCACAGGCATTACACAGTCCCAGCCGTCATGCATCCTCACCCAATTCCTCAGCGCACTGCTGCCTCATGCTGCGGAGTACATCCATTTCCCCAACACCGTGGCAGAGCATACAGCAAACATGCAGGAGTTCCACAAGGGTAGCATTATGCCTGGCGTGCTAGAATATAGACATCACCGCATGTGCCATTTGCACACCTGGCCCTGACGGCCAGGCTTATCAGGAACCAAGGGCTTTTCCAGTGTCAACTGCCAGGTGGTGTGTGATGCCACTGGGCGCATTATCAATGTCTGCCACACCCTGGCAGAGCACATATGCATATATGGCACCAGTCTGCACTGTGCCATCGATTTGAGTGGGAACATCCTCACGGGTCATCTAGTGGGTGAGTACACATGTAGGAATGCAAACCCTGGGCAAGGGTGGAATAACACAGGTGCCATAGTAGTGGCACACAAGGATAAGGGCAATATGGACCTGACATGACGCACAGTCTCCACTATCTCCACACAGGTGACTGCGGATACCCACTCCGTCCCTGGCTGCTCACACGTACCGGGCGCCCACGACCCCAAGCGCAGCTATGTTTCAATGAGGCACATGCCGCAACCGTAACATCATAAGCGGTGTTTGGGATGCTCAAGGCACGCTTCCGATGCCTGGACACCTCCGGCGGAGCCCTACAGTACAGCCCCCAAAAGGCCTGTGGGATATTCCTGGCCTGTTGCATCCTGCACAACATGGCCAAAGACCATGGGATAGCCGTACAGGTCCAAGAGGGGGACAGCGATGGGGACGCCAGTGGCGCTGGTAATGTGGGTGATGAGCAGCCCCCCCTAGGACGGAGGGACCCCCGACTGACCCGGCAGGCCCAGCTGCACCGGGACACCATTTCAGAAGAGCACTACGCCCAACACAGGTAAGGCAAGGGGACATGTGCAGGCAACACTGTCCATGCATAAACCACAGGCACACAGGGGAACACACCGTACGAAGGTCAGGAGGTGAAGGTTCCAGGCATACCAACACACCAGCAGAGGGGTGAGCACACATGAGACACACACACACACACACACACACACACACACACACACACACACAGGCAGCATACATGGGCAGCAGCACAGCACTGCAGAAATGACATTGCCAACACACAGCACCACCTACCACCCCACCACCTGGACTGTCACGTACGTGTGTCAGGACCTGGGCACCTGCACCTTGGTGTACAGTGCAATGCAGGCATCATCATGCACACGCACCTGTGGACAGCAGTTGGGAGGTGTGCAGGTGGTCCATGTGTCAGCTTGGTGAGCAGAGCACCCAGCAGTGCACTGCCCACCGCGACACATTGCACACAGGCAGCACCAGACAGGGCCTGCACTGGGAGACAGCTCAGTCAGGTAGCACTGTCCCACGGCCTACGGATCGTGGGCGGCCCGCCATGGCCCAGCAGCACTGGCAGGCTGAGCAGGGGCCACATCGGGCTGGCCACTGGTGCACCACCAGGGTCCCACTCTTGTGAGCAGCGACCTTGCCCACACAGGGGTCTGCATCCTGCCAAACAAACTTGCACCAGGGGTGCTCGGGATGCCACATGCAGAACCCCGCGTCGAGCAGGCCTGGTGTCGCCACGGCGGGAGGCGGGAGTGGAGAGTGCACTGTGTGGGGTGTGTGTGAAATACAGGGGCACCTGACAGTGTGGCCAGTAAGTCATAACAGAGACCACTGCCTGGGTCAGCCTGTCAATGGCAGCCGGGTCACATCCGTCCGCATAAGGACCAGCTTGGCTGGTCGAGCACTCCCCTGCTATGCCGCTCCATGGACACAGACAGTGCCTCCACGGACCTTGCAACCCGCCCCTGCAGCTGTACCCGACTCCTGCAGCAGGCGGGTGTCGGCATCAATGGGTACTGTGCCCCAATGACATCGTGACCCCAGGGTGTGGGCGGTCCTGCACAGCACTGCCCTTGAGGTGGGCGCTGTTCGCCAGGACAGATATGGAGCGGATCAAGGGTGGTGGACATGTGCCACTGCTTGACACTGTACCCCTAGACCTGGTGTGCACTGCTGCCGCCCCTCCAACTGCTGAGCCCCAGGTCCACCTGTTCCACCTCCCATGCTGACAACGGTTCCAGACACCTGCACAGCCACTGATGCTGCCCCCGGTGCTGACAGGCACAGCCTGGGACTGTGCCAGCATGCTGGTACACAGGTGTGAACCAGGAAGGCCCAGGGGCACATGCTGGCCTCGCCATGTGCCGCCATGGGACACACACCTATCACTGCCTGTTGCAGGCCTGCTATCATCAATGGTGCAGGTGCATGCCACTGCCATAGGCACAGCATGCTGGCATACCTGCATGCCAGACTGCTGTGACACAGGCTGTGCACCCTGCACCGTATCACTGACACCAGAGTTGTCGGCCCAGCCCATGCTGCTGCAGTGCCTGCAGGCTGGTGGCGGAGGTGGATGGTCCCTCCTCCCGTCCAGCAGGTCTGCCTCACTGTCTGGACCCACCACCACCACCGTCTCCTGCAGGCAGACAGGATCTGTAACAGAAAGAGTACATGTGAGTGCATGTGAACAACAGCTCCCCCAACAACACCACCATGTCACTACGTGCAGTGATGAGGCTTCCACCTGTCTGGAATCCTCTGCCAGGTACGCCCGCAATGGCACTCGGCTGCATGGCGCGACCGAGTGTCTCCTCTGTGAGGGTCAGCTGCAGCACCACTGGTGGGCCCCCACCAGTGCCAGAGCGATCACGCCCTGAAGGCTGCCACCTTCTCCTTCAGCCTCCTGCGGTCAGTCCCCATCTTCTTCCTGCATTCCTGCACGGAGCGCTGGTGGCTTCCGTGCAGGTTGACGGCCCGAGCTACCCCCTCCCATGCAGCTGCATGCTCCTGAGGGGTGCCCCTCCGTCCACTCAATAGTGGCTCATCCTCCAGGTAGGCCTGGAAGAGGGCCTCTGTCTCTGCCGCGGTGAAGTTTGGCCTCCTCCTACGCCCGCCGTCCACACCCTCAGCTTGGCTCTGGTCAGTCATGGTGATCTGTATGGGTGGAAGTGGACACCTGTCACTGTGCAGTCAACAGCATTACCCATGAGCATAGCTGCCCGGCCGAGGGGTCATGAGCCCCCCATTTCCTCTCCGCATGGCAGATACTGATAGAAAAGGTGCCTTTGTCCCTTTCTAATGCCCTTTTCATGCTCAGCCCCTCAGCCTTTATCATCCTCCGCCCATGAGCATTGTCCTGAGCATCACACAGCATGTAACTCACCTCTCACCTGCAGTAACCAAATCTGGCCAGCACAACCCACTGTCACATTTTTATAAGCGCAACACATGCAAATGAGGTGTGGCTCAACTTTAATGACATGCTAATCGCGCCATTGGCCTTTGAATAGCTGATCGGATGATTTGCATATGTCGGCTGAATATCGCGTATTGCGCTGCACTGCTATCTGGAAGAGTCCGCTGAGCCAATGGCGCAGGTTTGTGGCTGCGTGCCACACTGCATTGCGCATGCCCAGACAGCTGCATGCGTCGCTATCGCTGCAGACCTGCTGAGCGCGATAGGCGGATCAGCCATGGCCACCATTGTGCCAGTGGCGCTACAGCACTGGGCACTATATGGCGCTGTGGCACTACTGCGCGATAGTCCACTGTGGCTGGTGCGTATCTCTGCAGTCGCGCAGGATGCCTATATGTCGGTGGCGCTGTGCGTAGCCTTGCGTCATTGCCGTGACCTTGTGTATGGCCTCTGACCCCTGGCGCTGTTCGCATGCCATGTGTACGTCCCTATTGCGCTGTCCGGTGACAGCGCTATGTACAGTGACGGCGCTGCTCGAACAGCGCGATTGGAGCCTGTGGTGGTCTATTCGCAACAACTCCATCGTACTGCGCAGAGCGGGCCATATTGCCTGCTGTAAAGTTGGTGCCATGGCACGGAGAAGGGCAGTGTCCTGGAGCCAGCTGGAGGTGGCCAACCTGGTGGCCCTGGTGGAGCCCCCACTTGAGGGCACTGCATGGTGAGGCCCCCTCACCATGCCTAGAACTGCGATGTGGCAGCAAGTGGCCACTGACCTGGTGGAGGTCACTGGCGGGGCGGTCAGCTGAGCAGTGCCGGCACCAGTACAGTGACCTCCGCGAGGAGCTGGAACTTTGACGCGGCTGTGGTCGCGTGTGGCGGGAGCGAGTCCCTAGGCCAGGTAGTGTGCCATCTATGCAGCTATATTCTGTAGGGGTGTGTGTGTGCTTGGGTGGCTGTGCATAGGTGCCGCTCGGACACGGTTGGCTGTGTCAGTGTGTGCAGCTGTGCGATGGATGGTTATGGCTGTGTGGCAGGCATCTCACTGGGGCAGGGGCACTCTGCTTTTGAGTCACACTGATGTTTGTCTCAACATATGTCTCCCACAGGGTGGATTTTGAGGACACCGGGCGAGGGTGAGGTGGGCCATGCCAGGGCCCCGGTGCCAGGGGGTGTTGTGCCCCAACCACAGCAGCAGTAGCAGCGGCAGACCCAGCTGCTGGAGCAGTGTGAGTATCATTACTTCATGGATGCTATTGCATGCTGGGGGGCAAGACCACCAGCCATGCACAACACAACCAAAGGGGAGGTCATAATTCCACTATACAAGACACTAGTGAGGCCCCACACTGAAGTACAGTGTACAGTTCAGGAGACCATACCCTACGTATGGACATGGACTGGGTAGAGAGGGTTCAGAGGAGGGCAACACGGATGGTGCATGGATTGCAGCACAAGTCCGATGAAGACAGGTTGAAGGAACTGAACATGTACTCCCTGGAGGAGGGAGGAGAGGGGATATGATGGGGACATACAAGTATCTTACAGGGGAACAGAGTGCATGACAACACTATTTTTCAGCGTAAAAGACGTTCCAGGACTAGTGAGCATGGGATGATGTTGGAGGGGGGACGATTCGGAGGAAACATGAGAATGAATTTCTTCACAGACCAGGTGGTGGACAAGTGGAACACCCTGCCAGAGGAAGTGGTGGGGGCTGACTTGGTCACGGGATTTAAGAATGCATGGGATAGCCATACAGGAATTCTGGAGGTCAGGGGTAAGGTGCAACAGACTTATAGGAAAACAGAGTGAACTTACATGGTCAAATGGGCAGACTGGGTGGCCCATAGGCCCTTATCTGCCAACACTGTCTATGTATTTATGTATGCAGGCACGACACAGGTGACATGCATCACAGTGCAGTAGCACAGCACGTCTGTGTATGCGTCACTGGTGGTCCAGGCATGCACTGGGCACATAGCTGTGTAACTGGCATCGCACCATGTTGCCACGTCACTTGCCAGCCTAGTTTGTACTGTGATTGACGTGGGCAGTGTGTGTGGGCGGTGGTGCACATCACTGGTGCCGCCTGTTTGTGATGGCCACGTGCATGTTCACTGTGGGTGGGTGTATGCCATCACAGGTGCGGGACATTGGGCTATATGGCTTGCAGGTTGGGTGGTGTTCAGGGTTGTGGTCAGTCACAGCCATTGACTGTGTTCCCATTTTCCTAGGCCTCGAGGTTCTCAGGAGGTTGTCGCGTGATGTCAGGCACCTCACACAGGTCAGCGTTGAGAACCAGGAGATCCTGCAGGCCATCCGGCGACATGGACGTCGGCAGGGGCGGCACAGGACGGTGCGCCAGCAGGGGGAGGACCAGGAGCCGGCTGGGCCATAGCCATCATCACCCATCCCACTTCTCCCATCCCTACCACCCTGCCTTCCCTCTCCAAGTTTTTTACCCGTCCCCCTCCTTGTAAATAGTTTTTATCGTTGTTGTTGCACTATGTTCAATATACATTTCTATTTTGATATATGAATACTGTGTCGGTCTCTGATTTGCAGCTGGCTATAGGTGCTCAGTTGCAGGTGTGTACATGCCATCTGGGCTGGTATGGTCCTGGGTGTGTGTGTGTGTGTGTGTGTGTGTGTGTGTGTGTGTGTGTGCATGGGGAGGTATCTCCAGCATGGCAGTGACTTCGGTTGGTCTTGCCATCTGCTGCCACCACTGCTGGGTGCACAAGGGTGTGTCTGGCTTGTAGGCTTCTGTGTTGCACGGGCTGACGTGTGCTGGGGACTGCAT